>CM029651.1:13596620-14854816 GCA_017311315.1 Dendrocalamus latiflorus | reverse complement strand
TGGTATACATCAATCAATGCAAAAGACAGTCTTAAACATACTTACAGCGCCATTCACTTGCTCGCCGTCACGGAAAAGACAATCCATGTCATCTCTATTTACCCAATTATTATCGATGTTGACGAGTACCCTTTTTCTGATGTTGCTTTCATGTATTCAATTATATCAGCATCTTCTTTTGTACACTCATAATCTACAGAGAAATTATTTTTATTATTAATTAATTCCCAAATAAGTAAAGAAGATACAATTAAAGACCACTCACCTTGAGGCAGGACTTTTGCATTGTTTGACTTCTTAGGTTTATTATGTCGGGATGATGCCTTCATCTGTGTGTTCAAGACTATCGACTTCACATCCTCGTCAGCACGCTTCCTGTAGTCGTCTTGTTCTAGGTCAACTATTTGTCCGGCATCGTCTTCGATCGGCCCTTTTGCTACATCCATGTTGATCTGCAATATATAATATCAGTGAAGAGAGAGTGAAGTAGTGAAGCAGCTTGTGAAATGAATCAGGTCCTGTGAAAAAATTTTGCTACTGTTCTTCGTCTTAATTAGTACAGCAAAAGTCGCGATACGAATGATACGAATGCCTTCTGAGGATAAGGATTCGGCAGTGGATACATCTATATCTTTGACATTTTAAAAACCTGCTTGATGAAATTGAAGTGAGAGGACTCAGATGACAAACTGGTAAAAAAAAGCAGAATTTCTGTGTTAGAAATACTAACAGAAAAGGTGGCTAAGAAATGGGAATCTACGGATCTACCCATCAACCAATCCCGATCTCGTACTATCATGTATCATTTCATTCAGTCAACCAAGTAAATTTCATTCAGTCAACCAAATAAAATCATGAACCATTTCATTAAAACCAAACAAACAACTTATACCATACCATTCAACCTATACGTATATGTACAAAAACGTGCTCGCATGTGCTTAGTTTTACATTGGACGACGTACGCCTCCATCGGAGCGGAGCTCCTGACGGAGATACAGTACGTACATGCATGATGCATCACAAGTGTACGGTACAGACGTACCGAGAGGACGTCGCCGATCTTGTCTTGTCCTCGTCGCGCGCGGTCCAGGCGTTGGCCGCGGCGGCCGACTGCGCCTGCGCGGCCAAGCCGCCGGGAATATTGGCGTCCAGATTGGTGGCTCTTGCCTCGGCTGCCTGGATGGCGGCCGCGTCGCTGCGTTCCACCGGCCTGCGTCCTAGTGCGAACGCCGTGAAGGAGAGAGAGATAGAGAGAGATACGGGTGAGATATTCATGGGAGAGAGAGAAACGGTTTGGGGAAAATTATTCCTTCCTTTTTTTGTGGGCGTGGGGTGAGGTTCTGGGTTCAAATGATGTGCATGATCCGGATGATTTTGACCTTAGGATCTTCAATGAGTAAGAGAAGAAGATTTGAGGAGAGATCCAGGCCATTAATTTGTATGAAGTTGGATTACTTCGGTACACAAATCTGGGTGGACTTAGATTAGGCATGACTGTGGGGGTGGTTGAGGGGGTGGATTTAGTAAAGAAAATTTTGATGTATTATAGAGGGTAGAGATATGATCGACGTGTAGGAGGTACATGCATATCTAATGTTGAATTACGTTAGGCCTTCGTTTGTTTGCATGGGAGTGAATGGATGTGCATTTTTCACTTAAGAGGATAAAAAAGGGTAATATCACTTTGATCATCTTTGAAACTTAAAGTTCCAGAGCTATTCCCAATGTTTTTATTTGTTACAAATTTTATCTTGTTTTGTATTTTACCGTAGCGTTAGCACGGGTACACTACTAGTTACAATGTAAACGCGCATATACATGTGAGTATAAGCCCAGCTCTTTTACAGCTTCTGACATTTCTACGGTAACTAGCTTTTAAATAGAATATCCTTTTAAGATAGCGTTTACTAGTTAATTGTAGTATATACTATACCGACTTCATTTATATCGGTAAAAACCGCACGTGAGTTTCTGTTATTCTGTAATCTCTCACACAAACAACCCAAAAATCACATGCCACAGCTAAAAGCCATAATTCTTAGCAAAAAAAAAAAGCCAGGCCCATATCTCTATCACGTCTATACATGTGGAGATCAGAATAAATCTATATCCCTCAGAGCACGTCTGATCAGTACTCATGTGCGCTTTAAGATGGGCACCGTGATTTGTGAATTCTTGTGGATGGATTAATACTCCTACAACTCTATTGCTTAGGTGGTGATCTTTTGGGTTTTTTTTGTGGCTTATGGCTGAAAAGCACTGTAGCTGGCTGAAAAAACACTGTAACTGACAGAGACTTATTTAGCGTAATTAAATTTAAAAAAAATAAAAAAATATAAATAATATGTTAGGCCATTACGTATAAGACAAACAAATACAGGAAAAAAAGAACCGGTAAAAATGCTCAACAAAAAGTGAAAAGTTTAGAAAAATATGAAATTTATGAATAATAAAAAATAAACTAGAAACTAAAAACTGAAGTTAAAATGATCACAGTCTTAATTACAAAGGCGATTCATGATAAGAAGTAGCTAGCTGTGTTAAATGTACCGACCACCGAGCTAGTTTACTCTAAACGAATAGAGCCACATGAATTGCACCACGAGCTCGACTGCAAACAAACGACCGATCGCCACACCAAAATATCATTCACAACGGCACGCGCAACATCCACAAACGAATGACACACACGGCGCCGGCGGGCTAAGGCCCTGCCCACGTCAAATTTTTCTGAGCCCGTACGAGCCAAACTTTCGGTTGCAAGTTCACGTCACATCTAACGATTCAAGTATGTGTCTAACTAAAATCTTAACCAACCATCCGCCATGCGTACGTACGTACGTTCGATCATCGACACCCGGCCGGTGACAAACCGATCGAAACACAATCAGACGAACAGAGAGAGTTTATTAAGCAGACGAGTACGTGCGGTACTAAATAAACGCGATCGCACATTCGCACGTCGCGGCCGCGCCCTAACGACGACGTCGTCCCTTTCGTGGATCTCTGGAGTATCTTCACCGAGCGCCAAGGTTTGGCGACTAGCTGGGTTCGGAATGGCTTCTGGCGTGACGGAGACGCAGCGACGCGCGCGCGGCGCACACACACATATATCCGGAGCCGTCGACGGATGGATGGATATAGGCACTGGGGCCTGATTAGTGTAACGCCCCCATTTCTGGGGGACGGTACGGAACGTCGTAACAGTACAAGATGAACAGTTACGACGTTCGTAGTTACGAACGATTATCACACCAGTACAAACTTACAGCGAAAGATCCAACTTTATTACAATATAGAGTAGCACTATATTACACAGCGGCGCATAAGCCCATACTACAACACATTACACAGAATCAACGGCCTGAGCGTAAGCTAAAACTTAAGACCAATCCTCATCAGAGTAGATTGGTTCTTCGGGTGCTTCCTCCTCAGCAGGCTCTTCTTGATAGTATTGATCTTCTGGAAAAATTTGTTTAGCAAGTAATGAGTACCACCGTACCCAGCAAGTTACAGGGGTAAACCCTATTTTATTATATGCAAGGATATTCAAGGGACGGGAATATATTTGTTTTATTATATTTGGTGGATGCAGTTTTATTTGCAAACAAATAAAATTTAAAACATTTGCTCCTAAAATCAGGGGTTTATTATGTAAAGTTCATCATTAAACACATTAAAATCATCATAACTTCTACTTATGCCTCATTGTTGGAATCACCCAATTAACATAGCTTCATTAACCGGAAGCACGGCGTATTCGAATACCATTTATTTTACTCTGCAGAGTTGCCCAACTTTTCCCACACGATCCCTTAACTCCCGCGACAGAGTTAAGAAAGCCAGGTCGTTTCACTGCTCAATTCTTTATATAGACTCTACCCAGTAGTACCACTCAGTCACGGCCACACATAATATCACAACTTCTTCCTGCCGTTTTAAGTGCCTTCTACCGTTGTTAGGTACCCGCAGCATACCTAACTCCCCAGCATCCTATCATCTCCTCCTGTAGAGTTTTCAATTGAATGGAGCAGCTACTAAACCCATGTTGACAAGTCAACCCCTGTGGTTTGAGCGGTCACTATGTATTTCACTTGGCACAAGGTTCTTGTCCTTATATTTTCACCTGAGGCACTCAACCACAGCTTCCTATGTGCTCAACAGCACCAACCACATCCAACCCAAACCAGCCTCCATCCCCAGGTAAAGCGGTGGGCGAAGTCCGCCGCACGGATTCCCACAACCCTCTACCCGAAGTCCAACCTTAGAGTCAAGCGGTGGGCGAAGTCCGCCGCACGGATTCCCACAACACCTTCACCCTAAGCTATGTTCATTTTTAAATTCTAATGGCCCGCAGCCAAAGTCACTTAACAGTATAGTAAGTTGAATGTAGTAACGGTATATACATTTGTACATTAATTAAGTTATTACTAAGGTTGTCAAGGTGAATATGGCCATCAATCAGGACATGGCATTTTTCAGTGGTGGGATTAACTAAATAGCATGTCATTCTAACCATTTGATTTATTCAAGTAGCAGTTAACAAATAATACTAATGAAAGTATTGTATATAAATACTTTAAATGTCATAGGATTCAAAATGCTCAAAAACATGTAACTTGCCTTGCTGATCAGGTATCTCTACTAAGTCATAAATCTGAAATGTTGGGTCTGGCTCTTGAACTGCAACTTGGGCGTCTTCGGGAACTAGCGCAAACATAAAAAAAAATAACACAGCATAAGTCACATGAAATAGCAACACAATTAACTAACTTGACTCTAAAATATTTTAATTAATGAGAAACAACTACACAAAATACTCAACAACTATGTGAATAATACTAGAATGTGATTTTTGACAAAATTGTAAATTTATTATTATTATTATTGGAGTTAAATAATTTTGACCTAGAATAGAAAAGAAGAAATAAACATTTATAAAATTCGAATTTACTGGAATGGATAGAATATTTGAACTTAGGAAATAAAATGGGTCAAAATAATGTACTTTTGATATTTTTGGGATTTCTGGATCTTTCTAGAACTTTTGAGGCTTTTTCTGGACTTTTCGGAACTTCCTAAAATAACTAAAATAGATAAACACAGTGTTGGGCTCGACCCGATCAACAGTGCGGCCCGTCCTTCTCTCTCGCGTGGGGAAAATCGGCCAGCGGCCTCCTTCCCGCGCTTGGCCGGACGGCCCACGGCCCACACGCACGCGCGGGCGAAGCCCAACGCACGGACGCGCACTCCCGATTGATGGTCGACACGCGCCTGGTGCCAACGGCCAGATCTTGCGAGCGTGAACGCCCGGATGGAGGCGAGGCGCCAGTGTGCGCGCGCAAGGCTTAGGGTTTCATTTTGCCCTATTGGCATTTAAATGGAAGAGCGGAGATGGCTTACGGTGGCTGGGAAAACAGTGAGCCTCACGGCGGTGATTAGGAACTCTGGCTATGCTTGAGCTAATTTGGCTGTGATTTCACCATCTACGGGACCTAGGGAACATGCTAGAGGTGGTGCCTTAGTTCAGAAGTGGCTCAAGTGGCCTAGCCACGGTGAGGTCCTTAGGACTGAAGGTGAGCTCCGACGACAGAGCAACTGGCTAATGCTATTGAACAATTGAAGACGCCACTATGATTAGCATCTAACAAGGATCATAACACAGCAAGGAATCGAAAAATAATAGACGAAATCATGAGATGGCATCTAGGGTTAACCGGGCTCAGGGCTTCCAATTGCCGGCAGCTCGGGCGATGAGGAAGCAATCGGCTGCTCTGGGAGACGCACGGGGATGCTAGAAGACGTTCCATGGGGTTCACACGTTTATATAGCGAGCGTAGGACTGTGGCCACAGTGGGGTGTCCTCGGCTGCGTTCTTCTTACGTGGATGGAGGGGAATGAACCAGAGCTTCTTCGGGATATGGGAGAGGAAGGTGGCGCTCCTCTTCTGCAACACTTGGTGGTCATTTGACTCTGTGAGAGGCGGGAACAGGGAAGTAGGGGATTGGCGTGGCTACGGCGGAGGAATAGGCACGAGGAGGTGGCGCGCCAGGGGGAAGGAACGGGACGGCGTTACGGCTGACTGGTGGGGCTGCTTTGCAGAGGTGACGCGAGATGAGAGCGCCGCAATCCAACGCGAGGGAGACAGCGACGCGTGCGCCAGCGGCTTCGGGAAGAAGAGGGAGTGGCGCTGCGCACGGGCGACGCCAGAGAAAGAAGATGGCGCCAAAGGAGGGTGACGCCAAAAGGAGGAGAAGGCGAAATGCCAAATAAGGCAAACGGTTTTCCATTGAAAATTGCCAAATTGGGTAAAAGTTTGAATTCAAATACTATTTACACAAATTCAAAAATTGGCTTGAATTTCAGGGTTGTTTCAATTAGTCGGCGATTTTGAGAATTTTTTAAAAAATAACAGACTGTTTTATTAATATTATAAAAAATAAATAGCCAAAATTCCTTTTTACAAAAAATAATACACTGGTGCTGATTCATCTAATGATAGAGCTCTTGTCGCCAAACGAAATAATGACAAAGCTTTTATTGCCTAATGAAAAGGCGACAATCTAAGAAGGCACCTTCTGTGGTCATTTCAAATAGCAACTGGCCCTATTGTCAAATGAATTAGCGACAGAGACCTATCAATCAATTGAACATGTAGGACATACCTACCGGCTAATTGCTCTATCGCCAAATGATTTGGCAACAAAGGCTGTCGACCATTTGACGATGTCCACTAAATAAATTAACGTCAAGGATTCTATTGGCCAATTGAGCTGTCGTAAAATGAACCGGCGAAGGTTCCTCCCCTGACCCTCGACCCCCCACCCACCCCCCGGCCGCCTCCATCTCCTCCCCCACCACATCCCTCCTCCCCCAGCCGCCCCTCCTCCCTCCGCTGCCCCCTCCTCCCCTAACCTCCCCCGGCTGCCTCCCGTGACCCCAACCTCCCCCGGCCGCCTCTTCCTCCCCTAACCTCCACCCCTGGCCGCCTCCCCCAACCCCCGGCCGCCTTCTCCTCCGCTGACCCACCCACCCCCACCGGCAATCCCCTAGTAGCCGCCACCCAACTCCTTCCTCTTCCGCGGACCTCCTCCGACCGCCTTCTCCTCCCCCAACCCTCAACCCCCACCCCCACCCCCCGGCCGCCTACATCTCCTCCCCTGCCGCATCCCTCCTCCCTCGGTGTCCCCCTCCTCCCAGCTGCTCCGAGCGACCATGACCTCGGCTACGCCAAGAGCTAGCCCACCGGCGGCGACTGGGGAAACGCCGATGAGTTCATCATCGATTGCTTGCACTTCGAGCCGCTGTCGTCGGGTGTCTTCGTGCAGGATGCCGCTGTCAATATCAAGGCCTGTTGTGGTTACCGACCAAACAGAGAGAGAGAGTATGGTAGTGGAGAGTTAGGTGAGTAATGACTTAGGGTCTCTCCCATGACCTGTGTTACATGTATACATCCACATGTGGAGCGCTTTTACAATCATACCCTTACATGTGAGTATTCCCCTCAGGGGTATCTATGTCATTACACATGTCCCATTTTGGGCCTTACATCCTTCTATCAGGCCTACTGGGCTTAGGTGGGGGCCACCCCTACAACAGGAGCCTCTCATGGTGAAGGGCTTCACGGGCCGAAGCCATGCCGCTGAGCCCTTTGGCCCCCTTCGTCTCATCGGCCTGTGACCCTCGACGACCTGGATACACTTTTGTTCGTGCTTATGGTGCGAGGGTCGTGTCTTCCGCTCCCGGAGCTGCGCGGCCTCGAGGTCGAAGACATCGGGCAGGCCGAAGGTCTCGACGGGGCCGAGGTGAGGGCGTGACATGGTTCACGCTCCGGATTTTTGCGGGTGCGAGGTAAAACTTGGGCGGCTGCCCCGGGCAGCCGAGTCTCGGGAGGTGCTCCGTGTGATGTAACGCCCGCGCGAAGAGGTGGCTGCGTGGCCTGGTAGTGCGCTTTAATGACGCCTGGAATCGCGCCGGCCCTTTGTCAGGGGCAGGCTGTCGCGGCTGCTCTATCTGCTCTGCGCTGGGCGGGGGTACGCGGCAGGCTGTGATTGGAGCGTCGTGGGATGCCAGCGGTCATGCAACCACGACCGTTCTCCTCTTTCCTATGGAAAGTGGGCACGCGACAGGAATGTATCAGCGCATTACGCGCTGATCGCCCACGTACCGCTGCCTGCCGCGATTTGCAGCGGTTGCACTGCCCGATCGTGGATAGCCGAACCGCTGTAATTCTGTCGTTCGATCTTCTGCTTGCGGGGGAGACGGGGGACTTTATAAGTCGTCACTGTGGACATGCAAACGCTCCCCTTGGCTACATGCTTGCTTGTGCTTGCGCGTTTCTTTCCGTTTTCTCGCGCATCCTGCTGCTACTTTCGCATCCATTCCTGCTCGTCGCCGCAGCGGGGGGAGAGGAATGGCTGCGCGTGACGACCTCCCAGCTGACAGGGGTGCCGCCCTTGACGATCCTGCGCGCCGTCTTAGCGAGAGCGCCTCGTCGAGCCAGCGCTGCCTGACGCCGCCCCCGGCGGAGTATCGCCTGGTTCTGCGCGACAAAAGGCAAACCAACCAACGTTGGGATGCCATGAAGAAGTCCAAGGGCCGCTGCTCCCGTGTGCTGGGGCGGAGTCGCGTCACGGAGGAGACTCTCCAAACCCTTCTTCGGGAGAAGAAGCTGGAGGACCGTGCCGGGGCTCGCTTGCCCGGGCCTGACGAAACGGAGCCGAACCTGGGCGAATCGGAGGTGATCGTCTTCGTGGCGTTCTTCGATGCCGGGCTCCGAATCCCGGCGACATTCTTTGTTTGTGAAGTGCTGCGAGCCTATGGGTTGGAGCTGGCGCAGCTGACTCTGACCGCGATCGTTCGGTTGGCCATCTATACTTGGGCGATGCGGACGGAAGGTACCCGTCCCAGCGCCGAGTTGTTCGCCATCCTGGATGACGCACGGTGCCAACTGAAGAAAATGGAAGGGGAGGCGTACTCGAACTTAGGCAGCGTGGACTTCGTGCTGAGGACGGATTGCTCGCACTTGTTCCCCGCGCTGGCTACGCGGGGAAAGTGGGAGTCTGGCTGGACACGACGGTGGTTCTATCACATTGTGACGAGCACGAGCGGCCTTTGAAGCCGGCGAGAGCCGATATCAGTCAACCGCTGTCCGGATGTGACGCCTCGGTCCGGCGATGAGCAACAGGCGCGGAGGCTTGCTGGCATCGCCCTCCAGTTCAACATGCGTGACCTCGCCGAGGAGTTCACCATGTACGGGGTATCTCCGCTTTCTTGTAACTGGAAGTACGAGCGACGGGGGCCCGACCAGAAGGACAGCATCCACCCGGGGGTGTCTTCGCTCCATAAGCCCTCCGTGCCCTGTAAGTGTCCCTGCCCTAGGCCACGTACCATCTGGGTGGTCGGAAACCCTTAGGAATGATATTCCGCTTTTGCGTGCAGTGCGCCGGTTAGAAGATGCGGAGCGCGCGGTGGTTGCGGTTCTTGGGCCGTACACGGCAAAAGAGCACAAGGCCCGTGAGTCCGCAACTTCCTTGGCAAAGCAAGGGCGGATTAACCGGGTGTGCGAGGTTCTGGGCATTCCCGTTCCGGAACGCCCGGTGCCTGTGGAATCGCCGAGCGCATTCGGGTGCTGATGGCGAAACGGGACGAGGCTATCTCCGACGCGCAGTTGGTAGGCGCGAACGCGAAAAGCGCAGCACTAGCCGCACAACGCGCGATGGAGGAGGCTCAGCGCGTCGCAACGGAGGAGTGGACCGCCCTTCTACAGCGAATCTTTGCGCTAGAGGCGGAGAAGGAGCAGCTTACTGCCTTCCTTGCAGAGAAGGCCTTATCCTGGGACAACGCGTCTGCCTGCGCGTGGGGGCGATGGAGTCTTTGGAGCAGGCCCTCCGGGGGCTTTCCGTACACGTGGAGGACGCCACTCATAGCCGTCAAGACTTGATGGAGACGCTTGGGCGAATCGAGGAGGGCTCGAGCGTCGCCCTTCGCGGCGCCAAGGCCTTCGGCACCCACTGCGGCTACATGAGTGCTGGCCTTGCCCTTGCCCTGCTACACGCTGGTGGGTGTGAGCATGGCAATGAGCAGGCGAACCCCCAGCTTGACTTGCCTGCCCAGCCCGGGATGATATCTGATGCGGTTCGCGCTGCCCAGCCTGCCATCTGAAACTTTCACAATCGGATTTGAAATTACATCGGGGAAGGTGCCACCACGGTTGCTTTGCAGCGGACGCTGCACGACGAGGGGGATGTGCTCCGCTGGCTCGAAGAGGTTCCCTGGCGTGGCAAAGGCGGTGCGGGCACTCGTGGCGGCGAATATGGCGCGGACTCGTAGGAATAATGCCGGGTTTTGGTGCGCGCCGCGCCGTGTGTATGTCTGCTACTGTAATGCAACTTCTGTCTTACACGAGCTAACCGACAACTCTTCTGTGCTCTTTTTGTTATGCAATGTGCTGTGAGCTGGGGTATCATGTAAGTTCGAGTCCACGGGCCTGACGTCGTCCCTCGTGCTGATAGTAGCGAGCAGACTTGCGAACGCCTTGCGTCGCGGACCCCGGGCTTCAGAAGTAGTCGCGCGAGCGCTCCGTCCCCTACCCTTCGAAGTGGTGGCAGCGGAGCTGGCGCCTAGCCGGAGTAGACGCGGGAGCGCTCCGTCCCCTACCCTTCGAAGTGGTGGCAGCGGAGCTGGCGCCTAGCCGCAGTAGACGCGTGAGCCCTCCGTCCCCTACCCTTCGAAGTGGTGGCAGCGGAGCTGGCGCCTAGCCGAAGTAGACGCGCGAGCGCTTACCCTTTGAAGTGGTGGCAGCGGAGCTGGCGCCCTAGTAGTTACATGCGTGGGAACTTCGCCCACGTCTTATTTATACTCCGGGGAGTACGCACAGGGACAGTGCCTGCACGTGCGTGGGGGTATCCACGTCTTGTTTATACTCTGTAGAGTGCGCAGGGACAACATCCGCGTCTTATTTACACTCCGTAGAGTGCGCACGGAGGCGTCCCTCCGCTGCGTCTTGTTTATACTCCGTAGAGTGCGTGCGGAGGCGGACCTCGACGCCACGTCTTATTTAGAGTCCGTAGACTGCGCGCGGAGGCGAGCCTCGACGTTATGTCTTATTTATACTCCGTAGAGTGTGTGCGGAGGCGGACCTCGACGCTACGTCTTATTTAGAGTCTGTAGACTGCGTGCGGAGGCGAGCCTCCGCGCGTTACGGGCGGTGAAATTGCGTGCAGAGGCGAACCTCGACGCTACGTCTTATTTATACTCCGTAGAGTGCGTGCGGAAGCGGACCTCGACGCTACGTCTTATTTAGAGTCCATAAACTGCGCGCGGAGGCGAGCCTCTGCGCGTTGCGAGCGGTGAAATTGCGTGTGGAGGCGAACCTCGACGCTACGTCTTATTTATACTCCGTAGAGTGCGTGCGGAGGCGGACCTCGACGCTACGTCTTATTTAGAGTCCGTAGACTGCGCGCGGAGGCAAGCCTCCGCGCGTTGCAGGCGGTGAAATTGCGTACGGAGGCGAACCTCGACGCTACGTCTTATTTATACTCCGTAGAGTGCGTGTGGAGGCGGACCTCGACGCTACGTCTTATTTAGAGTCCGTAGACTGCGCGCGGAGGCGAGCCTCCACGCGTTGCGGGCGGTGAAATTGCGTGCGGAGGTGAACATCGACGCTACGTCTTATTTTAGAGTCCGTAGACTGCGCGCGGAGGTGTCCCCCCACGCGTCTTTATTTATGCTCATGCATAGTGCACACGAAGGTAACCCTTTGCGCGCTTTTGGTATGAAACGAGAGAATTTGCATGAACGGTGCACTTTATTAAATTCCCGTTTGCGCGGGTGAGCGGTTACAAGGGGTAAGGCACTAACCGCTGGCCACTTGCGCCCGCCGAAGCCATGGAAGGTCCTTGCCCTCGCGTACTCAACTCAGGCGTAATACCGCCGCAGTCTGTCTGCATTCCACGTGTGGCGGAGCGTCTGCCCCTCCAAGGTGGCTAATCGGTATGCTCCCTTCTGTAGGGCCTCCACGACGATGTACGGGCCTTTCCACCTGGATTCGAGCTTGCCTACCGTCTCCGCGTGGAGTGCCATCTTAAGGACGAGGTCTCCTGGTCTGAATTCGTGTGGGTACAGCGAACGATCGCGATCGCGCACCATCTGTCACGCATACTTTATGACGTGCTATGTTGCGCTTGCCCGGTCCCCGTCAAGGAGGTCCATGGACAATTGGCGCTCCTCGTCTGGTGCTTGGACGAGGACCCGCCGCGAGCCAGCCTTTATTTCTTCAGGTGTGACCGCCTCGTCACCAAAGAGGAGCTTGAATGGCGTGAACCCTATTGGGCGTGTGACCATTGTACGAAGGGACCAGAGGACACTGTGGAGCTCGCCCGGCCACTTCCCCTTTGGTAGCCCGACAAAGCGCTTCTTGATTGCGGCGGAGATAGCGTCGTTCGCCCGCTCCACCGCCCCGTTGGACTGTGGGTGTCCGACCGAGGCGAACCGGAGGGTGATGCCCACGTTGTCGCAGAATTCTTTGAATGGGGCTGCATCGAATTGCAGACCGTTGTCGACGGTGATCTCCCTGGGCACGCCGAATCGGCACATGATGTTCTGCCAGAGGAAGCGTTGCATAGCTACCGAGGTAATCTTGGCCAGGGCTACTGCCTCCGGCCACCTGGAGAAGTATTCCAGAGCGACCACTACGAACCGCAGGTCACCTAGGGCCCTGGGAAGCGGTCCCACGACATCGATGCCCCACCGCGCCAGCGGCCATACCGGGGGTATGGGATGGAGGCTTGTTGGGGGCCTGCGTATGGCCCTTCCCATCCACTGGCAACATTGACAACGGCGCACGAGATCCTGGGCGTCCGCGACAGCTGTTGGCCAATAAAAACTCTGTCTGAATGCCTTGCCCACCAGAGACCTTGGTTGGAGATGCGAGCCGCAGAGCCCCACATGAATTTCTGCGAGGAGGCGCTTTCCTTCTTCACGCGGGAGGCATCGCAGGAGCGGTGCGCAGACCCCTTTCTTGTATAGCACCCCGTCGAGCACCTGGAAGGACCTAGCGCGGTGTTGTAAACGCCGGAGCTCGGAGGGGTCATCCGGTTCCGCGATGCCCTGCAGAAAAGCGAAAAGGGGTTCCCGCCAGTCACCCTGCTGGGTGATCTGGTGGACGAGGGCCGCGTCACGGTTATCCTGCGCGATGGCCGCCACTGGCAGGACTTCGTAAAATGCCCCTTCGGGAGATGGAAGCTGCTGACTGGCGGCCTTGGCGAGGACATCGGCTTGCTCGTTGTCTGCCCGAGGGATGGCCTTCACCGTGACACCCAAAAAGTGTCGTTCCTTCGCTCGTACGGCTGCTAGGTACTTAGCTAGCTCCGGGTCCTTGGCCTGGTATGACTTGTCCACATGGCCCGCCACTAACCGTGAATCAGTGCGGACGAGGACTCTCCTCGCTCCCATCGCTTTGAGCTTCCCGAGGCCGAAGAGTAACGCATCGTACTCGGCCGTATTGTTTGTAGCCGGAAACGCTAGGCGCGCCGAGTACAACAGGCGCTGGCCCTCAGGTGTGGTAATAACTGCGCCCACTCCTGCGCCCGCAACTCCGTAAGCTCCGTCGGTGTTAAGCATCCACACTGGGTCTTCGACCTGGAGGACAGGCTGAGCTGGAGGGGTCTATTCCACTAGGAAGTCCGCCAGAACTTGAGACTTGATCGCCGTTCGGGAGGCGTATGTTAGGGAGAATGGGGCAAGCTCGGCCGCCCATTTGCCGATTCGCCCTGTGGACTCCTTGTTGTGCAGCATCTCCGCCAGAGGGAACGAGGATGGCACCGTTATCGGGTGCGCCAGGAAGTAATGCCGGAGCTTTCTGGAGGCCATGACCAGCGCGTAGGAAAGCTTCTCGAGCTCGGTATACCGCGTCTTGGCGCCCTGGAGGGCTTCGGAGACAAAGTACACTGGTCGCTGGAGAGCGCCCTCTTCGAGGACGAGGACGGTGCTGATCGCCGTTGCCGAGGCGGCGAGGTAGAGTAGGAGGGGAGCCTCTGGTGCTGGGGCCACCAGAGTGGGAAGGGTTGTGAGGTGTTTCTTGAGGTCGTCGAAGGCCTTTGCGCAGTCGTCGTCCCAATGAAACCCATCGCAACCGCGGAGGGTCTTGAAAAATGGCAAGCCCCACTCCGCTGCCCTGGAGAGGAAACAACTCAGAGCCGCCATGCGGCCTGCCAGCCTCTGGACCTCCCGCGTCGTCTTGGGCGGTTCCATGCCCAGGATAGCGTCGACCTTGTCGGGGTTCGCTTGAATGCCTCGCCCGGATACAAGGAAGCCTAAGAGCTTGCCCGCCTGCACACCAAAAACACATTTGTCCGGATTGAGCTTAATGCCCGCCTTCCTGAGGTTGTCGAAGGTCTCCTGAAGATCCCGGTCGTGGGAGGCGAGCTGCCTGGTTTTTACTACCACGTAGGCCTCCACGTTCCTCCCTAGCTGAACGGATAGGGCCAGCGCAACGAGGCGGGTGAAGGTTGTGCCCGCGTTCTTCAAGCCGAAGGGCATCCTGACAAAGCAAAAGGTTCCCACCGGCGTAATGAAGCTGGTTTTGTCCTCGTCGTCCTTGGCCATGTAGACCTAATGGTAGCCGGAGTAGGCGTCAAAGAAGCTCATGAGCTCGCATCCGGCGGTAGCGTCGACCAGTTGATCTATGCGCGGCAGAGGGTAATCGTCCTTCGGGCATGCCTTGTTGAGGGCGGTAAAGTCGATGCGCCAGGCGCCGCTGGCCTTTTTGACCAACATCGGATTGGCGAGCCAGTCCGGATGTTGGAACTCGCGGATAACCCCCGCTCGAAGGAGCTTCGCCACCTCCACCTCGGCCGCTTGCTGCCGGTCCATGGACATACGGCGAAGTTTCTGCTTGACTGGCTTGGCGTCAGGGTGGATCGCGAGGTTATGTTCGATGAGGGCGCGGTCCACTCCTTTGATATCTTCCGGGGACCATGCGAAGACATCTATGTTGGCCCGAAGAACTCGGAGCAAGTCTTGCTCTACGTCCGGAGGGAGGCCCTCGCCTATGGAGACGAGCTGCCCCTCCATCTGGAGTGGCACCCTCTTCACTCCGCCCTCCGGGTGGGGCTTAGGTGTCCATCCTGGGGCGGATGGCTCATTCGCCTGGTATTTGTCGGCGAGGACGTGCACCTTACGGTGCAGGCTTCCAGCTCCGGTTTCGATGCTCCTAGCCATATCCTGATCGCCGAAGACGGTGATGACACCCCTCCGGCCTGGGAGCTTCATGCATAGGAAGGCGTAGTGTGGGACCGCTTCGAAGGAGTTGACGGCAGGCCGGCCCAATATGGCATTATACAGATACGAGACGTCCACGACGTCGAAGACAACATCTTCAGTCCTGGCGTTGTCGGCCTGGCACAAGGAGACTTGGAGACGTACCTGACCCAAAGCCTTCAGCGGCTGCCCTCCGAGGCCCTGGAGGGGGGCTTCCAAAGCTTGTAGTAGGCTCCGAGGTACTCCCATACGATCAAGAGCCTCCGCGAACAAGATGTTTGCGGAGCTCCCTCCGTCAATAAGGATACGCCTGATGTCGCAACCTGCGATGTCGGCCTGGATGACCAAGGGATCTTGGTGGGGGAATTCTACGCCCTGGGCATCAGCTGACGTGAAGGTGATGCTGCGATGGGGCGCCCGCGGAGGTAGTTGTGCTGGGGAAGTGCTCGACGAAGAGCCTCCAGTGATGACATTAACACCACGGCACTGGGTCTCTCCGGGGGGCCCAGCGCGCGAGGGACTGCCTTGCGTACGCCGTACGTGGGCTATTGCGGGGCTCAGTGTCTCCGAGGCCCGTACGTGGGCCATCGCTTGCCGCAACGCCGCGATTTTGGTGCATGTCCGCGTGAAATGGCCCCCGTAGCCGTGCACTTCGCACCATCTGCCGTATTCTAGGATTTCCTGCTCCGCCCGCGGCTTCTCATCGCGGCTTCCTTCGCGCCCTCCTCCGGCGCGCGAGGTTAAAGCGGCTTCCTGGGGAACGCCTTGCGCAGCGAGGACGTGGCGGGCCTTTTGGAGTCTTCGCCGGTTACGCCGGGGCTTGCGCCTGCCGTAGGGCGAGTTTTGGTGCACCCCATCGTCGACGCGCTCACGAGTGTCACCCGCGGACGCTTGCTTGTGTTTTGTCCTCGGGTTGTCGCTTGCGCTTCTCCCTTGCGACAGCTCCACCGCTTGCCCGGCATCGGAGCTGTCGTCGCTGCGCCTCCGCGCGTCCTCCTCGGCTCGGGCGTACGCTTCCATTTTGTCGAAGAGCTCTGCCACCGACTTGAGTGGCTTCCGCGCGTTATATTCAGCGAGTGGTCCCGGGCGGAGACCTTGTGTCGCTGCATTGATGATGGTTGCCTCGTCAACGTCCCTGACTTGGCAACGTACCTTGGCGAAGCGTTTGAAGTAAGTCCGGAGCCCCTCCTCGGGTTTCTGCTTGACTGCGAAGAGTTGGTCCGCATCGACACGCTCGACGTAGTTTCCCTGAAAGTTGTTGTAGAGTCGGTTGCGGATTTGTTCCCACGCGTAGATGGACTGTGGTTCGATGGTGAAGAACCAGGACAGCGCCACCCCCTTGTAACGCGAGGAGGAGTCCTTTTGCCTTTGTGGTGTCGTCTCCGCCAGCGGCTTCGATAGCGGTCTCATACACGCGTACGAACTCTCGCGGGTCGGAGTCACCCTTGTACGCCTCGATGACGCTCGGGGACTTGAAGTCCTCGGGCCATGCCGCTTGCTGCAGGCCCGCGGAGAGCGGGGACTCCGGGTCTATGCGCCGTAGTGGGACGCGACTGGACGCAAGAGTGTCGCGGCTATCCGCCCTTTCCAAGGTGGGCTCAGGCGCAACCATCGGCGTGGCGCGTTGGCTCCGAACCTCTTGTATGTCTCGCACGGCCCCGCGGAGATCTGACAGCTCCTGCTGGAACGCGTTGAGGGCCGCCAGCAGGGTGGTCTCCACTCTCGCGCCGAGTGGGGAAGTGGGCGCGCCTGCGTTGCCACTGCCGGAGTTGGTGGTCGGGGTGGTGGTGGCGGGGTTGGGCGGCGCGGCGATGGTGGCGGGGTCGGGCGTTGTGTCGCTGGTGGCGGGATTGGCCGTCGCGGCGGTGATGGGGTCAAGCGTCGCGTCGCGAACACCGGTGCTCGCGGTCGTCACACCCGCGCCGCCACCCATGCCTGCAGCTGCTAAAGCCGAAGCCCTGGTATTGACGCAAGATTTCGCCGCCTCCACCTTCTTCTTCTTCGTCACCAATGGTGAAGCTTTTTTTGGTGTCATCCTCCTTCAGATCTGGAGGCTTGCTCTTGTCCTCCCCACGGACGGCGCCAACTGTTGTGGTTACAGACCAAACAGAGAGAGAGTATGGTAATAGAGAGTTAGGTGAGTAATGGCTTAGGGTCTCTCCCATGACCTGTGTTACATGTATACATCCACATGTGGAGCGCTTTTACAATCATACCCTTACACGTGAGTATTCCCCTCAGGGGTACCTATGTCATTACACATGTCCCATTTTGGGCCTTACATCCTTCTATCAGGCCTACTGGGCTTAGGTGGGGGCCACCCCTACAACAAGGCCATCTCCAGTATACTCCTTCAGTCCTTCCCCTCTACTCCTTCTCTTCATGCTTTGTGATGGCTTGTGGATGTGGGGAATCGAGGATCGCCGCAACGGGAGGCGACCGTCGGCGCTGGCGTGCCAGCCGTGCCCCTCGTGCTCGCCAGGCAATGCCGGCCCAAGCATGGCATGATATGCTGTGCCGTACCGTGTCGCCCAACAGACCAGCTTTCCAGGCCCGGCCCGGCCCAGCCCACCATTCGTGCCGTGCCTTCACGGCTCTCTACGTGGCGTGCCTGTGCCATGCTTGGACCATGCCGAGTCAGACGGGCTTCAAGCTAGCATGGATAAGCCCGACCCAACTCCCAATTCCTCGCCTCCATCCTCTAGGTCTCAATCCTCTATTTCACCCTAAATCATCATCTCCTGCATGTTAGTATTTATTTGGTTAGCATGAAAGCCTTGCGATCTCATATGTTTTCTTCGATGGAATCAGAACGGATTTATTTGTAGACCTCAAAAGGTTACAATTTTCATTGTCTATTAACCTTTTTGTACTGTTTGTATTGTGCGATTGTCAAATCTCAAATTTATGTGTTGAATTTACGATGTTATAAAATATTGTACAAAAGAGTAAAATTGTACGCGTTAAATGCACATCTTTATTGGATTTTTTTAGTTTCATCACTAAAAACTGACGCGAATAAAGTGGCATCCTGAATTGCCCCAGCGTATTTCATGGTAAGCGTGAAGACTCTCAAGAGATAAGGAATCACCCTGTGGTACAACAGATCGAGCTGAGCGCAGCCCTACCATCCGTCCTGCTGCCGATGGAGCCAAGCGACACACCACCGCCAGAGCGCGACCGCTTCGCGGACCACACAGTAGCAAGTAGCGTTGCCCCCGGCCTGCG
The DNA here is from genome assembly GCA_017311315.1 of Dendrocalamus latiflorus. Lineage (NCBI taxonomy): Eukaryota > Viridiplantae > Streptophyta > Magnoliopsida > Poales > Poaceae > Dendrocalamus > Dendrocalamus latiflorus. The sequence continues at coordinate 14,836,324 of CM029651.1, read as the reverse complement.
GCTCCCACGTACGCCCATGAGTGGGCCCCACACGGCCGCTGCCGCTGCCGCCGCTGCCACTGGTCCTTTCACCTATCCCATCTTCCACGTCACCTCGCACTCGCGCCGCGCGTTCCCACCTTCGCTTAATTCGCAAGGACCCATCCCAAGACTCCCTCTTCTCCGCTCCGCGCTCTGTTACGCGCCACGCACACCACACCACCTGAGTCGGTGCCCTCGAGAGCTGAGCTCCCCACCCGCACGGGCACCGCAAATCCCTCTCCCCCTATCATCTCGTCACCAAGATCCGAGCTCGCGCACCATGCCGTCCTAGCGGCCGGACGTCCGATTAAAACCCCCGCCTTGCTCCCCCTTTTATGGCGCTCCTGCGCAGGCGGCGCGGGTACAATGCCGCCGTCCCCTCCGCCTGCTTCCTGCTGCTTCTCTCCGCCTTCCTCCTAGCCACCCGCCGGGATGGGGATGGCTCCACCACTTTTCATGTCGACGTAGAGGGGATAATTCCTAGTGCTCATAAGGCATCTTCTCCTCCTTTCTATGGCAAGGAGCAGGGGAACTGCCTGGCGCTGCAGTCCTTGACGGGCGGGGAGGCCAGGTGCTCGTACCTCCGGACGCACACGCCGTGCGCGCCGGCGGGGTACGTCGACTACCTCCGCCTGTTCTACTGCGGCTTTGGCCGCGCGCCGGCGGTCGGGTACGTCTCGTTCCTGCTGTGGCTGGTGGTGCTCTTCTATCTGCTCGGTGATACTGCGTCAGAGTACTTCTGCGCGTCGTTGGAGGGTCTCTCGGCGGCGCTGCGGCTGCCGCCGGCCATCGCCGGCGTCACGCTGCTGTCGCTCGGCAACGGCGCCCCAGACGTCTTCGCCAGCGTAGTCTCGTTCGCGGCGGGGGACGGCGGCGGGGTGGGGCTCAACAGCGCGCTCGGCGGCGCGCTCTTTGTGTCAACGGTGGTCGCCGGGGTGGTCGCACTCGCCGCGGGCTCCCGCGGCGGCGGCGGGGCCGTCGTGGAGCTGCGCGGGTTCGTGCGCGACATCTGCTTCCTCCTCCTCGCGCTCTGCTACCTCCTCGCCGTCCTGGTGACCGGCGCAGTAACTGTCTGGGTGGCCGCGTCCTTCGTCTCGCTCTACGCCGCCTACGTCGTCCTCGTCTGGACGTCCCACTGCTGCGCCGAGCGGGGCAAGCCGCCGCCCGCCGACCTCGCGGCGCCGCTCCTCCTCGACGACGTCCCGCCGCTGCCGTCCCACTCCAAGACGACGCCCAGCTCCCCGTCAAGAACCTTCCTGCATTGCCTCTTGGTCGCGCTCCGCATGCCGCTGTACCTCCCGCGCCGGCTCACCATCCCGGACATCGCTGCGCACCGCTGGTCCCGCCACTACGCCATCGCCTCCGCCGCGCTGGCGCCGGTCCTCCTCGCCGCGACCTGGATCTCGCAGCGCAACCCCGTGACCTCCTCGCGCCGTCAGGGCTTCGCCGTCCTCCTCGGCGGCGCCTTGCTGGGCCTCCTCCTCGCCGCGCTCGCCGCGGCCACCACGGACGCTGCCTCCCCTCCCAGCGGGCGGCGCCGCCGCGTGCCGTGGCTGGCCGCTGGGTTCCTGATGAGTGTGCTCTGGGCGTACACCCTGGCGCGCGAGCTGGTGGCCCTCCTGGTGGCCATCGGGTGCATGGTAGGCGTGAAGGCGAGCGTGCTCGGCGTGACGGTGCTGGCCTGGGGGGACTCGCTGGGCGACCTTGTGTCGAACGTGGCGATGGCGCTGCACGGCGGGCCCGGCGGCGCGCAGACGGCGGTGTCCGGGTGCTACGCGGGCCCGCTGTTCAACACGGTGGTGGGGCTAGGGCTGTCGCTGACGCTGGCGGCGGGGGCGCAGTACCCGGCGCCGTTCGTGATCCCGACGGACGGGGCGGTGTACGAGACGGTGGGGTTCCTGGGCGCGGGGCTGGCATGGGCGCTGGTGGTGGTGCCGGCGCGGGGGATGAGGCTGGACCGGGTGTACGGGCTGGGCCTCATCACCATCTACCTCGCCTTCTTCGCCATCCGCGTCAACGAGAGCCTCGGCCTCTGGAGATTCTCCTGGTAGCATAGCAGCACCAGCAAACACTGCTACTACTACTCTAATCAACGGCGGACACTGATATAGGATTAGATCAGAAGCTGTATAGTCGAAGCAGTAGGGGTAGCCTTTAGTAAAGCTGGGAGTTAGGGCCGGGCCGTGCCATGCCCAACGTGCTTCGGCCGTTTTGTACCGTGTCAGCTTAGCTCAGTCATTCTACCTTATCATGTTGGCTCGCCTCATCTCCAACTAGCCCCAAGTACAGCTCAAAGTTCACCGTGCTGGTGTTCATACCATGTCAGTCCAAATCTAGCCTAAAGTAACTATACATGACGAAGGTGACAGCGACGATGGTGGTGGTGGCTGTCATCTTCCTTTCTCTTGTACTCGCCTCATTAGAAACTAGTTAATTTGAATTAGTTGCATAAAAACATAGGCACGCAATTAAGAAGGCGCTTAGTGAAGGGAGTTATGTTAGAATTAGAAGTTTATGTAGTAGTAATTTGTTTACATAAAATAAAATCATAATAGGCGAGCTATGTTGTAAAAATTATAAATATATGTTAGAATATGTTGATTTGTATGATTTTTTCAGCAGTCCAACCTTACTAGTTTTACGCGAAGAAGCAAGAGAGTTGCGAGCATGCGACCTAGGGTTCGGTGGTGGTGACCTAAGGAGAGCAACGTTAAAAAAATACTTATTATTTTTGTATGACAATGTTTCTTAAGAAAGAACAACAAAAGACGTCTTATATCACAATTCACAAGTGCAAAAATGAAGAACAACAAAAGACACCCCATGCCGCAAGTGCAAAAATGAACTCAACCAAAATCATAGCATATCTCGTTCACTTTTTCAGCCATTGGATTAAGATCCAACCATCCTAATCTTTCTCCTCATCTCATATATATACATCACACATTCACACCTCCAAAACCTAACTCAATCTTCAAATTTGGTATTCTAGGTACTACTTCGTATAGATGTATATGTCACAACGGATGTGTAAGATCTTTTTGCGATGAAATCAGAGTTTCTGAGGTCTAGAATAGAAGAAATCAAAATAGACAATGACCTATTTGTATATTTCAGAAAACTTGAAGGGTTAAATTGAAAAAAAAAATGCAAAATCCCCATTCCATAAAATCCCTTCTCCGCCAAGTCCTCGGTCCATTTCTTCCTTCCTCTTTGGCCACCTCCCCGCCCCCTCCCCACCTCCCTCTCCTCCCCCGGCCGCCTCTCCCGACCCCCCGGCCGTACCCCTCTCCCCCCGACCCCCAGCCTCCCTCTCCTCCCCTGAGCCCCTGCCATCTTCTCCACGACCGGCGCTGGCAAGGCGGGCGCGTGGGGCGCCGAGGCTGATGGTCGCGTGAGCCATAGGAGGCAACAGCGACAGGAGGGAAGGTTGAGGGACTGCTCCGTCCACCCGTGGAGTCTCCGACTGCGGAGCGGGCGAAGGTGCTAGCACCGGCGCTAGCGGAGGCAGCATCGCGACTCGGTGCGGGAATACAGAACGGGGCAAGCTTCCGGCTGCTGTACTCCGCTCCAGCTGCCTCGCTCCTCCTTCTACGACTGTCGTCCACTCGTCCGGGCTCCGGTACACTCCAGTCCTTTCCCTTACTCCCTCTCTCTCTCTACTCTGTAATGGTTTGTGGTAGTGGGGATGACCGTGAGAGTAGTGCCTATGGGATGGCGACGGGAGGCGAGAGGCGAGGCCGAGGCTGAGGTGGCTGCCGACACGGGCATGCCCGCTGTGCTCTCCGTGCCAGGCCAGCCCGAGCATGGCACGATTCACTGTGGTGTGTCATGCCGCCTGACGGGCCGACTTTCCAGGGCTGGCCCCGCCTACCGTTCGTGTCGTACTAGTACGACCTACCACGTGGCGTGTCTGTGCTATGTTTAGGCCGTGCCAGGCCAGCCGAGCCTTAGAGCAAGTACAATAGTATAGCCAACTAGTGGCTATAACACTTGTCTATTTCATCTATAGCCTTCAAAAAAATAGTTCATACAATAAGGTAGCTATTACAATAACTATTTGTCCTCACATGTAAGAGAGTGAAATGCATATTTTTACGTGCTATAGCTAGCTGTAATTTAGTAGCCAGCTTCCTTCTCTCTTTCTTTCTCTCTCTGCCACGTAAGATTTGGTTGATATTATATTTGCTATAGCTTGCTGAGAGCAAGTTTAATAAGGCTGACTGTGCTAGCTATAAGGGAATCCATGTCAGCATAGTCCTATGTGGAGGGAAGAGAAAAGGAGAGAGAGAGCCAAGTCGACTCCCATGCAAGAGTCAGGCTATAGCACAGGAAAAGAGGCATTATCCATGCATGTACCCATAGAACTAATTGCTATACCAATGCATGTATTACATTATCAATACACATGTATGTATTAAATGATTGAGAGCTCTTGTGGAGACAACTTATAGCCAGCTTATTGTATGAGTTGACTGCATCATTATCTTTTGATGACATGGAAATGTATTAGAGGTAGCAGCTATCTGTACTATTAAACTTGCTCTGAGTACCTGCTCTTAGGGCATCTCCAATGGTTATAGCTAGCAACTAACTATAAGACTTCCACATCATTTATATAGTACACACTAAAGTTAGCATTCTAAAGAACTATCTATAAGGATAGCTATTTGATACTTACATGCACACACAGAATTTATGGAGGCTGCCTCGTTTGGCGCTATAGACTATCTCTAGAGCTGTAGAGAGCTGCGTTCTCTTTCTTCATTTAATATCTTTCACGTAGGACAGTTGATGACATGAACTCTCTTGTAGATAGCTGCTATAGACCCATTGGAGATGCTCTTAGATTAGCCATGAAAAAAACGGCCCGTCTCCCACCTCGGTAATGTAATTGTCCATTGTTTTGTTTGGCTCATCCAGTTTCGATCCACGGTGAATTGAATACAAGGGTTAAAAAAATTTAAACCCAGCCCTATGTAACGTCGATTAGGCTTTCTAGGATTAACTGCTTGATCGAGTTACTTTTACTGCACACGTACGTCGCCAATTGCAACTCCCACGTTTTTGCGATGCTCCGGGCATGTGGGTACGAAGTTGCCGCGTGATCTCTGTGGGCCAGAGGCGCGCGCGGACCATGGATGAGAGGTTCAGTTCCTCTCCTACGCTTGCTTCCCGTTAAAAAAACAAGGCCTTTTGGTTTGTCATCTTCCTCCGAGCGTTTGAGCCTGCTTCAAAAGGGTTTAGTTTTTAGTTTTTTTAGCTTTTAGTAATTTCAAATTATTTGAGTTCTTTTGTCTTTTCTATTCTCTTCCCTTATTTATGACGATATAACATTTTTTAATTTTTTTTTTCTCAAATTTTTTTCTTTTTTTCTCAGAAAAAGCTAACAGCTCAACCAGAAATCAGAAGCCAAAGCCCATAGTTGAAGCTGTGAGCCACTTGGTGCGCCACCTAGAGTTGTTTTGGTGCATTCTTCCGTCGATGCTTTTGGACTAGTGTGAGTGTATGTGCAAACAAACCCGCTTTTGGCACACTACTGCTTGCCTTGCCTCTGACAGTATTCCAAGTAAACGCTGATAGTGTTCCAATCAAGCAAATGCTTTCGCTCTCCTTTAATTATCCGCCTGAAACGCGCTTACGAGGAATAGCTTCGGTTCGATTCTCAACGCGCTAACACAAGACCTCGATCGTCGTCGTCGCCGTAAACAAGTGCGATGGGAACATGTTCTTGTTCTTGTCCTTTTCTTCGTTCGTGGATTAGTTGGGGTTAAGTATGGCATCTGCTGCTTTGCTTGGAGCGGCGAATACTGGCTCTTTCAGCTAGGAAGAATGCTGTCTCGCTCATCTTTTTTTCCGAACAAGTTCACTTTCAACCTTTAACTGTTGGATTGGTCTAAAAATTAATTTAGAACTTTAAAACCGTCCGATTTGTAATTTTGAACTAACATATCCGTCTAATTTACGCCAAGGCAATCTACTGGTTTCGTTGGTGGTTTTTTGCCACGTCACACCTACTTGGATCTGAGTTAGAAAGGATTTGTTGACTTGCTACATTGGTCAAAAACAAATAAAAATTTGATGGTGGGCGCATGGTCCCATGTGTCCGCCTCGTCTCTTCTTTCTCCCTCCTCGAGCTCAATCGCATGTAGAGATGACAACGGGTAAATACCCATCAGGTATTGTCATTCCATACCCGTACCCGCTAGGTGTAAATTTACCCGTCGGGTTACCCGTATCCGCATGCAGGTAGAAAAATTTACCCATACCCGTACCCGCGCGGGTATTACTACCCGACGGGTAACCCGTACCCGCAAGCATACCCGGTTCAACACATAAGAATATCATCAATTTAGACATTCATTAATCATACATGCCAAGCACAAAAGCGTCTAATGATCAAAATTAGTACATCACATAAACATACTTGACATGACCATATCAATATATGACAAACAAATAAACAATCAACAACAAGTAGATAATAAAATTAACATTTGAGTGGGATGTCTAGTTATCTAATGCGGGTATTCATTACCCGCGGGTAGGCGGGTATGGGTAGTATATACCCACACCCGCACCCGCCTACCCGGCGGGTAGAGGATTTCGCCCAATAACGTACCCATGGGTACATAAAATTTTCCATACCCGTCTCTTTATCGGGTAAAACCCGTCGGGTATTCGGGTATCGGGTACCCATTGCCATCTCTAATCTCATGTCTCTCTCCACCCCTCTATCAAGTTCAAGTCGGTTGAACTGGGCTCAGCTCACCACCAACAGCCACCTATCGGCCCTCGTAGCCAATCTCCTTCTCCTCCCCTCCCTCTCTTATCTTCGGCCCCCACCACCAATTGCCGCCTCCACCTCCTGTCCTGCTACTCCACGACACCCTTTCCTACCTTCGATGAGAATCCGCCATTGCTCTTCAACTTCCCTTGTTGCCACACCAACCTCCACACCACCGCCGCCTTCTCTCCCCGTCCTTCCCTCATCATCGGCCCCTACCATCCGCTGCCGCGTCCACCTCCTGTCTTGCTCCTCCACCACGACGAGAACCCGCTGCCCAACCTGTCGTCACTCTTCAACTTCCTCAATGGCTGCACCAACCTCCATTGCCCCTGTACCACGCTCGCCATGGCCACACCAACCCCCATGTCCTACTTCCTCCTCCCTATTCCCACCTCCCGCTCTCTCCATCTTCAAATCGAGCTCACGGTGGAGGAGCCCGACATGGCGACGCCAACGGCACAGAGCGCATGCTCGGCCACCCTAAGCTTCTAGCCCACAGCCACTGCAGTCTACTGCGATGCTGACGGCCTTAACCAGGAAGGCAGTGAGCACTGACAGCGGAGCATGTGCGCTCGGCCATCCCAAGTTTCAGGTTCGCCACCGCCGCGGCCAATTGTGAGCACGGCTGCACCGCGGAACTAGCAGCCATGGCTATCGGGGAGAGAGGGGGGAATGAAGAAGGGAAAGACTAGAAGAATAGAATAGGAGCTGACAGGTGGGCTCTCTATCTATTTTTAATTTAAAGTGACATGCGGGTCTCAATGCTAACAAGGCTTCATTTGATAGCGAAGATCTGACGTGGCGTCCTAGTCAGCCCAAAACCACAGTAGAGTGGGTCGTAGGGGGTGAAGTGAACAGTTTTCATAGTTCAAGGTTGTATTCTACACGATTTCATAGTTCAATATTGAAAATTGAACCGATGCCAAAGATGATGCCAAAGATTAAGGTTGAAAAGTGGATTTTTTATAGTTATGTCACATCTATCTATTTTAGAATTGGTCTTAAGTCTTAACCCTTTTCTCTCAACTCTTGACTTCACTTAAATCCATCTAACTTCCTACTCCATACTACTCCCTTTGAGATATAAATTTGATCATTACTTTTTATAACTTTACAGTAAGATATACTAATAAATTATAACATTATAAAAATATTTTTAATAATAAATATAATGATATAATATTTATATAGCTAATTTAGATAGTTTTAAATTTATTTATAGCTAAAATTTAAAAAGTTTGATGATATGAATGCTAGTAAGGGAATGAGTGGGAGAGAGTGCTACCGGGACGGCAAGGCCAAAGCTTGAGTTGACGCTCCTAAAAGGGATGTGACATGTACGTACGGTATTAACGTTTTTCATTGCACCCTTGAAGTACGTCGTCGTCTTCCTTTAAAAAAGAAAAGTACGTCGACGCTCAGCAACAAGGGAGATGACACGGTGAATTTGAGTCTACCGCAAACCGTTAAGTGGGTTCACCGTGTACAAACCAAGTGAAAACGATTCGAGCTTGACTGATTGAACTTAAGGTATCCGTTCAAAATAATTTTTGGTTTCTCTTTTTTAGAAGCTAAAAGCCATTTAACATTAATTTTTTAACATTGTTTTTTATTTATATTATCATAGAGATATAGTGATTTTTTATTTTCCCTTTTTTCTTTATTTCACTTTAGTTTAGTTGACTGTCTCAACCAAATTAACAATCGCTACAGTACCTATTTTTCAATCAAAACCAACAATCCCAGTTAAAAGTTATAACAAAAACCGTTTTAAATCTGACCAAATTCTTGCGGCACAAGAAATGGCCCCTTATCATAAGCCAGGTTTCACGTCTGCCCTGTTGCTTGGAGGCTAACGTCCCGTATGCATGGTGGCACGACGAACCGAACAAGTTTTCGACCCTCTTATATGGATGTGATGATTGTAATGCTCCTATTTCTGAAGATGCTAGTAATCCCTACAACTATCTAAGACTGTTTAGTTGCGGAGTACTGTATACGAGTGTGTACCACAACAACATATGTTTACAATAAAAGAGCCAAACTTTATTACAGAAATATGGTTTAACAACCTAGTTTTGACGCAGTGGGCATGCAAGCCCAAAGTTATCTAACAACACAAAAAAAGGATTCACAGACAACTTGAGCACGACTAAGACCTAAAACTAGTCGTCTTCAACGCAGTAGGGTTCTTCTGGAGCTTCTTCAGCTCCTTGATCATCATAGTTCCATTGTTCTTCTATTTGTTGTTTAGCAAGTAATGAATACAACCGAACCTAGTAAGTCACAAGGGTAAATCCTAATTTAATTACTTTCAAGGATATTCAAAGAAGGGAATATACTGGCTTTATTAATTTGAGTGGATGCAACTTTATTTGCAAACATTTTTAAACAGGAAATCAAAGAACAAAACTTTTTAAAATTAAGGGGGTTTCTTTCAACAGCTCATTACTCAGCATACTCAGATTAAAACAAAATAAAATCTACTTATGCCTCGCTGTTGGAATCACCCTGGAAACATATATTCATTTATTGGGAGCACGACGTATTCAAATACCATTTATTTCTCCCTGTAGAGTTGCCCAGCTTTACCCATAAGATTTCTCAGACTCTCAATATCACGCAATAGGCACGCTTTAGCTAGCGTGCGACTGAGTTGAGAAAACAAGATTTTTCACGACTCAATTCTTTATATGGGCTCTACCTAGTAGATCCACTCAGACCTGGTTTTAAACTGGCTAAACCTAATCACTTCTATCTATCCTGAGTGGTCCCTACCGTTGTTACGTATAGTTTTACCGTTCCACATACCAACTCCCCATCATCCACACTCCTGCCTCTTGTAGAGATTCAATCAAGTTGAGCAGCTACTAGACCAAGGTTGACAAGTCAACACTTGTGGTTGAGCGATCACTGTGTCATTTACTTAGCATAAGGTTCATGTCCTTACTTTTTACTTGAGGCTACCAACCACATTCCCATTCATTTGTGCTCGATAGCACTACCACCCATATGCTCAAACCTCCACCTTAGGGTAAGGTCGTGGACAAAGGCTATCTTGTGATTTTCCACAACTCCGCATACCCTAGATCCATTTTAGCAATTCTACCGGCCAAATGTCAAGTCACTTAATGGTACAAAATTTTGAATGAGATAATCTACAATTACTTATACAATAATTAAATATCAATAAGGTTGTCCAGGTGAATCACATGGCCTCAAATTAAATATGGCATTTTTCAGCGGTAGGACATAACTAATTAGCAAATCTTTCTAAATATTTATTTTAAACAAATAACTTTGTGTAAATAACAATAATGCAAGTACTGAATTAAATAATTTAAATTTCATAGGATTCAACATGACCAAAAATTTATAATTTGCCTTACTACTCTGCAAACTCTACTATCTCGAAGACTTTGTTGTCCAGTTCTGGTCCTTGCATAGTTGCCTCGAAAAACTCAGGAGTTAGAGCAAACACATAAAATAACATAAGCCCGTGCTTGAATCTAATCAAGCTAGGAAAATAAATTAAAATAAAAAAAGAAATAAAATACAATAAAAATCAAATGGAGGGGTTTAGATTTTAGTTTGTGCTCAATTTGGTAGAATGGAGGACAAAAATGGATTCGTGGGATCGAAATGACCGAAACAGGGTATTTTTGAATTTTAGGGTTTTCGAATGAACAGTGTTTTGCATAGTAATGAACAGTGTCAGGCCGATCTGGAGTGAATAGTACAGCCCGCAATGGTTTAAAACTAGCCCGGCTAAATGGGCTGGTTGATTCAGCCCAAACCACGCTCACACGCCCGATGGGTGATGTGCGGACGGCCACGATGCAGCCACGCTGCTCGTCGCCTACCTGAGCTACCTCCAGCCTCCTTCTTCTGGTGCGAAATAGAGGTAGGGTTTCCTCCGCAATATGGTACCAGTGAGGTCTTCTGGAGATGTTCACGAGTATGAAAGACTTCTTTGAGGTTCGGTGGTTCCATTTTGGGGCTTTGGTAGGTGTGAGCATGTGGTGGCAGCTGGCGGCAGGAGAGAATGCGACGGGCTTTTATGTGGGGTGGAAGTGCTCCGGTGAGTTCTCGGTAGGGTGAGGGTGATTTGGCCATCTATATGGTACAAGGTTTACTAAGGTGAGGTGAGGCGATTCAGTGCAGCTCTGGTGCGTGGAGGGGAGAGGCGGCGAGAGCTCTACTGAGGGAGTGAAGGCGCAGGCGAGGTGGCATTGGTGTCTCTATAGAAGTTGACAAGGTATGATGCAGGAGGTACAGCTCAAGCGTGCGTGTCGTGTGAGAGAACGGTGAGCTACGGCGGAAGAGCGCGCTCGGTCAAACAACGCACCTAGCGAGGGAGAGAGAGGGAGAAACTAGCAGGAAGGTGAGAGACCGACTGGTGGGACCTTGGCATCAGGTACTTGCAGACGGGTGAAAACGGGAGGGGAAAGTGTGACCACAATTTCAAGTGGCAACGGCCGGTCGCGTGGAGCAGGGAACAAGGAGACGGTGGCGAAGACGGGTTCTTGAATTGCGCAATCAGAAGAGGAAGGTGGAAGACAAAAGAGGTAAGGCTCAAACTCAAAAAGAATTGCTAATTTGAAAAGGGAACAAGAATCCAAACAAAAACTGAAAAGAAAATCTAAATGCTTTTGAATTTTTGAGGTTGTTTCAGTGACCGTTGTGATCCGACCGAACAGCGCAGCGAACACTATCGCGATTTTTTTTGGGGGGGGGGGGGGGGGGGGGTTGGCCGGTGATAGAGCCCGCGACATCACAAAAATCGTGTTGTGTTGCCTCCTTTCTGCGTCCGGGGGCGCAATGCGTGGTCCGGGGATCAATCAATCCTTTTTGCCTGTTTGCTCTGCGCTATCGCTGTCTGTTGTCGCCGGTGAACCGTGGCCTTGCTCTCGCTGGCTTCGTCCTGTACGTGTGTCAGTGCAGTACTCCTGGGTGCAGACACTGACTATCACGGGCACACGGCACTGTATATGCAGTATGGGCATGTGATGAGTTAGGCTAACTCGTCAGCCTTTTAGGTCTGGCTCGTTTCGCCTTCGGTCTCGCTTCTAGTTTATTATTTTTTAATTTTATTTTCTTTTATTTTTTAGTATTAAGGTTTTTTTATCTTTTTTTATTCATTTGTATTGTCTGTAATAGATTAATATATTTTTTTATTTTAAAATTTTTTAAATTTAATTATATCAAAAAACTCCCAGTAACTACAGTGTAAAATAAATTATAAATTAGCTTATGTAGAAAAGTGTGCTATAAAGACTATGTTGAGGGGTACCTGGAACTATCTTCAAAGACCAAATCATTCTTTGTGACAGCTGTGTGAATGTGGGGATGCTGACTTCTATGTCAAGGTGGATGGTGATGTACAGGTAAATAGGTATTGAACCAATCGACAGTTTGTAACTGTAAATGTTAGAAATTGGAAAACATCTGTGTTCTGCTTAAATTCTTACATGCATAGATGTTCTAACTCAATGTTCCTATCTCGCAGCAACTCTTGGGAATATTTTGGCCAGACACCATTCAAAGCAACATGTTTATGTTGCTCGTGATCGGTTGGGCTTAAAAGCTCATGGCTTATGGCTGAAAACACTGTAGCTGGCTGAAAAAAACACTGTAGTTGATAGAGGTTTATTTAGCATAATTAAATTTAAAAAATTCAAAAAAATAAAAAATATGTTAGCCCATTACGTATAATACAAACAAATATGGGAAAAAAAGAACCGGCAAAAAAGCTCAACAAAAAGCCAAAAGTTCAGAAAAAGATGAAATTTATGAATAGTGAAAAATAAGCTGGAAGCCAGAAGCTTAAGCCCAACCGATCGGGGGGAATTGTCCTAGTTCAAAGTAAGTTGCCTTTGCAAATCTTGAGCTCATTCATTCTTTTAAAATCTAACATGTGTGTACTAGTGTTTGAGCAGTGTACAATATCATGAACCTGAGTGCTAGAAGTTTGGGGACTGGGGATACAAGTAGTTTTAATTCTAGAAGTAAAATGTAAGTGGATATTGGGTTCTAGGACTTTCTTTGACTATTAGTGGAACAAAGGAACATGCCTTTAGTATTAGGGTATTGATGATAGTAAATAGTCTTTCCAATGTTACATTTTTTAAACGTACATGGTTTCTTTTGTATGCCTAGTGAAGATCTACATTACTTGCTGTTTGAGCAGATTTTGTCTTGGGTTCAACTCTCTAAGAAAAGACAATGTGGACTAATGGTACAATGAATAGTTAATGTATTTGCGTATTGTGCAGATCTTTCATGGGAGTCGAATGAAAGTAATACTTGATGCTTTGGCCAAATTTTCATTCTTTGTTTCATTTCCTTTCATTTCTGACAAATTTATTGTTACATTTTGCAGCATGCCAGCATTGAAAATCTGATAAACCTATTTTGTAGGTCCTTTACAGTGGAATAGGTATCCACAAGCTGATGGACTTATGCAATTTCCTTTGTTACTTATTTGTCTTCTTTTTGGTCTTAACTATTTCACATACAAAATTCTATTTGTATCATGAATTGCATCAACCTTGACTTCATGTATTGAACCATATGACAAATATTTAATGTTGTCTTCTCTCCACCAAGAAATGAGTACATGCATACCTACAGTGTAATAAATAGAAACCATCCTTTTATATGAGCATGCTAAATTCTGGTATAATGTGTTTGTCTATACTTGTGCAGTACTAGATTTTTGTTCATAGTTGCCTTGTATTGTACGATGTATGAATGTTTTATAGCTAACAAATCCTTTTAATCTATGTTTTGATATCATTGTGAGTGGATCAAGGACCATAACTTTGACCTATTAGCTATTACTTGCTCAACTGGTGCCCTTACATCTGGTCATGGTCATTGGTATGATATAAGTGATCAAAATGCACTTCGAAATTTGTTGTGTTTTGTAGTCCTTCATATACTAATTATCTCAATTCCATTCGGCCTTTGAAGCAGAACATCGCTATTTATTGTTTAGCTTGAGGATAAAAGATCGTTTATGGATTGGCCCTATCTTTGATAATGGAGATGTCCAAAATTTAAGTGGTTACATAAATTCTAGTTTGGTCTGAATTAGTTCACACTTAACTCCTCTTGAGTTATGCTTATGAAGAACTGGCCTGAAGAGAGTAGCATACCGAAAAACGGTCAAATCAGTAATAAATCTTTTTGTTTGCCATGAAAAATTCTTCAGTCACTTAAGTTGTAAACAAGCTGGGATAGCACTCAATCTTGCAAAGCACGGGCACTCAGACTATCATTTGAGCTTTACAATCTTTATTATATGATCAAATTACCCTTCCTAGCCCTATATAATGAAATAAGCACTTTTAATCCGAGGCGTTGCTTGAAAAGCTTTCTTTTAATTCCGTCGCAACGCACAGACACAATACTAGTTTTATGTAACTATTTATTTGCTACCTAACAAAAAAGCTTTTTTAAATAGGAGAAAATAAAAGGAGTATAAATGTAATTTTAGCCTACGTTCGAATGTAATTATACAATTTAGAATGTAACTCTTTTCTTCATGAGGAAGTTCCGCTCCATGGTTCCCATATTGCCGCGTGAAAGGATTTATATTCCTAAATTGAATTTAACTATATAATTGCTACCTAACAGTATATAATTTCACTATGTAATTTTCTTCTCATAGTTGCTTACTTGCTTAAGCCTCCTTTTGGTCCATCTGACAGAGCGGACAAAAGCGGATCTCCTCATGTATTAACCTGTTATTATGTTTTGATGACTGCATCAAAACAGAGTGAGAAAGGGGTTTCATAGTTACCATCAGTTAATTAGAGTTGCCTTAGTATTTCAAAAGTAATATATTTTGCAAGTATAATTTCCATTTTTTTGTCCCTCTGTGATATAAATTAATTTTTAACTATAAACATAAAGTTAACTATAGGCCCTGTTTGGATCCCTTGGGCTAACAACTAGTTGCTAAACTTTAGCCCTTGAGGATCCAAACAGGAGGGCTAATGGGTGGGCTAAAGTTTAGCCAAAGCCCCAACTAGTTGTTAGCCAACTAGTCCATCAAACCCAGCTAATGAGGGCTAAAGGACCAGCCGGATGGAAAAAAGACGTTGATACCCACGCCAACCCTCCCAGACCACCATGCATAGGGGTATAACAGACTTTGCACTGAGATAGTAGCACTTATTAGTCCTTGGATCCAAACAGGACTGAGCTAATCTTTAGCCAGCTAACTACTAGTCAACAAACAACTAGTCCTAGTCCATCCAAACAGACCCTATATTGTCACTTGGTTCGCAAGGATGTTGTTTCCTTTAATGTAGTTCGCAATGATGTGGTTTGCCTATGCAACTAAATCCTGTACCGCCACTCATTTCTATCTAATTTACCCTTTTCAAACCTGACGAACAAGCTTTATGTGAAGAAGTTTGCTTCACATTGTTTTACATATTAAATACAATCGTTATGAAGTAGTATTACGTGAGTCATTATGTAAGACGTAGTAAAGCTTTAACTTTTCTTAGTCATGATAAATGTATTACTTAGCTCAAATGGAATATTTTTTTTAGTCTTTCACATTGCATTCTAAACTTTTTCTTTGTTTCAATGATGCGGGGTACGTAGGTTCTGCAACATTAGTATGTTAACTTTCTTCTCATTATACGTATGGAGAACTTAGCGGATTGTCGTAACATCTCAAAATTTGAATAATGTTAAAAAATATGAAATTTCAAAAAAAAAATTGCTGCATTATGCTGATATTTAGATTTTCTAGAATTTGTGTTATGCAAATTAACACAAGGAAAGATATACAATAAATAGCAATAATAATAATAAAAGAATAGCAAAGTTTACATCTAGGGTAAATTCCATGTAAAATTGAAAGCAACAGGAGGAATGAAATTTGAATTAGAAAATTATAAATAGAAAACAATTAAAATCAAATAAATTTCCAAAACCCCGGTTGGGCCCAAACTTCTTCTCCTTCCAGGACAGCCCATTCCTTCTTTTCTTCCACCCCTCGGCCCACTCTTCTTTCTCCCTCTCATTCCCTTCTCTCTCTGTCGGCCAGCCGTGCTCCCGACCAGAGCCTACCACGCGGGCCGCCCTACACGTTGTCCTCACTACAGCAATCACCTCCAATGCCATCCACATCAGCTCTGCTCCACACCGTCCACTCATCACCTCATCGTTCGTGCCCACAACGCCGCTATTGAGTCACCCTCTCCCTCTGTCTATCTTTGTTTCTCTCTCTCTCTCTTAGCACTGCAGCCATGCCATCCTCTCCCCGAGGATTGCACCATCCTTTGTCCTAAAGACTTGCTCCCTCCCGCGTCAACTAGCGTCGCCTCACCCACGCCGCATCGTGTCACGCACGTCACCACAGCCCACACTGTGAATTGCACCGGTGTCACGGGCCACAGAGAACCCCATGCCACATTGCCTATAAAAGCCCGGCTAGCTCACTCATTACTCCTCTGCACTCCTCCATCTCCCCCATCTTTCATCTTCCTCCCGACACCAAGAAATCAAGCTCGAGCTCGCATACACGGCTTCCTTTGCTCCGACCGTCACGTCCATCGCCATTCCGGCCAAACTGGCGATACCCTCCCATTTCCTTTCGTGTTCCTGGACATCTTGTTCTCACCCCTATTTAATCAAAATTTTATTCACCGCAGCTTACCGTCAGCGTCATCTTCTTCGGGTCCGACCAAAACCGCCAGCACCGCCATTACTCCCCACACGGTGAGCCCCAATCCAATTCCCCCCTACTTGAGCACCTTCACATCAGCCTCTTCCTTCCCCAATCGTCAATTTTTGCTCCCCTTCGCCCTAGGTCACCGCCACCATGAGCCACGCCCGTGCGGCCCCCAGTTCCCGTCAACAGGCCGCTCCAGCTCGTCACCACCTTCACGGATAGCATCAGTAAGCCCCCTTACCTATCTCCAGCTCATGCACCCCCACCCACTTTCATTCCCTCTTCCTCCCTGGCTCCACCACCCCTTCTCCTCCCTTGCACCGGTCGGTAGTACCACCATAGATTTGCGGTAGTACCGCCATTTTAATTCCAATATTACCATTTTCCAGGGGAGCAAACATGCTCCAAAAGTGCCTCTCTGGAAAATGCGTACTGCCAACAAAATATCTGTCTAATCAGGGTGCGATAGTACCGCACTACCTTCCCGGTCATACCATAATGCGGTAGTACATCCATGTAAACTTCGGTACTACCGATTTTTCTGATAATTGTATAGTTGGCTTTCAAATTAAATTCTAAGTGCATGCATGATCCTAAAGTGATCCAAATGGCAAAAGAACATACTGTCAAGCTACCAGTTATGATCCCTCTTAATAGTACGGTATCTAACTTACAATTCGGTCTTCCACCAAAACTCCAAAGACCGGTAAAAATAAAATATCCTAGGTTATTGATACCGTTGTCTTGGACCATAGCAATCTTCATGTTAATCCTTGGCATGCATCATTAGGTGGTCCCATTCATCACCTAGACTAAATCTTTTAAACACTCGATAAATATGTTAGTCACCTTTAGACAGTAGAAAATCTCGAAGGCACTCATACCATGCAATAGGAGCTTGTTTTAAATCATATAGTGCCTTGGAGAGGTTATATACTTGGTTAGGATTTTTTATAATCTTCAAAATTGGAAGGTTGTTCAGCATATATGAGTTCTGTTATTTTAGCATTTAAGAGTGCACCTTTGAACATCCATTTGAAATAATTTAATGTCAAAACTTGAAGCAAAGGCAAGTAGTATATGAATAGACTCAAGTCTAGATACAGGAGCAAAAGTTTCATCATAATCTAAACCCTCGAGTTAAGTAAACCTTAAGTGACTAACCTTGTCTTGTTTATTACTACAACTCTATTTTTATCTTGTTTGTTTTGAAAGACCCATTTTATGCCAATTACATTATGCTCCTTGGGTCTTTCCACCAATGCACAAACATCGTTTCGAACGAAATTGTTTAGCTCTTCATGCATTGCGTTCACCCAATCCAGATCATCTAGAGCATCATCTACATGCTTTGGCTCAAGAGAGGAAACAAAAGAGTAAAGTTCATAAAACGAAGCTTCACAAGAATGAGTTTGAACACCCTTACTCATGTCACCTAATGTTTGATCTATTAGATGATCTTTTGCAACCGCATTATGGATCTTTGGTGGTAGTGTTAAAGGTTATTCTTCTTTCTCTTCCAAGTCAATTGTTTGAATATTGTTAGTTGCGCAAGAGGTAGGAGCTTCAACTTATTTTGATGAAGATGGTTCACTTGAATTTTCCTTTGGCTTGATATATTTGATTTACATACTCTTTATTGCTAGTCTTAATCCTTCATCATCTACATCATCCAAATTATCTTACTCTTCTTAAGAGCCGTTAGTTTCATCAAATTAAACATCACATGTCTCTTCAAACAAACCGGAGTTTTTGTCGAATACATGATAAGCTTTACTGTTATAAAAAATAACTAAGGAAGAAGCCTTCATCACATCGACTTTAAAATTTAGAAAGCCAAATATCCTTTCTTAAGATATAGTATTTGCAACCAAATACTCGAAAGTAGGAAATATTCAGTTTTCTTCCGATGAGAAACTCATAGAAAATCTTTTTCAAAAGACAATACAAGTAAATACGATTTATGGCATGAAATGTAGTGTTAATTGCTTCTGCCCAAAAGTTATTGGAAATATTATATTCATCAAGTATTGTCCTAGCCATTTCAATTAATGTTCAATTTTTCCTTTCTCAACTCCATTTTGTTCCGGAGTGTAGGTAGTGGAAAGCTCATGTTTTATTCCAACTTCATCATAAAAATCTTCAACTTTGGTGTTTTTGAACTCGGAACCATTATCACTATGGATTTTTTTATTTTGAAATTAAATTCATTTTTAGCCCTTTTTGCAAATCTTTTGAAAATGTTGGAGGCTTCAGCCTTGTCATGTACAATGACTAAACAATAGCTATTATCTCCGATGCTCTTACAAGTTGTTGGCCCAAATAAATTCATATATAAGAACTCTAATAGCCTGAAGTTTACATCATACTTTTGGAAGGATGAGAATTTTCAACTTGCTTCCTGGCTTGGCAAACGCTACATAATCTATTATTCTCAAACTTCATATCTTTGAAGCTAACTACTAAGTCATGTTTAAAAAGTTTTTTGAATTGAATCATGCCCATATGACCTAGCCTTCTACGTCATAACCAACCCAAAGAAGTTTTTGCCAATAAACAAGTTTTTAAACAAGACTCACTAGAAAAGAAATCAACCAAATAAAGATTTTCAAATCTAAAACCTTTGAAAACCATTTTTTCTTTTTCTTTTGAAATGGTTACTCCATATTTAGAGAATGAGCAAATTAATTCAAGATCACATAATTGAGAAACGGATAGCAAATTGAAATTTAATATTCCTACAAGAGATACATTGGAAATTGAAAGATCATTTGAGATAGCGATTTTACCCAAACCAAGAACATTTTCTTTGCTATTGTCTCTAAAGGTGATCTTCTCATTGCTCCTATTTTCAAAGGTGGTGAACATCTTCCAGTCTTCGGTCATGTGTTGAGTGCAACCGCTATCAAACATCCAATGCTTTCCACCGGTCTTGTAGTTCACCTACAAAAGAAAATAAAGTTCTACCATCCTTAGTTTTAAGCATATAGCACAAATCATACAAACCTACAGATGGAGTCTTATCAATAAGAGAAGTTTGTTGCAAATGTGCTATCTCTCGGCACTTAGGGCAATATTTTCCATTTTGCTTCACAAACCTTGTGGGTTTGTATACTGGTTTCTCATCTTTCTTAGGCACATACCCAAGTTCTTCTTTGTTGAATGAGCATATTTGCTCACTTAAGAGCTTGTAAAGGGTATCATTACCCTTGAAGCATCGTTTCAAGCTTTTACTAAGCTTAGTCACTTACTCCTTTAGCTCATTATTTTCAACAACAAGCTTTGCATCGAAAAAGTTATTTCTAACATGATTTGAATCTACTTTAGAGCAACATCATATAGTAAGTAAATCATCGCATGAAGTAGATGAGCTAGTCTTAGCAATTTTTATACTAGGCATTTCATTAATAATATCACAAATAATACCAATGCTAGTATGTGACTTGTTTGACTTTTCTTGGATAAGCAAGTCATGGGCTTTTCTTAGCTCCTCACAAGAATCTTTAGGAGAGATATACTCTTTCTTTATGACCTTGAATTTTGACTTTTTTTCAAGATATTTATTTAAATCGTCCAACATATCCATAAGCTCATCATATGAAGGCTCATAGTCATGAAGAGATTTTACCTTATCTGCTTTTGCCATGAGGCAAGTTGGAGACAAGAGGAGTCATAGAGCCTCCTTGATGGCGATGCTGACAAGTCCCTTCTTATTAAGGGACTCATCCTCATTGTAGTTGGAGTCAATGTACTCCTCATCAGAGTTTCACTCTCCAATGTAAACTTCATTTTTACCATCCTTGTTAAGCTTTTTGAAAAGCTTCTTCTTTTTGTTGAATTCCTTCTTCTTGGATGACTTGCCCTTGTTATCCTTCTTCATGGGGCAATGAGAGGCAATATGCCCCTTCTCATCATACTCATAGGCAATGGATATTGTTATAGCGCTTTTTGTCATTGTAGGAGTGCTCCTTCTTGCCATTTGTTGAATTTCTTCATTCTTCTCACAAGGAGAGCCAATTCTTCCTCAGAATTATCCTCATCATCTTCGGACTCATCGCTTGACACCACTTTGGCTTTGAAAGCAGTGACCTTCTTGCTCTTAGAGGAGGATTGCTCCAACAGCTCCTCCTTGTCCTTCTTGTACAACTCATTGATTATGAGGTTGCCCAAGAGTTGTGTTGGCTTGTGTTGGCGTCAACCTTGTCAACTTAGGGGAGTTGAGAAAGAGTGTCATCAAAGAACCTCTCGGTCACCTTTGTACGTAGTCAAACGCTTCCATTGGGACAGCAATCACTAGAAATCTTCAATACATCATGAACCAGATTGATTCAACATGTTCTTTATTGTTAGATTTTCGTGGATTTATAAAGTGCCCACACAAACACCTCTAAAAACCCTAGCACAAAAGCCTCCTCAAAAACCATGGCTAAAACCCTTAGCCTCTACCTAATTTTATATGCTAGAGCCCTAAACTGTGTCCAACACTCAAATATAAACACAAAATCATATCTCTTCCTCAAATCAAGGGATCCGAAATCCTTCCAAACACGGGTTTTAATTAATCTCTCAATCTTCTTAGTTATGGACTCTATCCACTACTCCTAACTCTCCACATGACGAAGCCTCCAGGAACGCACCTCCCGTAGCTCTATCTCGCATCATCAACTTTCATGTCGAAGCCTCCAGGACCGAACCGCCCATAGCTTCTTCAGGAATCACCATTTTTGATTTCCACGTACTCCAGCGTTAGCCCAACCACTTCGTGTGACATTCTCAATCGTCTGGACCTCAGATCTCTCCATCCTAGTCTTGGTCCTTCTCGTCATCGACCATGATCGTTTCCATGCTCACCTGCACATACAAAGACCAAAGAAATATTTTTCCGGCACAAGTTCTTCCCAACTTGACCATCATCAGCACACACACATATAACCATAACCTCAACCAACCATCAACACCAACCAGATCATCCACAACCACAATCTCATCTCTATCTAGAAATCAGCTTTAGATCACTCAGTAAAACTGCTAGCTCAATGAGTACTCAAAAACAACAAGTACTTGGGAATTACCAACGTTGTTCACTGTTCAAGGTCAAAATTTACAGTTACCTGCCGTGGTCGAAGTCTGTCGTTCGAATCTACCAATCAGACCATCCATCAGAAGGTCAATCGAACTACCGTCCAAAACTCTGATGCCACTTGATCACCGTTCGATACTCTGATGGCACTCAAATGTTATCTAATACAACAATGCCACTCAAACGTTGTCTGATACTCCGATAGCACTCGAACATCATTTGATACCATTCGGACCTGATCGAAACCACTTAGAGTTGATTAAAACCACTCAAACTAGACCAAAACCACTCGAATCAGACCAAAACCACTTGGATTGGACCAAAACCACTTAGACTCAAAATCTTCAACTGTGATCGACCAAAACTTTCACAAACATAAATTCCAAAGCAATCCAAATGTCAATTATTCATCATTACTGAATCCACAACCATCCACATGGTATAACAATCTCTCCCTTGATTAATACATTGACAATACCTCCAAAATTCTTGAATGAGAGAATTTGCGAAGGAAAGTTCCGACTACTCAAAGAAAGCTCGGACAAACTCAAAAGCACTTGAAAAAGACTCGAAGACTCCCCCTCAACACAAGAAGACAACAAACTTGAGCAAATTACTCCAGTTTCTCGCATTTTGCCTCCCACTTTCATCAATTTCTACTCAAGTTTCTCCCATTTTTCTCCCCATTTTCATCAATTTCCCCCTTTCAGAAGTCACTTTGCATTGAACTACGCATGTGTCCATGTTTTTTTAGTAAAACCCCCCAGATCATATAAAGTCATAGACCATAAAACAAGTCTAAATAGGTCTTTGGCATGATTAAGCAAATTGGATTAATGACAGGCATTACGACGACCATAACCAAAATGATTTATAAATAGCACAAAGAGATATCACACCTAAACGAGTAAGCCTAAAAGTGAAGTAAGCTTTAATTCTAGTCGAACTAGTAATCTCATATAGCAACCTATAGCTCCACACTCATCTCTTTTAAGCATGTGGCATGCTTGTAGCATACTTCTTTTCATGATGCCATCTTTGTAGCAAATTTCTTTTAAATGGTGGCAAGCTTGAAGCATACTTCTTTTCATTCGAGTATGTTTTGTGCCTTTTTTGTTTAACCATGGCATGCTTAAAGTATACATCTTGTCAATCTTCTTTCTCATTTGTTTTTATCATGACATGCAAACATGAGTGAACATATAAGATTGGAATATGAAACATACGAGTCACATGACCAGGATTTAAAAGGAGACTCACAATCAAGCTAATCCTTTACGATAAACATCACAAGGTGCTATATATAATCAGGGTCTGTTTGGATGGACTAAAACTAGTTGTTAGCTAGGACTAGTTGTTAGCTGACTAGTAGTTAGCTGGCTAAAGATTAGCCCAGTCCTGTTTGGATCCAAGGACTAATAAGTACTACTATCTCAGTACAAAGTCTGTTATACCCCTATGCATGGCGGTCTGGGAGGGTTGGCGTGGGTATCAGCGTCTTTTTTCCATCCTGCTGGTCCTTTAGCCCTCATTAGCTGGGTTTGGCCAACTAGTTGGCTAACAACTAGTTGGGGCTTTGGCTAAACTTTAGCCCACTCAATAGCCCTCCTGTCTGGATCCACAAGGACTAAAAATTAGCAACTAGTTGTTAGCCCATGGGATCCAAACAGGCCCTCAATCTACTAAGTTTTTAGCCAAGTCATGTTATAGTTCAAGTAGAGCAAACTGATTACAACTTGTTATGACTATGACTCCACAATAAATGAGTAAATATGATAAAGATAGCTCTACTATAAATAATTTGATTTTAAAGACTTGGACTTGATTTATTATTTGACAAATATAATAAACAAAGCTTTTGAAATATTTAAACACCAAGCTCCCCCTCAGAATAATCTCATAGGATGCAAAACACCCAACTCACTACGTAAACAAGCAAAATGAAAAGAATCAAGCGGTTTAGCAAAAATATCAACAACTTAAGAATCAGAATCAATGAAGTGCAAGACAACATCTCTCTTTTTCACATGGTCTCTAAGAAAGTGATAGCGAATATCAATATGTTTGGTTCTTAAATGTTGCACAGGGTGTTTAGCAATACTAATAGCACTAGTGTTATCACAGAAAAGTGAAACATTATCTAATTCTAAGCCAAAATCCATAAGTGTAGCTGTTATCCAAAGCAATTAAGAGCAACAAGAAGTAGTAGTTACATATTCAGTCTTAGCAGCAAAAAGTGCAATAAACAACTATTTTCTAGAAGCCCATAAAATAAAAGATGTGCCTAAAAAGTAACATGTGCTAGAAATACTCTTCCTATCAACTCTACAACCCCGGCATGATGAAGAAAAATATCATAAGCCAAATTCCAAAGTTAACAGAAGATATCTGAATATTCTCATTACCGCTTGACGATGTAAAGCACGTGGGAAATCCTGAAAGCGAGCATACAAATACACAACAAAGTGTATATCTACCTTCGAAATAGTAAGATATAAGAGTGAACCAATTATACTTCTGTATTCCTTTTGGTCAATAGGCTCTCCATCTTCGTCTAGATCCAACACAGCAGTAGATCCCATGGGTGTGGCAATTGATTTGACTGCCCCCATATAAAAGTGACGAAGTGAATCTTTGGTGTACTTAGTTTGATGAATAAAAGTACCCAACCTTGATTGCTTGATTTGAAATCCTAGGAAGAATGTGAGCTCTCTCATCATACTCATCTCAAATTCCCTACTCATAGTATCTGAAAACTTTGAAATAAGATCATAAGAGGAACCACCAAAGAAGGTATCATTCACATAGATCTGTACGAGTAAAAGACCATTGCTATGCTTGAGAGTAAACAAAGTCTTATCTACATTGCCCATTTAGAAGTCATGTTTTAGCAAATATGATTTATGCCTATCATACCATACTCTGGGTGCTTGTTTTAGACCATATAAAGCTTTGGATAATTTGTAGACATGATAAAAAATTTAGGATTCTCAAAATCAGGTGGTTGTCTTACATAAACTTCCTCCTCAATATAGCCATTAAAAAACACTTTTCACATCCATTTGATATAATCGGAAACCTTTGGATGCAGCAAATGCTAACAGAATTCTAATGGCTTCTAACCGAACAACAAGTGCAAATATTTCACCAAGTCAAGATCTTATACCTAGGTGAATCCTTGAGCCACAAGTCTAGCCTTATTTGGAACGACAACACCATCCGCACTTTACTTATTCTTAAAAACCTATTTAGTTATAATAATATTATGATCATAAGGAGGTGAGACTAAAGTACAGACCTTGTTCTGCTCAAAATTTTCTAATTCCTCATGCATGGCATTAATCCAAGACTCATCAGATAAAACGTGATTTACATCTCGAAGTTCAAAAGATGAGACAAAAGCAGAATGAGCATATGAAGCATTAGAGTTATACCTGTTGCAAATAACTCTTTTATTTGGCTCACCAATCATTTGTTCTTGGGGATGACATCGTTGAATATGTGGAGTGGTCGTAGAAGTAGTTGTAGTAGACATAGGTGTAGTTATAGTAGCTATAGTCGAGGAGCAGTCGTAGCAGTTGTAGTCGTAGGAGCAGTCGTAACGACTATTGTCGAAGGTGCAGTCGTAGTAACTGTAGTCGTAGGAGTAGTCGCAGAGGTTGTCGTAGGTGTCATAGTGTAGCTTGAGAACTCCCTGTAGTCATCGTCAGAGTCATAGAAGATGTCCTCGAGTGCGATAGAGGTCTGTATACCTACATTATCAAGTCTAGAACCAAGACTAGCCTCATCAAAAGTAACTTCGCAGGTCTCAACAATTTTATTAGTTTCAAAGTTGAGTACCCGATAACCCTAAGTGTGAACTGCATATCCAAGAAAGATATCATCTGAGAATTTAGATTCAAATTTATTAAGATTGCCATGTTTAAGGATGAAGCATCGGTGTCCAAACATCCTAAAGTGAGAAATATTAGGAGAATGGCTAAAATGAAGCTCATAGGAAGTCTTACACAATTTAGCTCACAAGAAAACTCTATTCAAAATATAGCAAGCAGTAAGAATAGATTCAGCCCAATACTTCCTAGGAGTAGCATAGCCATTTAGCATTGTTCTAGCCATTTTGACCAAGGTTCTATTCTTGTGTTCGACCACACCGTTCTGTTGCGGCACTCAAGCTGACGAAAATTGATGGTCTAAACCCTTTTCAGCACAAAAGGAAGCAAATAATGTGTTCTTGAATTCAGTTCTATTATCACTTCTAATTGCTCTAAGTGCTCCTAGAATTTTATTAGCAAGTCTAAGAGCTAGCTATCGAAAGTAACCGAAAACTTCATCCTTAGAGGCTATAAAATATACCCAAGAGTGTCTATAGTAATCATCAACAATAACAAGAACATACCATTTACCTCCAACAGACTGAACCCTAGAAGGACCTACAAAGTCCATGTGCAATAATTATCCTGGAGAATCAGTCATCACAAGTATGATTGGGGGATGAGACAATGCGACCATCTTACCATGTCGACAAAGAGAACAAACTAGATCCATTGATTTTTCAATCTTAAGACTAAGAATTTCTCTAACAAGATTCAAATTACCGAGCCAAGCAAGATGATCGAAGCCAATATGACATAATCTTCGATGCCAAAAGAACAAATCCTTAGAGTCTGATGAAATAAGATACCAAAGATCAGAAGATGCTGAATACAAAAAATCACCTTTAAACAAGCGACTAACTCGACTTATTTTGCAAACAAGATTACCATATGAATCTAAGATACAGCATGAATGCTTTTTAAAGTTTACCACAAGATTATCGTCTACCAACTGTGAAACTGAAAGCAAGTTATAGCTCAACTTACTGACAAGAGTGACGTCCATTAAGATGAACTTGTCGTTGACGCGCACAGTGCCTTTAGCCAGAATTTGTCCTTCAGAGTTATCCCCAAAAGTGATCATCTCATCAGGGGGCACGAGTGAGGGAGGAGAACCATCATGAGTCTTCGGTTATGTGGCAAGAACAATTGGAATCAATTAACTATATGTTCTCCTTCCTCTTGTGATGAGCCTACAGAGCATGAACAGTCATCGGTATCTTAGTACTGGGGTTTGATAATAGAGATTTAGGTATCCAGTACTAAGATACTCAATGAACAGGAGCAAAAGCACACACTGATAAATATTTAAGTGAAGCATTAGCATTTGACATATTCCGACTAGTCTGTTGTTGAAAAACAAAGTTGACCACGGGGTGGTCTGACCTTCTCGGTAGAGCTGGTCTGATAACTGATCGGTCAAATCGCATGGATGACACTAATCAAAAGTAATGACTGACCACATGAAACGGGTCTGACCATCGATTGGACTAAATGAGCAGAAAACCCTGGCCGAAAGTCTCTTGAGGAGCTAGTCTGATGGCTAGAAACAACTGGTCGAAAATATTATTTGACCACTCTGGTTCGACCATGAGAACCAGCTAGTCGAGCGCCTAGTCCAGCCACACTGATTCGACCACATAAGGTAGCTGGTCAAATACGCTTCTTTATCCTATCTTTCTTCTCTTTCTTTGCTATTCTAAAGTAGAATTGAACCAAATGGCCATTTAGACCACATTGGATGCATTGATACTTAACTTGATTAGTGGTTGTATTAGCCAACTTAACAACACTCAATTTGGTAGGGTATTCTTTTACAAAACTAACAGATCTAAAAACGTCTTGTTTTGGTTCCGATTCTACTTCAAATTTTCCTGATTCGAGTACCTTGACCACTTTAGAAGATTATTTTTAGCATGCTCAATAAAATTAAATCCTAGACCATGATTGTTTACACTAGTTTTTGACTTGTCTAGGATCATATTCAAATTCTTATTGCCAAAAGAAAAACTCTCTAAAGTATTTTTAAGATACTCATTTTTTTAGACAGTGTGGAACACGATGAGTACTTAACAAATTCATTTACAGTTTCCTTAGAAGTACTAAACTGAACCAATTTCTCCTTTTCAGCAAAATCATTAAATTGTCTAGCAATGGCTCTATTTCAGCATTAAGCTTAGGACAATTAGAGCAAAAACAATCCCATGATAAAGTATTTGTTGAATTGATTCTTGAGAAGTGCTAAGTCTAGCTTGAAGCAGATCACACTTAGTGCAAGCTTTAGATTGAGCAGAAAACTAGACTTAAGCTTTTCAATTTCATCTCTTGCAAGTTTTAACTTTTCATCCCAAGAGTCGTGTGCCAATTTTAGTTCATCAAGTTTAGCAGTTACATCACCAAATTGAACCAAGATTGATACATTAATTTTTTTAGCAGACTTCAATTAAGAATGTAAAACTTGACAAGACTCACAAAATTCATCATCAGGAAGAGAAGCTATAAGTCTATGAATTTCATAATTTAAGTTCTCGATAACAAGATCATGATTTTTAATTTTTTTTATACTTCTTGAGCTCCTTGGTCAATCTAAGCACAGCACAAGATAAATTGGTATAAGAAAGTTTTACCTTATCAGGATCACTGTAGAGATTATCATCATCGAATTCCTCACTATTTGCCATAAAACACATTTCTATGAAGTCCGCCCCCATTTCCTTCTTGCCATTATCCTCTCTATCACTTGCAGAATCAACATGGCTCAAATCAATCTCCTTAAGTACTGAAAGTACTTTGTTGACCGCCTTGCGATAGTTGTGTTTCTTGCTTGAGGCAATCTTGAACCGATGTCAACAAGTTGGTGCCTTGTCGTCATTGACCTCGTTGCTCTTTAGTTTAAGGCAGTTAAACTTAATGTGATTAAGTTCACCACATTCATAGCATCCAACAAGACCTCCTCTCCGCCTCATTCTGACTTTATCGCCTTTGTCACTCTGTTGGAGAGAAGTACAAACTGCTCTTCTGGTATCTCCTCTATCTATTTATCTAAAATAAATCACAAGGTAAACAAAGAAACACTAGATGAACTAGATGAACTATCAAACTTGGTTAGTCACTAAGCTCAAAGAATTAGCCTTGTTTATCCTAGCCAAAATATCAATCCCATATATTTTCATCTTGGAATAAACATCATTCAAGGTAAGTGCTTTCATGCTAATAAAATGATTGATGGTAGTGATTAAAACATTCCAAACAGACATATCCAAAGAATTAAAAATTTGTCGAGCGTTATCAGAATCTGTATATGTGATACTAACAGATTATAAATCACTAATAATCTTATTGAAGCGATCAAAAAGAGCATATATTGATTCTCCAAGTTTCATCTCAAATTTATAATACTCTTTTTTAAATTGATTCTGATGCACATCTTTAACAGACTTTGATCCTTCATGATAATCAACTAGAGTAGTCCAAATTTTATTTGCAGATTTAATACGAGCAATTCTGACAAACTCATTTCTACTTAAATCTTGCAATAAAATATTTTTATCCTTAGTATTAGCTTCTACATCAACAGTATTTTCAATGGTAACGACAGAAGGCACTTCATATGATTTTTAACTTTTTGCCAAATAGCATTACCTTGTGCTTGTAGAAATACCTCTATGTGTGTTTTTCAGTAGAGATAGTCTATTCCATCAAAAACGGTGGCTTACCAGAAAACTGATCCCTATCTGATGCCATTGCAACTTAGCTCCGATACCACTTGTAGGATCGTATGGCACAATCAGAGGGGTGAATTATTGCCTCTGCTTTTTGAAATCTTCAAGTAGTCAATGAAGGTTTTGCCATCTTGATCGACTACTCGATGCTCATTTGCTTGCTAGATTGCTCAGCTTCAAACTTCGGCCATATTGAACGTACTCAAAAATGTCAATCCAGAAGTAGAATATCTCGATCACCTTTGTACATAGTTGAATGCTTCTGCTGCGACAGCAATCACCAGAAATCTTCAACACATCATGAACCAGATTGATTTAAGATGTTCTTTATTGCTGCATTTCCACGGATTTACAAAGTGCTCACATAAGCACCCCTAAAATCCCTAGCACAAAAGCCTCCTCAAAAACCATAGCTAAAACCCTTAGCCACTACTAGCTTTTATATGCTAGAGCCCTAAACCATGTCCGACACTCAAACACGAACACGAAATCCTATCTCTTCCTAAAATCAAGGGACTCAAAACCTTTCCAAATATAGGTTTTAATCAATCTCTCAATCTTCTCAGTTATGGACTCCGTCCACAACTCCTAACTCTCCTCGTGACGAAGCCTCCAGGAATGCACATCCCATAGCTCCATCTCGCATCATCAACTTCCATGTCAAAGCCTCCAGGACCACACCGCCCGTAGCTTCTTCACGAATCACCACATCTCCACGTACTCCAGCATTAGCACAACCACCTCACATGACATCCTCAACTGTCTGGACCTCAGATCTCCCCATTCTAGTCCCGGTCCTCCTCGTCACCGACCATGATCATCTCCACGCTCACCTGCACATGCAAAGACTAAAGAAACATTTTCTCGGCACAAGTTCTTTCTAACTTGACCGTCATCAGCACACACAGATATAACCACAACCTCAACCAACCATCAACACCAACCAAATTATCCATGACCATAAATCTCATCGTTATCTAGATATCAGGTTTGGATCACTCAATATGATCACTAGCTCAACGAGTACTTGAAAACAACAAATACTCGAGAATTACCATTATTCTACTCAAAACACTCAGGAATACCAAACATCGCTACTAACCAGAACCATCGAGTGCTCACCACTACGACTAAGACACCCAATTGCGACTATCGATCATCAACCAATTACTGCATCATTGATCACCGAGTACTGAGTGTCACCGACAACCGATACGACCAGATCAGTCAACCACTAACCCAACATGAGTACTCAAGGTACTTGAAGATCACAAGAATTAAAGTACTCATATCGACCATGAAATCTACAAGTACCGACAATGAAGACTACGGCAACTGATCGCAAAAACCTTCGACTACTGATCGCAAGGTCTACGACAACTGATTGACAAGTCTAAGATAACGACAGCAGACCATGAAGTCTATGACTATGATGACATGACTACAAAGTCTACGACTATGACGACAAGACTGCAAAGTCTACGACTATGACAGCAGTCCGCGAAATCTACGACCATCGACTATAAAGTCTTCAACTATCGAGTATCGACTAGATACTGTAGCTACAACTATGAAAAAGTACTGTAGCTACGACCATCAACCGGTTACTATAGCCTATGACCTTACGAGCTCTGACCCTTTCATTGTAGCTAAGATTGGTTTATTGTCGCTTACGACTGGTTAAAAATTACTTACGACCGATTTAATATTCAAGGTCGAAATCTACGATTACCTACTGTGATCGAAATACCGCGGTCGAAGCCGGACATGATCGAAGTTTGCCACTCGGACCTGCCGATCGGACCATTCATCACAAAGCCGATTGGACTACCGTCCGAACCTCTGATGCCACTCAATCACCATTCGATACTCCAATGGTACTCGAATGCCGTCCGATACAACAATAGCACTAGAACGCCATCCAATACTTCGATAGCACTCGAACATTGTCCTATACCAGTCAGCCTGATCAAAACCACTCGAATCTGATTAAAACCACTCAAACTGAACTAAAACCAGACTCGAAATCTTCAACTGCGATCGATCGAAACTTTCATAAACGTAAATTTCAAAACAATCTAAATATCAATTATTAATCATTATTGAATTCACAATTATCCACATGATCTAACACATATAAACTCGATTTTAACCCCAAAATTTTTTTGAAAACACCAATTCAGCCCCTCTATGCCACCTACTCGACTTTACACGCGCGCACAGCCCAGCTTGTTTACTCTTCGAGTCCCGTCAATCCGCCATGGAGGCCAACATCAAGCGTAATGTTACGCCATGCCTTCGTCGCCGAGCAGAACCCATCTCTAAGGTCGTCCCCAAGCTCCTCCCGTGGCCAGCGGCCGTTCTTGAAGGGGCTCAGCCATGGCTACCCATGGGCCATCTGCCCATCTCCATGGCGGTTCTACCTGGCAGCTCTACCGATCTTGTTTTTTGTTGGATTTGTGTTTGATGCTTGCTTCTTGAATCTTGGCTATAATATTTAGTATTCTTCGATTCCACTTTTTTTTCATTGGCTTCCGATCGAGAGAAGGAATAAAGTAGAGAGTATGACTCCGTCCCTTATGCCCGGGGGAATGCCCCGCAGCCCGCTCGGCCACGTCGCCCCCGGCGCTCCCTCGGTCGGCGCGTGGCGGGCGGTTTCGCGTACGGCCGGAGGAGCCGGTTCCCCTGAGTTTTCCGAAAATTACGTAGAGGTTTTTTTCCTCGCGAAAATGTCCTTTTTCCTCGCGAAAAGGTCCCTGCCAGTTTTTTTTACGCTTTTTTTTTTGCTGAAAACACCCCTCCAATTTACAGGATGGCGCCCCGCGGTTTTCTAAATTACGTACGGGCCCTCGTTTAGTTACGTACAGGCCCTTGAATTTTTGCGAAAAAGCCCTTTGGCTTTTTCGAAAATACGTATGTGCCCTGAATTTTTTTTAAAAAAAACTCCCCACGAATTATCGCCCCTTTTACTTCGGTACACACGGTGGCTGGCGCGACGTGTCGCCGCGCCTATGAGGCTAGTTCTTGGTATATTTGGAGGGCTCCGGCTATTTCTAAAACGTATTACAGATATTATCTTTTCTTTTTAGAGAGGGGGTATATTGGTCATTTAAGATTATATCCTTATCCTAAACCCAATGCACGTCCCGATCATATTGATTTTTGCTAATATCTTTTAGTTTTAGCTTATAAATAGTAATAAATTTAGAGAAGTTGTACGGAGAGTGAGACACTTGCGTGTAATTTAGATCGACATAAATAAAGTCTCTATAGTGTTTACTATAATCGACTAGTAAACCCTGTATTAAAAATATATTTCATTAAAAATTAATTACTATAGAAATTTTATTTACTGTATAAAATCAGATTTTAGAACTCAATACGAACAATTCAAATCCTATCCAAGACCCATCCAAACGCCACCTTAGAAGTTCTTACACCCGGGATGCGGCCCATAGCAAGCCCACCTCCACGGATTTCCACGAGTTGAGCCGAGAAAACAATGAGAGCGTAGGATGCTGCCCGCGGATCCATCTCGTGTTGGACACGGCCATTCTCTGCTTTACAACCTTGATGGATGTATCTGAATTTCCTTTGTCCTTTCTAATCGTTAAAACCATGTATTGGCAGCATCTGAACTAGCTCTTCCCTTCCTTTCGCTGTTTCAAGCTAAGAACAAACTGCCAGGTTGCTTATGTGCTTTGTTAATGTACAGTCTTAATTTGCACTAACTAGAAAACCCTGAAATGGCTAGCTGTTGCGCTTGCCTGCAAAAGGTTTTATTTATTCTTTCTGACGGAACAACAAGACGTTCCAGTCCTCTAGAAGACTAGAAGTCCAAAACGTTCGTGCAGACAGCGAAGCCTCGCGCGCGACCTAACCGGCCGGCCGGTTGGCCAAAATCGATTGGCGAACAGCAACAAGATCAGGTAGATATATTAATTAAAGTGAGAGGAAGAAATCAAGACAGCAACTCGATCGATGAACGCAAAAGTCCATCCGATTCATCCTTGTCATGGAAACGACAAATGCCACAGCCCATTTTCATTTGATTCCCGTTGGACTCTTTTCTTTCTTTCACATCGGATCAGCTCAGCCAGAACAAAAAAAATATATATTCTCTTCCTTTTTTTCACGAACGCAGTGGACAACTTACAACGACATGCGTGATGAAGATTATTATCTGTTGTAAAAATTACGGTATAAGCATATTGCTATATTTAATTTCAACCAAAACAATCATATAACCAACATATTTTCAGCATATTAAGAATGACATTAATTGCATATAAACATGAAATTCTATCTTGCCATCCATAACCATATATATACTCAAAGTATATAACCTCAAGGCAGCTGAAAATGACTTATAAAACAGTCCTAACAGCAGTAAAACAACTAATTCCAGCATGTAGCAAATTAATTGTTTTGTTATGGCTCTCAAAACAGAGTTGCGCAAGATCCTAGATCTTGGCCTTCTCATGCAAATGTTGAGACTTTTCATAAGTGATCTAATATCAAAATTCAGGGTTTGAGCTCCAGGCAAGTCTCTACTGACAGAACCGAGCAAAGACACAGAATGTCAATTTGTATTTCAGTTTTATGTGTTCACATGCAATGAAGAACAGACTAACTTCTTACTAAATTCAAGCGAGTAAACAGTAAGCAGTGACTAAACAGATCACAGAAGAATTGATTTTAATCAGAACTGAACCAACAGAGTCTACTGCACAGACATAACCAGATCTGAACAGAACAGAACAAAGTTTACTGCATACTCTATAGGTTTGATTGCATGTCAACAAATCTATATAACAGAAATATCACTAACTGCGGTACTATCAATAGAAACCACACCCCTAGAGCTCAAATCTAATTTTGTTATCTAGATCAAACTTCAGTCTCCAATCTGTTCATTACAGAGCACACAGATGAGGCCACAATCAAGCATAGCAACTCCCAGGCACTTGAACTGAATGTAATGAACAAGTACAGCTGCTAATCAGAGAACCAAAAATACTCACAGGGCAGACGGTACTCAAAACCGTCCAGAAGCAACACAAAGCAAAGAAGAATCAGAAAACCAGGGTAAGGCACGCACACAGCGCTGACCCAGAAAACCTAGCACTCCCTTGTGCCGCTCGCAGTAAAGGAGTGTGGTAAGTGGAGATACAATGCCCACTCCGATGTCGGTTGTCGACGCCGGAGACGAAAGTCGGGGGAGCGCCGCACAAGACCACAAAGAAATGCACCGGCCGGATGCACTCAAACAGCGATGGGGTTTGCCACTGTCTTCTCTTCCCTCGGGTCTACTTTCTCCTTCCGATTTCCCCTCAAATCCCCCCCCCCCCAAATGTTAGGGTTCACTTGGGAAATCAAAGGCAAAAGCTCTAACTCGATGTCGGCACAAGAGCACCAACACCCGCACACCCGAAGATGGGAGAGGAAGAAGACCAAAGAGATGAATCGGGATCAGAAGAGACCTCCTCACCGTGGAACCGAGCGACCTTTTGAAATAGGAGACGAGAGTTGGCTGCGGGGTGGCGTGAGCGGCCGGCTTCGAGGAACCCGGGCCAGCCCACGCCTACGCCGCCGCCCCTCCGCTCGCCATCTCCCCATGCGCAGCCGAAATCTCCGGATCTGGGCGGAGAAAACGAAACGGCCGCACGGGAGTCGCTCCAGAACGCGCACGGGACGCCCTCACGCGGGTCACTGGCGGGTGGGCCCCGCCTGCAGATCTATTCCTTCCTCTTTATCAATTGGGAAATTCCCAAAATGCCCTCAGGTATACAACATTATCAAGTATTGTCCTGTGGCATGACGGAAGCGGCTACTGCTATCTTACTGTTTCTATGAAACCGGAAAGTAGCTGTCCATTTGGTCAGATTTTCATTTCTCCTCTCATTAGTCGTAGTGGGATACTATTGATTTCGTCATCACGCTGTCATGACGTCAAACTGGGCAAAAAATCTGTTTGAGGACAGTTCTCGCACCTGGTATACTACTGGATTATTGATATATCACGTTACTAAATGGTTTACTAAGTCTTCACAGTTAATTTATGAGGAGTTCTGATTAGGTAAAGTGTGCATGGTCCTCTTAACATGCTTCCCAAACACTCCCCATGTCAGCCACCTGCGAAGCACAACGCTGTGGTCGTGTGGACCAAGTTCCTCTAAAGAAAAAGTGAAATGCTAAAGTATTTCAATCAAAACTCAAGCCATATGCTTGGAGAATTCACTACTACAGTGCTACAAACTCATGTGCTTCCCAAATCCAATGGTAGGGTGCGTTCTAGAAAAAAAAATCCAATGGTAGGGACGGGCTCACAAAAGGTTTCAAAAAAGGAATCATAGAAGTTGCTTTTATGAACAGAAAATCCAAAGGCCTCACTGTCCATCACTTGTATTAGGCACTAACCTGACCCCTAGCTTGCCTATCCCATAGATTAAATTCACCTCAAGAAAAATGTTTACCAACTCACTTTTCTCATCCATGTTTAGCCCCAAAAATATTCTAAATCCAGCAACTTGAGCTAGCCGATCGCCACTGGATTTATACTTCACATTTTGACTTAGCTTTAGTTAGTTCAGGTTTCACCTTGCCTTGCTTCTTTGCTTTCTTGTTCTAGTTAGATTGTGAATCCAGTCATTTCATCTTCTTACCCATCCCTTAATCTCTTCCTCTTCCTCTTCCTCTTCCTCTTCCTCTTCCTCCTCTTTCGACTTGATAAACAGAGTTATGTCAAGTCTTTGTGATATATACAAAAGTGCATTTAATACTGGTTGTTCCTTAATGGAGAAGTTCGAAACTTTTTTATCTGACTTTCTCCCTCCTCCTATGTGGTTCTTCGTCATCACACGTTCAGTTCTATCCAAAATCCCCTGTCATTGTCCCCATCAAAAAAGCCGGCCACTAGAATAATCGATCCCCATGCCCACTCCCTCCAATCTCTCCGTCATCCAATTCGTACCCTCTTTCTTCTACTGATACACCCCAAGAAACCGCGTCCCGGAGCGTTTCTTGAATTCTTGCGTGCGTGTTCGTCGTACGTCTTCGATCATGGCGGGCTTTCGGCTGCTCGTTGTGTGTGCTCTGCTGGTGGCCGTCGGCGACTGGCTGCCGGCGGCCGGAGGGCTCGGGGTGAACTGGGGCACGATGGCGACGCACCCGCTGCCGCCGCGCACCGTGGTGCAGATGCTGCAGGACAATGGCATCAAGAAGGTGAAGCTGTTCGACGCCGACGCCGGGCCGATGAGCGCGCTCGCCGGCACCGGCATCGAGGTGATGGTGGCCATCCCCAACAATATGCTCGACATGATGACGGACTACGACACCGCCAGGGACTGGGTGCACCAGAACGTCAGCAGGTACAACTTCGACGGCGGCGTGAACATCAAGTGAGTTTAGACTTCCTTCATATGAATATGATCCTCCTCTTTGATTCAGAATTTCAGGTGCTCTTCATGGTGCAGTATTTTTTTCATGCAGCTGATGCTTCAGGTGTCATATTTTAATTATAATTCCGTTGGATTGAGATGTTCATCTTTTTCAAGAACTTAATTATCAGTTTTTTTCCTCTGATTATGACATACTCAGTGCATATTAACCTTCTTGTTACTAGGATATGTCAGCACTATTCATGTTCCTGATTCTACTATGAGGAACTGTCCTTGGTTAATGTTACTGTACATTAGTTGCTTAAAGTAGTTACTATTGGGTGACGTGGATATTCTGTTAGCTGATTCAGGGGAAGCTTTTTGATCAGCAAAGTGGCAACATCAACAAGTTGCAAGATAAAGTTATGCATATCCATTGCATATGTGCATTTGTCCTGTCCAATTGTTGTCTGAAGAATCTAACCTGGGAATTATCTGCTGTGTGTGTTTTGGGACTGAAATGTATGAAAATGATTTGTCATGCACTAGTGAACCCGCAAGGATGATCCCACTGAATTGTTGTCGCAAGAGAGGGATTAAGTATCTTAAAGTAGGACACTTGATCTAATTGCAGCGGACACTGGGCATCTAGTAGGCATGCACTAGGCTTTATGACATGGGTACCGTGTAATGCAAAGTTTTAAAGAAGGGAGCGACTAGCGCTGGACGTAAGATAGAAGCCTTCCCATGGTACACTCCCTCCCACTATTAGATCTCACTTAGATTAATTCTGGACCATTCGATTTACTACAACAAAAAATCGTGAGGGTCTCATCTTTGGTGGCGAATTCTGATCACCGTGGGCTTGCTGAAGTTCTAGCTTTCCAAAGGAGGAGGAGGCCACGACGGATGGTGTCCCTAGAGCATGAGTGACAACGAACTCGGACCGACAGTTGGCGTTGGAGCTTGGGATGCTGATCAGTGGTGGAGCCAGGATAATTTGAGAGCCTGGGCGGACTTGACTATAGGCAATAAGATGAACAAGTCAATATATACATAACAACAACAAAATTTATTACCGCAATAGTTTTGAACTAAAAGTATGATCCAATACACATGTTAATTCGATAGATGAAAAGATAAGAAGATACGGCAACAAGTATCTGGCTTGCGGTTGTGCTAAACTTATGTTTCCATGAGTTTCATCATTTGCGAGGCTTTCGTATTAACCAAAAACCTCCTCATTTCTGGAAATTGACTATTCAAATACTCAATATTTTAGGACATCAACTATGACTATGAATCTATGATCTATCTCTGATCAGTTATCATCATTCATCAAGTCATCAAGACATTAACTACTTACTCAATTAAGTCAATTAGTCAATTCTTCGGGTTTCTCCTGAGAGACGCAACGTATCTGTAATAGATTGCTACAAGTTGAGTCAATCAGAAAATGGAGAGGAGATCTGCTCTTGTTGCCAGCCGCGGCTGTTGCAACAACATTCATGGCCAGAGGTGGAAGAGTGGGTCTATGTGGTGTTGGTGAATAGAAAATGGGAGAGAAGTGTGGAAGGGGTATTGATAGGGGAGTAGCCGAGTGGAGTATCCGATTGTGTCGCTTCCTATCGGATGTATGTGTATTATCAATTCCCCTTAAAGAACTGATTTTTCTCAGAAAGGCCGTCACTTGGAGAAAAATCTTCAGATAAACAAATTGTGCAATTGGCTTTGTCCCTGTAACATGCCTGAAAATATGTTTACAGATAAATTAGCCAAGAAAATAAATCTTATTTCAGTTAACCACGTTAGCATTTCTCACTTACTTTGCTCAAGATAGAAAAGTATGCAACTATTTTGATAACCATGGCAAGAATTTCAGAGTGGTAATTTGGTTCATTGCTGCAACATTCCCCTGCAGATACGTGGCCGTCGGGAATGAGCCGTTTCTGTCGTCTTTCAATGGCACGTTCCTGAACGTCACCTTCCCTGCCCTGCAGAACATCCAGCGCGCCCTCGACGAGGCCGGTTTCGGCGACGCCGTCAAGGCCACCGTGCCGCTGAACGCCGACGTGTACAACTCCCCGCCGAGCAACCCGGTGCCCTCGGCCGGGCGGTTCAAATCGGACATCGCCGACCTCATGACGGAGATCGTGCAGTTCCTGAACCAGAGCGGCGCGCCCTTCACCGTCAACATCTACCCGTTCCTGAGCCTGTACGGCAACGACAACTTCCCGCTCGACTACGCCTTCTTCGACGGCACGAGCAGCCCCGTCGTGGACAATGGCATCCAGTACACCAACGTGTTCGACGCCAACTTCGACACGCTCGTGTCGGCGCTCAAGGCCACCGGCTTCAGTGGCTTGCCGATCGTCGTCGGCGAGGTTGGCTGGCCGACCGACGGCGACAAGCACGCCAAGGCGGCCTACGCGCAGCGGTTCTACGCCGGACTGCTGCGGAAGCTGGCGGCCAACGCTGGCACGCCGCTGCGGCCGAACCAATACGTGGAGGTGTACCTGTTCAGCCTCGTCGACGAGGACGCCAAGAGCGTGGCGCCGGGCAACTTCGAGCGGCACTGGGGCATCGTGCGGTATGACGGGCAGCCCAAGTACGCCATGGATCTGTCCGGGCAGGGCAGGAACACGGCGCTGACGGCGGCGCGGGGCGTCCAGTACCTCCCCCGCACGTGGTGCGTGCTCAACCCCAGCGCGACGCCGGACGCCATGAACAGGCTCGGCGACAACGTCAACTACGCGTGCACCTTCGCCGACTGCACCTCGCTGGGCTACGGCTCGACGTGCAACGGCATGGACGCCAACGGCAACGCCTCCTACGCGTTCAACGCCTACTTCCAGGTGCAGAACCAGGTGGAGGAGGCGTGCGGCTTCCAGGGGCTCGCCGTTCAGACACTGCAGGACCCCTCCACGGACGCCTGCAACTTCACCATAGAGATCGCGCCGTCGGCGGCCGGGCGGCCGGTGGCCTTGACGGTGAAGTCGGCCGTGCTGTTCTCGGTTCTCGCAGCCCTGGTTGTGCTCTGATTGACGCATGTTACTGTGCTAGTTAATTAACCGCAGAAGCTAGATGTTACATTTGTAAAGATTTTTGTTTGGTATGTATACACTCTTGTATCGTCAGATTGTTCAGATGTGTATAAAATATCGTCCCTTGGATTCCAAGGGACGGATCGATAGATGTAAGAATTGAAGATTGAGCGCACACACTACACGGTCTTCTGACAATAGTCTGGTTACCATACCCATTCATGCTCATGTGCAAGTTATGCTAATCTACTCCGTTAATTTGAGTTACAGAGATTTGATCTGGCTTGGTTAATGGAGCCCTTTTCCATGCTGTCCGAGAAAAGTTTTGCGTCTACCTTTTTTAAAAAAGATTACCGCTAACTGCCGGAAATGAGAAGCGAAAAAGTTCTAATAAAGACGTTCCTCGGTAATATTGTTATGACCTTAATTTGAAATTATGTGTTGTGGCAATAATACATCATGTACGACAAGTAGTGGACTCGCGAGCTAAGCCTGGAAAACCTTCATTCCATAATGCATTTCAAATTCTTTTGGTCAGGATCATGCTGTAATATCTATATCCTTAAAAGGCAGGAGGATCCTCAGCCTCCCGGAGGAAAATTCTACTGTGTATATGTAACAAGCAAATAGGGCAGCGACATGTGGTATAAATATACTGTAGCAGAACTATAGTCCGTATGGAATAATATTTTAAATTGTTGCTACAGTACCAGATTGTACAGAAAATATATTTTTAAAATAGCTGCTAGGAATTTTGCCACGTGTCATCGCCTTATTCGCTAGTTACATAAACTCTCTTGTGCAACCGGTACACAATAGAATTTTCCCCTCTATAGTGGCCACATCCTCCGTTTTGCAGAGAATCCTCTAGGTTTTCTGAAATCGTGCCTACACCCTGCCCAAAAAAGGGGGCTTGAGGAGGGTTTAGATGTGTTTTTTTGCAGAAATCCCTCGTGGTCTCTTACAATTATATTTGTGTCCTATAAACTGTTGGCCATTTGATTAGGCTAACGGATAGATCCGGCCAGCCGTGCGCACGAGGCAGGCGTCGTGTCCTAACTCCTCTCCCGACCCCCTCACATCATACGCCGCCACCTCCTCTTGCTCTCGCCCTCCCCTTCGCTCGCCTCCTTCGCCTCGGTCTGCCGCCCCTCCCCTCATTTTGACATCCGCATTCCTTCGTGTAGCCCGCTACCCCCCCCCCCCTATCTGCCACCGCTATCGAACAGGAACGATCGATCTGGCGACCACGACTTAGATTTGGCCGGATCCAAGCCTTCTCCTCCTTGTGCTACCTCCGCCTACTTACCTCTGTCGTCGCCCATCTGCTACTCTCTGTTTCTCTCCTGGCACCCAAGCTCTACACCCAGAGCTCCAGTTGTTCTTCCAGCTCCCACCCAAGCTAAAGCTCCAGGCATTCATGCTTTGCCCATCGTGGATTGGACCTTGCATAGTGTTCATGTTGGTTGGCGTCCTGCTTCAATATGTTGAGGTGGAGGCAACAGCTCGTTCAATAGAAGTGATTCTTTTCATTCCAAAGTTGACATGAAGGCATGTTTCTCCAAAGTAATACACAATGCATAGCATTGCATCTTCTAAATAGCACCTTGCACGTATATTTTTAAACTAAGTTGTGACGCAAAGAAAAATATTGAAGGCAAATACAATACGGCAACGACTACTGATCATGCTACTGGTGGGGCTCAGTAGATGAGAAATTGTCATAGGTTAGCAAAAAACTATTATGTCTATTCTTTCTCTACATTATATTATGGTCAGGGAGCGAGCTATTTCTTTATATCTCATTAGTCTTTAGCTCTCTTTTTAACAGTTTTGTTGATATATCTCTTAAAAGCAAATGTGAATAGTTGTAGATTTTCCCTGGTTTATACTGAAAGATCTTTTATGAGGTCTTTCAAATGTTGCGCAAGGTATGTTGGTGGCAAGGTTCGAAAATATTTGGCTTTGTGTGTATGGCTCGGGAATTATGGGAGTACTGAAGTTTCTTTTACCGTACACGTGTTCAATGAAATGCTTCTTAACTAATCTAATATCTCAATTCAGATTTCTCTTGCAAAAATTTACATTGGAGGCTTATGACAGTTCCATCATTAGCTTATTTGCTCTCCACTTATTTTAGCTTTCAATGTGTTTGTGCAGTTGCCAACTGCCCTCTAGGACGACTACTGATCAACTATCTCAATGGCACATAAGAACGAAACATGCTGGTAGCAAATTTTTGCTCCTATGTATTTTTTTTCTTATATCTTTGTTTTGTGATTTATCAACAGTGCATGCGCTGCATTGCAAGAAGATAATTCGAATCATTATGCTTCTTGCGTGCTGCCAGTGAGAACTTTCTGGATATATGCATGGCTAAGAGTTTGTTGAGATCATTTTAGACATTGGGAATCAGAGGTCTGTGTCTCTATCAGTCATGTCTTTTGCTAAATTATTCTTCTTTGTTGGTCAGAACTAACTCTATATCTATTTTTTTAGTGAAAGAACTGAGCATCTTTTCTCTTGCATGAAAAAAGAGATGAAGTATGAGCTCAGTGGTTGCGTTATTCTTCTTCTTGCTAGGCTCAATGGATGCGTTTTTATTGTATGGCATAGTAGTGCAATGTCTCTCAGACCACCTTCTGGACCAGAGGTAAAGGATGTGCCACAATTTACTAGCTGTTCATATAGATTTTTGGTTTGATTTATAAATAGTAACAGATTGTCGAGAGATATACTTGTGTATAATTTTGGCCGATATAAATGAAGTCATTGCAGTGTATACTATAATCGACTAATAAACCTCGCCTTGAAAAGATGTTCCATTTAAAAGTTAGGTACTTTAGAAAAGCTATTTTTATAGATTTTTGGTTTGAT
This sequence comes from Dendrocalamus latiflorus, assembly GCA_017311315.1. Lineage (NCBI taxonomy): Eukaryota > Viridiplantae > Streptophyta > Magnoliopsida > Poales > Poaceae > Dendrocalamus > Dendrocalamus latiflorus. Next base: position 14,793,842 of record CM029651.1, on the reverse strand, counting down.
TTATAAATAGTAACAGATTGTAGAGAGATATACTTGTGTATAATTTTGGCCGATATAAATGAAGCTATTACAGTGTATACTATAATCGACTAATAAACCTCGCCTTGAAAAGATGTTCCATTTAAAAGTTAGGTACTTTAGAAAAGCTATTTACTATAGAAAATAGCTTTTAGAAACCAATATGAATAAGATAAATTGCAGCCCATCTTCAGGTATGCAAACCGACTCTGCACTTTTATTTACAAGTTTGTCTAATGCAGCACATAGAGCTTTTTTCCTTGGGAGACTTGTACAAGGCTAACTGGCTAAGTGCGAGCAGAAATACGGGATGATAGTCATAATTAGTCTACTTATATCAGAGCAACACACGGAGAGACTAATCATTGAGATATCGAAGGAAAAGCATTTAATATTCTCCACCTGTTTAGACACGATAATTCACCTATTTGTTGTCTTATTCCTAAGTGAAATCATAACAGACTTATTCATATCATTTGATATACGGATGTATACGGATGAATATCACTTATCCCATATTCTATTTCATATTTTCTTCCTCGAAGTCAAACACAGATGTTTTAGATACCTATTGACTCTTTCTATATAAATTCTGCGAGCCTTCGATCGTGTCGAATAGAGTTTTGCGAGCCTTGATCAATCAGATAAAAATTATCTACTCTATTTACATCTTCACCTCTATACTACAATGCTCTATTTTAGTCCAAAACTAGCGGGCACAGCCCAAAAACCATCGCCAGTTTTGAACGGGCCTCGGAGAGAAGCTAAGGGCCGGGCGAAACAGGCCGCCAACTCTCCACCGTGCACAAGGACAGCCCAGTTAAAAGGGCCTCGTGCCGGCTAGCCGATTGGCAGCCGAAAATCTGCCAGACTGCCGACTGCCGTGCCGCGCGATGCGAGCCTGAAACTATTGACCGAGAAATGAGGCCCATACGGAGGAGAGCGTGCGCCGTCCCCGGAAACAACCACCTTATCCCCTCGCTACACCCCTCCCCTCCATTTCCGGGCAGCTCCACCGCACCGAGACTAGTAGTAGACTGTAGACCACCACCTCCCCCTCCCTCCCTCTCCTCCCTCGGCGGCCACCACCGCGCCCAACAGAATGGAAGCGCCGGCTGCCGTATCCACCTTCTCCTCCTCCTCCATTAACGCGCCTAGGCCCCACCGTCTCCTGGGGCGCACCCGGACGCTGCTGCAACCGCCCCGGGCCGTCGCCTCCTCTCGCGCGCCGCTGCTCGCCTCCCAACCTCCGCCGCCAGCGCCCGCGCCCGCCGTCGCGGCGCACGCCAAGGTCGACCGCTCCGGCCGCTTCTGCAGCCCCCGTGCCGCCCGCGAGCTCGCGCTGTGAGTGCTCTCTAATGAGCTTTTGATTCTCGTTCGGTTCTTGGCAGTTGGCTCTTCGCTTGGTCTGCACTTATGGCTGCCGCCCGTTGTTGCAGGATGATTTCCTACGCGGCGTGCCTGGAAGGCACCGACGTCGTCCGGCTGTTCGACCGCAGGGTCACTGCGAGAAGAGGTCAGCCCTCTTCTTCGGACGCCTCTTAATTCCTTGCTGAATCGAATAGTTTCAACAGACACAACAATGGGCTCAGCTAATCCGTGTGCACTGTGTACTGTCCAATTTTTTTGTTCAGATGCATGCTTCATTTCGTTACTATTACTTAATTGCCTTGGGGTCTGCTTATTGCAACACCAGTACAATGAACAACCGCCAATGCCTGCCCTTAGAAGATGTACAAGATTTCGGTTGCTATCAGTCCTCATTTTGGTCGTCTTTTATATATTTTTCCAGAGCCTGGCTTTGTTTTCGATAAGGCATGCTTGCTTAGTTACAGCCATATGAGCTTCGGTGGGGGACCTCTGGAGGTTGGGACGGAGGAGGAGGCTGAGAAGCTGATGAGTCAGAACGAGAAGGATTCAGCAAACGGTATCAACTATGACCATGGAACTTCTTTTTAAAAACGTTAATCTCATTGAAACTGGCGCTGCAACTTGATGGGTATAAATTGAGGATATTCCACATGATGCAACTTGATCATATCGTTGTGAGCTATGGGATTAATTGTAATGACTGTAGTTTTGTGAAAAAAAATGGCTCATATGTGATATGAGTGAGTTGCCACAAACAAACTGCAAGGTCAGATTGCTCTATGCAGCAATTCGCAAACAACAAAACTTCTCCGGATTATCTCAAATCCTATCCTTGTGAACTTTTAGAAAACTTGATTCATTGTTGCAAGGTCAATGTTAGGGTAGTGAGGCTATTCCTTGTAGGTGCTAGGATAAGGATACAATGTGTGTGTTTATGCTTTAGACACTTTTGAGTATAGCAAATGTGTTTTTTTGCAGTATCTTTTTTAGGAAATATTGTATACTTTGGTATGTTTATTTTTACTCGTTGAACTTTTTTCTGGGCAAGTTCAAGTTGTAACAAACTAAGTATTATATTTTAACTTTTAAGTTCTTTGATATCATTGTACGTGTGTCAATAAGTACCCAAACAGTAAAAGAGAGCACAGGTTCTTGATAGATTGGTTAATGAACTTAGCCTGAGGTTTTATCTTACTGTATCTATAATCATGCACACAGACAAAAAGAAGGAAATGATAGAACAGTTTCAAGTCACTGATGTGAATTTCCTGCTTTGAAGCTACGAGAATGAGTGGACCTTAAATTGAAGAGCTCTAAAATTATGTGCACCATAAAACTTGGCCTTTAAGTCTGAACATGGCGTGCAATTCCTCGTCCTCCAAAGGTTCAAGGGATACATGAAACAAATATCGTCTACACATGCCCATTGTCTGGCTGGCTAGCCAACTTTCCAAATTTTTTGTGTAATGCCAAACGTTTTTATACCACAATGTTTACTATATGTAAGCTCCACTTTATCTTGATCATCCCATTCTATTTGTAGTTGTGTTTCAATTATACACTGTGAAGTGTGTGATGTGTCAGTCTAAGCATGGATGACCCTTTCTGAACTCAGAACCTTGACTGAATATTTTAATTGAGAACAACCTGAAAATTGTTCGTCTTGTTGTTGAGTGTAGTAGGAGTTATCTGAAACAACAGAAATGTGTAAATTGCGTAGTGCATGCAAATAAGTTACCCATTAGGTCAATATCAGTTCTGCATACCATGAATGTATACATAGCTTATGCTAACAGTAGTCTAAACACATTTTTTAAATATTTTTTGAAAAAGATCAGAGTATTTTGGATAGATTTTGTTAAAATTTGTTCCAATAATGTTTAGTTCTCGTGCAAAGAATTTGACATAAGGTTGGTTGTCTTGTAATTCAGAAGAAGAAGTTCTTTCAGCTCCTCCAAAGCTGGTGTACAACAATTTTGTGTTACGGTATGTTTCGTTCTCATCCCCCTGTTGGTTAAAAACATATTTGATATATGTGAATATCTATTTAATGCACATTCAGGTCTGGAGCTCTTGTAAGTATCTTTCTAATTAGATAGATATTTCTTGTTACAGACTGGCCCGGGAAATTTTAGTGGCTGTTGCCAGCGGATGGGATCAGCATGTTGATATCATCGATAAAATAGTTCCCCAGAATTGGAAGGTTGGATACCTTTTTCCCAATAATGTATATTGATCCATCCGATCCCTCCACATGTGCATCAAATTGCTCATATGTTTATCAGTTCAGTCAAAAGGCATTATATGATCAAGCGTCCAAACCATAGCCCCTTATGTAATTGACCTGAACCGATGACGAAATACGAAAGTTCAAGGGCATTTTATTTCTACTTTGCGCTATCAAACTTTTTTTGGTTGCTTTTGTCTCATCACTACAATAAAAAAAAATCACTATGGTGCTGTTGCGGCTGGAATACCGCAGAAGGGAGGGGGGCTTGCGGCTGCTGCCGCAGAGAAGAAGGGTGGATTGGAGAAGGTGGTAGGGAAGATACTTCTTTATTTTTCTTTCTTGAATTCTTAGCAAGCCTTACATCTCCTATTAATAGAGATATTATAGATAAGAAAGGCAATCTTAATTAACTCTATGCAATCTGAAGGATTGCTTAATTAACTCTATGCAATTTGAAGGATTGCTTAACTAACTAAAAGCGATAGCTTTCTAAATAACAAAGTCATTCCTACTGAAGTCTCTTGGAAACATATCTCTATTCCCTTGGCGCGATTGCTTCCTTGATTTTGCACCGGCGCTGATATGGAATGCCCCACATGACAGGTGCATATCAGAAGTGACTGGATGGACATTTAGGATCGTTTGTTGCTTTTACCTTTTTTTGGGCACTGCTTAGTCACGTGTTCAGTGTGGAGTCAAGTCCCTCATTAAAAAAAACTGGGGATGATTCATTTTATTCTGCCCCGTTCCGGGGCTTGATTTTCCTGTAGAGCATAGTTATGTCTTATAGGCATCCCAACAATGAGCGGGAGATTCAATACAGAAACTGAAGTGCTTGGCATGAATTTTGGTGCAACTACTTTCTTGAAATATCTGAATTATTTTCCACCAAAAGTTGTTGGTTCCCTCCTAAAGCTCATATAATTTTTCCGAAAGAAAATTTAAAATATGAAAGATAATAGATTGCTTGCTGAATTTATGTCTATTCAGATTATCACCAGCTTAATTGCCGATTTACCAGGTTTTATTTTTCTTTCCAATTTGAGCTACAGCGATATTTTTTCCTGTTTCATCGAAATTTTTTTGGGCAGGATGAACCTGTTGCAAGAATCCTTGAACTCTGCATTCTTCATATTGCTATGGCAGAGATGACATCGAAAGGAACACCTCACAAAGTTGCCATTAACGAGGTTATTATTTTCTCACCATGTTCTGCATATTTTTAGTTTGAGCATATAAACATATAAAATATCTCTCGCTCATGTCTATTGTTCTTCAGGCAGTAGATCTGGCAAAACGGTTTTGTGACGGAGGTGCTCCTCGGGTAATCAACGGGTGCCTTCGAACATTTGTAAAGGATCACATGAACATTGGCACTAGTCAGCCAGCCAAATCAAAAGCGTGAAGTCCTTGCAAATACATATCGTACTTCAGAAAGGTGGTTGAAACTTGAAATAGCCGGAGATTGGAGAAAACGCTGCTCTCTTGGGCCAATCCCCTTCAGTTGTTTTAAGATTGAATGGTGGACCTGAAAGGAGGCAAACATGCTGGTCTCGTGGAAAGATTGGAAGTAGTAGCATGTTCGATTTTTAACTGGTGATTACGCCAAATATACTGTGCTGTATGCTGATGACGCGCACTCAGCTTAGCAATTGCAGGGTACTGCCTCTTACCCTTGCTCCTGCTGAATGTGCTAAACCGTGTGGTTCGCACTTCACCGAGCCCATGTCACAGGGGCTGTAAAATTTAATGCAATGTAATTGTAAGATTACGGTTTACAAGTTGCAACTCATTTTCACAATATTCTGACTGCCATGCCGCTCGTTTCTGAAGTTTGGAATTTGCAGAGGATATTATTTAAGATACATACATTCTGTAATTTTGGCTTGCGTATGAGAGCTCTGCCGATTTCATATTTTAGTGGATATAGGAGTAATGTTTAACTACAGTCCGCAGGGGACATTGCACCAGTGCCACTCCGAGGTGGATAAATTGCAGTACTCGATACTACTCCATCCCTTCATTTTTTTTCCCTTGCCGTTTTAGAACACGCATGACTAATTTGTTAAATTTTTTTGTCTAAAAATGTACATAAAGTTATGGGGATTTCTATGGGCCAGGTGTTCGAGCCCATCGGACGCTCCATCTTCAGGTATTCCTGTTCATAAGTAGTATAGTGTCTTTTCTCATTCAATCTCTATTTCTTTCTCCAATTGCGTAACTGACTTCTCCCATCCTCCCACATCCAGCAGCTCACCGTGTGGCTAGAGCTTGTCGCTGGAGCCCTTCCCTCCTCTCCATCTCTCACTCTACCTATCTCTCGATCATATTTGATGAGGGGATGGTGCTATAGTGGTGTGGTGGTGCACATAGTTAGGTTGTTGTTGAGCGACAAGGGAGGTGCCTTCAAGCCCTACTCAGACGAGATCCAGTCCAAGTATATGTTTTTGAGTTGTGCGGGGGTGCTACGGCAACCTGCTTAAGGGACCTACAACCGAGGCGTGCACCAAACCTACACAACCACCATGGCCGACTCCCTACTATTCCTGTCTAGATCAACGCCGCTTTGCAATCGTTGAAAGCCTCAGGTTCACCGCCATCCGTGAGCATCCTCCTCCGCTGGGTTGTTGCATGGATTTTGCAATTTTGTTGCAACCCCTTTCTTTGTTGTTGCTAGATTAGTTTCAATTTGTTGAGTCCCATTTCTTCATTGTTTCCAGATCAACAGCTCAATTTGTTTCCTGATTTAGCATTTTATCATTATCGTTGCATACTTGTTTGCAAAATATTGTAAGTACTATTTTTGAATGTTGCAAGGGTTTTTTTTTAAATCATTCCAATTTTGTTGCAAAAGTTGTTTCAATTTGTTGCATATGTATTATTAAAATGTTGCAATGGTTTTACATCACAAATATGTTATGCTTTAAACTTCTTGCTAGCTTTTCAAGCACATATTTATATAGGGCAAGGTTTTGTAATTTGAAGTGATTTTTTGTTGAGGGAATGGGGGTTTTTCAAAATTTCTTTGGAGATCGAATCCAGTTTTTATTGTAGGTGTTAAGTTGTTTTGTTGCACACATTCTAACGATTTGTTGCTGGAGGACCATACGATGACAAACATTTCCATCAAACGTCCAAGCATGAGCATCGCCCTAAAAGTAATTTAGACTTGTCACATCAAAGGTATGCTAATAGATTTGACATTGAAAGAATTGAAAGTCCTTCAATGTCATTATATATTCAATAACATTGTCTAACAAATCATGATAAAAAAGTGCGTATCAAAAACTATCGATGGCCCTGCTCATTTGTGCTTTTTTGTGGCTTATGGTTTATTTTGCACTATAGTTGCCGGTGGCTTTTTGAATAACATTTTCTAACAGATCATGATAAAAAAAGTGTGTATCAAAAACTATCGGCCCTGCTCATTTATGCCTTTTGTGGCTTATGGCTTATTTTGCACTGTAATTGTTGGTGGCTTTTTGGCGTAATTAAAGTTAAAAATGAAAAAAAGGTTAGCACATCATAGACAATGTAAAGGAATAGCAAGAACGCAAAAAAAATCAGAAAAAAAACTAGAAGTCAGAAGACAAAAAATGAAGCCGAAACGAGCAGGGCCAATATCCAAAATTGACACATGAACAAGAAGATCAGAGTAGTACTAATAAACGAATGCTACAAGGGAGTATGGACGTAATTTCAGAAATTACAATAGACGCTCACAAAACGTTCATGTATGAAAAATAGGGTGTTGCTAGTGCCCGGACATTTGATCCGGGCGATAGCGCCGTACAGTCAGCCACAACATTCATCACTCAATATATGCAACAAAATATTTTGACAAAATCTCGATGTTGCAGTGGTTATTGCTTATTGTTGCATACATGAAACTACAATATTGCCGCAAAAAAATAAACACTTACCCCATGGTAGGCGGCGACGAGGCCCTTGGGCGTGGCTGTGGTGGGCAGTGGGAAGGTGGCGTGCGCGGCTTAGATCTGGCGTCGAAGGAGAAGGCCGCCCGCACCTCCTGACCGCTCGCACCTCTACTCTCACCCCTACCTCCCCGTTCTCCTTCATGTTCAGATCAACGCAGATGACATCATTGCAGTGAGGACAGCGCGACCATGAGCTGGGACTGGAGCTCAATCCGTAACCCAAGATCGCCGTAGATGGTGGTGGTGGTCGGAGATGTAACACCCCCATTTCCGGGAGTATTATGAAATCCTCGCAACTGCCCAGGACTGTTCAACTGCGAGTTACATCAATCGAGTGTATAACATTGCCAACACATGCTTAAGACAAAAGCCAGCTTTATTACAATATAAGGGCGTAAAAGCCAAGTTTTACATTACAGAACAAAAGAATGCCACAGGCACGCCTGAGCGGAGAACGACCCTAATTCTACGCTTCATTGATCTCGTACCGTACCACCTCATCGTCTTCCCTCGCATCCTCAAAATTTGTTGTTTCTGTTTATGTTTTTAGCAATCATGAGTACTACCACTTGTACTCAACAAGTCACACGGAGCTTAATAATAATTTCATGCATGGTATATCAAGTAAAAGGGGAATTAAGTCTATTATTTTATGTGGATGCAGTTTTAGTTAGAACCATTTGAAAACCTTTAAAATGTACTTCATCAAAGTAAAGGGGGGGGTTTCAAGCTTGATTATCATTACTCACTATTACCAAACCATTCCAAAACTACTTATGCCTTGATACTGGATTCACCCACTAAACACAGCTTCGTTTACCGGAAGCACGGCGTATTCGAATACCATTTGTCATGACTTTGCAAAGCTGCCCTGCTTTACCCACAAGATCCCTTAACTCCGGCCAGAGAGTTAAGACAACAAGGATGTTCACTGCTCAATTCTTTGTGTAGACTCCGCCCAGTAGGTGTTTAATCTCGACAAGCTCGGATGACCTCACGGATCTCGTCCGACTCATCGCAGTCCTACAGTTGTATGGTTAACCACCTCCCATACGGACTCACCCTCTGTCTCCCCCTTTTCCAGTTGCAGAGGTTCAATTGAAGTTGAGCAGTTACTAAGCCAGGTTTGACTAAGTCAAGTTTGACCAAGCCAACGCTTGTGGTTGGGCAGATACTATGTCCGTTACTCATCATAAGGGTCTAGTCCTTACATTTTAACTGAGGCATCAACCACACACGAACCCAAATTCAGTACACCCTGTACTGCCACCAATCCACAACCAGCCTCCACCCTAGGATAAGGTCTTCGGATCCATCTCTGCGATCCTCATTTATCCTATTCCCAACTTTCCAAAATTCTAGACCAATACCAAACCTTAACAGTATAAGGATTCAATGTGATCCTAAACTACTATGTTATTAATAATCTTATATTTTATGTTACTAGGTCTTGTCAAGGTGAATGTGGCCATCAAGTTAAACTGGGCTTTTCGGGTGGTAGGACATAACTAATATCATGTCATTCTAAGCATTGATTGTACATAAAATAACAGTGCGTACATAACATAATGAAAATACAGTAAATAAATAACTTAGGGAATATAGGATCAACATGTTCAAAAATATGGGTGACTTGCCTTGCGATCTTCAATTTCGTTTGTTTCGTATTTTTCAGTGGGCCAGGTCTGGACTTGAGCTTTTCCCTCCTGCTCTTGTGAAATCTCAACCTCGTAAACTAACGCAAAGCAAATAAAACAAATTAATTCCATGCTCGAAGGAATGAGCGAGGAATAAAGGAAATAAAAGAATGAAGAAAAATCCGAAAAACTCCATTAAATTGAGGATATTGGGATATAGGAAGGCTATATGGGGAAATGGGCCTTGGATTTGGGTTGGCGGGCTCGAAACGAATCCGGGGAGTATAAATATGCATTTTGGACTTTGGGCTAGTTACTGTTCATTGGGCTCGGTGCACTGTTCATTGGGTTCGGGCTAAACGGTTGGGTCTGACCGCGTCGACTTGGGCTCGGTCGGCTGCAACAGGCGCGGCGCGAGCGGGTTTGGCCGGATCAAGCCGCTGCGGCTCGGATCGGGTGCGTCGGGCGGTGCGGTTGGGCGCAGGGTGGGGCGGTCGGGTGCAACGGGCGCGGGGAGTGTGGGTTCAGCCGGGACGCATCGAGGCGGCTCGGGTCGGACGTGGGCGGGCGGCGCATCTGGCGCGGGCGGTGCGGGCGACGAGGCTCGGCCCAACCGAGCCGACACGGGCGATCGGAGGAACAGTGCCCATGCACTGTTCTTCTTCCTCCCGCCTCCCGCGCGCGTGCAGCGAACAGAGGAGGAGAGCGGCGATTGGCGGCGATGCTAGGGTGAAGTGCGACGGCAACCGAGGGCTGGGGTGGGTTAAGGGCACCATAGGGGCCCCATTTTAAATGGTTGGAGGGCCGGTGGAGGCGGCAATCGCCGGCGGTGGACTTCCCCTTTCCGCGGCCATTTTTGATCTTGCGGTGAAAAGAGGGCCTCCTAGGGCAATTGGGCTGGCAATTGGGCATGAGTGGGGTTCGGGTAGGCTTAGGGGAGAGTTGGCCGAAGCTCGGGAGGCTTGGGTTGGGCCGGCCACGGTGGCCGTTTTCGGAGATGGGGTGGCTCACGGTGCCGGAAGAGGAGAGGGGTTGAGGAGCTAGGGCAAGGGTCGGGGATGGTTTCTAGGGCTATGGAGATGCCCCAGGCGAAAGCAATTGGAACGTAGATGGCCGGAGGTGGGACATTGCGCTAGGGCATGGAATTGGGGATTTTTGGGATTACCGGAGTTGGGAGGGACGGTGGATGCTCGGGGGTGGCCGGTGAGCTTCAGGGATGTCACTGGGGTCTAATGGGAGGGCTGCGGTGGTTTAAATAGCCATGGAATGGCGGTTCACCGAAGAGGGGACGGGGATATTTTGGCGACGGTGGATTAGGGCTTAAGGCAGGCCGGCTGGCTTGGGCGCGACGAAGGGGGCGGTCAAAGAGGTGGCAGAGCAGCGCCAGGTCGGCCCAGAGAGGAAGGCGCGGGAAGGAGCAGGGGCGGGGACGCGCGAACGGCGGGTGGCACGGCCACGTACTGCGGCCGGTTCAAGGCGGTGCCAGAGCGGAGCGGCAAGGTGGTACGGCGCCATGATGGGCAGGGCAGGCTGGCAGTGGCGCGGAGACGCGAGAAGCTGCGGGGAGGCGCGAAGAAGTCGGCAACGGCGACAAAAATCGGGCGCGGCGGTGGCTGTTTCAGACGGTGAACAGTAACCGCGCGGGAGAATCCCGTTTCCGCCGTTATCACGCCGTGCTGACAGGGATTAAGGGCTGGGTTGCTTTGAGATTGGTGCAAATTAGGGCTGTGGAGGAGATTGGCAAAAGGGAATTGGGAATTCAAGTCAAATTTTGATTTTGACAAAATTTTAGTTTGTTTCAGGAGAGGAGGACGTGCTGGCCGCTCTTTCGCAAGGGACCGTTTCTTGCAGGTCCCCAAGATCTGAGCCGTAAAACCCATGCACCCATTTAGCACCCGCTCTTTCGCCGACACCTCGTCCCCACCACCAGCACTACCCCACAGGTCAGTGTCCCCACACAAAGATAAGAACACCCACTCCGACCGGCTACAGCAGGTCATCCCGCTCCCCGTATAACATCCACCTCCTCTCTCTCACACACACACGCAACACCTCACTATCGCGAGACCCAGCCCCGGCGGCTAGATAACCCTAGTCCTTCCCATCCCCTCCACTCCTGCTCCGGATCTCTATAAAAGACCCCAAATCTCGAATTCTTCCGCCAACCGACCGGCCTCAGCGCGTCTTCCCGCCCATTTCGGCCTCGATTTTGGCCGGATTTGAGCTGGTTTTGTGGGATTTGTGGGGCGGAGCCGTCGGATTCGGTGGGGATTCATGGCGGAGGCGGCGCTGGAGGGGAGCGAGCCGGTGGATGTGTCCAAGCACCCCTCCGGGATCGTCCCCACGCTCCAGTAAGTTCGGGATCTGCGTGGGCGGCGGGAAGATCCCGCCTTGGGTGGCGGGCGGGGGTGGATGGGTTCTTGAGCTGTTTGCGTGTTTGGGGGCGGCGAAGGTTTGGGGCTGCGGCCTGGTCGGTTTCTTGGGGGTTGAGGAGGGCGCTCCAGCACCTTGGTGCGTTCTGTCGGAGGTGGGGTGGTTAGTTCGTGACGCGCTGTTGGTCTCATTGGGGGTGTTGCAAGCAGTGAAAGGTGCTAGATTTGGGTTAGATATTGGGGTCTTGATGGTGCCTGGTGATGTCTACGTGCTTTGAAGAGGGGCGATTTGAGTTATTCTGTGAAATTGGGGGAAAAGAGACAAAGTGCAGTGCAGATCTCTTGTCTGGTCTAAGCTCCTGTTCTTGGTGTAATCATCGCGCCAAATTGCTTGATTAACACTACGTTTTTTCAATCTAGGTTATGATGCACAAGTTGGGCAATTGATTAGGAGAATAATCATATATGGCAATTGCTAGTATTTGAGTGTTTTTTAGGATTGAGTACTCGAATTTCTCAGTATGATTGTGCCTTGAGATTTGTGCTCCACCTCCTTCTCCGGTGAGAGCTCCGGCGGCTTCTCCGGTCAGTTAGGGTTAGGGCTTGGGTTTGGATTGGATTCACCAGAGTCCCCTGGATTTAGAGGGAGGCCATGGGCGGCGTGGGTGGTGGGGTGGCGGTGGCGCCACCAGTGCTGCTTGTCTGAGGCCGGCAGGTGGAACGACGCTTGGGTGTGGAGTCGAGTTAGGTTGGGTGGGGATGTGCGGTTGCGGGAGAGGCGGCTGGCGTTGGTAGCTGCGTCAGGAGAATGAAGCGGTGGCGGGTAGGGCTCACCGGCGGGCTGTGGCTGCGCTAGGGACAACGACGTCCGTGGTGAAGGGACGGTGGCACGGGGGTGGGGGTGCGGGTCGGGGAGGGGATGCAAGTGGCTGGGGGGATGGACGTCGGTGGGGTTTGCTGGCGTCGGAGGTGACGCCGGTGAGACAATGGGGGAGGCGACGAGTAGGGTGGCGGCGGGGTAGATGGGATGGGGTTTGGGGGTGGAGTGAGGTGAGGGAATTTATATAATTGAGGGGGAGAATGAGGTCCATTGGATCTGGATCCAAAGGCTTAAAATCTAAGTACTCTCAAAATATCACTCAAGTTTTGTCTAGACACCCCCATCATATATAGCATCTTATACTTGTACTATCCACTATGTCCAAAAGTAATCCATGAGTAGCATGGACTGCATGGTGCACTTGCTGGTCACTTGGTTTGCATTGAAAAGTGTGGCATGTTTTGTTGTTGCCTTGCTGAATTGTTTTTTGCTCTGTTATGACTAATGAGTTTTTTTCAATAAGAAAATTGAAGTCCCTTTGATGTATTCTCTCATTTGTTTGGATGACAGGAATATCGTGTCAACGGTCAATTTGGACTGTAAATTAGACCTCAAAGCAATAGCTTTGCAAGCACGCAATGCAGAATATAACCCAAAGGTATGATGGTTTGGTGTGTTACAGTAGCGAAGCCAGGATTAAAATTAAGGGGGGGCTGAAGTATTTGTCGGATTAAACTAAATTGACACAAATATAGTCTTATACTGTTATAGAATTTCAAATTCATACAGAAATTATACAATTGGAGTTTTGGAGACAAACAACGAAAACAGAGAAATACAAAGTACGTACCTTGGCAATAGAAAGCGCATACCCAATAATATATAATTATTCTGCTATGAGTACGGAGTAGAAATAAATTACCTGTGTATGAAACATATGAAAATTAGTTATATAATAGAAAATTGTGAATAATAATGAAAATTTAGTTCATATGAATTATGAAACATACCACAAATAAGCTAATTTGAATCACGAGACAAATTTGAATCACAGGGCTAATGCATTCTACGCGACTTCATGCCTTGGAAACGGTTTATAAATTATTAGTCTAAAATCTAAACTCTAAAAATACTAGATTGATAAAAAAGTATAGAAAAATTACCCTAAAGTAGTGAAGGCTGAAGCCGTCGGCCGTCTCTATCCTCAAATACTCAATTCTCTGATCACAGTCATCACATGAGTAATTCACCAGTGGTCAGTGGATACTCGTCGGGCATCAAATCGTCTGCCTGACGCCCCGACCGGCAGCACTCGCGCTGTCGCGCAGGCGCAGGCTCCCCCTTATTACTTCAGTTCGCCCGCAATAGCGCCAGCGCATGCGTAGCCCGTTTAATCCCCCGCACTCCCGCAGGCCGCCGCTCGGCTCGGCTCTCTCTCTCTCTCACTTCTCACTTTCTTAGATCTCGCTCGCCAGCCGCCGCCTCGCCTCGCTCCTCTGCCTCCTCGCCTCACTGGCTCGCTCCTCTCCTCGGGGCTCGGCTCCTCCGCTCCTCGCCTCGCTTGGAGTCGCCGCCTCGCCTCGCTCGGAGAGTCGGAGTTTGTCGACCCTCGCCGCCCCGGTCCGGCTCCCCCTGCCCCGGCTTGGCCCCCTCGTCGCCCCGCTCCGACTCCTCCCGCCGGGTCGCCGCAGCGCCGCCAGATCTGGTTTTGTGAATGTGTTTTGTGCCTTGTGTCGGGTTCTATTTCGCGCCTGGGAGTCTAGATCTGAGAGGGAAGGAAGAGGGAGAGGGTACCGACCGTCCGATGCATTGGATGAGGAGCTGGCCATGGCTGGTTCGTCGGTGAGGTCTGTGCACGGGCAGCGACGGTCGGGGAAGAAGGTGCGGCGTCTCCCTGGCGGCGACGTCTCCCTGGCGGCGGCGATCGATGGCGGTGGAAGTTCCCGTCGCTGGAGCGCCCCCTTTCCGATCGGTCTAGGGTTTGTCGGTGGGGTTTGTGGCGGCACGGTGAACCTCGTCGTGCGTGCCGCCCCGGCCCTCACCTCTATTTATGTGGCGCTGGCGACAGGGGCCCACCAGCCAATTGGGCTGGGCGCCCCCGATCAGGGTGCGAACAAGGGGGGCATTTGGCCGTTGGGCCAAATGCTTGAGATCACTCTAACATTCTCCCCCTTGATCTCAATCTATGCTTTAACTTTAATTACTTGACTTTACTCATTCATTTACTCATTCCATCGCAGATTAGTGCATAGAACATGTCTCATCGTCACGATCAATCGCCGATAGATTTAACAGCTACAATACACCTCTCTATTCTAAAATAGTTACTTTAATCTTTTGTCCATCTTTTAGTCCAGGAATCATAGGCTTTCCCTTAAACCCATGCCGGCTACATGTTCTCTGAACACGTTGGGTGGTAAGCCTTTAGTAAGCGGATCCGCTAACATCTTTGCGGTACTTATATACTCAAGACTTATAATTTGATCCCGAACTTTGTCTTTCACAACATAATACTTTATGTCAATGTGTTTGGTAGCACCACTTGACTTATTGTTGTGGGCATACATTACTGCGGGTTCATTATCGCAGTACAACTTAAGTGGTCTATTGATGTCGTCAACCACTTTTAAACCGGGTATGAACTTCTTCAGCCAGTTCACCTGCCCCGTAGCCTCATAACATGCTACAAACTTGGCATACATTGTGGACGATGTAGTGACGGTTTGCTTTGAGCTTTTCCACGATATAGCTCATCCAGCGAGAGTGAACACATATCCGGATGTCGACTTTCTATCATCTCCCGCATAATCAGAATCTGTATACCCCACTATATGGAGTGAATCTGATCTTCTGTATGTCATCATGAGGCCTTTTGTTCCTTGCAAATAACGCAAGACTTTCTTTATCAATTTCCAATGTTCTATTCCAGGATTGCTCTGGAATCTGCCAAGTAACCCGGTAATAAACGCTAAGTCAGGGCGCGTACACACTTGAGCATACTGCAAGCTTCCGACAGCTGAAGCATATGGAACCGATTTCATTTGTTCGAGCTCGTACTGGTTCCTGGGCATTGAAAATCCCCATATCTGTCGCCCTTGACTATAGGTGCAGGTGAAGGACTACATTTATGCATACCAAATTTCTTTAAGACTTTCTCTGTGTATGTCTTTTGTGACAGTCCCAATGTCCCTTTGTTTCTATCCCGGTGAATTTCGATCCCTAGAACGAACGAAGCTTCACCAAGATCTTTCATATCAAAGTTTGAGGACAAAAACTTCTTTGTCTCCAGTAGCAGACTGACATCACTACTAGCTAGTAGAATATCATCCACATACAGGTTTAGGAAGATAAACTTCCCATCTTTAAACTTTGCATAAACACAGTTGTCCTCTACATTCTCTTTAAACCCAAATTTTCTTATTGTACTGTCAAACTTAAAGTACCACTGTCTTGAAGCTTGCTTTAACTCAAATCGATTTCTTTAGGCGGCATCCCATTCTTTCATTTCCTTCCACGACAAAACCTTTCGGTTGTGCCATGTAAACATTTTCCTCCAAATCCCTATTAAGAAATGCCGTCTTTACATATATCTGATGTAACTCTAAGTCATAATGTGCTATTAATGCCATTATGATTCTGAAGGAATCTTTACATGAGACTGGAGAAAAGGTCTCATTGTAATCAATCACTTCTTTTTGCGTAAAACCTTTTGCCACAAGTCGCGCTTTGTATCTTTCTACATTCCCTCGGGAGTTAAGCTTTGTCTTGTAGACCCATTTACAGCTTACTGTTTTGGCTCCTTTAGGAATAATTTCCAAGTCCCAGACTTTATTAGCCTTCATGGACCTCATTTCCTCTTCCATGGACTCAAGCCATTTTGAAGAATTTTCACTTCTCATGGCTTCTTCAAATGAGGTGGGATCATCCTCCATTTGAAATTCCTCTGTATGATAAATCTGATAATCATCAGAAATAGCTGATCTTCTTACTCTTTGAGACCTCGGGGCCTCTTCATTTGGTACATTTTCTGTTTGAGGCTGTTGTTGCTCCCCCTCATCTGTGGCAATGGGTTCTATAGGATCCTGAAGAACAGGTTCCTCATTCTCATTCATTGTTGCCACAGGAGGAACAATAACAGGTGTTGGCACCACAGTGTCTTGCACCGTTGGTGCAGCGACAGCAGGTAGTGTGAAGAATGGCTCTTGAATCATCGGAGTGGGCGCATACACCCACTTCTCTTCAAGGTCAATCTCTCGAGCTACCATGCTTCCCCTCATCATTTCATCCTTTAAGAAGACAGCGTGTCTCGTTTCTACAAACTTTGTATATCTGTCTGGACAGTAGAAACGAAAATCTTTTGACTTTTCAGGGTAGCCAATGAAATGACAACTTACTGTTTTGGGATCAAGCTTCCGAAGTTTGGGTTAAATACTTTAGCCTCAGCAGGACTCCTCCACACACGTAAGTGGTTTAGTGAGGGAACTCTTCCTGTCCACAACTCGTACGGTGTTTTAGGCACCGACTTACTAGGTACTCTGTTGAGAATATGAATGACCGTTTTCAACGCCTCCATCCATAAACTCATCGGGAGTGTGGAATAGCTCATCATGCTTCGCATCATATCTATCAGGGTACGGTTGCGTCTTTCAGCTACTCCATTTTGCTGAGGTTCGTCCGGTGTAGAATACTGGGGCACTATGCCATTTTCCTGTAAAAACCTTACAAAAGGTTCAGGAACTTGTCCATATGGGGTATGTCGACCGTAGTACTCCCCCATTATCAGATCGGATTATCTTAATCTTTAAATCGTGTTGGTTTTTCAACTTCAGCCTTAAATATCTTGAATTTATCCAAGGCTTCATTTCTTTCTTTGATTAGATAAATATATCCATAACAAGAGTAATCATCCGTGAATGTTATGAACGAATAATAACCATCCACGCTTTTCACAGGAAAAGGACTACAAATGTCTGTGTGAATAATTTGTAGAACTCCTGTGCTTCTTTTGGCGTCTTTCTTAATTTTCTTTACATATTTTCCTTTAATGCATTCTCTGCATTGTTCTAAGTCAGAGAACTCTAATGGAGGAAGAATATTATTCTTAACTAGTATTTCTATTCTCCCCTCGAAATATAGCC
Organism: Dendrocalamus latiflorus; assembly: GCA_017311315.1. Lineage (NCBI taxonomy): Eukaryota > Viridiplantae > Streptophyta > Magnoliopsida > Poales > Poaceae > Dendrocalamus > Dendrocalamus latiflorus. The sequence goes on along the minus strand of CM029651.1, from coordinate 14,776,318 downwards.
TAAACGACAGTGCCATAATTTCGACGACGCATCGAAAGTTTTGTTTCGTTTCCTATTTACATTCGTAGACGAGGATTCATTAACTTTCTCGCACGCGACGTTCCTATTATCGCATACGACATTCACATCATCACGTAATGATAACAAATAAAGCTTATTTTGTAAAATGGCAAGACCAATACATTCTTTATTAAACATTATTTCACACTTGTCATTTCCAAAATGACAATCATAACCATCATTGTCCAAACATGAAACACTAATCAAATTCCTCTGTAAAGAGGGAACATAAATAACATCTCTAAGTAAAAGAGTGAATCCATCAGTTAGCTCTAATGAAAGATCGCCAACGGTTTCAACTTAGCTTGGACTCCATTTGCGACTTTAACGCATCTTTCTTTTCTTTGCGTATTCCTCGTCGAACGGAATCCCTGCAAATTATTGGCAACATGAACAGTTGCACCTGAATCAATCCACCAAGTAGATTTTGAATATTGTACATACTGGGACTCATTTATGAACGTAATGATGTTCTCACCTTTCTTTGACATAATCATTTTCAAGAAATCAGGACAATCTTTCTTGTAATGTCCATTTTTCTTGCAACGAAGGCACTGATCTTTCTCCACTGTGAAATTTTGTTGCTGAGGCTTATGCTGAGGCTTTCCTGTCTTTGAGGAGAAGTTACTGTTGAAGTTCTTTTTCTTGTTGTCCTTCACATAGTTGATAGAACCACCATGTGAGGATTTAATTCTTTCTCCTCTTGCACACACATAGCTATGCACTTTTCTAAGTCCCATTTCTCGGGCTGCATGTTGTAGTTGACAACAAAGGTGTCACTCTTTCGGCAAGGAAGCAAAAATCAAATGAATAAGGAACTCATCCTTGAGAGCCAAATCCATTGGTTTAAGCTTGGATGCCAAGTTGCTCATCCTTAGTATGTGCTCTCTTATGCCACTGCCACCACCAGAGTACCTTTCTGTCACAAGCTGCTTAATCAGCTGTGTAGCATAAGTCTTTCAAGAGCCAGTAAACTGACTCTTTATTTTCGCAAGGTATTCTGTGACAGTGTCACACTCTGCGATTGAGCCCACAATTGCAGGCTCAATCGTGTTCTTTATCACAGCCAAACATTTCTTGTTGGCAGTGACCCACTTTTTATGATTAAGATCATATGACATTTTTATGGGAGCATAGTCCCTCTATCTGGTCTGCCAAGCAGCATCAGCCCCATTTTCATCCCTCACCGGTGCCACAGGCTCTGTGGGACACGGTGTGGTGACTACCCAGTCTACCTCAGCCAAGATGAAGGCCAGGTCAATCTTTTTCTTTCATTCACCGTAGTTGTCTCCTTTGAGAACCGGGATATCTCTGATGTAGCCCATCAAAGAGTATCCTCCTGAAAACACAATTCATATACAGTGAGAACATTTAAACATAATAACAACAACTGCATGCCTTGGTTTCAACGTTGGTTAAAATTAAAACATACAGTTGTTTACACATTAAATCTACATCACCGTTGGGCAGAAATAGAAATAATGCATAAAATCATCAATTAAAATTATAATACTGTTAACATCAAAATTATATGCCTTATTTCCAACGTTGGTCAAAATATGACATACAATTTTATCTATACATTAAATCTACATCACCGTTGGGCAGAAATAGAAATAATGTATACAATCATCAATTAAAATTATAATACTGTTATTATCAACGTTGGTCAGAAAATAACAATATCATAATTCACAACAATTCTCAAAAATTAAATTCTCCTGTTGGTTCGAATTTAATTGAAAGAGTAATTAACATTAACTTTTGCAGGGGAAACATGAAATTATTCTAAAATAATTCATACTCAGAAGCATTATTACTGTACTCATCTAATCTCTGGAAAAAAATTACACGTTGGTGCAAAAAATTACAGAGATTTTAAATCAAATTTCATTCAAATTCACTCATAAATGCTTCTGAAATAATTAAATTTCATTTTTCTGGAATTTACTGTGCAAAATGGCCATTTGGCCCATCCTGCGCAGCCGCGGCCCATTAATCCAGCGTAGCCCAAAATTTTGCCCCGCGCGGCCGGCCCAAAAACTCCTCAGGCCGCAAAAGAAGACCGTCCGATCTGATCGGACGGCTGACGCACATCGCAGCCGGCACAAAGGACACCCGCAACCCTAACCCTAGCTCATTCAGCCGGCTTGACCCGAAAAAAACGGATCTGAGGGGAGGGAGCGGCGGCGCGTGGGCGCCCGCGCGGGGCGGAGCGGCGGCTCCACATGGCTGCGGCGGGGCTACGCGGGGCGGAGCGGCGGCGGCTGGGCGCGCGACGGCGACGCAAGGCGTCGGCGCGGAGGGGAGCGCGGCCACTCGGGCGCGGCTGCCACGAGCGGAGCGCGGCAGCGGCCGAGCGCGCGGAGGACGGCCTGCTGCGGCGACCCGAAGGAGGCGGCGCGGCGGCCCCAGCGGTAAGTCCCGATCCCCTTTGCCCGCTCTGATACCATTGTCGGGTTCTATTTCGCGCCTGGGAGTCTAGATCCGAGAGGGAAGGGAGAGAGGGAGAGGGTACCGACCGTCCGATGCATTGGAGGAGCTGGCCATGGCTGCTTCGTCGGTGAGGTCTGTGCACGGGCAGCGACGGTCGGGGAAGAAGGTGCGGCGTCTCCCTGGCGGCGGCGATCGATGGCGGTGGAAGTTCCCGTCGCTGGAGCGCCCCCTTTCCGATCGGTCTAGGGTTTGTCGGTGGGGTTTGTGGCGGCACGGTCAACCTCGTCGTGCGTGCCGCCCCGGCCCCCACCTCTATTTATGTGGCGCTGGCGACAGGGGCCCACCAGCCAATTGGGCTAGGCGCCCCCGATCAGGGCGCGAACAAGGGGGGGCATTTGGCCGTTGGGCCAAATGCTTGAGATCACTCTAACACCTTGTGAATGTCTCTGGGTCTGGGTCTACCGCCGCCTTGGAAGTGGTCAAGCAGATGTTTTGGTGGGCCAAGAACCAAGAAGATAATTTGTTGGGCCTCTTTATGGGCTTTTTTTGTTGTTTGTTGCTTGTTGGGCTTAAAGCCGTCCAAGTTTAAGCTGTGATTGTTGTTGTCGCCATCGGGGCCAGGGGCGCTCGCCGGGGGGGGGGGGGGGGTCGCTGCCGTTGGGAGGTGAGGCTCGAGCCTTGCTAAGCCTCCCCCTGGCTTCGCCCCTGGTGTGTTATTGTGTTCCTGTTTTTACTTGGAAGGTATTTTGTTTGCATGTAGCACTGTTTTATACGTAGAGAAGTCCGAACAATCCTATGGCCTGTCCTGCTGTCCATGTTACTTCTTATCATGATACTCTGCTAGCATCTGCAGCCCTGGTCCATGGGTGATCTAGTTTTATGCTAGTTTTTAATTGGTGACCTGGCATGTGAGCTGAGTACAGTACTGCAGTTTCACTACTGTCATTTTGCCATTTTGGTAACTCCGTAACTGACTTTCCACTTTGATAGGGTACAAATCTGAGTTAAGATAGTGAAGATACACTCCCATGTCCAGCTCGTCCCATGAATAAAAACTTATTTCTTTATGAATGAAATCCTAAATTGTCAGCTGTTTGTTGGATATATCTTGTTTTGCTTTGCCCTTTGGACTTCTATTTTGTGCTGCACTTATCAGTTAAAGCTTGACTGGTGGGAGTTTGTGTAATTATATGTAATTTCTCAAACTGAATGTAGGCCATCGAGTTTGCCCTCATTTGCCCTCCAAGGCATATGTGGAAAAAGAAGCAAACAGAGATAATATGCATATTGATGTTACAACAGTGCTTTGTAGCAACTTGAGTACTCTGCTTTTTGTTGGTGCTATGTTTATGTAACCTTGTTTTTCTGTACTACAGTTTATGCTTTAGTTTGCTAACTCTTCTCTTCATAATCAGCGTTTTGCTGCAGTTATCATGAGAATAAGAGAACCAAAAACTACAGCACTGATATTCGCATCGGGTAAAATGGTATGTTTCAACTTCTTGTACAATTAAGCTTGTACATGTTCTTGGCTAATAAATGCTTATTGGTTCATGAGCTGTTATTGCACCTACTAGTTTGCATTTAGTTTATCTTTGCAAGTGCTACAGGTATCACATTGATACGTTATCCCGAATTTGTAATCTATGTTAGATTTGTAAGCATGCAATTGAATTTCACACCCAAATGAAATTTGCCCTGATTTTCAGAGATGATTTGTTGTTTTTGGAAGAAAAGAGATTTGTTGTTGTATTGCTGTGTCATAATAATTGGACGAGTAGTTATCTTTGTGAGTGGATAGTTTGTCGTAGTTAAATTTGCATGGCCAGCAAGCATCATCAGAATCTGTTGTTAACTCGTAATAAATATAGCATATAATTTTGTACTGGTTGAAGGATAATTGGCAATGAAACTTTACTTAGGGTTTTATTTGGATCAATGTCTTCATTCAAATAAGCTTTATTGGTTGTCATCATTGACCTTACTAGCAACTTTGGTTGGAATATATATATATATATATATATATATATATATATATATATATATATATATATATATATATATATATATATATATATACACACACACACACACGTATCTAGTGCTAATGCCTATTTAGGTGCTAACATGCTAATACCACTCAGGATCGTTAGATCTGCCCCCTACAGTCTGGATCCTTGAGGGTGGAAGCACCCAATCCATTTATACAAATTTGTCAAAACCCCCCGCCGCCCCCGTCATTTTTTGTGAATTTTATCACGTCACACCCATGCTTATTAAGGCGTCGCTTAGGCGTCGCCTAAGCGGTGAGGCGCCCCCGGCCGGCAAGGCGTCGCCACCGCCTTGCCCTGCGCATGTATGGCGTCCGCCTCAGCACCAAGGCATCGCTGAGGCGGCGATTAGGCGGAGTATGGCGGCGGGAAGGCTCAAGGCGACGCCAGACGCATGTAGGTGAGCGAAACCAGAGAAAGAAGAGAAAGAAACCCTAGGCGGCGAACGGGCTAAGTACCTGGAGGCTGGAACCTTGGCGGCGGCCGGCGGCGCCTCCCTCCCTGTTTCCCCACAAGGTACTCCCCCTCCCCCTCCTCTCCATTCGCCCAGCAGCAGCGCCGGCGCCAGAGACGCGGATCTGGTGCCGGGCGATGAGAGAGGAGGGTCGCCGCCGTCGCTGGGGTCGTCGCCGCCGCTTCTTGGTTGGGAGGGAGGGGAGAGACGCCGCTGCTTGGTTGGGAGGGGAGCAGGAGAGGCTCGCCGACGTTGCTGGGGATGTCGCCGCCGCCGCTGGGAGTGAGGGAGGAGGGAGGCGGCGGTGGGACTGAGGGACGAGGGAGGTGGCGGCTGGGAGTGAGGGAGGAGGGAGGGAGGCGGCGACGGCTTGGAATGAGGGAGGAGTGAGGAGGCGGCTGGCGTGCGGGAGTATTAGGTTAGGATTTTTACACTTGAGTCTTCAGAGTTTTACGAAATTACAATTAGATCCTTTTAGGTCCTTTATCTCTTTAAATTTCTTTTGATTTAGTCCTCCAGAACTCCGTTTTCTTCGCGCCTTACCGCTTAAAAGGTGTGAGGGGGGTAGGTCGCCTTACCTCGCCTTACCGCCTTAATAACCTTGGTCACGCCGTGCCCGTGCCAAACGAAGCCCATCAAACTCGAAAGAATTACCGTTCATTTTCACCAAAAAGAGGACTACGTCTCGCTAACCCAACTAGAGTAGTATGCTTCACCACAAAGGCACAAAACCAATGCGGAAAACGCATAATTCCTTCTCAGAATCATAGGTCATAGTAATAGCTACTAATTCCGAATAAAATCTATATACATCAACACGGACTGGAGCAGTAGGATCTCAATAGCAAGAACCAAGATATATAGTAGCACCAAAAAACCAAAAGAACAAGTCATCGATCGATAATATGTGCACGCCGCTAGCTAGAAGAATGCTAGTAGATAATGCCACCTAAATCTAAAATGTAAAGCACGACGATGTATAGCAACATCCGCAGGCACTAACTAATCCCAGTATCCCACCAGAAACAAATCCAAAGAAAGAATCCACCATACTAGTAGTAGTAGGCTAATAGACAAATGAATCGATCCCAAATGGCGAATTGATCAACCCCCCTCCCTCCAAGGATCAAGGATGTACAAATGGATCAGAACCAGACTTTGCAGGTGGTGGGCTGGAACGTGACGGAGGAGCTGCCGGGCGCGGGGATGGAGAACGGGCAGCTGATCTTGGTCTTGGGGCCGGGGACCTTGAAGGCTCAGACCTTGACCCTGAGCTTGGCGTTGAGCTTGACATCGACGCTGAACTTGCCATTGGACTGCGGCGACCTGAAGTTGGCGGCTGTGACGTCGCCCTGGAGCGGCTGCTGGTCATGGAACTGCGGGGTGACCTGGGTGGACGCCTCGGTGGCCTGGTAGGAGTCGAGCTGCACGTAACCGAAGCGCTGGTCCTCGAAGTAGGCGAGGGACTCGATGTTGTCGTAGTAGAGGCCGACGCGCTTGTTGGGGTTGCGGACGGTCATGGCGACAGTGAGGTTGTAGCTGAGCGCGGAGTTGGGGGCGACTGGGCGGCGGTGACAATGTCTGGACTGTGGGAGACGACTGGGACTGCGGGTGACATCGACGGGGGAGATCAGGCGTCGTGCGAGGGAGGAAAAAATGACGAGGGCGGGGGGGGGGGGGGGGGGGGTTTGGCAAATTTGCGTAAGTGGATTGGGTGCTTCCACCCTCAAGGATCCAGGCCGTAGGGGCAGATCTAACGATCCTGAGCGGTATTAACATGTTAGCACCCAAATAGGCATTAGCACTAGATACATTCCCTATATATATAGAGAGAGGGGGAAGGAGAGTACAGTTAACTAGGACACCATTGTGCTACACACACCCCATCGCGTAGGTGTAAAAATAAACGCGCGCTTCTAACTGACCTAACCAGCCAACTGCTCTTCCATCTCACCTCATGCTCAGCTGCTAGCGTTTGTTAATTACGGTAAAGTTACTATCGAATGTACATAAAGTAATCATCTGTAATGCATGAAGTTACTTTCGGTTACGTATGGAGTTATTATCTATATGGATTGAAGTTATCATCCTCATGGTGAAGCCCCATCAACCCACCATAGTTCAGAAAGTTACTTTTGGTTACACATGAAGTTATCATCATATGGAATGAAGTTATCATCCCATTGTGAATTTACTATCATATGCACATTAAGTTATCACTTGTAATGCATGAAGTTACTATCAGATCTCTCGCGCAGTAGGAGAGAGAAACATGCATGCAACAGTACAGTTGACATAAGTTTTTTTATCTTGTTTACAAGCTAAAAAAAATACAATTACTCTTTTATGGAAAGTCTGATCTGCGATCTGTTTGCACCATTGTGTTTGAGATTACAAGCTTAAATCCATGTTGAATATGTTTCGACATTGCGAAATTAATGTTTTTTATACCAGTCGCAAGCAAGTAACTAATGATAACTTCATGTGTAATAGACCATAACTTTCTATTACATGAGTGATAACTTTTGGTCAACTGGTGACAATAATTTCACGTGTAATAAACCATTTCTAGTTGGGATAATAACTGATGTTTGGCCTTACTAGTGATAATAACTTCATGTTTGCCCGATTGTAACTTCACATGTAATAGTTACTGCCGAATTAACACTCACGCACCAGGAAGCTAGGCAGCCGCCAGCAGGACCTGTGCGTAGCGTGCACGTAGGTGCTGAATAGCGCTACAGTGTGTGTGTATACGCATATGATTGTGCTAACGAGCGTGTGCGCGCACGTTACCCGCGGGTCGCTGGTTGGATCCCTGGTACTGTTGGTGCATAACTTGGTGATAAATTTTTGTTCTGAGATAACTTAGCAAATGTAAGTAACGTAATGAGTTATTGCTGATAACTTTATGTTCTGGAGATAGTAACTTTCCGTAGCATTGCAATGTGAAGTTATCACGTGAGAACTGTAAGTAACTTCGTGAATTATCGATGATAATGTTATGTTCAGGAGATGGTAACTTGACTTGCATGAATACATGCAGCAGGAGAGAAAAGAGAATAAATGCACTTTGACTAGTGATTTTTAGCTTGTTTATAAGCTAAGAAGTACAGTAACTATTTCACTAAAAGTCCGATCTGCGATCCGTTTTCACCATTGTGCTTGAAATTACGAGCTTAACAAAACAAAATCCATATTGAATATGTTTTGACGTTGCGAAAATCATATCATATAAAGTTACTATCGTGCATCAGTAAAATTACTGTCAAATACATGTAGTTACTGTCAGTTTTATAGTGTTACAAACGGACAGTAATTCTATATATGTTTGGCAGTAACTTCACTCACACATGGCAGTAATTTTCCCGTGCAAGTTATTTGCTATTGACATGCATTGTTCTCTCTCCTCTCAATGTATGCATGTTGGCAATAACTTTACTCATACACAACAGTAACTTCATGAATTATGGATGGTAACTTGATATGCATACGATAGTAGCTTTACCATAATTAATAAATGTTAGTATCTGTGTATTGGATGGGGCGGTTGGCTGGTTGGGTCGGTCAGGATCGCACGTTTATTTTACACATATGCGCTGACTAGTAATTCTCTCTATATACGCATACATACACATGTATGTATACGCATACATACACATGTATGTATACGTACACGTATATGCGTATAAGCTAACGAGCGCACACGTGTTCCGTGCGCGCCAGTTTTGCACTGGAAAGTTACTGCCTGTTGTGAGGAGAGTTACCATCTGTTGTGAGGAAAGTTATTACCCGATGTGTACTATAAAGGTTTGGCAATAATTTCACTCGCTACCGATAGTAACTTTATTCAGAAATGACATTAACTTTCCGGTGCGCATTTTACACCTGTGTGTTAGTTAGTGTGTGTATATAAATTAGTGAAGTCCACAAGTTTCACAGAGAACTACCATGTTGTATCCATCCGTCCTCCTTATGTAGTTATTGAAGCAAGGAATATCTTATCGTGTACCAGGTCTGTACTGGAGCAAAGAGCGAACAGCAATCCAAGCTTGCAGCAAGAAAGGTATGGCTTGCTTTCATTTCTTTTGTGCTGGCTGAGGTTTCTTAAGTCTAACAGTGATGTTTATTTCCAGTATGCTCGTATTATTCAGAAACTTGGCTTTCCAGCTAAATTCAAGGTAGCTATTTCAAGCTTGTCCAATTGTCACCTGTACTGACCAATTTCATTTTGTGAGACTGTTACTCACTCTTGTGCTATATCAGGACTTTAAGATTCAGAATATTGTTGGCTCGTGTGATGTAAAATTTCCAATTAGGCTGGAGGGTCTTGCGTATTCTCATGGTGCTTTCTCAAGTGTAAGTTGAATGATTCTATGTTTCTTTTAGGATCTTTCTCTCCGTATATGTTTTATATTATTCTCAACTGTAAGTTGAATGATGTTTGCATCTTTTTACAGTATGAGCCAGAACTCTTTCCTGGCCTGATCTATCGAATGAAGCAACCAAAGATTGTTCTTCTGATTTTTGTTTCAGGCAAGATTGTTTTGACCGGAGCAAAGGTTAGCAGTCTTTTATTGTGTATACCTCCATGGGCTATTCATTTTCATACATCTGAAACTACTGTCTTGCCAGGTGAGAGATGAGACATATACTGCCTTTGAAAACATATATCCTGTACTCGCAGAGTTCAGAAAAGTCCAGCTATGGTATGCAATTTTTCTGATGATGTTTATGTTTCCAGTGTGTGCTGGAAACTTAGCAAGAACTAAGAGTTCTCCTGCTCAATTGATAAATTGTTAGTGTTAAGGTGTATAATGGCAACTCATAAGTGGGGACCTTGGGCATGTTCTTTATTGCAAGGAACAATTGCATACTTAGTTGTCATTCCAAATAGTGAGATGTTGAATTCTTGAACATTATCATTGTAATGGTTAAGTCATTATATGGGAAGTGTGTCCTTTGTTGTGTGACCCAAGCAGCATGCGCATACTGTTCTGAGCACCTAAACAGCTAAACTGTTATTGAAATGAAGGTTAGTGAGAAAGTGAGGGCACAGTTCATCTTGGGGAAAGCTGAATTTCCCACACCGCCTTCATCCTACATAGTCAGGTGTTTGATGTTGGATTGGATGGGTTGCAATGAATGCAGTAATACTGTGTGGATTGACTGATTGATGGCCATACTCTCCTTCCCTTTTTTTTCCTTCACAGATTTTGATTACAATTTACCTTTTAAGATCTGGAAGAACGCATTCAGAAAAAACTAATGGCTTCTTGCTTCTTCCTGTTTGCAGATAACCTATTGACTTTCACGACTACAAGGCCCCTTGAGATTTTGCTGTCTTGTGAGCTGTGACTGCTAATTTTAACTGTACATATAGTCTGGAGGAGCCTTTAGCATCTTGTAATTTATGTGAGCTTTGATGCGCGCGAGTGTGTTGTGGTTGCGTGGGTATGTTCCTGGGGCTGGCGGTGAATTATCCATTGAATCCATTTGGATGGGTCCTTGTGATCAAGTGTTGTCATCATGGGTCTATTTGAGTAGAATTTATGTGACCTGCACAGAAGACATGCAAGCCCATGTGGCTGCGGTGTTCACTGAAACACTAACAGAGACTTGGGGGAAATTTTGCCCTAGTTTGTCTCTGTCATGCGACTGTCTTTTCTGAGTACTTCACAATGTCATGCATAGCGTTCCTGCCTTTGTATGCTGTACAATGATGAGAAGGCTGACTGACGATGTCTAATTGGGTAGTATTTATGCGCTGTCGTAACTATGTAATCGGATGTAGATTGTCTGTTGTACTTGAGATGTTTCAACTATTATGACGGGGGATTAATCCTGTTTATTACCCTTCGCGGTGAAACCCGTCGTTCATGCTCGCCGTGGGGTGTGGTCGCTTAAGCAGACCGGGTGCTATTGGTTTTGGTTTTGTGTCGCCTATGGACCGATACTTTCTTTTGGTCTATGTTTGTCTTGCAGTGCCTTCCAGTATCATTGCGTTATGGATTGTTTACTCTGTTTAAGTTCTAGGCTAAGTGATGGAAAAAAGCATTGAATCCGAATTTTTAATGTATAATATGTTGTTTCGACTGAACAATTGTTTGGTGAAAGAATTTGTGGGGACATTCCTTCTGTCACAGAAATTTGTTGCAAGGTGGTATTCACCACTAAATTTCATTGACATGCCATCGTGTTTCTCGACTGGTGCTGCATGTCAAGCCTGCTTGCTTTCCGTCGTTGGTGATCCTACTCGTTGTGCACTTGTGCTGCCATGCCTGCTTCACTAGAAGAAAGCGATGGTGATTTTTTTTGGTTTGATAAAGTGACCGAAAAAAATTAATGGTGTCGAACTCTCCTCTTTCCTTCTTGCTTTAATCATGAGGGTATTCTTTCGTTAATTGCGCACGTATAGTTCCTACGTGCTTAATTCTCGTCGGCAACCTGGGATAGGTGTGTATGGCACGATTTACTCATTGAGGCTTCTCATTGAAGCTTTTTTTTTTGCCAAAAAAAACTTTTTTTACGAGACAATAATTAAATGTTATACTTGTCAATTAAAGTAAATACTAGTCAATTAAAGTAACCTTACCCCTCTCAGAAAGATAGCAACAGAGTAGCCTTATCCCAGTGCCAAAAGCTAGCTAGAAAAATAAAGGAAAATAAAGCAAGTGAAAAATAAAAGGAAACAAGTTGGTGATGTAGACTGGTGAAGCCTGTAGTCTGGTACCAATGATACTCAAACCTTACACTGGTCGACACGTTAACAGACGAGATGCGCTTGTAGTTCTACTTCAGTTTTTCAGGTGTCTCAGAGCCCCAACTAAGCAACTCTGCTGTGGTCGATCGACCAAACCGTTTGTGGCTTACAATAGTTTCTGAGTCTCTGGTGGCTGGTGCATTGGTGTCAGGCCCTACGATACAGCGAGACCAGTTTTGGGGAATTTGTGGATCGGATTGAACCCATTTGGGGGAAAATGGCGGCTAGGGTTCTAATCTACTCTAACATGAGAGAACCGGATAGTATGCAATGATTTGTAACGCCGCCATTTCTGAAGCCGCTAGTAATCCCCGCAACTACTAAGGATGAACAGTTGCGGAGTACAGAACATAAGTGTGCACCACAGCAGCACAATCTTACAACAAAACATCCAACTTTTATTACAAGATACGGTTTAATGACCAGTTTTATCAACGGGCGTGCAAGCCCAAAACTACAATACATTACAAAAACTCCCAAGCGGCCTGAGCGTAGCTGAGACCTAAAACCACTCTTCTTCAGAGAAGAAAGGCTCTTTAGGAACCTTATCTTTAGCTGGGACTTCTTGATTCCATTGATCTTCTGTTGTTGTTTAACAAGTTATGAGTACAACCGTACTCAACAAGTTACAAGGGTAAACCCTAATTTATTACTTGCAAGGATATTCAATGGTGGGATTATACTGGGTTTATTACACGGAGTGGATGCATTTTTATTTACAAACCAATAAAATCAAGGCAGTTCTTCTTAAGATTACGGGGTTTCCTTTAACAGATAAAATGTATCATTACCCAATTTTACAACATTATAAGATCTACTTATGTCTTGTTGTTGGAATCACCCAATTAACGCAGCTTCATTAACCGGAAGTACGACGTATTCGAATACCATTAATTTCACTCTGCAGAGTTGCTCAGTTTTACCCACACGATTTCTTAACTTCCACGACAGAGTTAAGAAAACAAGGTCGTTTCACTGCTCAATTCTTTATATAGGCTCTACCCGATAGAATCACCCAAACACGACTCACAACTAGTCCTAAACTCCTTTGCCGGCTCTGAGTGACCTCTATGGTTGTTAGGTATGGTTTTACCATTCCGCATACCTAACTCCCCATCATCAATACACCTACATCTTGTAGAGTTTTAATCGAGTTGAGCAGCTACTAAACCAGGGTTGACAAGTCAACTCCTGTGGTTGAGCATTCACTGTGTCTTTGACTTAGTATAAGGTTCTCGTCCTTAAATTTTTCACCTGAGGCACCATCCACATTCCCAACTGTGCTCAACAGCACTACCACCATTCTAAATTAGCCTCCACCCTAGGATAAGGTCGTGGACGGAGGTCATCTCGTGGCTTTCCACAGCACACCCTTACGCTAGTACCAGTTTTCAAATCCTACCAGCCAACGGCCAATTCACTTAGTAGTACAAAGTTTTGAATGAGATGATCTACAAATATTTATACAATATCTTAATTATTACTAAGACTGTCAAGGTGAATGTGGCCACAAATTAAATAGGCCATTTATCAGTGCTAGGATTTAACTATTTAGCATGCCATTCTAAACATTTATTTTAAGCAATTAACATTTCACAATTATCGAACTTCAATATGATAAAAAACTTGCAACTTACCTTGCTGCTCTGTCACTTCAACTAGCTCGTAGACTTCGGCACTTGGTCCTGAACCTTGGAATGTCATCTCGGGAAGATCGGAAGCTAGCGCAAACATATAAAATAACAATATAAGTTCACACTTGAATCTAATCAAGCTAGGAAAATAAACTAATTAAAAAGGAGTAAATTGCATAAAATTCAAATGGAGGGGTTTGAATTTATTTGGAGTTGAATTTGATGAAATGGAGGTCAAAAATGAGTTTATGGCATTGAGACGATCAAAAAGGTGTTTTTTGGGGATTTTTTGGGATTTTCTATATTTTTATGGGATTTTTAATGATTTTTTCGAATTTTTATTCGAATGAACAGTAGCGGGCAGCCCGGCTGCACAGTGCGGCCTAGCCGGTTTCTACCCATGCGGCCGAGCAGGCCGACCGGCCTATGGCCCACGCCGCGCGCGGTCGAAGATGCGACCGCGTCCGGTGGGCGACACGCGGTAAGCGTGGACGGTTTGGATGCGCGGAGAGTGGACACTCGGATGAGACGACGCTAACGAACGCTGACGGTCGAGATGCGACCACGTCGCCCCCGGGAGGTCGTCTACAACCTCCAGCTCCCCTCTTTGGCGAAAAACAGAGTACAACGGCTCAGGTGAAGCGGCGTCGACAAGGCTTCCCCGGAGGAATGGGTGGTGCAAAAGGAGGCGGTTTAAACTCAATAATCCATTTATCTGAATTTTATTTAAAAATCTAAAGCAAGAAAATGTATTTTAAATATTTTATTAAAGCCAAAAAGAGTTCATTTTATTTTTCCCAACCTTCCCTGAATTTTATAGAATTTTTGAGAATTTTCTGGAATTAAAAATTAATTTTAAAAGTTAAAAAGTATTTTATAAAATTATTAAAGGCAAATTTGAATATAAAAATATTTTACTTAAGTCTAAAATAGCTCCATGAATATTCTATGAATTTTCTGGAATTGTTTAGACATTATTTACTATTTTCTAAGTATTTGTAAAATTATCTGGCATTTTCTAAAAATTTAATCCGAAAATTTCATCTTGTTTAATTTCTGGCTGACACGTGTCCGGCCTGGATTCAATCTATCCTTTCCCTTGATCTAATCTGAGCCTTTCATCCTCACTTAAACCCCAACGGCCGAGATTGTGCCATGTGTCACCCATCCGGCCGCATACCCTTTCACCTCCTCTCCTCTCTCACCGACGGGTGGGCCCCACATGTCATAACCTTCTCCTACCTCTCCTTCTTCCTCAAGCCCTCTCTCTCCTCTCCACCATTGCCGCCGCACCCAAGCTTTCAATGCAGATGTTTCTTCTCCTTTAAGCCGCGAACGAGTGCGCAATCAATTCCCCTCTTCACTCCCCACTCACCGCCGGCCGTTTCCCCTCTTTAATCTCCTCTAAAACCGTCGGCCATTACCTTCTTCCCCTCCGCCTATAAATCCTTCTCCCCATGCACCGGCTCCCCTCCTTCGGCACTCCCTCTCCCCGCCGCCCCTCCTCCACCCCTCGGCCAAAGGTCCCGAACGCCGGAGCCGCAGAACCCCCCACGCCAAGCGCCGCCGCCTTCTCTCTCCACCACCGCCGCCACCGCTTTTCTCGCCGCTACCGCCTTCCTCCGGCCACCTGAGCCTCGCCGTTGGTATGAACAGCACCGCCGCCGCCTCCTCTACCCCGCCGCCCCTCACCGGCCGCCACTGGGGGCCCGTGCGCCGCCCGTGCGCCCAGCCATGTCAGCCAGCCCGCGTGGCAACCGCATGGCCTCCGTGTGCGCGCCACGTGGAAGCCGCGTCAGCTGGAGTGCCACGTCGGCCTTCACCCCAGTGCGTGGACTCGGTCCACGGTAGACAGGGCCCGCATGTCCGAAATTTCAGAATTCAAAATATCGTTGACGTCATAAATAACCATTTTTCGGTACAAAAATAAATCGGAAAAATCTGTCTTTTTCTTTTTCTTCTAATTAAACTTCTGGAGGCCATAACTTTCTCATTTTAACTCCACATTGAGCCGTTCAAATTTCTAAATTTTTCTAAAATCATAAACTACCCAAATATACACTCTTTTTGAATTTTATTTGAATTTATTTATTTATGTTTGTTTTATCTTTTCGCGCGTAAAAACCGTCGCTGCCGAAGACTTTCCTGATCCGCAGCAAGAAGATCCAGACAGCGTGCACGAAGGCAAGTCTCCTTTGAACATTTTGTACCTATGTTTGTGAAATGCTTTTTATTATTTTAAATATTATTTGCATTGCTATTTACATAGAACACTAGTTTCTGCTTTAAGGTATTAGTTAATCCAATTATTGTTATGTCCTCAATTGAAGTCGAATGCCATGTACCTTTGTAACCTTAGGATTTCTTTTGTCTCAATAATGAGAGTATTATAATTCTTTGCTAAATATTAGAATGGTAGTAAAATGTTTAGTCACGCTATTGAACTTTTGTAATCCTTGGAATGGGAAATTATATTTCATTGTTCTTGTCTTTTTATTCAGAAAATTAGTGGCGATTGGTGTTGCCACTATTCTTTTAAAAAAATAAAACAAAATATGAAAATTGTTTTAGATCAGGGCGGATGGTTAGATTGGATTGGTGGATGTAACCC
Organism: Dendrocalamus latiflorus; assembly: GCA_017311315.1. Taxonomy (NCBI): domain Eukaryota; kingdom Viridiplantae; phylum Streptophyta; class Magnoliopsida; order Poales; family Poaceae; genus Dendrocalamus; species Dendrocalamus latiflorus. Next base: position 14,760,309 of record CM029651.1, on the reverse strand, counting down.
TTCAGCGGTGAAACCTCAGCGGGTGGTGTCTAGCTAGACTAGAGTGAGGCAAAAGCTTTGTGATATTTTATCTGGGTCTCATGCCAAAGGAAGCATGGTGACTATTAGGGTAATTTATCTCTTGGGGGTAAAGTTGTACATCATCTACAGAGTGTTAAACTATTCGAATAGCTATGCCCACGGTCAAAGGCAGGCAAGAATGCATTCACATGGTAGATCTTTGATTTTGGTTTTTAATAACAAAGTTTTGGTATCTCGAGAGTGGAGGGAACTCTCGGAAGGGTATCCTGGCGGTTGGAACCAGTGTGGGTGGATGGAACCTGTAGTTTTAAACTTTAGCGGTTAGAACTGGTTAATTAGTGTTAGTGGATATAATCTTCACTATAAAATGCTAAATAGTTTCAGTTAAAACAATTACTTTGTAAATTATTGCCTTCGAAAATATTTAACGATATTTGGAATAAAATATTGTTTGTGAAAAAGAATCATATAACCCTCCTTTGTCAAGCCTTGCATCTACTGCATTTTTTCCAAGACTTGCGGAGTACTTTATGTACTCACATGCTGCACTAAAAATCAACTCAGAGGAATATGAAGCTCAAGATGGAGATTACGACTACTTCGCGTGTGAATTCGACGAAGGCGTTCCGAAGTACTAGGCTGCGCTTCCCCAGTCAATTGCCTGTGGCGTATTGATGGGTCTTCACCGGATTTACTTTTGCTTCCGTTGTGTTTTGTGAGTTTGTGAGGTCTTGAAACCTTAGTTGTAATAAAGAGGCCTTTTGGTCTGTACTTTTTACTATTGTAATAAGCGTTGTTGGTTATGTAATCATCACTGTTTGACTGTGTGCACTGGTTTTGATCTGGGACTAGTGCTGTAATACACAGAGGGTCTGGATTCAGAAATCCAGGGTCCCGACAACAGCAGGGACGAGTGGCTGAGCAGTGGGGTCGCAAGGGCAGACGGGTGTGAATGCACGGAGTGCGGGCGGCCGCAAAATCGGCCGACGAGGGAGCGACGCATGGAGCGGATGAACAGAGAGGTGGTTCGGCTGTAACACCCGCGTGTGAAGACGTTGACGGGTGGAGAAGGCGGAAATGCCAAAAGGGGAAGGCAGATTTTTAGGGAGCTTGCCAAATTGGGAAAGGGGAAGATTCAAACAAAATTTCAATTAAAAGTTCAAAAATTTTGAATTTTTCAGGTTATTTCATGATTCTTCTTGCTTCAGTTTAGTAGCTAAGTACCAGCATTACAAGACAATTGACAAAAAAAATGCTTACGGCTACAGTGGCTCACTGTGAAGACTGAAAACTTCTCCATCCTTTGGATATCCTTCACCTCTTCTGTCCTTGCATCCTGGCAGTTGTTTGCTCTCGAGTCGAAGTTGACCAACCGGTGACTTCCTCGCAGACTTGTAACTCAAAACGATGCTTCGGTTCAGCTGAATCTCTGGGCTTGACGATGCCCCTCCCTTGACCAAAACTGTTAAAACTTTTATCCAGGAGAAAATGCACACATTGCAAATAAACATAGAGAACACCGAAGAATTTCTGAATTTCTCTATTCTCTTATTTGCTCATCCTCTTTTCTTATTTTTCTTTTTCTTACAAAACTTGCTACAAGCCTTCTCAATATATAGGCTAATACTCTCCTACTAGCATACGTATTCAGACTTTAAGTTGGACACAATTTCAACTTGAGTTACACACAGAGACGGACTCTATTACGTCTTGGACTCGAAGTCAAGATTATTTCTAACAATCTCCCCCTTAATCTTGACTTACATACTCTAGTTTTAGTCTCAATGCATTATGAACTACCAGCCACGCCTCCACATGAAGCGTTCTACATGCAAGCTACATGTAGGAACTCAACTCAACTGGTACGGGTCTATTTAGATGCAAAGATTCTAAAACATTGAGGCAGTCGGTCTCAACTATGACTTACTAAACTCATACTTGACACAGAACGGTGACACATCTCCTCAACGTTCCGATTCCTTTTCACCTTACTTGAGTTTGGACAGCGACACATCTTCTCAACGTCCCTGACTCAACTCATCATCAGAGCACTGTTGATTCATCATCGCTGAGCGCTTTAGCAAAAACGCTTTCTTCATCCTCGGTTTAAGGCATTCTGAAGCAAAGTGTCCATAATCGTTACAATTATAACACCTCACTTTTGCCTTATCAAACTTCCAATTTTGATGGCCTTAGCCACCACCGCTAGAAGTGTTCTTGCCTTCATGCTTCAATGATCGGATCTCCCACTCAGCGCGGGTCAACAAGACCTGTCCGTCGCCGTTGTTATTATTGTCCCGGATGCGTTCCTCATACGCCTTAAGATGATCGATGACCTCCTCTATGGTTATTGTCTTTAGGTCTCCAAATTGCTCTAAGACTGAAGCAATTGGGAGAAACTATGAGGGAACAACACGACGGAATTTCTTCACTACGTACAACTCTTTCACCTTCTCGCCAAGGGCCCGAATCTTTTTGACGATGATCGTCAACTGGACGGCGAAGTCATTGATCGACTACGTTTCCTTCATACGTAGCACCTTAAACTCGGTCTTGAGAGTTTATACCTTTCCTTCCTTCACACGATCGGCGCCAAGATGCATCGTCTTCAATGCCTCCCACGCCGCTTTGGCCGTCTCCTTTTCGGCCAGTAGGAAGAGCGTCTCCTCTAGGACGCACTGATAGATGGCCGCCAATGCCATCTAATCCTTGCGCACATCGACATTGCCGTTCTCAATCGCGTCCCACACTCCTTGAGCCTTTTCATCTTGATTGCCCAGGCTGCATAATTACTCATCGTGAGCATCGGATAATGCAGCAAGACAGCAGAACTCTCCTTCACTATCATACTGGATGATGCTTCGTCACCAGTGACACCACTTTCCGGAGAACGCGAGATGATCTTGAGCACGGATCAAGATCTCGGGCTACTTTGAAGCGACTCTTGGACCGAGGGAACAGAGAAAAAAATTGCGTTGTTTTCTCTTTTTTTCTTGGTGACTTCTTACTCCTTGTCTCTGCGCTCTCTGTTGCCGTGATTCACTCTGGACTCGGGATAGCTTTTAATTTGCATTGCCTTGTGTGCGACTTAGAGACGAAAAACCAAAAACAGTTCGGCTCGGATACGGTCTGACCGATTCAATTCGGTTTCTACGTGGCTACTTTCTCACGTGCGGGAACAAGGAAGAGAGCATAAAAACACACGACTTGCTGCTGGAAGCTCACTGTCCTTGGCTCAAGAATCCAGCAAAAGCAAAGCGCTGCTATACTTTTTCTCTTTCTTGCTTGCTGCTTTGACTTGCTTGCTGTCCTTGCTTTTCCTCTCTCCTGTCATAAAGCAATGAATCTTTTGTCTTGTCTTCCTTTTTTCTTAGCACCTTTTGTTGCCGCTGTGTGCAGGACCAGAAGCAACAAGGAAAAATTTCTCTGCACTGCAGCTTGCGTTTGGCCTTCTCCATAGCCTGCCTGGCTTTGACTTTCTTGACAGACCGAGCGTCGTGGGTCGAGAGCGCCACGCGAGATGAGCGCAAAACGCCGTGCAAAGCATGGAAGAACTTCAAGCACATGCTTGCTAAGGACTACGTGGAGAAGGACGAAACACCATTTCATAAATACCCATTCCTGGAACCACAATAGGAAGAGTTCAAGGCGATGAAGACGACCGAAGATTTCAAAAGTACAAGTGCAGCGCACAAGGCCCTCTAGACAAAAAACACACACCCCCACAGACTTGGCACAGCTGGGTATGCGAGTAAAATCCCGTAGTAGAGGAGGGAGGATGAACGGGCAGTCCTGCAGGACACCGCCCCGCCATTTGCCAATATCCCGGATGACCGTGCTTGAAATTGGATTAGAGTAAGGTCATCTACAACAACATCGGGGGACGTCTCCTTTCGAAACCCTGCAGACCAGCAAGTGTCCCAGCGCCTGGCAGACCAGCAAGATATCGATTAAACTATGTAGCTTGTAATTACTCCACAACTTCGTAGGAAGTGAAATGACATGTCATGCTCTTGCAGGAAGCGCTGAGTGTTGAATTTTCCCAGGGATCATTCCAGCGAACAAGAGAAAAAGATATACTCTCCGCGGCCCTACGAAACAAGGAGCACCCGGGTCGTACGAGAGGCCTTGGGCTTTATGTTCCTTGGAAACATGGTTTCCAAGATGACTCCGAGCAGTATCGGCTTAGGAAGAGAACCAAAGCCGAGCGTGAGGTATGGCTACGAGAGAGTGGCATCTCTTAGAGAGGAGCTGGCTGATTATGTCAGAGATAAGGTGCGAAGATTTACAGAAAATCAGCAGGCCGCCGCTGCTCCTGTTCTAGCTAGCCCGCACAACCGTCCGAGTAGTTGCGCGTCCAATCCGATGGAAAGCGAGGCCAGATTTCCTGTGGACGACATCCTGGTAATAATTATTATCTCTCGAATGCTTGCTTCATTGATAGGCCTATTGGAGTAGCTAATTTTGTATCGTTATGTAGGAGCCTACGAAGTGCAGGCTCCAAGTGAGATATGCCTTCGTTCCCTTGTATGTTGCTTGGGGCCAGGCATATCTGTCTGGTATCGAGGCCATGGTGCACCGTCAAGCTTTAGCGCCAGGCTTCGCAAAAGTTAATGTGGATGGTGTGCATGTCAATTTTGAGGTCGTCCCGCTACCGAAGCCCCCCAACGACGAGATCGTGACTCTAGGGCAGGCCATTGGAACATTCATCCAGTGGCCCAAAAGCGACATCTCCCTGGAGGCTTCTTCACTGGTGGTAGGACCAGAAGGGTAGTGCGAACTAGAGCTACATGCACTGGTGCCATCTGCACAAGACTTATCTCCACCACCGCTACCTGCACCGATGCTATCTCCACGGGTGCTATTCTCGTCAAAGCAACTTGCACCGGTTCTACCTTTACAGTCGACTACCATAAAGTCGACCTACAGCCGAAGCAGCAAGGGCAGCAAGGGCAAAATAAAGAAGACCGATGATGATATCCCGTACCTGCCATTGGCCCGCAAATTCGTGCTTGGCGAGACGCTGGTCGACCTGGTAATGCACCTCAGTTTTCTACCAATTAGTTGCACGCAATTACACAAGTGGTATATTGAGCAGTCCAATAAGCCAGAGGGAGAACGACGCTCAGGTATCACTATCAAATTCGCGTCGGATCATTTAGAGCACAATGTTCAAGATTGTGTCTTCGTGGTAACTTCGAGGATTTATTTGATCTTTTCACGCTCAACGCTCTCGACGCCTCACTCATTCGATGTTGGACGCTGTAAGTGTGTACAATCACAGTCTCTGTTCATGTCATTCCGATAAATGTCATATATAATTTGTTGCTTTCGTGTGTATATATATAGACACATGTTGACTAAAGCTAGATTATCCAAAAAATTGGTTGATTTCTTGGACCAACACTTGGTCGCCATGCATACCATCGAGGAGGATATAGCCTTCGTCGAGAGGTACATTGCATCAGCACTAGTGGCTTACCGCAATAAGGAATATGTACTTATGCCCTACAATCAACACTATCATTAGATTTTAATAGTAATTGTACCAAAATGGAACAAGGAAATATACCTTGATTCCCAAAGTAAGAATAAAATGGATTTCACAGTTGTCAGCCAAGTAATCGATAGGTAAGTACATTTTCTCCATACATACGTATATTGTACTCTTTCTTTCCTTCCGAATGACTTAAGGTCAACTTTTTCGAATCACGTAGGGCGTTTGCGATGTACGTTGAAAAGGCAGGTGTCTCGACGCAAGGGGCCAAAAGCCTGACACATGTTCAAAATTTTAAGGTATTCGCTATTACACATTAATTAATCCTATGCAACAGTTGTTAGTAATGCCTCTTGAATTAGCACATTCCATTTTTTTTGTAGTGCCACCAGCAGTCGTCGGGCAACACGTGTGGATTCTACGTTTGCTACCATATGGACCTACTCCTGGATTCCTCGAGGATCACCAATTCCAAGGTTTGTCAATCTTCTCATAATTACTTCATACTTATCAGGTTATATATACGCACATTGATATTTCTATTGACAGACAGCGTCCATCCCGTCAACTGCATTGAAACAGCCCGACCTTTCACAAATTCGAGGAGAGTTGACGTACTTTTTGGTGGCTAGAGTCATAAACTCACAAGGAAAGTTCAACTGCGCGCAATGATTTTTTATTGCTCTATTACTCCGGAATCGAGGTCTCACGAAAGGAACAGATCCATAATCAACAAACTTGTCAGGCTGCACAAGCAATATTTGGATGGCAATCATGCACCATCCAAGTATTGCTTGTGCAGCCTGACAAGTTCGTTGATTATGGCTCTGTTCCTTTCGCGAGACCTCGATTCCGGAGTGATAGAGCAATAAAAAATCATATGTTACCATCTAAGTGCAAATGCAATGTAGATCTTTTGTAATTGTGTATTTGTTAATGGTTATTTTATTTTATTTCAATTAATTGATTTGTGAAATAGATGTTTTATGTTTGTGAAATGAAGTGCGATGTGAATTTGATGTTTTATATTTGTGAAATGAATTGAGATGTGAATTGGATGTATACATGTACATGTTGATCTGCTTGTTTCAGAGGACATGGCTAGCCTTTCCTGAGGCTAGCCAATAAACAGAAATAGATTTAGGGGTAGAAAAGAATATCACAGACGGTTTGTAAGTAAAAACCGTCTGTAATAGTTGATAATCACAGACGGTTTTTGCTTACAAACCGTCTGTGATTGTCAGCTATTACAGACGGTTTTTAGTTACAAACCGTCTGTGATATTTACACCACAGACGGTTCGAAAACCGTCTGTGATAACTTTTGATTATCACTGACCCATAAATTCAGATGGTTCAGAAAACCGTCTATAATGACGTTTCTGAACCATCTGTAATACGATTTTCTGTAGCAGTGAACCAATGACTTTCCTGGTAGACTTGTCACTCTGCTCCGAAGATGCTTCGGTTCGGCTGAATCTCTGGGCCTGACAATTGGGGGTATGGGATTTGTATCCTCTTCCACCAATAGGCGATGATCGTAGCATGCCAAGTTCAATTTCCTTCCCACGAATTGTATTTTGATTGCTGAGAGAGACGCCGAATCTTGTCAAGGGTTTGAAATTCACGATCGATGTCATCGACGGAGCTATCATAAGCAAGATCATAGGAGTTTATCCGTATCATGAGTTCATGACATGTGTTCGTCACAACAGAGGAAAAAAAAACTCTGGCCATGTCTGCAAACAAAGCAGCTGTAACGATCAAGGACTCATATACTGTTTTTTTTTAAAAAAAAAAATCTCGTCACAAGACCTGTTAGTGAACCCCCCCCTCCAGAAAATTTGGTGCAAAATTCACAAACTTGTCATTTGAATTTGATACGGTTTTTAGCCAAATTTTATAGAAAGTTAGGAAATCTCAGCAGAACCTCGGAAATCTACGTAGAAAACTAGACAAATCTTGGTGAAAAACTGATACAGTGCCACAATAAAGATTTAATTTGCTAGATATCGATTCAGGCATCTAAATCACTTGCAACTGTAGCATTTTCTAGGCACTGTGCGGCTTCAATGTTGGAGAACTAGCTTGAATAATACTAATAATTATCATAATGAGGCATCGCCAAGATTTCCTCTCCGGTTTAAGAAAATCTCGGACCCCACCGGCCACCGGGATAAAACCGGTTACCAGCGCCAGTAACCGGAGGAGATTGCTTCCTTGGTAACGATTTGGTATCCGGCCGGACAAGCGATAATTTGCCCCTGACAGATCGATCGAGCGATCACAGCACTTGTCAATCCACAGGAAATTAAACTTGGCTTTTAGTAACGGAAGAAGTACTTGGTGTCTAAGACAGCCAGCAAGGTCGAAGATACCAAGAAAGCCAATGGTTTATATCCTGTGCATATAGCTTTTTAATTTTATCTTATAAATAGTATAACTTATAGAGAAGATTATAGAGAGTACGATTTTGATTTATATAAATAGAGTCGTTGCAGTATATACTACAATCAACTAATAGATCTTAACTTAAAAAATATTCTATTTAAAAGTTAGATACTTTAAAAAAAATTATTTACTATTATAATAATTTTTAGAAATTAATATAAACCTAATAGCGATGCACTTCAATTCCACCGCTATTTGCACGGCAGCCTCAGGTACTTGTTCTGCTATTCGTCACGCATGCATTGTATGCAGCCTCAGGGCCATAATAGCGATGCACTCAATTCCACCACTTTTTGAGCCTCGATTCCACCACTATTTGGACGGTAGCCTCAGATACTTGTTCTGCGATTCGTCATGCATTGTATGCAGCCTCAGGTACTAGTCTACTATTACTAGTCACTTCCAGCTAGCTAGTGTATTAGTGTCTAGTAATTACTCTTTTTTACTTTTTTTGTCTAGTTCATAGAACTTATTTTTTAAATAATCTTATTCATAAATATAGAACGCAATTTATATTCTAATACAAAACTAGTATAATGTTCTTTTTATACCTATAGTAAATATGTATATTTATTTGCTATTATCTACATGTATGTATTGAATATGATGTTTAGAGATAATAATTAGGGGCAATCTAGTCATTTTTATTATCTCCTTATTCTATGTGCTAAGAAGAAATACACTTTATAAATTTGGACGGAGGGAGTACTTGGACTTTCTAAAATCCGTGCTCTCAAACTTGATCATCAATAGACTTAAAACTATTTAGATTGGCTATACAAAAATTATATCATCATATTTATTGTTAAAAACACTTTCATATATTACTATTTTATTAATATATCTTAGCATAAAATTATTAAAAGTAGCGGTTAAAGTTATATCTCGAAGATTGTAAAAAATAAAAAATATTAAATAAAAAGGAAGGAGCAGTGTCCAAGAGCGCTGACCAGCGCCGCTTGACATCATGTTGCTATGCTTGCACCGGCGCAAGCCTTCCACTGGCACTGCCACCTGCAACCACGCGGCTGGTCGATAGCCACCGGCCGGGCATTACCAAATTGCTCCCGCCGGCACGTACGTGATTAGATAGGAAAATTTAACTATTTGCCACCCTTATGACTTGGTGGTAACAGTTTTGCCACCCAGGTCCGTTGTCAGTGGCTCAAATGACTCTACATATAAGTGACAGAGTGAATTAGCCAATCTTAAGAGTGGCAAAAAATTGAATCTCCCGATTAGATACGTACGCACAAGCTGAACGATCGATCTAGCTAATCTGGTCACTGCGTGCGGGCCCACCGAAGTACTGGGCTCTCAGCTCGTACTGGTTGGCGGCGCCGTCGCCGTCGTCCGGGCCGGCGGCGGTCGACGGGGAGCCGTGCTGGTGCGTGCCGTCGTAGACGATGCGGACTTCGCTGCCGGGGTCGCCTGGGTGCCACTCCACCTTCTTCTTGGCGCCGCACCGCTTGTCCCGGCACCGGAAGTAGCTCCTGCGCGCACACGTACGTGCGTGCGTGTCCAACCATCCAAATCCAATAATTAGAAGCTAAATTACCAAACCCTACCAACAAGTAGGCGCAATAATTCAGAAAGAGCAATTAATTCAGTTAATTCAGCGACTGTCACAGCGGGTTGAAAGAGTTGGTGCACGGCGAGGGAGGTCAACACTGATGGTGAAAGTAACAACCAAGAGGATGCATGTGTGGCGGAAACTTTTTCCATGGTTTGTATATTTTTTTTTGAGATGGTAGCAGACGGTAAAGAAATTTGACATAAACGAAATATAGGGTTTTAAAATCAAAAAATCAGAACCAGTTTCAAAATCCTTTTTCTCTTATTTTGACTTTCGAAGCATCAAATGTCCAAAAGAAAGGGCCACATAGGGCCTGTTCTTTTTCTTCGAAGCTAGCGGCTTTTAACTTTTGCTACAGTACCTAACTTTTAAACGGAGTATTTTCTCAAGACGGGGTCTATAGGTTAAACGATGTACACGTTAAAAGCCCAACATTTATACCATCCAAAATCGCAAGTGAGTATCTATCTCTCCGTAATCTGTACCGTAAACAGCTAAAATTCAAAAATTTCAGCCAAAAGCCATAAGCCGCAGCCGTTGCCAAACAGGCCCATATGCATGTACATACCTGGTTTTCTGGATGTTTTTGATGAATTTCTGGCCGTACTTCTTCCACTCGTACCCATCCTCAGGCATCACCAGCTGGTTGCCGCTGCCGCCCGTCCAAGTCGGCTCCTCCTCCTCTCGTTGATTTCTCTTTCCTCCGCTTCCTCTAAACATATTTAACTACCAGGTTTAATTTTGTGAAAAAGTATATGTCTATTCTTATATGTATATGCTAATGAACATGCACGCTAGCTAGCTATAGCTGCTTGTCTCACTTGTTCGAATATGCATGCATCGTCTTGTTGCTTAACTTGAAGCTACATGATCGATCGATCTATCAGAATTGTATTGTTGCATGAATTGCTACCGCTGTACATGCAGCATAAAATTTTTGTAGACCTTAATTTTAGGATTCATCTATATATATAAACAATAACCGGCAAATCAGATGACCCAACCCATTTGCAGCAAGACAGGAATGATGTCCTATGAAAGGGGCAGTTTCGTTTTACTAGGCCGGCTTGGGAAATAACATAGTATATATCAATATATCATGCATACGCATATCTGGATTTATGTGTGCGGACCATAACTCCATGCTGATCCATACATGGATACTGAAAAATAACGAAGAGAATGAAGTCATGCTAACCCTAAAGAAATTTGGACAAGACAAACTTCAAAACAAGCTGGATAGCCATGGTACAAATAAAACTATAAATACTTCTTACATATTGCCTTCTTATCCACCTTGTATCTTTCATTGCAATCTTCAACCACTTTATCTCAAGTCAAATACTCACTAGCTTGGAGAATTAGAGTAGAACAAGGTCAAGAAAATGTTTACCAATGGCATAAAAAAACAATGTTAAATAATTATTGACAGTCGTTTGATATGCATCCAAACAACAACAATTTTGCAGTTCCCATGAACTTTAGGACATGACGATTTTTTTAAACAAATAAAACTATTAACTCATCATGCATATACACACACACATATCTACTCCTTGTCTGATCAAGTTTCTACTCCTTGTCTGCTCAAGCGATGAAACATACCCAAGTTTATACAGACACATCCCTATTAATTAATCATATTGATTTTCAGTAGGTGTAAGCCACTTCCAGATGCTACTGATAAATAATTTTTTGTAAGTATAGAGAAGCAGGAAAGTGGGAATCGCCCTATGCAGTGGTGACACGGGAAAAAGGAAGGCATCTTTCTGGGCCTCACATGACATGAACAAACTGAAGGCAGCTCAGAAGAAGCTATAGCATTTTCGTCCAAAAAAGCAGCAGCTATGGCATGCATATGCTTATAGATCAGAGAGAGAGAGAGAGAGAGAGAGAGAGAGAGAGAGAGAGAGAGCCATACATTGTGGAAGGCTGTGAAGTTGAGGCCATGGAGAGACGCTGGTCACCGTACGTGGTACTCCGGTACTCGCATGTTGCGCTACGAGCTAATTAAGTGAATGGGAGTTTGGGAGCATTGATCTTGTGAGAGCTTGCAAAAGGGCATGCGTCGAGAGGATCGGAGGGAGAAAGAGGAAGTAGCTCTAATGAAGCTCTCTGGCTGGTATATTTACCAAGGTTTGGTCAAATGGAAGCTTCGTAGACGCGACGTTAACGTCAAGACCAAGTAGAGAGCCAAACTTGGGGTTCACTTTACATGCTGTGCAGCTATCCTACTACACTACCTCTCCTTAATTACAGGGAAAAACATTCGACAGTAATAATAATCCTATTATACGACCGTCCGCTGCGAAAGTTAGCAAGATGAGCCCAAGAAAATTCGTCGCATGCAGACAGCAGCGCCCGCGACTCGAACGACAACGGTGTCTCGCCGGCCGGAGTACACAGCTCTGTGCCCAACCAAAACACGACTCGTGGAAGACTCGCAAGTTTACCATCGCACACTCGACGGCTAGCGTTGTCCGCGGCGTAGCAGTGACACCCATCGATCCACCATCTTTCTTCGCCATCAGAAGAATCGAAGCTGATGAATCCTTCGGCCGTCGTAACGGCGGCCGCGGCCATGGGCTCTCCGTTAACCAGCGGAGGCCGCTAGCTCCCGGCCGGGCCCGCAAGCCCAGCGGCAGGTGGACGCTGACGTCACCCGCGCTACGTCATCGATCCGATCGTCGCAGCAGGCTGTAGGTTGTTCTGAGAAGCTGCCTCTGCCTTTGCTTGTTTGGCCGGCCGTTTTGGTGATTTCGCCGCTGGATCCAACGGGTTTCGCTTCAGTTTCGGCGTTGCCCGTGTGCAGCTTCGTCCTTGGTCTAAGAACTTACATTAAGTTTATTTATTACTGTGAAATCATGTGGATGAGGTTACTCTGTGGTTGTGATGAGTAATTGTCTTTTGATTAAAAGAGTTTGAGGAGTTTGAATTTGATTTTTAAGAGGTGTGAAAATTTGAAAAGCAAATTTGTCAGATTTTGCGGTCAACTTATAGTTTGGCTGGTCTGACCGGCAAAGGGAGGTGATCAGACTAGCCCTTCCAAGAGGTCAGACAAATGACCAATTCCAATCCAACCGGTGCACGTCAGTGGTCTGACTAGTAGTGAGGTCCGGTTAGACCGGCTGAGCAGGGTTGCCTCGGCTAGGGTTTGTATTTTAGAAATTTGAGTTATAGTGAGAGTTTGGTCTGACCTAGGTCGTTGCTTGTGTAAACAGATGTTTAATATTTGGTCCTAGGTTTAGGATCAGTCGTTTGGTTGCATATATTTTGCATGGTGCATTGTATAGATTAATTGTGTCAATTGATAACTTTGTGTATTCTGCCGTGCTACGTGACGATTTGCTTGTTTATGTTAGTTGTAGGACTCCGGAGCTACGTCATGCTGAGGTGGATAGGACCGGAGGTGACTAGATTAAGCTTTTAGGGAGTTTAGTCCAACCCTTTGAGATGAGTGTTAAGATTCATTGAGAGAACCTTGTGTGAGATGTAAGAAACTCTCGTGGCTAAATTTTTTTGTCATTAGACTTATGTGGCTCGAAAGTGGTTGTAAATATTCATCTCTATGTATTAATAGAGATCAAAATTCGTCCAACACTATTTCCCTCTCGTGCTCAAGTGATGACATCTTGATTTGGCTTAGTTTTTAGTGATTCCTCTTCTTTTTTTGATATTGTTGTGTGTTAAGGACGTGTAAGTGATGATGATTTGGAGACCTGATCTCATCCATCTAGACACTTGTTATTTGCAAATTATTGTGTATACGTAGTTTTGGCCCAAGAAGGGGTGATTTTGGGGTTTTAGTGTTGTGAGCATTTTGGCTTGAGCTCGTACTATGATCTAGCTTGCCATAATATGTGAGAATCTACCAAGGTTATCTTATCATCAAGAACTCACAAACAAGAGCAAATCAAGATTTCCCTCTTTTACCCAATTTTGGTGTAACTTTCATTCAAACGACAAAAGGTAAAAATTTTGGCAATGATTCTCTTGATCATCAATTGAAAATAGGTTCCTGATATTCTAGAGAATGTGCATACCAAATTTTAAGTGATTTGGAGATTTGGTTTAAGAGTTGGCTCAATTTATGGTTTTATCTTAGTTTTGGTGCAACAGAGGTTCAAGAGTCAATAGATCTTAATTTTCTTAGGTTTTTTTTTGATCTTTGGTTAGGATATGTTCTTAAAATTATGATCTAGTCTAGCTTTAAGTTTCAAGTCATTTGGAGTTGCGAATCAAAAGGTTCATCGATTTTCGGATTTGAAATAGTGCTGAAATTTGTTCTGTTTCTGAATTTGAGGTTAGATCGCCAGCACTAGAGGTCAGACCGCCAACCACATGGAGGTTAGACTGCCTATAGAGGTCAGACCACCACCCTTGTGGAGGTTAGACCGCCACCTCTGTGGAGGTCAAACTGCCGGGGAACGTCAAAGCACATTTTGCTTAGTTTTACTTGGATCTTTCCTTGTGATTGTTTGCCTCTGATTTTCATAACTTTCATAGCTATTAGAGTGAAGAGTTTTGCTTTTGCTTAAAGAAAAAGATTTAGGAAAGTCTCAAAATTAATTTGGGCTCCTATTCACACCCTTTAGTCACCGATCTTGGTGCTACAATTACTTAATTAGGTAGATGATTGCTCCAATGTGGATTAATTAATTGTTTGTATTCATTTGATGTGTGAGCGCTCTTACAGAAGGAAAAGAAGTACCTAAGGACGGATAAAATTACAATCGATGGTGAAAGCTAGACATACCATATAGGGCCTATTTATATTGGTTTCTGCTTTCAGAAGCAGAAGCTAATACGAATGCCCTAACTTTTATAAGCTGCTACTATTCATTAGCTACTACTTTTCGCTTTCACATATTGTAACATACTTTATATTTTATTATACCATAATTCTGTAAGTTGCATGGCGGTTCGAATATTGTAATGCCTTTCGTTGCATCGTCTTTTGTACATAATGCACTGCTATTTATCAGCCACTACTATGTATCGCCGCTTCTGTCAACTGATTCTATCAGTCACTACTATTCATCAGTCGTAGTCAAAAGTCATCAGCGAAATCCAATATGAACAAGCCCATAGAATTCACACCATTAATTAGAGATGTTGACAGCTAGCAAATGTTCAACTTGATTAATTAGAGATGTTGACAGCTAGCAAATGTTCAAAATGATCAGCAGCACCGTTAAAAAGATGGTAAACCGAAATCTGTTAACTTGAAGCAAATAAACAAATACGTTTGTTTCATTAGGGATTAAGTTGGACAATGTATCAACAGTTTGGAATTAACCCTTGTTAGAATATACAACAGAAACGAATATAATCAAAGAAAGATATACGCAGATTTAACGTAAAAATCTTTACAAGAAAAATTACGGGAAAACAGGTGAAATCTCCAATGACCTGGTTTATCTGGATAAGCGAATACTGGACAAACAGGCCTAGGATAGGCTTCTTGCACATCTATCTTGAACATATGTTCTGCAAAAACCCTAGGAAGTACACAAACATCCACTCGAATGCCAATCGATCGATGTATAGCCTTCAAAGTGTGAAGTTCATGTGTAGTTTTTGCAGGCCTTCACAACGTTTTTATGACTTGCAGACTTACTACGTGCCCGTCTTGGTCTCCTCGAAAGGTTCAGCCAATGGAAGGACGAGAATAGTATTACCATTCCAATACGTTTTATTACCACGCCAAAAACAATCGAAAAAGAAAAAAAGAATTTCTAGTGCGGCTAAAGATTGATCTCTACTCTGTGGCAAACGGCATGCATCGATCTGTCCATTGACTGTCCATGGAAACTAGTCGCCTTTCGCTTTCGCATGATAAATAGATAAGCGAAGTGTCGCCTTCTATGAAGCTATGAAAGGAGAATTTTCTAGGGAAAAAGCCAAGTAAACTAATATAGGAAGTGCTAACATATCGCTTGAGTGTTTTTGGAGTGAAAGCATGTAGATTTTTCTCTTATATATAAGTCTTTAAAAAAATATGAGTGCTCTAAAAAAACTCTCGAATCTCCTTTCTCACATATATGCATCTCATTTAAAAAATATGAGTGATCTGAACTATAAAAAATACTCAGATCCCTGTTCTTACAAGTATGCACTATCTTCAAAAAATTTGAATGCACCAAACTATAAAAACACCCAATTACTCTCTCGACACCACCAACGAAAATTAGCTAGTAGTCGCGTCCTTGTCGGTTTTACTCTTCTTCCCTACGTTGTTTCCTTCTGTCTTCTCACTTGCAGTCGTCTGCTCGTGCGGCACTGCCGGCCGGCTCGATCAGAACAAAGCCTTCTTCGTCGTTGCTGCCGCTTTCCCGCGTGACACTGACGGAGAAATGGCCGGGAAGCTAGCTAGCTAGCTGTGCGAGTCTCGTCGGAGTCAAGCAGGCAGGGCGGTCGGTTTCTGCGCCCCGGGCGACGCCAGTGCCGCAGAAACTGTGACAAGAAGGCGTGGAAATTTCCTCTCCACCGTGCCGGTGATGGGGGCGAATATACGAAGTCAATGGCGCTGGCCTTTTTGTTCTTCGTCACAGGAGAGGGGACACAGCTGTCCTAGGTCGCGAGTCGTCTCGCGAGTCGTCCGTGTCCTTGTCCTGCTATCGTGCATGCCGACTTGAGCCCCTGCGCAGCTTCAGTAACGAAAGGAGACAAGTGGCCGACTGGACGTTGGGAACAATCACCTCCTCTGAGCTCGGGCTAACTCGGACGGAATCGGTCTAGGTCGGCGACAACTCGTACCAAAAACTTGCACTGGGATTCAGAGTGCTCCGCTATCAATATGGCTTCAGCTTCTGGCTTCAGCTTATTTTTGCACTATTCATAAATTTCGTCTTTTTCTGAACTTTTGGCTTTTTTTTAGTTTTTTTACCGGTTCTTTTTTTCCTCGTATTTGTTTACATTATACGTGATGGGCTAATATGTTTTTTCTATTTTTAATTTTTTTTAAATTTAATTATGGTAAATAAGCCTCTGTCAGCTACAGTGCATTTTCAGCCAGCTACAGTGTTTTCAGCCATAAGCCATGAGGCTTTCAGCCGAACCGATCACCACCAAGGAGAGGACAGAATACATAGGAGAACGTGCATACCTTTGTTTCTTTAAGATACATTTAATAAACAGGGGCAGATCTATGCATTTAGTTGAATACCTAAATTTTTTATAAAAAATCTGCTATATATAGGATGCTAGGGGCGTAGCCAGCCCGAGGCCCAGCCCACTCCAAAGAAAAAAAAATCAAAACCTTCACTATATTGCTACAGTAAATATAAGGATTTTCTGAGATGGATCTCGGGCCATTGCCCCGGCGGCCTAACTCCGCGCTCTGCAGGATGCAATAGATATATATACTAGTACTTAGGTTTGAATCCTCATATTTCTTTTGCCCGGACGCGGCCTCGGACCGTGACCCAGCCGTCCAGGCCGAGTGGTCGAATGGCCCAGTGGCCGGCCCAGGTAGAAACTAGGGCTCCCTGAAGTCTGAAAGGCCTGTTTGGGAGAGCTCTAGCTCTGAAAAACTAGATCTGGAGCACCAGATCCACCGTGGAGCAGCTCCACCGTGGATCTGGGATCCCACTAGTGCTGAGAAAACCGTTTGGGAGAGCTCCACGGTGGATCTGTTGGGCCAGCCCAACAGCCAGTCAATTGCGGCCCAACAGCAGCCAACCGAAGCCCATCAATGAGAGCTCCTCCTCCCCCTTTGTCTCACTAACGCCCTGGGCCCGCACGTCAGATTCTTCATCTTCTTTCCTATGAAGTAGAGCATCGAAACTGGGGCACGACGGTGGGGCGGTGTGGGGAGTACAGGGCCGGCGCGGCCGGTGGGGGCGAGCGCGGCGCAGGCGCGGCCAGCCGGGGAGACCGCGGCCGGCGGCAGGGCCGGCGCGGCCGAGGCGCGAGGGCGGCCAGCCGGGGCGAGCGCGGCACGGGCGTGGCCAGTCGGGGCCAGCGCGACGCGGCCAGCCAGGGGCGGCGCGGCCAGCCAGGGGCGAGTGCGGTGCGCGCGCGGCCGGGCGGGCGGCGCGACTGGCCGGGGGGCCGCGCGGTGGGTGGCCGGGGCCGGCGCGAGCGGGCGGTGCGTCCGGGCGGCGCGAGTGCTCTGCTCAGGCGCGACGGGGAAGACGACGGGAGAAAAAGAAACGAACCGTTTTCTTATGTAATCAGTGGCATGGTGGGTAATTTTGGCCAACTCTAGGAATCCATGAGTTTTTGGAGCACCCCTTGAGGTGCTCCAGGAAATCCATGGACCTGGCCTCCAGATTTGGAGTTTTGGTGGATCTGAAGTCCGTGGAGCTAAGATGTTGGGGTAAAAATATTGGATCTGGAGCTGTTTTTGGTGGATCCGGAGCACTTGGAGCTCTCCCAAACAGGCCCGAAGTCTCTCCTGGACTCCGTCGTCCCAGGCTCCGGCTCTCTCCGGGCACCGGCTCTCCCTGGCGGCGCACGGGCGCGGGCGCAGGTAAGGTTCGTCCTCAGGTCCCGTCCTCCCTCCGTGGCTCCTCCGTCCCTCCGAGTCTCCGTCTCTCCGAGACTCCGATGACTGACATCGACACCGGCCCTCGGCCCGCGGCGGCGTCGCTCAGCTTCCCGTCCCGTGACTCCCGTCTCTCCCTTGTGGCTCGGCTCGTGCGTGGTCATCCCAGATCCCATGGGCACGGGCGCCGGGCAGTCGCCACTGCGCGGGTTCCGGGCTTCCGGCCGGTCAGAACCATCGGGTCTCGGCCCGTCGCGAAGCTCGCACTCGATCGCGGGTTCCCCAATCCCCGGCGTCCCGGCGTCCGGCAATCCGGTGAGGCCGTGCAGGATTTCGTAAGTTCTCTGGCTAGCCTGTGATTGTCACCTTGAGTATCTTGCTTTTAGGTGGTCATGACGAAAACAGAAGGCATTTCCATGTTCCAAACCGCTCGACATTATGAACAACTAATGGTAGCAGTAAGCATGATCTTTTGATAAACCAGGTGTTCAGAACGCCATCAAAGTTCTGCATCACAAGAATCAAATGTTAAAAAAATGTTATCTCAATTTCATCGTATTGCAGGATGAGCAAAACATAAGCCATGTGTGCTTTTAACAGAGAAGTTTCAGCATTTGCAAGCTAGTTGTAAATTTATCATGCCAATTATCTAGGTGCTGAACATCCAGCTGTTTCCCCTTGGGATGATGGCAGAAATTTCAAAGTTCTGAAGCAGTCTACCTGAAGGGACTTTTGATTTTTGTATGCCTTCTGGAATACATGGTGTCAAGGATGGTATATCGTAGTTTCAACAAAAAATGGATCACCCTCTGATCTTTTCCTGAAGCTTAAGGAGCCTCTTATCATAAGCCTCTTGGAGCTCAGCCTGCTCAGGGCAAGAGCAATGTTGGTGGTGACTCAAGGGTCTCAAGGGTGCTGAGATTGCTGAAGCTGAGGGACCGAACGAACGGCCGGTCCGTGTTCTCATCATCCATTGGCTGATTGGCAGGTAGTCATCTGGTGGGTATGAGATCTCTACAGCAATTGTGTTCTTTGTGTGCATCGGCACCATGTGTCATGAAAGGGAAATCAAGCGACATCACATTTTACATGGAGGTTTTGTGAATTGGCGGGTTGTCTTGACAAAAGATTTCATGTCTTCTCCTTCATTGTTTTCTATCTTATCAAAGGACATCAAATTTAGGTTCTGTGAATTTGTGAAATATGTTTCATATCTTATGATAAAAGCACATAATTCATATGCTCTCTGTATAAGATATGTTCAGAAGCAGAGGTCAAGAATTCATAAGTGATAAGTTCATAGTTCATATTGAGTCTAGGTTCTAGAATAACGTTGAATGTACGAGGATATGCAGAGATGATAGTGATTTATGTTGCAAATTGCAATGCAGGTTGCAGGAGTCCTTTCTGTCAATCTTGAAGGAAGTGAGACTGGACCAGGGCTTTGCATCACTGCTGCTTAATTGCTTATGGGAACATTTTGCCTCAGACTTGGTTAATTGTTGCTCTCGCCGTTAGTTTTTAAAAGATTTTGTTAATCTGATCTTTGAACAATATTTTTGTGACTTTGAATACCCATCCTGAAATTTTTAGATCCGCCACTATTAATGAGGCCTTATTAAGCTCACGATCTTTATCACCACGACCTTATGTTCTAACACTAGGTTATGCAGGCAACGTCTATGCAGCACATAGTTACTATAGTTTTTGATGGTTTATACTTTCCACAGAGGTACATGAGTTAGACTGGCGATTTTTGCCCTTCCAACCCTTCCCCCATCGTTGATGTTTCACAACAACAGGGCATCATTTCATCACTCAACCTCGGCCTCTTCATGAAAGGGATTGCCACTTGCTAGTTGGCCGGACATGAAAGACCTCAAGAAAATGAAAGTGATACAGTAAAAGAACTCACTGAATACACTTTGTTAGTGGCAGCCGACAGGCAAGTTGCAGCAAGCGAAAACAAGAAAAAGAGAGGAGCTCACCATCACCAGGTCAGCAGAATTATACTATTGTTGGGATCGGATTTTTGAATCCGAACCCTCTGTGTATTATTGCACTAGTTCCAGATCAAAGCTAGTGCATACAGTCAAACATCTTTGAATACATAACCAACAACGCTTTATTACATTAATAGAGAGTACGTGTCTTATGACCACTTTATTACAATTGATGTTTCAAGACCTCTCAAACTTACATAACACAGCGATGACCCATCAACATGCCACAAGCAATTAAGTAGGAAACACAACTTAGTACTCCGGTAAGCCTTCATCGAATCCACATGTAAGGTAGTCGTAGACTCCTTGATCTTCATAAAACTCTGAGATTTGTTTTGAGTGTAGCATGTGAGTACATAAAGTACTCTGCAAGTCCTGGGAAAAATGCAGCAGATGCAGGGTTAACAAAGGGAGGATAATATGGTTCTTTTGCACAAAGCAGTATTTTATTTTAAATACCACTAAATATTTTCGAAAGGCTCAATTTAACAAAGTAATTGCAGTAACTGAAACTAGATAACATATCCAATGAAGGTTTCAATCATCAACACTAGTAGACAGGCTCTAACCGTTATGCTTCAAGACAGGTTCCATCCACCCACACTGGCTCCATTCGTCAGGACACGCTCTCGAGAGTTCCATCCACTTCCAATATCCAAAACTTGTCTAAGCAGTTACTACCATTCTAAAATTATCAAATAGCATTTTAATCTCAATACTGAGACAAAGGAAACCTAGAGTGACAAAGGTACATGGTTGTCAACCCAAATGAGGGCATAACGATTATCGGTTTAACTATTATCCTTAAAACAAAAGTTATCATTTTATGTAACATAGCAATGCATTTAAATTTGAAATAATAAAATGATTTTCGTAAACGTAGTTACAAGATGATCAAAGGAGACTTGCTGTCTTGCACGTTGTCTGGACCTTCTTGCAGCAGATCGGAAAACTCTTCGGCGACGTCGGATTCTACGTGCAAAAACGAGAAACCTAAATAAATACAAACAAAGTCACCAAAATACTATATATATATATATATATATATATATATATATATATATATATATATATATATATATATATATATATATATATATATACGCTTATGATTTTAGATGAATTTAGAATTTTGAACAGGTTCAAACAGTGCTAGGATGAAGAAAAACGGGCTTCTGGAAGTGTTTACTATGGTCGGAGTGGTTGTTGAATTTACAGTGGGTGGTTTGTGGTCGAAAACGACACGAGAAGATATTTGGAATAGTCTGATCGACAAGAGGAGACGTTTGGAGCGGCTGAAAGCTATAAAGTGGTTGGGGCGGTCGGAGGTTATAACGTGGTTGGAGGGTTCGAAGACTATAAGGTGGTCGAAGGATATAACGTTGTCGAAAGGTATATGTTGTCGAAAGGCTTTATGTGGTTGAAACCTACGAGAATTGTCGGACTATCCAGAGTGGTTGTAGTCGACGAGGCTGTCATAACCGACTAGGGTGATCGTAACACTAATGGTGGTTGGGAGGCCAAGAGTGGTTGAATAGTTGTGATCAGATAGTGCCAAGGTCGTGTACCGCGGTGGTCGTGAACGGCTGTGGTCGTGAGCAACTACGGTCGTGGGCGATCGTGGTTGAAAGCGGCTGTGGTCGTAAGCGATTGCGGTCGTAAGCGACTGTGTGGTCAGGAGCGAGTGTGGTCATAGGAAGCCGTGGTCGTAGGATCGGAGGGTTCAGAGAGGTCGAAGGAGTCGAAGGGTTCGGAGAGGTCGGAGGGATCGAAGGGTTCGGAGAGGTCGGAGGTCAAAGTGATGGTCGAAAAGATCGGAGGGTATAACGTGGTCGGAGGCTAGAGAGATGTTCAGACCGTTCGGTCGGCTAGAGAGACGTTCGGTCTGTCCGGTCGGCTAGAGAGACGTTCGAACTGTCCGGTCGGCCATAGAGACAAGGTGGTGCGGAGAAGGTTTTGGTGTATGGTTGCTTTACCGGAGGTAGATCGACGGTGAGGAAGGAGTGGCGGCGGTACAAGGGTGTCGGTAGCAAAGGCTTTTGATGGTGTATTTGCTCGACGGCAAGGCGGCTGAGGTTCGCACGGTCACGATGAAGATGGCATCAACGACGGTGGAAGATGACGGCGGCGGAGTGCTTCGGTGAGGGAAAGGCTCCGGCGGTGGTCTTGGACGGTGAAGCGGTCGGTGATGGCGGAAGTTGAAAACGGCCGATTCCGTGAAAATTCAACTCCCGACAATTTGCGGTCGGTGATGGTGGGGTTGTATGGCTCCGAGCCTTGCGGGTAAAAACTAGAATGAAATGAGTAGTGAAACGATCTTGTTGTCTAAGCTCAGTCGTACACTATCATTTTGCATGCCTACAGGTTGACATTATGAGTTTGAGATATTTTGTGCGTAAAGTTGGGGAACTCTACAGAGTATAATAAATGGTATTCGAATACATTGTGCTTCTGGTCAATGGAGCTGTGTTTCGTGGCTGATTCCAATAACAAGACATAAGTAGATTTGCAATGAATTTAATGTGGACATTGTGGATGACAAACCCCTTGTTAATTAAATACTGTTTTACTATTTTAAGTGCAAAATTCTTTACTTATAAACTTGCATCTATTCTTATCATATTATAACATATGACTATCCAATTAAATTCCTTGCATATTAATTAAGTAGCCTTCTCACGTGGCTTATTGAGTATCTAGTGTATTCAATCTTGCTTATTCTCATTAGAATAGACACCAGAGCAAAAAAGGATGCATTAACTAATATGCTAGGGCTACGACTGCACTCAAGCGTTCCTATGGGATTTCTTCTATTCTTCTGAATGTAAGCTAAGTTTTGGGTTTAGACGCCTATAAAATTGTAGTAGTTTGGCCATTAGGTTATATTTTAATCAAACTAATCATTTTTAAATACTTATGAGCAGACATGATTTTCTTTCTGCCTATAACTGAACTCCTGACCTGTTATGGGAAAGTCGATGGTCCTATTGTTAAAATGGGGTCATTGCATTTTCTTCCTTGTGGCTCTACCTCTGCGTTTTAGCTGAATCTTGAGGCTCTCATTCCTTATTAGCGCCTTTGTCTAATTTATTTTTGATCACGATGGAGGAAGTATATGCTAATTTCATACTAATTTCGGGTGATTCGGAAGTGAAGTAACGCAAAGTTGCTTTTATCAAGATCAGAGAACCGAAGGGAGCTTTGGAATTTTGATCTTACCAACCGCATGGTTGTTGCAGCGCACGCATGCTGCTGTTGGGACAAGAGTTCCATCAAACAGATGAAAAATATTCCCACTCCCCTCTTCCTCTCTCCCCTACCTATCCTTCTCCCTCGTCACTCACTGGGAAGATGCTGCTTCGCACACATTTTCCCTCTACCGCCTCCTCCTCCTCTCCCCTGCTAGTGGCGCTTTCTATTCCCCTTCCTCACCGCCGCTGCACTCAGCCTCACAAAGCTGGTTAGTGACGTGGGAAAGTGAAGGATGTAGGGCATCAGCTCTAGAGGATCCCCGAGCTGCTCGCCTCCACCCGCCATGGCCTTGCCATGCATCTACACCGACGACACTGAGTGAAAAAGTTTGGATCTACATATTGAAAGCTTTGAAATTAAATAGAAAATTTTTAGCAAAAAGTCTCAAATCTTTGAGTTGCAATTGCATAACTTTGAGCTAAAAGTCTCAAACTCTCGATTTGAAAGTGTAAATCTTTGAGTTGAATGTTTCAAAGTTTGAGTTGAAATTAATCCAAATAGAGTTGAAAGCTGGCCGACTTGAGTTTAAAGTTGTTCGAATCGTGTTGAAAGATGTCGGATTTGAGTTGAAAGTTGCTAGATTCAAGTTGAAAGTTTTGATTCCTTTCAAGTTGAGTTGCAGGGGGGAGGGGGAGTGGTGGGGGGTCTCACGCGGTCGCGATTTGATTGGGGGCTGGTTCCACATGCACTACTTTCACAGGGTGCACGTGTGCGAATATTAGAGTTGCCCTTGGAAATTTTCATGAGCTTTAGCCTTTAGGTGGTGCTTATTTAGGCCTATATAAGTCTAGACTCCTATTTTTTCACTGTAGTGGCTGAAAATATACTGTAGCTACTGTTAACTTTTTTAGTGTAATTAAATTTAAAAATTTTAAAAAATAAAAATTTATATCATCATTGACAATACAAAAGAATAAGGAAAAATGAAAAAACTAAAAAGCCAAAAAAAATTAAAAAAACTAGAAAGCAGAAGCCATAAGCCTAGTTCGTGTTGGAGGCATAGAGCTTTTTGGCCTATACAAGAGAAAGGTGGCCTCATGAGAGCCTAGTCAAAGAGCAACCACGTGCCATGTTATCGGCGCATGCTCATCATACAAATTGTACGGTAAGCAACTAAGCATAGTATTTTGGGTTTTGATAAACATCACTCAAATGTTTTCTTCCAAACAACCAAATTTCTAACCTTTGGATGTGCGCGAAGATTCATGTGCTGCCACCTCCACCTTCTTCTCCGGCAACCTCTTCTTCCTCCTCTCCGGTGACCCCTTCTTCCTCCTCGTCGATGAGCCTGAGGGGAGAATCTGTCGCGCCTAGGGTTCACCTTCCCCTGGCATAGAGGGAGGCCGGTGGCAGCGGTGACGGGCGGGTTAGGAGGGTGGTGGGCGATGTTGGAGGGCAGTTGCGAAGGAAGGTATTAGCTATTAGGTTGGGCAGGGCGGGAGGGGTAGGAGGCGGCGCGGCGAGGCGGCGGGGGGTGCCGTCGGCTCTTGGTGGTGGTGGAGAAGGGGTAGGGGTGGCGGTAGGAGGCACACAAAGGGGGTGGCGCGGAGGGAGGCAGCGTAGAGGGGGCACTAACGAGGAGGGGGCAGCGTGGAGGAAGGCGGTGACGAGGAGGGGCCGGCACGGAGGGGGCAGCGATGAGGAGGGGGTAGCGTGGAGGGAGCGGTGGTGGCGGGGTTAGGGTGGGAGGCGGCGGGGTCGGGTGCGTGGAGTGAGTAGCGGTGGGGTCGGGGTGGGTGGCGGTGGGTCGGGAGATAGGGTTAGGGTATAGAAGAGAGGATTATATAGTAGGGGGAAGGATGAGGGCCGTTGGATCTTAATCTAAGAGTCACAAAATTTGGATAATTGTTTGGAAGGAAATATCTGGATGATAACTAGACACACCCTAGTATTTTTCTGTCAACATATCAGTATTGTCCCTAGAAATAAAAGTGGTATTCTTTTCATCAACCTTCTACTGGGAGGGATTGCAGGCTAAGAGCAGCTCCAAAAGATGGGCTAAATTTGATCCCCTATAATCTCATTTTAGGGGACATGCCAAAAAAGTTAGGGATCAATATAACTCCTTTGCTCCAACAGTCATCCCCAAAATTGGTCCCCTAAATATTTTAAATCTGCTACATGGGCTTATGGGCCATATTAGTTATATACAATGGGATATTACCTTGTAGATGGCATATATCCTTCTTGAGCAACATTTATGAAGACCATACAGATGCCACAAGGTAATAAGAAAAAATACTTTGCAAAAGCACAAGAAGCGGTCAGAAAGGACGTGGAAAGAGCATTTGGAGTTTTACAAGCTCGTTTTGCGATTGTACATGGCCCAGCTAGATTTTGGGATGAGGACATGCTCAATGATATCATGAATGCTTGTGTCATCATGCATAATATGATAGTAGAAGACGAGCGAGATGAACAAAATGATTTAAACTTTGATTGGACGGGTGAACCCGTTGCAGTTTCACATGAGCATAGTGCTGATATTCATGAGTTTATTCAAGCCCACATGAAAATTAGAGACAAGGAAATCCACTCCCAGCTTCAACAAGACCTAGTGGAGCATCTGTGGCAGCGCCATGGAGACACCATTGTTCTGATCTGAAATTAAATTAAAACACTATTGTTCTGATCTGAAATAAAGACACCATAACATAGTTCTGAAATTAAATTAAAACACTATTGTTCTGATCTGAAAACAAATGAAAACCATACAACATAGTTCTGAAATTTAACCCGACTTAGAGGAATGTCGAGCTACAATCTCATTCTCAGGTAGGTCTCACGCGACGCGAAGGAAAAAAAATTGGGCGCGGAATCGCCTACTCGCGCGCGGCAACGGTGATTGGGGACACGTGGGGTGAGGCCAAATTTGGCTCTGGTGGGGTGAGATATTGGGGGTGTTAAAATTTTTAGTAGTGGTTTTGGGGATCTTTTGGAGGGTTTTTTTTCACTAATCACCAAAATTTGTTTTAGGGGATGTTTTAGCCCATCTCTTGGAGTTGCTCTAAGTCTTTTGCAACAAACATGCGTGAGTAATTTCCCTTGACATGCTTATGTGTTTCTCTTGTAATTGGTTCTTTGTCCATTGTGGTGGATTTCACAGGATTTTTTCCCGTAATAGCCACCCTAGTTATCAACGTAGGAGAGATGCCACTAAAGGTGGCAACGGGTACATACCCGCTGGGTATAGTCACCCCATATCCGCACCTGATAGATATAACTCTACCCACTACGATACCCGTACCCGCACACGGGTATAGAAACTTACCCATACCTGCACCTGCGCGGGTATTTATACCCGACGGGTAACCCATACCCGATTAATTTGCTGAAGTATCATCTTGTGCAATTTGGAATTAAAATTTTCCTCTTTCTATTTATCTTATTCTAGAGTATCGGCTACTTATTTGTTGAGTTCTTTTCCTTAATGTTGATGCCAAATGATTAATATGGTACAAAATTCTCTTAGTAATGTGTAAATTCGCCACCATGAAGCACATAATTTCCTACTATGGTCTTCCACTGTATGCTAGCGTAGTCTCTGTTCTACAAGAATAGATGGTGTCCTACCTCAGATTTGGAGGGAAGGGTAAAGCAAAGGATATATATATATATATATATATATATATATATATATATATATATATATATATATATATATATATATATATATATATATATATATATATATATCTTGCTTTTGTTTATGGGCAATATGTAAATATAAGAAACAGTGTAACTTTTCAGAGTAGTGACGTATTAACATCTAATAAGTTGTTTTTGCACTTTTCACCGGGCCCTCCATGAGTAGGCTACTAGGCTGAATTGATAAGGTATGCGGGTATATTTTACCCACGGGTATGCGGGTACGGGTAATATACAGCCGTACCAGCACCCGCTTTACCCGATGGGTAGAGATTTTTGCCCATCAGTATACCCGCGGGTGAAGCTATCTTTCCATACCCACCTCCTAATCGGGTAAAACCCATCGGGTACTCGGGTTTCGGGTACCCATTGCCACCTCTAGATGCCACACCACCACTCTTCTTGTGGATCCAGCTTATAGCAACTAGCTACGTAAGCGCGGCGTCACGCCGCGCTAGCCACCGTGTGGACCGAAGTAAAAGAGACGATAATTCGTGAGACGTTCCTTAAAAAAAATCGAGGACGCATGCGTAATTTTGGAAAAACTAAAGGGCTTTTTCGCAAAAAACTAAGGACATGCAAGGACCTGTACGTAACTAAACAAGAACCTATACATAATTTTGGAAACCGTGGGTTGCTATTGGTGAAGTGGAGGGTGCTTTCCGGGAAAAACCTGGTAGTGACCTGTTTGTGAGAAGCAGGGACGTGTTTGCAAGAACGGAGGACCTCTACACGATTTCGTAAAATGTAGGGGCTTTTTCGCAAAAAAATGATGTGGCACATCTCCCTGGCCAAGAAATCCCCCAACTTTATAAAATACCCTAAAGTTCGTGAGTCAATTAACGATTTGCCCTTTTGCATTTAAATCAATTTATGAATTGTTTTATCCATAAATGACCAAAATGCCCTTGACTCTTTTCTCTCGGTTTAATTGGTCAGAGAATAAAAAAGAGTAAAGTTTTTCTAAAAAAAGGTTAATTGTCAAGTAGCTCACGAATTTAGAACATTTTATCTGTGTCAATATGTTCAATGACATTTTACCAATGACCCATGAAGCAAATGACCAATTATCCCTTGTAGAAAGATATGGTAGCTTGCTTCGTATTGCTTTTTAAGACCAACCTATGTCCAATTTTCAGATACGACGTCACACGAAGGAATTGAAAGGGAAAAGCCACGCTCTAGAGGTAGATCTGAGGAGCAAGACATGCCTTGCCCTGGAACAAGGTAGGATTTTCCCAAGAAATTGGATGGATCCTGCGAACACAATGGACGGCTCTGATCGTAAGTGCACCTAGCTCCTACCGCGGGGAGAGCGCCTTATCCTCCACAACACACACACACACACTACACCCCCTCACGCTCAGCAGCCACCCGACGGCGCACGCACGCACACACCATGGCTGCTGCTTCACTGCTCCACCTCGCCACCTCCATCTGCTCCCCGCGCCTTCAGCTCCGCCACCCCACTGGCCTCCTCTGGATGCCGCTGGTGGAGCGCGCAGTGGCGTCGCCGCCGCTGGCGTACAAGGTGACGATCGAGCACGGCGGCGAGTCGCGGGTGGTGGAGGTGGAGGAGGACGAGACCATCCTGGGGCGCGCTGGACGAGGGCCTGCCCCGCGCTCCGACTGCACCATCCGCATCATCCCCGAGGACGAGCTCCTCCAGCTCCAGCTCGCCACCGCCAATGACTGACGCCGCGTAGCCTCCGGGCGGTGTACGCAGTTCATGTGTTCTGAGGCTTGTACAAGTGCGTTAATTAGTATTCGACGAGCTATTGTGATCTGCTTCTTTGCCTATTTTCCTTACCTGCGTCAATTGTCTGCGTAGTACAACTTAAGGGTGTGTATAGGTATCACCTAGATATTTTCTTCTCAACAATCATCCAAATTTTGGACTGTTGGATTAGAGATCCAACGGTCTTTTTTTAGGGGGGAGAATTTTTTTTGGAGGGGGGGGGGTGAATTTTTTTTGGAGGGGGTGGGGAGAATTTGTGGCCCTTGGATCTCTAATCCAACGGTCACAAATCTGGATGATAGTTAGAAAGAAAACATCCGGATAGATTGACAAGGAAAGACGCAAACCATTCAGACTTAATAAATCACACAGTACAAATCCAGTCGCATATGAAGCTGTAACACCCCAATTTCTGGGAGTATTATGAAATCCTCGCAGCTGCCCAGGACTGTTCAACTGCGAGTACATCCATCGAGTGCATAACATTGCCAACACAAGCTTAAGTGCAAAAGTGAGCTTTATTACAATATAAGGCTAAAAGCCAAGTATCGTAGCGGGGTCAACTGCCCTTAATTACATTACACAAAAGATGCCACAGGCACGCCTGAGCGAAGAACGACTCTAATTCCACGCTTCATCAACCTCGTACAGAATCACCTCTTCGTCTTCTCCCGCATCCTCAAAATTAGTTGTTTCTGTTAATGTTTTTAGCAAGCGTGAGTACTACCACTGTACTTAACAAGTCACACGGAGCTTAACAATAACTACATGCATGGTACATCAAGTAAAGGGGAAACAAGTCTATTATTTTATGTGGATGCAGTTTTGGTTGGGAATTATTCAAATGCTTTTAAAGGCTACTTCATTAATGTAAAAGGGGGTTTTCAAGCTTAATCATTAACCTTCAATAATACCAAATCATTCTCAAAACTACTTATGCCTTGTTCTTGGATTCACCCATTAAACACAGCTTCGTTTACCGGAAACACGGCGTATTCGAATACCATTTGTCATGACTTTGCAAAGCTGCCCTGCTTTACCCACAAGATCCCTTAACTCCCGCTAAAGAGTTAAGAAAATAAGGATGTTCACTGCTCAATTCTTTATATAGACTCCGCCCTGTAGGTTCTAATTCTCGACAAGCTCGGATGACCCCACGGATCTCGTCCGACTTGTCGCAGTCCTACAGTTGTATGGTTAACCACCTCCCATACGAACTCACCCTCTGTTTCCCCCTTTCCAGTTGCAGAGGTTCAATTGAAGTTGAGCAGTTATTAAGCCAGGTTTGACTAAGTCAAGATTGACCAAGTCAACGCATGTGGTTGGGCGATTACTATGTTCATTACTCAGCATAAGGTTCTAGTCCTTATATTTTATCTGAGGCACCACTCTCGCACAAACCCATATTCAGTACACACTGTACTGCCATCAATCCACAACCAGCCTCCACCCTAGGATAAGGTCCTCGGATCCAATTCTGTGATCCTCACTTATCCTAGTTCCAACTTTTCAAAACTCTAGACCAAAATCAAAGCCTTAACAGTAAAAAGATTTGACGTGTCCCTAAACTACCATGTTATTAATAATCTTATATTTTATGTTACTAAGTTTGTCAAGGTGAATATGGCCATCAAGTTAAATTAGGCTTTTCGGGTGGTAGGACATAACTAATATCATGTCATTCTAAGCATTTGTTGTACATAAAATAACAGTGTGAAAATAACATAATGAAAATACGGGTAAATAATAACTTAGGAAATGTAGGATCAACATGTTCAAAAATATGTGCGACTTGCCTTGCGGATCTACTATTTCAATTAGTTCGTATTCTTCGGTGGGCTGGGCCTGGGCTTGCGCTTCTCCTTCCGGCTCCTGTGGAAACTCGACTCCGGAGGCTAGCACAAAACAAATAAAATAAAATTAATTCCATGCCTAAAGGAATGAGCGAGGAATAAAGAAAATAAAGGAAGAAAGAAAATCCGGAAAACTCCATTAAATTGGGCTTTTGGGCTTATAGGAGGGCTATATGGGGAATTGGGCCTAAGATTTGGGTTGGCGGGCTCGAAACGGATCTCAGAAGTATAAACTTGTATTTTGGGCTTTGGGTCAAGTACTGTTCATCGGGCTCAACACTATTCGTTGGGTTCAGGTCGGACTCGGCGAGCTGGTCTGATTCAGCCGCTTCAATTGGGTCCGGTCGGATGCAACAGGCGCGGGGGCGAGCGGGTCCGATCGGACCGCGTCGCTTCGGCTCGATCGGGTGCGTCCGGCGCGGGTGAGCTGACTCGGTTCAACCGAGTCGGGTCGACTCAGTCCACTGTTCTTCTTCTTCTTCCCCGTTCGGCCCGAGCGCGCGCAGAGACAGGGGAGGGTGGCGGCGGCTGGTGGTGGCACTAGGGTGAATTGGGACGCATTTTTCCGACATGGATAGGTTCGTAGGAGATAGGGAGTCTCATTTTTGGTGGTTAGAGGGCCGGTGGGGGCGGTGAGCTCCTCACTTACACGGTCATTTTTGACATTGCAAGCTCATGGGAGGGATTCCATACAATTGGGATGGTTCTAGAGCTTCACTGGGAGTTTGGTAGTCTTGTGGGAAGGTTGGCCGAAGCTCAGGCGGTTCAGGTTGATCTGGCCATGGTGGTGGTTTTCGGTAGGGAGGGGGTGATTGGCGCTGGGGAAGAGGGGACTTTGGGAGGCTAAGGAAATGGGTTGGGGAGGTTTTGGGGAGGGTTAGGAAGCTGCTGGCGAGAGTAATCGGAAAATGGAGTAGCGGGAGACCAACATTGCTCTAGGGCTTACGTTTCGGGAATTTTGGAATTGCAAGTAGTGGGGAAGATGGTGGGGTCTGGGCGTGTTCGGATAGCTTCAGTGGGGTGTTGGCTTTGATTGAGAGGGGTCGGGTGTTTATATAGGCCACGGGAGGTGGGTTGGCACCGGGGAGGGGGAAATTTCCATGGCGGAGACGGTGGCGGGAGCTCACGGTTTGCCAACGGTTTGGGTGCGAGGCCATGGTGGTCAAGGGGAGTGTCAGGGTGGCAGTAAGTCGGCCGTGAGAGAGAGGTACAAGGGGTGTACGATTTCTCGGAGGAGACCGGTGGCGGTGGGGAAAATCAGGGCGCAGGGGCGGCGGAGGCAACCGGCGGCGGTGGATAAGGGCGCAGCAGCATTTAATGAAGAGAGGTGGGGTAGTTGGCAGTTAGGGATGGCGGGCAAGGATCGCGCAATTGCGAGGAAGAGCGGCGGTGGTGAAACTAGCGGCGGCGGCGACTAGAAACAGTGGCGGCGGGATTTTCAGACGGTGAACAGTGGCGGCGAAATCTCCTCCGTTCAGGGCTGCAACGGCAAGGATTGAGGGGTGGTTTGAATGAGGATTTGCGCGGGATAGCCAGAGGAAGCAAGAAAGCAAGACAAAAACGAGAATTCAACTCAAGATTTTAGTTTTTGCAAATTCGGTTTGTTTCAGAAGCCATGTTACAACATAGGGGAGCAAATATATACAGCTTCGGATTTATTTATGGGAATGAAGATTTATCCCGGAACGTCTCCTGAGATTCAGCAGTTTCCGTTGTTTTTACTCTCCGGTGTGGGTGTTTATATTGTTTAAGGAACTGTTCACGTTCACTTCTGCTTCTAGTTTCTCCTTCCATAAGCAGAAATCAATATGAATATCTTAGTTTCTATAAATTATTTCTATCGGTCATTACCATTTATTAACTGCTACTTTTCCCTTTTATATATTATAACGTATTTTATATTTTATTATATCACAATTCTGTAAGTTGCATGACGATCTGAATGTTGTACTGTTTTTTATTGCACCGTCTATCTTACATAATGCACTATTATTCATCAACCGTTTCTATCCACCACTATTATTCATCAACCACCACTATTTAACAGTCACAGTCAAAAATCATCAACAAAAATCAATATAAACTTACCCTTAAGGACATTGCCTGCAAGCAAACATCCACGCAGACGTCGTGCATAAGATGATCGGTGTAATGTTCATATGCAGCAATTAACTAAAAGAAACTGCCAGTACTGTACAAGGGAATACGATATACTTTAGAATATAGCAGCTCCCTGCTTAATTTCCAGCACTGGAAAGCTTACAAATATGAATTGAAATATATTTGAATATAAATACGAATCAAATGTCTCTTCACTTCGAATGGATCAGGAAATCTTTGTAACTTATGTAATATGAAGATATTAATGGTACTTTATCCCCATATAGTCACAATTAATCACTCTGATTTATTTATTCACCTAAAAACATGAATTCACATTAAATTGAAAAAAACATGTCCAACTAACCAGGCACATTGCAATTAAATACACATATTGTTTTATCAAATTCAAATACGAATACGAATAGTTCGAATAAATAACATTTGGATGATGAAGTCTACACCATGTTCACTTTCATATTTTTTATGCGAATTCTATTAGGAATAGAAATAAGAGAGAATTTGTTGATCAGATAGAAAAATATATACCATATTTATATTCTAACAATACGATAACCGAATAATATAGATAACTCATATCCATTTCCTATGCCTAGCCTAAAGAGCATGAAACAGAAATATGCAACAGTTACTTTGCTATTTCAGAAGTAGTAAGCATATCACGCTCCCCGGTTACTTATCGTTTGTGCTCGAGTTTGTAACTTCTAGGCCATTGCCTACAATAACACCGAACTGTATAAATAATCACATGTAAAAAGTTGTCAAACTTTGTTTTACAGTCAATCCTTGATCTCTCCAAAACAACAGCCAAAATTTCACAATATTGTAGTACTAGCACTACTACAAAAGAGGCTATATTGGACAACTACATCACAGACGGTTCATAGAGAATTATCTGTACTGTAATTATCACATGCGGTTTTACAAGCATGACCATATACTATCTGTGATATGCAACTATGACAGACGGTTTATACGGATAACCGTCTATGATATTTTCACAGACAGTTATTAATATGGGCCGTCTGTGATAATGCAAAACATCACAGATGGTTTGTATCAATAACTATCTGTGATAATTCATAGACGGTTATTGATACAAACTGTCTGTGATAATGGCAGATATTACCAACGATTCGTATTAATAACCATCTGTGAAAGTTTACAGACAAATATTAATACAAACCGTCTGTGATAGTTTCATATCACAGACGGTTTGTGGTTGAAACCGTCTGGTATACGTACATACATACATATTGCTTCATGAATACGTGGCTAGGTACTTAAATTAGATATGGACAATACATTATTAGGTGAATGACAATTATGTGTGTAAGTAGCTAGACTGGTTAATTAGCTATAGTAGCATTAATAATCCAATTTGACATTGATTTGTTATATGCATAGTGTAGATAGACCGAAGCTGGATGTACGTTGAGAATTGTGCGAGTGAAAAGTACATTAATAGCGTGTCTGCTTTTAGAAGAGTGGCCGAGTAGGATATGTTAAAGAAAGGGATGGAATATATATACTGTTCATATATTGATTGTGATAATATAAAAATGTTTACCAACTCAGAACAGATCAAGCTCACTTGATTTGAAGGGGTTTTAGAAAGGGGTATACATGTTGGACCAGTTACGATGAAGAAAAGATTATACAGGATGGTAGTTATAACATCGCCAAGGGAGACAATGATATGCCAATTGTGGACAGTGCTTTCGATGAGGAAAGGTCATATGATGACAATCTAGATCAGATACTACATGATGCAGAAGGAAACTATAGTGTGTGTGTGTGTGAGAGAGAGTTTGGTAAATTTGAGTGCTTGCTGGAGGACCTGGAGAATCCTTTGTTCCCTGGCTGCAAGCAATGGTTGTCATCTATTCTTGAACTGCTGAAATTGAAAGCAAGCAATGGTTGGTCCGACAAGAGTTTCATAACATTGTTAGGTCTCCTAGAGAATATCTATCCAAAGAGAAATGTATTGCCGAGAACCACCTACCAAGCCAAGAAGGTTATTTGTTTATTGAGAATGAAAGTAAAAAGAATACATCCATGTCCGAATGATTGTATCATTTACCGTAAAGAATATGTAAAATTACATGTTTGTCCGGTGTGCAAAGCATCCCGATATAAGCATAAGAATGACTCCGATAATGGCGAGGGCATCGAGGTGAAGTAAGGATCTCCTGATAAGATGTTGTGGTATTTGCCTAAAATTCTCCATTTGAAGCGTCTATTTGCGAACCAAAAAGATACAAGATTGCTGCATTGGCACTCAGAGGAGTATAAGAAAGATGGAATGATAAGACACATTGTTGATTCTGCCCAGTGGAGGAACGTCGATAGGATATTTGTAGACTTTGGTGCAGAACAGAGGAATATAAGGTTTGGGTTGAGTACAGATAGAATGAATCCTTTCTATAACATGAGTAGCCGACATAGCAGTTGGCTCATGAATGTATGCACAACCTTCCTCCTTGGCTATGTAGGAAGCGGAAGTACATTTTGATGTCACTATTTATCCAAGGGCCAAAGCAACCTGGGAATAATATTGATGTGTACCTAGTACCATTGATGGAAGATCTTGTGACACTGTGGAACGAAAGGGTACAGGTATGGGATGCGGACAAATGAGAGAACTTTACTCTGCGCGCCATATTGTTCTGCACCATCAATGATTTTCCTGCCTTTGGTAACCTATTGTGGTTGAGTACGAAAGGAGTCAAAGCATGTCCGCACTGTTTAGATTATACCGAGAGTGTATGGTTAAACAACTTACGCAAAACTGTGTACATGCGTCACCGTAGGTTCCTTCCACAGTATCACCCATACCGCAAGATGAAGAAACAATTTGACGAAAAAAGGTGATGACTTGGCACTAAGGCCTTTTTGTGGAAAAAGGTCTATGATATGGCCAAGGATATCGATATTGTGCTTGAAAAGGAATGTAAGTTGAGGACCCGTCAGAAGAATATGTGAAAGAAGAGATCGGTATTTTGAGACTTGCCTTACTGGGAGCACCTATAAGTTCGCAATTGCATAGATGTCATGCACGTAGAGAAGAATGTATGTGATATCTTGATTGGTCTTTTACTGAACATTTGTGACAAAACAAAGGATGGTGTCAACGCATGGTATGACTTGGTCGCTCTGAACATCAGAACTGAGTTAGCACCGATAGAGACTGATAAATGCCGAACGTACCTTCCCCCAACTTGCTATACTCTGTCTAAATTTGAGAGAACTGAACTGTATCAATGCTTGCATGGTGTGAAAGTTCTGTCCGGTCACTTCACTAGCATGAATAAACTTGTTTCCATGGAAGATTTAAAATTAATTGGCATAAAGTCTCATGACTGTTGTATACTAATGACACAATTGCTTGCTGTTGCAATTGAAAGTATTTTGCCGAACAAGATTTGAGTGACAATCATGAGGCTATGCTATTTCTTTAACGCAATTGCTTAGAAGACCATCGATCCCGATGGACTAGATGCTCTGCAGACCGAAGTGGTGATGACTTTGTCATCTTGAGATGTATTTCTCTTCATTATTTTTTGATATCATGGTCCATCTCATTGTCCACCTTGTGAAAGAGTTAAAGATATGTGGCCCTGTGTTTCTATGTTATATGTATCCGTTTGAGAGGTACATGAGAATTCTCAAGTCCTATGTATGCAATCAATCTCAGCCGGAGGGTAGCATCATCGAAGATTATGCAACTGAAGAGGTCATTAAGTTTTGCGTCGATTATATGACTCAGGTTGAATCGATAGGTGTGCCTATATCTCGTCACGAGGGGAGGCTAGACGGTATCGGGACCATCGGAAGGAAAGCAATAATTTCTGATCTGGATATGTACACCCAAGCCCATTTCACAGTCTTGCAATACATGACTGAAGTGTCCCCGAATATTGAAGAGAATCCAGGCCGGTCGAAGGTGTGGATCACGAGATAGCACAACCGTCGGTTCAACGAATGATTGAGAATATAATTCACTGGGAGGTCATCAAGTGAAACACTGCAATGGCTGGCAAAGGACCAAAATTTACAATTGTGACATGGTAAGGATACGATATTAATTGGTACATATTTTATACAACAGATCAGGATAGAAAGAGTACAATCCAGAACTCAGGTGTCCGTATAGATGCATTTTGTGATGAGTAGTTCAGTACAGCTAGCCCAACTCCTACTACGGGCTTGTAGAGGAGATTTGGGAGCTCGACTACGTGATTTTTAAGATCCCTCTATTTCTGTGCCGTTGGGTCTAACTCCTACAGGGTGTAAAGGTTGACAAGTATGGCGTTACTACTGTGGATCTCGAACGCGCAGGATACAAAGATAAACCATTCGTACTTGCGAGGCAAGTTGTTCAAGTTTTTGTGTGTAACTGACCTGAAAAATAAGAAGCGCCACATAGTTCTTAATGGAAAAGAAGGATTCTCGGAGTTGAGAATGTCGTGGATGAGGAAGAGTACAATCAATTTGATGAGTTGCCACC
The DNA here is from genome assembly GCA_017311315.1 of Dendrocalamus latiflorus. Taxonomy (NCBI): domain Eukaryota; kingdom Viridiplantae; phylum Streptophyta; class Magnoliopsida; order Poales; family Poaceae; genus Dendrocalamus; species Dendrocalamus latiflorus. The sequence goes on along the minus strand of CM029651.1, from coordinate 14,723,149 downwards.
ATTCGGAGACATATCAGGCTCGAGGAAGAACCAAGCAATGAAGGAAGCTATATGCGTGTCAACCATCGTGAAGGGCTTTATTTAAAAGGAAATAGCCAAGTATAATGATCCCACATGGCGAACACCTATTTCAAAATTATTCCAATGTAATTATAAGAAACTCGGCATGTAATTAAGGAATTATTCTATTGTAATTGATTTAGTAATTAAGAAATAATTACATATGTGACTGTATATGCTGTTGGAACTAATCTTGACTATGCTAATTGCATTGAGGCATGGTCGAAGCTGCAGTTGAAGGCGTGATCGAAACTACAATCGTGGCCTTGGTCGAAATAGTCATGGTCATAAGAGTTAATTTGTAAGTGATCGAAGCTTGCTTTTTTCATAGGACATGGGTAGTACTTCCTGACGAAAATATGATTATCACAGACGGTTCCATAATATAACCATCTGTCATATTACAACATCACAGATGGTTCTATTATGTGGTTTATATCATAGTCGGTTTTATAAGAGAACTGTCTGTGATACTAATATCACAAACGACTCTTTTAAAGAACTGTCTGTGATAGTTCCTCCTATAAGTAGTGCCCTGTTAGGGTTTGCGCCCTCATTTACTTACTCGGCCACACATCATTTCGCCACCTCACCTCTCCTCCCTATTGACTTAGCTCACTGTCGCCCCCAGCTGGATCTGTCATCGCCCATGTCGGATCTGTTGTCGCCCCCGCTGAATCCATTGTCACCCCGCCGGATCCGTCGTCACCCCCACCGGATCTGTCGTCGCCCTACTAGTTTTGCTATCGCCTAAACTAGATCGGCTGTCACCTCCACCTGGCTCGACTGGCACCTCTCCTCCCTATCGCCTTAGCTCTCACCGAAAGTTTGAATTTGCTTCATCATCTTTTCTGTTGCACTAGCAATCCTTGTATAAATAATTTGAGACAGTTTTTCTATTAAGTAGAACATATTTTTGTTAGAAATACATGTCGAGAGATGAAATAGCTAGGGAATGAATTTAGAGATAAAATTTTGAAGTTATTGTTTCTATTATCTTATAGCAATAATATACGTTACCGAATGTTCTTACATGTCCCCTTCTCCAAATCGGAGTAGTAGTTGTAGGTAGGGAATAACTAGGGATAAAATAACCAGTGAATGAATTTAGAGATAAATTGTTGGAGCTATTGTTTTTATGTGAGTTGGAGGGCCGTGTTATTGCTGTAAGATCTATTTAGAATGACATGTTGATGTGTTCCAAAGAGACCTTATAGCAATAATATATACCAAAGACACCTTGTAGCAATAATATATGCCAAAGAGACATTCGAAAGGCATGAAGCAAATCACCCACTCTATTGTCCTCTGTGATTCATTTTGTTATTACCACAAGACCGTAGCAACGGGTCCCCATGACCGTAGCAAATTGGAAAGTTTTGACAGAAGATGAGAGAAAAGTGTTGTGGACGGAAATTTCAAACTCGTTCGAGATTCCAATAGAAGTCCAAAACTCGTGCAACGGCATGCGCTCCTTGTGATGGGGAAAGTGTGGAAGACCTTCAAGAGCATGCTTGTCACGCAATACACGACGAAGGATCGCATGCCCTTCATAAGATATCCTTTCGTGCACCGAAAACATGGGAGGCCTTTGTGCAGATGAAGACAACGACCGAATTTCAACAAGAAAGTGCGGCACACAAGGCTCTCCAGGCACGAAACACTCACCCCTACAGACTCGGCACTGCTAGGTATGTGGGTAAAATCCCACAATGGAGGATGAGGTCGCAATCCGATCGGAGGCCTCTCACCATTTGCCAGGATCATAAACAAGCGCGCCCGAAGCTGGTAAAGAGCGAGGTCATCAACCATGTCTTCGGGCGTCACCTCTTTCAGAAACCCCGCAGACGAGGAAGTGTTGCAATGTCTGGTAAAATATGTTAAACTACTTAGATGTTAATAGGTCCATAACTTCATGGGGTCTAAAATAATATAATTGCCTCTTGCAACAAACATTGACTACCGAATCTTCTGGAGGCTTCTTCCAAGCAGCCAGGAAGAGGGATATACTATCCACCGCCCTGAGAAACAAGGAGCATTCAGGTTGCACGCAAGGCCTAGGGGTTTACGTATCTTGGAGGTATGGATTTCCAACTGACTACGAGACATAGGGGATGTTGTCCACACATTCATTCAGTGCCCCAAGAGGGACATCACTCTGGACCTTTCTGTGCTACGATCTCCACAAGACCATGCCTATCAAATAGAATGCTCTATGACTCCACCTCAAGCTCCTCTTCAAAAGGCCAGTGCATCAGCTCCCATGAAGGCAACGCCGAAAATGTATAGCAAGTGAGGCGCCAAGGCCAAATCAAAGAAGATTAAGGCGCCTCCTAGGGAATGGAAGTTTATGCTTGGAGTGTCGTTGGTCCTCGAGTCACAAATACCCAGCCTTGGACTGGTTTGCGGAACTTTGCGTACCTGGTACATGCAGAAGTCCAACATGAAGCCAAACCGACACAGTCGATTCACCGTGAGATACACGGAGGAGCATTTGCTCCATGACTTGGATTGCTTTGTCGTGACCTTTGAACACTTATTTTTACTATTCAACCTCGACGAACTCGACGCCTCACTTTTACGATGTTGGACACTGTAAGTGTACTGTACAATCAAGTTCTACATTCATGTAACACCAATAAATATCATGAACCAACAAGTCCGGCAACGACGAGAACGGTGGGTTTTCTCGACCCACACTTAGTCTCTGATCTATCCATCAACGATAACGAATTCTTTGTCTATGATTACATAACGAGGGGATTGCTTACTCGTAGTGACAAGGACTACATCATGGTACCTTTTAACCAGGGGTAAGTACTTCACTAGTTGCCAAGCAAGTTTCATATGTACTTTATACACAATATGAACTTAGGATTAATCGCTATGGCGACATATATGACTAGGGGTCACTGGATTCTGATTGTGATTGTACCAAAGTGGAGCAAGGTAATATATCTTGATTCTCTACTTCACCCGTGTGCAACAAACAATTGACAAGTAAACTCATTTCCTCCATACATAACTCTATTGTAGTCTTCCCTTTGTTTGCAATGGCCAAGGCTAACCTTTTAGAATTACGTAGGTCGTTCAGCGCTTACGTTGCCTAGGGAGGGAGACACAAGGCATCCAGTGCCACACTGCGATACAGGGAGCGATTTCCGGTACCCGCTACAACACAACAATCATATATCACATTTCGTTATAATGCCTCTAGAACTAACAATACCTATGTATGTAATTCTATTTTTACAGTACCACCAGCAGCTACAGGGCAATATATGTGGCTTCTACATTTGCCACCATATGGAAGAAATCATGGATGCTAAAACGAATGATCCAGAGGTTTGTCAACCTGCCAAAAAGTATTTTGTGATTATCAATATATATATATATATATATATATATATATATATATATATATATATATATATATATATATATATATATATATATATATATATATATATATATATATATATACCCGGGTGTAATTACACCCTATGTCGTATCTCACAACATAGGTAGTATCTCGCGTAACGGGGAGTATTTACGTGTAGTATACGAGTATTTAAGACCATATAGGTGGTATGAACAATTTTTCAGAGGTGGTATGTATATTTTTTTTGACATACTCCTTTTTATGTACATATATAAAGGTATTTATAAAATGCACTAAAAACTATGGACTTCCTTGCAATTTTTTCGTGTGGTTCACATCGGAGTATCTTATAATTAGTATATGAGTATACCTAAAGTGATAAAGGAGTATTTCAAGTTTGTTTAGGTGGTATATTAGAGGTGGGTGTAATTACACCCGGGAGTAAAATGTATTTTCCATATATATATATATATATATATATATATATATATATATATATATATATATATATATATATATATATATATACTTTTTACTCCCGGGTGTAATTACTCCCACCTCTAATATACCACCTAAATAAACTTGAAATACTCCTTTATCATTTTAGGTATACTCGTATACTAATTATAAGATACTCCAATGTGAACCACACGAAAAAATTGCAAAAGAGTCTATAGTTTTTAGCGTATTTTGTAAATACCTTTATATACGCATATAAAAAGGAGTATGTCTAAAAAATATACATACCACATCTGAAAAATTATACATACTATCTAGATGGTCTTAAATACTCGTATACTACATGTACATACCTTCCGTTACGCGAGATACTCCCTACGTTGTGAGATACGACATAGGGAGTAATTACACCCAGGAGTAGAAAAGAGGTTTCCTATATATATATATATGTATATATATGTGTATGTATATATATGTATGTATATATATGTATGTATATATATATGTATGTATATATATATATGTATATGTATGTATATATATATGTATATGTATATATATATATATATACATATACATATATATATATACATATACATATATATATATACATATATATATATACATATACATATATATATATATATACATACATATATATATATATATATATATATATATATATATACATATATATATATATATATATATATATATATATATATATATATATATATATATATATATATATATATATATATATATATATATATGCGCTAATGATTTAACACTACTAGAGAAAATGCGTAGAATTCGACAAAAGTGTAATTGATCTTGATAAACTCGCTGAAATTCGAGGAAAGCTCTCCTAATTCTTGATAGCAGAGGTCATAAATAAGATTGGAGAGTTCTACCCTGACAATGATTAGATGTTGAAACATTTGATACAATTGTAATCACTCAATTGTGCTTAATGAAATAATTCATTCAAATGTACATCATTTAGTTGAGATTTGTGTAATGATTATCGTGTGCTATATATGTGATCTATTTGCTTATTTTCAGAGGACATGGCTAGCATTTCCTGAGTTTAACCAAAAAACAAGAAATAATATATGTATTTAAATAGCTATCATAGACGGTTTTTAGTATTAACCATCTGTGATATCTAAGATATCACAAACAGCTATGTTCGAGAACCGTCTGTGATATATTACATATCACATATGGTTTTTGGTATTAACCGTCTGTGATACTTGATATATCACAGATGGCTATATTAAAAAACCGTCTATAATACTTGATATATCATAGATGGTTTTTTCGAAAAACCGTCTATATTGTAATTATCATAGACGGTTTAAGAGTTGTCTATGATAACCATCTATTATCCATAAATTCAGACGTTTTAGAAACTATTTATAATGATGGTTCCGAATTATCTGTGATGACTCTTTCTGTAGTAATGTAAATAGTGTTTCGTGAGTTACTGTGGTGACTTCTTTACCCAGATAGTTGTTTTCAATTGGGTGATGTTGGTGTACTTTTCTGTAGCGATATATAGCCTATAATTAGCATTCTTGTCGTTATGCTTGGATTTACTGATTACACGAAAGGGACTGTAACTGAAACATTAACGAAACGAGATTGGCCGGGCAAGAAGCAAAGATGTAACACTTCATGTAGTAACACACAGCCCGTACAATAGAACCACCCCCACCCACACACACATATATGTGTGTACGTATGTAGCGGTGGAAACGGATCAGATACGATCGAATAGTCTTAAATACGAATACGAATCTATATTTTTAAAACGAATATGAATATGAATTCGAATATTCTCAAATACGGATATGAATATTCTCGAATACGAATATGGATATTTTCGAATACAGATTTTCTCGGATACAAATATCGGATAAAATAGATTCCTAGTGGTTTTGCCTATTTTTCATCGGTTTTTGACCAATTACTGGTTTTAAACCGCCTAAATTCAAATTTTGAATTACAAAATTCGTACGGATTTTTCATGGGTTCTAGAAACAGATTGAATACGAATCGAATAGTCTCGAATACGAATATGGATACGAATATTCTCGAATACGAATGCGAATATGAATATTCTCAAATACGGATACGAATATTCTCGAATACGAATACGAATATTTTCGAATACGGATTTTTCTTACCACATTCGCGTTTTCTCGAATACGAATATCGGATAAAACGAATTATCCGTTACCGTTTTTCACCCCTATGTATGTAAAGAGGGGGGGGGGGGGGTTGGGATGAAAGTTTCCTTTGCACATGTGATTTTTGGGGGGAAAAAGAAAACAATACCATAATACATGGAGAGTGGCAAATGCTTAATTTTCCCGTGGTAATTAAGCGCGGTATTTATTTGGGATTAAAGCATGATCCCGGAATGTTCCCTTAGATTCTGCTGTTTCCATCATTTCAGTCTCCGGTGTTTACCATGTCAGGGGCTACCTGCAACCAAGCATCCAGACCGATGCGATACATAAGAAGATCATCGTAATATTCATATACAACAACGATTAAAGAAAACTGAAAGTACAATGGAATATGATTTACTTCAATATAGTAGCTCCCTGCTTAATTTCCAGTACAAGAAAGCCTAAAGAGCATGAAGCAGAAACATGCTACACAGCAGTTACTTACACAGCTATTGCAGAATTAGAAAGCATATCATGCTCCCAGGTTACTTATCATTTGTGTTCGAGCTTGCAACTTCTAGGCCATTGCCTGAAATAGAACCAAACTGTATCAATAATCATAGAAGATAAATAACGATGCAATCCATCTGTTGTCCATAATTTGTTTCAAAGCTCAGAAGACAATAGTGTTATTCACACGCAGGAGGGTGATTGTTCACTAATTAACAATCCATAAATTTCTGAATTCAAAACTAAATGTGTGATGTTATTCATGACAGGTGCCATCTTTGGTTTCTTTTAGTCATCACATTAGAAATGGGTAAGATAAAATTCACAGACTAGTCGCAAGTTAAAAGCAAAATAAAAGCTAGTACTAGGAAGAATTGTCCAGTATGCAAAGTAATTGACAAAATCCGTAGCCCAAAGCATCAGAAAGTATATAGGTACCAGCCAATCGGCTGATAATCAGTTTTACCGACCAGAACAAGAAGCCTTGTCTTCTAAGACTCGATACTTGCTGAAGTGACAGGCTTGAGGAAATGACTTCAGGCAACTTTGTACCAAGTAAGCCCTATTATGGACAATTTTTATCGATTCGCCGCTTTCACACTATTGTTGAGGCCAGCACATCGCATACGTGTTAACTACAGAGGAGACGAGGCTATTGATGGAAAATTTGAGCTCACTTCCTGTTTACTTATTGGGGCATGGGATGGGTAGATCCAACCATCCAATTTAAAAGTCCGACTTATATATCAATTTCGTGTTATGTCCAATGAAAATTAATTGATTCTTTGAAGTTCTAGTGTTATGGCCAACTTTGTTGTTAAGAAGGCAATTGAAACGAAGCAGAAGCTGCTAAGAACGAAAATTGCAATACCTATTTATGGACAATTTGTGGCAATTGACTGTTTTCACAACACTCTTGCAAGTAGGCACATATTTCCAACACTACTTACTAAAAGCAAATGTCACCAGATACCAGCCAAAACAATTCTATTTCTGCTCAGATCTATCGTCAACCGCTGGATGGCTTGCTATCGATCTATTGGTGATTTATGGAAAAGTAATCTCTAGTAATTAGCTGTAATTGATACCAGTATGAAATTTGTTTTCAGAACCCTATTACAGTGTGTACTAGTTATAAAACTAATGACAACACATGCCTAACCTCTGTTGGTTAACAATAATAAAGAGATTCTATGCATATGCCGCAGATTGAAAATGCATAACTGAACTTACCACATTCCAAAAACTTGACATGATAAGCTGAAAAGACAGGTTAACAACACTATTACTCTATCAGTACTAGGCCTACGGCCCTAAAACATGCAGAAACCCAACAACACTGCTCTTTGCCTGAAGAACATGACAAGGACGCAGCAAGCTGTACAAATAGCACAGTTAATGAACTGCGAACCAAACAAGCGTTAGGCACTCCTCCATCAGTATTACTCTCCCATTTGAAGCAAGGCCCAAAATTTCAGCTTGTTTTACAGTTCTAGTCCAGAACACTCAAATGCCCTCCTCATGTAGCTTGGTAAATTCGTAAACTACGTGCTGTTCAAACTAACTACAAGCTGTGAACCGACAAGTGAAAAGTTTTCGGAATTAGTTTTACAGTCATCCTTGATCTCCCAGAAACTGTTATTTGGGGGTCCAACCCAAATAATAATTCATATAAATCACAAAGATCCACACATGCATAGCAAGTGATGGGACTAATAGTCCTATATTGCTTATCAAAAGAGACACACCTATTTATAAGGAAGAGTGGGTATGACTATGGTAAAGGAAAGCAATAGAAGACTACACACGCGCGCGCTCGCCTTGCCATGCCATTGCCCGCCTGTGTGTGCGTGAATGGTTCTGCGATTTTGGGCTTGGCTGCTTGTGGAGGCGCTGCTTCTTTTTGCACCTTGCATAAGTTTTTAACTTGCACCTGCAACTTACCTTTTGCACTGATGACATGTGCATTAATGTGGACGCTACAACACAGTAAATTGTATTTAATGTGTCAGTTACTAGTTCATGGTTAAAAGGGATGAGATGACTAGGAAATTGTATCATCTTTTGCTCTCTCCCTCTCATTCTCACTGATCCTACACTTAGTTGCTTCTGGTTTCTCCGTTCTTGCGTCGGTGTGCACCTACGTGAGAAGAGCAGTGTCTCTGAAACCGTCGTCCCTCGAGTCCTGCATGGGAAGGGGCAAATCAGGTTTTTGGGAAGCGTTTCGTGCGACTGCTCGCTACATCCTACAACCCTCCAACTGATCCCAGCACCCACTGTGAGCAGAATGTCATTTTTACTCAATGTGTTGTCTGATATATGCAAGATTACCATGCTATTATTCTTGTTGTTTGGTAATCTATTGAGAACCTGCAGTACACATATGTTTGCAATCTGTGCATTTGCATTTCCTATTGTTTATCAGTTCAAATTAGTTACTAAAGTGCACTATTTTACAATAATCCAAAAACTTGATAGGCATTTAGTGATGGCTGGCTTTGCCGAGGCAATTAAACTGGACAAATTTACCGATGTGAATTTCAAAAGATGGAAGACAAGAATCTAGTTGTGGCTCTCGACTATGAATGTATTTTGGGTCGTATCTCTAGGACCTCACACTATCGAAAGACAGAGAGAGTTTGGCATGGCTATGATAGTATGTGTCGGATGCATTTTGAGCGTGTTGTCTAACTAGCTCTATGATGTGTATATGCACATGCAGAATGCTGCTAAGCTGTGGGAGGCACTTGAATATAAGTCCAATGCCTCATATGTTGGACGAGAATTGTATGTCATGAAACAATATCATGACCATAGAATGGTTGATAACCATTATGTGGTTGAGTAAGCTCATGAACTATAGTTCGTCGTGTGAGAACTCGCACACTTTAGTTGCAAGTTGCTGGACAAGTTTGTGGCTGAAGGCATTATTGCCAAATTACCTCCATCCTGGAAGAGTTTTGCCACAACTCTGAAACACAAGAGACAAGATATTTCCGTTGAGGATTTGATTGCTAGTCTTGATGTTGAAGAAAAGGCCTAAGCAAAGGATGCGCCAAAAGTGGTCGAGGGACAGTCTAGCGCTAATATTGTGCAGCAGGATAGCAATGTGAAGAACAAGGGAAAAACCAAGGTGGCTCCAACCACAAGCCCTAAAAAGACCAACAACAACAAAAGGAAGAAAAATATAGAGGATGTTACATGCTATGTCAGCAGTGACAATGGGCATTATGCCAAGCACTACCGTAAGCAGAAGGGCATCAAAATTTAGCAAGGGCAGAAGACGGCTAATGTGACTATTGGTGATGTCAGAGGATCTGGGTACGGTAATTTACCTACCGTTTTCTCCGCATGTCTTTCTACTGATTGTTGGATTGACACAGAGGCTAATATTTATGTGTGTACTGATGCATCTCTGTTTTCTTATTGGGTTACACAGGCTTCCTTCGTCCTGATGGGGAATGGGTCACATGCTTCTGTCCTGCACTTAGTTGCTTTTGGTTTCTCTGTTCATGCATCAGTGTGCACCTGCGTGGGAATAGCAGTGTCTCCAAAACCGTTGTCCCTTGAGTCCTGCACAGGAAGGGGCAAATCAGGTTTATAGGAAGCGCTTTGCGCGGCTGCTCGCTGCTTCCTACAACCCTCCAATTGATCCCAGCACCTGCTATGAGTAGAGTGTCATTTTTACTCAATGTGATGTCTGATATATGCAAGATTACCATGCTATTGTTCTTGTTGTCCTGTAATCTGTTGAAAACCTGCAGTGCACATGTATTTACAATCAGTGCACATGTATGTACAATCTACGCACGTGCATTTCTTGTTGTTTATCAGTTTAAATTAGTTACTAAAGTCAAGATTGTTAAAATCGCGATTCCAGTCATAGAATCGTACGATTCTACGATCCCACAAAACCAATGCGACTCAAATCACATCTTGAGTTGTACCTGGTAGAATCGTGGTAAAATCGCGATCCTAGTCATAGAATCATGTAGAATCGCAGCAGAATCATGGTAAAATCACGCATCATCCAAGATTATGATAGACTTATGTGTTCGGTTGTGTTATATCCCTCAATTCAAGTTGTATGTTAAATACTAATTAGTTAATAGTTTAGACATTAAGGTTTGGAGGTTTGGAATAATAAAAATTGTTTTAATTATCTATTTATTTTACTTTTTTATGTAAAATGATCAGATTATGTTAATATTGATAATATCACTTTTCGTATCGTAGCTCTCAATGACAATGATTCTAGCTATGAATAAGATACATTTATTAATTAAATTATATATCAAATGACAAATAAACACTTATATCATTCTTGGAATACATGGTAAATTAGAAAAAAATGTTTTTGGTAGGATTAGGTAGAATCTTAAATTCTATTATTCGATTCTAGAATACAATTCTACCATAATATCTCCGATCCTATTCAGAACTAAAGTCCACTGTTTTACAACGGAAACACCAGCTGAAAACTTTACAGACCTAACATCACGCCTTAAAGACTTGAAAACTCGATTCCGCAAGTTCCGCGGTACTACTATTAAATTACGAACTAACAGGCAACACTGCAGCAGCTTCCCTAACTAAAACATCGCGTAGCCAAGACACAATCAGAAGCAACTAACTTAAAGTCCTTACCGTGATAGCAAGCACAATTTTCCGAGAACACGTGATAGCAAGCACAATAACCAAGCAGAACAAAGTTGCGAATTTTCGGACCCAAAGGACACAATAAGCATCCAAGAATCGCTCACCGTCGGGGTCGAAGAAGACGACCTGGCGCGTGCGGCCGTCGGGCTGCGTCTTCTCGAACACGTCCGTGCCGCGCGCCTTCAATCCGACGACGAACCCGTCGTCGTCCGCCACGGAGAACGCCGCGTGGTGCCTCCTGGGCAGCTGCGAGGGCGGCGCGCCAGCGGCGCCAGGGGTGACCGCGGCGGGGGCCGCGGCCGGGTCCCGCTCGATGATGTGGAGCGAGACTCCGGGGGTCCCCGGCAAGCGGAGCTAGGCGACCTGGAACTGGAAGCCGGAGCAGTTGGGGGAAGGGACGCGCTCGAAGCCGAGCACCTCCTCGTAGAAGGCGGCGCACGTCGGCGGTCTCCCGCGCGATATGGTTGAGCTGCAGCGTCGCCATCGGAGAAGAGAAGAGGAGCAGCGCACAGAGCAGAGCGGACGCGAAGAGTGCGCAAGTGAGGACGGCACGAGCGTGCTGTTGGAGCCCGCGCACCGGACACGTGTTAACTGCACGAGGAGTCGTCCAGGAGAGGACTTTTGAGCGACTCTTCTTGTTGATTTCTTTAACCCATTAGTAGTTTCTTTGAAGTTCTAATTGTAATAACTGGGCCGGATGAGGCCCAGTCCGGTCCATCTTGACGTCCATTTAAGAGAGAGAGAGAGGTAGCAGCAGGGGAGGAGGCAAAAGCCGAGTTGCCTTCCCCTCCTCCCTTGCTCTCCCTGCCGTCGTTGCTCTCTACGCATCTCTCCCTTGTGCCTGCTATTGCCGCTCGCTAGCCCCGGCGCCGTCACTTGTTGCCCTCCGACCGCCGTCGCCGCTTCACCTTGTTGCGCCGCCATTGCCGTCCCCAGCTCACGCGTGTTGTTGTTGCCCGCACGCGCCGTCGTCGGTAGCCGCCAACGCCGCCCCTCGCTCGCGCCTCGCCTCATCGCTCTCGCTGCCGCCGCCGCTCCACGAGGGTGAAGGAGGGCTGGCTAGCTGGGAGTTGAAGGGGAGAGGCCGCCGGTTGAGGAGGGGAGGCGACTGGAGTGAGCCAGCCGACCGAAGAGAAGAGCGGGGGCGCGGCTGAGTGAGGAGAAGACGAGATCCAGGAGCCGGCTGACTGCGTGGAGGAAGGAGGAGAGCCGGTTGTGGGGGAAGAAGGGAAGGACGCCGGCCGTGAGGAAGGGGACGTTGGAGTCGCCGGTCGAGCGAGGAGAGAAGAAAGAGGAGGGAGCCGCCGGCTGTGAAGAAAAGAAAAGAAGAAGGAAGCGCCAGCGGAGGAAAAAGGAGAGGGAGAAAAGAAAAGAGAAGGAGAGAGCCGGCCGTGGAAAAAAAGGGGAGAAAGGAAAAAGAAGCGAGAGGAGGAAAAAAAGAGAAGGAAATCTGACCTGTCGCCAGATCTGTCAGATCCGGCCAAGGAAGGAAGATAGTGCCCTGATCCACTCGTTTGGGGCTAACGTGGCGGTTCGAGTCTGGTGCCGTCCATGCACCATCTGCTAGGTTAATAGGCAAGTGCATGGTAGAACAGTAAATTGTGGTGAATGTTTGTTATTCGTGTTTCCATGCCATGATTTACAGTATTTATGAGATGATGCATGTGATTATGTGCTAATCATACCTTGAGTACAGCTTATGATTAGACATCCACATTTGAAGCATATTGCATCATACAAAATGCATAAGAGTCAGGTCGGTGAGAAAGTCTTATAACTAGTCCGGAGTGCTCTTAAATAAGATCTACAGAGATAGGCACCTCCACAGGATAGAGGGAGAGGGTGACATCGACGGGTGTACTCTCCGCTATACCGGTATAAGCTACAGTTACAGATGCATTGCATGGCATTGCATTGCATGAAAGTGACAAGGCAAGTGATACGATTACAGAATTGATTTACAGTTTATAGTTACAGAATTGATTTACAGATTACAGTTACAGAGTTGATTTACAGTTTACAGTTACAGAGTTAATTTACAGTTTGCAGACATAGACTTGATTTACAGTTTACAGTTACAAATTTGATTTACAGTTCAAAGCCGCAGAATTGATTTATAGTTTACAGACATAGAATGGATTTACACTTTAACGTTACGGGCTTAATTTACGATTTACAGTGATAGAGTTGATTTACAGTTTACAGTTCACGAAGTCGATTGAATTGCTAAAGTGATGTTACTGTTTTATCATGTGCTTGCTGAGTCTTTAGACTCACCCTTGCTTTATCGTTGTTTTTAGGTGATTGATGGCGACATGCATAGAATGGGATAGTCCTTTTGGCACTGCACATATGAAATAACAGTTTAGCTGTACACTGAGCTTTTATGTTTAATCTAGTGTTAAGTCTTTTGTGGCTCGCCATTTGGTTTAGTTTGCTTGCGAGCCGTGATGGTGGGTCTCCATGGTCGTGGAGCCCAAAGTCTGTTTATGTTATGGCTTGTGCAATATAAAGTTAGTTGGCTTATTATGATCATCCGATATTTATTAGTTGTTTGCTCCTGGTGGGTAATCATAAAGAAAAAAATGGAGGTGCTGCTAAAAGTTATATTAGCAACACTTTTGAAGTGGTAAGTGTGTGGTGGTAGCATCTTGGATCCTGTGGAGGGTCGGGGTGTTATACTAATGTTATGGCCAAATGAACCTAACTGAAGCTAGGGGTGGAAAACGGTAACGGATAATTCGTTTTATCCGATATTCGTATTCGAAAAAACGCGAATGTGGTAAATAAAATCCGTATTCGAAAATGTTCATATTCGTATTCGAGAATATTCGTATCCGTATTTGAGAATATTCGTATTTGATCTGATTAGTTTTCATCCCTAACTGAAGCTGTCAAGCTCCAAAATTTTACAAGATAAAGAAGCGTGAAATGTCACGTATTTATGAACAAAGGGGAGTAACAAGTGGGGGAGAAATCACATTTGCACTGCGAGTTGGCAGTGCTGCTGTTGCTACTTGCTACGACCGACTGGGTTACAGCAGACATCAAAGAGCAACGTAACAACGAATCATAGCTGATACCTTCTAGTCTTCAACACCTCTATGATGAGTAGCGGCAGCGATACAGAAATTAAAGGGAGGAAAAGGAGACCAAGTGTATACAATAACAAGGGAGCATATCGCCAAAGGATTAATTTCATTCAACTTTGGAAAGATGTCATTACAGAGGCAGAGAGCTGGGAATGCTCTCATTCATTACAGTGGTAAATCTATGGCTAATAGTTGCCAGAGGAGTTTTGCTCTGCTTTACGAGAGTTAGCTTCAGATACATACAGTCACAAGTGTAAAAAAAAAATCTATCAGCAAGCATCAGAGATCAGCAATGCTGCAAGAAGCCCTCCCAACTTCATTCAGAACTTTGTGTCCGAGGTGATCGATGATCTGCATCCCCATCTCCTCTTGAAATTGCGCTCGTCATCGCTTGAATCATCACGAGTCAGACTCCTGGAAGTGTGTCTGGACCTCCGTCCGCTCTGTTTATCACCATCCATTGGCGAAGACACGCGCACTCTCTTCCTACTATGGTGATCCTCGTCGTAGTCATTGGAAGCTCTGTCAGAACGCTGGTCCCTCCTCTCCGGTCTGGACCTGGATCTGCTCCTGGACTCTGTGCCGTGAGAACCCAAGTGATGATTGCGCTCTGATGATCGGAGCACAAGACTGAAGCCTTTTGGCCTCTCAGACTGCCTTGAACGTGCAGCAGCTTCAGCATCCCGGTGAAGTGTGGACTGGGTCTCCCAGCTAAAAAGAAACAACATTATGGACTATTAGTATTGAAATGGAAAGAGCAGCTCTGGATGACTGACAGCTGTATGATTAAAATAAATAAATAAATGCCACCATTTTAAAGAAGGAACTGCTTGACCAAATTGTTCTATTAGTCGGTTTTGTCCATGTTTATTTTGTATTAGTAGATGTAGAAGTGAAGTCATAAGTCTGGTGCTATACATACCTGGGATAGTTTGCTGGATAGCCTTGCATTGCAAGAGTCTGCGGTGGCATGTTGCTGATGGAATTTACACCATATGGGCCTATAGGGTAACAGCCATAAGGCATGCCGAGTGAGCCGTACATGTAAGGTTCAGTTACCCAAGGATATCCACTGTTGAAAAGGCTGTAATATGCAGGGTCAAGTGGAGTGCTGTGACCATAGTCTGCAATGTCAGGATGAACAATCTTAGTCGAGTCTGACTTCTTTCGCTTCTTCAATTTATCAGTCCTAGCAGCTTTCGGTTCTAGGGTCCCCGAAATAGTGGTGTGCTTCAAAGTTGATTCGCTTCCATCTTTTAAATTGAGGACATCAGCACTAGGTACAACCTTTTCTACTGACCATTCTGCAGAATTGCCTTTGCTCTTGAGATCAACATTCATTGCCAAATTCTCCTGAGGCCGGTTCACTACATCATCTTCTGTGGCAACCTGGAGGCCATAATCAGGAGTAGCTGATGATAGCTGGTCGTCCATAGATTGCTTCATGTCCCTTTCCAAGGCAGTAGAGGGGGTGTGGCTCTGTGATTTGGGATCAGGATTGCTGCCTGAAGAACTTTTATGCTTCCCTGTACCACTTGTACTGCTGCTAGCTTTTGTTGCTAACATATTGCTGATTGTGCTCCGGAGTGTGTGATTGGGAATGAGGTCATCTGCAAGCACCTTGACTCCACAAATGCACTTCGTTTGTGTAATAATGTAATGTCGAATGCCTAAGGGGAAAAACAAACAGTTAATCCTCATGCAGTTTGAAGCATAATTACTGGACATGGAAAACACTAGTGCAGACTACTGCTGTTAACTAAAACGAATTTGGAGTATGACTAACACATTTCGAAATATCTGAATAACGCATTGGTCAACCCCAGAGCAAGATTTTTACGGATACATATGGAATATATGAAAATCACTTACATTGATCACAGAAACTATCGAAGCAGCACTTGCTTGTCAACACCGCATCTGTAATCACCTTATTACACAGTCGGCAGTGGAGCTCTGCTGGCAAGTCATCAACGACACTCACAGATGCAGCTGGGGCAAGTTCTGATGGAATGCCATCAACAGGACTTGCAGATACTGCTGGGGCAAGAGAACGAGACATTTTATAATTGTCAAATTTGGGATCACCAATTGTTGGACAATGGTGAATAAAATGCCCTGGAATTCGGCATCTGTAGCAGACATAGCCAGGTGGAGGAGTCTTGATTTCCTGTGGGCAATGTTGAATGAAATGGCCTGGAACTCCGCAGCTGCGGCAAACATAGCCTGGTGGAGGTGCCTCCCCTTCCAACGGTCCATGACCTTCAATTAGAAAGATTTGTCAGACAGAGCACACGTCAGATAATGTTCAAAACAAATGCAATCATATAGTTTGCATATTCACAAAACAACACAAATCTGTTGCAGTTCCAACATTATCAGTCCGGAACAATTGTTTAATTAGACTAATAATAAAATTTAAGTGAAACCTGATCTTATTCAGCTTCAACACCTATACAAACGTTTTTATTATCATAGATTCATAACCACGGTTTTGCTTGGAAGAACACTTTTCAGGTAACCTATTTGGTCTTGAAGTGCATAATCATAACAGAATAAACAGAACAAGAAAATGAAGTCGTTACCATAATGACGTCCTGATGTAAACCTTCCACCAGCATGTCCTCTTTTAGATGGTTGCTCTTCCCTACATGCACCAGCAAATGAGATCATCATTAGAGAAGGTACCAGAAAAACTAGGTACTGATTCCTGTGAGGAAAGGAAATGTGGTATACTAACCATTTGAGTTCAGATGCATCAATCACAGCTGCGATTGCAGCATCTTCATCTTGCACTTCTGTGGAAGAACAAGATTTCGAGATTGATTCAGTAACCACTGACTTGTTTGAAGCTATAGAACCATCTTCTACGACTTTCCGCCTGCAATTAGTCACACAATGTTAGTATATACAAAAAAATCTCCTTAGCCGTCGGTTGCTACCCTGCAAGGTCTCAGCTCATACAAATCCAATTCAAACGCTTGAGCTAAAGACCTTGCAAAGTGATAATGCAGTTAAAATCTGTTTGGAGAGAGAGGTTTAGAGCATATAATATAAGATAGTACTCTTGTCATTTTTAGTTCATTTTGGACAGAAAGCAGATATAAAAGGAAAAGAGAGAATAGTTCCTTAGTCTATTTTCATTACAAACACCAATTATTCAGACTGAATCTACACATATTGTCTAAGCAGAACAAAAAAAAAAATAACATCCAATGAAGGAACTTAAAAGATAGCAAATTTCACACATAATCTCAGCTCCATCCCTTAAGTTCCTACTATAACTCAAATGACTGATCACCTCTCTGTCCAAAGTCCAAACCGGGCAATAGTGACTTAAATTGTGAAATAAAAGATTGAGGAGGAGACATTACGAGGAGAACAAGACGATTTTCTCTGACAGTTGTCCAGCAGTTCGGCGAATCAGCACAGTTGTGTTCTGCGGTATCAAGGCACTTTCATCTGCATATTCTGTATTCAAGAACAAGCATAGAAAACAGAAATGTCAAAGCACTTCACTAAAACAGTACCCTTTTCAAGTGTAAAAATAACCCTTCTTATGTATACAAAAATATGCATTTTAAACAACAAAACTGGCGTGTTTAAATTGAAACAAAAAATATGCATTTTAAACAACAAAACTGGAGTGTTTAAATTGAAACTAAGGAAGATGGTTAAATAACAATATGACGCATTATAAAAATAGATTGATTTAAGTTCACAAAAATGGGAATTTTCTGAGAGCTATTGAGATGTACTGGATGTCTGGATTCATGTGTAGGATTGCCAAAAAAGGAGAGACGTAATTAATTGCAATTCACAAATAAAAACTTTCCACAGGGGTTCCATGGTACAAGCTGAAAAAAGAACACCCATTTACGTATGGGAAATCTCTCATCCAGAAAACAGCAAGCTGAACACCTGTAGGGGCATATCCCATGGACAAGCTAAAAGAAGTGTATATCAACTCTTCCACCGCAATATAGTGTGCTAGTATGAACTTCATACATGTTACCACTCAAACAATCTCTTTTATGTATCCATTACAATCATAGTACAACCCTCGTCTTCTCTAAACAAATATGAGAGTACACAGGGATACAAAGTAATGTTGATCATCAGACTGAACGGAGTGCATAAGTCACACCATTATCCGAACATTTTGTGATCAACATAGCAAACACAACCACAGCATCTCATAAGAACTGAGACAACGGGCAAATTGACCATCAATGTGTAACAACACAAAAATAGACATGCTGAATGAACAATACAGATAGAAATGAGCCACATCAATCATCATTGGATTGATATAGCATGAAGAGCGATAAAAAAAATATCTAAGTGTTACTCTGTTCATAGTTACAGTTGGTCAGTTATGCACTTAGAAGCTGCAGATGAACTACAAAATATGACCAATGCACAGGAATTCCTGAATAGAGCTGATGCATCTCTACGTTTCGCATATGTCGCATGAAGATCTGCATATCTTGCAGGAGACCCAGATATTCCTTGTTACTGATATTTTTCGCTCGGCGTATAAATGATCAGTACTTTGTCTAGCCATTGAAACTAATTAACTTAGACCAAGTAGAATAACTAAATCACATTTTTTACATTAGCAAGATATTGACAAGACGGCGTCGAACAATTCACAAATGGATGCACTCATTGTTCCTAGTGATAAATGAAGTGCTCTGCGTACAAAACCCCAACTTGTCCAAAAGGCTACAACATGAATCCACAAATCCCAAGAGGCGCTAATGATGCGCTCAAGAGCTCTGTACAACTGCCCCGATTTGTCGTAAAGGCTAAAACATGAATCCACATATCCCAAGAGGCGCAAATGGATGTGCTCATCGTTCATGGTGATAAACATAGCACTGTGTGCAATACCCCCTTGCCCTAAAGCCTACAACATGAATCCACGCATCTCAAGAGGCAGGAAACCTATCTCATCAATTCCCAATTTTATTACACTACACAATTAGCACGGCAGCCTGACTGTTAACCAAATTAACCAGAATTTTACATAACTGAATGCTGTTGTATAGATAACCATGACTAAATGAAACTACTCGGCGCTTAAAACGAACCTTCGCCGGTCTGGGCGTTGGAGATGGCGATATCCTCCCTGGGGCCACGGCCACGGGTGCGGCCGCGGCCGTGTCGATTGCTCGTCAAGATGAGCTGCTTGAGTTCAGAAACAGAGACAAAAGGATGGGGCACATGCACAGAAGAAGTTTCCTTTTCACTCTTATACTTGTAATACACAACACCCATGGCGTCGAGTCTTTTGTCTCTCAAAATAGAGGCCTCTCTTTTTGCACAATTTTTACGAGACAGCCCGAGATTTTCTCAGATCAAATACACAAAATTGCAACGGTAAGAGTTACAGATCGAAATTCGATCTACGGGGAGACGACCGGCGGCGACGAATCGCGGATCCCTTCGAAGTAGGACGGAGGCGAAGCCTGGACACCGCGCGAATCAGGAGGTCGCCGGGGACAGGACGTGGGCGGAGGCCGACGTCGCCGGGGAGCGGAGGTGCCGAAGCGTGGCGCCGGGGCGAGGAGCGGCCGATTTCGCCGGAGGAGGCGGCCGGATCTGGAGGTCTCACCGGAGCTAGGGTTCCGTGGCGCGTGCGGAGTCAGGCGGTTGGGGAATCGGAGAGGCGGCGGGGGCGGTGATTTATAGGGGAACGTGGGGGAGGAGGCGCAGAGAAGGTTCGCGTGAACGAGGAGTCCGACGCGGTCACGCCTCATGCTCGTTTCCTTGGTCGCGAAGTTTCTCCAGCTTTGGGTGCGCTGGAAATGTGGTGCTTGCCGTATACCCGGCACATACCCAAACGGTTCACAGAACGACCCATTCTCGAATGTGAAGCGAATTCAAGTAGGTATTTTTAGTACCCGTCCAGATTTGAATAGTTTTGATCGGATTTAGGCATGGATTTCGCTAGGAGATATCCATCGAACATGAATTATCTAGGGAAACAATAAGAAAAGGAAATACTCCCTTTTGGTACCGTCGTCCTTTCTCCTCTTCGATACTAATGCGCTATGCTATCATTGTGCACTTTTCTCTATGTCATTACCGCCTTTTGAAATGGCCGGTGCAACGAGCAGCAACACGATGTGGAAAGAGGAATTGGAAGAATGTGCAGGGGAAAGAGAAAAGATGGCATTGAGGAAGAAGTGAACTTCAATAATAGCCTTTGAATGAGGAAGACAATAGATCGAGCACAAGCGCCAAATTCAAAGAGAAATAAGAGACTGGGGGTGGGAGGATGCCACTATAGTGAGGTTTGACTGAGGTGGTGATAACTACCTATAAGAGGGGAAGGGTAAGACTGAGACGTCGATATATAAGGAAGAGGGTTAGGTCATGGTGGGAGTGAAGGTTTGGATTAGAGTGTGAGTTTATCGAATGGTGTGGAGTGGTTTGATTTTCAATGTAAAACAAATCACATCAATTTGTGTTGCTAAAAAGAAAATTGGAAAAATAGGAGGAGCTTTGACAAAAATTCAATGTTGAGCTTGGTGTCATGTTGTTATGTTATAAAAAATTGTGTCGGTATGATCCAAATATTTTGTCCACCCAAGTAAAAGATAGGGTAATTGCTCAACCTATTGGGAACTTCTTAGCTTATAATATATTTGTTCTTAAAAATGTACGTAAATGGAAACTTTTTTTGGACAAAGTGTAAATGGAAATTACGTATATATCGTTGATGTGTAGGTTGTGCTATATAATTAGGCATATGATGTTGTGTGTTTGTGTATTATGTGAGTATAAATTCATCTATTAGTAATCAATTAGTATTTATTGTTGTCGATGATCGAGATCTAGGGTCCCCTATCAAATTTACAAGAAAATGAAACAAGTAAGCGTAACTAAACAGAGACTTTATTGCCGTGGACAAAAAGAAAATTACAAGAATGAATTTGATGTGTTTTGGGGCACATAGCCATCCTATTTATACCTATATAAGGGTGGCAGTTAACACCACTAAAGGCGCCTTTTATCTTCATGCACATGTCTTAGTCGAGTCTTTAACCGTCACATTCCTTGTCCACTCGTTGTAAGTTGTCAGATGCGCCACTAACCACTCATGATAATCACATGGGAAACTACCATATCTCCCGACCCGTTAACTTGATCGAGGCCAATAGAACAATATGACTAATTGTTATTGCTCATGACTGGTTGTTTCTTGGTTATAACTGGTTGTTATTAGCCTCTGACTAGTTTGCCACTAAAAGGATAGGTTTTTTTTTAAATCATGGTTATAGGTATAACCGTTATATTAAGTGGGCCCACTTTTCATAGAAAAATATTGACCCTGTCAAGAATCCTCATCAGCTAGCCCCAAGGCTTAAGAAATAAAAAATTTACTTAAGGCTTTCTTACCTCGAAACATGCATCAAGAAGATTTTCTCCTTTACACAATCATTATAGTCATTTAAAAGGAATGTAGGAGAGAGAAAAAGATTTTATCTTCTTGGTAATTGCATCCTTGTAGTGCAAATGGAGACCAAAAATTATGGTAAGTGGGAGAATAGTTGTGGTAAAAATAGGGATATAAAAAAAATTTCTTCCTTTTACCATCATTCTTACTCTACCCATGCCACAGTCTTCATTTACAATCCTCTCGTCCTCAAGCTCTTCATCTTCTCTCTCTTTCAAGCTCTTCATAATCTCAGCAATTAGAATTTTTAGCAAATCTAGCAACACAGAAAGCAAAATTCAAGAACTTGAAGATCAAGGCTATCTCCCATCTAAGTCCCTAATCAAGTGGACTCCTATAGGTGAGGAATCTACTCCAACTCTATCTGAAGGTCGGATTGTTCTTTTTCGTTCTTTTGTGAAATTGGGTTTCCACTTGCTAGAGAGCGAATTTCTAGCAGATGTTCTTGATCATTATAAGATCGAACCTTTTCACCTTGGGCCAAACTTGATTTTGATCCTTGGTGTCTTTTTACATCTTTGTGAAGCTTTCCTTGGCATTCCCTATTCCATTCATCTTTTCCACCATTTATATCAATTTACCCACAACAATAGGGGTAAGGGATTTGTGGTAGTGTGTATTTCAAGTGAAATGACAACATGGCCAAAAATACCCCCCTTCCGATTAAGGATGCATGGCGTGACTATCAGAAGGAGTGGTTTTACTCCAAACTCCCTAGAGGCAGTCACCTCAAATTCACTGGGAATGCTCCTCTAGTGTGGACGGCACAAGAATATAGAGAAAAAGATAAGAAGGATTAAAAATTAACAACCAAAGAGAAAAGGTAAGTCGCTGCAGTTATCTCCCTAGTTGCAGCCAGACTAACTGGTCAGAAGATAGTGCACAACTTCCTCTAGAACAAGATCGGTCCTCTAAAGAAGAGGGTTTACTATGCTTGGATGCTTGAAGAGGCTAAAGACCCAACGAAAGATAGCCCTGGAGGTATGTTCATTCTCCAAAATTATTAAAACCATCACTTTTTATTTAGTAGCAAATACATTACTAAGTTTATTTATAATTTTGATTTAGAATTGTCACAACAAGAAGTAGTGGAGAGGACATAAAAAATGTCGAGGACTGTAAAAGATGGTTCAAAACCCGTCCTTCTAGACAACCAACCTTCCAGCCTGATTGGGGCTCCAAAAGAATTCCAAGATGAACACATTCAGGTATATAACGAAGGCATTTTCTTAATCTTGAATTCTTACTAAGTTTATAATTGACAAGTCTTCTCTCTTTTTTTAGATGCATGGTAGAAAGAGGTCTGGCGACCAGGCAGGGTCGAGTAATCAAGCTCCTCCACCCCAAAAAGCTAATACTACTGCAACTAGACCTTCACAAGTGATGGTTAGCAAACCAATGACTAGAGTCAGACTAGCGCCCATGCTGTTGTAGTCCCAATTAGTACTTTAGTTGTTACTGCACCAATCAATGCCCCTTCTCCATCTCATGCCATCTAATCAAATTGCTTCCATGACCTCAAGTGCAGGAGAAGTTGATGAAGGCTACCAAAGTTGCAGAGGTTGCTAAGGCTATTGAGATCAGAAAAACTACCTAGGTATGCAAGAGAAAACACAAGACTCGATATGTTCAGGGTGAGGATGACGATGTTGAGGAACAACAAGAAAACCCTCTAATTAGAGTGAGGGTACCTAGGATAAGCATCCTAGTCTAAATATCTCTCAAGATTACTCTGACAGTGGTAGTTATCCACTTGCTACCAGTAACGCTTTACTTTCTTTTGAGACTGGAGTTAGTCTATGTTTTGAGTAAGTTCATAACTTGAATCTTTATTTAATTATTTTTTTACATCATTTACTTAGATAAGATTATACTTTTATCTGTATTATCCCCTAACCACTTCTCCAAGTCTAATTGTTGGAGCTCAACGAGAAGAGACACAAGTTAGAGAGAAGCCATTGCCTAGTCCCTCAATTGAGCTAGCTCCAACTAGTTCAGAGGAGACAATAATGCCCTTGGCCATGGTGAAGGAAGTGGTCGGGGATGCTCTAACCTCCCTAAGGAGAATGTTTGTAGATGAAATCATCTCAAAGGAAGTGGTCAAGCAGGCTCTGACCATGAGGGAAGAAGTGACGAGGCTAACAACTGCAAATGTGGTGATTGAGCATGCTCCGACCACAGTGGAAAAGACAACAAGGTTAACAAATCTAAGGTCGAGGAGGCTGACTAGAGGGGGTGAACATGCACTTTTAAAATTCACGCTTTCGTTAAAACTGAGTTATGAGCAGAAGCGTAAATCAAATCGGTTTTGCATAAGTAATGCACAAATCGGTTTTGCATAAGTAATGCATAAATCAACTAGATTCACCTAAGTTTACCAATGTCCTAAGTCTATGTTAATGTTTACAATCTAGGGTGACAATCAATCAATTCAATTTCTATTAATATAAATTGCAAGCATGTAAATTCAGCACAAGAACGATAGCCACAACTGACATGGTTCCTTTTTACCGTGATGTTTAGAAACTTGTTGATCTCTTCTAGTCTACATTAAGATAAACTCAAGTGAATTGGACTGGCTCTATGAATTAAGCCAATCATGATAAATCCACTAGTGGTAGCTCTTTCCCCTTCGGGTAGGCAAGCTCCAACCTTCACAACAATATCGAACCTTCCCACAAGCTTCTTTCAAAATATCACCGAGCACAACACCTCTAAGGCCATCTATGAGTCAAAAACCCCCAAGAGTAACAAGTCAAGCCCTTTATTTGACTCTTACCATGTGTAACGAATGTACAAGCTCAATATGGATATGAAATCTACCTCTAGATACAACACATACAAAAAGAAACCTCTCTCCTTACTCACAAGGTGCAACACATGCATAATTGAGTGAAAAGCCTCATACTAACTAAAGAGTGATGAAATGGGACCCATCAATATTCTTCCATTCAGCCAAGAGGGTATTTATAAACCTACACCTCAAAAACTAGCCGTTTGGACGAAATCAACAAAAATTTGATAGTACCACCATGCAAGGGCTGGTACAACGGCAACCTTCACAACAAATAGAAAACTAGCCATTATGAGTCGCTAATGCTACAATCTTCCACATAGGGTCCGGTACTACCGCGCTCATCGATCGTACTGCATGACTATGAGCCAAAAATAGGAGCTCTCTGAAATATAACTATCGACAACAAATATATGGTAGTACCGCAAGGTTGATTGTACCACACCGATGTAACAGCTTGCCATAAGCCAGTCTGATTGCCAACTAATGGCCAGTCAGACCACTGTTGTAGGGTGGCCCCCACCTAAGCCCAGCAGGCCTGGTAGAGGAATGTAAGGCCCAAAATGGGACATGTGTAATGACATGGGTACCCCTGAGGGGAGTACTTGGATGTAAGGGTATAATTGTAAAAGCACTCCCCATATGGATATATATACAACACAGGCCATGGGGAGAAACCCTAAGCCATTGCTCACCTAACTCTCCATTACCATACTCTCTCTCTCTCTCTGTTTGGTCTGTAACCACAACAACCACCATTGACCAAACCGTAGTTGGTGAGACCGCCCACATAGGGCTGGTAAAACCACCCCAGTCATACCACTATAGTTAGAGTGGTCATTCCGTTGGCCGGTCTGACTGCTCACACAAAACTGCTCTGACCGTCATGGTCATACTGCCACACAAAGTACTGTCATACCACCTTATGGTTTCTAGCAGAAACAGATTATATGTACTTGAACACTTTTGCAAAACACATTCGCAAAACATAGTACCATATAAACAAAAGTTAAATCATGATTTACAACAAGTTACAAAACACTTTTGCACACTTTAGAATCATGCCACAAGGGTTAAGTGCATGAACTCAACTCATTTTTAAAATATATTTGCAAACACAAGTCACATGCTAAAAGGATTGTGCGTAAACTTCAACTATTTGTAAAAAAACATTTGCAAATCTAAGCCTCATACTACAAGGAGTAGGAAATATAGACTTCAACTATTTGCAAAATACATTTGCAAATCTAAGTCACATGTCACAAGAATTATGCATGATATTGTTATATCTCTTTATCCTTTTGGGTAACTCTAATAATAATTATAAGGTACTCCAAAGCAAAAAATTTCATCAAAATTCACTTTATATAGCATAATTTGTGTATATACTCCTTTTATATATGGAAAATGGTATATAGCAAATTTTAAAGGACTATGATGAAATTTTTTTAACCAAATTGCATTGGAGTATCTTAGAATTAGCATTTAAGTATATGGAAAGTGATAATTAAGTATACCATGTGCATTTAAGTGGTATATTAGAAGTGGGAGTATGTACTCTCGGGATACGAAAAAGGCTTTATGTGTATATATATATACATACACACACACACGCCCAAATGCCTAGAGCCCTTGCGTACTCTACGAAGTATGAAGAATTCCACCACCGTGCTTATTGGGCATCTACATATCACCATAAGGCGTGTGTCCCACTAGGAAGTCCACCGCTTCAGCAATGTCCCTGATGAGGACAATACCCCCTTTGTTGACTACAGCCTTGACGGTCGTGAATCTTACGTCGAGGGTAAGGCCTTCACACAGCCTACCCCTCTATGGGTCATGCCATTTGCCCTCTACGGGCACTAGTTTCTGGAGGTAAGGGAAAGGCAGTTCGGCCTCCCTGCCTCCATGTGCATTAGCGTCCTCCTCGGGCCACGCCACTTGCCCTTTGTGGGCACTAGTTCCTGGAAGTAGAGGAATGATGATCTGGCCTCACTGCCTCTGTGTGTGTTAGTACCCTCCTCGGGTCACACCGCTTGCCGTCAGTAGGTGCTGGTTTCTAGAGGTAGGGGAACGATGGTCTAGCCTCCCTGCCTCTATGTACGTTGGTGTACTCCTCTGGCCACGTTGTTTGCCTTCAATATGTGTTGTTTTATGAAGGTAGATGAATAACGGTCCGGTCTTCCTACCTCCGTGTATGTTGATGCCCTCCTCAGACCATGCCACTTGCCCTCAATGAGCGTTGATTTTTTGAAAATAGGGGGAACTACGGTCCAACCTCCCTATGTCCATGTGCGTTGGCACCATCCTCGGGCCACACCGCTTTCCCTCAGTGGGTGCTATTTTTTGAAGGTAGGGGAACAATGGTCTAGCCTCCCTACCTCCACGTGCATTAGTGCCCATCTTGGGCCATGCTACTTGCCCTTAGTGGGTGCTATTTTTTGAAGGTAGGGGAACAATGGTCTAACCTTCCTATCTCTGTGTGCATTGGCGCCCTCCTTGGGCCACGCCGCTTGCCCTTAGTGATTGCTATTTTTTGAAGGTAGGGGAACAATGGTCTGACCTCTGGGCATTGTTTTCTGAAGCTAGGGGAACAACGGTCTAGCCTCGTTGCCTCTGCGTACGTTAGCTCCCTCCTCGGGCCATGTCACTTGCCCTTTGTGGGCGTTGTTTTCTGAATGTATGGGAATGGTGATCCTGCCTCTCTGCCTCTACATGCATTGCAAACCCCTTCGGGCTAGTGTTGCATTGAGCCACCTCATTTCCCACATGGTGGCACTCCCCTCTTCGTGCCAGCGTGGGGCGTCTCTGTCCTGGGTAATCACACCAACATGACCAAAGGGGGAACATTACTAGGCCATTAGAAAATGCAGCTGCAAGGTAGATTGTACACAACATTGGGTCTATGGTAAGGACACAGAGACACGACCTCAAGAGCATATGCGCAGGTATGTGGCAGGGCAATGCGAGACCCTATTGCCCATCTCAGAGGCACGACCTCGACGAGGCAGTCATGACTTCACCACAAGACTTCGTCGCTTGCCTCATAGGCATTACCTTGACAGGGTGGCTCTACCTCGATGGCTCCACCTCTACGTGTCACCCATCTCAGAGGCATGGCTTCAACGGGGTGGCCAAGACTTCGGCTTGAGACTTTACCGCCTGCCTCGTAGGCATCGCCTTGGCAGAGCGGCCCTACCTCGACTATTCCACCTCTGCGCGTCGCTCATCTCAGAGGCATGGCCTTGATCGGACGACCATGACTTCACCACTGTGCTGCTTGATGCCTGTGGGCAGTGGCATTGGACCATTGGCATTGCTGTGGTAGACTATCCGGTTGGGTCCAATTGTCCAGTTGCTCTCTAAGTCTCTACGGGGTATGGGCCGAATGCGATGGCCTGATGGACTATGAGTGCACGCTACTACTACTACCAGTCTATAGCCATTAGGCTCATCACATTAACAGATCACAGTGTAGCTTCGATTTTTTTGATTTTTCGGTTTTTAGCCGGTTTTTACTAGAAAAACCGAATGTCAAAAAACTATAATCTGGAAGCCATACCGAATACCAAAAATTGGTCAAATCGAGTTAACCAGTTCGGTTTGGTTTTTTGGCCCAGTTTTTTTGGTTCGGTCCAACTATATACAACTCTACTCACCCTTTCTAATTATTAAGGGGCTAGATAGGAAATTCTCAACTGACCTTATTTATGTATATAAATCCCCAGGGGATGAGGGAGGGGGACTGCCTCATCTTTCTCACTAGCACTCTCTCACATGAGTGATGATCTCTAGCTCTCTCTTTTCCTATCTCCTATAGAGGAAGGTAGTAACTACTCACTGCTTTGGTTCATGCCACAACATTATGAAAGTATTTTTGTGACAAATATATTAATATCATTTTCACATGTCTAATCTAAAAAATTTAAAATGATATCTATAGGCAAAGTTTAGATTATTTAATTGTACATGAGGAAAACGACTTTCGTTCGTGACTGTAATCTGTGTGGAGTAATTAGTAGTGCGGACTGTTGTTGCAGTCTGCAAGTCTACAAACAGCAGTCAATCTGGACAAAACATATTTCAAATATTCTGTGAGGACTGTTTCCAAGCATCCAGCAAGCGGCTAAAATGGAAGCAACTTAACGTGCGTAGCAGCTATGTCGCACTATGAACGCCCCCAACCTTGAACAGCCAAAGAAGCATACGAATATTATTGAATTTTTTAAAAATAATTAATTTTTTATTCCAAATTATAATATTATATCTGCTTTTTTTTTTGTAGTTTTGACTATACGTCGCTCCCCGGTTAGATGACTTGGGCTAGTAGCCCAACCGTCGGGCAACATGTGGCCAAGTCGCTCAATCGTTGGGCGACAATGCCCCTAGTAGCCCAACGGTTGGGCGACAATGTTCCTAGTAGCCCAATGGTTGGGCGATAACCCTCTAGTCGTCCAACCATTGGGCGACTAGGGGGTATTACCCGAAGCGCCGTGCGGCCGCCGAGCGTCGTACTCTCATTTCGCCTGAGAAAGAAATGAAGGGGGAGATGGGGAGAAGAGAAAGAGAAGAGAGGAGGTGAGGAAAGAAAAGGAGGAGAAGGGAGGAGAGGAGGAGATGAGAGGGAGGGGAAGAGAGGATGAGAGATCTGCGCATCGACGATGGTGAGTTTCTACATTTCTTCATACATTTATTTTTGAAATATGGTAGGATAGCAACTAAAATCATTAGATGTGTAGTTTAGAAACTAATGCTAATTTAGTTGTTAATAATTGTATTGCCATTTAGATCGCTCTATTGTGCATTTGATGGTCCAATCAATTTTGTTAGTCGCTTATAAATTGTAGAAACCCTCTAATAAGTATTATTAATTATTAAATAATATTAGATAATTAATAGCCATCAAAAGATTTAAAATTGTTCATGATGATTAGAAATAGCACGCGATGATTTAAGATTACGCGTAGCGATTAAAATTGTTCATGATGATTAGAAATATCACGCGACTATTTAAGATTACGCGTAGCGATTAAAATTGTACGCGATGATTTAAATAGCATTTGAGTCGTAAAAATTCGTAAATGACAAATAAAATTCAGGGATCCCACAGGGACTCCTTAGTATAATTTATTTAATTATTTAGATTTACTTTCTATTATATCTATAAGTCAATCGTCACATGTATACTAATTACGGGAAAAGAATCGGTATCAAGAGGGAAGAATTTAGTCAAGTTACCCTGAGATGTAAAATTATTTAGAGAGATAGATAAATTTGTATGCACCAACGAAAAATTAAATAGGAAGAATAGCATACATGAAATCAGCTAGAAATGATTTGAAGAATTTTTGAAGCTACTCTATTAATTAAGCCAATAATTGTGTTATAATTGCTAACTTCAAATTGATTTGTAGATATGGCTCACGACCTTGGTGGGTTGGACTGGCCTTTTGGCCTATTGGATCGGATAACGGATGATATGTATATTAGTATATGAGTGTATAAGATTATCTAGATGGTATGTTTAGGTGACATATCTTGGATGACAGTAACTTCTCGGGAGTAGAAAGTAAACACCAATAACCTAAAAGGAATGCTAACATCAACAAAAGTGTCAAGAAACCAGAGGTGGGGAAAAAGTAGCGAAAGCAATTGCGGAACCAAACTCATAGCGTTAGTTGTCAGACAGCAAGCAAAGTGTCGTGTCATGGTATTTAATTAATTTTTTTTGTTTTTTTTTGGTTCCGTGGGCATGCTGTCTAGCCAGCGTATCATTGCATTAACTAGATGCAAAACCGTGACATCACATCACCCTAACATATTTATGTAGAAAAGGATGGGTTTTTTTAAAGAAACAAGAATCTACATATAAAAAATAAGAACCTATACGTAAGTAGATATGGTAGTGCACTATATTACGCCAAACAAAAATACGCAGTTTAATGCGTTCGATCAAGCGAGAAATATTAGTCTCTGTAATTCACAGCACAACAGCTATTTAGAGGATCCGCATAGAAGGCAGTATTATAGCATGCATATGCACGAAATAGGTATAGTTTTTTAATCAACACATATATATCTCTATGAAGAAGTATTGAAATGTATAGATAGATCTCAAGACTTTTGAGTTTTTGGCACATTTGGAACCTGTATTTGCAAAAATAGTCGTAGTCGCACGGAAATGGCAAAAATGGCACTTCTGCCGCCCGTTCACCGGGCAGCAGCAGCGCCGAAGTTGACACGTAGGCGAGTGGCAGCAGTGTGCAGCTGACACATAGGCCTGCCGCCCAGCCACCATGCGGCTCCCTGCTTGCCATTCTGCCAATAGACGGTAGGTAATTAAGCTGGCTTAATTACCTACCTTAATTAGTAGTTCTGATTGCAGCGGCTTTCCCAACCTTCGACCACCGACCATATTATCCCGATCACTACCGTATTTGACCACAGTCGTTCATGACCACAGCCACTCCAACCGCTCTTGATCACTCTTGAATCCTAGCCACTCTTTGCACTCTGTAGTTTTCGACCACCTAAAGCCTATTGACCAGCTACTATATCTCGGACTATTGTAGATTTGACCATCTCATCTATTTGACCATTTCAGCCGTCCAACCACGCACATTCGACCACCTCAGATATTCGACCACTTCAGCCGTTTGATCACAGCCATTTGACCACTTCAGCCGTCCGACCACAGCCATTTGACCACCTTTACCATTTGACCACTCTAGCCAACCGACCATGGTTATTCGACCACTTCAGCCATCGACGACATCCGAACACGTCTACTTGACCACTTCAGCCATCAACTAATTAAGTCAGGTAGCCGACTAATTGGTGGCAAGGTGGCAGGCAGGGAGCGGCACGGTGGCCGAGCGCAGACCCACGTGTCAGCTCCACGCCTCTGCCATCCGGTGATCGGGCGGCAGAAGTGCCATTTTTGCCATTTCCACACGACTACGGCTATTTTTGCGAATACGGGTTCAAAATGTGCCAAAAATTCAAGACTTTTTATGTTGCAGCTACATATAGGCTACATAATAATATAGTTGCAGCGCTGTGGTTGAAGTGCTCGCCGTGGTTGAAGGGTCGGCCGTGATCGAAGTGCCAGCCGTGATCGAAGGAGGGCTGCGGTTGAAGTGCTGGCCACGATTGAAGGAGGGTTGTGGACAAAGTGCCAGCATGATCGAAGTGTCGGCCGTGCACAAAGTACCAGGCGTGGTCAAAGGGCCGACCGTGGTTGAAGAGCTGACCGTGGTCAAAGCGTAGACAATGGTCGAAGCGCCGAGTGTGGTCAAAGGGCCGACAGTGGTCGAAGGTTCGGCTGTGGCCGAAGCGTAGTCGAAGGGCAGCCCATGGTTAAAGTGTCGGCCGTAATCGAAGGAGTGCCATGGTTGAAGTACAAGCCGTGGTCGAAGATGGTCGAAGGTGTACTGTGGTCGAAGGAGGGCATTGGCGGAAGGAGGTCCGTGGTCGAAGGAAGTTTGTGCTCAAAGTGTCAGGCGTGGTTGAACGTGGTGTGTGGTCGAAGTGCCGACCGTGGTCGAACGCGGGCCATGGTCGAAGTGTCAGCCGTGGTTAAAAATGGTTGAAGGGCTGGATGTGGTCGAAGGGCAGGGCGTCATCGAAGTGGTGGCCGTGGTCAAAGGAGGGCCGTGGTCAAGGCGTGGTCGAAGGACCGG
Source organism: Dendrocalamus latiflorus (assembly GCA_017311315.1). Lineage (NCBI taxonomy): Eukaryota > Viridiplantae > Streptophyta > Magnoliopsida > Poales > Poaceae > Dendrocalamus > Dendrocalamus latiflorus. The sequence goes on along the minus strand of CM029651.1, from coordinate 14,690,863 downwards.
CCTTGGTCGAGGGAGGGCCTTGGTTGGAGGGCCAACCGTGGTTGAAGCATGGTCGAAGGGCAGGCCATGGTCAAAGAACTGACCATAGTCAAAGGAGGGTCGTGGTCGAAACATGGTCGAAGGATGGCTGTTGTTGAAGTGCAGACCACGGTTGAAGCATGGTTGAAGGAGGGTCGTGGTTAAAGCATGGTTGCAGGGTTAGCCTTGCTCGAAAAAGGGCATTGGTGGAAGGAAGTCCAAAGTCGAATGACTGGTCATGGTCGAAGAAGATATGTGGTTGAAGGAGGTCTATGGTCGAAGTGCCGGCTTTGGTTGAATGCGGGCCGTGATCGAAGTGCCAACCATGGTTGAAGGGCCGGCAATGGTCAAAGTGTGGTCGAAGGGCCGGCTGTGGTCGATGGATAGGGCATGGTCGAAGTGCCAGCTGTTGTCAAAATAGGGTCCTGGTCGACGGAGGGCCATGGTCGAGGGTTGGCCGTGGTCGAAGGGCCGGCTGTGGTCGAAGGAGGGCGTAGTCGAAGGGCCAAAGTGCCGGCCATGGTCGAAAGGAAGGGGAAGGAGCTCGACCGGCAGATCTAGAGCAAGCGACGCCAGTGGAGAGCGAGAGGAGTAGATCTGGAGGAGGTTCTAGGATGGCGACCGGTGCGAGGGAATCAGGCACGTAGATGGAGGGGTGAATCTAGGTTGAAGGGCCAGCTATGGTCAAATGGCAGGGTATGGTCGAAGTGCCGGCCATGGTCGACGAAGGGTCGTGGTCGAAGTGCTGACCGTGGTCGAAGCAAGGTCGAAGGGCCGGCCTTAGTGGAGATAGGGCTGTGATCGAAGGAGTGCCATGGCCGAAGGGCCAGCCGTAGTAGAATGACCGGCCGTGGTCGACATGCCGACCGTGGTCGGAGGGCCGATCGTTGTCGAAGGGCCAGCCGTGGTCGAAGCATGGTCGAAGGGCCGAAGTACCGACCGTGGTCCAAGTGTCGGCCATGGTCAAAGGAGGGCAGTAGTCGAAAGGAAGGGGAAGGTGCTCCATCGGCGGAGGTGGAGCAAGCGACGCCGTTGGAGAGCAAGAGAAATAGATCTGTGGGAAGGACTGAGATGATGGCCGGTGCAAGGGAATCGGACACGTGGATGGAGGGCCAGATCTATTCGACCAGAAGGCACGCGAAGGAGGAAGGGGGAGGAGGTCGACCGGCAGTGGCAGAGCAATGTCTTCTTGAGAACCTCCAACAGAAACCAAAGGCACGCGGAGGAGGAAGGGGGAGGAGGTTGACTGTTGGAGATGGAGCAAGCGACGCCGGTGGAGGCAGTAGGAGTAGATCTGGGGGAGGGACTGAGATGGCAACTACTGCGAGGGAAAGCACGCAGAGGAGGAAGGAGGAGTAGCTTGACCGTTGGAGATGGAGCAAACGACGCCGGTGGAGGCAGTAGGAGTAGATCTGGGGAGGGATTGAGATGGCGACTACTACGAGGGAAAGCACGCAGAGGAGGAAGGAGGAGCAGCTTGACCGGTAGAGGCGGAGCAACTGACGCTGGTGGAGAGCGGGAGGAGTAGATCTGGGGGACGGAGTGAGACAACGGGCGCTGCGGAGAAGGTAGTTGCGGTGTGCCACTAGGAAAGCGACACGCCACAAGGAAAGCGTCGTGAAGATTCGCGAGAACATACAGAGCTAGGCGCTGGGGCGACGGATCTTGCCACTGGGGGATTAGACAACGGAGGGTTTTTTGAGAAAATAAGGACCTATACGTAAAATATAAGGACCCATATATAGAAACTAAGAAGCTATATATAATTATGGGAAAAGGGGAGGGCCTTTTCGTATTTCTACTGAGGTGGCACGCTGGAGAACGGGAATGCCCCTGGTATATAGATAGTACTAGTCTGACAGTGCCACCCTTCAACACAAACCCATTAAATGGTGCCACGGTGGAGGCGGACTGCGGAGAGGCCGCCTAGCGCGGAGGCAGACACATGTAGGCGAATCGGATAGGCGGCGCCCGCGCCAGGGGCGAAGCCAGGATAAATGGTCACCGGGGTCATGACTGCTGGGCCGGACTGCGGAAGATGGGCCAGACTGCTGGGCTGCCAATCTGCTGGGGTCGAACATATTTTCTACCGGGGTCCAAGGTGGTGAAAAATCGCTGGCTATAAGAGGTTACGGCAAAATCGTCGTGGTCGGCCGACCCCGACAAGCTCACGTAGCTTCGCCCTGGCCCGCGCCGAGCGACGTGCGGAGGCCCAGCTTGACTGGTCTTCAACTACGTGGGAGCCAACGGTGACGGGGTGGAGGCCCTCGACGGCACGGAGGCAAGTGACGTTTGGAGGCCCGGCTAGCCAGAAATCGACTTTCAATGCCGAGATCTATGGAAGAGGAAAAGGAGGGAAAGAATGAGAGGATCAGGGAAGAAAGGTTTGAGGGCATTTTGGGCTCTTTTTTCCCCTAAAAATTGGCTCCGGCAATGACGTGAAAAATCCATTTCTCACCTTTGCAATAGCACCATAGAAATTAGCTTATTTGTAGCCATAAATCCTAAATTGCACGCCTTTGTGACGTCAAATATGCGATTATTCCGCACAAAACTGCGCATATCCATCCCACGTTAATAAACTAATAAAGCCTGAAACAATCGATATGGATGGCGCCTCTTCTGATCATCGATCTCCTGTCGCCGCCATCTTACGTGGCGTGTGAGGGAGGGAGGGAGGAGGTACGTTAAGGTGGCAAGCAAATCGAATGCCGCATTCGATGTTCCGGCTGCACGCGCTGCCTGCCCAGCCGGCCCGCTCCTTGTACAGAGAGAGAAAAGCGCATCGCTGCTAGCTAGTACTCCATGCATGTTGACCATATATGCAAGGATCTCCACCCGTCTATCCATCCGGCGGCCGGCCTCTCTATACGTCCATGCCCGCTTTCGCATCCGCCGCATCGGTAATTCTTCTGCAAAGGATGGCGGCCGGCCGGGCGCATGCATGCACGTACGCATCATTTCGATTACAATTAACGCTAGCTAGCTGCTTTTGGTGTTGTGCTTGTCAAAGGCTCAAAGCTTAGGTGGTGCTCATTTTGGCTTTTTTTGAGTGGCTTATGGCTGAAAAGCACTGTGGTTGGTTGAAAAAATATTGTAGCTGACAGAGACTTATTTAGCATAATTAAATTTAAAAAAAATTATAAAATATAAAAAATATGTTAGCCCAATACGTATAATACAAACAAATACGGGAAAAAAAGAACCAGCAAAAAAGCTCAACAAAAAGCCAAAAGTTTAGAAAAAAGACGAAATTTATGAATAGTGAAAAATAAACCGGAAGCCAAAAGCTGAAGCCCAAATGAGCACAGTGCATGTTTGGCTGGCCACTCGTACGGTACCATGCATGCATGTATTGCATGACTTTTTGGTATATACAGCGCACTCTAAATTTATATTTATAAAATTAGTCATATATACATAAAAATAATAATAATATTTTTGTCGCTCGGTCACTAGGCGGTAGTATCCGTATAGCTAACACATGGGCCTACTGCCCCACCACTGTGCGGCAAGCGGCCCAACCACTGTGCACCACCCAATTTCGTAACCATTAATTTTTCGATAATTTCAGAACATGTAAAATTTTTTAAAAAAATTATGAAATCAAGTCTACTATGTGAGGTCCTTGAAGAAGATTTCATAATTTTTGGAGCTCATTTTCGATATTAAAAAATCCCTACAAATAGCACACATAAATGAATTTTGAAGTAAAATTCAAAAATGGTAAAATTACAAAACATTACATAATTAATAACACTGCATCTGGAGTCTCTACAAAAAATTTCATAATTTTTGGAACTCATTTGTTATATCTAAAAATTTATAAAAACAGTACACCTAAATGAATTCGCTAATTGCAATTAAGAAACAGTAATTAATTGGGCTAATTGGGTGGTGCACAACCACCGGGCGGCACCTACCTCCAGTGCACAGAGCCAGGCGGTAGGCCCACGTGTTAGCTGCACGCATGTTGCCGTGCGATGACCGGACGGGAAAAGTGCAATTTTGTAATTCTCCCGGCGTATACGGGTATTTTTGCAAATACGGATTCAAAACGCGCTATATGTGCCAAAACATCTTGCACTGCATGCTCCATTCAGTTAACATGCATGTACTCGTGGTCAGTCTCTACGTATACTGGCACTACAACGCCATGCATGGGAATTTTTAGCGGATTTGGCGCTGTTTGTGATGGCATTTACAAAACTAGCCATATGCATAGTGCATTTATAGAAATGGTGTTTTTGCCATCTGGTAGGTGGGCGGCAATGCGGGGAGACGACACATGGGCACCTGTTGCCCCGTGAACTGACGGTAGGTGCCTGCCACCCGCCCACCAGACGGCAGGCGCCTGCCGCCCGCCGACGGGACGGCAGGTGATTAAGCCTACTAATTAGCCGGCTTAATCATTGCCTAAACATGCAATTTTATATTATATTTGTTTAAATATAGCAAATGAGGTCAAAAAATTATGAAATTTTATGCATAGACTCCTGACATAACATACTTCATTGTGTAATGTTTTTACAATTTTATCCTCTCTGAATATTGCTCAAAAATTCATATGATTTTGATATTTGTAGGAATTGTTACATATAGCAAACGAGCTCCAAAAATTGTAAAATTTTATGTGGAGTCTCTCAACACAGTCGACCTAATTATGTATTTTTTTTGAAAATTTCATGCGCTTCAAATTTACCATGTTAATTCGTGATAATTTAATCATAATTAGCGATATGCGAGATGGATGTCCCCCCTTGGTGCTGCCCCTTGCCTGCCGAAATGCTAGTCTGTCCATATTGTACCCCCTTGCCTGCTCCCTCCTTTGGACATGTGTTGCCGTGACATACTAGCCCCCCTCGCCCACTCCCTCGCCCGCACAAATGTTAGTCTGGCCATATCGCCCCGCCTCGCCTGCTCCCTCGTGCGCACGTATGTCACTTTTACCATGCTGTCCCCTATTGCCCGTGGTGGTACATGTCGACAATGCATCCATAATTTCCGATGGCAACGCACCATATTCTCTTTTCGCTCACTTCAAATACAGAGCTCTTGTAATCGCTCATCTAAACTGTGTTTTGCTTCTTATAGGAAGAAGAACCTTCTATGTCATACAATAACATAGCATGGCAGACACCGAGGGTCCTGTCGGTGTGGGGTTGCCAAAGGAAGACCTTCCTGTGGAAAGGAGGGAGGATTTCGGTCCTAACTACCGCTTGATGCTAAACAGGCGGGCTTAACCGGTATGGCCGAAATGCAGACATAGAGAGGATGCAGTTGTGTAAGTCATCGAAGGCTATTTCGATTACAGGCGACGTTTCTTCCGATACCCATACTCTGGGGTACAATTAGCCAATAGTTTATTTTCTATTACTGCCAATAGAGCTTTCATGTTAGCCTCCTTTCCAACAGATGGCGAAATGCGACTTCGTCCGCTGGATCGATCCTCTCCATAAACACTATGTTGTGAGGTATGTGGATACACTGTGGGAGCGATTCTTAGAGATAGAGGTACAGATTGATAGTCTCAATAAGGAGAATAATGACCTCCGGCAATAGATGCAACGCAAGAGGGGCAACGAGGAGGTTGTCAACATATAAAGTTCGTGTGATCCCACATGCTGCCATGCGAAGCCTAGCTGCATATGTGTGTGCCACTACAATAACGACCAGCCATGTCCGAGGCACCCCCACTGCAACACTCTATGTGGGTACCATGAGGCACCTTCTACCAGTAGGCACGTACAAAGAAGCTTGCAGCATGTAGTTCGTGGTTATGTTAATCTCATGAAGCATATAACTAAATGGTGTACGCGTCATTGTGATTGCTATTTTTTGAGTGGACTGTTCAAATATTGCGTCGCGTGCATTAAGCTAGAGGGGTCGATATGCATTGAACAAACGTACATCATAAAAAGGAGTACAAATAAAAACGCAACAATATTACAGACATCACGTGCAATAATAGATTATGGAGTAAATCATTCAGATAATCAATTGATTAATTGCCAATTACATCTTAAATGGCTACAAATATGAATTAATGTGATACACTAAAAGATACATGAAATTATAACACTAAGTGGTGACTAGACAAGTTCGGTCTGTAGTTCATGTACTAAAAAGGTGTTGTATGCATAACACCTTAGACATTTGCCTCATTTGCGCACATACCTTGTACACATACGAGCATGGCTTGTGCAGGAGCTTTGACTTGTTGTAGGTGCATATTGCCACATCATCGAGGATGCATGCCTGTTTCCTTTCACCCCTGGCATGACTGTTCACATGACCGGTGCACTCGGTACACACGGTTAATAGACAAGGTGTACCCCATAATAGCTTGTTTCAGAGCTGCCTTGCTAGGGAAGCGCTGCCCAACTAGGAGGGTGTCAGCTTGAAACCCCCACTAGGACCCTTCTTCTTGCGGCAGTACGAGGGAATGCACCGCAACATAATCGAGTCTGGAGGACACATAGGGCACCTCTGATGACACAATTCCCCGGGTGGACCAACTGTCTGCGGTGTGTCTCCTTCGTTGCTTCTCTCTATGTGTATCCCCTCTCAAGCATGTAGTGCTCTTGAGTGTTTCTTGATCTTGAGTGAGGGAGAGGATGGATTGAGACTCTTGTAATCATTCCTCGTGTATCCAATCGGGGTATCGGGACTCCTTGTAATCCTTGTTATTCTGGAAATGGATCTCTGAAGTTTATTCCCTGTTCGTGCCTGTTTTCCCTTCGATGGTCTCTATGTTTGATTTTTGAGTTTTTGTGTTTTGGCTCGATTCTTGCTGAGGAGTGGCAAAATGGGTTGCTCTGTGATGGAATTGTATTTCTAGACCTTTTGGTCAGCTGATTCCAAGAGCTCAATGTTTGATTTGGAAGAATCAAGTTTCTTGCCTCCCTGTGCCCTGCTCATTCTCTGTTCTTGCTTCTAGGGTTTGTGATGTTTTTTGATTTCCTTCAAAAAAATTTGTGCCCTAGTTTGAGTTCTTTAGCCCTGAGACTATTGCTTACATGTTTACCAAGTTTCATGGGCAAAAGATCAAAGATTGGCTGGGAAATTTGATTTTTGAGCAGCACTCTGTAACTTTTCTGTCCTTGACCAAGATTGGTCAATTCTTGCTCTTGAGTTGTCTTTTCTTGGTCTCCTAGGGTCTACATGCTAATTTGATCTTAGTTCTGCTTTTCTGGACTGAAAAATCCAGAGGGAAATCTTCAATTTTCTCTCTGTGTGAAGTTGTGGTTTGCTCTGAATTTTTCAGCTTGCTGCTGGTCTGATTTTTCGAGAAGCGATCAGACCGGTGCTGGCCTGGCGGTCAGACCGCTCCTGCCATGGCGGTCAGACCGGCCACTGACCAGCGGTCAGACTGGCGGCCAGACAGCGGTCTGACCAGCCTATGCCAAGCGGTCTGACCGCCTCTGCCAGAGTTGGCTGCTATCTGCTGTGCTGAGTTTCAGTTCATATCCCTTGTTGTTCTTTCTGTGTTCTTGGGTCTTTACTGAGCTTAAATCTTTTTCTTCATAGCACTCCTTGCTATCGGAGAAGAACATTTGGATTGGAGACTTGTGGGGGTCGGTTTTTTTAAGTAATCGACATTCACGCCCCCCCTTCTATCGCCGATTTCGATCCAACAGGAGGCAATCAAGACAACGCACATGGGGCACGAACATGTGCGTGAAGCCAAGCTGCGGACCCTCAAGAGGGACTTCGAGGGGATGAAGATAGAGGAAAGAGAGATTGTTGAAGACTTCATCAGTCGAAAGACATCTGTTGTCACCGGCATCCGTGGGTTGGGCGACACTACAGTAGATGAAATTGCTGTTGTTCGCAGGTTTCTTTAGGCTACCCCGGCGCGCTACATGTAGCTCATCACCTCCATCAAACAGTGTGTGGACTTGAAGACCCTCATAGTCGAAGACCTCGTTGGGCGATATAAAGCCTATGACGAATGCGTCTGAATCAGTTCTAGCAATGAGGCAAAGGAGAGTGAGCTTTTGATGCTCACACACATGCATTGGGACTCTCAATAAGAAGAATGGAGAAGGGTCAGGTGGCAGCACAAAGAAGAACTGTGGCCGTGGCGATGGTTGCATCACGGGTGGTGGTGGTCATAGAGACGGCCATGACGACAACATCGACGACCTCAACTTCGCCACTAGTGAACGTAAGTTCAAGAAGAAGGTGAAGTGCTACAACTGCGGCATGCGTGGACACTTTGCCAGTAAATGCTGCAAGTCAAAGAAGGAGGGGCGCATCTCGTTATGGCTGATGCCGATGACGAACCGGCACTGCTCTGAAATTCGGTGAAGTGGTACTCACAAATAATGACAACAAGATTAGGGGGTTGATTGTTGAAACTAATCTTGTTGTTGATAGTGGTTGGTGTCGAGTACTCATGTGTTTGAGTATTGTGTAGTTGTGTTGTCGAGTACTCGATGTGTTCGAATACTGTGAAGTCGTGTACTTGGTGTGTTCGAGTACTGTGTAGTCGGTGTATCCGAGTACTATAGCAGTTGGTATGTTTGTGTGAACCAGTCGTAAGACATAGTAAACTGGTCGTAGCTATAGCGAACCGATTGTAGCTACAGTAAACTTCTCATAATAGTAGCAGTCGTTAGTCGAGCTGCATAATGGTCGTAAGCTACAGTAATGGTCAATGCCTGAAGACCGATAGTACCGTCTGTATGAGCGGTACTACCAGAGATGCAGTCAAAGTACTGTGGTCGATAAGCCGTGGTCGGTGGAGCGGTCGAAGTGAAACCGTGGTTAGAAATGCAGTCGAAGTGCCATGATCGACAAGCCATAGTTGTTAAAGTGATCGAAATATCGTAGTCGAGAAGCCGTGGTCGAAGTGGTGTAGTCGAGCAACCGTGGTCGAAAGACTCAAAACAAGACTCCAAGGTGGTCAGATTTGTGTGTGGTCATAGAGATGGTCAGGTAGCAATATATCTACACATATCGGTCGTGTCCACTAGCTATGTTGGTTAGGGAAGCGAGTTTTTCGGGGAGTGCGCGCCATTTTTGTTAGCTTGTTTTGTGTGTAATCTGAAACTACAAATACAAAGGAAAAATAGAAAAGCTGTATAACATTATGCAGCAAAAAACTCATTGAAAGTTGTTGTTGCATGTTACAGGTGTGCGTTTCTGGGCTGGGCCAGCAGTCGGAGGCCGCGACGTCGCTGCTCGGCTCTCCACGCCGCCGTCAGAGAAGACCGCTAGATCCGCTTGCCACTGAGCCGACGAAGTCGCCCGGTGGGCCGCACGCTGCCAGATCCAACAACGGAGAAGAAACCGGGGAGCAGAACGGATGAAGAAGCCGGGGAACCAACGAGACCCGATCCCTGCTTCGCGCGTCCGCCATAACGGCCTTCGCTCTGGGCTCTGATCCTTCGCCGGATCTGGCCTCCGCGCCGCGCCTCCTGTCGCTGGTTAGAGAGAAGAGAGACGGAGAAGCGAGAGACAATTGGTATAAAGAGTTTCTGCACGAAGCACTTTGACCCCACGGGTGTTCCGCCACATATTGCCTCGTCAGAAGATATGGAGTTAAGCTTCTCGGAAAAGTATGCACCCATTTAGATATGTCCAAATGGACGGCACGGAACGACAGCCACTTGATACGGCATGGGCATATCAGCCGGAACAGACCACACCATTTCGGCCAGTGGGCTGAGACACCGGCCTAGGTGTTCGTGTTGTGCCTGGTCGACACAAGACAGGCCATAGAGGCATGACATGTCTGTGTAGCCCATTCGACTCGAAATTTTTTGAAAAAACTAAATAGTTAAAAAAATATGTATAATTTGAAAAGGACACAATAAATTATAGAAATTATACAAAAAAGACGCATCAATTTGTAAAAAATAGAAAAGGACAATAAATTGTAGAAATGTAATAATGAGTTTTTATTGATGTTAAAATGGTTGTCTCGTTAAAAACTTACTTCGAATAAATCTTGGCAAAGAAAAAAGAGTTCAGTCTGAATCTCAGCATTACAGGTGAAAAAGCATAAAAGTACAATGTATTATAAATGGATGCTCTAAGATCATCGGCGGTGTCATCGCCGTCGTCTAGATACAGATTGTTGAACGCGTGTTCTAACTCTGTATCCACCACGCAGTGTTGGGCTCACGCATCAACTTGTTCCTAGTCTTTCATTGTGAGAAGTACTTCCACCATCTCACCCGTGAGTCTTGTTCTTCTGTTCTCCAATATTCTTCCATAAGACTGAAAGCAAACTTGGAAGAAATCATCGAGACAAGAATAGTTAACACATCCCGTGTTAATATAGATAGCACCGGATATGTTAGCTTGTGCTCGTGCCACCATTCTAAAATATTGAAGTCCTCTATGTGGTGAGACACGGGGTCACTATCCAAAAAGACTGATAATCCCCCACAGATCCTGGTATGGATTGATCCACGTCCACCACTTGACGATGTAAAGCTTGATCTTTCGGAGGACTTCTCAAAGGAAAAGATGGTGCCTCACATGTTTGTCTTTTTACCTAAAGTGGGTGGTGGTGGAGGTTATTACAAGCGAACTTCCTGAAACTTATGTTGTACTTCCAGTAAACTTCAGATAGTTGTGAATAAATAGCTGTAAAATAGTTAGGATAATCAATCCCTATATAATCACCTATAATTAAAAAAAACATTAGTGAATTATACAATGTTAGCTCTTGGATCTAAAATAAATGCAAATGCATATAAGTATAGAATCTCATTCCAACATTTTATATATGTAGCAAGAAGGATTCGGCATATGTACCAAATAAGGGATCTAAAAATTTTATTTGTAAGACCAAAATCTTCAATGGTTTTGATAATACATTATGCTATATTCTCACCCGTGTGTGCTACATCAATTAGTTCCAAGTCTATAATTCTCATTTGTAATACCCAATTATCATTTAAGTAATGAGCAACTATACTAAGATAACCCTCCATAGCATGACCACTCTATATATCTGAGGTTAAGACCAGGGCCGGTCCTGGGATTTTAGGGGCCCGGGGCGAAACTAGAAATAGGGGCCCTAGTATAAATATCTAAATATAAATACACACACAGATATATATATATATATATAATTTTACCAACAAACACTTAAAATGCGTTATGTATTAAAGAAAAATTCATATCAAAGAATTTATAGATATTACCTTAAAAAAAATTTCTAACATTTCTAGATGCGAAGTCATAGATGATGGTATTGATATCAATCTCATCCAATAATATGTCTCTTGCTTTGTTATCAAGATTACCTCAATTTATCAGATCATAAATATTTGTAGTAAATACTGGTTCATCAAAACTAGCAGATTCTATAGCAGATGAATTAAATATGTGCTCATGATCACTCACATTGTTATCATCTGTGTTGATGTTGACATGGTCTTCCATAGGGCCCTCATCTTCTAGATTCACATTAGCATCTTCCTCTACAGCAACTATCGCCAATTCATCAGGATTTCTTGAACTGCTCGTATTACTTTTAAAAAATTTGTCAATGGATCCCCTCTGTGATTCTATCAACTCATCTATTTGTTTCCTCTTTTTTTTCACTGCAGGATGCATATTTTCTAGATGACATGGTACTGAAAATTTAAAGAACAATAGTATAATTAGTAACTACAAAGCACTAATTATTGATTAAAAAATTTCTAATATGCAAACTGCAAGAAGCAATGACAAAGTGAATAAGTGATGTAGATGTGGCCCCTCATTTCTTCGTACAAGTGTAGCAGGTGAACAACTTTTTCAAATACATAATCCAATCACAGTTCTGAACACGGCTCCAAAGTGAACGACTGTATGGCATTGCTGCGACTATATATATTTACAGGCATTCAACCTTGTAACTAGCATGCACATTATAATTACCATCGAACAGGGGTGGAGCCAGGAATTGGATATGGAGGGGACAAATGGACAACAAGTAGAGTAGAACCAATGAATCATGCCGGATTTACCGATCCAATAGTCACATATCAAACTATCAAAGTAATATGTTTCGCAAATAAATATTCTAGCCAAGTAAATTGCTTGAACCAACTACTTTGAAATCGGCGACGATGAGATAATTCACTGAGCGGGTACTCTGCTAACATAGGTTGATATGGGCCCTCTGAAATATAAAATCTTCGAGCTTCATCTTGTTGATCAACTGGCAATTCTAAGATTTGAACACGTTTACCAGGGTCTCTCTCAAATCTAGTAGCTACAATTGGTTGATGCTCGGCAGCCTCGGCTTCTAATGGTGCAGCAGCAACACTACTCTGATTATTTGGATTTTCCACATCATGTTCGTTAGGAGTTTCCCCTTCCACGTTAGGAATTTCCACTTCCACGTTAGCACTTGAACCAACAGGCTTAAAAAAACTATGAATTGTCTTTCTCTTCTTCATATCATCTAAAATTGTATGGGACAAATAACAAATTCATTTGGTATTTTGGTAATGGAAATATCAAATATGGAATGCAAGGCTAAAGCCGAATGCCTCACCGAGTCACCGTATACTATAGTCTATAGAGAATTAGAGAATAGAGATCATTGATGATTGATTAGATTACCTGGCTAACGGGGACGGGCGGACTGTGGATAGCGTTGGTGGACAGCGGGACAGGCGGAGTATGGGTATGGTTTGCGCTGCGCGGGCGGACGGCGGACGCGGACGCGGACGGACGGCTCACGGTTGGCGTGATGGCGTCGCTTCGCCTCCTCCTGGAAATTGGAATATGAAGCGGCGCCGCGCCGTCCTGCACTCCTGCTGGGCTAATTACTAATTGATTGGGCTGCCCGCTGCCTGTTACATCCAGTGGGGTACTGGGGGGCTGGGCTGACGTTGGGGGGTGCCAGGCCCCCCCCTCTCCCCGCCACTGCCATCGAAGAAATCATCGTCAAAAGTCAAAACCCTACCAGCGTGCAGTACGTACTGGTACTATTGAATAACAAGATGAACATATCTTATTGCAGAATGTATAATTATTGTTCCTTCTTTCATAATTTAATACATATGTAAAGAAGCCTGTTACTACGAAATAGACTGAATGCTTCAACAATAGAAAAGGATATGATATCCCCTGTAACAGCTTTTCGTTTACCAGTTTTAATTCCCTGGGAAATGCAACAAATCTACCAAATATACAGTTTTAAGGTATGCACGCGCACGAATAAGATGATAGAGTGAAAGCAGATCTCGGATAAATCTGATAGCTACGTAATCGATATATGACTTGAGGTATAAAAATTAAAAAACCAAAGAATCATCACATTCACGGTTTACCATTCTACTAACAGCAACAGCATATGACAGAAAAATAACCATACCTAATCCAAGTTATGCGCCTATGTACTATTTAGTATCTGTTCGCACTGCTTCTCACAGCAAATTGATGCACTCCAGAACATGCGCTTGCAATTGCATGCAAAGGACTAAGACGGATGCTTCGCTTGGTCGCTTACCGGCGGGGGGACGTAGCGCGGCGGAGAGACGGGCAGACCGCAGACGGCTACCCTCGGCGCGACAGATGGATGGGATCAGTACGTGGATTAGATTCAGTCGTGATGGTTGGGAGGCGGCGCCGCCCTAGACGAATACGATCAGACTTCAGAGAAGATGAGAAGTCGCAAGTCGGCGGATCCGCGGATGTGGTATACAGGGCCCCGCAAATGTAGTACCCAGATTTTATAATCCGGATTCTACTGTGTTTAGCTGCACTATTCCCTGGATCAGTAGATAGTGCACACAGTTACAGTTATGGACATCAAAATACATATCATGCGGAAGCGTAAATATAATAGTAAACTTACTCATGGGCCGATGAGGCCGCAATCATTAAATTGCAGCAGTGGAAGAACGAAGCACACAGGTGGGACCTTCAGGACGTGCCCACAGGCAGCTAACTGGAGGTTCGCGGCATAGCCCTTACATCTTCATCTTCTCTGCCAGCTTGTCCAATCTTGTTGCTAAGGCGAGGTGATTTGATTCCTGATTCCGAATTTTGTCGCAAAAGCGAGTGTGAGCACTCCAACCCCGTGCTCCGCGAGCCAATACACAGAATGCAGATAAATAGTATGCATGGCTTAACAAAGGAGAGGCTCGAGTTATTTTATTTGGCAAAAATCGCTTTTGGTAGCATTATTATTATTTAATCATAGTGTTATTGTTACTGCCTATACACCACTTAGTAACTACCATGATCGACTTAATCCACCAAAATACACTTTCTTTATGGATTGCTGTCTAAGACTCCAAACAGCGAATGACATCATTTAACCAGTCCACCGATCATGCTCTCTCCATATTGATTGCCATCTATGACTCTTAAACAACGATTATCATTAATTATGCAATCCACCAATCATACCTTCATTGCTACCTAAATCCCCACATAGCGAGTATCCCAACTTATATAATCCATTGATCAATTACTGCCTAAAACTCTAAACAGCTAGCGACATCATTTATCTAATATCATTTAAATAATCCACCGAACACACACTTTCTATATTGAGTGCTGTCTAAATCTCCAAGCAGCGAATATCGTCAATTATACAATCCACCAATATCTTTTGTATTATAATTTCCTAAAAATCCAATCTTTTAATTTCTATTCATCCACTCCTCATCTCTGAGTTCTAATAATCCTCTAACATAATTACTTTCAAATCCACCGATGTCATTTGTATCAGGACTTTCTAACAATCCAATCCCTTTTGTATTGATCCAAAACCATAATCTGCTCTTCCAGTAATCAATCTTTTCGATTTTCTATCTCTAACTAATTCACTAGTATACCTCCACCAAGAATATCATTGATCAAGATTATACTCCTAAAATTGTTATCGTACCTCCAAATTTCAATTAACTCATCTAGTAATCAATTTTACTAATCCCAATATCGTCATCATTTTCCAACAATTATAATAGTTATCAATGTTGTAATCCAGCAATTACTATCACACTCCCTAATTCTCCAATCTTGTAAATCATCTGTCTAACCTATATACTCATTTAGACTCTACCAATGTATTTCTCCCAGAATCTACTCTATCGTTTCCTATTTATGATCGATATGGATCCACCAATACTTTTATGTGTATACTACAATCATACATCTCCTTTACTCACGACCATTTTTATTCTTCCTGACATTTTCTTTGTGAGAAATGTTACCATTATTTAAAAATATAATACATAGAAATTCCCTGAGACCTAGCAGTTTTACTCAAAAACATAATGAATAAATGAATGCAATAATAATAGTGATCCAGATTCCATCCACCATTACATGGCATCCGCACCATATGCTAACATTTCAGCGTTATAACCGCTTACATTACCACTGGGACGACACCCAGGACAACTCAAATCAGGGCTTTCCACTGCCCTTCCACTTTTCCAATCCCAACCATAAATCATTTTGAAATAGAACTATATCTGGTTAAGTTCCCATGTCCGCCCCTAACCGTGGGCACGGCTATTCGAATAGTTTTGACTCTGCAGAGTTTGTACACTTTCACCACAAGAGATGATCAACTCGTTGCCCCACATGATTCCGTAGACATGTGGTTGAGTAGACCCTCACAGTGACTTTTGAAAGTATCTAGTCCCTTTTCTCATTCACCTTATGGGAAACTGCCCACTTGCGGTGGGTCCCATCTATGCGCGGGATGTTTCCCACAGCCACTACGCAGCTCGGGCTTCTACTTCCCGCAACGTAGGACAGCTGGGAAACTTCACCCTACACCGGTGTCCCTTCAGGCCCCCTTGCCATAGCGTAGCCCCATCAATCCCCTACCAGTGAGATGAGTCCGGGGAATTCGATAAATTTACTTAGCCAAGTTGTATTTTACAGACTTGTGGTTGTACTATTTTACACAGGAGGTCATGACAAGATTCAGTCCTTATTGGTATCTGGGCGGTTTACCATTAACCCACTTTGTGCATCCACTGCACCACATCTACACACCCTCGAACCATCCGCCCAGATAATTAAGCAAGTTGGGGTTTTTGAGAGTATAAAATAATCGTACCAACATATATCAGTCATTACCACCATGACTGCCCAAACCAGTTTCACATGATTGAAAATGACAATGAGGTTTGGGGCATTTCAGCGCCCCCTGAATATCTATGCAGTACTAAGCATAGCATATAATTAGGGACTTATTTTTGAAATGTTACTATTATAATTTTGCTAGGGCGACAAGGTTCACACATTCAAATATTCCAAAGGAGGGTACTATTATTCAAGGTAAACAATGGACATATACTAGAATGGTAAATTAAACATGTATTTGCATATAAACTAACAACATGCAATTTGATAATTTAAATCAAAGTAATTTGCAGAAAATATAGGTTCAACATGATCAAAGTATTGACTCGCCTGGTGTGGTTTACCGCTGTCTTGAACTCACACAATAATTTCTCTTGAGCTTCTGGTCTTTAGCTTCACTTCGGGCTTAATCTCGCTTGATCCACTGAATCTTCACGACGTCCAATTTCTAATTACGCGACAAGCGACTGAATCCAAATAAAAGCAAATAACTCAAAAGATCCGAATAAATTCAAATAATCTCAATTTAGTTTTATTATGCACAAGGTTGATTATTTTATTAATTAACCAATCTTATTATTAGCGGTTTGCATCTTATTAAATGAGTGCTTTATTGTTGATATTTTATTTAGCGAAATCTTGCCAAAATGCTTAACTTAGTTTGCTTAAATATAATTAGATGGGCGTAGGAAAATAGCTTTCATGATTTTAGGGATAAGTAACCCACACTTGGTATTTTATGGGGCACGTAATTAATTTTTGAGGGTTAAACTAATTAAGCAGGGTAGCTTCAAATTCGTACCATTGAAATGTTATAGCGGAGGGTACTTTCATTCAAATCATTATATTAATTACTTTTGTGGCCAAGTCTTATTTATCCTAGATTTAGACAAAATGAGATGATATAATCCCTATGCTTCACAATTAGAATTTTTTTTAGCCATGACATTTTTATTATTAGTATTACTATTTTATTACCTTCATGTTAACTTCTTGATAATAAGGAAAGAGTTCATGGCATAAGCTTATTTGGATTAATCTTGTATACGAGGATTAATTCTTATTCTTGGTCGGCATACAGCTTATTAAATGTTAAGTTTCTAATTAGATTACACCAGTCTTTTGTCATAAATTTATAAGTGATTTCTTTACCATCCGCATATTATTTCACTGCATGCATGATCATGGATTTTGACAAGATGAAATGGGGAAATTCTTAAGCTTCATGATTTAAAAACCTTATACATGAGGGTTAAAGTATAAATCTTGATGGGCATATAATCGAATTAACCAAAGTTAGGTTTCTAATTGAGTTTCATAAATCTTTTCATTATGGTCACTTAAGTAAATTTCTTACTCCTATTTTTATTCCTAATTTATCTTTGCTGGGATGTAAGCATGAATATTCATTTACCTATGAGTTCACCATTTAGCAAAAGAGTGTAAAAAGAGTTGCACTACATCTGGTTGGGTCTACCCGACAGCCCCAGAGAAAAGGATGCCTTCGGATAGCTGAAGATAGCAAATGCAACAGAGGAGGGAGACAGGGGAGGGAGGCCGAAGTATGGCAGCGGCGGCGACGCCGGCGAAGCGCAGCCGAGGAGGCGGCGACAGCCACCAAAATGGGACCCCTAAGCGAAGAGGAGTCTCTGGGAGATAGTGGCGCCGGCCGGGAAGGTGCCATAGCAAACCGGCGGTGACGTTAGGCAGCCGGTGGTGAGGGAGGAAGGGGCGCCGGTGGCCGGAAAGGAGAGGGAAGAGACAGGTGTGAGTATGAGTATAAGCAGGGCATGGGGAGCTCACCAGAGCAGCCGAGCTGGCTGGAGGGTGGCGGTGGTGAGCCGGCGACACATGCAAGCGGCGGCGCTGGGGGGCTCTCGTGGCCGGAGAGTTCGGGCGACGGGGAGCTCCGACCGACGGTGGGAAAAGCTTCAGGGTGAGGAGGTGCTGCTCCCACAGCGCGCAATCGGCCCGAAGTCAACCGGGGTGGAGGCGGCGGCCGAAATGGTGATGGCCGGCCGGACTTGGGGAAGATGGCCGTCCCGAAAATCCTGGCGCACGGAATTCCAATCAAGACGGAGGGGATGAAGAAGAAATGTAGGGGATCGGGATGATGCGCTCCATTTTGGAGGGGCTCGCCGGAGGGCGGGATTCGGCATGGAGGCGGTGGCGGCTTGCTTGCGGGCGGAGGGGAAGAAGGGGAGGAGAGGAAGAGAAGAGCGCAGGGGCAAAGGGGAAAAGGGAGCGGAGCCTTTGTAGGCACAATGGGGCCGAAGAGGCGCGGTGGCTACGGACCAGGCGGCGGGGCGGTTCGCTGGGCAAGAACCGGAGGCGCGGGGCTCGGCGGGCGGGGCGCGGGGCTCGATGCATGCAGCCGGGGCAGGGCAGGCGCGGAGCTCGACGCGCGGAAGATGCGTGGCGGCGACGCAGAGCGGAGAGAGGAGAGGGGCGACGTGGAGGACGCGCAGCCGTGGGTGAAGGGAGGAGGAAGAAGGGAGCACAGGCGCGGGTGGGGAGAGAAAGGCGTGCGGGTGAGGCGCGGGGTCCGCAGGACCAGAGAGAGAGGGCGAGATGGAGGGGCCCGCGTGGCTTTGTCGGTAGGGGGAGCTAGCGCCCGGGCCATCTCGGCAGAGAGATGTGGCGTGGGGGCGGGAACTGTTGGGCCGGGCCGTTTTCGGCCGGCCTGGCTTTTCCTTTTTTTATTGCATGATATTTGCATGTGTATATATATATATATACACAGACATATATACATGTATATATGTTTTTATTTATTTCTATTTTTGTATATGTATATATGTTTACTTTATCTAGATATTTATACATATGTATATTTTTTTATTTAATTGCACATTCATTCTGTATTCATGTGAGCATATAATGAATATATTTATTCTTGTTTCCCTTCTGTAATACTATTTACAATATGAAAGTTTTATACTTGAATTTAAATCTCTCCCTCAGCATGTTGGATTGTCTTTTTAGTTTTGGACTCAAATTTATAAATGACTTTTACTTCCATATTTTCTTTTATGGTATTTTTAATTCTAATTATATTTTTCTGAAATTTCTTCAATTTTTGAGTCCTCAACCAAAAATTTTCAAGAAGCACCTTAAAAATCCAATATCAAGAAAAATACTTTTGCTCAAATAATCCCAAAATCTTTCATCTTCAAAAGTTAAATTTTTGGGATGTTACAGCAAAGAACCTAGTATATGTATACAGCAAAGAATTTTCGCCGGTATACCGTATACTCTACTACATATTATATGTATATCAGTATATGGGGGCCCCTGGATTTTGGGGGCCCGGGGCGGCCGCCCCGCTCGCCCCCCCAGGGCCGGCCCTGGTTAAGACTACTAAAAATGTATAGGTTCCAAAAAGTTCTTTAATTTTTTTTCACGATTATCATTGTAGTACTTAACTAAATCTCTAGTGATTGTCTATCTAGAAACATGAGTAAATTTAGGATTATGAGTAGTTCTAATGTATTTTTGGAATGCATCAGACGTACCAAAATTCAAAGGAAGATCTTGTGAAGTCTCGAGCTGCATCAGGATTATAATCCCAGTTACGTACCGTACCATCAGGGTTGTAATCAGTTGTGTCTGCCTCATAGTGATGCCTTGTTTTTCTTTACATATCTGGGCATGTCTATGCAAGTATTTGGTTTCACCTGTAGATTTTGTAGACAATTCATGATAACATATTTTACAAACAACAACTCTTACCAAATCTTCGGATGGCAATTGCTTCATGACCTTGTCAAATCTTCTCATACATCCGACGTACTGGGTTTGGACCTCTTTACTCTAGTGCTTGCTGATGCAAAGGCACTTCTAGAGCCTGACGATGGTATAACAACGGTCTGCTCGGTGGCCTCGGCCATTTGAGGTGGAGGCGGAGTCATCCCAAATGATGCAAGATCTTTCGGATGAATTCTGTACTCACTAGCAGCAAATTCGTCAAAATGTTCCATGAAGAAATTTTGAAATGTGGAAAACTGCAAAATACAAATACAAAATTAGACTACTACCAAATACAAATATAAAATTAAGCTAGTACCTATTTTATCACAATAAAGAGAAATAAGAACAATATAACAACATGAAAGTTAATATTATCACCTCTTTACTTGAATGCACGCTGGGCTTCGAATTTTTGGAATTCTCACACAAATTATTTTGAATTTTACCAAATTACCACAAAGAGCTTCAGAATTTTCACAAGAGATTGAGGAGAGGAGGATGTTGATTTGAGTGTGGATTGATGAGGTGGTATTCTGGCTATTTATAGAAAAAATTTTAGACTTTTTCTTATTTTTAAACTCACAAACGGCTATATTTTTTTTTGAAAAATCGACAGTTGTCGTGTTAAATGGGCTAAACAGATCAAATGGGTTGTGCCCATCATGCCATGCATGTGCCCAAAGGTTGGCTTTCGTGCCAAATGGGTCATGCCAATGGGCCACGCGTGCCTGGTTCGTCGTGTCGTGCCCAGGTATGACACTTATCTTACTGTGCTACGGTGGGCCAAGGCGGCGGCCTAGGCATGACCCATGCCTTTGTGCCATGCTGGCCCGACCCGTGGGTTGTCGTAGCCTACCGTGCCTACAGTAACGGGCCATAGACTCGCCCGTTTGGACACCACTACACCCATTGAACTCCTCATGGCTCAAAGCTACGAGTGCAATCGGGTCAGATTCGGACGGATATTATTCATACTGTATTTTAACCCATATTTTTTCTCCAGATTCGGAGTCAGATACAGTAAAGCCAGATACGAATACAAATTTAGAGTATTCAAATATGGTACCACTGGGACAAAAACATGATTATTTCAGATCGGAAACAGATAATATAGACGGACAGTATGTGCATACGTAAAGGAATCTACATTGAACAATAGCACCATCACTTCGAGTCTTTAACTAGCAAAACATTCATCTAGATTACTTAAGTACGATAGCCGATACAACAAGAGTTCCACATGACTGATAAATTCATACATAGGTTCAAAAACCGATAAAGTCATACATTAGTTCAAAAACTGATAAAATTCATACGCAAGTTCAACATAAGAGGGGAGGATTGGTGGCGACTAGCTAGAGTGGCTGGACTTTGGAGTTAGATTAGGACTTAGGTAAAATCCTAGACCGGTTGGTGTCAATGATAGTTGATAGCTAGGCTGGTTGGGGTACAAACTTACTTGTCAGATATCTGGTCGGATAATATCCGGTTTACCGTTTACCAACGCTATTCGGTCGAATTTTAGTTCTCTCATTTTCGCTACCGCATTCGGCAATAGCTATCTGGCTTTGACCGGATTCGATACTGGATATAAAATTATCTTTCCGTATTTAATCCTGGATCAGTCGGAATTAATTCATACCATTTGCACCCTGTTGTGGTTACAGACCAAACAGAGAGAGAGAGAGAGTGGTAGTGGAGAGTTGAGTAAAATGAATGGCTTGGAGCCTTCCTCCCGTGGCCTATGCCACATATATATTCATATGGGGAGTGTTTGTACAGTTATACCCTTACACATGAGTATTCCCCTCGGGGGCTCTTATGTCATTACACATGTCCTGTTTCGGACCTAACAGGCCTACTGGGCTTAGGTGGGGGCCACCCCTACAACAGGAGCCTCTCATGGTGAAGGGCTTCACGGGCCGAAGCCATGCCGCTGGGTCCTTTGGCCCCCTCTGTCCCATCGGCCTGTGATGCTTTGATGACTTGGATAGTTCGCACATCCACCTGTGCTTGTGCGAGGGCTGTCTTCGGGTCCCGAAGCTCGCGCGGACTCGAGTTGCAGGCGTCGGGAAGTCTGAAGGCTTCGACGGGGCTGAGGTCGTGCTTATGCGAGGGCCGTCGCCCGCCCCCGGGGCAGGCGCGGCTTCGAGGCCGAAGACACTGAGTAGGCTGAGGGCTTCGACCGGGCCGGGGTTCGGGCATGCCCTACCTCGCGCTCCAGATATTTACGGGCGAAGCCGGCTTGGTCGGCTGCCCTTGGCGGCCGAGTCTCGGGAAATGCATCGCGCGATGTGGCGCCCGCGCGGGAAGATGGTTGCTTGGTCCGGGAGTGCGCTTTAATGACACCTGGAATCGCGCCGGCCTTTGTCAGGGGTAGGCTGGCACGGCTGCCCCGCCTGCCCCGCACTGGATGTGGGCACGTGGCCGGCTGTAATTGGAGCGTCGTGGGGTGCAGCATTCCCACGACCGCGGCCGTTCGCCTCTTCCCCAGGAAAGGTAGCCACGTGGCGGAAGCGTATGGGTGCATTGGGCGCTGAGCAGCCACCTACCGCCGCCTGCCGCGGTTTCCAGCGGTTGCACTGCCCGATCGTGGGTAGCCGAACCGCTGTCATTCTGTCGCTCGATCTTCTGCCTGTAGGGGAGACGAGGGGCTTTATAATCCACCCCTGTGGGCGTGCAGTCGTTCCCCTTGGCTGCTTGATCACTTGTGCGTTCCTTGCTACTCCTCTTGCACCCCTTGCTGCTAACCTTGCCTTCGCGCCTGCCCGCCGCCGTGAGAGAGATGGCTGCGCGCGACGACCTCCCAGTTAGCACGGGTGCCGCCCTTGACGACCTGCGCGTCGCCTTAGCAAGAGCGCCTCGTCTAGCCAGCGCTACCTGACGCCACCACCGGCGGAGTACCGCCTGGTTCCACGCGACAGGAAGCAAACTCCCCAGCACTGGGATGTCGTGAAAAGGTCCAAAGGTCGCTGCTCCCGTGTGCTGGGGCGGAGCCGCGTCACGGAGGAGACCCTCCGGACCCTTCTGCAGGAGAAGAAGCTGGAGGAGCGTGCCGGGGCTCGCCTACCCGGGCGTGACGAAGCGGAGCCAAACACGGGGGAGTCGGAGGCGATCGTCTTCGTGGGATTCTTCGACGCTGGGCTCCGGATCCCCGCGACACACCTTGTTCGTGAAGTGCTGCGAGCGTATGGGTTGGAGCTGGCGCAGCTAACTCCGGCCGCAATCGTACGGTTGGCCATCTTCACGTGGGCGATGCGGACGGAGGGTACGCGCCCCCGCGCCGAGCTGTTCGCCATTCTGCACGACGCACGGTGCCACCCAAGGAGAGTAGAAGGGGGGCTTACTCGAACTTCGGCGGCGTGGACTTCGTGCTAAGGTCGGAGTGCTCGCACCTGTTTCCCGCGTTAGCTATGCGGGAAAAGTGGGAGACCGGCTGGACACGGCGGTGGTTCTACTACACCGTGACGAGCACGAGCGGCCTCCGGAGCCGTGGAGAGCCGATGTCATTCGACCGCTGTCCGAGTGTGACGCCTCGGCCTGGCGACGAGCAGCAGGCGCGGAGACTTGCTGGGGTCGCACTCCGGTTCAACATGCGTGACCTCGCGAAGGAGTTCACCATGTACGGGATATCCCCGCTTGCTTGCAACTGGAAATATGAGCGGCGAGGGCCCGATCGGAAGGACGGCCTCTACCCGGGGGTGTCTTGGCTTCATAGGCCCTCCGCGCCCTGTAAGTGTCCCTGCGATATGCCAAGTACCACGTTGGTGGATGCAAACCCCTAGGTATGACCCTCTGCTTATGCCTGCAGTACGCCGGTTGGAAGATGCGGAATGCGCCGTAGCTGCGATACTTGGGCCGTACACGGCGGAGGAGCACAAGGCCCGCGAGTCCGCGACTTTCCTGGCGAGGCAGGGGCGGATTAATCGGGTGTGCGAGGCCTTGGAGATCCCCGTGCCGGAGCGCCCAGTGCCTGCGGGATCACCGAGCGGTGCGACGGTGGCAGCGCCATCTTCTCGGAGCGGGGTCCTGTTGGTGGTTATTGCCCTTAGTTCGCCGGCCGTGCCGCCGGTCGAGGACGTGAGGATGGGGGGCGAGACGGGCGCTGGGCTCAGACCGACCGGTTCGGGGGGTCGCGTAACTCCCGATGAGGCCGTATCCGGTGGCCAGGCGACGAGCATGCGCCCCGCCGTTCTCGAAGATGACGCCTCGTCGCCTCCCGCGGCAGCCGCCGCGCTGTCGCTAACGGCGGCTTCCGCGGCTGCCGAGGTAGTCACGGAGGCTTCACCCACGACTTCGAAGGCAAAACGGCCTCGGGTGCAATCGCCGCCATCTTCCCGGGGCCGATTCAGTGTGGCGGGTTCGGTGACTGCGGCCCTGACGGCTAGCGGGGATGCTTCTGAAGCCGGGAGGGTTGTCGCGCCTCAGGCCAGCGGGGCGCTCCCAACCCAGGTGGAGGTCACGGCAGAGGTGACCGGAGGTAAGCGTAGTTCGTTTTCGTCGCGCGACTTCGCGAAACTCTCCCCGATTTGCTCGCTTATTCCGTCGACGCCAGGCGAGACAAGGTCTGCCAAACGAGGGCAAGAATCAAGCAATGGGGGGCCCCGCGATGTCGCCGGCCTGATTGAGCCGGGGCCTGTGTGTGCCCCAACTGCTCCGGAAGGCACTAGGGCGGGGGCTGTAGGGCCTGACGTCTCCGACTTCGTACCTCGGTGGGAGGCGCTTCGCGCCTGGAACGAGGTGGCAGAGTATGTTGGCGCCCGCCTAGATCGACAGGCGCTGCATTCCTGTGGGGGCGACCTCTTGGCGCTCGCGTTGGGGGCCTCCGAGATGAGGGTAATGGTCTCCGTTCTCGCTGCATACCCCTTGTTTATCTGATAGGTAACCCTTGCTATAAGCCGTGTAGACGCTTGCCATTAGCAAAGACCTTGAAGAGGCTCGCGTTCGTGAGCGGAGGGTACTGGAGGACCAGCTGCGCGTGGCGGACGACGCCAACGCCACCAAGGACGAGGTCATTCGAGTGCTGATGGCGGAGCAGGACGAGGCTGTTGCCGACGCACAGTTGGTGGGTAGGAACGCGAAGAACGCGGCAGTAGCCGCACACCTTGCGATGGAGGAGGCCCAGCGCACCGCGACGGAGGAGCGAACCACCCTTCTTCAGCAAATCTCCACGCTAGAGGCGGAGAAGGAACAGCTTGCCGCCTCCGTTGCGGAGAAAACGCTATCTTGGGATAACGCGTGCTCTTCTGCGTGGAATGCGATAGAGTCCTTGGAGCGGGCGCTCCGGGGGCTTTGTGTGCACGTGGAGGACGCCACCCATGGCTGCCAAGACCTGATGGAGACGCTTGAGTGAATCGAAGAGGGCTCGAGCATTGCCCTTCCTGGCGCCAAGGCTTTCGGCACGCACTGCGGCTATATGAGTGTTGGGCTTGCCCTCGCCCTGCTGCAGGCTGGTGGGTGCGAGCATGTCGATGAGCTGGCGAACCCTCAGCTCGACTTGCCTACCGAGCCCGGGGTGATATCTGATGCCGTTCGTGCCACCGAGCCCGCGACCCGAAACTTTCATGACCGGATTTGGAATTATGTCGGGGAGGGGGCCGCCGCGGTTGCTTTGCGGTGGACGCTGCGGAACGAGGGGGACGTGCTTCGCTGGCTCGAAGAGGTCCCTCGGCGCGGCGCAGGCGACGCGGGCGCTCGACGCGGCGAAGACGGCGCGGACTCATAGGAATAGTTAGGTGTTGGCATATTCCATGCCACGCGTGTGTCTGCTTCTGGAATGTAACTGTCTTGTTGGGGCCAAACAACGATCTTCCCATGCACTTGTTGTTATGTAATATGCTGCGAGCTGGTGGGTCATGCAAGGCGCGGGTATCGTGTCGCCCCCCGTTCTGGTATGAGCAAACGGGCTTGCGAACACTGTGCATCTCGGGCCCCAGACTAGCCGAGGTAGACGCGCGAGCGCTCCGTCTCCTATCCTTCGAAGTGGTGGCGGCGGAGCTGGCGCCTAGTCGAAGTAGACGCGCGAGCGCTCCGTCCCCTACCCTTCAAAGTGGTGGCAGCGGAGCTGGCGCCTAGTCGAAGTAGACACGCGAGTGCTCCGTCCCCTACCCTTCGAAGTGGTGGCAGCGGAGCTGACGCCTAGTCGAAGTAGACGCGCGAGCGCTCCGTCCCCTACCCTTCGAAGTGGTGGCAGCGGAGCTGGCGCCTAGTCGAAGTATGCATGGGGACCTCGACCACGCCCCTTGTTTTGTGCCGCGGTTGCACGCTGTAAAGCGTGCGGAGATAGCGCTCGCGTTGGTAGAGGGTGCGTGGGATCGACATCCACATCTCGTTTATAGTCCGTAGAGTGCGCAGGGATAGCATCCGCGTCTTCTTTATACTCCAGAGGAGTGCGTGGGATATACATCCACGTCTTATTTATACTCCAAAGAGTACGCACTGGGGCAACGCCCATGCGTGCGCGGGGTTTGCGTCTTGTTTATACTCCGTAGAGTGCGTAGGGAAAGCATCCGCATCTTCTTTATACTCCGGAGGAGTGCGTGGGATATACATCCACGTCTTATTTATACTCCGAAGAGTACGCACTGGGGCAACGCCCATGCGTGCGCGGGGTTTGCGTCTTGTTTATACTCCGTAGAGTGCGTAGGGAAAGCATCCGCGTCTTCTTTATACTCCGGAGGAGTGCGTGGGATATACATCCACGTCTTATTTATACTCCGAAGAGTACGCACTGGGGCAACGCCCATGCGTGCGCGAGGTTCGCATCTTGTTTATACTCTGTAGAGTGCGCAGGGAAAGCATCCGCGTCTTCTTTATACTCCGGAGGAGTGCGTGGGATATACATTCACGTCTTATTTATACTCCGAAGAGTACGCACTGGGGCAACGCCCATGCGTGCGCGGGGTTCGCGTCTTGTTTATACTCCGTAGAGTGCGCAGGGAAAGCATCCGCGTCTTCTTTATACTCCAGAGGAGTGCGTGGGATATACATCCACATCTTATTTATACTCCGAAGAGTGGGCCGCCGCCTGTCGTACTGCCGCGACTTCGGTGCATGCCCGCGTGAAATGGCCCCCGTAGCCGTGCACCTCGCACCATCTATCGTATTCGAGAATTTCCTGCTCCGCGCGCGGCTTGGCATCGCCGCCTCCTTGGCGTCCTCCTGCGATGCGCGAGGCTGAGGCGGCTCCCCGGGGAGTACCCTGCGCGGCCAGGATGTGGCGAGCCTTTTGGGGCCTTCGCTGGTTGCGCCGGGGCTTACGAATGTCGCCTGCGGCCACTTGCTTGTGGTCTGTCCTCGGGTTGTCTCTTGCGCTACCTCTGTGTGACAAGCCCTCCGCTCGCCTGGCGTCGGAGTCGTTGTCGTGGCGCCTCCGCACGTCCTCTTCGGCTCGAGCGTATGCTTCCACTTTGTCGAAGAGCTCTGCCTCTGACTTGAGCGGCTTCCGCGCGTTGTACTCGGCGAGTGGTCCCGGGCGGAGGCCTTGTGTGGCTGCGTTGATGACGGTCGTTTCATTGAGGTCCCTGACCTGGCAACGCACTTTTGCGAAGCGCTTGAAGTAATCCCGAAGCCTTTCATCGGGTTTTTGCTTGACTGCGAAGAGCTGGTCCGCATCGACACGCTCGACGTAGTTTCCCTGGAAGTTGCTGCAGAGTTGACCGCGGATCTGCTCCCACGCATGGATGGATTGTGGCGCGATGGAGAAGAACCAGGACAGCGCCACGCCTTGTAACGCGAGGGGGAGCCCTCTTGCTTTCGTGGTGTCGTCTCCGCCAGCGGCTTCGATGGCGGCCTCGTACACACGCACGAAGCTTCGCAGGTCGGAGTCACCCTCGTAAGCGTCGATGACGTTCGAGAACTTGAAGCCCGCGGGCCAAGCCGCTTGCTGCAGACTCGCGGAGAGCGGAGACTCCGGATCTATTTGCCGCAATGTGACACGACTAGACGTAGGGGGTTCGGCTGCCACCGCCGGAGAGGGGGTTGGCTCCGAGCCTCTTGCATGTCCCGCACAGCTCCGCGGAGGTCTGTTAGCTCCTGTTGAAACGCGCTGAGGGCCGCCAGCAGGGCCGACTCCGCCGCGGGCGCAGCCGGGGCCGTCAGTGCGCTTGGCGGCGCTATCGGTACGGCGGCGGTCACGGTCTGCGCTCCCAGGTTGCCCGCCGTGTTGTTGGGGTGGTTCTGGTGGGGCCGGTCGTCGCGTCGGTGGCGGGGTTGGTCGTCGCTCCCACACTGCTGCTCGTACCTGCGGTTGCTAAAGCCGAAGCCCTTGTGCTGGCGCGAGACTTCGCCGCCTCCACCTTCTTCTTCCTCGCCGCCGACGGTGACACTTTCTTTGGTGCCATCCTCCTTCGGATCTGGAGGCTTGCTCTTGTCCTCCCCACGGACGGCGCCAACTGTTGTGGTTACAGACTAAACAGAGAGAGAGTGGTAGTGGAGAGTTGAGTAAAATGAATGGCTTGGAGCCTTCCTCTCGTGGCCTATGCCACATATATATTCATATGGGGAGTGTTTGTACAGTTATACCCTTACACATGAGTATTCCCCTCGGGGGCTCTTATGTCATTACACATGTCCTGTTTCGGACCTAACATGCCTACTGGGCTTAGGTGGGGGCCACCCCTACAACACACCCCTTCTCGAAGCAAAAGCTAAAACTAATTTTAAGACCTGATTGAAACATGGAAATTTCAAATGAATCAGTTTAATTCTTGGAATTTTACGTAACTCAGTTTAGATCTTATCGGAAAGGGGGAAAATCCCGAATTCTAAATGGACCTTACATTGAGTTAATGTATCGGACTATTGGTGCTATAAAGCTTGTTAAGATTAAACTGTGCGGGTAGCAGTGCAAAGAATTTGTCGCTGCACCCATGCGTAGAGCTGGGAGTTGGGCCGGGCCGGGCCGGCACGGCCCAGGCCCATCGTGCTTCGTGCCGCTTCGTGCCGTGCCTACTCGGCCCAGTCATCTCACCGTGCCGTGCCGTGCCGGCCCGCGTCGCCTCCGGCCAGGCCCAAGCACGGCCCAAAGCCCACCGTGCCAGCGTTCGTGCCAGCCCAAGCCCAGCCCGAAGTAACTATACGCGAAAGCGGCGGCGACGGTCGTCATCTTTCTGGATCTGTCATAAGGAAAAGAATGCGGCTCGAGTAAGGGAAAGAGTATAGTAACAATATATGTATATACTAACTATTACAACATGTGTACATAATATCTACTCGTCAATATCTAGGTCGTCCATGCGTTCGAGGTCAGTATACGCCTGTACGATTTCGGGATCCTCCAGAAATGAGAAGTATGATGTTTTGAAGAAGAGTTCTGGTTCGGTACATTCATTTATTCTCAGCCGTCCAATATAGCTCATCGAATGGTTCTCATGATCTTAACACCTCTGGTGCCTCTGAGTGGTGTGCAGGAGTGGTGCTAGGTAAAGTGGGCAAAGAAGTAATTTTCTCTGAATAGTTACAACGCCGAACCTTCTCTGTATTACAACGCCAAACCTTTTCGTTGTCCCGCATGCCCACCGAGTTTATTAAGTTGAGTTCCTCCCCTCTCAGCCGAGCTCCGCCGGACCGCCGCCTCGGCTCTGCCACAAGCGTAGCAAATGCACTCTGAAATACTTTGATTTAAGCAGTAACACACTAGACAACATCAAGGATCACAGAGATCTGTTTAATTTGAGAGATCTCCGGATCTGTTCTTTCACTCGATTTCATGTGGATGGTATGGAGGCGGCCAGGCGGGAGCTAAGAGTAGGGATATTTTATTCTCGGTGGGAGCAAAGGATTCGGCGTTCTTGGGTGTTCGTCTCGCGGATGGCCTCAATGTGGAGACCAGTTCGCTGGGCACGCGCACCAAGGTAACTGCATGTATTGTACAGTTAACCGTTCAGTTAAACGTGGAAAACTAAACAAGTTATTCGGCGCGCATGAGGTTATATCCTCGCATACTATTTAAAGTGATTTTCCTACAATTTATAATCGGCTACAATTTATATTTAGCAAAATATAGTCGGCAACTTTTATTTCTACCTATTTTATTTTACTTCCCCTTTTTCTCCTCTTTCTTTCCCTTTTTCTCCTTTTTCTTTTCCTTTTCTTTTCCTCGTTTTCTTTCTCTCCTTATCCGGTCGGCGCCTCATTTCATGCCAGATCTGGATCTCCTCCCTCCCACCGTCTCACGCGGCCGCGCCCGCCGCCGCCCCCCCTCCTCCCCCACCTCCCCGGGCCCCCGGCCGCCGGGCCCCTCCTCCCTCGCCGCCGCCGCCTCCTCGCCCCTCCTCCCCGGCCGCCGCCTCCTCCCCCCTTCTCCCTCGTCGCCGCCTCCTCCCCCCTTCTCCCTCGTCGCCGCCTCCTCCCCCTCCTCCCCGGCCGCCGCCTCCTCCCCCCACCTTCCTCGCTACCGCCGCCTCCCCCCACCTCGCCTGCCACCACCACCTCCCCCCCACCTCGCCCGCCGCCGCCGCCTCCCCCACCCCCCCGCCGCCTTCTCCTCCCCCCACCTCCCCCGCCGCCGCCGCCTCCCCCGACATCCCCTAGCGCCCCCTCCTTCCCCGACATCCCCCAGCGGCCCGGTCGCCTCCCTCCTCCCCCGAGCGACGGCGACGGCGATGGCGACTACTCCGAGAGCAGTGGTGGATGGCGACGGGAGGGTGGACTGGGAGAGCCGGGGAAGCGAGGTAGAGGCCGAGCGAGGCGGCCCGGCCGCTGGCGCCGGCGTGCCCGCCGTGCCGCCCGTGCCGTGCCGGCCCAAGCACGGCACGATCTGCCGTGCCGTGCCGCCCACCGTGCCGATTTTCCAAGCCCGGCCCACCGTTCGTGCCGTGCTGGCACGGCCCGCCACGTGTCGGGCCGGACCGTGCTTGGGCCGTGCCGTGCCGGCCGTGCTTCGGGCTGGCCCAAAAAAGCCCGGCCCAAATCCCAGCTCTACCCATGCGCGCGGTACCAGCCTACCAGGTCAGGTGACCTGACTACCCATGCCACTGATTGGTGGTCCCACTAGTGGATGCATGTGTACATGCAAAGCATCTCCACTCGCATGCAAACACATACTGAATTCTTTTAAGCTGATGACTTATGTTTTATGGTTTAAGTATTTAAATTTTGGTTATTCACGAGAGTCAATACGTAGAGGAAAATAGTCGATGCGATTTTGGTCGGCATAGCTGAACTCAGTACACTTTTTACTACAATTTTTCTATTGACTCGTCTTGAAAAAATACACAGTTTAAAAATTAGTTACTGTAGACAGTACAAACATAAGCCAATTTTAAACCCAAAACAACCTGTCATAGTTATATATAGAATGATTCTTCTCTAGGCCCCACTTAAGGCAGAGAATCCATCTAAATTAGGGGTGTATTTGTTTTGTAGCCCTAACTTAACCTACCAATTTTGTGATAACATCCTAATAATTTGTTCTCGTTTGGATTGTCGCTAAATTTTAGTATGGCCATGGATTTTTAGTCATATCCTAAACATTTTCTTGCTAATTCTTGGGTAAACCTTGAGCAATCAAAACCTTTGCCAAAGTTTTAGCTAGATAAATTTTAATATGACTTGTTGAGGCATAAACAAAACACACCCTGAATCTCTCGAAGGCCCTCTTCAGTCTTCCGTCTTCACATCAACTTGAGCTCAGAGACACAGGGGAGGTGGACGGAGTGACCCTCGTTGCTTCAAGATTTAGGGCGTGTTTGATTCATTACCCAACAGCGCCAAAGCCTGCCACACCTTCGACGCCGTACTTTTGTCCAGCGTTTGATTCGTTCCCAGAGTTATGGCGCCGCCGTAACTTATCAACACCACGAAGTCATTTCTAACGCCAAAACTCGCCAAATCTCTGACAGACAATTCGATCGCCGAACTTTCGGTGCGGTCGCAGTCTGGACGTGGCGTCCCTAGGAGCCGTGCAAACAGGCCCTTATAGCGATGCATAGCGGCACTGGTGCGTATCGTTCTATCCATTGTGGGAGCGAGAGCCATTTGTTGGCAGTACTACGGCCCCAACCGAACACAATTCCACTTTTTTTTAAGAGAAAAAGCAGATTCTTGGGTACAACTCAAGTAACACACATACATGAATGAGTGAAACATGATAATACATGTCCTGTTAAATCACTAACAGTGAGAGATGGACGGATAGACGGACGGGTCAATGGAGGAAATCGACCGACGCATCAACAGTAGTTACCGCTTTCCGGTATTGGATGTTAACGCGCTTTGTTACTACTATGTATCTCTACGTACCATTTGAACAGTTCTTGGTCAAACCAGGTCATACAAGATGGACCTACAAGCCAACGTTTTCTCCTCTTTTTTTTTATGAGTCTTTGGGTTTTTCACTTTTGACATCAAAAGTTGAAACAAACAAACGGATTCTTAAAATGATTATTTCAAATAGACTTTTTGAGCTTAAATATTATACATGTCATCTCCGTTCATATCCCGGATATCGTATTAAAAAATACAAACAAAAATTGGCTAAAAACTCGCAGCCTAAAATAAAGAACCTAGCCGTATTAGTTGACCAGTTTGTTTTACCGTACATGGCCTTAGACAGTGTGTCAAATATTTATTTGTCCGGACTCTGAAAGTTCATGTATTGGCTCTGTTGTCAAGCAGTACGAGATTGTAGCTCATTAATGCCATGTCTCCTATACCGCGGCCGGCTACTTCACTCCTACGAGCTAGCCTCTTGGTCTACTGCCACTCACTGCCAACAATTTCATGAACTAGTAAACCTAGCAGCTGAGAAAAAAAGTAACAAACCATGCATGCCCGTCCTTTCCCCTCTCCATAGTTACATAATGCCCCAACTGTGATGATTGGGCTCCATTATTTGGTACACACTGTGGGGTTCTCATGTTACCTTAGCTACCTATAGTGTGGCTAGTAAAAATGTTTCTCCTTGATTCTTTTCCCTGTGGACAAGATGCTTCTTTCACTTTTCCTAGTAAAAAAAGGATATGAGAAAAAGAAAAGGAAGCTGCTCTGAAGCTCTGCTGAATCTGATGCATGTGAGGACTGAGGAGCTTGCTAGGAAGAACAAAAGTTTCTAAAGAAAGCATTTAAACCCCAAGTACCTAGTAGTACTTGTCAAGTTGGAAAGAGCTTGCTAGCTTGGGTACATGACATTGTACAGGTACAAACAAGGATGGAAAACAAAACATTATGCCGTAATATGAAGCTAAGATGCACACACCCAAAACAAATCGTCCTTCTAAACTCGGATACCACATGATGATCCTATGAACCTGCGATTAGATTCAGGGAAGTCGCGTTTGGTTCGTGTACACAACCAGTACACTGCACAGTGCGGCTGCAGATTGTGTTGTCCGGTACCAGAGCCCAGAAGAAACAAGGGATTGCTGCGTGGTTGGTTTGTCTGCCGCGCCGCAGGCCACTGTCGCGCACAGGCGCGCGGTTTTTGACGGCTTCTGCCGCTTCTCACACACCTGCTGCCCCTGCGCTGCGCTGAGCTCTGCTCCCCCGACACGACAACGTGTAGGCCTCGAGCTCCATCTAACCCCCTGCCATGGATACGATATGATTCGCTTCTCCTCCCTTTTCTGCTCTCCAGTCCTTACCATACCTTGCACTGTTGTTCCCAACTGCTCCAACCCTTCTGTTCCCTTTTTTGTTCTGCTGTGAGTTAGTGCGGAGCCAGGGCGTATCGAATTAATTATCAGTGTCGAACAGAAGTTTAGGCTGGAGCTTGCTACAAAGAAGAGGTGATATCTTCGTGTCTTTGTTTAGGGAAGGTTTCTTCCATGTGCACAGCAAGGGGGGATCAAGAAGTGGAGGTACAAAATGTCCTAATCACCACCTGATGCTGCAGTGACACATAGTCACATATCTTTATCAGCAAGCAACGCGAGAATGTGCAGGGAAAAGAACACAGATGGGGGAAAAAGGTGTCAGTGAAGAAGCTTAGATTAACGTGGATTAGTGTGTGTCCCCAAAAGGAAAAAGGGAAAGCACGGTTAATCAAGTGGCCATCACGACGGTCTCTCTCTCGCAGCGATGTTGTGCGCGAGCTCGCGGAGCGGTACAGACAAAAAGATTTCAATTTTGACACTGGGGCTCCCGGGCCTGCCTGCCCCATCCCATCCATCCATCCATGGACGACGAGCCAACCGATCGATCAAAAGATGTTCCTGAGATGTCCAACTCTCTCTCTCTCTCTCTCTCTACTCGAACACGACATTCGCCGTCCAGCAGAAACTGGAAATGACAACCTGCTTCTCTCTTACAGTATCACTCTGTCACTTGGACGCTAGAAGAGCATTGAAAAAAATGAACATATTGACCGAGGGCAAGGAGTATAATGTTCTTTTAAGCTGTGGTTAACGATTTTTGTTTGCAATTTTCGACACGGTAATAAACAGTGAAGATATCGATGTAAATAACGTATACAGTTTTAGTTTTTTTAGATAAAAGATATAAAATCTGACCTCTATATCCACGAGGGATATACTTAGTTTAAAAAATATTCAAAGAATCTACTTTAAAAAATATCAATTTTTGATATTTAACCCTTTTAACTTCTAAGAAATCAAAAGTGAAAAGGAATACGACCAAATTTAGATCAGTGGAAGGGTGAGGGAGCATGCATCATAGTACAGCGGCGGCACGATCTCTGTCTGTCCCAGTGTCCCTCCCTCCCAGATGAGCTCTCTGCACTCCTCAACTGCCCTCCTTGCACTGTCCTCCTCCCAACCATTTCCTCCTCCTCTCCTCTTCTAAAAGGAAAGAAAGGCTTCCACGACGCCAACCAACCTGCCCCTGCTCTGTGCCGCCCCGTCGTACCTGAGCCTGAGCTAGCAGCTATATAGTAGGTAGGCTACACTGCACTGCCCTGCGCGCCCCAATTTGGCAACAACCGTATTTCGCGCGCGGCAGAGTTGAGAGCTGAGGAGAGGAGGCACCATACCAAGAAGAAGAAGCGGCAGTGGCGGCGGTGGCAGGCATGAGGGACGTGGTGGCGGCCGGCGGGAGGGCGGGCAGGCTGGGGCAGGGCGGCGGCGGAGGAGGAGGGGCGTCGGCGCCCTGCGCGGCGTGCAAGCTGCTGCGGCGGCGGTGCGCGGCGGGGTGCGTCTTCGAGCCCTACTTCCCGCCGGGGGAGCCGCACAAGTTCGCCAACGTGCACAAGGTCTTTGGCGCCAGCAATGTCAGCAAGCTCCTCCAGGTACACCCGCGATACTCTACGACACACCTACACCTGCATAGCTGCACACACTGCGCATGCACTACTTGTACCGTTACATACATGCCACTCTTGTTGCTTGTTTCTTTCCTTATAAACCCTGCCTCTTCGTTGGGGATGGATTTGTTTGCTTCAGCAAGTGAACTTGTTAATACCTTGATTGTCTGAGCACAAATATGTGCATGCAGTTTAGTTACTGAGTTGTTAGTTCTAGTTTTGTTGAGAGTGTCAGTTCACCCAAAAATAAAAAAACGCATGGTCAAGTTTCTCCATGTCCTGCTGGTGCTTCAATTAGAGAACAGAGATGGTGTTGCTTGCTTTTGTTTAGCCTACACTTTGTCAATGTGTACTATCCAGGTGGATATTTTAAGAGCTATGTGTGTGTGTGTCAGGTACTCTGCTTTGCCAAAAATAGCATGCTTTTTTCACATATATAATTAACAAAGCTTCTCCTACTGGGGATGCTACTAGAGATCATGTCGCGTTAGTTAACTTTAGTGCCGGTTCATAAAAGTTTTTAGTTTTGGTTTATAAATAGGAACAATTTACAGAGAGACATTTGTGTACAATTTTTGCCGATATAAATAAAGTCGCTGTAGTGTGTATTATAATCGACTAGTAAATTTGATCTTGAAAAAATAATCCGTTTGAAAAATAGATATTGTAGAAAAGTCATTTATCGTAGAAAAACAACTTTCAGAAACTGAGCAGATTCTCAACTTGTACTGTACTAATCACAACAAGAAATATTTGATGTACTGGTAGACACTTAATACAGTGTCGCGACCAAGTTCCCATCCAATTTTGCTGTTCTTGCACTTGTATTGCTGCTCAGCCCAGCTCTAGAGTTTAACAGCTTAAATTCATTACTTGGGTTACAGTTAGATATTTGGATAAAAATAGCTTACACTTGCTCTTCAGTTTTGACCACAAGATGCATATGTATCAGGATTCATAAACACATGGGCAAGATCCTACTTTCACTGCTCAGTGGGGTCGTCCCTGCAGCAACCCAAGCATGTGAAATAATTGGATTTGCCCAAACAAAAGTTAACTAATTAGATTTGCTGTATTTTTCATCAGCATGTGCCCAGAGACAGGTCTAGCGGCTTATGGTGTTTGGCTTACAATTTTTGAATTCTGACTATTTATGAGAGAGCACTAAAAAAATTCAAAAGAAGGGCTCTACAAGTCGATTGTAGTAGGCACTATATCAATTTCAGCTATACCGGTCAGTATAGTGTCTACTACAATTGACTTGTAGAACCCATCTCAAAAAGACGCACCGTTTGAAAGCTAGTTACTGTAATCCCGAAGAACCCAACCAGTTACTACAGTTGTTTGGTACTAATTAAATCGACAAAGGCTTAACCATATCTCCAAATTAGAGCTTTCCCATGTGATAAGCCGCCTGAAACAGTCAACCAGTACCATACGGCCTGGTTCTATCTGCGGCGGTCATTTTCAGACAAGAACCGCACATGCTATATGAAAAAGAAACTTTCGGCTGCACCAAACAAGCAAACATGTTCTTAATGTTTCCATTATCTTTCTTCCAACAAGAGACTTCAATCCAATTACCACTAGCTTTCCTTGGTCCTAGACTCCTAGTGTGTGCTTTGTCAATTGTCATGTAGGAACTAGGAAGAGCAGTTTCTTTCTTCTACCTTGTGTGTGCGCATGCACTACCTGCAATTCTGCACAAACAGTTCTGAAACTTGCTATGAAACTGCAGGACATTCCAGTCCAGCACCGTGGGGACGCAGTGAGCAGCCTGGTGTACGAGGCAAACGCGCGCGTGAGGGACCCGATCTACGGGTGCGTCGGCGCGATATCGTCGCTGCAGCAGCAGGTGGAGGCACTCCAGGCTCAGCTGGCGCTGGCGCAGGCAGAGATGGTCAGGCTGAAGATGAGCAATGCCTACATGGCGCACCGCCTCAAGGCACGGGGCAGCAGCAGCACCGGCTCGCCTTCCTCCATGTCCTCACTGAAGACGGCGGAGCCGGAGGCGCACTTCAAGCCCAGGCCGGAGCTGGACATGGTCGTGGATCAGCCCAACATGATAGAAGACTCCCAGTTCTGGTCCTACTAGACTCTGACTGCATCAGGTGCTTTTGGATCCAAGCAAGTTTAGGCCTTAAGCTGATTTAGTGTGCGATCAAGTGCTGTTTTGAGTCACAGATGGTTTGGTATATTATATAGTATCAAGTATATCACATGGGGTGCGCTGTAACAGCGTAACACAGGGCCGAAGGTGAACATAGATGCCTTCTCCTATGCCTTCTAGTATATCCAGGGCTTTTTTTGCTGTCCTTCTGTGGGAAGGTAGAACACTGTTACAGACAATGGTGTGCATTGTGTTATCCATTGCAAGAACGTTTATTGCTCTTAGCATTTTACTTTGTTGAAACAGTTGAACTCTGCGGTGGAGATGCAGATAGCTTTATCTATGTTTGTCTAAATGTTTTCTTGTGGGTGTGTATTGGGAATTGCCTGTCCAGGTTGATTCAGCTCCAGAGTGAACTGCAGAGCAGAACTCTTTATATGCCCTGATCAATATGGCTTCAGCTTCTGGCTTCAGCTTATTTTTGCACTATTCATAAATTTCGTCTTTTTCTGAACTTTTGGCTTTTTTTGAGTTTTTTTATCGGTTCTTTTTTCCTCGTATTTGTTTACATTATACGTGATGGGCTAATATGTTTTTTCTATTTTTAAATTTTTTTAAATTTAATTATGGTAAATAAGCCTCTATCAGCTACAGTGCTTTTTTCAGCCAGCTACAATGTTTTCAGCCATAAGCCATGAGGCTTTCAGCCGAACCGATCACCACCATATATTTTTGTTCATGCAGGGACGAACCGAGAATAATTTCAATCAACCAAGAATCAAGTAGAGATCAGATAACCATTGCACCTTAGTTATCCTAAGGCCTGAAATACTTTAAAGTTTGTTCTTTGCAATTATACAATTGAGAGATCATGTACAAGGTCTAGCATATGTTTGTGATGAATAATTGGCACTTTGATTAAATTGAGTTTGAATTTTACAAAAGTTTTAGAAAATTCAGATCTCAAAATTGCTATCAATGTTCCTGTTCAGACCACTTGATGGGACTGGTCAGACTACTAGAAGCGGTTAGACCAGCCTGTAAATGGCGATCTGATCGGATGTTGGGTGGCGGTCCGACCGTCGGGGAGGTATGATTGATTTCTAGTTGACGACTGTTTTTCTAGATAGCATGTTTTGGAGTTTGGCCCATGCAGTCCAACTTGGCGTTGTGAGTGATCCTATCGGATATGAGTGGCTAGTGTGACTGACATTGAAAATGCAGTTACACTAGTTGGCTGGTCAAACCAGTTAGTGACTACCGGTTAGACCGATGGATACAACGAATGAACAGGTTAAGCTGAGCTGAGTTAGTTCGAGGTCGAATCATGGCTTATGAGCTATGAGGATTCGTATTGCATTGCATGATATATGTTTTCGACTAACGTGAGTTAAGTGCATGGAACTTATGCTTGATATGGTTGCTTGGTGTTTATATGTGCAGGTGGTTTAGAGGATATATTAGTCAACAGCAATGGACTGGGACTAGACGGGGGGAGCTGAGGTTCAAATGACCGTGTAAGTCCAGGTGATGCTACATGGCTCAAGCGGGAAGCACAGAAAAGATAAGTATCATAAAGAGGCGAGTTGGTGTATGTGGTGTGCCAAGTAATGAGGTCGATGTACATAGAAACGGTTTGGGAGAGTCTGAATACGTGAAGATGTGATAGCTAATCATTGGCCACTATGGGCTAGGTGTCAAAGCATGTGGAGATGCTTTGAGGTGAAGGTCAAGACGGAGTCAAGGGAATGTGTCCAGAAGTTTCGTCAAAGGTATTTGGGTAGTTGGCCAAATGCCAAGTTGGTACCTTGATCAAAACCGTTGTGCGAATAAGCGCAAAGGAGAAGTGATTTAGGTCAAGTAAAACTAAGATTAACAAATAGATCAATTGATAGAGTTAGCGGGTTGAGTATTATAAATACTTTAAGAAGCATACGTGAGTGTGTAAAACCCATGTTAGTGGGGTTATTGGGTTTCCCGGTAGGCTTGATGGGTTGGATTCAGTACGGTTATTGCTAGTTATTGAGAGGGGAGGAGAGGAGGTGGTAGATCCAAAGATTCGAGGTTTTAGTTTTTATTCTACCACTTGTCCTTCTATGGTTGTGTGAGAGAACTTAAGAGAGGAAAGAGTGATGCTTTGATTGTATCTTGCAATCATCTATGCGTATGTAAATCTCATCTTCCGTTGAAATAGATCAAAACTTTATCTCAATAATGTTCTTTGCGTTCTTACTTAGTTTTGTTTTTCTTAAGCTAGATTTGTGATTTTAGGTTCGTGGAAATTCTAGTCCAATCTCTTGTTTAAATTACGTTGCTAGGATATACGAGAATAGATCTAGAAGACCTCATGCCTTAAATCTTCACTAGCAAGAAGTAATATGAGTTTTAGGCTTTCGAGTATTCTTGTGATCTAGATTCGATTCTCTTCAATTTAGTGAACTCAGGCTCAAGAACCTTATGATTCTTGATTAGTTTAGATTTCTATTGCATTGAATAAGTCTCATGTAAAAAATGAAAATATTTGAATGAGAATTAGGCAAAAACTTGAGATTTGAGCTTTTGACCCGGAAAGTTTTCAGGTCTATGAATAGGGAACTGGTCAGACTGGCCTAAGTCCTGTAGTCAGACTGACCGCAGGCCTGCGATCAGACCAACCCCTCAATGGCAGGCTTGACGAGGCATGTGCAGTTGGCTGATGATTTTGTTAGTTCTTGTTTCTAACTTTGTTTTACTTATCCTAGGTGTGATTTGAACTTGGTAACTATCATAGTCACTTGAGTAAATATTTTGAATACCTTAGATGGGGAAATTTTGAAAATTATTCACCTCTTCTGATTGTCAACATCGGTCTTACAACAATACTGGCTGACATGGACAAACTGGAATCTAATTTGGGCAACAAAATACTACCCAATTTCAACAAGCACTTGCATAAAAACATCAGCCCTTTTCTTTAGGGAGATCCGATCATTTCGTGACCTAGGTGGTGATCGGTTCGGCTTAAAAGCTCATGGCTTATGGCCGAAAACACTGTAGCTGGCTGAAAAAAACACTGTAGCTGACAGAGGCTTATTTAGCATAATTAAATTTAAAAAAATTTAAAAATTATGTTAGCCCATTACGTGTAATACAAACAAATACGGGGAAAAAAGAACCGGCAAAAAAGCTCAACAAAAAGCCAAAAGTTCAGAAAAAGACGAAATTTATGAATAGTGAGAAATAAGCCAGAAGTCAGAAGCCGAAGCCGAATTGATCAGGGCCATTTCTAGCTGCGATAAGTTATCCAATGCAGTAACTTCACATCATCTGCAATTCTAACAAGAAATTAGCATACTTTGTTACCATGAAACTCTTTAATTTGGTTGGAAACCTTACCAGATGCGAAGCTATGTGAGTTTCTGTTACTCTGTAATCTCTCGCACGAATAGCCTAAAAACCACAAGCTGCAGCCAAAAAAGAACATACCCAATATTCGGTTCTCCACCATCCATCAACGACTAGGTTTGGTCGGTCTGACAATTTGTCTTTATCACTTTCTACTGGTCGGTCTCACAATTTGCTTTTATAATTTTCTACTGCAATAATTAGCTTTTAAAATACATCCTTTTAAGATAAAGTCTATAGATAGATTATGGTAGACATTATATTGAGTTCAGATATATTGGTCAAAGTCGTATGAGACTATTTTTTCTATACACTGTTTCTTACGAATAACCAGAATTTAAAAGTCATAAACTAAGAACCACTGACGCAGGCCAAAAGAACCACCCGCTAGAAGCATAACATTGGTAGAACATGTGCGTTCCTTGCCCATTTAAATATTTGATTAATCAATCAATCAATGGAGAAGCCACGCCGTAGAACGGAAGGCGCCCGACATCGGTTTTGGTTTTTAATTTGTTGCTCTCGTCGACGGAGACCTCCGTTGAAACTCCGCTCGCCGGTCAGCATCGCCAACCAAAATCTCTCGACGCTTTCCACCACCTTTAATTTCTTCCTTCCTTTCTCGAAAGCTTAGAAGTTTGATAAAAAATAGACTCCTATAACATATAAATACCAAATATAGCCCTTAGAGCACCGTAATTCCGTTTCTAGCCCCCTCCTGACCGCACGTTTAATTTAGAGACGACACGTGGCAGTCGTGCGGTCACCGACTGCACGACTGCACTGTTCATGCGAGTCGTGCGGCCGGCGACCGCACGACTTCCACGTGTCGTTCTCAGATTAAACGTGCTGTCGGGAGGGAGGTTAGAAACGGAATTACAGTGCTTTGAGGGTTAGATTTGGTACTTACGTGTTACAGAGTCTATTTTTGACCAAAATTCTAAAGCTTGGACCGTGGTGATCATATATCAGGATGCAAGTGGGATGGGTTGCCCGCGAATGTTTTCGTGGGGCAATGCGGCGGCCGCCAGCCCGCATCGGCGTGAAGCGTGAGATCGGCAGGCGCGGCTGCCTCCTCATTGGCATGTCCTCCGCCGCGCTGCTCTTCAACACGGTGCAGCACCTCTTCTGGGACATGGTCAGCGAGAACCTCAC
Organism: Dendrocalamus latiflorus; assembly: GCA_017311315.1. Taxonomy (NCBI): domain Eukaryota; kingdom Viridiplantae; phylum Streptophyta; class Magnoliopsida; order Poales; family Poaceae; genus Dendrocalamus; species Dendrocalamus latiflorus. Next base: position 14,649,179 of record CM029651.1, on the reverse strand, counting down.
CAAGCGCGTGCGTGAGAAGATGCTCGCCTCCGTACTCCGCAACGAGGTCGCTCACTGTTGGCTTCAATTCATAATCAAAAGATGATAAGGAGGCACACAAATGCAAGAAAAAGATTAGAGTCTATTCTTCCCCTTTGCAAGAGGCGTACAACCTTTAGTGCGTTACAAAACCGACATTAATGCTAACCGACCGACCAACACAATATAGCATTATTTAATTTCCTACAGATAACAAAGGCCACACGTCTCTGTTTACTAAGGGGGGACATTTGAAGGGGGCTTCGACTTTCAGCTTCTGACTTTCAGAGGTGGGAAGCTGAATCAATCGTTTGCCTTTTAAAGCTGTTTTGGCTAAATCGAGCTTAGTCCCCACCCTGACTATGCTGCAACGTGCAACGCCTCTGTCACCAGGTTCGTCTCCGCCCCAACAACCCGCCTCCACCACGCACTCTGTCATCCCCATGAGCTCCGCCTGCGTCTTGTTGGCGGTGCCACGCATTCTGCCTCTGCTTCAACGGAGCCACCACGCGCTCCGTCGCCAGTTGACGGCGCCGCCACGAGCTCTTTATGGCTTCATTATGGCCCAGGCGTCCTCCTCCTCCCCCGCCATTATCCTTCTCTGCGGCGGCCTCCTGCACTAGCTCCGGCAGCCTCCACGCCGGATCCAACGAGGGTGAGACCAGATCAGTCATCTCGGCAGCCTAGGAGGCTATGAAGAGCACACACTAGGTGGTGATGGTGGCGGCAATTGGTAAGATTTTTTTATTTCTCTTGCAACTTGTTGAAACAGAGGACTAGGTGTGGATATCAAGCCGGCTCAGCTCGGCTCGGTAAAGCTTGTTAGCGAGAAGGCTCGGCTCGGCTCGTTAAGCTAATGAGTTAGAAAGGTAGCTCGGCTCGGTTTGGTAGTAGGCTCGAGCTTGATTCGTTAGGCTCGGTAAGAATACTAATTATCAGATGCTCTTAGAATGAGTTTTGTTACCTCTCAATCAAACAATAGAAAAAAAACCAAATTACACAATGACTAACAAGCAAAAGGCAATGACTAATGAGTTGATTAATCAGCGATGGTTTTTATTTCATACATAACAGAAAAGGCTACTAAAAGCTAGTGAATCTCATTACTGTTTACTATGTCCTGACAGTTACTACTGTCCCAATAATCTAGCAACACAAAAAATTTGATTGGTTGATCATTACTACCTAGTTTTGCATTTGTTACAGATAAGAACAAGGTGATCATTATCTTACAATACTATGAGAAGTAGCATAGCAAGTAAAATTTCAAGAACAAGTTTTACCAAGCACTTATCACCCTTAGCTTTGTATATGTCACATGTATATGCATGGGGTGACCGAGCCGGCTCAGGCTCGGCTCGTTAGGCGGCCGAGCTAAAATGCTGGCTTGGCTTAGCTCGTTTATGCTACGAGCCCAGCTGATAACGAGTCGAGCCAGCTCGCAAGCCTTAAGCTTTTTTGCCACCCCTACGAGGAACACAATCGAGTCAGCTCGGCCAATAGCTAAAAGTTCTAACTGAACTGTAACACCCCATTTCCAAAGAATGGTGTCAATGTAAAATCTCAAACTTATGTCAATGGATTTAAAGGGAGTTATTTTCAGTTGGTTATTCCTTGTTGCTTTTCAAAAAGAAAGTCTAAGGAGTGTATAAATAATTTAAAATGAAAGCCTTGTTTTACCTCCAAAAGAGTAAATCAAATTAATCTTTTAAAATCTAGAGTTTGAAATGTGCTTCAAGAATTAAAAGGGTCAGGAGATTAAGATTTGTGTTCACTATTTTAGAAGAGGAAGTATACATTTATGTAGATGCTAATAAAAGGCAATTTCTCCCCAATCCTTCCTAGCCGTCCATCCTCTTCTCCTTTTCCAACCCAGCCACCCATCCCCTTTCTTCTCTCTGGCGCCGCATCTCTCCTCCTCCCTGGCACCAGTGCCTCCTCCCTCCGCCTCTGCCGCAGCTCGTCGCCATTCTCCCCTCAACCACCGGTGCCAGCGAGTGAATGCGACGGAGACAGCCTCGTTGACAGCATCACCGCCCCTCACCTTTAGTACCGACCGCAGTCGACCCCGGGCACGCCTCCCCGCCTCATTTTCACCACCACCCCGCCGTGCACGCCGCTCGCCGTCTGTCGCTGCCGGCCAAGGAGCAGCAGCTGCAGAGTGGTCGCGTCCTCAGTCGCCCTCAGCACGTCTCCCGCACGCTTCACCCTGCGCCCGACCGTGCACGCCATTGTCGCTTCTCACTGTGCCGCCGTAGTACGCCGCTGCCACGCTCGGACTGTGGCCGCACGGCGCTGACGCTGGCCGCACTCTCGGCGCCATGCCGCTCTGCTCCCCCGCGCTTCCCCCCTCTCCCCCGCCGGCCTCTTTAAATAGCATTGCTATCTCACCGCAAGCACCCGCCCAAGGCGCCCACTCCACCGCCCCTTCGCTGCTAGTGCGCCGTCGGGAGTACCCGCCGCCGAGTGCCACCGGTCAACGCCAGGACCCCTTGAACCTCTCCCCGTGTTCACCTTTGCCCCCTCTCCCTTCCTCCCCGACTAATCGATCCCTCCTCCTCTGCAGGCCGCCGGCGGAGCTCATCTTCCCCGACTCCGTCACCGGGATCCCATCGGCAAACCGCCGTATCACGGGTCGATTCCTTGCGCGTGGAGCAACACTGAGACCCCGTGAGCACGTTCCCCACCTCGCCGGACCCCGCCGCCCTCCCCGACGAGCCGCCGTCGACTTCAACCTCGCCGCCAAGTCCCCTCTCGCCGCCGGCCCACCCCGCTCCATCTCGGCCTCGACTGCCGCCCTAGGTGAGCTCAAGACCTCCCAAGGATGCTCTCCGGGCAGACAATTGGATTCCCATGGCCCGAGGCGCCGGCGCCCAAATCCTCTGCTTCGGCCGCCGCTTTAGCCGCCGCCGGCCGCCGCCCGGCCAAAGTCCGGCCAATCCCCTCCTCCCCGAGGTGCGTGCCTGGTCGGCCAGTCCATTTTGGCCGGAGCCGTCGCGCCTCCATGTCCCCTCCGCCGCCGGTTGGCTCCGCCCTCCTCACGGCCGGGACGGACCAGAGGAGACAGCAGCTGGTTTAATATCCCCACTGATTTAATACCACCCTAATCGATCATTTAATTACTGTCCTAACTGGCCATTAACTCCTCTAATGATTTGATCCAACTGACAGCTGCTTTAAAACGGTAATAACCGGGCGGACCATTAATCCCTCTCGGGCCCCATCTGTCGGCAGCACCCACTCCCTCTCTCCCTTGTTATTTTTCGGATTTTCCAGTAATTAAAACTTTGAGATGCTATAACTTCTTAACCATAAGTCCAAATTTAATGAAACCAAATTCTACATTTTTCTAAAATTAAGATCTATCTGATGGTTCTATTTTGGTTCAGTTTTGAGTTAATTTGAGGTTGGTTTTATTTTATTTGGTATTTATTTGCTTTCATTCTCGTTTGTGTTGTTTTTCCGGTTTGATCTCCCGAGTAGAGTTTGAAGACGCGAACGAGCCCCCGCTTGAAGCAGCACAAGACCCCCAAGCGTTCGACCCAGGAGAGTCAATACTTTGATCATTTTGCGCCTACATTTTATGTGAAACTATGTTTGTTTAAATTATGAAAATTGCATGCGTTATTTATGTGCTAAAAATATGTAAGTCTTAAGGTAGATAACAACCTTATGTCCACCTAGTAATATAATACACCACCGGTAACATTTGGACTCCCATGATCATTTGTCGCCCTAGATATAAACGCTAGTTATGGTAGTTATATGTCTTAATATTGCCATGATAAATTGTCGAACCCAGGGTTCTAGTAACCCTGATAATCATTCTTTAATCATGAACACTAGATTTGGGATAGTCATGGGATGTACATGGCTGAACAATTATGTGAATTTGTGTTATGCTTCTCAAAACCCTAAAAATCTGCTAAACCTGTTTGGGCGGGTGGTAAGAGCGGTGGGTGTGGATGTAACACAAGGGATGTGGAATGAACCGCCCGGACAATCTAAGGACTTAATCCTGTGTGGACCTTCCGTGTACAACAGTACAACCACAAGCTGGCATATTGTAGGCTGGGCTAAATAATTTACTGAACCCTCTAGTCATTTCACGGAGAATGTGTGTAGGTGAGCAATGAAAGCCCCACTTGGAATGGGACACCGGATGTAGGTGACGTTGCCTAGGATAGCGTATGTGGAGGTGGAGTCCGACTGTGCTAACCTATGGTGGACATCCCGCACAACCTATGGACGTAACCCCATAGGAGTGATACGCTAGAGTGTGAGGTATTGTAAAGGCCTCGTGATATCCTCTCGATCTGCATGTCAAAGGAATCATGTAGAACCATCGGGACGATAATCTCTTGTGGGTAAAGATGTATAGTCTCTGCAGGGAGTATACAAAACTATTCGAATAGCCGTGCCCACGGTCAAGAGCAGACATGGAAATCTTCCTCGAGTTAGTTCTATTTCAAAATTTTTGGAGGTCGGGAATAAAAGTTTGCTGGGTGGATGTAGCCTAAACTTTGGTAAAATTATCCTGGAGGGATGTACTTCAGTGTTGGAATTAAGGTGGAAGTAACCTGCTATGCAAAAATATTAAGCCTTGGCGGATGTAACCATAAAATATGGTGGATGTAACCATAAAATTGGTATATGGAACCTACCCCATTATAAAATTGCACACTTTCAGTATTTAAGTTTATGGTTTTGAAAAATGCTAGGTCATAGAAATTTTAAATTATGGTAATTTCAAATGTCGCTTTAAGCAAATAAAAGAACCCGAGCCTTCCTTGTTCAGCCTTGCATCTATAATTATTTGCATTTTGTGTGTTGGCTCGCGGAGCACGGTTGTTTGTGCTCACCTCGCTCTTAACCCCCCATTTAGAAACTGAGAATCAAGAGCACTACGCTTGTCATGAGGATCAAGATGCCGAAGGAAATGAAGATGTTGGTTATTAGAATAGGCCTCGGTAGTCTTGCCTCTCGCCTCAGTCCAGTTGACCAGGCTAGTTTTGGCGGGTGCCTTCATTATTAGCCAGGTCGCTGGTTAATAGCGTTGGTACTCGGGTTATCCTAGTAGCTTGCCTGTGGCGAGTTGTGCCCCTACGCTATGTACGCTTCCGCTTTCGTTCTTTATATATTGTAAGACATTTGGCCTGATGGCCCTATTGTAACCTCGACCCGATGCAGTCTATTTGAACTCTGGTATTGTAATGTATGGTATTGTCGTGTATGAAATGATGCAGCGTTGTATCTGTGATCATTATCTAATGATCCAGAGAATAATGCAGTGTCATAACAGAGGATTCCAAGTGAGTAAACTTGGGGTCCGACAGAGCTGGTATCAGAGCATACGACTGTAGAAACCTTAGTTAGACTGGTCACGATTTAAGGTCTGAGTCCTATTTACAAAAACTATGTAAAACTTTTGCAAAAATATAGCGTAATACTGCTTTACTCAACTCTCTTAGTTTCTATACTCACCCAAAAATTTCTTTTGTATTTTTATTTGTTCTAACCTATTGGTGTTCAAAATTTTTAGATGGCCGGAGCTACACCAGTTGGTCCATGGGATCACCTCTCCCATGGGGAAGGCGAAGGAGGGTTCGCCGAAATCCTGCGGCAGCTGCTGCGTTGTCTCGGGTACACCCGCCCGCCCGTTTTCAGAGGCAGGAGAGCCCACATCCATAGCCTGGACTTGTGGACCATGGAGGTCTTCATCTACGCACGAGATAGTAACAGGGAGCTCCACTCCCACACTATCCATGCCGAGCCTCCACGGATGTACCTCATCGACGCCATCCAGGACACGGCACGTCTCGCCGTGGCTCACCTGTGCCAAGTGCACGAGGAGAGGCTGCGACAGACGCCTTTCGTCCACTCCCCTCGCATCCGCCAGGGGCAATTCCTTCCAGATCGCCTCGACCACAGGGTGGACAAACCCCAGCTGTCTCACCAGATCCAGCTGATGCAGGCGATGTCAGTCTCCTATGCCTTCGCCCTGCAGGAGATTGGGCATCTGCGCATTCTCCTGACCGCGAGCCTGCAGCAGTCGGACGTCCTCAGCGCCCAGCTCAACCGCTACCTGATCGCCTTTCAGGCGGCGGAGCGCGAGAGGCTTGCTGCCGAGGCTAGGCTTGAGCGCCTACGAGCCAGGGCAACCTACCCTCTGGCTACGCCACCAGCACCAGTGCCAGCTCCAGCTCCAGCACCAGTGTCAGCCCCCGCTCCAACCCTAGTGTCAGCTCCCGCCCCAGTATCCGCACCAGTGTCCGCTCCAGCACCAGCTCCAGGTCCAGCACTAGCACCGGCTCAGCGCCAGGGACCTCGCCCCCGACTGACAGCGCGCATAAGCGTGCACCCGCCGTCCAATGGCACCCTCGCAGAGCCCAGCAGGGGGCGTTGCTTGTCCCGCTCCCGTCCCTCCAACAACGGATCGAGCCCTTCCCGGTCCCGTTCACGCTCCCGATCTCCCAGCATCGTCTCCTGTTCCCGCTTTCCAGGTGATTGCGTCTTCTGCGGCCAACCCACTCCCCGTCCTCGGAGGTGTAGACTGCTGTAGGTTAGACAGTGGTATGTCTAGGCAGTCTCTTTTTAGGTGTGCTCGCACACTTCCTCAGTTGTATCCCCCCTATGTACCCAGTTAGTAGGCATTGTGTACCAGTGTCATGACTTGTTGTAAGCCGTATGATGTGCACGGCTGTCATGTAATACCTAACCCCCCTAATGTAATGAACTACCGTAGGCATAATGCCTTGTGTTTTATTGCCTCTCTTTCGTTTGGTTTTATGTTGTGCTAATAGGGGCTAGCAAACCCTCATATATGTCTTTCCCTCTTTCTTTTACTATCTAAAAAGGCTCTAGATTGTTCCAGATGGCTCCCAGGAGGGCTGCTGCTCGTGGTAGGGGCCGAGCCCCAAGGGCCGCAGCTCGTGGAAGAGGCCGAGGTAGAGGCTGTGGTTTGAACTTGCCACCACCACCACCAGCACCACCAACCATGGCACAAGTATTAGCACAGCAAACACAGATCCTTCAGGCAATGCTATCCAGTCAGCAAGCCAATGCAGCTGGCCGTAACTCCAAGTTATCTGACTTCTTGAGAACCCGACCAATGACCTTCTCCTCAGCTAATGAACCCTTAGAAGCCGAAGATTGGCTGCGTGACATAGAGAAGAAGCTTAAACTTGCCCGTTGCACTGAAGAAGACAAGGTAGACTTCGCTACTCACCAGCTTAAAGGTGCCGCGGCGGCATGGTGGGAAAACTACCTCGCCTGTCGTGGAAAGAAGAAACCCTTAGGCAACAACACAGATGAAGAGGAAGAACAAGAAGAAGAAGAAGAGGAAGAGGAGGAGGAAGGGGTAGAAGCTGACGATCCAGCAGACGCTCAGCAGGAAGAGCAAGGAGACGAAGAAGGTCACAATGAAGATGAAGCAGAGTCAACAGCAAATGAGTCCGCCATCACCTGGGCTGAATTTAAGACTGCTTTTAGGCAAAACTTTGTCCCAGCTGGTATCATGAGGATGAAAAAGAACGAGTTTAGGAACTTGAAGCAAGGCAATATGTCTGTCTTGGAGTATCTTACACGCTTCAACCAGCTAGCTCACTACGCCTCAAGGGACGTAGCCAAGCAAGAAGAGAAGATTGATCGATTCCTGGAAGGGATACACGAGGAGATGCGAGCGCAGCTGATTCTGCACGACCATTCCAGTTTCCATCACTTGGTGAATAAGGCTCTCATCCTGGAGAATGAAAGGAAAATCTTGGAAAACAGTAGGAAGAGGAAGTGGAGAGCTCAAAGACCTCAGAATAGCTTCCAGCCTAAGCCAGCATACCAAGGCAGCCCATCTTTTTGCCAAGTGGCAACGCCAGCACCCAGAGCTCCATTCCAAGCACCACGCCCCAACAACAGTGGACTTCAGGTGTCCCGTCCCATAGGGCAGTCCTCCGCAACCAACCTAGCTGCAAACCTTCACTGCTTCAGTTGCGGAGCAAAGGGGCACTTCGCCAACAATTGCCCGGATCGCCAAGTTGCTCCAGGGAAGTTTAATCTTGGGATCTCTTCATCCTGAGTTCAGTCGTCAGCATAAAACAAGACATATCAGGCACCTCAAGCATCATGGACAGCATCAGCTCCACACCATGGCCGTGTCAACCACGTCACTTCAGAAGATGCTCGAGATGCCACTGGAGTACTTATGGGTACGTTCTCTGTTAAGACGATACCCGCACAAGTTCTATTTGACTCCGGTGCTTCGCATTCTTTTGTTTCTGGGGAGTTTGTTGAAAAGGTTAAATTGCCAACCTTTAGACTAAAGAGACCTGTGGTACTTAGTTCCCCAGGAGGACCCTTAACTGCTACTCTAGTTAGCCCTAGGGTAGAAGTCACCATGGAGGATTGTGATTTTCCAGCAGACCTTTTGATTTTGCCATCTCAGACCTTGGACATCATCCTAGGGATGGACTGGCTAGCCAAGAATCAAGGATTGATAGACTGTGCAAATAGGAAAGTATTACTTACCAAAGCCCCTGGAAAGAAAATAAAGGTTAGTGTGGATCGCCCCTCTTCGGGACGCGCAATCCATCACCTGGAAACAAGGCCACTAGAAGGAACACCGGTAGTCCAGGATTACCCAGAAGTCTTTGCAGAAGAACTGCCAGGCATGCCACCAGATAGGGAGATAGAGTTTGTGATCAACCTAAAGCCAGGTACTGCCCCAATTGCTAAAAGACCATACTGAATGGCGGTAGATGAACTTGAGGAGTTAAAGGCTCAAATTGAGGATCTTCAAGCTAAAGGATCTATTAGACCTAGCTCATCCCCGTGGGGTTCCCCTGTACTATTTGTCAAAAAGAAGGATGGCACTGCCAGATTATGTGTAGATTACAGAGCCCTTAACGAAGTAACCATCAAGAACAAATATCCCTTGCCTCGAATAGATGACCTGTTCGACCAACTATCTGGGGCTGCCGTCTTCTCTAAAATAGATTTAAGGTCAGGATACCATCAACTCAGGATCAGGGCAGAAGATATCCCTAAGACAGCTTTTACCACACGGTATGGCCTATTTGAATATACAGTCATGTCATTTGGGTTGACCAATGCCCCAACCTACTTCATGAACCTAATGAACAAAGTCTTTATGGAATGCTTGGACAATTTGTGGTCGTATTTATAGACGACATCCTGATCTACTCTAAGACCACCAAAGAACATGAGGAACACCTGCGAATAGTCCTCGAAACACTTAAGAGACACCAGTTGTACGCCAAGTACGGCAAGTGTGAATTTTGGTTGCACGAGGTTAGTTTCCTTGGGCACATCATATCCGCTGGAGGAGTAGCAGTCGACCCCTCCAAAGTAGCGGCAGTTTTAGAATGGAAACAGCCCACCTCAGTCACTGAAGTGCGTAGTTTTTCGGGTCTAGCCGGATACTACAGACGCTTCATAGAAGGCTTTTCCAAAATAGCCAGACCAATGACAAACCTACTCAAGAAAGAGAAAAAGTATGAGTGGACAGAAGCATGTGAGAAGAGTTTTCAAGAACTAAAGCAAAGATTGACCACAGCCCCTGTGCTAGTCCTACCAGACATACACAAGGATTTTGAAGTATATTGTGATGCATCTCGCCAAGGCCTAGGCTGTGTGCTCATGCAAGGAGGGAAAGTTGTGGCATATGCCTCCAGGCAGCTCCGTCCCCATGAAGATAATTACCCAACTCATGACTTGGAGTTAGCCTCGGTAGTGCATGCCTTAAAAATTTGGCGACACTATTTAATTGGAAACCACTGTGACATTTATACGGACCATAAGAGTCTCAAGTACATCTTCACACAAACAGATCTCAATCTGAGACAAAGAAGATGGCTAGAACTAATCAAGGATTATGACCTGGACGTCCACTACCACACTGGAAAGGCTAATGTGGTAGCCGATGCCCTAAGTCGCAAACCACACTGCAACAACCTCATGGTGGAAGACTTGCAACCTGAGCTCTGCAGAGAGTTTGAAGCCCTTAACCTAAAAATAGTAGAGCATGGTACTCTAGCTACCATGGAAGTGCACCCGACTCTTGAAGAGCAAATCATGGCAGCCCAGAGGGGACACCCTGGAGTTCAGAAGTTCAAACGTCTCATGACCCAGGGGAAAGCCCCTAAAATGATAGAAGATAAACAAGGAGTTCTATGGTACGGGAAGCGTCTTTTTGTTCCCCACCAGAAAGACCTCAAGGACCTGATACTCAAGGAAGCCCATAGCTCTGCTTATGCTCTACACCCAGGCATCACTAAAGTGTATCAAGAAATGAAGGCCTTATATTGGTGGCCCTGCATGAAGAGAGATATCGCCGAATATGTAGCCTGTTGTGACATATGTCAGAAGGTCAAAGCTGAACATCAGAGACTTGCCGGACATCTTCAACCCCTACAGATTCCTCAGTGGAAATGGGAAGAAGTGGGAATGGATTTCATAACTGGTCTGCCTCGCACCAAATCAGGATATGATTCTATATGGGTAATAGTCGATAGGTTGACTAAGGTTGGCCACTTTATCCCTGTAAAGACCACCTACAAGGGAGACAAACTGGCTGAGTTATACATAGCTAGCGTTGTATGTCTACATGGTGTACCTAAAAGGATAGTCTCAGATCGAGGTTCCCAATTCACCTCGCATTTCTAGGCCAGTCTACACGATGCTCTTGGAACCCATCTTGCCTTCAGTACTGCGTATCACCCCCAAACAGATGGACAGACCGAAAGGATAAACCAAGTCTTGGAAGATATGCTACGAGCATGCGCTCTCGAGTTCACCTCAGATTGGGAGAAGTATTTACCCTATGCGGAATTTGCCTACAACAATAGCTATCAATCAAGCCTCAAGATGTCGCCTTTTGAAGCTCTTTACGGATGTAAATGTAGAACCCCTCTACATTGGTCAGAAACAGGAGAAGGGTATATCTTTGGACCTGATACTCTGAAGTAGGCAGAAGAAAAGGTTCGCTTAATCAGGGATTGCTTACAAGCTGCTCAATCTAGACAAAAGAGCTACGCCGATAACCGTCGAAGGGAATTAACATTCCAAGTTGGGGATCATGTGTACCTTAAGGTATCGCCCCTCCGAGGAATCCGCAGATTCAAGGTGAAGGGCAAGCTTGCTCCGAGGTATATAGGGCCCTTCCCTATTATTGCCAAATGTGGAGAAGTTGCATACCGATTGGAGCTACCAACAAATCTGTCAGATGTGCACAATGTGTTCTACGTTTCTCAACTCAAGAAGTGTCTCAGAGTTCCCGAAGAGCAGACCTCAGTGGAAACCATTGAACTTCAGAAAGATCTGTCCTACCCAGAGCACCCGACCAAAATTCTTGACACTACGGAAAAGAAAACCAGACATCAGGCGATTCGCCTCTGCAAGGTCCAATGGAGCAACCACTCCGAGCGAGAGGCAACCTGGGAGCGAGAGGATCAACTTAGAGCCGACTTTCCCTTTCTTTTTCCAGAGTAGTCGAATCTCGGGGTCGAGATTCATTTTAAGGGGGGTGGGATCTGTAACACCCCATTTCCAAAGAATGGTGTCAATGTAAAATTTCAAACTTATGTCAATGGATTTAAAGGGAGTTATTTTCAGTTGGTTATTCCTTGTTGCTTTTCAAAAAGAAAGTCTAAGGAGTGTATAAATAATTTAAAATGAAAGCCTTGTTTTACCTCCAAAAGAGTAAATCAAATTAATCTTTTAAAATCTAGAGTTTGAAATGTGCTTCAAGAATTAAAAGGGTCAGGAGATTAAGATTTGTGTTCACTATTTTAGAAGAGGAAGTATACATTTATGTAGATGCTAATAAAAGGCAATTTCTCCCCAATCCTTCCTAGCCGTCCATCCTCTTCTCCTTTTCCATCCCAGCCACCCATCCCCTTTCTTCTCTCTGGCGCCGCATCTCTCCTCCTCCCTGGCACCAGCGCCTCCTCCCTCCGCCTCTGCCGCAGCTCGTCACCATTCTCCCCTCAACCACCGGTGCCAGCGAGTGAATGCGACGGAGACAGCCTCGTTGACAGCATCACCGCCACTCGCCTTCAGTACCGACCGCAGTCGACCCTGGGCACGCCTCCCCGCCTCATTTTCAGCACCACCCCGCCGTGCACGCCGCTCGCCGTCTGTCGCTGCCGACCAAGGAGCGGCAGCTGCAGAATGGTCGCCCTCAGCACGTCTCCCGCACACTTCACCCTGCGCCCGATCGTGCACGCCATTGTCGCTTCTCACTGTGCCGCCGTAGTACGCCGTTGCCACGCTCGCACTGTGGGCGCACGGCGCTGACGCCAGCCGCACTCCCGGCGCCATGCCGCTCTGCTCCCTCGCGCTTCCCCCCTCTCCCCCGCCGGCCTCTTTAAATAGCATTGCTATCTCACCGCAAGCACCCGCCCAAGGCGCCCACTCCACCGCCCCTTCGCCGCTAGTGCGCCGTCGGGAGTCCCCGCCGCCGAGCGCCACCGGTCAACGCCAGGACCCCTTGAACCTCTCCTCGTGTTCACCTTTGCCCCCTCTCCCTTCCTCCCCGACTAATCGATCCCTCCTCCTATGCAGGCCGCCGGCGGAGCTCATCTTCCCCGACTCCGTCACCGGGACCCCGCCGGCAAACCGCAGTATCACGGGTCAATTCCTTACGCGTGGAGCAACACCGGGACCCCGTGAGCACGTTCCCCACCTCGCCGGACCCCGCCGCCCTCCCCGACGAGCCGCCGCCATCTTCAACCTCGCCGCCAAGTCCCCTCTCGCCGCTGGCCCACCCCGCTCCATCTCGGCCTCGACTACCGCCCTAGGTGAGCTCAAGACCTCCCAAGGATGCTCTCCGGACAGGCAATTGGATTCCCATGGCCCGAGGCGTCGGCGCCCAAATCCTCTGCTCCGGCCGTCGCTTTAGCCGCCGCCGGCCGCCGCCCGGCCAAAGTCCGGCCAATCCCCTCCTCCACGAGGTGCGCGCCTGGTCGGCCGGTCCATTTTGGCCGGAGCCGCTGCGCCTCCATGTCCCCTCCGCCGCCGGTTGGCTCCGCCCTCCTCACGGCCGGGACGGACCAGAGGAGACAGCAGCTGGTTTAATATCCCCACTGATTTAATACCACCCTAATCGATCATTTAATTACTGTCTTAACTGGCCATTAACTCCTCTAATGATTTGATCCAACTGACAACTGCTTTAAAACGGTAATAACCGGGCAGACCATTAATTCCTCTCGGGCCCCATTTGTCGGCAGCACCCACTCCCTCTCTCCCTTGTTATTTTTCGGATTTTCCAGTAATTAAAACTTTGAGATGCTATAACTTCTTAACCATAAGTCCAATTTAATGAAACCAAATTCTAAATTTTTCTAAAATTAAGATCTATCTAATGGTTCTATTTTGGTTCAGTTTTGACTTAATTTGAGGTTGGTTTTATTTTATTTGGTATTTATTTGCTTTCGTTCTCGTTTGTGTTGTTTTTCCGGTTCGATCTCCCGAGTAGAGTTTGAAGACGCGAACGAGCCCCCGCTTGAAGCAGCACAATACCCCCAAGCTTTCGACCCAGGCGAGTCAATAGTTTGATCATTTTGCGCCTACATTTTATGTGAAACTATGTTTGTTTAAATTATGAAAATTGCATGCGTTATTTTATGTGCTAAAAATATGTAAGTCTTAAGGTAGATAACAACCTTATGTCCACCTAGTAATATAATACACCACCGGTAACATTTGGACTCCCATGATCATTTGTCGCCCGAGATATAAACGCTAGTTATGGTAGTTATATGTCTTAATATTGCCATGATAAATTGTCGAACCTAGGGTTCTAGTAACCCTAATAATCATTCTTTAATCATGAACACTAGATTTGGGATAGTCATGGGATGTACATGGCTGAACAATTATGTGAATTTGTGTTATGCTTCTCAAAACCCTAAAAATCTGCTAAACCTGTTTGGGCGGGTGGTAAGAGCGGTGGGTGTGGATGTAACACAAGGGATGTGGAATGAACCGCCCGGACAATCTAAGGATCCTATGTGGACCTTCCGTGTACAACAGTACAACCACAAGCTGGCATATTGTAGGCTGGGCTAAATAATTTACTGAACCCTCTAGTCATTTCACGGAGAATGTGTGTAGGTGGGCAATGAAAGCCCCACTTGGAATGGGACACCGGATGTAGGTGACGTTGCCTAGGATAGCGTATGTGGAGGTGGAGTCCGACTGCGCTAACCTATGGTGGACATCCCGCACAACCTATGGACGTAACCCCATAGGAGTGATACACTAGAGTGTGAGGTATTGTAAAGGCCTCGTGATATCCTCTCGATCTGCATGTCAAAGGAATCATGTAGAACCATCGGGACGATTATCTCTTGTGGGTAAAGATGTACAGTCTCTGCAGAGAGTATACAAAACTATTCGAATAGCCGTGCCCACGGTCAAGGGCAGACATGGAAATCTTTCTCGAGTTAGTTCTATTTCAAAATTTTTGGAGGTCGGGAATAAAAGTTTGCTGGGTGGATGTAGCCTAAACTTTGGTAAAATTATCCTGGAGGGATGTACTTCAGTGTTGGAATTAAGGTGGAAGTAACCTGCTATGCAAAAATATTAAGCCTTGGCGGATGTAACCATAAAATATGGTGGATGTAACCATAAAATTGGTATATGGAACCTACCCCATTATAAAATTGCACACTTTCAATATTTAAGTCATAAGTTTTTGAAAAATGCTAGGTCATAGAAATTTTAAATTATGGTTATTTCAAATGTCGCTTTCAGCAAATAAAAGAACCCGAGCCTTCCTTGTTCAGCCTTGCATCTATAATTATTTGCATTCTGTGTGTTGGCTCGCGGAGCACGGTTGTTTGTGCTCACCTCGCTCTTAACCCCCCCCCCCCCCCCATTCGGAAACTGAGAATCAAGATACTACGCTTATCATGAGGATCAAGATGCCGAAGGAAATGATGATGTTGGTTATTAGAATAGGCCTCGGTAGTCTTGCCTCTCGCCTCAGTCCAGTTGACCAAGCTAGTTTTGGCGGGTGCCTTCATTATTAGCCAGGTCCCTGGTTAATAGCGTTGGTACTCGGGTTACCCTAGTCGCTTGCCTGTGGCGAGTTGTGCTCCTACGCTATGTACGCTTCCGCTTTCGTTCTTTATGTATTGTAAGACATTTGGCCTGACGGCCCTATTGTAACCTTGACCCGACGCGGTCTATTTGAATTCTAGTATTGTAATGTATGGTATTGTCGTGTATGAAATGATGCAGCGTTGTATCTGTGAGCATTATCTGCTGATCCAGGGAATAATGCAGTGTCATCACAGAGGATTCCAAGTGAGTAAACTTGGGGTCCGACATGAATCAAACACCTCTTACTTTCAATCGCTATTCTTCTATAGCTAAAAGCTTCAGCCAAAAAACAGAAACCATATATGGCCCTGTTCTTTTTCAGCTTTTGGCTTCTGCTTTTAGTTTATCTACAGTAACTAGCTTTTAAACGGAGTGTTTTTTTAAGATGGAGTCTACTAGTTAATTGTAGTACATACTGTATCGACTTCATTTATATCGGTAAAAACCGCACGTGAGTTTTTGTTACTTTATAATTTCTCATACGAACAGCCTAAAAGCTACAAGTAGCAGCCAAAAGCCATAAGCCTCAGATAAAATTCATAAGCCTCAGTTATAAGCCATAAGTTTGTTCTGATAGGCGAGAGCTGACATGCATCATTAAAAATTTCTTACTTGGAGTTGATAACAACATCACAGCATGCATGACATTGCGTCATCATTCAACACGCTCCGCCATCGGGGACAGTATATATCTCGTCGCCTGCACCATGGGCTTTGTCCTGCCGTGGCGCCTCACGCTTGTGCTCATCGTCGGTGCCACCGTCCTGCAGAAGATGTTCATGTTGGGCTTCTCCCGCGACCAGGAGGGCGCGCATGCCAGGGCGACGCAGATCGCCGGCGAGGCGGTGGCTAACGTGCGCACCGTGGCAACCTTCAACTCGGAGGCCAAGATCACCAGGCTCTTCGAGGCCAACCTGCAGAGCCTGTGTTGGAATTTTTCCCGATCAATCTCTGTCGTCACGTCGTCCAGGAACTCCTGCTGATCCCTATTCCTCGGCGTCACTCCTCCTGCGCTTTCTGCAGTTCGCGCAGATGCCTTGCGCGATGGAGCCGCTGCTCCCTGATGGCTTCATGTGATGTGCCCTCGCCGAGACACAACAACACAGGAACTTACAAGAACTCAACACGAAACGTGCATATACAAACATGCAGACTCGCTCTTTCTCCCGGGGCACAACCGCACCCTCCTTTTCTTTATTGCTTCTTTGCTAACTTCCTAGCCTCCCGATCGCAACAACATCTCAATACATGAATACCTTTTAAAGACTGCACACATGCCCCCCAAGCTGACTCGGTTTCATACTCATTCTCTACTCATATACTTGAATACAGACACAACTCATATATGGCAACGACGCGTACAAGATGGACTCATACAACCGACTCAAAGTCTACTTGTATACGTATATAACAGACTCATACGGACTAAACAAGATTACTAACCTAACAGCCTGCTCCGGCGCTGCTTTTGGAAGAGTAGATCGTTGGGGCGGCTACGGCGTGGGGCAGTTCCTGCTGGACGCCGCCCCTGTCCCTGACCGCCCTAAGGGTGAGGTGGAGGCGTGGAGCTCAATCACGTCAACTTCTCCTACCCATCACGGCGGGACATCCAGGTGTTCCGAGAACTCAACCTTCGCGCCTACGCCGGCAGGACGCTCACGCTCACGCTCGTCGCCCCAGCGTGGGTGCGGCAAGAGCTCTGTGCTCGCGCTCATCCATCACTTGTAGGAACCCACGTCCAAGGCGCACAAGTTCATATTAGCGTTGCCCGAGGGGTATAGGGCATACGTCGGTGAGTGCGGGCTGCAGCGAACAGCCATTGCCCATGCGCTTCTCGCAAGGTTAACAATTTCGGCGAAATTTCGCTGAAATTTTGGATTTTTCGGTTGTTTGGCCGCCCAGCGAAAGGAACGTCGTTTGGTCAAATTTTTTGTTACTACTTGAATTTATAGCCCAGCCTCCCGGTTACATACAAGCCCAAATACCCCGCAGCCCATAGACCAGCCGCTCGGTTACATTCGCTCACCACTCTCGGTTACATTCGCCCTAATTCCCCAATCCAGTTGCCCTTCGGCATCCCTGAGGAAGAAGAGTCGAAGGACGATGGGAGCTGCTCCGGTCACTACCCCAAGGAAGAAGAGTCTCTTGATCTTGATTTCTAGCTACTCATGTGCTTCTCTGTGATCTTTTCGTTCTTCTTGAATCCTCTCATTTGTAATCATTCCTGCTGGCCTTTGTTAGAAAACCTTGAAATTTGCCTAAATTTTGTCCAAAGTTTGATTAAATTTCGTCAAAATTCAAATGACGTTTGAATATTTCGTCCGAAATTTTAGTCGAAATAAACGAAATTTCATCATTTCATCACCCTCCGAAATTTTTTCATACCGAATGATTTTTCCCTCGTCGCTTCGTCGTATTAGAGCAACTCCAGCAGGAGCCCTCAAATCAGAGCCCCTACTTTTGATTTGAGGGCTCTCCCTACTTTTGAGGGCCCTGTTTTTTGAGTTGAATTCCAGCAGAAGCCCTCAAATTAGGGCCCTCAAATTCATTCTAGTAGGGAATGACACGCGGGACCCGTTTGTCATCCTCTTTCTTCATCTTCTTCTTCTTCCTCGTGGACTTGGCCATGCCGGCGAGGGTTGCGCTGCCGGGGAAAGGGAGTTGCCGAGGAGAGGGCTCGCCGGACTTGCCAGATCCGGACGAGGGTCGCGCCGCCGGGGAAGGGAGCTGCATCCGCGGGGCTCGACGGGGAAGGGCGGGGAGGGGAAGGAGGCGGGCGCCGGGGACAGGAAGTCGCGGAGGCGGGCGGGGATGCAGGGCGGCGCGCGTACGTGGTACGGGCGTCGCGTGTGGGGAAGAAAGCCGCGCGCAGGTGACGGTGTCCGGGCGGGGGATGTCGGCGAGGAGGCGGCGCGCGGAGGCGGGAGAGCCGAGGGAGAGGTAGAGCGAGAGGAGGGAGTTGGCGAGGCGGAGGTCGGAGGGGAGGTGGCCGGAGGAGACGGCGAAGGCGTGGAGGGCGGAGGCGGTGGGGATGGTGCGGGGGCGATGGTGCTTGGAGGAGAGGAGGAGAAGCGTGAGGTGGTTGCGGGGGAGCAGACGGAGGAGTGCCGGGAGGCGGCTGCGGGGGAGGTGGGGGAGGAGGGAGTTGAGGAGGCGGGAGGAGAGGGCGGGGTGGAGGGAGGAGAGGCCGGAGGTGAGGACGAGGGCGAGGGACTGGAGGAGGAGGCGCGGCGGGGTCGTCGGGCCAGCGGCGGGGAGGGAGGCGATGGGGAAGAGCTGAAAAATGAGAGCCAGAGTAGGGAGCCCCTAGGAATGAGGGCTGAAGGGGGGATTTGAGGGGCTCCTCAAATTTGAGAGCTCTAGTAGAGGCCCTGCTGGACCTCTAGTTTTACCTCAAGCCCTCAAATATGAGGTTTGAGGGCTCAAGTAGAGGCACTGCTTTGAGAACCACGCAGCCACTTAGCGGGCTCAGCGGGCTGCCCGCAAGTGCCACATAATCTCACCAACTGATTGATTTGCGAGAGCCCACCCGATTTTCTTGCGGGGCAGATTTACTGGGTTTGCGGGCAGCCCGCGTCCACTTGCACACCTACACCAAACAAGGTGCCCGTGCTTTTCGCGCGGCGTGCCCCGTTGCTACAAGCGAGCAACAAGAAAGCTACCTGCTGCACGTACGAGCGCATCACAAAACACACGTACCGCCGGCATACGATGGATATGACCAAGATGGCCGTGTGGAGGAGGAAGGGGAGCCACCGCGAGGGGGCCTCCGTCGCGTGCTACGTTCGTGGCGACGCCGGAGACGGGAGGATCCCAAGATGGTAAGCTTGTCGGTAACGGCGAGGAACACGAGAGGGTGTTGCTGGTGCCGTTGACGTTGCTCGAGGAGCGGCGCATGGCGGAGCTGCTGGAGATGGCCGAGCAGCAGTACGGGTACGGCCAGCAGGGCGTGCTGGGGAATCCCTGCGACGTCCGGCGTTTCGAGCAAATGGTGGGCGGCGTGCAGGGCAAGATAGCTAGAGGTTGTTGTGTACGACTGCTAAATTTGCAAGGCAGAAATTTCAGTGCGATTTTTGGTGATAATTTAATTTTCGCATGAATCAGGATAAATTCTCTCATTAACGGGGCTTTAAGCTTTTTTTCAGAGAATTTTTGTTGTTGTTTTCACGAGCGTGATGTTATGTCACTAGGCGTATGCGCAGCCGGCCGGCCGCCGGCGCTGGGCCGCACGCTGGCCACCGGCCAATCAGGTAGGCTGCCGCCTACGCAGCGCACCCGAATCTTGATGTTTGTTTTCCACACTTCCACTATAGGGCCTAAATAGGACACAAAATTCAGGACATAGAAAAATAAAAGTTGTAAACCTGTTTGATATAGATGTGGTTTATGATTTTTAGTTGAAAATTTTAAATTTTAGCTGTTTGTGACAGATATTATGGAGAGAGATACTCGTTTGCGATTTGGTTGATACATATGTTAGACTTTTAACGTATACTACAATTAACTTGTAAACCTTGTCTTAAGAAAATACTTCGTTTAAAAGAATCAAAAGTCGTTTTTAGAAATCCTTGAAGAACTTGCTCTACGTGAAGACCCGCAAAAGGTTGACATCAAGTTCATTTATAGTATTCCGAAATATAAATACTTTTTTTTGGCAATTGCTTCCTGTGCTAGTCTTGTATCTTTGCAACCGCCACCAAAGTTTCCCGAAACAGCTATGGTTTTCTACTTGCTATTGTATTCTTTAAGTCGTTGTAGTTCATCTCCTATACATACATAGTCATACATAGTCTACGTATGACGAGGTAGGCTACTTACGTGTACTGTGGCGCACGATTTTATCCACCAAGATACAATAATCCCCAACTTGCGATTAATTCTTTTATAGCCTGTCAGCTATAAACAATCAAGCCCTCTTGCCGAACCACCACTTTCGGTCGATGGACACCAAGATGGGCAACAGCACGACGCCTTCCGGTACTCCGAGATGGCACGTCCCGATGATCGTGGGGGCAGCCGGGGGAGACGGCGACGGCGCCGAGATGGTCGTGGTCAGCACGAGGCTGCTCGTTGAAATGAAACCGATTTTGCAAAATATTTGAAATTGCTTTTGAAGTTGTTTTCTTTGGTCCCCAGCTAACCCAAGCTAATCTTGCACGAATCTCAACCAAAACCGTCACTAATCCACTTCAGCCAGGCTTGAACGGAGGAGAACGGTGCAGTCACTGTTCCTTGTCTGAAATATCGTTGCCGCCAGCTCCTCGCCTTCTCGCGCTCTCTCGTCGCAGCCAGCTCGGCGCCTTCTCGCGTCCGCACGCGACCGCCAGCTCTAATCCATCTGCCAGAGACCGTAACCCATCCTTAATTGCGATGCGCCGGTGGCAAGCATCGCTGGCGACGCTCGCCACCGTCCGCGCCATGTTTTCTTCCTCGGCCTTGCTGCTCTCTCTCGGCTGATCTGACCTCCGTCAGCACCTTTTGACCGCCGCTCTAAGTAACCCAAGGCCGCCATGATCGCCTACCTTGCCAGCCGGACTGCGTCTCGAACCCTCCTGGGCAGGCCACGCGCTGCCGTCGCCTTGGCCGAAGCTTCGGTGCCGAATCGCCTTCACGGCCCTATAAATACCACTGAGCCCCTCCATTTGAGTCCATTACACCCCAGAGCTAACCAAATAGCCCCGAAAACCCGACCGTCTTCTCCATCGCTGGTGATCGCCGGAAACCCTAAGGGCAAGCCTCAACTCAATCCTCTCCGTTCCAAAACTTTCCAATTAAATTTGCCAGTAACTTCCTCTTACTACCCAAAACAACCCTGAACCACCAATTTAGCTCCCTGAGTTCCCCTCTTCTCCGGCTCCGGAACGTAACCCACTGCACAACCGAACCTCCCCGCCGTGGCCAGCCCAGCTCCAGTCTTCTCAGCCCAAACCTCTACTACCGTAAGATTCCCCTATCCCCATTGATGCTCAAGCACCAGTCCGACCGCCAAAGGAAGCCCCAAATCAACTACTAGGCTCAAACCGACAGTGAAAGAGAAAACCTCGCCGCCGGCAAACGCCCCCTTTCCTACCCTTGCTGACCCCAGAAAAGGACTCCCCACATCACTAGGAACCTATCCATAGCCCCAAAAACTGCCGCAAAACATCCTATCCCCGATCGCTCCAATGCCCAACGCCTCCAGCCACTCCCCTGTTTCGGCTTCGACCCCGCTCGGAGACTTCGACCACGTTGTGTGGTCGAACGAAGCCTCGACCACATTGTGCGGTCGAAAAAGGCTTCGACCACGTTATGTGGTCGAATGCGCTCGAACACCGTCCGATTTCCCCAAGCTGCTCGAACGCCGTCTGATCTCCCCAATCCGTTCGGATGCCATCCGATATCCTCAAGCCACTTGTACGCCGTTAGATTTCCATAAAGCCACCCAAACACCATTTGAACCCCAGCAACAGCTCGAACACCGTCCAATCTTGCGGGTAACTCGTACGCCGTCCAACTTCCGTCGGCGTCCGTTACTCCGGGGTCATTACGACTATGCAGTAGTTCCGACCGTGTCGTGGTCTTCGACCACGACTTAGCCCCGACCACATCAAGACCTTCGACCACGGTCTCCAACTACTTCAGGCTTTCGACCACGACCTTCGACCGCGGTCTCTGACCACGATAAGGCCTCCGACCACGGTATTCGACCGCGATGTGGCCTCCGACCACCTAAGTGCTTGTCAGATCCTCCAAGCACGCACAGTAAAAGCCAGCGGTGAACAACACCCAGCCCGTTACTGTTCACCAGTACCCAAAAAACATAAAATATACCCATTTTGACCTTTTCAAGCTCGCAAAGCCATTTTTCAGCACTGTTTCACCTTTTGAACTCTCCCTTAAGCCCAGGGCCGGTTTATTTGGATTTTTCCAAATTTTCTTTCTTTATTTCATTTCTTTATTCTTAGCTCAACCCTTCGGGCGAAGAATTAATTTATTTAACTTGTTTTGCGCTAGGTCCCAACGTCGAAGTTTCCCAGGAGCCAGAAGGAGAAGCCCAAGCACAAGCCCAGCCCTCCGAAGAGTTCGAGTTCTTTGAAATCGTAGACCCACGAGGCAAGTCACACATATTTTGATCATGTTGAACCTACATTTCCTTTATTTACTTACTAATCAGTATTTTCACTACATTAATTACAAATTGTTATTTCATATGCAATAATTGTTTAGAATGCCATGTTATTAGCTAGGTCCTACCACTCGAAAAATCCCAACTTAATTTGATGGCCACATTCACCTTGACAAACCATAGTAATATTAAAAATAGTAATAGAGTAAACATGGTAGCTTAGGAATTCATCAAAATCTTTCCACCGTTAAGATTTTGCTCCTTGTCTAGAATTATGAAAAAGTGGATCTAGGATAAGTGAGGATCGCAGAAGGCTATAAATGTGCTGGATCCCAAGACCTTATCCTAGGGTGGAGGCTTGGCTCTGGATTGGTGGTAGTGTCACAGGCACTGAATATGGGTTTGTGCGTGGATGTTGCCTCAGTTAAAAATGTAAGGACTAGACCCTTATGCTGAGTAAAGAACATAATACTTGTCGGGACCCCGGATTTCCAAATCTGGACCCTCTGTGTATTACTACACTAGTCCCAGATCAAAGCTAGTGCACACAGTTAAATAGAAATGATTCATGACCAACAACGCATTTATTACAATTATAAAGAGTACTGACCACCAGGTCTCATTATTACATTGGAGGTTCCAAGACCTCACACAACCAGAATACAGCGGAAGCAAGGTAAATTCAAAGTAGACCCATCAATATGCCACAGGCAGTTGACTGGAGAAGCGCGACCTAGAACTCCTGGAATCCTTCGTCGAAGCCACCAGCGAAGTAGTCGTAGTCTCCTTCTTGGGCTTCGTATTCCTCTGCTTTTTATGTTTGAGTGTAGCATGTGAGTACATAAAGTACTCCGCAAGTCTTGGGAAAATGCAATAGATGCAAGGCTTGACAAAGGAAGGTTATATGGTTCTTTTGCACAAAGCAATATTTTAATTTCAATTACTACTAATTACTTTCAAAGGCATCAATTTAATAAACTAAACATTTTAACAAAACTATCATTAACTCTCTAGTGAAGGTTCCAACTACCAACACTAGCTAACCAATTACAATTGGTCAAGTTTAAACTGCGGGTTCCATCCACCCTCTCTGGCTCCAACCGCCAGGGTACCCTTCCGAGAGTTCCCTCCACTCTCGGAATACAAAATCTTTGATTTTAAAACCAAAACCAGAAATCTACCATGTGAATGCATTCCTTGCCCACCCTTGATCGTGGGCACGGCTATTCGAATAGTTTTACACTCTGCAAAGGTTGTACAACTTTACCCACAAGAGATAAATTATCCTAAGAGTCAACACGCTTCCTTTGGCATGAGACCCAGATAAAATATCACAAAGCCTTTACCTTACTCTAATCTAGCTAGATACCACCCGCTGAGGTTTCACCGCAGGTAGGCTAACTGCCCGAACCGAAGCCCCCTCTTGCGCCATATGAGTACAGTAAATCCCTGTCCCTCACTGTGAATAACCAGTCCATCCCTGGCACCCACTTTCCACTGGTGGCACCTAAACTAGACTATCATAAGTTAGTCAGCTAGGTCGTACCCATATAGACTTGTGGTTGTACGGTTAATGCTCAGTCTGGACAACCACAAGCGTCGGTCCTTAATTGACTAGGGTGGAACATACACGTTTCAAGATCTCGTGCTAACTGCACCAACCCAAATCAACCATCCACCCTAATCTAAACCAACTTTCACATTTTAGTTTATTTTAAAAGAACAGTGGTAACTCCAATTACCACTAAATTTGTAAACACAAGGGTATTACAATAAATCATAATTTCCCATTTTCAAGATTTCAAGGGTATTACATAGCATGACTAGGCATTATACTACCATTCTATTATTCACAATTGATTATAATACTCTCACTAAAGAGCCAAAGGAAATCCTAGGGAGACAAGGATACATGTCATTCAATTTCAACTGAGGGCATAACAAAATTGGGGTAACTAATACCTTAATATTTGAACTAATGCTTTATGTAAATTGCAATGCACATAATTTAAAATAAGTAAAACATTTCAAAATCATAGGTTCAAGATGATCAAAGGAGACTTGCCTTCTTGTAGGTTCTCTAGGTCTTCCTGCTGCGAAGTGGAGAGATTGTCGACAACGTTGGAATCTACGCGGGAAAAGACGAAGCAACAAAACCAATAAATACAAACAAAAATCAAATAAACTCAAAACTCAAATAGAGGTCATATTTGGATAGATTATGATTTTAGACGAATTTAGAAATTTGAATGGCTAAATTGGAGTTAAAATGAGAAAGTTATGCTTGTTTGAAGTTTTCAGTTTGAATAAATCCAGAAATTAGGAAATTTCTGACAGGTGGGGCCCACTGGAAGGATTAAATTTTAATCTTTTTATTTTATTGCTTTTACTCTGAGTCTGTGACAGGTGGGACCCACTGGTCAGTGAGCCCACGGGATCAGCCTCTGACATGTGGGACCCACTGGACAGTGAGCCCACTGGCTCAGCCTCTGACATGGGGGACCCACTGGACTCCGGGCCCATATGTCAGTGACCAGAACAGACGGGTGGGGCCCAGACGACCGTGGCCAGCGCAGATGGCGGCCGCTGACGGGTGGGACCCACTTGTCAGCGCGGAAAAATGAAAGAAAGGCTCAACCTCAGCGTGCGGAGCCGGGGGCTCGAACGCGCGCCGAGGGAACCAAGGGGGAGAAGGGAGTGCGCTGCTAACCAGATGGGCGGGGAGGCTTTGCCTACCCATATAGGGCAAGTTAGCGTTTTGATGTACCTGCCAGAGGGGGCCGGACAGCAGTGGACGGAGGCGGGGTTGCCGGCGGCGAGAGGTGGCCGGAGGGTTTCTGGTGACTCCCAAATCGCTCCCGGGGTGCGGCGACGAGCGGGGACGGCCGGCGGCGGGGAAGGGCGGCCGAGGTGTTGGGGAGATTCGCACGGGCACGGGGGTGCACGGGGTGGCGGTGGCGAGCTCCAGGGAGGTCCGAGGCGGCGGGGAAGGCTCGCCGGAGTGCGGCGGAGCTCGAAGAGAGAGGTGGCTCGGTGGCAGGGCTCTACGGGGCTCGGGAAGGGAGGTGGAGCGCATCGGGGTGCTGGGCGGAGGGAGGCGAGGCCGAGGGTGGGCTTTTATGGGGCGGGGGAGGGGACACGGGCGCTTAATTGCTCGCCGGTGCTTGCGGTCGGAAAAAGGAAGGGGCGGGGAGGAAAAGGAAATAGGTGGGGTGGAGAAGGAAAGGGGCGCGGCGTCAGGGGATTTGTTTCCCGGCGGGGCTCGGGGTTTCCAAACCGGGGAGAGGCCGGGAAGGCAAGGCCGGATCCGGCTCGGATTGGTCACCGGCGCAAGAAAAGAAAGAGGGGGAAGAAAGAAGGAAGGTGTCTCCGCGGGGGAGACGACGGATCTGACAGGCGGGGCAGGTGGTAGCGGGAGCGAGGCGCGGGCGACTGACGGGCGGTGCCCGTAGGTCAGAGAGGGAGAGGGAAGCGGTCGGCCGGATAGCCCGCACGGCGACGCGGCGCGCATCGGGCCGGCCAGGTGTCGGCCCGAGGGAGGAGGAAGGCGGGGTGGCTGACGGGCCGGGCCCGCGAGGCAGCGAGGGAGAGGGGAGGTGCGGCCTGGATGGGCCAGGCGGCGACGTGGGCGGATCTGGGCCGTCCACGCGTCGACTGGAGGGTGAGGAAGGGATTTTTAATGTTAGAATTTGATTTTGATTTTTCAGAAAAGACTAGGAATTTATTTAGGCCTCAGAAAAATATGAAAATACCTCCAAAAATTCCAGAAAAATTCACAAAAGCTCCTGGACATATTTTGGACTAAATAAAATTATTTCGAACTAATGTTGGTATTTAATTTTCATATTTTAAAATACCTTTTAATTTCTAAAAATAGGTTTTAACCTCCAGAAAAACCAGAAAATCAAATAAAAGCCAAATAAAATCCAATTACTTTAAAATAGTTAATTTGAATGTAATTTTTTCTAGAAATCCAAATTTAGGATGTTACAAACCTACCCCCCTTAGAAAGAATCTCGACCTCGAGATTCGGACAGACTGGGAAAAAGGTCGGGGAACTCTGCTCTTAGATCCTCTTCACGCTCCCAAGTCGCTTCGGACTCAGAATGGTTGCTCCACTGCACTTTACAGAACTTGATGATCCTGCTTCGCGTACGACGCTCTGCCTCTTCCAATATCTTCACAGGATACTCTGGATAGGTTAGGTCCTCCTTTAAGTTCACTTCATCTAGTGGCATCTGCTCTTCTGGCACTCTGAGACACTTCCTTAACTGGGACACATGGAAGACGTCATGCACCTTCGACAACTGAGGTGGAAGCTCTAGCTGGTAAGCAACTTCTCCCCTTTTCGCTACAACAGGAAAGGGTCCAATGAATCTAGGAGCAAGCTTTCCACTAACTCCAAAACGTCGCATTCCCTTGAGAGGCGAAACTTTCAGATAAACATGATCTCCAGGTACAAACTCTAATGTTCTTCGACGATTGTCCGCATAGCTTTTCTGCCTGGTTTGAGCTGTTTTTAACATGTCCTGGATCAGACGAACTTGTTCCTCTGCCTGCTTCAACACATCTGGTCCAAACACTTGTCCTTCTCCAGTTTCTTTCCAATACAATGGTGTCCTGCATTTTCTGCCGTACAAAGTTTCAAACGGAGACATCTGCAAGCTGGATTGATAGCTGTTGTTATAGGAAAACTCCGCATAGGGCAAACTTTGATCCCACTTAGCCTTGTTTGCTAGAGCACAAGCTCTCAACATATCTTCCAAAATTTGATTTACTCTTTCTGTTTGACCATCTGTCTGTGGATGATATGCTGTGCTAAAATTCAGATTTGTGCCCAAAATTCCATGTAACTTATGCCAAAACCTTGAGGTGAACTGAGTCCCTCGATCTGACACAATTTTCTTTGGAACTCCATGCAAACACACGATTCTGGACATATACAACTCTGCGAGTATATCCCCAGAGTATGTGGTCTTCACTGGGATGAAGTGGGCAACTTTTGTCAGACGATCCACAATAACCCAAATGGAGTCATGTCCTGACTTTGTTCTTGGTAACCCGGTTATAAAATCCATTCCAATTTCTTCCCATTTCAACTCGGGTATCTACAAGGGTTGTAGAAGCCCGGCAGGTCTCTGATGTTCTGCTTTAATTCACTGGCACACATCACACAAAGCTACATACTCCGCAATCTCTCTTTTCATACTTGACCACCAATACCTTTCCTTGAGATCTTGGTACATCTTTGTACTTCCTGGATGGATTGAGTATGCAGATTCATGGGCTTCCTTCAGAATTAACTCCTTTATCTCTTTCTTTTCAGGTACGATAATTCTTTTCCCAAACCAAATGATACCTTCTTCATCCTCTGAAAATCCTGGTGCTTTCCCTTTCTTCATGTTTTCTTTAATTTCCTTGACATACTTATCCTCTCCTTGAGCTGCCTTGATCTAGTCCTTTAGAGTGGGTTGAACCTCTAAAGTTTCCAGGAATCCTTCCTCTACTACTTCCAAGTTGAGCCGCTGAAATTCTGCTTGAAGTGCAGGCATACTGTCCTTTATCCACAGCTTACTACAGTAACTCTTTCTGCTCAATGCATCAGCTACTACATTGGCCTTTCCTGGATGATAATGTATCCCAACATCACAATCCTTTATTAGCTCAAGCCATCTTCTTTGTCGCATATTGAGACCAGGTTGAGTAAATATGTACTTCAAACTTTTGTGATCCGTGTAGATTTCACAACGGTTACCGATCAAATAATGCCTCCATATTTTTAAAGCATGTACCACGTCAGCAAGCTCTAAATCATGGGTTGGATAGTTTCCTTCATGAGGTCGCAATTGCCTTGAAGCATATGCTACTACCTTCCCCTCTTGCATCAGAACACATCCTAATCCTTGCCTTGAGGCATCACAAAAGACTTCAAAATCCTTTCTAATGTCTGGAAGTGTCAACACTGGAGCAGAGGTTAACCTCTTCTTTAGCTCTTGAAAACTATCCTCACATGTTTTACTCCATTCAAACTTCTTTTCCTTCTTTAGTAACTGGGTGAGAGGTCTTGCAAGCTTGGAGAATCCTTCAATAAAGCGACGATAGTAACCAGCCAATCCCAAAAAGCTTTTGATCTCAGATACTGACTTAGGTTGTGTCCAATTGAGCACATCATTTACTTTATCGGGGTCTACGGACACTCCTCCTGCAGAAATCACATGACCTAGGAAGGCTACTTTCTTCGACCAAAACTCACACTTGCTAAATTTGGCATACAACTGGTTTTCTCTGAGCTTTTCCAAAACTATCCTCAAATGTTCTGCATGTTCTTCCTCATTCTTGGAGTATATCAAAATATCATCGATGAATACAACCACAAACTTATCCAAATATTCCATGAACACCTTATTCATCAGATTCATAAAATACGCCGGGGCATTTGTTAGACCAAAAGACATCACGGTATACTCATACAATCCATAACGGGTAGCAAATGTTGTCTTGGGTATGTCCTCTGGTCTTATCTTCAATTGGTGATAACCTGATCGAAGATCAATCTTAGAGAAGACACATGATCCTTTCAACTGATCAAACAGATCATCTATTCTGGGCAAAGGGTACTTGTTCTTAATGGTCACATCATTCAAGGATCGATAGTCCACACACATGCGTAGACTACCATCTTTCTTCTTCACTAGGAGTACTGGTGCTCCCCAGGGTGACGAGCTTGGTCTTACAAAACCTTTATCTTGCAACTCTTCAATTTGCTTCTTAACTTCTGCCAAGTCATTTGCAGACATACGATAAGCTCTCTTGGATATTGTAGCGGTTCCAGGTACTAGGTTGATGACGAACTCAATTTCCCGGTCCGGTGGCATTCCGGGTAAATCTTCAGGAAACACATTCGGGTATTCACTTACTATAAGCACCTTTTCCAAAGTTACTTCCTTCAAACTGTTCAATCCACACTTATTCCGAGAAGATATGTTTGACTTATACCTTACTTGGATTCCATCCGAGTTGGTAATAGTGACAGCACGATCGACACAATCTATCCACCCTTTATACTGGGTTAACCAATCCATACCAAGTATGACATCTAGGCTCTTGGAATCTATTATAATAAGATTCGCTAGGAGTTGTACTCCATTTATATCCACAGTTGCGCTAGGGCAAACTGTGTTAGTCCTCATTTCCTGCCCAGGGGACTGGACTAGCATAGGGTTCTTAAGCAACCACACATCCCAATTATATATTTCAACAAAATCTTTTGACACAAAAGAATGCGAAGCTCCAGAATCAAATAATGCTGATGCAGGTACTGAGTTGACAAGGAACTTACCCAGAACTACGTCGGGTGCATCCTGGGCTGCCTCCGCAGTGACATGGTTAAGATGTCCTCTGCTCATTGCCTGCGGCGTCCTTGGAGTTTGCAGTGCCCCACGGCCTTGACCTGCAGTGGGAGCTCGCGCTGGTGTAGTCCCCAAGTTGAAACGAACTGGGGTCACAGCTGGGCGCTTCTGGGGACAGTTGCTGGCATAATGCCCCATGTTCTTGCAGTTGAAGCATTGCACTCCTGCCACTGAAGTCCTGTTCTGCTGTGGTTGGCCACCATTGCCCGCTCTGGGAGCTTGCGGATTTGGACGAGGTCCTGTCGATGGTGTCCTTGGCACACTTGGCATTGAGGGTCTGTTGAATTGAGGAGGATTGGGGCGAAACCGAGAACTGCTTGCTCCCTGCTGAGCTTGGAACTTCCTCTTTCTTGTCTCATACAGCTGACGCTGAGCATCTTCTTGTATGAGAGCCTTGTTCACCATGTGCTGGAAAGTTGGGTAGTCATTAGACACCAACTGCACCTTAAGATTGGGATCAAGTCCCTGCATGAACCTCCAGATTTTTGTTGCATCTGAGGTGACATCCTCTGGCGCATACCTGGACAGTTGGGTGAACTTGTTCAGGTATTCCGAAACGCTGAGGTTTCCTTACTGCAGTTGATAAAATTCCCTCTTCTTCATTTCCATTATTCCCGTAGGAATATGCGCAGTGCGG
Organism: Dendrocalamus latiflorus; assembly: GCA_017311315.1. Lineage (NCBI taxonomy): Eukaryota > Viridiplantae > Streptophyta > Magnoliopsida > Poales > Poaceae > Dendrocalamus > Dendrocalamus latiflorus. Next base: position 14,618,887 of record CM029651.1, on the reverse strand, counting down.
AAAGCCTCAACAAACTCATCACAAGTGATGGTTTGTACATTTTGATGGGCGGCGCAATAGTTTTCCCACCAGTTAGCAGCAATTCTTTTGAGTTGGTGGGCAGCATACAACACCTTCTCGTGGTCATTGCACTGAGATAAGTTCAACTTCCTCTCCACATCCTTGATCCAATCGTCTGCCTCCAAGGGGTCCACTGATCCAGCGAACGTAGGAGGTCTTGTCCTCATAAATTCTCCCAACTTAGACTGTGGAGCTTGGTTGGGTACCTGCGGAGCTTGCTGTACTTGGTTTTGAGCTAAGGCTTGCAGAAGCTGCAGTTGCATGGCCATCATCTGCTCTAAGTTGGGCGCTTGGGCAGGAGGTGGTGGAATGTTGTTGTCTGGCTGATTGTTGGCGTCACGGCTGCTGCCAGGGTTGCTCCTTGTGTTCACCATCTAAAGCGGTTCTAGGGTTAGCAAAAGGTAAGGGGGAACTAGCATAGGTAAGAGATTAGGGGAAACTAATAACATCCCAACCAACACACAAGAAGAAACTAGCAACCACTTAGGGAAACTTTTATTGCAATCAAGATAGTTTTAAGAATGGATGTACCACAAGTGCACATAGGCTTGGTACAGTCCATCTAGCACACCAAAGCATAATAAAGCGTTCTAAGAACGTGGAAATTTATTTGGGTACTACTGACTCAACTAACTACTCATCCTCCATGATGATGCGCTCCTCCGGATCCTCCTCGGGGTCCTCCTCTGTGTCCTCTTCCGGGTCCTCCTCCGGGTCCTCCTGGCGCTCTTTCACATGGTGTCGCGAACAATCACACTTGGCCGAGGCACGGTTACGACTGGAGGCAGTCGACCGAGAACGAGAGCGAGAGCGGAAAAGCTTGCGCCTCTTGCTGGGTTCGCCGATGTTGATGTCGGGTAGAGGACTCGGACGTCGCACCTTCTTGCGTGCGGTGAGCCTGGTGCGGAGTCCCGAAAGTCGAACCGGAGCTGGGTTGCTGGGGATGACAACTGGTACGGGCGAGGACGGCGTGTAGTCAGCTACAGCTTTGAGACGACCCAGCTCAAACTCTGCTGCCTGACTCTGGAGAAGTTGGGCACGAAGAGTGTCGGAGTGTTGATAGCTAGAAGTGAGCAGCATCCGAAGCTGTCCAATCTCCTCCAAAGCTCTAGCATAAGTGACTGACATCGCCTACGTGAGCTGCACCTGATGCGACAGTCGAGGGTCATCAACTGGAATATCAAAGGGATCTGGATACCTCTTTCCTGCTCGAGGGTTGATGAAGAAGCAAAAAGGGGACTGGTGCACAGCATCCTTGTGCAGATGGCACAATTCATCAATGGCAAGGCGTGCCGTATCTTGGACTGCATCAAAACAGCGGGACTGAGGATGCTTGATGGGGTATGTGTGGGAGTTGAATTCCCCTTCCCGTGCATACAGGAATACCTCCATCGACCAAGAGTCACGGTCCAGGATACGAGTCTTCCGCTCCCTGAAAATGGGCGGCTGACGGTACTCCAGACAATGCATAAGCTGACGAAGGAGGCTGGCAAATGCTCCAGCATCCTCTCCATGTGAGTAGTAGTCCCACGGGGCAGCGGAGGTTGAACCGGCCATCTACAAAGTTGAGATAAAGGAGAAGATTAGTAAAAAGATTTTAACAAAGAAATTTAGAGACAAGAACGAGATTCTAAGTAAGAAGAGAGTAGAAGCAAAGGGGCTTATATATTTTTAATATACTCTTTTTATAAACATAAGTCCTTATGGTTTGCCTTTCCTAATCTAGGTCACGTCCTACAGTCAACCTGGCTCTGATACCACCTCTGTCGGGACCCCGGATTTCCAAACCCGGACCCTCTGTGTATTACTGCACTAGTCCCAGATCAAAGCTAGTGCACACAGTTAAACAGAAATGATTCATGACCAACAACGCATTTATTACAATTATAAAGAGTACTGACCACCAGGTCTCATTATTACATTGGAGGTTCCAAGACCTCACACAACCAGAATACAGCGGAAGCAAGGTAAATTCAAAGTAGACCCATCAATATGCCACAGGCAGTTGACTGGGGAAGCGCGACCTAGAACTCCTGGAATCCTTCGTCGAAGCCACCAGCGAAGTAGTTGTAGTCTCCTTCTTGGGCTTCATATTCCTCTGCTTTTTATGTTTGAGTGTAGCATGTGAGTACATAAAGTACTCCGCAAGTCTTGGGAAAATGCAATAGATGCAAGGCTTGACAAAGGAAGGTTATATGGTTCTTTTGCACAAAGCAATATTTTAATTTCAATTACTACTAATTACTTTCAAAGGCATCAATTTAATAAACTAAACATTTTAACAAAACTATCATTAACTCTCTAGTGAAGGTTCCAACTACCAACACTAGCTAACCAATTACAATTGGTCAAGTTTAAACTGCGGGTTCCATCCACCCTCTCTGGCTCCAACCGCCAGGGTACCCTTCCGAGAGTTCCCTTGAGAGACCATGTGGTCGTGATCCCATGAGAATGATGAGTAATTGACAATGGTGTAGGTTAGTCGAGTTTGGTTTGGGTGGTTTTGACCATGTCGTTGCGTGGTGCAACGGGCTCGGTCGATTTGGTCAAACTTGGTCGTTTGGGCTTAGGTCATTTATTCTTATGCTTCGACAGGTTTGGACTTCATCATGGGTAAGCATGATGTGTTTATGCTATTTTATGCTTTCATGTGTCGAGCGGTGCTATGTGATGTGTTTCTTGTCTGTGTGGCTGCAGGACATCGAGCGGAGTCGTGGCGAGACACGGTGGACCGGACTAGGCGCAGGTGGCGCTGAGGTCAGAACGGTCAGGATGTGTCGAAGACGACGTGGACTCGAGGTGGTTGCGAGGCGTGCAAGACAAGGAGCGCGGAAGCTTCCCGGAAGGTGCAGGAGGGGCGAAACGGGAATTTCGCAAGGCTGCACAAGCGGGAGCGGGCTCCGTTGGATTTAGCCGGCGTAACGGGGCGGAGACCCGTTAGCCATGGGCTATAAAAGGAGAGGAGGAGCTGCATGCCCATTTGAGCACTTGTAAGGAATTAGGGTTTACACTAGTCAAAAGAGGCTTTGGGAAGGTTGTTTCCTTTAGCTCTTTAGTTGGTGTGAGTTGGTGGAGGCAGAGTGTGCTCCCTCTGTTGTCCTCTACGATGGTTTCTAGGTGTGAGTCCTAGTGGGTGTTCTTCCTCCCTCCATGGATGAGTGTGTGTTCTTGAGTTGTGAGAGTGAGGAGATGGATTGAGAATCTTGTAATCATTCCTCTGTATTCAATCGTGTCATCGGGACTCCTATGTATTCCTTGTGATTCAATGAATGAAATCTGGAGTTTTGGGTTTCAGTTCGTAGCCTCTGTTCTTCTTTTCCCTTTGTGCAAGATTTCTTGATTTTCATGGTTTTGAGTTCTTGCTTGCTGAAGAGTGCCAAAATGGGTTGCTATGACATGGGTGATGCTCAAAAGCCATTTGGCTATTTAATCCCAAGAGCAAACCGAGTTTGATTCTCAGATTTCAGTTTTGGCCTTCCTCTGTTCATGTGTTGCCTTCCTAGGTTTTGGTGCTGTTCTTGATTCCCTTGTTGAGATGGCTTGAAATTTGGTATGAAGAGTCCAGAGGCTATTAATTAGCTATCCTCAAAATTTCATAGCCAAAGGATCAACGGTTGGGGAGTAATTTGGTTTTTGGCTCGGGTTGTGCAAAAATTCAGATTTTTACCCATAATCTGAAATTCTTGCTTCTTGGTTTGATTCTCTTGTTTCCCAAGGTCCCCTTACTATTTAGTATGTTGTAGTAAGGCCTTGGATCAAAAAGATTGAGAGCAAACCTATTTTTTAGCCAAAAATCCGAAGTCTCAAAGTTCCAGCCTGAAATTCCCGTTTGCTGTTTTTCTCGAGAGGTACTACCGCTCCTGGAGCGGTACTACCGCTCATAGGTACTACCGCTCGGACCAGCGGTACTACCGCTCAGCGGTACTACCGCTTGACCAAGCGGTACTACCGCTTGAGGCCAGAATTTTCCCGATTTGATTTTTCTCGCTTGCTGGTCTCTGTATTTGTGTTTTTCCTGCTGCTGGGGTGTCTTGTGAGCATTGGTCTTCTACCTTCATAGCTCCCATAGCTATTGGAGAAGAAGATACGTGTTGGGGGCAATTTTTAGAAAACGACATTCACCCCCCCTCTGTCGCCATTTCGGTCCAACAATTGGTATCAGAGCCGGTTAGCTCTAATTCATAGATCTTAACCGGTCTCAAGAGCCATGGCGACGGACAAGTACTCGACCAAGCCACCCGTGTTCGATGGCATCGATTACCCCTTCTGGAAGAGCCGAATGGAGACATACATCCAGGCCCAGGGGTATGCCATCTGGCGGAAGGTCAAGGTACGATTCGCTGTTCCTGCCGATGAGAACATCAATGCCGGGAACATGGCTGATGTTGAGGCGAATGCAAAGGCAAGGAACATCATCATCCAGGGGTTGAGTCGTAGCGAGTTTGACCGTATATCTCACCTGTCGTCCGCCTACGACATCTGGGTGACCCTCGACGCATACCATGAGGGCACCACCCAGATCAAGACGGTTCGACAGGACCAGTTCAAGCGCGAATACAACAAATTCGAGATGCTTGCTGGTGAGTCCCTGGACGAGTGCTTTTCGCGATTTCATAAAATCTTGAGCAACCTCCGAGCGGTCGGTCTCACATACCCCGACTCGGACAACGCTCGTCAGATGCTCGCGGCACTCGATCTGCGCGTGTGGGAGATGAAGGTGACCACCATCAAAGACACGACAGACCTCTCGACCCTGACTCTTGACGCGCTGTACTCGCGCCTCAAGACTCACGAGATTGACGTTGTCTCTCGTCGGTCGAAGTCACAGTCGATGGCTTTGGTCACCGATCCCAGTCCGGCTTCTGGTTTTTCCGCCGATTCGCTTTGTGGGTTCTCCCTAGCTGCTCTATGTGACGTAACTGATGATCAATTAGAGCAGCTAGAGGATGAACAGCTGGCCCTCCTAGCTCGGAAGTTCTCCCATGCTTACAAGAGGAGGAGAGACAGAAAGAGAGGCGGACCAGTCATCTGCTTCGAGTGTGGTGGCCCCAACCACATTCGAGCAAACTGTCCCAAGCTGGAGAAGGGCAAGAACGACTACGGCGGTTCAGGCAAGAACGACTACACCGACAAGAACCGCAACAAGAAGCCTCCAGCTCAGACGCCGGGAAAGAAGAAGTTCCGCGACTTCGGGAAGGCCAAGAAGCTGTTTCACCGTGTCCTCACCGCCTTCGACGACCTCGACCTCAGCGAGGTGGAGGGATGGAGCGACGACGACGGGACGGGTGACCAAGATCCCAAGAGCGGCGACGACTTCTCCGGCATGTGCTTCATGGCCCTCGAGGGCGAACTTAGCGACAGCGAGCTGTACTCCGACTCGGACGAGGTTCGCCGGGCAGGGAAGGGAAAGGTTTGGCTTGTAGACTCCGGTTGTTCTCGTCATATGACCGGAAACTCCCGTTGGTTTTCTTCCCTTGCCCGTGCTCCAGGTGATGAGACGATCACCTTCGGAGATGCTTCATCTGGGCGCGTCATCGCCAAAGGTACTGTGCGCATTAATGATTCTTTCATCTTGAAAGATGTAGCCTTGGTTAGTAAGCTGCAGTATAATTTGCTCTCAGTCTCTCAGCTTACCGATGACGGTTTTGAGGTGAGCTTTAAGAAAAACAATTGCAAAATTCTTGATTCTTCGGGTAGTCTTGTTTGCGGGATTTCTCGTTTTGGGAGGATCTTTCGTGCTGATTTTTCTGAGTCTTCTGGTGATCCTCTCAGGTGTTTAGTTGCTTCTGAGTCCCGCGACCTTTCCTTCTGGCATAGGAGACTTGGTCATATAGGCTTTGACCATTTGACTCGAGTTAGCGGTCACGATCTCATTCGTGGTCTGCCGAAACTCAAGATGGTCAAAGATCTTGTTTGTGCTCCATGCCGGCACGGCAAGATGGTTGCCGCCTCTCACCCTCCGGTCACAGTCACTATGACCGATGCACCGGGACAGCTGCTCCACATGGATACAGTGGGACCAGCTCGAGTGCAGTCAGCAGGGGGGAAGTGGTATGTTCTTGTCGTGGTCGATGACTTCTCGAGGTATTCTTGGGTGTTTTTCTTAGCCTCGAAGGATGAGACGTTTTCACATTTCCGAGGTCTTTTTGGTAGGCTTTCTGTTGAGCTCCCGGGTGCCTTACGAGCGATCCGCAGTGACAATGGCACGGAGTTCAAGAATTCCTACTTCGAGAGTTTCTGTGGTGAGACAGGTGTAGAGCACCAGTTCTCTTCTCCGCACGTCCCACAACAAAATGGCGTTGTGGAGAGGAAGAACCGTACCTTGGTCGAGATGGCCAGGACGATGCTTGATGAGTACTCTACACCGCGGAAGTTTTGGGCTGAGGCTATAGCTACTGCGTGCCATGTCTCAAATCGAGTATTTCTTAGGGCACACTTGCACCGCACTTCTTATGAGTTGAGATATGGGCGAAAGCCCAGCGTCTCTCATTTTCGTGTTTTTGGTTGCAAGTGTTTTATCTTGAAGTCTGGGAACCTAGATAAGTTCGAGTCACGTTCCTGTGATGGGATCTTTCTAGGCTACTCGACTTCTTCGCGGGCTTATAGGGTCTGGAACTGCGAGTCTAGCAAAATGGTAGAGACCTGTGAGGTGACCTTTGACGAGGCCAGTCCGGGGACTAGGCCCGATATCTCAGGTTCTTTAGAGCAGTCCGAGACCATCTTTGTGGATGATGAGGATGATGGAGACGACGGTTGTCTACCTGATCCTGTCCCTCATCCACCCCTTGAGGTGCCGTCTTCCACCGCACCTCGAGGTGATCAGCCCATGCCTTCTGCTTCTTCTGGAGCTGGTGGCTCTGTTCCTACCTCGTCAGCTCACGAGGTAGAGGCCACTTCTTCATCTCATCCTGGACCTCCTAGACATATCCAGAAAGCTCATCCTTCAGAGCAGATCATTGGAGACCTTTTCGAGCGTGTAACCCGCTCAAAATCTGGCTTATCTCAATTCTGTCTCCATTCTGCTTTCATTGCCTCCTTTGAGCCCAAAGATGTCTCTCATGCTTTATCTGATGAGTCTTGGGTCAATGCCATGCATGAGGAGCTAGAAAATTTCGAGAGGAACAAGGTCTGGTCGCTTGTCGAGCCCCCGCAAGGTCACAATATTATTGGGACTAAGTGGGTGTTCAAGAACAAGCAGAGCGAGGATGGAGTGGTTATTCGAAACAAGGCTAGACTGGTTGCTCAGGGGTTTTCCCAGGTTGAGGGTCTAGACTTCGAGGAGACCTTTGCCCCTGTAGCTCGACTTGAGGCCATTAGAATCCTGCTTGCCTTTGCAGCTTCTAAGGGTTTCAAGCTCTACCAGATGGACGTCAAGAGTGCCTTCCTTAATGGAGTCATTGAGGAAGAAGTTTACGTCAGACAGCCTCCTGGTTTCGAAAACCCCAAATACCCAAACCATGTCTTCAAGCTTTCCAAAGCGTTGTATGGACTTAAGCAGGCCCCCAGGGCTTGGTATGAGAGGCTTAAGTCCTACTTGTTGAGTCATGGGTTTGAAATGGGTAAAGTTGATAAGACCTTGTTCATCCGCCGGCTTGGCGCTGACCTTCTGCTCGTCCAGATCTATGTCGATGACATTATCTTTGGCGGCTCTTCCCATACTCTGGTTTCCCAGTTCTCGGATGTCATGAGCACCGAGTTTGAAATGAGTATGATGGGTGAGTTGACCTTCTTCCTTGGCTTCCAAATTAAGCAGACTCGGGAGGGTACATTTCTTCATCAAGGAAAGTACACTCGTGACCTCCTGAAGCGCTTCGATATGAGTGATGGTAAGCCGGTGTCAACTCCCATGGCTTCGACAGCCTATCTTGACCCAGATGAGGATGGCGAGCCAGTTGATCAGAAAGAGTTCAGAAGTATGATCGGCTCCCTTCTTTACCTCACCGCCTCGAGACCAGACATACACTTCTCAGTGTGTCTGTGTGCTCGCTTTCAGGCTTCTCCTCGCGTATCTCACCGCCAGGCGGTGAAGCGCATCTTTCGGTACCTTCGAGCTACCATTGACTATGGTATCTGGTACTCTTCCTCTTCTTGTCTTTCCTTGAGAGCCTTTTCGGATGCAGATTTTGCCGGCTGTAGGATAGATAGGAAGAGCACTTCTGGCACTTGCCAATTCATTGGCACTTCTCTCGTTTCCTGGTCTTCGAGGAAGCAGTCCGGTGTTGCACAGTCCACTGCAGAGGCCGAGTACGTTGCTGCTGCCAGTTGTTGCAGCCAGGTGCTTTGGATGGCTTCGACCCTGCGGGACTTTGGGTTAGTTATCGACAGTGTTCCACTCTTTTGTGATAACACTTCTGCGATTAACATTGCTAAGAACCCAGTGCAACACTCTCGGACCAAACACATTGATATCCGTTACCACTTCCTTAGAGACCATGTAGAGAAGGGTGATATAGTGCTCCAGTTTGTGGAGAGTGACCACCAGTTGGCTGACATCTTCACCAAGCCTTTGGATAGTTCGAGGTTTTCAGCTCTGCGGGGAGAGCTTGGGGTGGTGTGTCCTTATGGACTGTAGTGAGAGGGAGCTTTGGGCTTTATTGCTTTACTATATTGATTATGCTTCTGTCTCATTTCTATTGCATTGCACTCGGGGTGCATTTGGGTTTAGTCCTTCCAGCATAGGTTAGAGTGTTTCTCTTGCCGAGATGCTTAGACTTCTAACACTTATCTTGTGCTTCCAGGATTAGCTGCTTCTTATCTCACTAGGTCGAGCTCACTCACTTCTTGTAGGTTCTAGCGAGGGTTGGGCCACCCTCGGGTAGACAGGGTACGTGTTTGCTCTCTAGTGTGTGATTTACAGTCAGCTGATTGTCCTGTAGTCATATGGGGTAGATGAGAGTCAGTCTGAGCCATAGTTGTCTCTATATCTTATCTATGCTTTAAGGACTGCCTGTTTTGGTTTTATTTGCCAGCTTCTCGATTTATTGCTTTGGTTCAGGGAGAGTTCATTTGGGAGCTTCTGGAGCTTAATTGTGACTTAACTCAACTTGAACTAAAAGTTGCATGTCATGTTGAGGGGGAGCTAGATTTTTCTTGCATTTTCAGCATTCTAGCATTATAATCAATCTGCATTGAGCCTTGATCATTATCCTGTTATGACATGCTTCAATGCTTTACACCTTGCCATGACTTGTGCTTAGCTTGCTAAATTTATCATGACTTCATATGTGTAGACTAGCGTTTGCTATGATAAGTTAAGTAAAATTGATCAACTTAAATTAAACTTGTCATGCTAGCATTTGAGTTCAGTCTTTCTTGAGCTATCCCTTTATGATTCATGCCATGTCAAATAGGCTGAGTAGAGCGTTGAATCTATATTGAGCCTTAGATTGAGCTGTTTAGTCTCTTGATGATGCTGAGTTAGTACAATATGTTAAAAAGCAAAAAGATCGGTTTTGTGCGAAAAAACTGATCTCACCAATTCTCTCCTATGAGACGGCTTGCCATTGCACTTGGCATGAACTTAGGGGGAGATTTGGATGACCTAGACTATCTTCTTAAGCTCATGGCTTGGAGTAGTCGCATAAGGCTTGAGACCTAGCACATGATAAAACAAAAATCTGGTTGGCAACAACCATGAATTTCAAAAGAAAATATGTCATTTGTGCTCCATTTGCTTAAGCTTCAAAAAGAACCAAGTACTTTAACCAAAGTTTCAATCTTGAGCTTATAGCACTCTATTTGGACTCAATGTTAGCTTCCTTGTTCCGCTTAGCTTATTGACATGGCCTGCATCATCCTTGGATATCTCTAGTTAGACTTTGCTCATTGATGACTTGACTTGCTCACTTAATGTACTTCACTTTTAGATTGTTATCTATGTGTTCTAGCTGGCTTATATATATGTTGTCATGATCTAGATAGCGTTTTATTGAGTTATGGCTTGGTGTAGTACTTGTTGGTCATATTGGATAATTCTCATGGCTCTAAATGCTTAGAATAAACAAACTTCAGCCATATTCATCCATTGGCATGTCATATTCTCTCTTTTGCATCCTTGATGCGTTTATTGCCAAAAGGGGGAGAATAGAGAAGAAAAAGCTAGTTGGGATCATTTTGAGCTTTGGAGATCAATTTGCTCTTTCAGTTGTTGCTCTAGTGTTCCTTCTGTCGACATGGTCATTTGTTTCATTCTCTTCTTTGGACCATGTTAGATTCGTCAAACTCAAACTCTTCTTCTTGCTTTTTCCGAGTTTGTCAATATACTCATCAAGGGGGAGATTGAGAGACCATGTGGTCGTGATCCCATGAGAATGATGAGTAATTGACAATGGTGTAGGTTAGTCGAGTTTGGTTTGGGTGGTTTTGACCATGTCGTTGCGTGGTGCAACGGGCTCGGTCGATTTGGTCAAACTTGGTCGTTTGGGCTTAGGTCATTTATTCTTATGCTTCGACAGGTTTGGACTTCATCATGGGTAAGCATGATGTGTTTATGCTATTTTATGCTTTCATGTGTCGAGCGGTGCTATGTGATGTGTTTCTTGTCTGTGTGGCTGCAGGACATCGAGCGGAGTCGTGGCGAGACACGGTGGACCGGACTAGGCGCAGGTGGCGCTGAGGTCAGAACGGTCAGGATGTGTCGAAGACGACGTGGACTCGAGGTGGTTGCGAGGCGTGCAAGACAAGGAGCGCGGAAGCTTCCCGGAAGGTGCAGGAGGGGCGAAACGGGAATTTCGCAAGGCTGCACAAGCGGGAGCGGGCTCCGTTGGATTTAGCCGGCGTAACGGGGCGGAGACCCGTTAGCCATGGGCTATAAAAGGAGAGGAGGAGCTGCATGCCCATTTGAGCACTTGTAAGGAATTAGGGTTTACACTAGTCAAAAGAGGCTTTGGGAAGGTTGTTTCCTTTAGCTCTTTAGTTGGTGTGAGTTGGTGGAGGCAGAGTGTGCTCCCTCTGTTGTCCTCTACGATGGTTTCTAGGTGTGAGTCCTAGTGGGTGTTCTTCCTCCCTCCATGGATGAGTGTGTGTTCTTGAGTTGTGAGAGTGAGGAGATGGATTGAGAATCTTGTAATCATTCCTCTGTATTCAATCGTGTCATCGGGACTCCTATGTATTCCTTGTGATTCAATGAATGAAATCTGGAGTTTTGGGTTTCAGTTCGTAGCCTCTGTTCTTCTTTTCCCTTTGTGCAAGATTTCTTGATTTTCATGGTTTTGAGTTCTTGCTTGCTGAAGAGTGCCAAAATGGGTTGCTATGACATGGGTGATGCTCAAAAGCCATTTGGCTATTTAATCCCAAGAGCAAACCGAGTTTGATTCTCAGATTTCAGTTTTGGCCTTCCTCTGTTCATGTGTTGCCTTCCTAGGTTTTGGTGCTGTTCTTGATTCCCTTGTTGAGATGGCTTGAAATTTGGTATGAAGAGTCCAGAGGCTATTAATTAGCTATCCTCAAAATTTCATAGCCAAAGGATCAACGGTTGGGGAGTAATTTGGTTTTTGGCTCGGGTTGTGCAAAAATTCAGATTTTTACCCATAATCTGAAATTCTTGCTTCTTGGTTTGATTCTCTTGTTTCCCAAGGTCCCCTTACTATTTAGTATGTTGTAGTAAGGCCTTGGATCAAAAAGATTGAGAGCAAACCTATTTTTTAGCCAAAAATCCGAAGTCTCAAAGTTCCAGCCTGAAATTCCCGTTTGCTGTTTTTCTCGAGAGGTACTACCGCTCTTGGAGCGGTACTACCGCTCATAGGTACTACCGCTCGGACCAGCGGTACTACCGCTCAGCGGTACTACCGCTTGACCAAGCGGTACTACCGCTTGAGGCCAGAATTTTCCCGATTTGATTTTTCTCGCTTGCTGGTCTCTGTATTTGTGTTTTTCCTGCTGCTGGGGTGTCTTGTGAGCATTGGTCTTCTACCTTCATAGCTCCCATAGCTATTGGAGAAGAAGATACGTGTTGGGGGCAATTTTTAGAAAACGACATTCACCCCCCCTCTGTCGCCATTTCGGTCCAACATCCCTCCACTCTCGGAATACAAAATCTTTGATTTTAAAACCAAAACCAGAAATCTACCATGTGAATGCATTCCTTGCCCACCCTTGATCGTGGGCACGGCTATTCGAATAGTTTTACACTCTGCAGAGGTTGTACAACTTTACCCACAAGAGATAAATTATCCTAAGAGTCAACACGCTTCCTTTGGCATGAGACCCAGATAAAATATCACAAAGCCTTTACCTTACTCTAATCTAGCTAGATACCACCCGCTGAGGTTTCACCGCAGGTAGGCTAACTGCCCGAACCGAAGCCCCCTCTTGCGCCATATGAGTACAGTAAATCCCTGTCCCTCACTGTGAATAACCAGTCCATCCCTGGCACCCACTTTCCACTGGTGGCACCTAAACTAGACTATCATAAGTTAGTCAGCTAGGTCGTACCCATATAGACTTGTGGTTGTACGGTTAATGCTCAGTCTGGACAACCACAAGCGTCGGTCCTTAATTGACTAGGGTGGAACATACACGTTTCAAGATCTCGTGCTAACTGCACCAACCCAAATCAACCATCCACCCTAATCTAAACCAACTTTCACATTTTAGTTTATTTTAAAAGAACAGTGGTAACTCCAATTACCACTAAATTTGTAAACACAAGGGTATTACAATAAATCATAATTTCCCATTTTCAAGATTTCAAGGGTATTACATAGCATGACTAGGCATTATACTACCATTCTATTATTCACAATTGATTATAATACTCTCACTAAAGAGCCAAAGGAAATCCTAGGGAGACAAGGGTACATGGCATTCAGTTTCAACTGAGGGCATAACAAAATTGGGGTAACTAATACCTTAATATTCGAACTAATGCTTTATGTAAATAGCAATGCACATAATTTAAAATAAGTAAAACATTTCGAAATCGTAGGTTCAAGATGATCAAAGGAGACTTGCCTTCTTGCAGGTTCTCTGGGTCTTCCTGCTGCGAAGTGGAGAGATCGTCGACAACGTTGGAATCTACGCGGGAAAAGACGAAGCAACAAAACCAATAAATACAAACAAAAATCAAATAAACTCAAAAACTCAAATAGAGGTCATATTTGGATAGATTATGATTTTAGACGAATTTAGAAATTGAATGGCTAAATTTGGAGTTAAAATGAGAAAGTTATGCTTGTTTGAAGTTTTCAGTTTGAATAAATCCAGAAATTAGGAAATTTCTGACAGGTGGGGCCCACTGGAAGGACTAAATTTTAATCCTTTATTTTATTGCTTTTACTCTGAGTCTGTGACAGGTGGGACCCACTGGTCAGTGAGCCCACGGGATCAGCCTCTGACATGTGGGACCCACTGGACAGTGAGCCCACTGGCTCAGCCTCTGACATGGGGGACCCACTGGACTCCGGGCCCATATGTCAGTGACCAGAACAGACGGGTGGGGCCCAGACACAGTGGCCAACGCAGACGGCGGCCGCTGATGGGTGGGACCCACTTGTCAGCGCGGAAAAATGAAAGAAAAGCTCAACCTCAGCGTGCGGAGCCGGGGGCTCGAACGCGCACCGAGGGAACCGAGGGGGAGAAGGGAGCGCGCTGCTAACCAGATGTGCGGGGAGGCTTTGCCTACCCATATAGGGCAAGTTCGCCTTTTGAGGTACCTGCCGGAGGGGGCCGGACAGCAGTGCACGGAAGCGAGGTTGCCGGCGGCGAGAGGTGGCCGGAGGGTTTCTGGTGACTCCCAAAATGCGCTCTCGGGGTGAAGGCGGTGCTGGTGGAGGGGTCAGCGGGGTGCGGCGACGAGCGGGGACGGCCGGCGGCGAGGGAGTGGCGGAGCAGGCTCGGGTCCTCCGGTGCGACGGCGCTCCGGCTGCGGGGAGGGGCGGCCGAGGTGTCGGGGAGATTCGCACGGGCACGGCGGTGCACAGGGTGGCGGTGGCGAGCTCCGGGGAGGTCCGAGGCGGCGGGGAAGGCTCGCCGAAGTGCGGCGGAGCTCGAAGAGAGAGGTGGCTCGGTGGCAGGGCGCTACGGGGCTCGGGAAGGGAGGTGGAGCGCGTCGGGGTGCTGGGCGGAGGGAGGCGAAGCTGAGGGTGGGCTTTTATAGGGCAGAGGAGGGGACACGGGCGCTTAATTGCTCGCCGGTGCTGGCGGCCGGAAAAAGGAAGGGGCGGGGAGGAAAAGGAAATAGGGGGGCGGAGAAGGAAAGGGGCGCGGCATCACGGGATTTGTTTCCCAGCAGGGCTCGGGGTTTCCAAAACAGGGGAGAGGGGGAAGAAAGAAGGAAGGCGTCTCCGCGGGGGAGACGACGGATCTGACAGGCGGGTCCCAGGTGGCAACGGGAGCGGGGCGCGGGCGACTGACGGGCGGGGCCCGTAGGTCTGAGAGGAGAGGGAAGCGGTCGGCCGGATAGCCTGCACGGGCGACGCGGCGCGCATCAGGCCGGCCAGGTGTCGGCCCGAGGGAGGAGGAAGGCGGGGTGGCTGACGGGCCGGGCCCGCGAGGCAGCGAGGGAGAGGGGAGGTGCGGCCTGGATGGGCCAGGCGGCGACGTGGGCGGATCTGGGCCGTCCACGTGTCGACTGGAGGGTGAGGAAGGGATTTTTAATTTTAGAATTTGATTTTGATTTTTCAGAAAAGACTAGGAATTTATTTAGGCCTCAGAAAAATATGAAACTACCTCCAAAAATTCCAGAAAAATTCACAGAAGCTTCTGGACATATTTTGGACTAAATAAAATTATTTCCAACTAATGTTGGTATTTAATTTTCATATTTTAAAATACCTTTTAATTTCTAAAAATAGGTTTTAACCTCCAGAAAAACCAAAAAATCAAATAAAAGCCAAATAAAATCCAATTAGTTTAAAATAGTTAATTTGAATTTAAATTTTTCCAGAAAGCCAAATTTAGGATGTTACAGTACTCGCCCAACCACAAGCGTTGGCTTTGTCAAACCTGGCTTAGTAACTGCTCAAGTTCGATTGAACCTCTGCAACTGGTGGGGGATACCGAGGGTGAGTTTGTATGGGAGGTGGTTAACCATACAATTGTAGGGTTGCGACAAGTCAGACGAGATCCGTGGGGTCATCCGAGCTTGTTGAGACCAAGAACCTACAGGGTGGATGCTATATAAAGAATTGAGCAGTGAACAACCTTGTTTTCTTAACTCTGATGCGGGAGTTAAGGGATCTTGTGGGTAAACCAGGGCAGCTCTGCAGAGTCATGGTTAATGGTATTCGAATACGCCGTGCTTCCAGCAAATGAAGCTGAGTTTAATGGGTGAATCCAATAGCAAAGCATAAGTAGATTTGAGAAGGATTTCGAAATGTTGAAAGTGGGTAATAAAGTTTAAAACCCCCTTTAATTAATGAATTTACTTTTCTTTTAAAAGTCTTAAACTGGTTCATAACTAAACTGCACCCACTTAAAATAATAAACCTAGTTCCCTATTACATGGAAAGCCTTGCATATAGTTATTGAGAATCTCCGTGTGACTTGTTGATTATAGTAGTTGTACTCATACTTGCTAAAAATCTCAACAGAGACGGCCTGCATTGAGGATGCAGACGAAGGCGAAGAAGTGGAATTCTACGAGTTAGATGACGCGTGGGATTAGGGTCGTCTTCCGCTCAGGCGTACCTGTGGCGTCTCTTCTGCTTGTATTGTATCTAAGGGCCGTTTGCCCTACTGTAAAACTCGACTTTCGAGCCTTTATATGGTAATAAAGCTGGTTTTGTTCTTAAGCTTGTGTTGGCAATGTTAGACACTCGATTGATGTAACTCGCAGCTGAACAGTCTTGGGCCATTGCGAGGGATTAATAATGCTCCCAGAAATGGAGGTGTTACACTCGTCTCGCTTATTTTAGCTTTTTCGTTGAGCTTTTGGCTTTTAATTTTCTAATTTTATTTTTTTAGCTTTTTGGTTTTTTTGGTTTTTCTTCTTTTTTTCATATTCATTTGTATTGTTTGTGATGAGCTAATATATTTTTCTATTTTTACTTTTTTAAATTTAATTACATCAAAAAAACCATCCACAGCTACAGTATAAAATAAACTAACTATTGTGATAAACAGTAAAAGATAAATCATAAGACATCAGATAATAAATGTCCAAATAAGCAGCCCATGAAGAATGAAGTTGAATTGATGTTCTCTTGTAAGTTGGTAGCGTAGAAAAGCCGTGGTAAATTAGCTAACTTTAGTACGTAGCGCTGTGATACACTACTACAGAAAACCATATTACAGACGGTTCAGAAACGTCATCACAGACGGTTATCTGAACCGTCTGAATTTATAGGTCAGTGATAATAGAAGGTTATCACAGACGGTTTTCGAACCGTTTGTGGTGTAAATATCACAGACGGTTTGTAACTAAAAACCGTCTGTGATTATCAACTATCACAGACGATTTTTAGTTAAAAACCGTCTGGCAGGCTTGCCCCGTAAAACCTATGCGTCTTTGTCGCAAGCCCATGGACCTAAAATCTGCTCCCGGGTGATATTGATATATCACAGATGCTTTTACTTACAAACCGTCTGTGATATTCTTTTATACTCCTAAATCTATTTCTATTTATTGGCTAGCCTCAGGAAATGCTAGCCATGCCCTCTGAAACAAGCAGATCAACATGTACATGTATACATACAATTCACATCTCAATTCATTTCACAAACATAAAACATCCAATTCACATCTCAATTCATTTCAGAAACATAAAACATCCATTTCGCAAAATCAATTAATTGATATGAAATAAAATATCCATTAAGAAATACACAATTATAAAAGATGTACATTGCATTTGCACTTAGATGGTAACATTGCATTTTTTTATTGCTCTATCACTCCGGAATCGAGGTCTCGCGAAAGGAACAGATACGTAATCAACGAACTTGTCAGGCTGCACAAGCAATACTTGGATGGTGCATGATTACCATTCAAGTATTAGTTGTGCAGCTGACAAGTTCATTGATTGTGGATCTGTTCCTTTCGCGAGACCTCGATTCCAGAGTGATACGAGCAATAAAAAATCATTATTTGGTGTGGAACTCTCCTTCTGGGTTTATGACTGTAACATCCCAAAATTTGGCTTTCTGGAAAAATTTAAATTCAAATTAACTATTTTAAAGTAATTGGATTTTACTTGGCTTTTATTTGATTTTATGGATTTTATTTCACAATTTAAAGCAAGACAATGTATTTTAAATATTTTATTAAAGCCAAAAAGGTAAAATTATATTTTTCCTAGCCTTTCCTAAATTTTTAAATATTATTTGAGAATTTTCTGAAATTTAAAATCAATTTTCAAAGCTAAAAAGTATTTTATAAAGTTATTAAATTCAAATCTGAAATTAAAAATATTTTTACTAAGTTTAAAATAATTCCAGGAATATTTTATGATTTTTCTGGAATTTTGAGACATTAATTATTATTTTTCCAAGTATTTATAAAGTTTCTAGTATTTGCTGAAATTTATTCCGAAAATAAAAATCAAATTAATCCTATCCCGCCATGTGTCGCTCTCAGATTAAATCAACCTCTCTCCATGTTTTAATCCTAGCCACACATGATCACTTACCCCTTCATAAAATCCAAGAGCCATGAAACATTCACTTGCCACGTGTCGCAAATCTGACGGCCCGTACCCCTTCACTTACTCTCACTCTCTATGACACATGGGACCCATATGTCATATCCTTCTTCAACCTCACCTTCTTCCTCCTCCCACCCTCTCTCTCCTCCACCATTAATACCGAAAATGAGCTTTTAAATCCCGCCGTTTCTCCCTCTTAACTCCCGATTAAAACATGGAAACGGACGCCCTAATCACCCTCATCAATCTCCCGGCCGTTTCCCATCCTTTAATCCACTAAAAACCGAAATCTCTTCCCCTCCCTTCTCTTTCTATAAACTGGCCTCCCCCACCATTCCTCCCCTTTCCTCCCTCCTATTCGGCCGACCCTCACCCCCTCCTCTCCCGCAGCCGCGCGCCGCCGCCCCGGCCACCTCCCGCCGCTGCCCCATTTCTTCCGCCGCCACCACCGCCTCCCGCTGCCGCCGGCCACTATGGGCAACCCCGCCGCCTCCGGTAAGCCGCGCCGCCGCCCCGGCCACCCCGCCGCCGTTCGCCGCCCCGCCTCCGGCCGCCGGCGAGGTCGCCTCCCGTGCGCGCCCCCGCGTACCTCCATGTCTCCTTCTTTAATCATGTTCAACCATGTTTATTTGATTTGTTGTTGCTCATTTGTCAAGAAATAGCAAGTGCTCACTTGGCTAGTGGATGCATGTTAGTGCATGCATGCATGAGGTTGTGAGTTCAATTCCAAGGCAAGGCAATTTTCGGTTTGGGCTTGCCAAAATTTTTGTTAGCCAATGACAACCGGGCCCCACGTGTCATACACTCCAAAATATCCCAAAAATCAGCCAAAATAAGATTCCAGAGAATATTCCCTCGTTTTGCATTTTTCTGGAATTTCTAAACCGATCAAACTTCCAATCGCTCGTTCTCCCTCGTCCGAACTCTGAATCCAATGATTCAAATTTCTAAATTTGTCTAAAATCATAATATAAGTTGCAGTATATATTTTGTATTTTTGTGATTTTATTTGAATTTATTTATTTGTTTTTTTGTTATTTCGCACGTAGAAACCGACGTTGCCGAAGTGTTTGTCGAGTCGCAGCAAGAAGAACCAAACCACGCTCAAGAAGGCAAGTCTCCTTTGATCATCTTGAACCTATGATTTTGAAATGTTTTAATTATTTCAAATTATGTGCATTGCTATTTATATAAAACATTAGTTCAAATCTTAAGGCATTAGTTATATCCAACCTTGTTATGCCCTCACTTAAAGTTGATTGCCATGTACCTTTGCAACCCTAGAAATTCCTTTGACTCAGTAATGAGAGTAATATATTTAATTGTTGAAATTAGAATGATAAAACAATGCTTAGCCATGCTATTGAATACCTTGTAAATCTTGCAAATGGGAAATTATGAATTATTTTAATACCCTTGTTTTTATAAATTTAGTGGTAATTGGAGTTGCCACTGTTCTTTTAAAATAAAATGAAATGTGAAAATGGGTTTAGATTAGGGTGGATGGTTGGTTTGGATTGGTGCAGCAAGCACGAGATCTTGTAAAGTGTATGTTCCACCCTAGTCAATTAAGGACCGACGCTTGTGTTTGTCCAGACTGAGCATTAACCGTACAACCACAAGTCTATATGGGTACGACCTAGCTGACTAACTTATGATAGTCTAGTTTAGGTGCCACCAGTGGAAAGTGGGTGCCACGGATGGACTGGTTATTCACAGTGAGGGACAGGGATTTACTGTACTCATATGGCGCAAGAGGGGGCTTCGGTTCGGGCAGTTAGCCTACCTGCGCTGAAACCTCAGCGGGTGGTATCTAGCTAGATTAGAGTACGGTAAAGGCTTTGTGATATTTTATCTGGGTCTCATGCCAAAGGAAGCGTGTTGATTTTTAGGATAAATTATCTCTTGTGGGTAAAGTTGTACAACCTCTGCAGAGTGTAAAACTATTCGAATAGCCGTGCCCACGGTCAAAGGCGGGCAAGGAATGAATTCACATGGTAGATTTCTGGTTTTGTTTTAAAATCAAAAGTTTTGTATTCCGAGAGTGGAGGGAACTCTCGGAAGGGTATCCTGGCAGTTGGAGCCAGAGAGGGTGGATGGAACCCGCAGTTTTAAACTTGACCAATTGTAATTGGTTGGCTAGTGTTGGTAGATGGAACCTTCACTAGAAAGTTAATGATAATTTTGTTTAAACATTTACTTTATTAAACGGTTGCCTTCGAAAATAATTAGTAGTAATTGAAATTTTAAAATATTGCTTTGTGCAAAAGAACCATATAGCCTTTCTTTGTCAAGCCTTGCATCTATGCATTTTTCCCAAGACTTGCGGAGTACTTTATGTACTCACATGCTACACTCAAAAATAATATTCAGAAGAGTATGAAGCTCAAGAAGGCGATACGACTTCTTCGCGGTTGGATTCGACGAAGGATTCCAGGAGTTCTAGGTCGCGCTTCCCCAGTCAATTGCCTGTGGCGTATTGATGGGTCTTCACCGAGTTTATCTTTTGCTTCCGCTGTGTTTCGTGTGTGCGAGGTCTTGAAACCTCAATTGTAATAATGAGACCTTTCGGTCTGTACTCTTTAATATTGTAATAAAGCGTTGCTGGTTATGTATTCATTTCTGTTTAACTGTGTGCACTAGCTTTGATCTGGGACTAGTGCAGTAATACACAGAGGGTCCAGGTTTGGAAATCCGGGGTCCCGACAATGACTCCAGCCACCAAAAAGTACGCCAACTCTCCTCGAATTCGTGAAAGGTCGGGCTATTTCAATGCTGATGACGGGATGAACGCAGCCTGTCGATAGGAATATCAATGTTCGTATATATATAACGTGATAAGTATGAAGTAATTATTGGAAGATTGACAAACCTTGGAATTAGTGATCCTCGGGGAATCGAGGAGTAGTTCCATATAGTGGTAAACGTAGAATCCACATGTGTTGCTCGGCGGCTGCTGGTGGCACTGCAAAAAATGGAATGTGTTAATTCAAGAGGCATTACTACCAACTGTTGCATATGATTAATTAATGTGTAATAGCGAATATCTTAAAATTTCGAGCATGTGTCAGGCCTTTGGCCCCTTGCGTCGAGACACCTGCCTTTGCAACGTATATCGCGAACACCCTACGTGATTCGAAAAAGTTGACCTTAGTCATTCGAAAGGAAAGAAAGAGTACAATATAGGTATGTATGGAGAAAATGTACTTACCTATCGATTACTTGGCTGACAACTGTGAAATCGATTTTATTCTTACTTAGGGAATCAAGGTAATATACCTTTTTCTATTTTGGTACAATTACTATTAAAATCCAATGATAGTTCTGATTGTAGGGCATAAGTACATATTCCTTATTGCGGTAAGCCAGCAGTCCTGCTGCAATGTACCTCTCGACGAAGGGTGTATCCTCGTCGATGGTATGCTTGGCGACCAACGTGGGTCCAAGAAACCAACCGATGATGATTTGGATGATCTAGCTTTAGTCAGCATGTGTCTATATATATACACACGAAAGCAACAAATTATATATGACATTTATCAGTATGACATGAATGGAGACTGTGATTGTACACACTTATAGCATCCAGCATCGAATGAGTGGGGCGTCGAGAGCGTTGAGCGTGAAAAAATCGAATAAATCCTCAAAGGTGACCACAAAGACACACTCTTGAATACTGTGCTTTAAGTGTTCTGGTGCGAATTTGACAGTGATACCAGAGCGTCATTCTCCCTCTGGCTTATTGGACTGTTCCAGATACCACATGTGCAATTGTTGGCAACTAATTGCTAGGGTTTGGAGGCACGTTACTGGTTCGAACAACGGCTCGCCAAGCACGAATTTGCTGGCCAATGGCAGGTACGGGATATCATCATCGGTCTTCTTTTCTTTGCCCTTACTGCCTCGGCTGTAGGTTGACTTTATGGTAGTTGACTGTAAAGGTAGCACCGGTGCAAGTTGCGTTGGCGAGAATAGCACCCGTGGAGATAGCACCGGTGCAGGTAGCTGTGGTGGAGATAAGTGTTGTGGAGATGGCAGCAGTGCATGTAGCTTTGGTTCACACTGCCCTTCTGGTCGTGCCACTGGTGAAGAAGCCTCCAGGGAGATGTCGCTTTTGGGCCACTGGATGAATGTTCCAATGGCCTGCCCTAGAGTCACGATTTCGTCGTTGGGGGACTCTGGTAGTGGGTCGACCTCAAAATTGACATGCACACCATCCACATTAACTTTTGCGAAGCCTGGCGCTAAAGCTTGACGGTGCACCATGGCCTCGATACCAGACGGATATGCCTGGCCCCAAGCAGCGTACAAGGGAACGGAGGCATATCTCACTTGGAGCCTGCACTTCGTAGGCTCCTACATAACGATGCAAAATTAGCTACTCCAATAGGCCTATCAATGGAGCAAGCATTCGAGAGATAATAATTATTACCAGGATGTCGTCCATAGGAAATCTGGCCTCACTTTCCGTCGGATTGGACGCGCAACTACTCGGACGGTTGTGTGGGCTAGCTAGCACAGGAGCAGCGGCGGTGGCGGCCTGCTGATTTTCTGTATGTTTCTGCACCTCATCTCTGACATAATCAGCCAGCTCATCTCTTAGCTCCTCTCTAAGAGATGCTTTGATCTCTTCTCGTAGCCGCTCCTCACGCTCGGCTTTGGTTCTCTTCCTATGCCGATACATTTCTGAGTTATCTTGGAAACCATGTTTTCAAGGAACGTAAATCCCAAGGCCTCTCGTACGACCCGGGTGCTCCCTGTTTCCCAGGGCCGCGGAGAGTATATCTTTCTCCCTTGTTCCATGGAATGATCCCTGGGAAGATTCAACACTCAGCGCTTCCTGCAAAGAGCACGACATGTCATTTCACTTCGTACGAAGTTATGGAGTAATTACAAGCTACGTAGTTCGATCGATGTCTTACCAGGCGCTGGGACACTTGCTAGTCTGCAGGGTTTCGAAAGGAGACGTCCCCCGATGTCGTTGTAGATGACCTTGCTCTAATCCAATTTCGAGCACAGTCATCCGGGATATTGGCAAATGGCGGGGCGGTGTTCTGCAGGACTGCCTGTTCATCCTCCCTCCTCCACTGCGGGATTTTACTCGCATACCCAGCTGTGCCAAGTCTGTGAGGGTGTGTGTTTTAGGACTGGAGGGCCTTGTGCGTCGCACTTGTACTTTTGAAATCTTCGGTCATCTTCATCGCCTTATACTCTTCCCATTGTGGTTCCAGGAATGGGTATTTATGAAAGAGTGTTTTGTCCTTCTCCACATAGTCCTTGACAAGCGTGCTCTTGAAGTTCTTCCATGCTTTGCACGCCGCTAGCAAGGCTTGTCGTTGCACGGCGTCTTGGTGTTCTTCTGGGATCTCGAACGATGCCAAAATTTCTGTCAGCAGCTCATGTTTCTGAGTCTCAAGCATGCTCTTTCACAAATCAAATGTGATCTCAATTCATTCTCGTGCAACTATTCTGACCATTCTTTGAAATGCGCTTATTGCTTTGAGAGGAAGGAGAGGGGTCCCAGATCCATCGACCTCTGTGATGGTAAATCGTCTCTCAGGCTTTTTCGATAGCCCTCTTCCTCGGCGTTTTGATTTTGGAGTGGACGCATCCGGCGATGATGTTGAAGAATGCGCAGGTGACATGTTGGCCTTCTCATATATGAAAAGTAAGCACAATGTAGCATATACGTAAATAGTGCGGTATAAGCACATACTTATATACATATACATAACAGGAGGCTCGTACTTTTAATATATTAATGCAAAATAAAAAAGAGGAGTTTATTTACATATAGGAAAGGGAGGGGAAGAACATACTAGCCCTACCAAGAGCAACCAAATGAAACTACGAGAGATCTAATCATCCAACTTTGCATATCCAACTGCAGATAAGTAAGTATGGTCCACTGGATTAAGGATGTACCTCCTTTTATTTATACATATCGGCATATCTAGCATTGTAAATCCCCAAGCAAAGGGAGTTAGGGCTCAAGGAGTTAGGGCTACAAACCAAGCAAAGGGAGTGGGTATATATCAAAATAAATCCCCAAGTGTCATCCCTATTGCAACTCCTGCCCATATCTAGCATGCATATTCCTAACTGCACACAAACTGCACCTCTAACCTCCCAATCTTCTTTGTCCAAATACAAGAAGGGGAACGGCAACAGTCCTAGCAGATGAACATAGTGAACAATCTGACTAAAAAAACTACTCACGAAGTGTTGCGCACCTTAGGGTTCGACGGTGAGGGGCTTGGGGACTCGACGGAGGCGGCTGGCGAGGGGCTCGGGGGCTCGATGGAGGCGGCCAGCGAGGGGCTCGGGGGCTCGACGGAGGCGGCCGGCGAGGGGCTCGGGGGCGACGACTGGTGAGGGGCTCGACGGAGGCGGCCGGCGAGGGGCTCGAGAGGACGGAGGCAGCCGGCGACGGGCTAGGGGACAGCGGCGGCGACGGGCTCGATCGGGACTTCGGGAGAGTGACTAAGTCTAATAACTATAGTGTACGCGCGAAACCCTAGCGGGGGTTATATATAAAGGATTATTACAGACGATCC
The DNA here is from genome assembly GCA_017311315.1 of Dendrocalamus latiflorus. NCBI lineage: Eukaryota > Viridiplantae > Streptophyta > Magnoliopsida > Poales > Poaceae > Dendrocalamus > Dendrocalamus latiflorus. Next base: position 14,594,688 of record CM029651.1, on the reverse strand, counting down.
TAAAAGCCTTTACTCACCAACCAGCATTCGATAATATAAATACCAACCAGCATTCAATAAGACAACAGCTGGGTGTATTTCTTTACAACAGCCCAATGAACATAGAGATACATTTGTCTGACTCATTCTCAAAGTTCACCTATATATCACACATTTTCACATATAAATAAATGCAAATTCACAAATACATCCTAAGACTGTGTATAGAATGTGTACCCATTTATGTCATATCCTTGCCATGTCACAACTGTAAATGTTGGCCCTTTTGCCAACCATGTCAGCATCTCACTTGGCGAGCTCCTAGCGATTTGCTCCTTCAACCATTGGTTGAACCGACTGTTGTGTTGCCTCATGATCCAAACATCCGGCCGCTCTGGATTCTGTTGCTGAAGCACATCCTTGTGCTGGTCGACATAAGGCGCCACTTCAGTCATGTGTTGCAAGACCGTGAAATGGGCTTGAGTATACGTGTCCATATCTGCAGTGATTGCTTTCCTTCCAATAGTTCCGATACCCTTCAGCCTCCCTTCATGAAGAGATTGAGGCACACCTATCGGTTGAATCTGAGCCATATAATCGACATAAAACTCAATGACCTCTTCGCTTGCATAACCTTCGATGATGCTGCCTTCCGGCCGAGATCGATTCCGTACGTAGGACTTGAGAATTCCCATGAACCTCTCAAATGGGTACATGCTACGTAGGAATACGGGCCCACACATTTTTATCTCCCACACAATGTGAACAGTGAGATGGACCATGATATCGAAAAACGAAGGAGGGAAATACATTTCAAGATGACATAGAGTCATCACCACCTCGTCCTGCAGAGCATCTAGTTCTTCGGGATCGATGACCTTCTGAGCAATTGTGTTAAAGAAATAATATAGCCTCATGATTGTCTTTCGGACTTTGATCGGTAAAATATTTCTAATTGCAATAGGGAGCATCTGTGTCATCAACACATGACAATCATGAGACTTCATACCATTTAACTTCGAATCTTGCATCGAAACAAGTTTCTTCACGTTGCCGGAGTAACTAGACGGAACTTTGACACCATGCAAGCATTGGCACAGTTCTATTTTCTCGGCCTTGGACAGAGTGTAACACGCAGGGGGAAGGTACGTACGTCCATTATCAGTGCATGTCGGTGCTAACTCAGGCCTGATGTCCATATCAGCCAAGTCAAGCCATGCGTTGACGCTGTCTTTTGTTTTATCACGAATGTTCAGTAAGAGACCAATAAGTTGTCACATACATTATTTTCTACGTGCATGACGTCGATGCAGTGTCGAACATCTAGGTACTCCCAATAAGGTAAGTCTCAAAATATTAATCTCTTCTTCCAGGTGTTCTTCTCATGAGTCCCCAATTTACGTCCCTTTCCGAGGACAACATCTAAACCCTTCACCATATTATAAACCTCTTTTCCCATTAAATGCCTTGGAGCCGAACTGTCTTCCTTCTCTCCGTCAAATTATTTCTTCATCTTGCGGTATGGGTGAGCCCTCCGAAAGAACCGGCGGTGTCGCATGTAGACAGTTTTGTGTGCGTGTTTCAGCCACATACTCTTGGTACCATCTAAATAGTGAGTACAAGCTTTGACACCTTTTGTACTATGGCCCGATAGGTTACCAAGGGCAGGATAATCATTTATGGTGCAGAACAATAAGGAGCGCAAAGTGAAGTTCTCTCGATTGTATGCATCCCATACCTGTACCCCTTCGTTCCACAGTACTTTTAGCTCTTCCACCAACAGTGCTAGGTACTCATCAATATCATTCCCAGGTAGCTTTGGCCCTTGGATAAGTATCGACAGTAAAATATACTTTCGCTTCATACACAACCAAGAAGGAAGGTTATAGATGCAGAGAGTCACGGGCCATGTGCTATGTCGGCTGCTCATGCTACTGAAAGGATTCATTCCATCTGTACTCAGTCCAAACCTTATATTCCTTGGTTCTGCACCGAAGTCTGCAAAACTCCTATCGATATTTCTCTACTGGGCGGAATCAGCAAGGTGTCTTAGCATTCCATCCTTCTTGCGCTCCTCCGAGTGCCAACGCAGCAGTTTTGCCTCCTTTGGATTTGCAAAAAAACCTTTTCAAACGGGGAATTATAGGAAAATACCATGCCACCTTAGCAGGAGGTCCTTTCTTCAACTCTGTTCCCTCGCCGTCATCTGAATGATTGTTACGTTTGTATCGGGATGCGTTGCACACCGGACATACATGCATGTTTGCATACTCTTTACGGTACAGGATACAGTCATTCAAACATGCATGTATTCTTTCTACTTCCATTCCCAATGGACAAAGAACCTTCTTGGCTTTATACGTGGTTTTAGGCAACTCATTTCCCTCTGGAAGCATGTCCGCTAAAAGATCTAGCAGCGCCGTGAAACTCTTGTCGGACCAACCGTTGCTTGCCTTCAATTTCAACAGTTCAAGCACAGCCGACAACCTCGTGTACTTTGACCTGCAGCACGTGAGCAAAGGTTTCTCCGAGTCCTCCATCAAGCCCTGGAATTTAACATACTCTCTCTCTCTCTCATCATAGTTCTCTTCTACATCGCGAAGCATCTGATCCAGATTTTCATCGTGCAACATATCCGAATCCGAACCACAATCGACATCATCCGGTGGCATGTCATTCACTTCACCAGCGATGTCATCCGGCGGCATATGATCATTGACTTCCTTATGACTGGTCCAACACGTATAACCCTTTTTGAAACCCCTCCGAATCAAGTGCGCTTCAATTTGCCCTCGGTTCTTAAACATCTTTAAATTCTCGCAGTCAGTGCATGGATAGTACATATATCCCACCCCCTTATTCAGCATATCCTCCTCGACAGCTCTTATAAAAGCAGACACGCCATTAATGTACTCTTCACTCACATGGCTCGCGGCATACATCCAGCTTCGGTCCTACGATATATATATATATATATATATATATATATATATATATATATATATATATATATATATATATATATATATATATATATATATATATATATATATATATATATATATATATATATATATATATATATATATATATATATATATATATATATATAACAACTTAGTATTACAAATTAAATTAATTAATTATTACTACATATATATATACCACATGCATTCAGGCTTTGCTAGCTTAATTCATATTATAAACACAAAAGCTATTATATAACCAACAATTTTGCAAACCATCTTCAATAACACTCACCAATTACTTAGATCTAAATTGTAATGCAAAGAAAAATAAATTTCGTTACTAACCATATCTAGAGCAACCAGGAAAGTATGAATCTTCAAAACTCAATCTCTGTCTCCTCCTACCAAATTAATTGACCTGAAATTGCCTAACTTGCTTCCTGAGCGAAAGAGTGCAGCACCAGCTAGATCTGGATCGAAATGAAGACAGATGCGGTTCTGAGCAGCGCAATAAATGCCTAGCATCATTATCACAGACGGTTTGTAATACAAACCGTCTGTGATACGTTAGTATCACAGACGGTTCATCGGCAAGAACCGTCTGTGATACTCGTTTTCTCCGACGCCACCAATACAGACGGTGTCCAAATTAAAACCGTCTGTGTTAGTGTCAGTCACAGACGATTTTGTCAAACCGTCTGTGATTGGCTGTCTAGTATTAGGCTTTCTGTAGTAGTGATATCTGGCAAGGAAATTTGTTGCTCTACGCAAATAAGATTGCCAAGCACGCTTCTTTTCTTTGCCATTAGTCCAAGCACGCTCTGCTCTTTGTCACAAATCAGGGCCTAATCGTATGGACTTTTAAAAGTTGCTTTCAAATAAAATATCTTTTTAAGATAAAATCTACTAGTCAGTTATAGTATGTACTGTACTGACTTTTTTATATTGATTAAAATCGCATACAAGTGTCTCTCTACAATCTATTACTATTCATAATTTAAAGCCAAAAGTCAATATAAATGGACCCTGTGTTTTATAATATTGTTTCTGTTTTTTTTCTTGCGTGATAGGGAAAAGTGTTTTACTATGTCTCTCCGAAAAAGAAAAGTGTTTCACATGATTTTTGTTGAGGAACCGTCGCTGGCGACTAGTCCGATCGATTCCTCTGCTTAGAACAAATCGAATCAATCACAGAAGACAGAATAATAGATTGAACACACAGAGAGGTAGAGAGAACTCCTGGTCTTTCTTTATTGCTTTCAATTGCATGAGTACAAAATATGCCAGTGCTGCTCCCTACTTATAGTCTACGATGAGGTGCCCACCATGGGCCTAGGCTGCTAGCCCAGGCCCAGGTTTCCTAACACTCCCCCTTAGGCACTCATCCGACACATTCATGCCTCGTTAAAACTCCATAAAACCCAGTGAAAAAATTTGGAGAAAGAGTACATGATACATGTTATGCTGCGATGCACGAATTGCCTCATTACTCTCCATTGCCGGTGATATACAGCCGTCTTTCGATGCATCCAACTTGTTCCCTGACGATGTCAACTACTGCCGTGAGCTAGCGCCTCCGTTGTGACACCATGGTTGACTGCACAACACACTCTTGTCGTAAGTGTCATAAGAGTGTCTTCTGCAGTCTCACCATCGTACCACAAAGGTGGCGCTACAGCCGTCTCTCCATTGCCAGTGATATCCGGCCGCCATCCTATGCATCCAACTTGTTTATCGACAACGCCGACTACTGCCGTGAGCTAACGCCTCCGTTGTGACACTACGGTCGACTGCACAACACACTCTTGTCGTAAGTGTCGTAAGAGTGTCTTGTGTAGTCTTACCGTCATGCCACAAAGGTGGCGCTACCATCGCCTTTCCATTGCTAGTGATATCAGGCCGCCATCTAATGCATCCAGCTTCTATTGTCTGCTAGGATCTCTGCTTCTTATATATTGTTGCCATGTTAAAGAGTTGGATTCGTTATCTTGTTATGCTGTAATGGTGGATTCTAATCTTAATAGAAATGGAATATGATGTTGTGTTTGCCACTGTATTTACTTGTTTTCAAATGACATAGATATAGAATGAATTATCACAGATGGTTTGTGCTATAAACTATCTATGAAGGACTATCACAGACGATTCTATATACCAATCACAGATGGTTGGTAACTAGAACCATCTGTGATATGTGAGTATCATAGACGGTTTTTGGTTCGAGCCGTCTGTAATAGTTTTCTTCACAGACGGTTCTAGTTACAAATCGTCTGTGTTTTCTTTATCACAGACGGCTCACAAACCGTCTGTGATAACCTCCAATTATCACTGACACATAAATATAGGCGGTTCAGAAAACCGTCTGTGATGACAGTTCCAAACCGTCTGTGATGACCCTTTTTGTAGTAGTGAGCGGTACTACAACAAGTGTGGTATGGTCGGTCTCTAGATGATGGTAGCTATTTTTAGAGAGGATCATTTTTGGGTTTGGCCAAGTCCGGTAATACCGATACAAAATCACGGTACTACTGGTGAACGGTATGATCGGTTCTTACTTGGCGGTACTACCGGGGCGGTGATAGCGGCCTTGGCAAGCAGTGATACCGCTCCCCTATTACTTAAAAATGGTTAAGGGGCAGTCGAACCGGCCAGTGGTTGGTGGTACAACCGGGGTGGTATGACTGGCATGGAAAGTGCAGTCATACCAGCTGAGGTAGTTGGATCTAAAAAAATTAGAAAGTATGGGAGATTTGATTATGGGATGATTTTGGAACTCCTGCCTTGGTTGCATGTTTATGTGAACATTGGACAAGGTGTGAAGAACTAATGCCGAGGAAATAATTTCTTGATCTTTAGATATGCAAGGAAGCATGGAGGCAACTATGGTCAGCAACGGGCTACTGGGACTAAGTCATGGAGGATCAAGGTCCAGAATAGTCGAGGAAGTCGTGTGGGATGGTTATGCTCAAGCATGGCATATGGTAAAGTCAAGGAATGTGTTCGAAGGAAGGTTCAAACAATGAGTTGAATCAAGTGGCTTCATCGGTTCAAGTGAGGCATGGTCCGGTGGGAACCAAAAACGGGAGAAACTTGCCAATAGAAGGGAAGCCATTGATCAACCTACACGTGGCGTGCATAGTAGCTTACATGACAAAAAACAGACAGAGTCAAGGAAAGGTGTCCGAAAGCTTCATCAGGAGCATTTCAGGAAATGTCCAAAACTAGACTTAGGCCTCACTCGGTTGGGCTGAAAAGCTGTGGCTTATAGCTGAAATTGCACTGTAGCTGAAGGTGGCTTATTTGGCGCAATTAAATTTAAAAAAATAAAAATAGAAAAATATGCTAGTTCATCACAGACAACGCAAGCGAATACGGGAAAAAGAACCGGCAAAAAAGCTAAAAAAAAAGCCAAAAGTTCAAAAAAAGACGAAATTTATGAATAATGAAAAATAAGCCAGAAGGCATAAGCTAAACCCGAAACGAGCGGGGCATTAAGGCCTACACCAAAACCACGACACCGGGAGATGCAGGGAAATAGGGTAGAGCTCTAGGCTTAGGCTATTCTTCCTCTGCTTTATGGTGTGAGCAAAAGTAGGACTTGTGGATGATCCTTTGTAACCTGCAAGCTGTAAGAATCATTTCTCTCTATACAATAGATCAAGTTTTTGCAATCCTTATGTTCTTGTCTCTTTTTGCATGAGTTCTTATTATTACTTGTGGTGATTTGGTTCTTGTGCTCCTATTGATCTTGTTATGATACATGATGTGTAAAAAGTATTAGTAGATCTTTAGAATTAATCGTTGTCCATCTAGATCACTTCTGTTGCAAAAAATATTCGTGGCTATATTCGTTTTGATTCATATTCACTTCATATTTATATTTGAATTGATTTACATTTGTATCTAGAATATTCATATTCATATCTGTACAGAAAAACAAAACATGAAAATAAATATAACATAATCATTGACCACCCGTGTTGGATCCATTTTCGCCCCTAGTAGGCTAGTACCGAGCCCATATGTGTTGCTTATACAGAAAACAAAACATGAAAATAAATATAACAAAATCATTGATCACCCATGTTGGATCCATTTTCGCCCCTAGTAAGCTAGTACCGAGCCCATACGTGTTGCGGAGTGGCTGTGACGAAACATGGGAAAGGCTGAGCCGGCATGCTTCGACACACGAGATACGAGCATACGACCGTTAAATGATAAGCACGGGCATACGACAAGGATACGCCGTTGAACGGTAATGATAACTGCAAGCGCTGCATGACATGCAGCCTGCGGCCTGACCGCGCTGCAAGCCATTAAAACTTCCACTGTGGAAAAGAAAACATTGCAAGTTTGCAATGGCTAAGGCTGCTTGCCTCTCCCTGTCATCCCCCACCAAAAGACAACCGGGCACGGACAACCATCACATCGCCCATTAATTGGCATCCATGTCGGCCATGGATACAAACGACGAAGTGCTCTGTAGCTCATCAAGGCTGCAGGCAGCTGCGACGTCAAACTCCTAATCCAGCGTGAGGTGATACTGATGGCGCTACCCTAAATTAGAGTAACTCAGTCGCATCAATACATCACCGGCAATTATATAGCCGCAGCTGCGCGTGATTAGAGCTGGAAAAAAGAAAAGAGAAACTCAGTCGCATCAATGCATCACCGGCAATTATTACAGCAGCAGCTGCGCGTGATTAGAGCTGAAAAAAAAATAGCTTGAGGCCCCCGAATTGAAGCAGCACGGCTCGAAACAGGTTCGAACTTGGACTCATGAGGGCACTCCCAATGCATGGTTTCTATAGGTAGTTTCTAGAGGAGAGATGGTATAATTTAGATCCAACCATCCCAATGCATGGTTTCCTATAGCAGTTTCTATAGAAAAAAAACATTTAATTAGCACTTGCATGCACTACAAACAAAGAAGATCAACTATGACAAAGTAACCGTGTGACATAGTATGCTGCTACATCTCAGAATCAAAAATAAAAAGGCAGCTGAATCAGAAATAGCTTGCACCTCATGTTAGAAAAGCTATCCTCCATGTATATGTTTCCTGCATCTAGAGAAATCCGGGTATTATGGAATAGTTGGTTGTGTTTGTATTCCTTTCTGTTTTAGAGTCCTAAATACCCGGGTTTCCTTCCAGGAGTTTGTACACGCCACGATTGCCGGCTATTGGCATCTATATCAATGCAATTGCGGGCCAGACGAAGGTTACCGCTTCCAGCACCTCTGAATATTTCATATGGTATCAGAGCCACCAAAACTCATCTAGGGTTTTCGCCATGGCTAGCTCTTCCAAGGTTTCAATCGGCAATCCTTTTGCCGGGGTGACCGTCTCGGAGAAGCTAGGCAAAGGAAATCATGCGATCTGGAAGGCACAGGTCCTTGCGGTGATCAGAGGAGCAAGATTAGAAGGCTACCTCACAGGTGCTGCAAAAGCACCAGAGACAATCATCACCATCAAGAAAGATGACAAAGATGTAGAGATCAAAAATCCAGAGTTTGAAGAGTGGGTAGCCACTGATCAACAAGTGCTTGGTTACCTCCTCTCCACCATGGGCAGAGACGTCCTTGCCCAAGTAGCGATGTGCAGAACATCGGCTGCTGTCTGGAGCATCGTTGAAGGTATGTTCTTCTCGGTGTCAAAAGCCAGATCAATTAATACAAGAATCGCCCTAGCCACAACAAAAAAGGGTGATCTCAGTATCACTGAATATATTAGCAAGATGCGTGCTCTTGCCGATGAGATGACGCTGTCAGGCAAACCGCTTGATGAAGAAGACTTGGTCTCGTACATCTTCGCTGGATTGGATGAAGATTATGAACCGATTGTTTCCTCTCTTGTGTCGAGAGTGGAACCAGTCACCGTGGGAGAAGTTTACTCTCAGCTACTTCACTTTGAGAGTCGCTGGTCTCTCCGTCAAGCCGGAGGGCAAATATCGGCAAATCTGGCGAACAGAGGCCGTGGACGCGGGTTCTCATCAAGTCATGGCCGCGGCGGTTTTCAGCGAGGCCGTGGCAACCGCGGCAAGGGACGAGGCAACAATCCAACGCAGCGATCAGGAAATCACCAAGGCGGCGTCAACACTGATAATCGGCCAAAGTGTCAACTCTGTCACAAAAAAGGACACACGGTAATGGACTGCTGGCATAGATTTGATGAAAATTTTGTGCCCGATGACAAGTATGCAGGAGCTGCTGTTACCTCATATGGAGTAGACTCCAACTGGTACATGGACACGGGAGCGACTGATCATGTGACAGGAGATCTGGAGAAGTTGACCATACGTGACAAATACAAGGGAGATGATCAAGTTCATACGGCAAACGGTGCAGGTATGGCAATTAGTCACATTGGTTATTCGGTTGTTAACACCCCATATCGAAATCTTTATTTAAATAATGTGCTTTATGTTCCTCAAGCTAGCAAAAACCTTGTATCTGCACATCGTTTTATTACTGATAACTCAGCCTACCTTGAGCTATATCCTAAGCACTTCTTTGTTAAAGATCAGGCCACGAAGGCGACACTTCTTAGAGGCCAATGCCGTGGTGGTCTCTATCCACTTCCTCCTGCAGCCGCTCAATTCAAGCAGCCCAAAGAAGTCAATGTTGCCGTGAAGCCATCTCTTGAGCAATGGCATAACCGGCTAGGTCATCCTTCATTTGTCATAGTTGAAAAAGTAGTTAATAAACATGGCTTACCTTGTTTAGCCGAGTCAAATAAGATGACGGTGTGTGATGCTTGTCAACAAGCAAAAAGTCATCAACTGCCCTTTACTAGATCTCATAGTGAGTTTAATCATCCTTTGGAACTTATCTACTCAGATGTTTGGGGCCCTGCACCCGTTTCTGTTGGAGGAAAGAAATACTATGTTAGTTTTATTGATGCTTATAGCAAATTTACATGGATCTATCTTCTCAAATTTAAGTCTGAAGTGTTTGAAAAATTCCAAGAATTTCAAAAACTTGTTGAACGAATGTTCAATCGCAAGATCATAACAATGCAAACTGATTGGGGCGGTGAATATCAAAAGCTCCATACTTTCTTTAATAAGATTGGCATCACTCATCATGTGTCTTGCCCTCATACACATCAACAAAATGGATCGGCCGAGCGAAAACATCGTCATATAGTTGAAGTTGGTCTCTCCCTCCTTGCTCATGCATCCTTGCCCATCAAATTTTGGGATGAAGCTTTTGTCTCTGCCGTTTATTTGATTAATCGCACACCTAGCAAATTGCTTCAATACAAATCTCCTTTGGAATGTTTGTTTGATCAAGTTCCTGATTATAACAGTCTTAGAATCTTTGGGTGTGCGTGTTGGCCTAATCTACGCCCTTACAATTCCCACAAAATGCAGTTTCGTTCAAAACGGTGCACCTTTTTGGGATATAGTCCTTTGCATAAAGGTTTCAAGTGCTTGGATGCCTCAACTGGTCGAATTTATGTTTCCAGGGATGTAGTTTTTGATGAAAACATTTTTCCCTTCACCCAACTACATCCTAATGCTGGTGCACGGATTCGCTCTGAAATAAACTTGTTGCCAACTCATCTTCTCAATCCTGGGGGTGTTCAATCTAATGACCTTGTGATTACTCATCCCACAGAAATTACTAACAATGTTGATGCAGAAGCTACCAGCACTAGCGACAATACAAGTCAAAATACTGTACCTGATCCTGGCAATATGATGACTGAAGCCGACAACGGGGGAAATCTGGGCGAAGAAGATCCACTCTCAGCAGTACCGGCTTCAGTGCAATCGGTCTCAGAGGAGAGCCAGTCCAGTGCATCTCCCAGTGCGCCTCTTTCGGCTTCAGTGCAGTCCAGAACGTCTCAAGCAGCAGCGTCTGCATCTGCGTCTGTATCTGCATCGGCTTCAGCTCCAGCGTCTGCATCTGCTTCAGCTCCAGTAGCTGAACCTCAGCCACAGCGTCCAATTACCCGGCTGCAAAGAGGTATTAGAAAAGAGAAAGTTTATACTGATGGTACTGTTAAATATGGTTTTCTTGCTTCAACTGGTGAACCTAGAGATTTAGCTGAGGCCTTGCATGATAACAACTGGAAAAATGCCATGGATGCAGAGTATCTAGCCCTGATGAAAAATAAAACATGGTGTTTAGTTCCTCCACAACATGGTAGAAACATTATAGGTTGCAAATGGGTTTATAAAATTAAGAGAAAACAAGATGGTAGTCTTGATAGATATAAGGCCAGATTAGTTGCAAAGGGATTCAAACAAAGATATGGCATAGATTATGAGGACACTTTTAGCCCTGTTGTCAAATCAGCTACAATTAGAGTTGTGCTTTCTATTGCTATATCTAGAGGCTGGACACTACGTCAATTGGATGTACAAAATGCATTTCTCCATGGTTTCTTAGAAGAAGAAGTATATATGCAACAGCCACCTGGTTTTGAAGATACAGATCATCCAGAATATGTATGTAAACTTGACAAGGCTTTATATGGGCTGAAACAAGCTCCTAGGGCATGGTACTCTAGGCTAAGTCAGAAGCTTTGTCAACTTGGTTTTAAAGGATCAAAAGCAGACACTTCTTTGTTCTTCTACAACAAAAATAGTGTAATTATATTTCTTCTCATTTATGTGGATGACATAATTGTTGTGAGTTCAGAAAAGGAAGCAGTACCAGCTTTATTAAGAGATCTGCAAAAAGAGTTTGCACTCAAGGACCTGGGAGATCTACACTACTTCCTTGGAATTGAGGTAAATAAGACATCCAGTGGTATTATACTGACTCAGGAAAAATATGCTAATGATCTGTTGAAGAGAGTTGGAATGATAGATTGCAAAGCAATCAATACACCATTATCTACTAGTGAGAAATTGACTATACATAATGGTGATCCTCTAGGACCCAGTGATGCATCAAATTACAGGAGTGTTGTTGGAGCATTGCAATATCTTACTTTGACAAGACCTGACATAGCCTTTTCAGTAAACAAAGTTTGTCAGTTTCTACATGCGCCAACTACTGTACATTGGGGAGCAGTGAAAAGAATACTTAGATATATCAAGCAATGCACTCGGCTTGGACTCAAAATCAGCAGATCAAAATCAATGCAGGTTAGTGGTTACTCAGATGCCGATTGGGCAGGCAGCATAGATGACAGAAGGTCTACAGGAGGGTTTGCAATTTTTCTAGGAGACAACTTGGTGTCTTGGAATGCCAGGAAACAAGCTACAGTGTCAAGATCCAGTACAGAATCAGAGTACAAAGCATTAGCAAATGCCACAGCTGAAATCATGTGGATACAAACATTGCTAGCAGAACTTCAAGTTCCAAGTCCTCCTGCGGCAAAGTTATGGTGTGATAACCTTGGTGCTAAATACCTATCATCTAATCCTATTTTCCATGCCAGAACAAAGCATATTGAAGTTGATTACCATTTTGTGCGTGAAAGGGTGCAAAGAAAATTACTAGAAGTTGACTTTGTTCCTACAGGAGATCAAGTAGCCGACGGCTTCACCAAGGCTCTACCAGTTCGACAATTAGAAAATTTCAAATTCAATCTCAACTTGGGAAGTTTAGATTGAGGGGGAGTGTTAGAAAAGCTATCCTCCATGTATATGTTTCCTGCATCTAGAGAAATCCGGGTATTATGGAATAGTTGGTTGTGTTTGTATTCCTTTCTGTTTTAGAGTCCTAAATACCCGGGTTTCCTTCCAGGAGTTTGTACACGCCACGATTGCCGGCTATTGGCATCTATATCAATGCAATTGCGGGCCAGACGAAGGTTACCGCTTCCAGCACCTCTGAATATTTCATACCTCAAACTGAATCGTTTAGTTGACGCCACCAAGATTCCAAAACAGCTGAATCAAAAAAAACTCAGCAAGATTCCAACACAGTTTAGTTGACGCCATGAATCGTCCATTACAATAATAATAGAAATCTAGATACCAATGCCAAAATAAATAGAAAATAATATTTAGATAATCTTGAGACATCCATCATCCTCCACGCAGCAGAACTCCAAGTCCATCATTGAGCAACCTGTAAAAAAAGACGATGGGCTAGTAAATTAACAAATTTATAGTAATATAGGGATAGGCAAGTATACAAGTAAATCTAAATTTTAAAAGTTGTTGAGCATAGGCAAGTGTGTGTGTGTGTGTGTATAAATTCATATTTCTACCTAATTAGTTTGATTCCCAAACTTTTGCCAGATATGATCAATCAAATCAGATTGAAGCTGTTTGTAAGCTTGACGATCACGAATATTGGCATTCCTCTGTAGTACTTCTTCCATCTGTGGATTTTGTCCATGAGAGATTGTAGATGCTTGAACAGCCGACGTGCTTGCTTCCTCATTCAAATCAAGAGAATCTTGCTCTATATCCTTCTCATCCTCGATTATCATGTTGTGAAGGATTATGCAAGCTAGCATGATATTCTCAAGGTCCCCTTGTTCATATAGACATGCTGGTCGACGCAAAATACAAAAGCGAGATTGCAAAATCCCAAATGCGCATTCAACATCCTTTCTTGCCCCCTCTTGATGTTCAGCAAACAATTTATGCTTAGCTGATTGTGGTTCACGTATTGACTTAACAAAAACAGCCCACTCTGGGTATATGCCATCTGCAAGGTAATAAGCATTGCTATATTGCCTTCCATTCACATAGTACTGCACCTGGGGAGCTTCTCCTCTCAACTGCTCAATGAACAAAGAAGATTGATTAAGCACGTTGATGTCATTGTTGGATCCAGCAACTCCAAAGAAGGCATGCCATATCCATCGATCGTGTGAAGCAACGGCCTCTAGAATGATTGTAGGTACACCATGGTCACCACGGGTATATTGTCCCTTCCATGCGTAGGGACATTTTTCCCAATGCCAATGCATACAGTCAATGCTCCCTAACATTCCAGGGAAACCACGACGCTCACCGATCTGCAACAAACGTTCCACATCTTGTACGGTGGGGCGTCGCACATACTCTTCACCATAAACTTCAATAACAGCCTTAACAAACATTTTCAAGCACTCCACGCCAGTACTTTCTCCAATCTTCAAATATTCATCAAGTTGATCTGCAGGGCTGCCATTTGCCAGTTGACGAATTGCTGCTGTGCACTTCTGAATTGGCGAGAACCCTGGCCGATTAAGAGCATCTGGTCTCATGGTGAAATAAGGAGACCATCCACTCAAGGCCTCAACTATCTTCAGAAAGAGGGGTCTCCTCATCCTAAATCTTCTACGAAACATCGTATCATTGTAGACTGGATTAGGCGAGAAGTAGTCATCCATTAGCCGCTGCCTGGCTTCTTCACGAGGTCTATGCACATATCTCCTTTGACCACGCGTAGTTCTTCTACCTTGACCTTGTAAATCATCAGCACAGGACTTCAATTCAGCTATTAGATGGTCGCCTAAATCATCTAATATTTCTTGCTGTTGCAGGTACTCATCCATTGAGTACAGTTCAGTTGGATCGATGCTGCCCTCTTCTTCATGAGAATCCACTGGGTCCATTGAGGTGCAGCAATGACAGAAGGTGGACAACAGAGAGGAGTCGTAGTGAGAAGGTGGACAACAGAATGTGCGGAGGGCAGAGGGAAGGATAGACCGTGCATATATATATACACATATATTATTATGGTGTTCATACTATAGAATTACAACAGCTAGTTCATACATGTTCATACATGGTGTGGAGGACAGAAGGTTCATACTACAGAATTACAGCAGCTAGTTCATACATGTTCATACATGTGTGGAGGACAGAAGGTTCATACATGTTCGCACTAGTCAAAGAATTACATGTTCAGACTAGATGACTAGATGAGGTACAGCTAGAGTTCAGACTAGATGAGGTACAGCTAGAGTTCATACTACAGATAAGCCTACAAGCAACAACTTTAGCAAATTCACTAGCTGCACTGTAAGTATACACAATTCCAGAGCTGGCCAATGGGCCGTGCCGGGCCAGCATGGCACGGGCCCGGGCTTGGCACGGCCCGTTAAGGCCCGTGTATTAAACGGGCCGTGCCGTGCCGGCTCGCGGGCCGCGGTGGGAGCCCAGGCACGGCCCGAGGCCGTGCCGTGCCGGCCCGGGCACGATTTCGGCTAAGCGGGCCGTGCCGGCCCGCTAGCCCGTTTAGTCGGAAAAAAAAGAAAAATTGAGAAAAATTAAGAAAAATTGTAGAAAATTCAGAAAAAATAAAGAAAATTGTAGACATTGTTAATCACAAAAATAAATATTTCCAATGACATAATGAGCTTTATTAACTTATTAAATTAAATGTGATGGCTGCCTTATTAAAAACTTTACCAAGTAAAAACTCAATTTGAGAAAACCTTGGTAAAGAAAAAAGAGTACAGCCTATAAAGCTCATTAGTGAGAAAAATATTGAAAATCCTATTCATTGCTATCTAAATACAAATTCTCAAAAGATTCTTCTAAATCTTTATTATCTGCAGTATGTTGGAGTCTTGATTCAGCTTGTTCTCAGTCTTTGACGGTCATAAGTACTTCGACCATCTCGTTGGAGAGACTTGTTCGTCGCTCCTCGATTATTCTTCCGGAAAGACTGAATGCTGACTCCGAGGAGACTGTAGAGACATGAACAGTCAACACATCCCGCGCTAATATGGATAGCACTGGATATGATACCTTCTGAGTTTGCCACCATGAGAGGATGTTCAACTCCTGCTCGAAGCTGACGCTATCACTGTTGAGATAGCCTGATAGGTCTCTAGTGCTTTGTCGCCTTCCTCCTCCTAACTGCTGTGTACCTGCACCTGCACGAGAACTAGACGAAGAACCAAAAATCTTGCCCCATTGCATAGCCCCCCTAGAGGTGCTAGGGACTACCGGGGGTCTTTCCAAACGCATAGATCCAAACTTATTTTCATATTTATTATATACCTCATATAATTTATCCTTAACTAATGTAAAGTATGAACAATAGTCTAAATCGGTAGCCTCACTTAAAACTTGTAAAACATTTATAAATCCTTGGAGTTTGGCCCTAGAATCCAAAATAAAAGCAAATGCATATAAAATAGGAATTTCTCTCCAATATTTTAAAAACTTAGATTTCATGGCAATTACAGCATCCCGTAGTATAGGATCATTTTCAAAAGCCTTTAGGTGAGTGGCAATTTCAACAATATTATGAACAATCATAGGAGATGTAGGGTAGTATACTCCAGAAAGATAAACTGTAGCTTTATGGAAAATTTCTAGAAAGGAAAATATTTTTTCACCAACAACCCAATCGTCCTCAGTAATTTCAGGGTGTCTAACTTGGGTTCTACTGGAGGAGCTACGAGATTGATGACTTTGGGTGTGAAGGAAAACAGATAAAGTGCTCTTATATGGCAATATATGTTTAAGCATAAGGTAAGTAGAGTTCCATCTAACAGGCATGTCTAAACCAAATTTTCTAGGACGAACATTCATTGCTACGCAAAAACTCTTATATGCGGCTATTCGTTGGTTAGAACAATTAATAAATGAAATTGCATCTCTAAAAGAATCAATACAAGCATTTAATCTTTTTAAACCGGATTTAACAATAAGATTAATAATATGACAAGCACAACGTTGATGCAATAAGAAAGACTGTGCATAAGTATTAAACAAAGGAGTAAGAATTTCCATAGCTTTAGTATTTGCAGCTGCATTATCTAAAGTTATAGAAAAAATCTTATCCATGAGACCAAAATCTTCTACAACTTTAATAATGCTTTCTGCAATATTTTCAGCATTATGTGAAACATTAATTAATTTAAATCTTATAATTCTTTTTTCCATTATCCAGTCATCATTAAACTACAAAGAGATTCCCGAGCTACCTCTGGGTTGTACTCCCACGTACGTACCGAGCCGTCGGGGTTATATTGCAGCTGTGTCTGGCGCATTTGTATTCCTTGCCTTTTCGTGCAGCTTGCAGCATGTCGTTGTAGATGACCCGTCCCACCTGAAGATTTTGCACTCAATTCATTACCACAAATTTTGCAAACAGCATACCTCACTTCAGTTCCATCATTGTCGGTCTTGATCTTCTTGTCGAAATCATTCCAAACTGTTGAAGTACTAGCTCTTGTTCTTTTTGCACCCGTGCTTTGGGTCGTGGATGCACTTGTTGAGCCAGCAGAAGATGGATCGATTGGACCCTGCGCCACCAGGGCCGTCGTTTCTTCGGCATCTCCAGTTTGTACATGTGGACCTTCCGCGGATGGATATGATTGTTGAAACGATTGCATATCCTCCGCCGAGAGCCCGAATTCGGAGAGTTGAAAATCGTAGTTCTCCATTAATCAAGTAATCAACTGCAAATTGAAATAGCAAAAACGATTAACTTACTATTAAACCTACAAATAATAGCAAAAAAATTAATCCAACAAATGAACAAATAATACCAAAAAATTAAAATAAGACAGCATTATTACCTCCTTTGCAGCTCTCACAAAAAAATTTGAAGATTTTTGAATTTTCGGAATTTTGCCCGAATTTTGACAAATTTGCGCTAACACTTTTAGATTTTTCACAGCTAAACCGAGAAAGAAGAATGAGATTTGAGGTGTGGAAAAAGGAGGCCGGATGCCCCCCTATTTATAGGAAAAATTTCAGATTTTTTCCGAATTTTTTGCTATTTTTTCCGAATTTTTTACCCCCCCAACGGTCACAAAAACGGCTATTTTTTTCAAATTAAACGGGCCGGCCGTGCCGGGCCGGCACAGCCCGTTTAGTGCCGTTGGGCGGGCCGTGCCGTGCTGTGTCGGGCTGGCACGGCCCGATTTCTTAACGGGCCGTGCCGTGCCGGCCCGCCGTGCCACCCCCTCGGCCCAGGCATGGCCCGGTCCGCCGTGCCGTGCCTTCGTGTGCCGGGTCTACAGTGCCGGGCCGCGGTGCGGCCCGTCACGGCCCGGCCCATTTGGACAGCTCTGCACAATTCCAAGTAAATAAGCATCAATCTCATAACTTAATCATCTTTAGGAAATAAAAACAATCTCATACTCTCCAACGCTTTATCTCTCTCAGCCAAAGCTTCTGCAGTAAGCTGACCAGTAGGTGCAAGCATCAGCTCTTTATAAGTGTCTAGCATTTTACACTTAGTTTGTTCATGTGCTGCTTTATGATTAAGTTTGGCCGCTTCGATCTTCTTATCAGCCAAACTTTGCTGAACTTCAGACATCTTCTCTCGGTCTGTCCTAGCCATGGTGCTTGCTTCAATGAACTTATCTAGTTTTTCACTGAAAGTAGATAAAGCATCAGGTGCCTTCCTTTTGCCATTACGTTCATTTTTGGCTCTCTTATGGCCCATAGGTCGCTTTTCTCCATCGTTTTCCAAATTCACCACTTGAGCTGGGTTAAGCTTTGCACTGTTATCCTTTTCCTTATTTAACCTATTTAAATATGCTGACCACTTCATATCATGCCGTACTACCTTCCATATATGCTGCAGTGTGAAGGGCTTACCATTATTTTGACCGGCATACATCTCCATTGCTTTATCCATCATCTGGTCGTCACTCGACCCACTTTGCCACACTCTAGTAGTTTTTACCCAACATCCATGGAAATCACTTAATTGTTTCTTAACATGTTCCCAACGGACTTTCAGTTGGTTTCGATTTCTCATACGGTAACTTTCTGTGGTGCTGTTGTATGTTTCAGTAACATCCGCCCAATACTGATCTGCCTTCCTGCCATTTCCATCGACTGAGTCCTTTGAATTGTGCAACCAAGCACTGGCCTACAATTACAAAAACAACAAAGCAGAATAGTTTCATTACTATGGGCCGGCATGGACATAGCTTGGAAGTTTACAAAGTAGGAAAGATAACTTACCAATCTAACATCTTCTTGACGTGACCAGTTCAATCGCTTGTCGGTTCTGACCTCCTGGAGGGTGTCATCCACATCAATGTCAATTGTCTCTTTGTCTTGTGCATCTACATCATGAACTGGATTGCTTGCAGCTGGTGACGGGGTTCCTTCAGAACATGGATTATTTGGAGACATTGTAGGTTGGCTCATTGTAGCACCAACAAAATGAAAATTTTCTGGATCTGATTGCAAATAATTTGTGAACCCTCCTGGTGGGTACAACCTGAAAAATGGAAAAGAGATGTTCTGGTGGGTACTGTGAACTATGCCATGTGCTTGCACTGGTACAACAGAAAACAGATGCATAGCTACGGCAGGAGATGAATCAGTAGCACTACTACGGCAGGAAAACTCTTACTATGCTCTAATCTTACCCATCACTAAGAAAATGATTTTTTTCTACCATGAATCAGTAGCACTACTACGGCAGGAGATGAATCAATAGCAACTTACCTTTCGCTGGGAGATGCATCATGACTGAAGGAGGCGGCAAGAGATGACCACCATCCACCGACGGGCGAAGCACCAATTGAAGGAACACAGTTGCCAGGAACATCGACAGCTTGAGCAGCGGTTGTACGAGTACAAGCAGCAGGAACACGGGCACCTTGAACATCTGCTACAGTAGTACGAGCAGCAGGAACACCATTGCCTCACTGGGAGCTTGGATTAGGCTTTCTTGGTCTTTTCTCATGCCCAACGGCTTCTTTTCCTGGCCGATTCATTTGCTCAGAGATTGGGGATGGATTTTGGGTAACGGTGGTTGGGGGAGGAGATCAATTGGAGGGGCTAGGTCATGAATTGGGGAACGGACCTCGGTTTGGAGCCAGAGACCGGAATGAATCCGCGATTGGCGCCTATAGACGGGAGATCGATGCTTCTGGGCGGGAGAAGGGGGAAAATTGCCGCCTTTTGCTGGATCCGGCGGGAGATAGCGCGCGCGGGAGGGAGAGGCGTGAGCGCGTGCGGGGGAGGGAGAGGAGTGAGCGCGCGGGGGGGAGGGAGAGGCGTGAGCGCGCGTGGGGGAGGGAGCTGCGGGCGGTGTGGTTTCGCAGGAGAGCGCGCGGGGAGGGAGTCGCGAGCACGCGCAGGGAGGGAGTCGTGGGCGGCGGCGTGCTCGGAAGGGGGAGGGAGCACGGGATCTAGAGAAATGATGCCCTGTTCCCCAACGCAGTTTAGATAGTTTCTAGCCATATCGATGCACGTGAAGACACCGGTTCCTAATGTAGAAACCGTTTCTCTATTTTCTCCTCTCTCTCTCTTCATTAAATCCCTTACCACATCAGCAAACTGGTTAGCTGGCAGGATAATAAATGCATATAGAAACTATAGTAGTTTCTGCATTGCGAGTGCCCTGATGTACACAAGTCGAGCCGAGCTTCGTTCACAGCTCACTTCATTAACGAGCTAAGCGCAAGCCGTTCATATGCTGTTTGGTGAATTTGTTAGGCTCGTAGAACCCAGCTCTACCTGGTCTAAAGAGACCAAGTCGTCCCTACTCCCCATTCCCCCAACACCAACCGTAGGCTGTAGCACTTCTTTTCTATCTACGTCTCTCTCCCCTGATCGGCGCACCCACCTTCTCCCTTATCGACGTTGCCGCATTTGTCCTAGCCATCACTGCCTCTTTCTCCCCAACCGCCATCACCCCTTCTCCCCAGCTGCAGCACTTCTTCTCCCCGGCTGCCACTACCCCTATTCTCCCCACCTGCTGCTGCCCCACTTATCCCGCACGCCACCGCTCGCTTTCTCCTTGATCTCCCCCAACCCCCTTCTCCCCGCCCGTGGTTGCACCCATTCTCCTCGCCTCAACCATCGTTCCCCTTGTAAGCTAGGGTTAGGGCTAAGTGCCATTGTCGTCGCCCTGCCACTTTGTTGTGTGCCCGCACCGCCGTCGCCGCCCTGCCACTCTGTCGTCTGCCTGCACCACTGTTTCCCTCCCCATCGTCTCTCCTCGACGCCATCATCTCTCCCCCTTCTGGCTTCAACTGACTCCATCGACGCCAGAGGCTACTGCATGGAGCGCCAGCCAAGCATGGAGTCTCATGCAACTCCATCCCATCACTGTTGCTCACCAGAGCCACCCTCCCCACTGCCTGCCCCCCATAGGGCCTCGCTCCCCTAAGCCTCGCCTACGCCACCGAGTCCCAATGCCCACACCAATGCCTGCTCATCCTTGCTTCCATCACAAAAGCACCATGATGTGCCCTTTTTTCTGCATAGCCATCTAAGATGGACAACTTTCGTCGTTGGACTGAATTTCAAATTAATTTATTGGTCATTGTTCTCCTAAAATCATCTGGCTTATCTGTTCATAATTAGTGGGTGTAGCTTGCAAATCTCATTGGGCATGTTATTTGTGTTTATCATGTTGGTTTGTTTCTTCAGTGATGCGGCCATCGCATAGTATCTGCCACTTTTTGTGCTTATCTCATGGACTATTTATCTAGTAGTTGAGATTAAATCGAGCATTAATATATAAGCATGTACTATTTTATGAACTTAGTGAACACAAATTGCAGTTTTAATTGTGATGCATACTTCAGTGTGTTATGTTCATATTCTTGACTAGTGCACTACTACAAAAAGGGTCATCACAGACGGTTTTTTGAACCGTCTGAGTTTATGTGTCAGTGATAATCAGAAGTTATCACAGGCGGTTTGTGAGCCGTCTGTGATAAATACATCACAGACGGTTTATAACTAGAACCGTCTGTGAAAAACACTATCACAGACGGTTCTAGCTACGAACCGTCTATGATACTCACACATCACAGACGATTCTAGCTACCAACCATCTGTGATGTGTGAGTATCACAGACGGTTGGTATATAGAACCGTCTGTGATAGTTCCCCATCACAGACGGTTTCTGGTTTGAGCCGTTTGTGATAATTCTTCACAGATAGTTTATACCACAAAATTGTCTGTGATAGTTCATTCTATACCTAAATTTTTTTATTTTTTGGCTAGCCTCAAAAAATGTTAACTATATCATCTGAAAACAAGCAAATACAGCAACAAATACAATAACACATTCTATTTTCATTAAGATTAGAATCCACCATTACAACATTACAAGATATCGAGTAGGTTACCCATAACACTGCATACATAAGAGGACACTTATAATTTTACAAAGATAAAATGCTTATACTACATTAAAATACAATCTAAAACAAGTGGTACGGAAAAACTTTTATGTAGCAGAAATAAAAGGGCAACGAACACCATTTTTAGCTTCTATGCTGGCCTTCTTCCTTTTCATCTTGCCATTGCCATTGCCTTCTTCCTTTCCATCTTGCCATTGCCTTCTTGCCGAACCCTTCCTACCCTTGCCGCGTACAAATGAGTTAGAGTAGTACTGGTGGTATTGGTTCTTCGAGTAGGAGAGAGGGTTAATAAGGGGCGAGGTGGGGGAGGAGAATGGTGCCTGCCATTCGATGCGGAGAGAATGGACAGGTGAGATAGGGATCCTTGGGGATATGCTACTGATCGGTGACGTGGCGAGACATCACAGACAGTTCGGATTACAAACCGTCTGTGATAGACATCACAGATGGTTCATAACAACAATCATCTATAATATCACAAAGACAATATACCGGTATAATATAGATAGCTAGTCTGAAAAGATAAAATAGCAAAGTTTTATATGGCTTATATATACTCATTTGAAAGGTTTCTATGAGATCTACAACTTTGCATTTGAGGCAAAATCCAAATTCCAAAGGGAGGATTGAAATTTTTGGCAAAAACAGAAACCAAAAACTTGCAATGCAAATTTGGGGCTAAAGATGGCCGATTTTGAGGGTCTTGGAGGGCAACAAGTGCAAGCTGGTCATTTTTTTTATATCGGGCTCATCGTTAGCTTTCCAACGAGTACAAGAACATCGAAAATGGACACCGTATGCAAACGTTATGCCCATTTTACTGAAAGTGTCTCAAAACTGAATCCTACTCGGACTTAGGTGGGAAATTATGAAATTTTAGGAGATTGCAAGGTGGGAAATATATCACAGACGGTTTTTAATACAAATCGTCTGTGATAACATAATTATCAGAATACGGGCACTACGCATCAGAATACCGCAGTCACATAAAGTGTTTCAACTGTAATGAGTGCGGACACTATGCGTAGGATTGTCGAAGCAAGAAGAAGAACGGGGAGACGAACCTCGCCCAAGATGAAGAAGAAGATGAAAAATTAGGACTAGTTCTCTCCTCATATGTTGAAAAGGCGCCGGTCATGGTGATACTGAATGAGGTGAACGTAATTCCAAAACTACGCACAAAGGAAGGCAGCCACGATCACACAGATCAATGGTACTTGGACAATGGAGCAAGCAACCACATGGCGGGAGATTGCTCCATGTTTCATGGGCTCGACAAGAAGACTGGGGCAAGGTCAAGTTTGGTGATGGCTCCACGGTGGAGATAAAATGCAATGGGATGATGTGTTGCAATGCAAGAACGGAGATAAGAAGTTGTAGATAGGGATTTACTATATACCAAGTTTGCGCAACAACATACTTAGTCTCGGACAGATGACAGAAAGAGAGTGCAGGGTGGCGCTGCAGGATGAGTTCTTGCTTGTGTATGATAATAACAAAGATTTGTTGATGAAGGTGAAAAGATCTCCAAATCAGTTGTATAAGATTTCTTTGAAAACTTGTAAATCAATTTATCTGAAAAGCAGATTGGAGGTGTTAGGAGGTGGCAGGACCCGAGGGCAAAACTCAATAGGCATAGTTGGGACCAGCCAAGCAGGACATGCAGGTGCGCATGCAGAAGGCCAAGATGGCGGGAACTAGGCACGTCATGTGCTGCTGGCACACGAGGCGTGCATGCAGCGTCACGTTAGCAGCCACACGACCACACACATGTAGGCACGCATGAGGGAAGCAGCAGCTCCGGAGGCACCTACGGCCCACATATAGGTGTGGCTAACATAGGAAGTTAAGGCGATGGAAAAAGTGCACAAGGTCTAAGAGGAAGACTTGGAGTACAGGTTGGTGCAGTCTTTTGTGGTTTTGCAAAGGGACGCTAGACACGTTGGAGATAGGAGTTAGGGGCGGTGTAGTCTTAGCTAAGATATACGCGAGAAAATGGGCAGACTTGGTCCAAGAAAGAAGAGCAGGAGGCTCAAGTAACAGTGAAGCCAAGGTGGTTGTGGGAGCAGGTGCTTCAACTCAGGTAGGTGTGCAAGAAAGGACGGGATCAGTCCAGGTGCGAGACGCGGCAAGCGTCGAATTGTGCGAGGCTCAAGATAGAGCAAGCGCAGGCAATAGAGCGGTGACGACTCAGGCGTATGGAAGTGCAGGTAAAAGGAAGAAGCAGAAGCAAGAGAGAAGACCAGCATGATCAAGATGAAGAAACAAGATTAAGAAGGTGATTGTTAGAGTTAGTAATCTTGTTTAGTCGTATTCGAGTCAGTTTTGTTGTATTATGTGTTCAAGTCGTGTACGAGTTTATTTCCGTGTACGAGTCAGTTTTCGAGTCCATCTCGGAGTCGTAGTTGTCTCCATGTCGTAGTCATAGAGTTGAGCATAAAAGGCAGATCAATGTAACATGAGGGGTAGGAAGCGATCAGTGTGATCGAACAAAAGGGAGAGAAATAAAAAAGAGAAGGAGTGGTTCCGAGAAATCGGGGGTGTTCGTGAAGCTGAAGACGTGGTCGTAAACACTTTACGACCACGGTGATCGTGTCTTCAACGTGATCATAATCGAGTTACGACTACTATGATCAAATCTCCTACGTGGTTGAAGGAGCAAGGTTTACAATCGAAGTCTCGAGTTCTCATAAACCGGAGTAGTCGTAGCTCGGTTACGAGAATGTGCAGCGAAGTATGAATTAATGTGGTCGTAACTCGTCAGTAGAAGTTATGAGTATGTAGCGTGATCGGAGCAAATATAAGTAATCGTAACTACTCTGTGTGTAGTCGTAACTTTCACGTAGTCGTAGTCATCTGTGACATAGTCGTAAATCGATTTAGCATAGTCGTAACAACTGCAGAGTAGTCGAAGCGCAACAGTAATAAAGAAATATGCACCAGTGACCCTGTCTTTGGTTTTTCCAAATAGAAGCTGGTACGAACTGGTCCTACGTTGCACAATGAATGGAAGGATGAACTGTCCACTGCACATCGGAAATAGTCATGCACACTAGTAGTAGTAAATGAAGTAGTACTAGGAGAAGCGGACTCATTTGCACTATGGAAAAAAGAAGAGAAAGATCAACGTAGCAAAGAACAATTGACGGCAAACGGAGAGCTTTGATCAATTATGGGATTCTAGTATCATGTTCTATGGAGTGTTTGATTCATTGATTTCTAACAGAATTGAGGCCGGGCGTACTAGTAATCGACGAGAAGAAGCAACCAAAAATCAAGAGCACCTGCCCTAGCTATGTACCCGAATCGGTCGGTGGATCTTGCGTGCAGCTTGGTGGTGCTCGCCTGGAGTCGTATCAAATCGGAGCACCCAACCTAACACGCCGAGGATAACAACCATCTACGTACTTGTCTTCTTGGCTAACAGCGTCACGAGCGCACACGCTGGCTAGGTGCCCAGGAAGCCGACGTTGAGGTCGATCCGCGGCTTCTTCTTGGGCAGCGGTGGCGGCGGCGGCACGTGCGACTCGCAGCGCGGGCACCGGGGGTCGCTCCGGGAGATGAGCACGTAGAGGAAGCACCTCGGGCACGCCGCGGCCACCATCCCTCCACCGGCGGACGGGGAGTCGCAGCCGTCGCCCTGCTCCACGGCGCCGTCGCCGCGGCGCTTGACGGAGGACGTGGTGACGGACGAGGACGACGGGGAGGCACCGGCGCCGCTGAGCTGCTGCCCCTGCCCCTGCTTGCCGCGCTCGAACCGCTCCAGCGCCGTCTTGACCTTTTCGATCGTGCACACGCTGTGGTAAGTCGTGGTGGTGGAGGCGGCCGTGCCGGAGGCCGCCGTGGCGGGTGCTGGTGCCGCCGTAGTCTCTGGGCAGCGTCTGACGGCGGACGCGCCGGCGACGGGGAACAGGTTGAGGTCCCTGGGCGTTGGCGGGCACGCGTGCTTCTGCAGGGACAGCTTGCCGCCGGGCTGCACGATGGAAATCATGGCAGTAAAAATTGAAGTTAGCCGTCGAGGCAGAAATAACCATAGAGGGTAAAGACAACACTTGAGAGCTAAACTTTGTTAGTAAGATTTTGCCTATGGTTGAGATTACATTACGAGTTTATTGAACCCATATAACGATTCATAATTGAGACGACTAGTTTATTGGCCATAACACAGGAGTTCGAGTTGCCGGGATAACACGGGCGGCATGCGAAGATAAACTAACCACAAAATAAGTAAAAATTCAGCAAAGCTAACACGGCATGAGACGACTAGTTTACAATACGAGTGCTACCTCGCCTAGCCTAGAGAGCAATCAGTCAGCAACTCAGCAGATATTGATATCTGACTAATAAAATAAGTAAAAATTCGGAATCAAGAGTCAAAATAAGAAAAGATTATTAGATCAGGCTTATCTACCTCACCGTAGGAAAAAAAGAGAGACCAATTAGGAAAACCACAGATCGAGTTTCTTCTTGCCTTTGGCTCCCTCTGTTACTGTTCCACCAAAGACGTGGCCGGGCTTGGCCTCGGTCGCGCAGGGGTGAGCGGCTCTACGGGCGGCTGC
Organism: Dendrocalamus latiflorus; assembly: GCA_017311315.1. Taxonomy (NCBI): domain Eukaryota; kingdom Viridiplantae; phylum Streptophyta; class Magnoliopsida; order Poales; family Poaceae; genus Dendrocalamus; species Dendrocalamus latiflorus. Next base: position 14,568,186 of record CM029651.1, on the reverse strand, counting down.
GGTGGCTCGGACGTCCCCCTCCTGGGTGTGGCTGGCTGGGTCTGGTCTCGGCTGTGCTTGGTGGTGCGCGTGGCTGGCCTCGGCAGCGCGGGGCTCGGCGGACGAAGCGTTGGCGGCTGAGGCGGCATTGGTGTCCTCCTCGGGACCTCGGCGTGGCTGGCCAGGCATGGTCTCGTCTGCGCGTGGCTGGCCGGACCTGGTCGTCGATGAGAGGCCTGGCGGCGAGTCACGGACATGTCCTAGCATCTAGTCTACTGCTAATTGGCGTTTGGCCCTAGGCTGGTGTGATTCCAGGTGTACTCTGTCTGCCGTGTATTCCCTACGGCGCTGGTGCTGTATTTTCGCCTCTTGAAATGAACGAGAGCGCTAAGAAAACGCAGCAAGCAATCAAATTTCGTCATCAATTTTCCCATGAACCGAACAATCCAGTCGATCCATAGGCAAATTAAACATCCTTAACCACAGGGGGCCATGCCCAATTGAGCAGGGAAGAAGAAAGCAAATTAAGCTAGACACACGGAGAGAGAGAGAGAGAGAGAGAGAGATGGATGGATGAGAAACAGGGGGCGTACCACGGGGTCGTGCCTGGCGGCTGCGTCCCTGGCATCGTCGGCGGCGGTGCACCCGCCGAGGAAGTCTCTGGTAACGAGCTCCGCCGCCCTGCCGCCGTCCACCACTCGAGCCATGAACCCCACCGCCTCAGCAACCATCAAGTACGCCACCGTACAGCTCTCAACTACTGTATAACTGTGCCTCTTAGCAGGTCAGGAGAAGCCTAGCCTCGCTAATCAAACAGCAGAGGAGAAATAGAGCGTGGATTAATCAGGCTGGTTAGGAGGGAGGAAGAACTGGAGGAGCAACGGAGTTGAGTACCAGAAGGCTGCAGCGACGGACGGCGAGGAGAGGAGCGGGATAAATAAAAGGAAAGCGAACAGGGCGAAGGGAAACAGGAGGGGTTTTGGAGGCATGAGCGCCATTAATGAAGGTGTTGGAAAGGGTAGGCATGAGGACAAGATGTGCCATCAATGCGGTGGTGGGAGGCACTGATGGCGATGGCTCCCGGTGTGTGACGAGCCACGGATGGGGATGGACCAGCCTACGCCACTGCTCACTACTGCTGCCCCTGCCGCCTAGCTGCTACGACTAGTCTACTATACTACTCTCTTGTGTGCATGCGAAGTGTGAGGCGTATGTACTCCCCTCCCTGCGGGGGTGTAGCGTAGAAGACCAGGAGTATTGAGTATTTAAGGCGGTACTCTACTGCTACTCACTACTATGCCACCACGTCACATCACGGTAGAGGGAGGGGTAGGACGTAGGGGTAGTAGTACTGGGTTGTGTGGGGATTGGGGGGACCAGGCCCCCAAGGGATCTTCTTCGGGATCTGTAAAATATGAAACTATAACACGTTTCCTTTCAACTCACTGTGTTATGATTTTCCTAAGTAAATAAATAAGATAATCTTTTTATTGTTTTTTAAATAGTTTATTAGGATAGTATTTTAAAGTAGCTTATCAATTTATTGACATTCGGTTAATTTATACAAACGCTCTTACTATGATCAAAATCTATCAGACGCAACTGTAAGGTCGAGGAAGTTGACTAGAACCGGTGAATAGGCGTTTTTAAAATTTTCTTTGGCTAAAATTAAGTTTGTAATACATAAATGTAACTCAAATCGATTTTGCACAAACAAAGCCTAAATGAACTAATTTCACCTAAGTGCATCAGCACCCTAAGTCTATGTCAAAGATTTGCAATCTTAAGGTGACAAGTAATCAATTTAATTTTATGAATATAAATTGTTTGAATGTAGATTGAGCATAAGAGAACAAACTACAATTGACACACGATTTTTATCATGGTGTTGAAGACTTGCCGGTCTCTGCTAGTCCATGTTGAGGTAAACCCAAATGAATTGGTTCAACTGCACGAATTAAGCTAAACACTCAATTCCACTAGTGGTATCTCTTCGCCCATCCAGATATGTGAGCTCCAACTTTTAAAATACGTTGGATTTCTTCTCAATCTTCTTTAAAGAGATCACCAAACACGACGCCTCTAATACCGTCTAGAAGTTGGCAACCTCCAAGAGTAGCAAGTCAAACCCCTTGCTTGAATCTCGCCACTTGCAACGAATGTACAAGCTCAAGTGGATACGAAATCCACCTTTAGATGCAATACATACAACTAGAGACTTCTCTCCTTACTCATAAAATGCAACGCTTGCACAGTTGAAAGAAGATGCTCACACTAGATCAAGAGAGTGAAAATGGGTACATCAACTCACTCACCAACCGGCCACAAGAGGGTATTTATATCCCACACAAAGAAACTAGCCGTTGGAAGCAAAAATCAGCATAAGCGATAGTACCACAGTTTACATGGTGGTACTACCATACTGTCTATAAACTTTAGCATTAAATGCTCAAAACTAGCCGTTAAAAAAAGTGTTGTAGTAGCGCCACACAAAGTGCGGCAATACCGGCCTAGAGAGATGAGAAGAGATCAAAACATGCTCTTTAGAAGAAAAAAAAGCAACCGCCATACAAAGCCCGGTCATACCGGAGAGCCTGGTCGAACCTCCGGTCATATCGGGCAGTAGTACCAGAAGGATGGTCATACCACAGGTACAAAAGCGGTAGTACTGGCTCTAGATTTCAGTATAGATGACACTTAAAAAAGCAGTCATAACTTTTGACCCTCCCTAAGTGTCGAAATTGAGTGATCTTGGACTCTATAAAAAGCTTATTCAGATGCCTCTAAGGTAATTAAGTGATCTTGGACTCTATAAAAATCTTATTCAAAGGCCCCAAAGGTATCTTCTTCGGGATCTATAAAGAATAGTCCCCGTAAAACATCAAACTGTGATATGTTTCTTTTCAGCTTATTATATATTTCGGTTGAAAATATCGGTCAAAAATTTTGAAGCAAATTTCCGCAAAAATTTCTTCTAAATTTGATAAACTTTATGCAAAACAAAATTTTCAGAACCGGTTTGAATTTCTACTGGGGTCACCGGTAAACTTGATAAAACCGGTTATGAGCCGGTAACCGGTGAAAAGAAAAAAAACCCTGGTATGTACTCCTCCTAGGCTCCCTAGGTAGCTAGGTACTCCCTCCAGTTCTATAATATTTGTCATTGAAGGCTTCTTAGCTTTGTGTGAAAATTCCTGTCGCTGGGTGCTTTAGAGGAAGTTTTGGACGAATTTGCTCCTATAGTAATTGCTTTCTCCACATCTCATGCATGCATACGAAGCTTCGTTTCCTGCGCTGCATGTGGAGTAATACTTCCTGCATGGCTGCGAGACCAATATCAATGGAGTAAGATTTGCATGCATTAAGCCAAGCTTGCACGGGACTGAGGAGAGCAGGCGCCATGGATTCTAGTGGAGGCATGCCGTTGCTGAGTTTGTCGACGACTGCGACAAGACTTGGTTGGATAATGCATGCGCCATGCAAAGAAAGTAAGTCACAGGGCCATACCAAAATCACACAAAAAAACGCAAGCAACGTGACTCGAACTCCTAACCTCCTGCTTTGAGATGGCAGCCCTAACCACACAGCCTAGGTGCTAGTTGTGCTCAAAATTACCACGCAATGTTATTTAATATGGGCAAAATAGGGAATAGCCACGCTAATTAATCCCTTATTGGTAAGTGAGATTATGTCCAAAACGACAGATATTATGAAACTGGAGGGAGTAGTTGATTTGTAGTGCAAGGACCTTACACCGCGGTTAGGCTGGAAACGGAGTGAATAACGTTCGTTCCAATGTTCCATCTCTCCCTCCATTGAATTGCATGTGATACGAGGTTGATTTTAGTTTTGACTGCATTTACTCAATCATAACTTAACCCGTTTTGCAAAATCATTCCCACAATATTTATTTTCTCGGACAATAAATTTACATTACACCGTACTACATGTTTCAAGATATAGTGTGCATGCAAATGTAATACTCCATTTCCCCCTCTCATTATCTTTCGTACATCTAATTAAACATTTTCTACTATACACATATATGGTGTTACATGAGGCACCTGGGTGCCTACTTAACCACCCACATCAAGAACTGTTCGATACGTGTATGATTGATAAGCATATGATATAACACCATGTGTATGATGTGCTCCACCATGTGCATGATGTGATCACATCATACACATGGTGTTATATCATGTGAGCACTTCCATGGATATTGATGCGAGTGTCTAGACATCTAGGTACATGCAGAAATTTTAATCCAAGAAAATTTCAACATTCTAAACAGGACCCAGGCGAGTTCTATCTTAGTGTCTGTAAAGAGTATGTGTTGCATGCACCAACGTATCTTCTCAAGATATGACCAATTCATACCGCGGGTTCTTAATTGGATTGGCTTTAGATGGGTGGAAACGGGTTGAAAGAGTGAATGGGTTGGATTGAGTTACCTCATAAAAAGGGTTGGGTTGGAGTGGGGTGGGTTTAAAAATTTCAGGTTGAGATTGGGTTGTGAACGGATTCAACCTGTGGCGTGGCCTAATGGGGTGGCACTTGGATTATCCATAGGCTTGAACTGTCATACTTAGTTATATCTTTCTATAAAAACATGTGAGAGCCACATGTGCACATGTGCCTACTAATTTGTACAGAGTAATTCCATACACACAGAATCATTTGCAACAAACTTCAATCGATTTCATAAAATTTTTGTAGTGTGAACGCGATATTGAAATTTCAAACACCGAAGTTTTACGAAAACATCCTATAAAAGCATGTGGGGCCCACGTGTATGCCTAGCCCTGCCAATCTGTATAGAGTAGCTCCCCTACACGCAGAATCATCCCGAATAAATTTTAATTGATTTTGAGAAACTTTTGTGGTGTGAACGCGAAGTTGAAATTCTGAATACCGAAAAATTTCTATAAAAAGCATGTAAAACCCACGTATACGCCTAGCCCTACCAATTTGCACAGAGTAGCTTCCCTTCATACAGAATCATTTGCAACGAATTTCAATCAATTTCATAAAAAAAATTTGTCGTGTGAATGCGATGTTGAAATTTCAAATACCAAAATTTTACGAAAACTTCCTATAAAAGCATATAGGGCCCATGCGTACACATAGCCCTACCAATTTACATAAAGTAGCTCCCCTATACGCAAAATCATCTCTAATAAATTTTAATTGATTTCAAAAAAAACTTTTATGGTGTGAAAGCAATGTTGAAATTTCAAATACCGAAGTTTTACGAAAACTTCCTATAAAAGCATGTGGGGCCACGTGTGTGTCTAGCCCTGCCAATTTACACATAGTAGCCCCCTACACGTAGAATCATTTGCAATAAATTTCAATCGATTTTGTAAAAATTTTATAATATGAACGCGAGGTTAAAATTCCAAATACCGAAGTTTTACGAATAAGTAGTTGATAAATAGATTGGGAAGTAAGTTGAACCCATGGGTTCGAGTTGGTTTGGGTTTAAGTTGAATGTGGTTTGGGTTGGGTTAGGTTTAAGAAAAAAGTGGTTTGGGTTGAGTGGGGTTGTAAAAAAAATCTTTTGTGGGTTAGAGTAGGATGAAAAGTTGACTTTATCTAATATAGGTTGAATTGATTTTGGTTTGGGTTTAAACCCTAGGGCAGGCCTAACTAGCGCCAAAAGCCGCGCAACTGTTCACGTCCTATTATTTGGACCACCCAGATTAGATTAACCATGTCACTAGACTATACGTGCAGAGAGATCGAGCCAATCAATCGTGAAAGGCCATAGATCGATCCACCGCCAAGCGTAACCATCAGCACTAATTACGTATGTACCCCTCCCGCTGTACATACACTGTGTACTGGCCCTGTACAAGAAGGGTCCGTTTTTAACGCATTTTTCCTTTTTTTATCGTCCAAGGGATATAATTATTTTTATTCTTCTTATTTTTATTTAATTAAATATCTCGATCAAAAGCTATAAACGGTTATACACCATTACGGCGTCTGTTTTAGATAAAAAAACAGCAGCCGAAAAAAAAACATGAGAAAAAACCGTTTGGAGCATACCTGCGCAGCGACGACTTAACACGACGGCATCAAAGGAAAACCTGACACATCACGTAGCACGTACGTAAAATTAAAGATGTGTACTCCTACGTAGCAGACGCTGCACAGATGGCTAGACGAAGATGGTCACGGGTAGACTTCTTCGTCTCCTCCTTGTACCCGTAACAAGGGAGAGAACGAAAACGAAAACGAATGGACGAGCGAAAATTAAAACCGGCAATCGCCGCAGCAGCAGCTGTGATGCAGCGCTGCGTGGATGGACCCCGACGAGACCGGCCGAACGGGCTCCCGCTTTTTCCAATGCATCGGGGAGCACTTGCGTTCCCGCAAAGCAACCGTGCGACTGGCCGCGCACGGGCGCCGCTGAGAGGTGGGCCCGTGCGCGTAATTAAATTTCGGAGGGATAAAATATCGCCGCTCCATGGGTTGCAACGTTGCGTGCTAAATCTGTGCATGTTCACCGTGATACTATCACGGTTGAACACTACCATGAACCGTCTGATTAACATGAGAGCTGATTATGTTCGTGCAATATAATCGCCATATTATATAGGGTTAACTTGAAACACGCGCTCCGTCCCTCCATCTTTTGTACAGGCGTCGACGAAGCCAGCTACAGTACAAAATGTTTGAAACGCGCGTTCCGACTCTCCACCCTTCGTACGGGAATGACAAAGTTAGCGGTGGGACGAAGGATTGAAGTGCGCGCACTCTGTCTCCGATCCTTCAGACGGGTGTCGACGAAGTCGGTGACGGGAGGAAAGATTCAAGCGCACGCTCTGTCCCCCCACCCTTCGGACATACGCCAATGAAGTCGGCGGCGGAACGAAGTGTTTGAAACGCGCGCTCCGTACCCCGCCCTTCAAACAGGTGCCGACTAAGTCGGCGGCGGGGCGAAGGCTTGAAGCTCGTGTGCTCTGTCCCCCACCCTTCGAGCGGGCGTTGACCGGGCCGCCTCTCCAAGGTGATACCTACCAGGAGGGTAGCGAAGTCTCCCGACGTAGCCGGAGCCGCCATGTCAAGGTCGATCCTCCAATGCGGGCTACGCGTAGATGCAGAGCCGGGGCGGGGCTGCCCCTTCGAGGCCATGCGTACGAGGAGGGCGACAAAGTCCCTCGACAGAGCTTGAGCCGTCGCATCGGGGTCGAGAGGGCGCTACGTACGCAGAAATAGGAAGGTCGGACAACCGTGGTGCGTAGAGGCGAAACCGAGGTCGGGCCGCCCTTTTGAGGCGATGCCTTCGAGGGCGGTGAACTCCCCCCATCGGTCGAAGTTAGGCTTAGTTGTGGAAGATTGTACGACCACGAGATGGTCGTGGAATGGCCTACGACTACGCCATGCTCGTAGAAAGGCTTATGATCATGAATTGGTCATGGAAGGCTCACGACCATATCATGCTTGTCGGAAGACTTACAATCATGAAGTGATCATGGAAGGCTCACGATCGCATCATGCTCGTAGGAAGACGTATGATCATGAAGTGTTTTGTGGAAAGCTAATGACAATATCATGCTCGTAGGAAGACTAATGATCATGAAGTGGCCGTGGAAGGCTCACAACCATATCATGCTCGTAGAAAAACTTATAATCATGAAGTGGTCATGGAAAGCTCACAACCATATCATGATCATAGGAAGCCTTGTAGAGGTGGAGCCAGGGACGGGGCCATCCCTCTGAGGCCATGCCTATGAGGAAGGCAGCGAAGTCCCCCCACGTATCCTGAGTCGCCACATCGAGGTTGAGCCATCGACACAGGCAACGCATAGAGGCGGAGTTGGCGGCAGGGTTGATAAGCGTGCTCCGTCCCCCCACCATTCAAATGAACGTCGACAAAGTTGATGGTGGGGCGAAGTCTTGAAATGCGTGCTCCGTGCCTCTATTGTTCAGATGGGCATCGACAAAGTCACCAGCGGGAGGAAGGATTGAAGCGCGCGCTCGGTCCCCTACCTCCCAAGCGAGCATTGATGAAGTCGGTGGTAGGACAAAGGCTTAAAACACATGCTTCATCCCTCCACCCTTCGTACGAACGTCGACGAAGTTAGCAGCGGGAGGAAGGCTTGAAACGCACGCTCCCTCCCTCCACACTTTGTACGGGAGTCGACGAAGTCAGTAGTGGGCCACATTATACAAAAAATAAATTGCCCCAAAATGGGCTATTACAACCTCCTTCTCTGCTGTGCTAGCCTCCACTTCCTCTTCGCCACACCGTCCTTGCCCCTTCCTCTCTGCCGGCCATCCTTGTTCTATCCGCCACCTCCATCGCCGCCCGCACCAACCTCAACATCTAGCTCTGTCGCGCCAGTCTCCACCTACCTTGCCGCTCCCCATTGCCCCTTACTTGCCTCTGCCTCCCTCCTCTTGCCACCACCACCGACCACACTGCCTTGCCATACATCGCCTCGATGCCCATAGGAGGCTGGATCCGACAGTCACCATGGCTTAAACCCGCCTGTATCCAATGCGTCGACATGCGGATCTGGCTAGATCTGAGCTCTGGTTGCCAGATCTTAGTCATCTCTAACTCTGGCATCGTTAGGTGTCATCGAGCCATTCGCACCACTGAGTTTGCAATGGATCCCGTAAGACGTGTCGCGAGATAGTGACTTAGCTCCAACAGAGTTTTTTCATCTCCTCGCCCTTGGTTCGTGCAGGGCGATCATCACCTTGTAGAAACAAGCGAGCCTTCTCTCTTTTCTCTCTCATCCAGATAAGCACACAAATAAGCACAAATTCTACGTAAATGGTTGTTAGAGATGACCTATGCGAACTATTGAAGATGCCATGAGAATACACAGATAAACACGGGTGATCTCGGTTAGGTACTTTTTATTTTGGCTTATCACTTCTTACTCAATAGCTAGTTTTAAACGGTGCGTTTTTTTAAGATGACAGTCTATAGGTAAATTGTAGTAGACACTATACCGAGTTTAGCTATACTGATCAAAAACTTATGTAACTATTTTTTTTTCTATATACTATGTTTCATGAATAATTAGAATTCAAAAATTAAACCAAAATCTTAAACCACCTAAAAATGAACGCACCTCTCGCCCATCCAAGGTGAATTTCCTCGCGGTCGGCTGGAGGCCGTTGTCGAGGACTGTCTACCCCAATCGGTGTCATAAAACACACGTCCACACACGTAGTAGGAGCGCTCAATTTCATGGTACTTGTACCCTAACCTTTAAGCACGGCATGGCCGTTGGGCATCGCTGTTACTCCAAAGTCAGTCGTCAGTGTGCCATTAAGTCGGGTCCTCTGAATTTTCAAACTAGCACGAGCAGTGTACTGTGGTACAATGGATGGGGATTCTCTCCGTCTCTCCGAACGCCCAGGCTCGGCGGAAGAACTAATTGTTACAAAAATCTGGGTCCGGACCGAAAGGCTTGGTCTATAGTAAATATCTCATCAGTAGACTATAAATAGAAAGTCATACCGATAAATATTGTACATAGAATCAGAAAGAAAGCAATAAGAAAGATCAAAAGTTCTCTCTACCTCTCTGTGTTTCAATATACTATTTTGTCTTCTGTGATTGATCTTGTTTTGCATTAAGCAGATGAACCGATTGGATTGGTCGCCAGCGACGGTTCCTCAACACGTTATCAGCACGACTCGCTCCGGTGAATCAAAAGTAATCATCGAAGCACTAGTAGATTGAATTGTCTAGATCGCTCTAAATTCGCAATCTTTGCTTTCTAGATTATTTTCAACGGTGCAAATCCGCTCTAATCTACCACGAGCAGACTTAAAGTCGCCGGCACAATGTCGATCGGTAGATTGCATCACAGAATAGATGAGGATTGCATTGTACATTGAAAAAAAAAGAAAAAGGAAAAAAAGAAAAATATGCACACGGGTGGCCCCGTACGGCCGCCGTACGCGATATCTGCCGACCTGTCGCCGGCCATCGGCCCTCCTCCCGAGCACGCCGTCGATGGTGGCCCGAAGCCACAGCCGGCTCCGCTAGCAGCCGGCCCGTAGCCGCCTCCCGAAGGACCGCCGCCGGCCGTACCCGAGGACGGCCGCTCGTGCCCGAAGCACCGTCGTCGGCCGCACTCGAGGACGGCCGCTCGGTCCGACCTCCGCGTCCAAAGCCGCCCGAGCCGTCCTCCCGGGCCGCCGCCGCCACGAGGATGAATAGGGCTAGGGAAACCCTACCCCTCCGCTCGTGACTTAAGCCGGCCGGACGGGCCGGCTGGGTTGAGTGGGCCGTTCGGCCGAAAAGAAAATGGGCGAGAAATTGGCCTGGCCAGTGGGGCGGCGAAATTGCAATAAGGCCCTCTCAATTTCTAGAAATTGCGAGGGAGCCCTAAGATTTTACAAATGGGTCCTGAATTTTGCAGAAAACCCCTCGCAAAATCCGAAAAATACGCAAAGACTTTCTCTGAACTGAAAATTTGCGTATAGGCCTTCGGAAATTGCAGAATTCACTGAAAATTCATATTTTGGCATAAAAGGGCCTCGGGAATCCGAATTTTGAATTATTTTTAGCATTTGAAGCATGTTTATTTCTGCCATTATTATTTTCTATATTTACTGTTTTGGTTAATCGTAATTGTTTAAATTGCCTTTAATCACCGAAATTAGCAGTAAAATTTATAGAAAATTCATAGAAAATTATGGAACATTACGAGAATCTTTTGTACCATTTATTTACCTGCAGTAAATTATTCCGTGCACGTTTACCAGCAATAAACTTATTTATTCCTTTCATGCACATATAGATGACTGGCATCACGAACCGGGAGTTCGAGGAGCTGGCTCAGTATAGCCAAAACTATCTGACTTGGGCTTCCGATGTCGAGATAGTACTTGGAGCCAAGAAGCTCCGCGCAACTATTGGGATTGGCACACCGCATGACGCCCAACCCACCCCTAAAGAAAATGATCAGGCACTTCACTTTCTCAGGCAGCACCTCTGTCTCACTCTCAAGAATGAGTACATGGCAGAGAAGAGCGCGCTAGCACTCTGGACTGCACTCAAGAAGCGGTTCGAGAGGCTAAAGTACACCATTCTTCCTCAAGCAGAGCAAGAATGAATCAGACTGAGGTTTGCCGACTTTAAGACAGTCGAGGAGTACAATTCTACCTTGTACAGGATTTGTACCAATCTTCAAATCTGTGGCAAGCAGATCACAGATGAGCAGAAGATTGAGAAAACTCTATCCACAATTCCACCCCAATGCAGTACAATCTGCATGCAATTATCATCAAGACGGCTACAAGGAGTATGCCGAATTGATTGATATGATGCAGGTTGCGGAGGCTCAGGACGAACTTCTCCGCAAGAATTACGTCACTCAACCACCTGAGAGCTCCGCTGGCCGTGAAACCAACGTCGGGAGCTACAAGGTGCGAAAGCCCTTAATGAAGAGAAGGGGAAGAAAGGGTAAGGCCGCAGCCCAGAAAGATAAGTCAGACGCTCTAAATGAGAATAAGGCAAGCAAGCCAAAGCGGAGTGGCAAGACCTATGGCCAGCAGGACCAATCCTGCTTCAAGTGTGGCAAGTGGGGGCATTGGTTGTGGATCTGTAAAGAGTCGCAGCATGTCATTGATGCCTTCCAAGCCCAAAAGAAGAAGGATGGCAAAGGGCAGCATGAAACTCACTTTGCATCTATTGGGGGAGAGTTCTGAGCAGCTGCCTGTGCTGATGGAAGTTGAGGCCATCCAGCAGCAGCATCCCCCTTCAACCTAGCAGCAGCCACCGCCGTGATTTCTCTCGAAGAGCAGATCATTCCCGAGAAAATAGCAGATAAAGTCTCTAATTTCCTAGCAGACTCAATCTAATGCACAGAATGCATTTAGACTTTAGTTGTCATTTATTTTGTGTGAAAGGACACGTTAGAACTTGCATGGATGGTACTTTAGCATTTTTATTTTCTCGTGATGGTTGGATGATATTTGAATAATTCATTCATTTATTCAGTTTATAATGGCATAATTTGTTCTGCTATTGAAGTATTTTATTTATGTGTTGATTGCCTTCTAATACATGTTAATAAAATATCTTATATTAGAACACGTGTGGCGCCATAAGGAGGAAGTGTGCTTAGCCGATAGTGGGACAACAGTCAATATTGATATCTACTTCGCAAAGAAAATTGCTACAATTATCGATGATCCCGAGCCTGCATCGCTCGCTGAATGTAAGAAAAGATCAGATTGAGAAAATTGGAAGAAGGCAATAGAAACTGAATTATTGTCTCTGAACAAAAGAGAGGTGTTTGGGCCCGTATGCCGCACACCTCCCTATGTGCACCCTGTAGGGTATAAGTGTGTATTTGTTCGAAAGAGAAATGAAAGAAATGAAGTAGTAAGATATAAAGTAAGGCTGGTAGCATAAGATTTCACTCGACGTCCAGGAGTTGATTACGAAGAAACCTACTCCCCAGTCATGAGTGGAATTACCTTTAGATATTTGATCTCAATGGTAGTAAACTTGAATTTAGAAATGAAATTGATGGATGTGGCAACTGCATACCTTTGTGGAAACTTGGATTTGAAGATTTTTTATGAAGGTACCTGAAGGTATCCCCATCCCGAACCAAGACAGAGCAAATAGAAATCTATACAGTGTGAAACTCAGGAAATCACTATAAAGACTGAAGCAATCGGGCTGGATATGGTATAATCGCTTGAGTGACTTTCTATTCAAGAAAGGCTACATGAACAACGAAGATTGTCCCTGTGTGTTTGTACGACGATCCCAGAATGGATTTTGTATAATCTCAGTGTATATAGATGATCTGAATATTATCGGGACAAAGGAAGACATAAAAGAAGCAAGTTCTTACCTGTAGTCGGAATTTGAAATGAAAGATTTGGGCAAAACCAAGTTCTTACCTGCAGGAATATTAGTACATCAGTCGGCCTACACTCAGAAGGTGCTAGAAAGGTTTGGCTTTGAGAAGGCATACCCATCGAAATAACCGATGATCGAGAGGTCTTTACAGCAAGAAAGGATCCATACCGACCTAGGGAAGAGGGGGAGAAAGTTCTGGGACCGGAATTTCTATACTTAAGTGCAGTAGGAGCACTTATGTATTTAGCAAACTACACTAGACCGAACATTGCATTTGCCGTAAACTTATTAGCAAGGTATAGTGCAGAACCTACCAAAAGGCATTGGCAGGGGATAAAGGACATCTTCCGATACCTCCAAGGAAGCAAGGGCATTGGATTATTCTACAAAAAGAATCAAGATTTGAACTTGATTGGCTATGTAGATGTTGGGTCCCTGTCGGACCCGTATACCGCAAGGTCACAAACAGGCTATGTATTCTTATGTGGAGGAACTGTAATTTCCTGAAAATTGTCTAAGCAAAGTCTTGTAGCGACTTCGACGAACCATTCAGAAATTATAGCACTGTATGAAGCCACACGAGAATGCGCTTGGCTACGGCGAATGATTCACCACATCCAGTAGTCATGTGGGATGAATATTGTGCAAACTTCCACAATTATCTATGAAGATAATGCAGCTTGTGTTGCACAAGTGTAGACGGGCTATGTGAAGAATCATCTCACAAAGCATATCAACCCCAAGTTCTTCTATGCTCATGAATTGCAAAAGATGGACGAGATTAAAGTACTGCATACTAAGTCATGTGAGAATCTAGCAGATTTATTCACTAAGTCACTCCCTGCATCTAGCTTTGAAAGATGTGTGCGAGGAATTGGAGTGATGAGACTTAGAGAAGTACAGAATTCAGGGGGAGAATTTCCTCAAACCAGTTATTAAACCTTGACCATGAAGATGAAGTACCCAAAATAATAAGTCCTGAAGATTGAACGAAATTGGGTGGATTGTACTCTTTTTCCCCTTGACGAGTTTTCCTAAAGTTTCTCGACCAAGATTTTTAATGAGCCAATTCGTGCAACGCAGCATAACATGTATCATGCACTCTTTCTCTAAAATTTTTCCACTGGGTTTTTATGGAGTTTTGACGAGGCATGAACATGTCGGATGAGTGTCCAAGGGGGAGTGTTAGGAAACCTAGGCCTGGGCCAGAAGCCTTGGCCCATGGTGGGCACTTCACCAGTAGACTATAAACAGGAAGTCATACCGGCAGATTTTGTACATTCAATCAGATAGAAAGTAATAAAGAAAGACCAGGAGTTCTCTCCACCTCTTTGTGTTTCAATCTACTATTCTGTCTTCTGTGATTGATCTTGTTTTGCATTAAGCAGAGGAATCGATCGAACTGGTCGCTAGCGACAGTTCCTCTACACTAATTTAGGCTCCGCTTCGAACATGGAAGATTTCGCCGATTTCAACTTAACCTTTTTGCGAAAATTCCGGCTCATGCAAAACCAAAGGGGTTGGTTTTTGGTTTTAACTTTGCCTTATCAAGTTCTATTATAATACCTAGCTTTTAAGTGATACATCTTTTTAATATAGGGTTTACAAATAGATTGTAACATACACAGTACCAAATTCACCTATATCAATTAAAATTACATAAAATTATTTTTCTTTACATAAAAACTTTTAAAAACTATAAACTAAAAACCATAACCATAACCTAAAAGAACCGATCAAAGAGTTCCATTAGCTGATGCTGACGTCCTGCTGCTGCTTTGCGATTTCTAACTGGGAGGAAACACGGAGGGGGCGTAATTGGGATGCAGTCTTTTATATTTGAGTACTCCGTAGTAATAGTAGTACTTGCTACTGATATACGTAGTGGAGTACAACTGAGCAGAGCAGAAGTGCAATCAATCCACATTTTTAATGTGTTCAGAACTATAGATAGAAGTATAAAGCACAGAGGCACAGGTACTCCCCAACTTAAGGAAGACGAGCAGAGCAATAAAAGGAGCGCGTAAATGGAGCCAGGATGGCCATGATTATGGCCTTAAATCGTTCGTTTGGTGATCTTGGTGGGACTCCTGTGCTCTTGTTACCAGTACTAGTACTGCAGCACTGTGCTGATTACCCACCGATGTTGACAAGACTTGAATGCACGTGGGCCCC
This sequence comes from Dendrocalamus latiflorus, assembly GCA_017311315.1. Taxonomy (NCBI): domain Eukaryota; kingdom Viridiplantae; phylum Streptophyta; class Magnoliopsida; order Poales; family Poaceae; genus Dendrocalamus; species Dendrocalamus latiflorus. The sequence goes on along the minus strand of CM029651.1, from coordinate 14,553,173 downwards.
TCCAAACAGGACTAGGGACGGAAAGATCTGATTAGTGTTCTGGTAAAACAAATCTGATGAGTGACCGTATCTGTTCTGCTGGAGCGTAATGCACACCTGTTTCCTTGTTGGAGAATACACGCTTCACTTATTTCTAGCCCTTGCAATCAAGGTTGTAAATACCATTTTAGTACCAGTCATATTGGCCTGTACTACCATATCAGCACCTAAATAATACGAAGAAGTCTACATGTCGGCTTTTTGGAGAAGGTTTGATATCAGCCATACCTATGGAATTGGTAATATCATCTACTGAATTATTGTTATATTTGATAGTATTGCTAGCTATTTGTTTGGAATAATATTACAAGTAATATTTGGTATATATATAATTAAATAAATATATACTTATAAATATATATACTCATATTATTATATTAAATTTGAATTCCGAAACGGTACGCCGGTACCAGGATGTATCATTTTAAGAACTAAATCGATATGACTTGTAGTACGGTACTGACAAGTATACTTGCAATGCATCATTTCAAGCACACCACATCCGATGAGATAAGACTCGTGCTTATATATACACACACACACTCAGAAGTCAGAATTCATTTAGACTTCACTTCTAATCTCATCAGCATGAGTGTTGTATGGGCTATTTTCTGCTGTCTACGTCTCCTCCAACTCATGTTAAATTTAGAAAGAACCTTAATTATTGTACCACTACTAATATTATGTACTCCTGTTTAGCAAACGATAGTATCGATAAGAATACACTAATAACTGTTCCCATGCCATTGTCCTTCGGAGAAGAGTGGAACGATCAGCTGTCGCTCTAGGAGCCCATTAATTCCGGCGACCATGGTAGGGATTAAATCCGCCCATTAATTGCGCACGCTTTAAAGACACGCCTTTAGATTGAATGTCCGAACTGGTTTGGTTTGGTAGTCTTCTTGTTTTAATTTTCCAAAGCATAATGATAGAATAGTACCTGTCCAGGTACGGAGTCCTTTTGGCACGGATGGTGTGATTTCAACTCGTATATGTAAAAATAGTGGCATACGGGCAGAATTCATAAAAATGGTACTTCTGTCGCCTCAATCATCGGACAACAGCGCTCTAGAGCCGACAGCTGATCCAACGGAGCCCGGCCACCAGACGGCCACCGGCCTGCTGCCCAACCACCGTGCGGCCACCTCCTTGCTGCCCCGCCACCGGATAGCAGGTGATTGAGCTGGCTAATTAGCCAACTTAATTACATACCCAAATTAGTATTGTTTATTTACCGCTTGTTTGAATTTTTTAAATATACCAAATGAGTTTAAAAATTACAAAATTTTATATGTAGCCTCACAACATAACATGCTTCATTATATAATTTTTTTGTCAGTTTTATTTGCTCTAAATATTGCTCAAAAATTCATATGATTGTCCTGTTTGTACGAGTTGTTACATATAGCAAATGGGCTCAAAAAATTACAAATTTTTATGAGCAGTCTCCCAACAGAGTCAATCTAATTGTCAATTTTTTGAGAATTTTATGTACTATGAATTGCCATGTTATTTTATGTTAATTTAATCATAATTAAAGATATGTGATGCTTATTTAATTAGCGATTGAAATTAATTAATTTGTTTAATTGCATAATTAGAGGGTTTAATATGCATTGCTTGTAGAAATTTATAGATATAGCAAATGAGCATAAAAACTTACGAAATTTTTTGTGGAGCTTCTCGACGCAGCGTATTTTGTTGTGTAATTTGCTTGCAATTTTTTCCATTACGAATTTTACTCAACAAAATTATTTACATAACCTATTTGTAAGAATCTTTTAATATAGCAAATGAGATGGAAAAATTGTAGCAGTGGACTTAATGGTGCAATTTTTTATTCAATAATGCAAGGAGTAGTTAGAGCTTAGATTAGTTCATTACAAAAGATGTTACACAATCTTAGGCGTAGCTTATAGGCTTCGCCAAATGATTACATTATACATACGCAACGTCTACTGTTGGCTACAAAATGGGGAGGGAGAAAGAAGGTAGTACTACTCCCGACAAAACTGATGTACAACTAACTACTCCCCCTAGGGCAGTCCCCTCCGTAGGTAGAGCAAGTCCCCGAGGAGCGGGAGTGACTGCGACTGACACCCGGTGACCTAGAGCTAGAGCAAGAACAAGAGCACAAATGGCGAGGACATCGGTTACAACCCCTGACATCTGCGGCGGGTAGCGGGCATACGTGCTTACAAGCCATAAGCCTAGTGCGGCGTCCCGGGTGAAGTGTCGGTGTTGCTCCACGGGCGATTGGAGTGGGTAGAGGCAAAAGACGGGTAGCTGGTGCTAGTGCTGCTGGTGGTGCTACTCGCACTGGTACTAGAGATGAAACTCGCTCTGGGGACGACGGAGTGTAGTCTACTGCTGCTCGACGGTTCTCCAACTCAGTCTCTGCTGTAATCTGCTCTCGCTCAGAGATATTGCATCAGTTGATGTAATAGTCCCACGAACTCTCCCTTTGCCTCAGCATGAATGAAGTAGTCCCAAGAACCTATTGATGAAGATCCAGTCATCTACAATTTTGAACAACAAGAGGTTAGAACAAGTAAAGTATAAAGAAAGTGCAAATGCGATATAATAGTATAAAAATGCAATGAGATGGAAAATTATAGCAGTGAACTTAATGGTACAAATTTTTATTCGATTACGCAAGGAGTACATACAATAGTACAAAAAACGCATCGCACTAGATGTGATATGGCTCACTCATCTGAGCCAATGCTATCTCCTCACTATGTCTGCGCGTGGCCTTGTCTTTTGTTGAGCATGAGCATGTCCCGTAGGGTACGAGTTTACGTGTTGATTCGTAGGAGGTATAGAGACTGTTCCATCTGTTGAGTGGCCGATGGTAGTCTAGTCGGGGAGGTACACCAAGCGATGCCGAAGGTGCTCTGCCCTCCGAAGTCTCCAAACCCTACGTACGGTGTGAACAATGAGCTCTGCCCTTGTAAGATCGAGGAGACCGACTAAAGGGGAGTGAATAGTCGGTCTTAAAAATCTCTTCTAATTATTATCAATTCAAGACGTTTTCTATTTGTCTAAACCAAGTATACAATGTGAAAGTTTAAACCAGTTTGGTTTAGCACAAATAGCGCCTAGATCAAATAAGTTCACCTAAGTACACTAACACCTTAAGGCTATGTCAAGGTTTGCAATCCTAAGATGACAAGCAATCAATTTAATTCTATGTATGTAAATTATTTGAATATAAATTGAGTACAAGAAAAAACCATAATAGACACGGTCTCTTTTTACCGTGGCAATCGGAGACTTGCGGGTCTCCCGCAGTCCACGTTAAAGAAAGCCTAAACTAATTAGACCGGCTCCACGAATTAAGCCTTCCACCTCAAATCCACTAGTGGTAGTTCTTTCCTACTGCGGGTAGGTGAGCTCCAACCTTCATACTTTTAACAAATTAAGCTATCAATTCATAAAGAAACATAAACCACTTGTAGAGCATTTTCATCTATATACCAAGATCAAATCTCTTTTTGATATAGTTTTTTTAACAAATTACGCTATGAATTCTAAAAAAACAAGCTCATTTTCAATAAAATCTTCAAAATTGCAAAGATGAGCATTTAGGGTATATTAAGCATTTTGATTTTATGTATGAGTTGTAGACACCCCTTTGAGCAAATATACATCAATAATTTGGGCTCAAGTGGCAAAACTCACTTAAGTGCTAGATTATGACGATGTAGGTCAACTTAGGATTTTGGATGAGTTTCAAAAACAAATAAATTTTGGTTGGTTGGCTTTTTGGAAAACTTTTGAATACCAGTAATGTTTGAAATAGCCAACTCTAGGTTTTTGGTATTGAAAACCTTTTCAAATTCCTTTTAGAATTAATGTTAGTCAATTTTTGAGTTTAAAGCCAAAACAAGATACTAAATTGTTAGTTTTGGAGTCAAAACTCACTTTTTACTTGAAGTAATTTTTTCTAAAGCCAAAACCTTTTGAAAACCTTTGAAATGCATTTGTATATATTTTTCAACTAGTTTTCAAAGATATACTAATAATCTCATGTTTTTGACTTTTGGCTAAATGACTCAATTTTGAAAAACAATATTAGCACTTAATTAGTTTGGACACACTCAGGGATGTGATATACATGAATATGATTTAATACTCCCCTTTAATGTGCCACTTATATCTTGCTCAAGTTATAATAATGAACTTTTTTTTACAACAAGAGCAAGAGCACCCCTTTTAAACAATTTTTATGTAATGCAACCTACACAAGGCTAGGGGATAAAAGTTCCAATGTAAATAGTTGTTACCAAGAAGGCATTGGTTCATAATATGGCATGATCATCCTCAAGCTTGGCTTCCATTGTAAATATGGTGGAATTCACCCCTTCATGAATAAGCCAAGCCTTCAATGCCTCTCAAGTACCTATTAAGCATTGAAGCACATTTTGGTACCAAAAACTTGATTGGGTCTGTGAATGTTAGTCACAATAGATTTGAGCACCCAATGGCCCTGACATTATGTTTTTATGAACTAACATTTCTACCAAACATATTATCATATTTACCCTTCCTAAGCAAATAATGTTTATTAACAAGAGATGGCTTAGGAATGGTACCTTTATGACAATTCTTACTTACACGTCCCTTTTTCCAGTAATTGTAGCAAGTTTGGCAGTTGTTACCTCTTCTCATCTTCATGCCTTGATCATTGCTGATTTGCCTCTTCATTGATGAACCTTTCTTGTTTTCCACTTTGTTTGGGCACTTAAAAGTAAAGTGACCCTTCTTGTTGCATCCAAAGTATTTAACATTGTGGAGTTGTTCTCCAAATTGCTTTGGGATGCTCTTCACATTTTTCTTTGACGTGAAACTAATACCTCTCTTATCATTTGACATTCTTTGACTTCCCAATATTTTGTCAAGAGAGATCTTCCCTTTATAGCTTTTCTCTAAGTCATTTTTCAATTTTGTGACTTGGGCCTTGAGCTCATTATTTTCTTCTACAATGTTAGTATTACAATGCATAGAGGAAGTAGAAGCATCTAATTTAGAGCAACAAGGTATATCACGTAAATCATCACAAGATGTATATATGCTAACTTTAGATAAAATGCAAGGAATAGAATCTATACATGGCAAATCATCTAATAAATTGCAAGCAATGTCTATGTCCACATTGAGCTTAGAATATTCCTTGAAAAGGAAAATTCATGTTCGCCTTTTAGCTTGTTATAATCATTTTGAAGGGAGATATGCTCACTCTTCAAAATCTTATACTTTACCTTTTCCTTCTCAAGAAATTCATTAAGTTCTTCTAACATATCCATCAACTTATCATAAGAAGATGCATCATTGTCATCATCATTATTTACCTTCTTGTTGCCTTTTGCCATGAAGCATTGAGTTGATGTGGAGGGGATAGTGGATTCTTCATCGTCGGAGCTAGAAGTTGAGCATTCATCTCTCGACATCCACTCTTGTATGCAATCTTCATCGGTTGATGTGGACATTTTATATTTATCTCGAATTTTCATCCACATATCATCAGCACTCTCAACATTGCATATTGTGTTGAACACATCTACACTCAAAGCACTAAATAGAGCATTAGTAGTTTGAGCGTTGAGATATGCGCATTTCTCATTCTCAATTGTTGAAGAAAGAGGATCTTTAGGAGGAGAAAAACCCACATCTATAATCTGCCAAAATTTTGGATTCATGGCCTTAAAATAGAACATCATATTTTCCAATTTTCATAATTTGTGCCACCAAATAAAGATGTTTTATCTAGGTGCACAATCCCACTAGTCGCCATCCTTTATACTCTCTAGACGATGAAGCCTAATAGATGAGAGACCAACATCAGATAATACTTGTAAGAATGAGGAGGCCGACAAGAGGCGGGTGAATAGGCGGTCTTAAACATCTCTTCTAATTATTATCAATTCAAGCCTTTTCTATTTGTCTAAACTGAGGATACAACGCAAAAGCTTAAATCAATTTGGTTTAGCACAAATAGCGCCTAGATCAAATAAGTTCACCTAAGTACACCAATACCTTAAGGCTATGTCATGGTTTGCAATCCTAGAAAGACAAGCAATCAATTTAATTCTATGTGTGTAAATTACTTGAATATAAATTGAGCACACGAAAACAAACCACAATAGACGGTCTCTTTTTACAGTGGTGATCGGAGACTTGCCGGTCTTCCCTAGTCTACGTTGAGGTAAGCCCAAACTAATTGTACCGGCTCCACAAATTAAGCTTTCTATCTCAAATCCACTAGTGCTAACTCTTTCCCTCTCCGGGTAGGTGAGCTCCAACCTTCATACTTTGCTGGATCTTCTCACAACCTTTTTTGAGAAGATCACTGCGTACGACGCCTCCAACGCCAGCTAGGAGTCGGCAAACTCTAAGAGTAACAAGTCGAGCCTCTCGCTTGATTCTCACCACGTGCAATGAATGCATAAGCTCAAATGGACACTATGTCCACCTCTAGATGCAATACATGCAATCTAGTTTCCTTCTCCTTGTTCACAAAGTGTAACACATGCACCATTGAATGGAGAGCCTCACACTAACTCAAGGGAATAGAAATGGGTCCAACAACCTTATCTCCAACCGGCCACAAGGGGGTATTTATACCCTATACAAGAAAACTAGTTGTTGGAATAGGATCATCAAAAGTACCGCTGGCTTAGGGCCGGTACTTCCGCTCCCCTCATCAACGGTCAGAAAACTATCTATTGCAGTCAAATTCGGTAGTTCCGACATGCAAAGTCCAGTACTACTGATTATCAGAAGTACCACTACACTCGTGCGGAACAACCGATCTCCTCGGGGATGAGAAGACTGCACACAGGTGTCTCTTTGGAAAAAACGTGCCGCTACACAAGCCGGCACGTCCGCTCATTGGTAGTATCGCTCACACAGAGCCAGTACTTCTGCTCACTAGTAGTATTGCTCACACAGAGCCGGTACTTCTCTCGCCGATCAGACTACTCACAGAGAGCTGATTGGACTGCTCACACAGAGCCGGTCGGAAACTCTGATCGTCCACTATCCTAGTTCACGACCACGTTGATTTCTGACCACGTTGTTCAGATCGACCACACAGATCTCCGACTACGCTAGTCTCCGAACATGTTGGTTTTGACCACTCAGGTCTCAACCACGTCAACCATGTCGATTTTCGACCACGTCAATCTTTGATCACGCAGATCTCTGACCTCCTCATCGATCTTCGTTACGTTGTTTCAACAACGTCGATTTACGACCACACAGGTCTCGACCACATCGATTTTGACCACACTGGTTTACAATCACATTGATTCCAACCACGCTGGTTTACGACCATGAAGGCCTACGACTACACTAGTTTCAATTACACAGATCTCGACCACGCTGATTTTGATCACGCTGGTTCGACCATGCTAGTTTATGACCACCAAGGTTTCGATCACACAGATCTCGATAACGACGGTTCTGACCATGTTGGTTCGACCAATTCGGTTCGACCAATTCAGTTCGACCACTTTGATCTTCAATCACTTGGGCTCGATCGTTCTGGTCTTTGACCACATAGGTCTTCGACCACCTAGGCTAGACTACTTTGGTTCTTGACCACTTGATATTCGACCACATAGGTCTTCGACCACCAACGCACGCAGTAGTTTCGTGATTACAACGCCGATAGTTCTGGTCTGCGGTAGTATTGCAGGTTATGCTGCAGTAGTTTTGATTGTCCTGAGGAATGCAGATACTTACCCAGATGTTGCAAAACACATTTGTAAACTTTAGTATCATGCATACAAGTACCAAACATGATTCCCTACAACTTGCAAAACACATTTGCACACTTTTGGAATCATGACACAAGAATTAAATATGAGCTTCAACTATTTGCAAAACATATTTGCAAATATAAGTCTCATATCACAAAGAATGGAAACATGGACTTCAAGCACTTGCAAAACACATTTGCAATGCATAGTCCCATGTTACAAGGATTCAACACACGAGTTTCAACTATTTGCAAAAATAAGCCTCATGCCAATATGAGCTATAAGAGATAAGGTTGAGCTATCAACATATGATGAGACTCAAACTACTAGAAATGACCCTTCTTAATAGTACGACAACCTATACTAACAATCCGGTCTTCCAACCAAACACCAAGACCAGTAAAAGACTAAGAACACATCCTTAGCCCTAACTAGTCATACCTTTGCCTTAGGTCATTGTCTTGATATGCATCAACTCATGATACATTCTTTTCTTCAACTCCATCGACACATGATGATCTTTACTTGACTTAATGATCAACACATAATCATCTCCTCTTGGACATGCATTAACTCATGATACATCTTCTTCTTAATAGTTTTCAACACATGAAGCCATCTTCCACCTAGACTTGATGATCTTCAACACATGAAGTCATCTCAAATCATCCTCGTTTGTGGAATCTAACATATTCATTCAACTCATGGAAAATGTTAGTCTACAAATCAATTGCCATCAATCACCAAACTTCACCATTAACTCATAATGGAGGGACTAGATTCTACATCTTCTCTTTTTGGTAATTCATGACAATTTCAACAAAATATAAGATAAAGATTGTATTTGGGAGTATACAACATGTACACAACACTTGTATACTCTAAGATAAGCTTTTAAAGCAAAGCTTATCCGATTTTCATTAATTATCCAACCATAACACATAATGGAAGAGTTAGATGACAACCTATTTGCACATGAGTATATATATAATCTGCACACGCTATATATACTCAAGGATGTATTTCAATGTAAAGATCCTAAATATGCATATTAATGGAAGCATGGATCAATACTTATGAAATCTCAAAACATAGAGTGAACTCCTCATAAATGTGTGTGTTGTAGCTACAGGCTAAACAGGAATGAAGGGGACTAGTAGAAGGAGAAGAGGCAAGCTAGATCTGTGAGGAGCTGGTAAGAATGAGAGGATCCCCCCTTTGCCCCTCCTGGGGGTTTATATGTATGAGTGGGGTAGAATGGGAAATCTCCATTCTACCCCTTAGTATTTACAAAGGATGAGGGCACATTGGTATATTTACACTGGTATATTCCTCTACACTATTGGGTCTATTACATGTTGGACTAGTTGCACGGCCCAGTCACGGGGGGTTGGGCCACCTCTACAACAGTACTCCCTCGACAGCAAGCGCTGAGGTCCTGATGGGCGAGCTGACGCGATCAACCACCCCAGCCCCCCGTTCCCCGACAGCAAGCGCGAGGGTGCCGAGTGGTGAGACGCTGCAACTAGTAGCTTACAGACCCCCGAGGCAATGCCTACGAAGAAATCAGTGAGCTCCTGCGCTGAATCCCGCGCCGTCCCACCGAGGCGACGCCTATAATGCGGACGGCGGAGTCGAGCGCCAGAGCCGTGCCGTCCCGCCGAGGCGATGCCTACGTGTCGTCGAGCGCCGAGGACGTGCCGTCCCGCCAAGGCGATGCCTACGAGGCGGACGGCGAAGCTGGGCGCCGAAGACGTGTCGTCGAGCGCCGAGGAGGTGCCGTCCCGCCGAGGCGATGCCTACGAGGCGGACGGCGAAGCCGGGTGTCAAAGACGTGTCGTCGAGCGCCGAGGACGTGCCGTCCCGCCGAAGAGATGCCTACGAGGCGGACGGCGAAGCCGGGCGCCGAGGACGTGTCGTCGAGCGCCGAGGACGTGCCGTCCCGCCGAGGCGACGCCTACGAGGCGGACGGCGAAGCCAGGCGCCGACGACGTGTCGTCGAGCGCCGAGGACGTGCCGTTCCGCCGAGGCGACGCCTACGAGGCGGACGGCGAAGCCGGGCGCCGAGGACGTGCCGTCCCGCCGAGGCGACGCCTACGAGGCGGACGGCGAAGCCGGGCGCCGAGGACGTGTCGTCGAGCGCTGAGGACGTGCCGTCCCGCCGAGGCGATGCCTACGAGGCGGACGGTGAAGCCGGGCGAGGCGAAGCCGTGCGCCGAAGACGTGTCGTCGAGCGCTGAGGACATGCCGTCCCGTAGAGGCGACGCGTACGAGGCGGACGGCGAAGCCGGGCGCCGAAGACGTGTCGTCGAGCGCCGAGGACGTGCCGTCCCGCCGAGGCGACGCCTACGAGGCGGACGGCGAAGCCAGGCGCCGAGGACGTGTCGTCGAGCGCCAAGGACGTGCCGTCCCGCCGAGGCGACGCCTACGAGGCGGACGGCGAAGCCGGGCACCGAAGACGTGTTGTCGAGTGCCGAAGACGTGTCGTCGAGCGCCGAGGACGTGCCGTCCCGCCGAGGCGACGCCTACGAGGCGGACGGCGAAGCCGGGCGCCGAAGACGTGTCGTCGAGCGCCGAGGACGTGCCATCCCGCCGAGGCGACGCCTACGAGGCGGACGGCGAAGCCGGGCGCCGAGGACGTGCCGTCGAGCGCCGAGGTGATGCCTACGAGGCGGACGGCCACCAATCCTCTACTCTTAAAAACGGTACCCGCGGAGAGCGGGCGCTTGCGACGTATGCCGAGGGCACTACGCGCGCGGAGGCAGGGAGGCGGAGCCGCCATTCCCCTGCCTTCAAAAACTGTGCCCGCGGAGAGCGGGCGCTTGTGGCGTAGGCCGAGGGCACTATGCACGTAGAGGTAGAGAGGCGAAGGCGCCATTCCCCTACCTTCAAGAACAGTGCCCGCGGAGAGCGGGCGCTTGCGGCGTAGGCCGAGGGCACTACGCACGCCGAGGTAGAGAGGCGAAGGCGTCGTTCCCCTACCTTCAAAAACAGTGCCTGCGGAGAGCGGGCGCTTGTGGCGTAGGCCGAGGGCACTACGCACGCCGAGGTAGAGAGGCGAAGGCGCCGTTCCCCTACCTTCAAAAACAGTGCCCACGGAGAGCGGACGCTTGCGGCGTAGGCCGAGGGCACTACGCACGCCGAGGTAGAGAGGCGAAGGCGCCGTTCCCCTACCTTCAAAAACAGTGCGCGCGGAGAGCGGGCGCTTGTGGCGTAGGCCGAGGGCACTACGCACGCCGAGGTAGAGAGGCGAAGGCGCCGTTCCCCTACCTTCAAAAACAGTGCCCGCGGAGAGCGGGCGCTTGTTACGTAGGCCGAGGGCACTACGCACGCCGAGGTAGAGAGACGAAGGCGTCGTTCCCCTACCTTTAAAAACAGTGCCCGCGGAGAGCGGGCGCTTGCGGCGTAGGCCGAGGGCACTTCGCACGCTGAGGTAGAGAGGAGAAGGCGCCGTTCCCCTACCTTCAAAAACAGTGCCCGCGGAGAGCGGGCGCTTGGGGCGTAGGCCGAGGGCACTACGCACGCCGAAGTAGAGAGGCGAAGGCACCGTTCCCCTACCTTCAAAAACTCGCGGTGCACTCCCTAGTGCAACGCGTGCGCGGGCGCGATATCCAAGCGGTGCGCCGCTGAAAGCGAGGCACTCCCTAGTGTCTCGGCCATGTAGTAATTTTTTATACTCCGTAGAGTGCGTGGGAACTTCAACCACGTCTATTTATACTCCGGAGAGTACGTGCGGGGGGCGATGCCCGCATGTGCGCGGGACACCCATGTCTTGTTTATACTCAGTAGAGTGCGCAGAGACAACATCCGCGTCTTATTTATACTCCATAGAGTGCGCAGGGACAACATCCGCGTCTTATTTATACTCCGTAGAGTGCGTGGGAACTTCAACCACGTCTGTTTATACTCCGGTGAGTACGTGCGGGGGGCTACGCCCACACGTGCGCGGGACATCCGCGTCTTGTTTATACTCTGTAGAGTGCGCAGGGACAACATCCGCGTCTTATTCATACTCCGTAGAGTGCGTGCGGAGGCGGACCTCGACGCTACGTCTTATTTAGAGTCCGTAGACTGGTGCGTGTGGAGGCGTACCTCGACGCTACGTCTTATTTATACTCCGTAGAGTGCGCGCGGAGGCGTCCCCCCGTTGCGTCTTATTTAGAGTCCGTAGACTGGCGCGTGCGGAGGCGGACCTCGACGCTACGTCTTATTTTAGAGTCCGTAGACTAGCGCGTGCGGATGCGGATCTCGACGCTACGTCTTATTTTAGAGTCCGTAGACTGGCGCGTGCGGAGGCAAGCTCAACGCTACATCTTATTTAGAGTCCGTAGACTGGCGCGTGCGGAGGCAAGCTCAACGCTACGTCTTATTTAGAGTCCGTAGACTGGCGCGTGCGGAGGCAAGCTCAACACTACGTCTTATTTATACTCCGTAGAGTACGCCGAGGCGCAAGGCCGTCGTGCGATTTAAATAAAAAACAAGGACCAAAACAGAGACATCAAAGAAAATGGCCGAAGACTTGCGACAATAAAACGCTCCAGAATGCAGTATCAGAAAAGCATTTGCTACTACGGGAGCTCGGAATGGGCCAAAACCAGAGAGGCAAACACGGCCAAATCAAATGCTCTCAGAATGGAACCACAGTCGCAATAAACGACGTGATGCACAATCGTTTCTTTATTGCCATGCATGCAAGAAATGTAGCGATGATTGTTAAAGCCCCATACGTAATCGCTTGCAGCGCGTACCGGGCGGGGCGGTGGCAATGCGAAGTAGACTCCGCAGGTGCGGAGACCCTGACGTCCTCTCCAGCTCATATGGGGTCGGATGAAGCGCATGGGCCATGGACGTGCATAGGCTATGCATGTAACGCAGTATGAGTCTGCTTGCATGCTGCATTTCCTCCTGCTTGCCCCTGCATGTGCCACTCCTGACGTGTTGGGGAGGCTTGCCCGGAGCCATCGCAGAGTTGAGCGAAGGCCGGCGAGGACATGTCGCAGAGCTGGATGCTTCATGCGTGCATATCATGCATGCATACGTAGATGCATGCTTCATGGATAAATGGATGAACTGCTGGCCCTGGATGAAGGCCTCGACGGTGAACTCCTGCGCCTCCTCGTAGGAGGCGGTCTTGACGTCGCCCCGCTTGGCACGCGTGCCGACGAGGTCCCCGCGGCATTGGGGCGAAGGCCAGCGAAGTCCCCGCGGCATCGAGGCGAAGACTCCGTGAGCTTCCGCGGGCGCCAGGCGAGGTGGGGCCTTCGACCGATGCAAAGACTGGCGCCACGGAGGTCCACAGGCGCGTGCGAGGTTCGGCTTGCGGAGACGAGACGCCGAGTGGGGGCCCCGAGTTGCGCATGCGAAGTCCGGCTTGCGGAGACAATGTCTTGCGCGGAGCTGGGTAGACGGAGGCGACGCGGAGCCAGGCAACGACCGTCGAGGCGTGTGGCGGGGCTGATGCCGAAGACGCTACGCCCTCCGCCTCCCCAGTCTTCGCTGACCGCACGCTGATGGACCGCAGCCAGAACTAGCGCGCCGTCGCAAGTAATACGGTGCCGGACGAGTACGCCATGGAGAGGGATGGGCTCATATCTGCAGCTCCACGGGCCTATGCGGATGGATACGTATAGAGAAGTGCTTCGCGTAATGCATGGATGGATGCTTCATTTTGTCTTCCTGGGTGCATACGTCTCCGGCAAGGATCCGACGCGAAGTCTCACGGTGGCGATGTCGGAGATGGCTTTGCCGTTGCGGAGGCAGTGGCGCGGAGACGAGCTCGCCATCGCGAACGCCAAGAGAGCCAACGGAGACTCGCCGTCGCGAAGGCTTACACTGTGCGCACGCTGGCGGAGCTTACTGGTGCTTGCACTAGGCGCACGCGAAGGCCGGCGAAGACTTCCAACAGCCGAGGCGGAGTGGCGCGCGAGGTCCGGAGCGGGATCCCGCACTGCGGAGTCCGCCATGCGAAGCCGGTGGCGAGGGTCGATGTCGCTCGCGCCTGAGTGCCTGTATACATGGATGCATGCATACGACTTGCTAACAGTTCATGCGACGTCACTTGCTAGCAATCCATGCATGTCTGTCGTCCAGCTCCTTAAGCGACTTCGTGGCGGAGGCCTCGGACAGCTCGGTGAAGGGTGTGGAGACTGATACGAAGGCTTCGGACGCCGTGGCGGAGGCCTCGGACAGCTCGGCGAAGGGTGCGGAGACTTATGCGAAGGCTTCGGACGCCGTGGAGTGGATGAACCGCAGACCGCAGGTGCAGGCGGAGCAAATTTCGCTGCGTGTGAAGGCTTGCCGACTCGGACTCCAGCTCGGGGGCCGCTGGCGCAAAGCGCGCGGAGGGCGGAGCCCACATTCTGCAGCGCGGAGACGAAGGATGGCTTCGCGGAGGGGCGCCCGGAGCCTGGGTCGCAAAGCCTTACAGAGTCGAACGGAGCGGAGGTCTGCTTCGAGCGCTCCGTGCGTGCGCGAATACGTCCATGCATAGAGGGATGAAAGCGTACGTGCATGCTCGGAGGGTTATGCATACGTGCATGCATGGGAAAAATTGGTTACGTGCAAGCATGGAAAGAGCTAGAGGGATTTGCGTACGCGCATGCAGGGACAGCACACAGCTCTAATCACTTAGCGCATGCATGCAGGTATTTTACCTTTTTTTTGTTTTGCTGTCCGACGGCCGGAGGCTGATCCCAAGCGGCGCGGAGACTGCAGAGCGGACGCTTGACGCTGGTTCGACGTCGTGCTTAGGCTCGACGCAGAGGCTGTACACCGCGCGGAGCTGAGACATACGTCGCAGGGGCTGTACGCCGCGCGAAGGCTCGACGCCGAGGTTGTACGCCATGTGGAGGCTCGACGCCGAGGTTGTACGCCGCGCGGAGACTCGCCGACGCTTCTCGCGGAGGCAGTCCTCGGCAACGCGGAGGCTTCGCAAAGCTGAGATGTACGTCGCAGGGGCTGTACGCCGCGCGAAGGCTCGACGCCGAGGCTGTGCGCCACGCGGAGGCTCGACGCCGAGGCTGTACACCGTGCGGAGACTCGCCGACGCTTCTCGCGGAGGCAGTCCTCCGCAACGCGGAGGCTTCGTACAGCTGAGACGTACATCGCAGGGGCTGTACACCGCGCGAAGGCTCGACGCCGAGGCTGTACACCGCGCGGAGACTCGCCGACGCTTCCCGCGGAGGCAGTCCTCGGCAACGCAGAGACTTCGCACAGCTGAGACGTACGCCGCAGGGGCTGTACGCCGCGCGAAGGCTCGACGCCGAGGCTGTACACCACACGGAGACTCGCCGACACTTCTCGCGGAGGCGGTCCGGATGGGAGGTGTGCTTCTTGGGGGGGCTCGCATCATACATGGGAGGATCTCTCATGTATGCATACGCGAGGTACGCATGCATGAATGATATCTCATGGGTACACACGTATGCCTATCCACGCGTACACATGCGAAGTTACCCGAACCGTGTGCCTGCTTCTTTGATCCTCGTAGAGCTGGACGCAGATACGCTCGAACAGCGGCGCGCTCGGAGCTGGTGGCGGCCCAGCGACCGCGCACGGCGACGGAGGCCGAGCGGAGTCTCGCGTGGGGGCGGACGTGGAGACGGGTGCAGAGCCAACGGAGGAGGCTCGGCGCGGAGGCTTGACGTCGCGCGGAGGCTTGGCGAGGAGGCTCTGCACGTCACCGGACGGACTTTGTCGACGACGCGGGGGCCATCGCTTGGACGGGCGCCGGCGGCGCTCTTTTCTTACCCTTTTGTAGAACGCTGGAGAAATCTCTTCCGTACACAACTTCTTGTCGTCCCCACGGACGGCGCCATCTGTTGTAGCTACAGGCTAAACAGGAATGAAGGGGACTAGTAGAAGGAGAAGAGGCGAGCTAGATCTGTGAGGAGCTGGTAAGAATGAGAGGATCCGCCCCTTTGCCCCTCCTGGGGGTTTATATGTATGAGTGGGGTAGAATGGGAAATCCCCATTCTACCCCTTAGTATTTACAAAGGATGAGGGTACATTGGTATATTTACACTGGTATATTCCTCTACACTATTGGGCCTATTACATGTTGGACTAGTTGCACGGCCCAGTCACGGGGGGTTGGGCCACCCCTACAACAGTGTGCATACAAGTATGTATAATTAAGGCATATGCACATATTTATTTTTGACTATTTGTGGAGTTCAATCTATATTTTGGATCTAAGGAATGCACTAATATATAAAAATGTGATTTCGAATGCATACCTCTTTGGTTTTCACCTTTTCATCCAAATGAGACTAAGTAATATCATAACCAATAAACAAGATTAGTCTCACAAATACATTTATCATTATCACCAAAATCTCATAATAGTATTTGTCATTATCACCAAAACCAATTTATATTCAGATTGATCTTTCAGCCTTGCATTCGGTGTGAACGATGAGCTTTGCCTATGTACGATGTAAACCCTAGCACCGTGTACCACTCCCTGGAAGTAGCTGGGAGGCCCATATCATCATTAGTGGACTGGGCATCACCCCCACGTTGAATTGAAGGTTGCAAGATGGAACGATAGTACTTGCAATAAATATCCCAGATGTACAATGTGAATCTCGTACCTCCCAGATGTGTAGTGAAGATGACCGACGGGGAGATGTAGTCTATGTAGGGTGTGCAGAGGGTAAAAGTGATGCATCCCGATGACAGACCTACGGCGGGAGAATGACATGATGTTAGTGGAACGTAAGGCATAACAGGAAATCAAAACATACATTTGTAAGTAAGTTACCTCCTTGTCTATCTGGCCTACAGATGATCGACGGCTAGTACTACGACGACGGCCAGACTCGGTAGGTCACGATGGCCAGCCGGACTCGCTAGGTCGCAATGACCTAGCAGGTGAGCACGGTGCCCCAACTTGGTGCCCAATGTGCATGGCATTGTCCGTCGATTGGCCGCAGCTCATGTTATCCACTATTTTTTGGCTTGTGATAAGATGTACTTAAAATTTTTCTACAGGGCCGGTGGTGTGTGTCAGCTGTTAATGACAGTTTCGGACGTGCTTGCGATGCACTCCGTCCACTCCAACTGAAGTGATATAAGAAGTAGGTTTACTAACGAGTAGCATTAGTTTCCTAAATGAAATAATCAGACTTTGCAACTATCTTACGATGTCATGGCGCCGCGAAGCGCTGTGGTGATCGATGGAGCGTTCTAGAATGTCGTCATGCGTGACCTGCTCTGGGCGATCTGGTGGAGGAATGGGGATTCTGTCATGCGACCGGGGTACGTACCACTGTAGGTACTCGTCATACATCCAAACTTCGTACAGACGCTACTCCATTAGGACATCCAGCAACGTCCTTTCCATCCATGCCATCGTCTACTCCAACTGCAGAGGCTGCCAGTCTGTACCATGCTGGCCCGTCCTTGATCACCTACATTTCCAGAATCATCGATGTTACAGACCAAGACATATACAATGTAAACATTGTACGACTCGCGGTAGGAACCTATCGTCCGGAGGGGGCATGACTTGGTACAAACCGAACTGTCACATTATGCACTGCGGCACATAAGCCTCCACCATGTACGAGAACACATGGCAGGTCGTCGCCCATAGGTCCGCGTCCTGCAGGCATTGCACGGACAGTCCGTGTGGCACTACACTCACCACGAACTCTGGAGTCCATGGAGCCCAGATGATGTCACTGTATATACCTACATATACATATATAATGGTAGCAATATGAAGCATCATGTTTTTAATTACCAGATTGATGAACTATTGTTTAATGGTGCACTTTTTACAAATTGATTTCTATCATGATGATCACATCTAAATTGTACAGGAAAGGTAGAATATGAAATATGCATAGATCCGGTCTTTATTTCATTCTACGGACTTCACAACCCACCAAAACCCACCAAAATATAGCATGTTGCCACCCTACCTTTATATTCCATATCACAACTTTGGTTCCAATTACAAAAGGTTAACACATGAATGGACTTACACACCATTTCCAAACTTGATGCTAAAAATTGTTTAGTATTAGCTCATGCACTCATAGTCATAACCACACATGAAAACGCATAATGTTAAAACAACAAAATGTGAGGACAAATGTACCTATACATCAAAAGCTTTTATGTGTCAAATCTTGGCAATGTTGTCCAATAGATGTGAGTCTGAGGGTAAAAATCCCTTATTTACAAAATAGTGCTTTTCAATCCTTGCAAATGACTGAAGAAGAGCTAACCATGTGTTATCACTTACCAGATATAAAAGGCCATATAATACAATGTTATAAGTCTATAAAGTATTACAACATCTATAAAAACGTGTATATACATACACACACACATATATACATGCATATACATATACACATATACATATATAATGGTAGTACAATAATACAAATTAAAAATTATGATGCAATAAATAATTACATAAATATACATATATACATATATATATATATACAAATATACATACATATATATATACAAATATACATATATAATAGTAGTAAAATACTACAAATTAATAATTACGATGAAATAAATAATTACATAAATATACATATACATATATAATGGTGGTACAATACTACGTATTAAAAATTAAGACAAAATAAATACTTACATAAACATAGATATACATATACATATATAATGGTAGTACAATACTACATATTAAAAATTATGATAAATAAATAATTATATAAATATACATACATATACATATATAATAGCAGTAAAACACTACAAATTAATAATTATGATGTAATAAATAATTTCATAAACATACATATACATATATAATGGCAGTACAATTCTACATAGTAAAAATTACTATGAAATAAATAATTACATAAATATACACAAAAGACTGCGAGAAAATTATGAGAGCGACTGCGAGAAAAATTTCGAGAGCGACTGCGAAAGAAGACTACGAGATTGCTTGCAATTTATAGCGAGGGCAGGAGCACAGGGCGTGCTAATGACACCCCGATAATCACAGAAAAGAAATACATGCAGGGAGCATACGCAACGGCAACGCGCTTTTGGTAGCTTGCTCCCTCATTGCGTATGGCACAGGAGAACGAAATTAATGGCCTTTGGCCCACTAGGGTTGGCATGATCTATTAAAGTAAGTAAAAAAACAAACCAAAAAGTTAGTAAAAAACAAAAAACGCATGCTGGCCCAGCACCTGCCGCACGGTGTCAAGGCTTGCCTCTCGGCCACTGTGCGGTAGGTTATTTATTTTTGCTAATTATCTTTTTAGCCTAATTACCGTGTGTCTGATCACATGGAGCACGCTAGCTGGGTGGCAGGCTGCCGACCGCACGGTGAAACACAAAAACCAAGAAACTTTGTGAGAGAAAGAGGTGGGTTATACAATCTTCAGCTGGCTGTAAACTACTATATGAATGAACTGATAAGTGGGCTGTAAGTGTCCATACAGCCAGCTGAAGGCTGTATTATTAGCCTTGCTCTTAGGCCAGTCTCAGTGGAGTTTTATGGAGTTTCATGGGCATTAAATACGCTGCCATGGCACTGTATTGATGAAGAGAGAGATGATAAAAGTTTCATGGGAGTAGAGAGAGTTTCATGGGGATGAAACTCTTCTGCACTGTTTCCAAAATATGGGTGTGTTGGAAACTGGGACATGAAACCTTCACTGAGACTGGCCTTAATTAACATATCTAGCAATGATTCGGGTAAGGCCATGTTTGTTTCCACTTAAGATTATTATAATCTAGCTTATAGGTGGGGATTATATAAGCTAGTTTATAATAAGCTGGTGGGAAATAAGCTGTCAGGTGTTTGGTAGCCTAGATTATCAGAGTTATGGATTGTTGTATTCGAATTTTTAAAGACTACAATGCCCTGGGAGAGAGAGGCACGGGAGTTGGGGGTTGGATGAATGGCAAAGGTGGGTAATATTTCTAAAGTTTTATGGTCATTAAGATAAAAGGTGGATCTATAAGCTGAAATAAGCTTCTTTTTTGAGCTTATTAGATTACAATAATCTGGGCTATTAGATTATAATAAGTTACCTTATAATCTGGGATGTTTGTTTCCACTTATGATTTATAAGCTAGATTATAATAATCTTAAGTGGAAACAAACAGGGCCTAAGACTACTTAGAACTCAAGTGTATTTTTTGGGCTACCGCTTATAACTATGGTGGATGATTTTTAGTACTAGTATGAGTATTTATATGAACGATCTAAATATCGATATACTGATAAATCACTTTAAAAAATTGTTTCGATAAATTACTTTAAAAAGACGATAGAGAAACTATTGTGTCTATTTGTGCAGAGAAACTATAAGCTGAAAGAATTAACTTGAATGAAACCTGCGTATAGTAGTAGTACGTGGTCTTTTGGAGTCACAATCCATTGAAATCAGCGACAAGAAACCATACGGTAATTACATCTCCATAAAAACATAGTACTCGACATTAAGGGGGTGTTTGGGACTGCTCCACAAATTCTGCTCCACAAACTCTACCGTGGAGCAGCTCCACAAAAAACCTGGAGTTTGTGGAGCACCCCTTTAGGTGCTCTCACAACTCCACCTTTTTTTCCTCGAACAGAGTGCGTGGAGCTGAACCTGTTTGGCTAAAAAACATGGAGCAGAGCTGAAAAACGTGGAGTGGAGCAGTCCCAAACACCCCCTAAAATAGGTTCAGGGTGAATCTTGTGATAGCTAGGCATGTACAAAAGTAATTAAGAGCTGGCCCATAGGAGTGCCAACTAGGCAACCTTGCTGATGTGGATGAGAGAGGAATGGAGGAGAGAGAAACACCGTCTCCTCGTGAGACATCGACTCTTACCGCGGAACGAGGCGGAAGAGCTCCTGAGAAGTGTTATTTCTTGATGATGTGGAGTGCTTAGGAGCTTGTGTCGGGCTCAACCATTGTACTTGCCTGCATTAGTGTTGTCTCTTGATGATGTGGAGTGTTTAGGAGCTTGTGTCGGACTCAACCCTTGTACTTGCCCAACAACTGCCTTCCAATCATGCATTTAAGCCATTAAAGACCCGTTTGAAATGGAGGACTTTTTTATTTACGAAAACAGAACTTTTTTGCGTAAAACTTTTACGTTATAAATTGGACCTAAGATAGCACGGATTCAAATGTTTTCGACAGAAAGCGGAAGTTCCAGTTGTATCCTGTACTATGTGTACATGAATTTAACACAATTTTCTAGCCGTTCGTAGTAGTATTGTACATTTGCTGCTCTATCATTTTCAAATTGAATTTTTGCAGCTTGCTTGCTTGCATCTGGACTCCAGAATTTTTGGCATATATAGCACTAGTCGAACCTATATTTGTGAAAATAGCAATACGTGAATGGTAAAAATATCTTTTTTTTTGCCGCCCGGCCACCGTGTAGCAGCGATGTGGACCTGTCAGCTGGCCGACAGAGCCCGGCCACTAGCAAGTAGCCTGCCACTAATAGCCTCTTACAGCCCACCTCTCTTCTCTCTCCTCCACCTTAGCATACAGCCTACTAATAGCCTCTTATTATATTTGCTCTAATGGGCAGGGCCATGCAACGAAATTGCTCATTTACTTTCGTTTCGTGCAATGAACCGCAACTCTGCAATAACTCCATGTGATTAATGTCACTGCCATACTCCATACTACTTTAATTTCTACGACAATGAACCGGAGCAGAACATGTCTCAGTATACCGACGTACTCTGCTAGTAATGACTTGGATTTACTCCGACGTACTCTACTAGTAATGACTTAGATTTTACTCCGACGTACTCTACTAGTAATGACTTGGATGTACTCTACTCCTTCAGATTTTTATAAGCTTCATATGCATTTAGATATTCAAATTTTGCAAATTTTAACTAACAATTAGCCCATCAATTTATAGGTTATGTGACTGAAGGCGGTACAATTGGATTTGTATTTTGTAAGCACATTCTTTTGATAGTGATTTTGTAGTTATGAACAATATACCGTATAGAACCGGATTGACAATAGAAGGGGGTGAATGATGCCTTAAAATTGTTCCCCAAATATTCACTTATCCTTTACTCCAATCACAACAAAGCTATGAAGATTCAGATAGGAACTCCATTCTAGATCCAGAGACACACTAAGGTGAACCATTGTGAAAAATCAGCAGGTGAGGTACTACCGTTATTATTTTTGCAGTACCACCATGACCGGTCAGAAGTCAAAGTGATCAGAATACGACTTAAGGGTCTATGACTAGTGAATAGTCGAAAACCAATGAGCTCGTAGACCAACGTGATCGAAATTCGACTCGAGTGGTCAACGACCAAAGAGGGGTCGAAAACCAACGTGGTCAAAAATCAACGTGGTTCGAAACCAACGTGGTCAAAAGCCAACGTGGTCAGAATTCGAGTAGAGTAGTCAATGACCAGAAAGTGGTCGAAAACCAACGTGGTCGGAATTTGACTAGAGTGGTTAATGACCAGAGAGTGGTCGAAAACCAATGTGGTTGATGACCAAAAAGTGGTTAAAAACTAACGTGGTTGAAGACTAATGAGTGGTCTAAAACCGACGTGGTCAAAGACCTGAGAGTGATCGCAAACTCGAGTGTTCAAAGTAAGTCGAAATCTGACCGGTGTGCTCGATGGCTAGTGAGTGGTCAAAAACCAAAGTGGTCGATATCCAGTAGCTCCAGTACTACCGCTACAGGACTAGTGGTACTACCGTTGCTACACCCAAAACAGAATGAACAGAGTTTCAAGCACAATCGCGAGAACCCAAATTCACGTAACTTTTGATTGACTGATTCAAAAGCCGTGAAACTTAATACATGAATTGCTTGAGGCCACAGGAACTTATTCCATTCAACGATCAGCAGAATAGTTGCCAAAGTTCCTACCTTTATTGTAATTAAATGAAAAGTGCACCAAAACTGAGCCAAAACCCCAATCGGTGAATATGACCTACTCTTGGGTAGATGATAACTAAGATGGCTCTAGATATATTCTCACATGTCATAGTAGGCAAGAAACACTGAAAACACAATCCAAAACCCCTCAAAACAAAAATCACTTGAAGAGACCAAGAACAAGAAAAACAGGGTTTCTTGATGAACTTACTATTGAAGTACCTCAATGATTAGAGATTGATTTCATGAAGTCATGTCCATCTCATCCACATCCTCAGCATAGCAAGATTAAGAAGGGAAAAAAGAGAGATCAAGAACCAACCGAAACAAGCAAATCAATTAGGACAAGATATATCCATGAAGATGCATAAAGATTAATGTATTGCTTACTTGAGAATGTAGATTTATAGCCACTCTACCTGGGAGAACAAAGAGCACTCAAGGTACTCACTTTCAAACCCTAACCCTAAATCTAGAGTAGAGAGCACAAGAGATGGGTTGAATGGTTCACTACATATCTTCGTCCCAACCTCCTTTTATAGGTGGGCAACCAGTCACCTATACGTTGAATGGATCCTATTCACTATTACAATGGTGAAAACCTGATAACCTCATACACGGGTTTTATTCTCACATGTTCACTTATGCACGCTTTTCAAAGTGTATAAATGTGCATCAGCTAAATCCTTAACCTTGATCCAACTGGCTCCATCTTGACATATACTGCTCTCCAACGCATCGCCCACACTCCGCGTTTTGATTCAAGATGATTTTCGGTATTTTAGTCAAACACCAAAATACTATTCCTTGACCCGGTCATCACCAACAACTGCAAGTAATCACTATGCTTGTCAAATGTAGGTGCACCATTAGCTTGACACGCGTCACCAAGTCTCTCCCATCCTGATTCCACTGAACCACGGCTTACCTGACCCGTGCAAGCCACATGGTGCCATCCCGTCGTTTGAACTCGTCTTCAACATTCCCCTCCTTTCTCGTGCTATGCTTGAGCTCACTGTTTCACCCGGTATCTTCGATCGTTCTGAGCCTCAACTCCTCCATGAGCCTAGCCCAAATAATCGCCGTTGACCACAGTTGATTCCAAGCGGCCTTGCACATCCAAAGACAAAGAAACCGTTTCCAGGCATATGTTTTTCACAACTTGATCTACATTAGCCAAGACATACATCATGCAACCTTAATCCAACGATTCGGATCATTCCAACTCAATCCATGACTCAAATCCCAAAACCTTGTTTTTCTAGGAAAATCGATAGTACCGTACTTAACATGCTGGTACTACCGCACTGCGGTACAACTGCTCCCTAAAGCGGTATTTCCGCACCTTGCAAACCCGAACTGGACCTCTCTGGAAAAACAAACCACTACTTTGTCGGTACTGCCGCACAACCTCTTACGGTACTACCGCTCTACGGTACTACCGTGTTTATACTTGTGGTACTTCCGATATTTCTGGGACTTCCAGAATTCAGTCCAAACTAAATACAATCTTTGCAAAACTGTTTGATCACTCTACAAAATTTGCAATGGTTTATCATAACAGTATTCTAGATTTTTTTACATGGTCCTTCATATTGTAAAATAAATTAACGGTTGAGGTTGAAGAAAACGAATAAAATCAGACTATACCTTATAAAAAAATCAGAGGAGCTAGGAGTTTTTACGGCGCAACCGCGGTGATTTTGATCCTGCGGTTTTTCATTGGCACTGCCAGAACTTCAACAGTCCATCTGGAGCGCAAAAGGCGGCAAACAGAAGATGAGAAATCGAGATATCGGTCCACTTATAGAGAAACCATGAGTTTCCAACCGAGCTTGTATTGATTTCTGATCACACAGTCGGTGCGTCCGCCCGCGACTACAGGTAAACAAACAATGAGTTAAAACGTACTGCAGGTAAACAAAAAATGAGACTAGTCTCGTACCGCCTCGTCGTGCCGTGCAGACTATGTCGCCCTCATGAAGAGTCTCGAACTAGTTATGGAACTCTAGGTACACACGCCTCGGTCTCTCCCTGGCCCACCGTAGCTGACCATGTGTCCAACGCGTCGCCATAGTCGGCCCATTTATGGGGTCATCGCCATCAGCCTGAGTGTAGAACTCTGTGCTGAGCTCGTAAGAGTGCACAGCACTTCCGAAGTAAGGCCTCCCAACCGGGAAGTGCTCCCAAGACCAATACTGTAGGAGCACGTAGCACACTGCCAAGACCGGCTCGCTGGCCGTAAAACGCTGCGAGGCATCACACAAGCCTCAGTACGTGGCGCTAAGGACTGCAGATCCCCAGCTGTACTGCGGCACCTGGCCGGGCCAGGCATCCGCCAAGGACTCCGCAAGGTGTATGTAGGTAGGATGCACGGAGACTCCAGTGGTCGTAGGAAACAAGACCCACCCGAACAAAAAAGAAGGTATGCCATGAGGTGCGTCCGCACGACCTCCTCAGGAGCGTGCACAGGGCAGGTCATGAACTGTTGTAGCCACGAGTGTGGCACACCAGACACGTTGTCTGGGATCGGGTGATCGAATCGGGCACCCAGGGCGACCTTCCAGTTTGCCGCCCTGGGGGTGGCACTACTGCTGCACCACGGAGGGGTAGACCTGTCAGCATGGACACGTCCTGAAGTGTAACAGTCATCTTGCCCCCACCGGAAGTGGAAGGTGTGAGTCTTCGGTCCCCAATGATCCATAAGTGCGGACAGCAACGCCGCTTCGAACTGCAACGCGTACGGAACATCCAGCATGCGAGCAATGGGCAAAAGGCCAGTGTCTCGCAGCAGTGGGATGTACCGATCGTCTAGAGGCCAGTGCTCTCGGGGGCTCCTAAGGATCAAACTCAGTGGGCCGTCACCAGATGACCACGCTGTGCATCGGTGTTGGTCATCCCAAAGGGGCTCAAGCAACTCGTACGCCATCTCTTGCCGATAAATGAAAACAAGTCAGTACGCAGTGACATGAGAATATGCAACATACGTAATTTGCAGGTAATGACAATAAAGTGTGAAATAAATGACAACATAATATGCAACAAACGTAATTTGCAGCGCATGACAACAAAGTGTGCAACAGATGACAAGATAATTTCCAACAAACCTAATTTGCAGCGAACGACAACAAATGACAACGAAATATCGAATAAGTCACAACATAATTTCTAAGAAATGACTCAAACGAAAATGTACACGCAAATATTTCCGTAAGATACATTCAGCATAGGTTAAAGGTTGCAAGATCATGTGCTCGCATACACAAAATGAGCACAACAAAGGCCCTGAATAGTTAAAAAACACAGAACTAGCAGTCAACAACGAAGAACTCTGTGCTTCATACTATGGAGTGTTACTTGATGTCAGCCTGTTTGGGCCTGCCTAAATGAATGGCCAACCATCTTGCATAGTCTGCACTTCGGGCGCCGAACCCGATCCCCACGCTGGCTATCATCCATGTCATTATGAATGTGACGGCTATGTCGTCGCCCACAGCTGACGTGCTTTAGTGCATCGTTCGGCACCCACTTCATCTGCCCTGGCCAGATGTCCCTGTAATGCATGTCCACCCCGTAGGAATAGAACTCCGTACTCCAAGTTTCAAACAGGTGCTTTATGTCATCGTACTTTGAGATGTAATGCGTGGGCGTCTGGTGCCATACCGCGCATGCCGCGTACACGTGGGAGCATGGCTTGTGTAGAAGTTGCAGCTTGTTGCAGGTGCAAGATGCTCTGTCATCAATCGTGCACACCTGCTTACGATCCCCTCTAGTCTGGCCCATCATGTACTTCTGTCTGAGGCGGATCTCGAACTTCCTTCGTAAGCCATCCATGGTCTGAGCAATATGTGAGCGAGCCTTCTCCATCTTCTTAT
Organism: Dendrocalamus latiflorus; assembly: GCA_017311315.1. Taxonomy (NCBI): domain Eukaryota; kingdom Viridiplantae; phylum Streptophyta; class Magnoliopsida; order Poales; family Poaceae; genus Dendrocalamus; species Dendrocalamus latiflorus. The sequence continues at coordinate 14,526,612 of CM029651.1, read as the reverse complement.
CCATGTAGGCCTGCGCTACCTCAGAGAAAACTTTGCCTTCGTCCAGATGCTTCTTCGCCATCATGGCTCTATTGACAAAGTATCCAACTGAACGGTTCCAAGTCTCTTCCACGATTGCAGTGATAGGGAGGGATCTTATGCCTTTTAGAACACCATTGTACACCTCGGACATGTTTGTCGTCATGATTCCATACCTTGCTTCGCCGGTGTCATGCAGTAGAGACCACATATCCAAGTCAGGTGCATTGGACTGAACCCATTGTGTGAACTCCCTAACTCTTGTGGAGCCTCCCTCCACAGCCCCAGCTTCAGCCTGCTCGCGACGCCTTACATGCTTGCTGCTCTCCTGATCAAGGTGCCTCCACAAGGCCTCGAACTTTCTCTTCTGGTTCGGCATACAAAGCTTTTTGAACATCTTCATTAGTTCCTTACTATGGAACACTCTATGGAAGTTCGCTGCAAGATGCCTCATGCACCACCGGTTCTTCATGTCATTCCACTGGAAGGGGGGTTGTGTCCCGTTTTGCATCGTTTGTATTGCAGACAGCAAGCCTGCATTGCGGTCCGAGATAACACACACATCGGGCCGATCTTGTACTTCGGCCTGCTTCACATTGGCAAGGAACCACAGCCAGCTATCCGTATTCTCATTCTCTACAATTGCAAATGCCACTGGGAGTAACTGGTCATTTGCGTCTACTGCAATCGCAGTCAGGATAGTACCCTTGTACTTGCCAGATAGAAATGTGCCGTCCATCGTTAGCACTGGACGGCACCACTTGAAGCCTTGTATTGCCTGATGGAAGGCCCAGAACACTCTGTCAAGCACAAAACAATTCGGCCCTTGCGTCTCATGAACCTGCTCGTACTTGTTAATGTACGTGCCTGGGTTTGCTTCTGCAATTTGATGCAGCATTCTTGGGACCAGATCATATGCCTCCTCATACGTCCCGAACATATGCTGCAGGACCTTCTGTTTCGCCCGCCACATCTTCTTGTAGCTAACATCAAACCCCACCGTGTTCGCTACCTCCGCCATGAGAACCTTCAGAGAAATGGATACATTTGCCACCACAAGATGGTTTATCAGCTCCGCAATATATGACGATGTCATGTTGCGGTGCCTATGTAGTGGCGCCGCAAGCTCACAAGTGTGATCCTTCAGCACCGTTATCCGGAAGTCCGTGGCAGCGCCCCTGAACCGCTGCGCACAGACCTTGCCAGGGCAGGAGCCATCAACACACTTTACAATGTAGGTGTCAGGGTTGGACTTGTGCACCCGATATGTCCGGCTTATATTGACGGCGTATGTGGCAATAGCTTGCTGTGCAGCACTCTTGGTACAGAAGCACTGCCCTAAACGGAGTGTGCCCTTATTGAATCCCCACTCTGCCTCCTCCGCCCGTGGTAGAACTAGGGATTCCGCTGTGATGTCGTCCAATCTGCACGGCACGTACGCACCGTCCGTGGTTACAACACCACCTAACACAGCTCCCGCTGTAGGTTCCCCTTCTTCCTCCTCTCCTGAACTGGTTGTTTCCACATCCTCCTCCTCCTCGCTTTCCACTTCCTCCACCTGGTTCGCAAGGCACTCGTGACAGTCAACACGGGCGGCCCACCACCTCTCTGCACCTTCATTCAGCTGAAAATTCTCCACGCGCCTCCGCAGGTCTCCATCTCCCGTTGACTCATTGACTCCTTCTTCACTAGTATCTTCATGACCGCTGGAGAGTAATGCAGGCTCTACATCTCTGCCAGCACCATCAGAGCCACCCATGGCGGATGATTCTGTCCTCTCTACGAATTGAACATACTCCATTGGCCTGCCATAAATCGCTGCGTCAGGGTTGCACACGACCTCCATGTAGTTTGCCCATTAAGCATCACTCGTCACCTTTATAAGTTGCCACACTATCTCCCCTGCAGCACCTACCACTGCATACACTGCCTCGATCCGTAATTTGTTCCTTGCGGTGTCCCGATCGAATGCGGAACACACGCATCTCCGTAGCTCAGACAGGCTCATGGTGTTCAGATTGGGTGCTCGGATCACGGTCCGATCACAATTAGACAGGTCTGCCCCGTACGGCCCGTCGCGTACGAGACCACCTCCGTAGAACACAAACAAGTCTTGGATGTCACCCATGGCGTACCTAACATAAGTCCATACTAAACCCTCTTAGTATATATAACATGCAACAAGTGTACCATCATACAGTAGCTACCGCCTACCACATACAAGCGTAATATTTCTATGCAACAAGTGTACCATCATACAGTAGCTACCGCCTACCACATACAAGCGTAATATTTCTATCTCAATTTCGTTGTTCTACCTATCCCATACAAATATGAATGGTATTTTTTTATTTGTATATCTAATTTTTAATTCATTTATGGAGTGCGCTAACAAATTCCTATATAAATCAAATTAGTACTGCAATGTACTTATTTTTCCCAATTCTTTAATTTACAGATCTTACATGCTAATTTCTGTGATAAATAATTTACAATTTCTCCAAATTTCTCTCCTAATTAGTATTATTATTCTTCTACTTAATTCACTAATCCAACTACTCATTTTTCTTCATTTTCAACTTATGAATTCTTATGTAAATGAAATAACTAATTTTTTTCCTAATCTTTCATTTACAGAAGCAAGCTCTCACAAACATGCATAGCAAGATCTAATATGACATGCAGTAAACATAAATGTTACTCAGTTCAGTGATTTTGGCTACAAGAATGAGCAAACATGAATACAAAAAGTTGTTCACAACAGCAGTACAAAAATTATTCACATAAAATATAAAATACACTACACTACAACTACAACTACAAACATTTTATCAAAAAATACAATACACTACAACTACAACTGCAAACATTTTATCAAAAAATACAATACACTACACCTACAAACAACTACAAATATTTTACATTATAGTTCACAACAGCAGTACATAATTACTTTAGATATAATATAAAATACAACACAATACAATACGAGTACAAACATTTTATCAGCAATTGACATGCAGCAACTCCGTACAGAACGTTTACGCTAATTACAAGCTAATTAGTACGATAAGAATGTAGACGTATGGAGATGATATTACCTTTTCTTGAAGCTCACGAGGCGATCTACAACTTTCACACTTGCCAAACTTCTGATTCCAAACAAAAATGACTCAAAATCTTGTGCTCGTACTCGTTTCTTCCTTCACTCCCTCCCTCTCTTGCTCTGCAGTTTTCTTGCTCTGGCTAAGCTTCTACCGTCCAAACCATCAAATGCACCTGGCCAAACTCTTTTATGCTGCACTGAGCTCACTCTTCTGGTGGGGGATGGCCAAACCATGCACGAAGAGCTAGCGCGTGTGCATGGCATGCAATGCAAAAATGAAAGAGCAAAGCACGAGCGTATGGCAGCATGCACAAAGCCAGCCAAAGCAAGTAGCAAAGCCACGACCGGAGGAGCTTTCGACGGTTCGATTTGACAGCGGAGGGAATCATGCGGTCGGCTACCGCACCATTTGTACTGTAGAGGCTGGTCGTGCGGTCACCCACCGCACGACTCGGCTGCACAGTAGTCGTGCGGTCGGTGACTGCACGACCCTCGTGCGGTCGCCGACCGCACGATATACCACGCGTCGGCCCTTGGGGAGTCATGCGGTCGGCAGGGGGCTACAAAAGGAAATAACTCGCTCCGAGGGCTAAATGTGGAATTTAGATGGTCTACAGTGCTAATAGTGTCCAAAATTCAAGATTTTAGGCCGCACGAGCTGTACGAGCTAGGTGCAGCCAAAGTCCTCGTTACCACGGGCACGCACTCATCATACGTAAGTCGTGATAAACAGAGACCATCCATCCACTCGTCCCAAGTTATACTAATATGATCGATCAATCAAATAGTACAAGTACGAGTGAGTGTATGACCGTAGGACCAGCCATATGCAATGGCCCGAGCACTACTGCTAGGTGATATTGTAATTGTCATCGATACGAGATTAGACAACACACTTGTAGATATCCTTGGTTGGGGTCGTGTCGAGATCTAAATCTGCTAATTCAGACTCTCCTGTGTATTCTTCACTAGTCCAGAATGACGCTAGTGCACATAGTATAAACAAAGTTGAAATATCGGCCATATCATGATTTACTAAGAAAAGACTCAAATATTATTAATAATCAAAGTTGCGACCTTATGACCAAATTTACAGATAATAGCTTGAAAGGTTTAAAAAACTTATAGCAGAAAACAGAATCTAAGCGTAGTAGCCATTCGACATGCCTACAGGCAATCGACTGGGGAGCGAAGTCCTAATTCGCGAAGTTATCGAAGTATCCTCCTTCAGGTACCTCTTGCTGGTATCCTTCAACTGAGCAAATATGGATATAGCCGTGAGTATATAGAGTACTCAACAAGTCGTTTGTAATAAAGAATGCAATATAGTATGCAAGACTTACCAATGGATGGATTAAGGTTACTTTGCCGAAGAAACAATATAAAATAAATACAATAAATAGATTGAAAAGCGAACTTTCAAAATGATTAATAAGTAAATAATCAAAGGAATTGTGAGTAACCACAAGTAAACTGACCATTCACTCTAATGAATCATCCATGAACTAAGATTCACGTAATGAATCACCAATGAACCAACCATTCACTTCCCAACTTAACCCATCCAGATTTTTATAAAAACTCTACCCCTCGTGTGAAATTACCGAGCATTGTCAATAACCAGGGACACGATTATTCGAATAGTTTTACACTCTGCAGAGGTTGCACAATCTTACCCACATGATATGACCATCTTTTAATGTCACCAGTATAACATGCTTTCTTTGGCATGTCGACCAAGAAGATCACAACAAGGCTTTTACAATGTTCAATCTCAACCCAGCCCTGCATCGCTAAGATTTCCCAGTCGAGTAGGTAAATCCCCTAGTCGATAATTGCCTCCTCTTATGCCAATGTGGGTCTATGGCTAAAGCCAAATCACACTCATCTTAATGACAGAACCGGAATTGAAACATCTCAAATTAATCAGTCAGATCTAACCCATACTAGATATGTGGTTGTACGGTAAGGCTTAGATTAATGGCGCACAAAGTTAAATCCTTAGACAATACTCAGGTGAAACATACACATCTTAATGTGCAAACTGCACCCCCTTTACTACACGATCATTCTCCTAAGTGAAAACCAATTTTGTAGAACCAACACCAATGACACTACCGATGTCATGGTACTCAAATTTTATAACTGTGGTTAACCACCATGTTCCAATATATCATTAAGTCAAAATTAATTAATTAAACACATATGATGATAAACCAACATACTGCAAGCATAACTAAGCATGCTAAATGTACCACCAAGGTGACAACTAGTAATGCCTCACTATATAATTACCCATCTTAGTGTGACAATGGAACCATGGCATTCAAATTATCAAGGAGGGATTAATCAATTTGGATAATAACTACCAATACAAAGATTTTATAATACAATAGCAATGCATGATAATTTAGAACAAAATAATACATAATAGATTTGAAATATGGGTTCAACATGATCAAAGAACATGACTTGCCTTGGCCTTGCTCAGTTAATGGCTCTTGATCTTCAAATCTTGCTTCAGCTCCTTCGAAGGCATGATTTAACGAGAGAGAAAATGAATGATACATAAAATAAAATAAAATTCAAATGAACTCCAAAATCTATAAAATTAGAACCAAAATATAGATCTTGAATTTAGATAAATTTAGGAAAAATAATCGGGTCAATCGGAGTTAGGACGGAGAAGAACAGGCTCTCAAAAAATCTAATATAAAGGAAAAGGCTGAAAATTGAAAAAAGTTACTATGTTGTGAACCTGGTGCACGAAAAGGCTAGTCTATGGTGAACCCGGATCATGGAATAGTGCACGTGTGACTAGGCATGCTGACGTGCTACTAGGGCTGACGTGGTAATGATGTGGCACCGATGAGGCACAACACGTAGCGATACATCGAATCTAGGGCTGAGGTGGTAGCTAGCTCAGCTAGGGTTGATGAGGCTCGGTCCACCAGTCTACGACACAATGCATCTGATGCATGGGCCTTGACTTTCAGTGGCACAATGCGTAGTGGATAGGGTGCACAGAGAAAATGAACTGTCGGCCAGGTGTGCAAACCGAGGTGACGCTTCAGCGAATGAACGGCGCAAGATGGGCAGTTGAGGGGCAGCGGTGAGGGCGGAGAGGCGAGGTGAGGCTCACTGGTGAGAGGTCAATGGCGGGGAACAACGGTAGAGTGGCGACTCACTGGTGACACAGCCCGACGAACGGCGGCGGTGACTGCAACCGAAGACGACGACGACAGCTGCGGAGGTGATGGTGCACAGGCAAGGCGGCGAGCGACATGACGGTGGGATGGGGAAAACCCAAGATGTGACCGGGGCTTTATACCCAGACGCCGAGGAGATGGGGTTGGGTACGGTGGCGAGTCCATTACAGGCACGATTCGGACACTGAGGGCAAGGCGGACACGGGCACCGAGGAAGTCTCGGTCGGAGACAGTGGCGGCAAGAGTATATGAGGATGATGACGCACACACCGACAGGTGGACAGCTAAGATGCAAGGGCATGGGCGAGCGAGAAGACATGGCCGATGGCTAACAGGTGTCAACCATCCAACGATGGGGATGGTGGCCCGATGCTTGACAACGTGTCAGACGAGCAAGCTAGAGTGGGCTTATGCACGAGCTGGACTAGGCCTGGTCAGGCCGGCTGGTGGACTTTGGCCCACTTGGCCTTTAGGGATAGTTAGGATTTTCTATTTTTTATAAATTCAAATAAAATCTATTGAGCTCTAGAAAATAGCAAGCAATTCCAAAAAAATCACAGAAAATTCTACAAAATTCCTTGAAACAAGGAACCCAAATAAGATATTTTAGCAAATATTATTATTTAATTTAGTCATATTAAATCCTTTTAATTAAATAAAATTCAACTTAAGCTTTTATTGAATTCCAGAAAAATCCAACTAGTGAATTTTATTTTAAAAACTTCAAAAAGGCTCTAAAAATCAAGATGTTACAAATCTCCTCCTTAAACAGAATCTTGATCCTGAGATTTATGCTCACTAAAAGAGTAGGTTACGAGGGGCGACATTGGAGATAACATTGTTCAAGCTTCCCCTTGCAACGTTTTGAGGTATTTGGTTGCCTTGAGTTGAAGATGTTCCACGGCTTACTCCTGGAGTCTTAGAAGAGGTACTTCCTAGATTGTGTGGAATTGGCTTGATTGTTTGACGCTTCTGTGGACACTTGTTAGCGTAATGCCCCATGTTCTGGCAATTAAAGCATTGCATGTCTACTTTTAATGTTTTGGTCTATTGAGGGTGGCCAACATTGCTGTCACAATATCCGTGCATCACTGGGTGTGGTGATGATCCTGGGGTCAAATTTATGGAACCTGCTTGTACTCTATTGGATCGACTCACCCAAGCCCTGGAGCTACGGGCATTATACTGCTCTTGTATAACATCTTCCTCTTACGGGAATGAGTTCCACCTAGAAGGAGTGTCTTATCTGATGGGGCCATGCAATTGTCCTGGTTGAATTGTTGTGCCTCGAATTCTAGTGGTATCTTGGTAAATGTAGCTATAGCCCTGCGTTCTTTTGTCAATGCACGCATGGTAGTAGCTCGGAGTTTCTCTCGTTGCTGCTACAAGACTGAGGTCAATATCAAATCTAGTGGGCATTGAGCTGGGTTATGGTCCTAGCCTTCACATAAGTAATAAGTAATCTTGCTCATAGGACATTCTCCAAGAAAATGAGTTCATTCACAACTACAGTACCTGATTTCGTGTTCACTAGCACAATGTCCTATCTCTCCACAGTAAGTACAGGTGCAATTCTTAAACTTATTCATCAGGTAATATCTCAATTGGTGGTGTTTCTCTAGGTAGCATTGTTGGACAAAGTGACCTTTCTTGCTACAATGGTTGCAGGCTTTGTACTGGAATACCTTCCTTTTGTGACACTTGGCAAATTTGTGGTCGATTCTGTCGCAGTTGGTACAAATAAAATCTCGTGTTGGCATCCCTTTCTACGGACATCGGGAGGCTAGATGTCCATCCCCGTCGCAATGGTAGCAGATCACATATCTCCCTGGATAATGGATTTTAGGAGGAAGGTATCTCATGCTATCATCCTAACGAAGTATTTCTTATGCCTTGATTCTTAACGACTCATCAGAGGGACACCGCAGACAAGGTATAGGCGGAGCGATCCAGGAAGCTTTGTCGTTGTTGTCCACCTGTTGTAACACTAGTGGTATGAGCTGAGTTTGTGCTGCCAAAAGCTGACTTAAGACTGGACCCAATCCTGTTGATGCTGACTGCTACCCCTGAGCTGAAGGATCTGAGGCACTATTACTAGGTTCTGAAGGCATTTGATTTCGACCAGCTGAAATTTGTGTATCCACCATCTGACAGGATGACACCCAGGTTAACAAGGAGAAAGGGAATAGCAAAGACAAGTGGTAAACTCGACTAAGGGGAATATAACTAATGGCAACCCTAAGTTAAAATACTCACTTAGCCGAAAAGGCAAACAAAAGAAGCAATGAACTCCACAACAAGAAACTTGACATGACTACAGCATAATGCCAGAAGCAAAACTATAGCTCACATCACACCCAACGGTAAAGAAAAAGCAAAATGATCAACACGATACTAAAGCTATATCAGAGTCCAAATCTAATGGCTTCTAATCTTCACGGTAATCTTCAATCCTGTCTTGAAATATTAGGTGCTACCCTGATCCAAACTTAACAACAAAGCTTGAAGTATTCCATGCCAATCTTCACTTTGATTAAGAAACACTTAGAGCATCTATGGATATTATGGGGATAAGAAGTCAAATTAAGTTTGAAAATAATATCTCAGAGGAGGTGAAGAGTAAGAATCCTAAGAGTGAGGTAAAAATAAAGAATTACTAGATAATCATTTGGTTGATTTGATTTAGAAAATAAAATTTGAAAACTTTGCTAATTCAACCATTCTAACTAGGGTTTCGTCCTACAGTCAATATAGCTCAGATACCACCTATGTTGAGACCCAAATTTGCTAATCTAGACTCTCATGTATATTCTGCACTAGTCCAGGATAACGTTAGTGCACATAGTATAAACAAAGATGAAATATTGACCATATCACGATTTACTAAGAAAAGACTCAAATATTATTAATAATTAGAGTTGCGACCTTATGGCCAAGTTTACAGATAATAGCCTGAAAGGCTTAAGAAACTTACAGCGGAAAACAGAAACTAAGCGTAGTAGTCATTCGACATGCCCACAAGCAATCAACTGGAGAGCGAAGTCCTAATTCGCGAAGTCATCGAAGTATCCTCCTTTAGGTACCTCCTGCTGGTGTGATTCTTCTCCTTCAACTGAGCAAATATGAATATAGCAGTGAGTACATAGAGTACTCAACAAGTCGTTTGTAATAAAGAATGTAATATAGTATGCAAGGCTTAGCAATAGAGGGATGAAAGGTTACTTTGTCGAAAGCAATAATTTAAAGTAAATACAATAAATAGACTGAAAAGCGAACCTTGAAAATGATTAATAAGTAAATAATCAAAGAAATTGAGAGTAACCACAAGAAAATCGACCATTCACTCCAATGAATCACCCGTGAACTAAGATTTACGTAATGAATCACGAGTGAACCAACCATTCACTTTCCAACTTAACACAAATGACACTACCCATATCATGGTACTCAAATTTTATAATTGTGGCTGACCACCATGTTCTAATATATCATTAAGTCAAAATTAATTAATTAAATACATGTGATGATAAACCAACGTACTATAAGCACGACTAAGCATACTACACGTACCATCAAAGTGACGACTAGTAATGCCTCACTAGATAATTACCCCTCCTAGTGTGACAATGGAACCATGGCATTCGAATTAAGGATGGATTAATCAATTTGGACAATAACTACCAATACAAATGTTTTATAATAAAATAGCGATTCATGATAATTTAGAACAAAATAATACATAATAGATTTGAAATCTGGGTTCAACATGATCAAAGGACATGACTTGCCTTGACCTTACTCAGTTAATGGCTCTTGATCTTCAAATCATGCTTCAGCTCCTTTGAAGGCGTTATCTAACGAGAGAGAAAATGAATGACACACAAAATAAAATAAAATAAAATTCAAATGAACTCCAAAATCTATAAAATTAGAACCAAAAGATAGAGCTCAAATTTAGATGAATTTAAGAAAAAGAATCGAATCAATTGAAGTTAGGACGGAAAAGAATGGGCTCTCGGAAAACTTAATCTAAAGAAAAATGGTGAAAATTAGAAAATATTACTATGCTGCAAACCTGGTGCACGAAAAGGCTAGTCTACGGTGAACCCAAATCATAGAATAGTACACGTGTGACTAGGCATGCTGATGTGCTACTAGGGCTGACGTGGCAATGATGTGGCTCTGGCGAGGCACAACACGTGGTGACACATCGGATCTAGGGCTGAGGTGGCAGCTGGCTCGGCTAGGGTTGAAGAGGCTCGGTCCACTAGTCTATGGCACAGTGCATTTGATGCATGGGCCTCGGTTGTCAGCGGCACTGTGCGCGGTGGACTAGGTGCACGGAGAAGACAAACCGTCGACCGAGTGCGCGAACCGAGGTGATGCTTCGGCAAATGAACAACGTCGGATGGGTAGCTGAGGGGTGGTAGCTGGTCGATAGTGAGGGTGGAGCAGCGAGGTGAGGATCACCAGTGAGAGGTCAACGGCGGGGAACGACGATAGAGTGGAGACTCACCGGTGGCACAGCCTGGCGAACGGCGACGGTGACTATAACCAAAGATGACAACGGTAGCGCGGAGGCGATGGTGCATAGGCGACGCGGCGAGCGGCGCAGTGGTGTGACAGGGAAAACCCAAGGTGTGACCTGGGCTTTATACCCAGACGCTGAGGAGGCGGGGTCGGGTACAGCGGTGATTCCATGACGGGCATGGTTCGGACACCGAGGGTAGGGCAGACACGGGCGTAGAGGAAGTCCTAGTCGAAGACGATGGTGGCAAGAGTCCGTGAGGACGACGACGCATGCACCGACAGGTGGACAGCCAAGATGCAAGGGCGTGGGTGAGAAGACATGGCCGATGGTTGACAAGTGTCGACCATCCAATGGAGAGGACGGTGGCCCGATGCTTGACATGCGTCGAGACGGGCAGGCCAGAGCGGGCTTACGCACGGGCTAGACTAGGCTTGGTCGGGCAGCTGGTGGGCTTTAGGTATTTTTGGGATTTTTATTTTTAGAAATTCAAATAAAATCTCTTGAGCTCTAGAAAATAGCAAACAAATCCAGAAAAATCACAGTAAATTCCAAAAAATTCCTTGAAATACAAGGAACCCAAATAAAATATTTCCAAAAAATGTTATTGTTTAATTTAGTCATATTAAATCCTTTCATTTAAATAAAATTCAACTTAAGCTTTTATTTAATTCGAGAAAAATCCAACTAGTGAATTTTATTTTGTCGAGGCATGGCGCTAGAAACTAGTAGGCTTGCCACATGCTCGTCTTATAGAGGCATGGCCTGTGAAGTAAAGAATGCTCGATGCAAAGCTATGCTTTGTCAAGGAAATGACCTTGAGCTTGATCACACTGCGCTGAGATGACATGTTGGCACTTGCCGAGGTGAAACCATCAATCCAACATGAGCGATATGTCAATAGATTGAGCTGGGCTAAGCCAAGGGAATGCCCTGTACGTTGAATCGTATCATACAGAGATGAAGCCATCGAGGAGTGTTGTCCCTCACCTGGCGAACTAACCTGATGACTAGAGGAGTGCGCTGGGGCGTGAGATACCAGAGGCCGATGGGTTGCATATGAGGCAAGGAGGCGTGAGTTGGATGACATATCAAGATGTGATCAATTGATGTATGCCAACACACTAAGATCTTCAAGACCAGTGTGTGTCCGAGACCAACCTGATGAGGCTTGGCCATTAAGGTGAGAGGATATGTGCTAGGTCGTTGTTTGCTCGACTTATCGAGGTGTGGCCTACAACACAAGGAGGCATACACCAAAGCACAAGGTACTTGACTTGCTGAGATGAGCAGGCATACGCCAAAACATGAGGTACTAAACTCATTGATGTGTGCCCTATGATGTGATGAGTCGTATGATGGAATGGGAGTAGCTCAACTTGACAAAACAAGCAATGGTGTGCCGAAGCGCGCTAATAAGCACGGTGCTCGACTCATCTAGGGATTGATTATGAGGCAAGGAGTACTCAACAAACTAGGGCGTGGCCTTCGACGGAAGGAGCTGATTTGGTTATCATTTGTTGTGGCTTGCTTTTCAATGTAGGAAGGAACTTATGGGTAATTTGTCCATTTCTTGGCCTTTGACCTTTCATGAAAGCATTTTCTAATTTGTTTGCCGATTCTTGTTGATGGCGTATGTTATTACCCCAACCTATCAGAAAAAACTTAGCGCTCGAGACTAAACTTGAGAGCACTTTGTAGATGGGGAGGGGCTGGAATGTCAACGCCTCCCATAAAAAAACTTAGCGCTCGACACCGTCTCCAATCAAAAAACTTAGCGCTCGAGACAATGATATAGAGTGCTTCATGGATGGGGTGAGGCCGGAATGTCACCATCTCCCATTGAAAAACTTAGTGCTTGAGAGCACTTCATGGTTGTGGAGAGTCTAAAATGAGGCTCGATAGCGCTTGTGTGTGCCTGCTCGACCTTACAAGGTAAGGAGAAGTCCACTCAGCCCTAAAGGGTAAGTATGTGTTCATTCAGCCCGGAGGGTGAGTATGTGTTCATTCAGCCCAGAGGGTGAGTATCCGTTCACTCGACCCTAGAGGGTGAGTGTTGTTCACTCAGCCCCGAAGGATTAGTGTCCATTCACTCATCCCCGAAGGATGAGTATGTGTTCACTCAACCCTGGAGGGTGAGTATCATTCACTTGACCCTAGAGGGTGAGTTTTGTTCACTCTACCCTGGAGGATGAGTGTTGTTCAATTAGCCCCAAATGGTTAGTATCCATTCACTCAGCCCCAAAGGGTGAGTATGTGTTCACTTGGCCTCGAAGAGTGAGAATCTATTCACTTGACCCTGAAGGGTGAGTGTTGTTCACTCGGCCCTAGAGGGTTAGTGTTCGTTCACTTGGCACTAGAGGGTGAGTATGTTCTCGCTTGGCCCAAGGACAAGGTTGTGGCTGCTCAACCCCGTAGGATGTAGCTTGCCCTTCAGGTGGGAAGGCATGCGCCGTAGCACTAAACTCAATGCGGTAAGGTGAATTGATCGTGCTAGGGGGAGGCCCTAGTTTGAGGAGACACCATCGAGGTGGAGCCAAGTTCGGCCAAGGTATACTATTGAGGTTGAGTTGAATCACACCGAGGACAAGCCATCGATACATGTTGGAGCTCATCGAGGTGAATCCATTGAATCAGGGGGAGCCCCTAGTGGAGGAGACATCATCGAGATGGAGCCAAGTTTGACCAAGGCAACACCATCGAAGTCGGCTTGTACCACGGCAAGACAAAGCCATCGAGATACGTTGGAGCTCACCAAGGTAAATAGATTGACCTAGGGGGAGCCCATAGTCGAGGAAATACCATCGAAGCAAATTGGAATTCGGCTGAGGCAAAGCCGTTGAGGCGTGTTGGAGTTTGCCAAGGTTAGGTGGAGGCCCTAGTCAAGGAAACGCCATCAAGGTGAAGCAAAAATCGGCCAAGCAAAGTTGTCAAGGCCAAGATAAACCATGCTAAGGTCAAGCCATCGAGATGTGTTGGAGCTCACCGAGGTGAATCCATCAAGCTAGGGGAGCCCCTAGTTGAGGAAACATCATTGAGGCGAAGCAAACTTCGGCCAAGGCAAAACCATCGAGGCCAAGATGAACTACACCAAGGCCAAGCCACCGAGATGTGTTGGAGCTCGCCAAGATGAATCCATCGAGCTAGAGAGAGCCCCTAGTCAAGGAAACATCATTGAGGCTGACTTGTACCACACCAAGGTGAAGCAACCGAGGCCTGTTGGAGCTTGTCGAGGTGAATCAATTGAGCTAGAGGAGCCCCTAGTTGAGGAAACGCTATCAAGGTAAAGTGAAGTTCGGTCAAGACAAAGACATTGAGGCGTGTTGGAACTCGCCGAGGTGAATCGTTCAAGCTAGGTGGAGCCCCTAGTCAAGAAAATGTCATCAAGGTGAAGCGAAGATCGGCCAAGCAAAGTTGTCAAGGCCAACATGAGCCACGCTAAGGTCAAGCCACCGAGGCATGTTAGAGCTCGCCGAGGTGAATCCATCAAGACAGGAGGAGCCCCTAGTCAAGAAAACTCCATCGAGGCGAAGTGAAATTCGGCCAAAGCAAAGCCGTTGAGACCAAGATGAACCACACCGTGGTGAATCCATCGTGCTGGAGGGAGCCCCTAGTTGAGAATACATCATTGAGGTGGAGCCAAGTTCAATCGAGGCAACACCATCAAGGCCGACTTGTTCCACACCAAGGCAAAGCCATCGAGACGCATTAGAGCTCACCGAGGTGAATCGATCAAGCTAAGGGAGCCCCTAGTCGAGCAAACGTCATTGAGGTGAAACGAAGGTTACCCGAGACAAAACTGTCGGGACCGAGTTGTCCAATGTGAGGCGGATGTCATAGTGCTCAATTCGCCCAGGCAGAGGTTAACGAGGTTGAGCTACACCTTGCTGGGCCGAATCAGTGAACACGATGGCTCATCGCGCGCATGTGTGTTTTGACTTAGGGGGTCAAGTGAGTCGCTTTCCAATGTCCTTATGCATGCGCATCGCCAAATCAAATGCCCCCTTGGTTTGAAAGGAGAGTTAAGAGACAACGATGCATGAGGTGTTGAATTCTACTTCCCGTGGGTGGGGGCATTCAAGCAGTGCACGCTTGTATTTGAAGGACGCCTCATGCCTGGGTGATGTAGCAGCAGTAGCGAGGAGCTCGAGCCCAGTTACTGTGGGGTAGCAACGGTGGACTCGACCAAATTTGCGGGCACAAAGCTTCGGCATGGCTAGGCGCTGATCCACGCAGAGGAGACATGGTGGAGTGGTTGTTCTCGACGCGACACTCTTGACCAGATCTGGGAATACGGTGTTGGGGCAGCGTTGGCGGCTTCCCTGACCTCGGATCTGGTCTGGCGGCGCGAACGAGCTAGCGGAGGCCGGCATAGACCTAGTCCAGCGGTCGAGCAAGCCCGGAGAATGGGAGAAGGTCAGAGGTGAGGCAAGCGGCGAATTGGTTTGCCCATCTTATCAGTGGATCTCCCCATGTGTTACATTTGGCAAAGTTGTCGTGATGTCACTTCGATGCATCTTACCTTGCTGAAATTATCATCAGCTCCAGATAGCGCAGGACCTTTTCCAACGGTGATCTATACACTGCTCTACGGCGCACGGAATAAGTAACGGAGCAGCAGTAGAAAATTTGCAATGACTGCACCCAAAAAGAGGGAAGGGCTCTGATGCAATGCTGCAGAGTCCAGGGGGCACGTATCGAGGCAAGGATCATCGGTACAAATGCTGATGAGATCGAGAGGGATTCGGCCCGAATCGCACTCGCCGGGCTGTGGGCCGCCAATCCGGCGCGTGAAGGGCCACGAGCCTGCGGTGCAACATACGGTGCGTGAATCTTACAGCTGCTCAACTTCAATTGATTGGTTGCTTACATAAGCAGCGTCTAACAAAAATTAGATTTTAAAATTTACACGTGGAAAGCAGACGTCGAAGCGTTAATGTTTACCGGGCACTGCGTGGTAACTACCGTTCAAGGCGTAGTAAAATTCCGTGATTATATACTTCGGGACTAGGGGTGCAATTGGAGCAAAAACGGTCGGTAATTGCTCATCCTGTATCTTATACCATATTTTTCATCGAAGTCGGAGTCGGACATGGATAGTGCCGGATACGAATACGAACGCGGATAGTATTAGTCATGAATACAGAGCGGATTCGATACGGTAACTGTATTTCATTGGATAACACGCAAAAACAAATATCCTAAATAATTAAATATAGATCATGCATATCAGGATAAATAATTAAATATAATATAGAAATATCATGTATTCGAAAGTTGAGTACAGAGAGCAATTTGTATACATACCAACTATAATGAACAGAATAGTCATCTGGAACCACTTCCTGAGGAGTATTACTGTGGCATCCCAAAATTTTGGTTTTTTTACTTATTTATTTATTTAATTGGTTTAATTGGATTTTCTCTAGAAATTAATTTCCTTTTTCTTAAATACTGTAATTAAAGCTTAGAGAGCAAGTTATTAATTTAGTTGAGTAATTGTGCCCAAAACAAGTCAAACTTATTTTATTTAGGTTCCTTACTTTTTCTGAATTTATGGGAATTTTCTGGGATTTATTTGGAGTTTCCTACTATTTTCTAGATTTTATTTTAATTTCTGGGATTTTCTGAAAATCAAAACCCAAAATAAAATTTTAAATCCTTTGCCAATTTGGGTATTACCGAATAACTAGCACCGGATATTACCGACTATATATCCGGATATTCTCCTATCCGATGGAAACTACTCTCCCGATTCTGATTCTGATTCTGACAATCACTATCCGATTCGATACCATATTCGGTAAAACCATCCGGTTACCGACTATTTTTAGGAAATACCATCTGAACTAACTCAGTCAGTTGGTTGGTTGGGAACTATCCGAACCGATTGTACCCCTATTCAGGATGGAACGATGCACATGCATCACGATATGTAGTACGTACTGTTAAAAACTACTACTATACAAGTTTGAAGCATATTTTCTATAATTCCAAAACTAACATAATTTAATACCATATTACTAAGATAAGGTGAATGAAACTAATATATAAGAAGAGATTTTTACCATTCTTTAAAAACTTAAACTTAAGACACGTAGTATAAGAAGACTTTGGCTAAATACACGTGTGAACACATATTTTCATGTTGTAAATCACGTGACTTGTGAATTACGCCACTTGACTATCAAGTTCACATTATTTTTACTGGAACATGCATCTCTCTCTGCTTGAATAAAATTTGAACGTTTGAATTTAAGACTTTATTAGGGCTAGGTTCTTTTTAGCTTCATAATTATGGCTTTTGGCTTTTGTTACATTAACTAGCTTCTGAACAGTACATCTTTTCAAGGCAGAGTCTATAAACTAATTGTATTAGACACTGTACCGACTTCAACTATTCCGGCTAAAATTACATGACTGCCTCTTTCTTCATACTCTCTCACGAACAACCAGAATTCAAAAGTCATAAGCCAAAAATTATTAGTCACAGCTCAAAAGAACTCACCCTAAGTATTGATGATAAGCAACTACCAATAGGTAAATTATTGGTTAATTGTGTTAGTTACTAGTGAGTAAATAGCTGGTTAATCACTTCAGTTCATAGTCTGCATCTATATATATGCATGGAGGTGTCTAGATATTTGTGTCTCGAATCACTGGCTCCTCTATTTCTTTTCATTCCTCCTGTAAATCTGTGTTGCTATATTGCGCCACCTAAACCTTGTTGACTCTTCTTTTCGATGTGCACTATGAAGGAGGGAATCGGTATCTCCAAGACATTGCTGTCGTGAAGACCTATACAGGGGTGGCAATAAGATTGCTGGGCAGCACACGTTTACACGATCATCTATTTCGCTGCTTTATCTATGTTCTGCACTGCATCGTACCTACACTATTTCCTGTTCTTAATGAGGCCC
Organism: Dendrocalamus latiflorus; assembly: GCA_017311315.1. Classification (NCBI taxonomy): domain Eukaryota; kingdom Viridiplantae; phylum Streptophyta; class Magnoliopsida; order Poales; family Poaceae; genus Dendrocalamus; species Dendrocalamus latiflorus. The sequence goes on along the minus strand of CM029651.1, from coordinate 14,508,831 downwards.
AACCGTAAGTTTTTCGTATGACCGATCAACCATGTCTAAATTATTTTTCTACATATATTTTAAAGTATAATATGTTGCCTGTCATTAGCACTGATTTATACGTCACTAGTTATTTATAATGTTTGCCTTCTAGTAAAATCTAAAATTAAAATTTTACATATTTCTAGCACGTACAGTTACTGCCGCCCTTTTCTATGTGCCCCGTAAAGTTTATGGGCCGGGAGTTAGCTAGATTGGTGCTAGTTTTGGAGTTTTTCGCCTCTCTAAAACTTTAATCCTTATTTTGGCAAAGTTTGGCAAGAATTCTTAAATTCTTAAACATTAAGACCTCATTTAGATGGACTAAATTCTTGGGCCATCCACGTGAATGCCGACCTATTCTGGCCCATCCAAACAAGATCTAATGGTATGTTTTGGTTGGTAGCCGTATATTGCCAAACATTTTTTTGCTGAAGCGCGGTGCGCCATATATTTTGTAGCCGCCATAACTGTGGCAAATTTTAGCTAGAAACTGTAGCATACCACAAGTATAACAAATGCTTTCCTATCTTATTTATGTGTTTTATTCAATTTCTACGCTTTTAGAATCTGAGATTCAAAGAGGACCAGATGGCAATATCAGAGCATTGTTCACTGCTGCTCGACATGGGTCGTATTTTTTAGAGAGGAAAAGAATGGCTGCAACTTGCAAGATGCATCTGAAAGAAGAGAAAAAGAATGAGCCCCACTTCTTCTCTTCAATTTTCTGGCCCATTAGCATGTCTATTTCTCTACTATTATATAAAGAGGAGTTGGTGGTCGTTGGTGCGTTCTCCTCTCCCCTCCTTACAGCCATCTGATTTGATCTGGATTATTCATCTCTCCCTCCCCCCTCTCTCTCTCTCAGGATACAACCGCCCACACCCTCCACTTTTCCCATCTCCTCACGTATTCTGGTCACCCTTCTCACTTTGTCGCTTGCTCTCCAATGTTTGATATGTGAAGTTGGTCAGGCAGTAAGTTCCATCTCATTATTTTTATGACTCCGTTGCAACGCATGGATCTCTAACTAGTTTTAGCTAAAAGGGAGAGGGATTCGGGCCGATACCATGGAGGGCTCATCGGAGGGACAAAAGTAAAAGGAGGCGGCCGGAGGAGCAAGAAGCACAAGACGGTGAAGGGGTGAAGAAGGTGAGGATGACGCAAGAGCGGATCCTCAAGATGCTGTCATATGGGCTGAGGCCCCTCCCCGGCCTGAGGGAGGAGCTCCTGTCCAACCTCCCGAGGCCGACGGAGCATGTCAGGGAGGTGCTGGCCAAGGCGGGCGCCGAGCACGAGAAGGCCAACGAGTGCATCGCCATGGAGCCCCGGATCTGGGTGGAGCTCATCGCCAGAGGCTATGTCGAGGCCGAGGTCCTAGATGAGGACGGCAAGATTAGGACATTTGTAGCATTGTTTGCCCTAAAATTACCAAATATAGCCTCCGAAGCGAAAAAATTTCATTTTTGGCTCCCTATGCGACCGCGGGACTACGAGGTGGTGACACGTGTTAGTCGTGAAGTCCAGGACCTCACGACTAGCACTGTAGCTTAATCGTGCGGTCAGGGACTGTACGATTAAACTGTAGCATGCAGCGGTACGATCCATGAGCTGCCCCAAGTCGGGCACCGCATGTCTCCCGGAATTCATGCGCTCGTGGACCACACCGCTGCATGCTACAGTTTAATCGTGCGGTCCCCTACTGCATGATTAAGCTACAATGCTAGTTGTGCGGTCTCGGACCACACGACTAACACGTATCGCCACCCCGTAGTCCCGCGGTCGCATAGGGGGTCAAAAGTGGAATTTTTTCACTTCAGAGACTATATTTGATATTTTTAGGGCAAATAGTGCTATAAATATCCAAACTTCGAGGACGACGACCAAAACGGCCGAGGAAAAGCTCCTAGTAAGCTAAATGCGCTATGTAATGTAGGACTAGTTATTGGACTCCCTCTAAATGGGCTTACGCCCATAAATTATTTCTGTCTCATGAATAAGCATATGCAATTAGTAATGTAATCTAGGGCTAGATGAGATTGAGTCATATGATGTTAATTAGGGTATTTCATGATGATTTGCATAAGATATTGCTATTACCAATCGTAATGGGAACTCAACTGCGATTGATTCATTGGACTGTCAAAAGAGCTGGAGAAAATATGCACGATTATTTCTGTGCTGTGCAGGGAACATCGTGGTGCTCTTTCTGTAGGATCAAAGATAGCAACAGAGGAGGATAAATGATACCTCAAAATATTTCTCCAAGTATGTATCAATCTTTCACTCCAATAGCTACAAAGCTAAGAAGATTATGATGAAAAGCCAACACACAACCTAGCAAATTAAGAAGCTGAAAATTCAAGGAATAAACAATAATTTTAGTATTACTCCTACAGTACCACGGTAGAACCGCTTGCTACAGTAAAATCATTATTGACGCTGTAGTGCTCGATAGTACCGAGACTACAGAAAAATCAACACGGGAACAGTAAAATTAGCGTGATTTTAAAAATTAAAATTGATGGAACTTTTGATCCGTAGTTTTTGTTTGGGCTTACAGCTTAGTTTTCTACCGTAACTAGTTTCAAAGTGATTGTCTTTTCAAGATGGGGTTTACAAGTTGACTGCAGTAGACACTATTTCAATTTCATTTATATCAGCTAAAATCGCATATGAGTGTCTCCCTTCGTATTTTCTGTCACGAATGGTAAGAACTCAAAAATTTAAGTCAAAAGTTATAGTCTACTAGCCGAGTGCTTGTGCGTTGCAACGAAATTCAAATAGCAGCATGACATGTAATTTAAAATAAATTAATCCATAGCTCCAGCTTGGTTTGCAAAATTGAAAGAAATAGAATTATAGGACATGAAGTGACAAAGAAGAAACAAGAAATGCATTGACACTTACGTGAGCCCTGTGATGGAATATGCTTTATTAGGAATCACGGTAGCATAAAAAATGCAGAGGAGAAAGTAACAATGACATAATAGATCATTGATTACCACACTATTATATAGCTCTAGATTACAGGTAGTCATTTTTAATGTCTACAAACATAGCAACTTCCACCGAATGTTTTCATGTTAGCTTTTAGTTCATATTTCTCATTGCACTCTTTTGACAAAAATGGCAATCACATCTACCATTTGAAGTGAAGGTTGAGTTCATCTTTCTTGGTAGATACTGGACTTATTTGTCCATAACAAACAATGAAGATATCTTATTATGAAGCAGACTTCTTGGGTTCTCAACCTCGGCAATTACTACCTCTATCCCTCCTACCAAGCAGAATGATTGCTCATGAGGGCACTCCCAACCTGAAACTAGAGGTAGTTTCTATAACATTAAATACTATGCCACCTAAGCAATTTTGCTGATATGGCAACTGAGTTAAGGAAGAGAGAGAGGAGAAACAGTAGACGTCGTTTCTTATATCAGAAACGGAGTCCTCTCGTGTTCCAAGGCTGAAGGAAACGATCCCCTGCGCGTTGGGCCGTTCCCATCGTTTCCTCCGCACCTCCCTCCCGGATCCCCTGCGCGGACTCCTTTCCCCTCCTCTCGCCGCCGCTTTTCTCGCGCGCCCCCGCTCGCTCCGTCCCGCCGTCCCGCGCGCGCGCCCCCCGTTCGCTCCCTCCCCCGCGCGCGCCCCCCGCTCACTCCCTCCCGCCGTCCCGCGCGCGCGCCCCCCGCTCGCTCCCTCCCGCGCGCGCGCCCCCCACTCGCTGCCTCCTGCGCGCGCCCCCGCTTGCCCCCTCCCCCGCGCGCGACCCCCGCTCGCTCCCTCCCGCGCGCACGCCCTGCTCGCTCCCCGCGCAAGATTTATCGCGCGCGCCGCACACTCGTACGCCGGCGCCTGCTTCCATCTTCCTGCGTGGACGACCAGCTTCAAGCATGATGTTTTGCTGTATTGGCCAAAGATTTCATTGTAGCTGTTGCTTTTATTGGGAAAATGATAGATTAACAAGTCTGAACTCTTTACGATAAACTTTGTGTTCATTTGTGTTGTTCAATGAGATACTTAGGTAGATATTCTTGTTTTTTCTTGACAGGCATCTCTTATAGAAATTTTTTGCCATCTGATTGATACTCCTGGAGTGTTAATGCTGTTGATCTAGTATTTTTGCCGTTGGAGTGCGATAAGTGAGAAACTTGAAAAATTCATTGAACCATCCAACCCCACACAGTCATTGTACCATCCACAGCTGATCCATCTCTTTTTTGTGGTGTATTTAAGTTGTCCTCTATATAGAAACTGCTATAGAAATCATGGGTTGGGAGGGATAGTTTCTAAGGATCATTAATTGTGCTCTCTCCCTCTTGGAAACTGTCCATGGAAACCATGGGTTGGGAGTGCCCTGAAGGTCATTGTACTTCCATTTGGAAACACCCCTGCATGTTTCAATAAGGCAAACACATCCATTTCGAACACATTAGCTAACAAGTCTTCATTTGGAACACATGTATAAATGAAGATGAGAATTCTAATGGAATTTTTCAGATCAATGCTATTGGCTAACAAGTGGATCCTATCTGTACTTGACGAATTTTATACAAAATCCTAACTCTCGCACACTGGCTCGCGCAGACGCGCACTGTCTCGGGCTCTCGGTCTCGGCTCCATCCACCAAAAGCCCCAGCCGCCGCCTCTTCCTCCAAATCTCCGCTCCTCGCCATTTCCTCGCACTCGGCGGTCTCCTTCTCCGCGCCCTGCGCCGCTGCTGCCTCCTCCCGGCCTCCTCCCCGCGCAAGAAGATGCTGCTTGAGCTGCCCCCGTTCGGCTCCGCGCGCGCGCCCTCGCCATCGCCGCCGCCTTCCCCGTGGCAGCGCTCCCCGTCCCCGGCCACCACGCCGCCTTCGCCGTCGCGCGGCGCGGGGTCCCCCGCCAGCGACTTCTCCTTCCCGTCGGCGCTCGCGTGGACTTCTCCTTCTCCTTCCCGACGACGCCCACGGTTCCCACTGCCAGCGGCTGCTTCTCGTTCTTGGCTTCGCCGGAGCGGCCGACGACGTCCTCCGCAGGCCCCACTGCGGGCGGCGGCTTCGCGTTCTTCCCTTCGCCGGGGCACTGATGCAGTGTAGCGCCGGTCAAAGAACTCGCCTGGATACCACAGATGAATCTTCTTGTCAGTGGGAGCTGGGATAAGACCTTGAGGTGAGGAAATTTGCACAAACAACAAATTACATTGAATTCCTTTAGAATTAGCTGGTACATTAGTGTTTGGTGCTGTCCAATGTTTTATTGCTTGTGATATATTCATAACAGGGGAGCACTGATGCAGTGTCCACTTAGATAATCTCTACTTTCTAGAGAACCCTGCGACATTATCTTCAAGCATCACAAACTTTGTTCCCCTAAATTCCTAATGCTTAACATACAAATAGAAATGACCTACAAATCAATTTTTCATTGCCACAGTGTCTAACCAATTTTTTCCAACCTTCTTCTATGCATTAAGGTACTGGGACATTCGACAACCTCAGCCAGCGCATGTTCAGCAACTTCCTGAGCGCTGCTATGCTCTCTCACTTAGTTATCCTCTCATGGTGGTTGGCACTGCTGATCGCAACGTAATAATCTTCAATCTGCAGAATCCACAGGTAACTTATATATCTTTTGTGATGCTATAGATGGTTTAGCTTGTACTCTGGTTATGTACACGGATGCAGTGGAGATGTACACAGTTTATTTCTTATGTAGTGTTTACACATATTCTGTTTTCTAACTCAACTGCTAGCTACTATAATTTAATTTCCACGCAGGCACTTTGTGACTTTTTTCTAAGTCTACTTTTGGCCTTTTCTGTTAGTGTTATTACAAATTACATGACAATGACATTGTTTCATTAAAGTATTCTACCCTAGTGAGTAAATTTTCAATATAACCATTGCCCCTTGCATTCAGTGCCTCATTTCAGTTCATTTTTTGATGAGTCAAGTGTTTTCAGTGGTTCTGTCTCAAAAAAAAGTTCTCAGTGGTATGTGAAATGGATTGATCAAATAGTTTGCCTCTCTTAGTTGCTGAAAGATTTGAGAATTTGAAACTGCGATACACCCTATCATGGTTTAGAACTTCTCAATCATGTAGGTGTTAGGTTTCTCATTCCTCATGCGATGAATATTTTTAGTTGGAGTAAAAGGTATGGAAGGTGAAAAATTGACAAGGACATGAAATGATTCCTTTTCTTTTACTTTTAGAGTGTAAAATATAAGCAATGAATTGCTGTCGCTTTTGTCTGATACAATAGAATTTCCATGTGTTTATCGCCGCAATAATGTACATATATATCTCACATTCTCAAACTGTTATTTGCATATTTGACATTCTCATTACTTTGTAACAGGCTGAATTCAAGAGGATTGTGTCACCTTTGAAACTCCAGACAAGGTGTTTTGCTGCATTTCCTGATCAACAAGGGTTTTTGGTAATGGCACTTTTTCTGTTTGATCCAAATGTGTGTTCCTATTTGCTCGTTTTTCCAATGACTTTAGCTCTTCCATTTACATCATCTCTGTGGTTAACTAGTACATACAACTACCTTCTCGTGGCATGTATGTCCTATTATTCTTGGTGAAACCATTTCTCCCTATGTGTCAATAGTCCATAGAATTTATTGACCTTAGTCCGTTGTGCGCTTTATTCCTCATTCTTGTTCATTTGATACCCGTTGTCAACTGCTTTTCTTTTGTGCTTTAGTTTGGCATCCTTGTTTGAAGCCATTACATTAGTCTCTTTGTGGTAGCAGATAAAAGTTCAGTTATTTCTATCTTTTTAAAAAAACTTTTGATTAAACTATAACTTGTTTTGAAGGTTGGATCGCTAGAAGGACGAGTTGGCGTTCATCATGTGTATGACTCTCAGCAAAACAAAAACTTTACATTCAAATGTCATCGTGATGGCAATGAGATATACTCTGTTAACTCATTGAACTTTCATCCAGTAAGATCCTTTCTTCTGTAATGTTTTGGTTTAGCTGCTCCCTGAGATTGTAGGAAAATTCTTTGAGACCCTCAGATTGAAGGCATCAAATGTTTAATTTTTCAAATTTGTAGAAGGAAATTTCTTAGTTTCGTTTCTTGATCAGTATACTCAAATTTGATCAGTATACTCAAACATGATCGTTTCTTGGCTTATTGGTCGATCGAGCCAAACATACTCTTATGTGATGAACTCTGAAGCTTATGATCTCCTCTGTGTGGATTAAGTGCTAATCCTGTGCCAAAATTTGTTCATGAAATTGCATCTCGATTATTCTTGATTGCCAATTCCAGTTCCGATTTACCTGCAGAACACTGCATGTATTCTTGCGGTTAATTGTTATTGCTTCATTTCTTTGTGATTTACGGAAAGCATGGGTATTTGTGACTTTGTGATTTGTGTTCAATTCTCATTATTTGTTACTTTGTGACTCAGTTCGCGGGTAAACGGGTATACCCGCGGGCGACGGGTATGGGCGAGGTTTTTCACCCGTCATCTTTCACAGATATACCTGTGGGCGTAAATCGGGGCCGCGAGTACAGGTATGGGCGAGCACTACCCGTACCCGCCGCGCCCAATTGCCATCCCTAGTCTCGGCGGCGATGCGGCGGCCATCGAGGAATCCCCTGTCCATGTACTCTAGCAGGATCTGGATCTCCCCGCCGCACTCGTACATGCCGTGGCAGCGGACCACGGCCGAGTGCTCGGCCGTGCAGAGGATGGGCTCTCCCGTGAGATTTGCCACCGCACCGTGTCGTCGTGGTTCCCATACAGCACCTTGAGCGCGTAGGCCCACCCCATGGCGTGGTGCAGCACCATCCACACCGTGCTATCCGCACAGCTCCTGATGTGCCACACGCGCTCCACCTCTGAGAGCTAGGGCGACAGTGTGGCGGAGGGGGCGCCAGTAGCCGGGGTGGGCCCAGCGAGGGGGCCAGAAGGAGGAAAGGGGCAGGAGGGGAGCGGGATGGCAAGGGAGGTGGGGATGGAGAGGGCAGTAGAGATGGGGAGGGGTGGTTTTTCTGGTCGTGGGAAGCGGTTAGGGAGGAACCTGCGTGGTTCGGAGGGAGTATCATAAGATCGGACGGCTATGGAGAGTTGAGGGAGAATGGACGGTTATAGAGAGCTGAGAAAGAATGTACTAACGATCACCATCAAGTTTTACACACTGCTATGCAAAATATTAACAGAATAGGGCTATCCGGCTATGCTAAAAAAATTGGTTCGAAACCAAAAGCCCCATTGTCTTAAGGAAAAAAGACGTGGGCCATCCCCTCATTCACACACTTGGTCCGTACATAACCGGAGAACCCCCCAGAGGCAGGCAGTGCGGCCGGCGAGACATTCGCTCTCTTGAAACTCGGCATATAAACGCCTCCACGACCCCCACGTCCCACCCGCTTCTCGGCCATCCCTCCCTCCCACGTTCTCGCCCGCGCACAACAATCGCGCGCCTCCGCAAACCAACCCACCACCCAAGAACCGAGAGAGAGAGAGAGAGAGAGAGAGAGAGAGAGATCTCCAGGCGAGGCGATCGAGGCAAGATGAGGGAGATCCTGCACATCCAGGGCGGCCAATGCGGGAACCAGATCGGCGCCAAGTTCTGGGAGGTGATCTGCGACGAGCACGGCGTCGACGCTACCGGCCGGTACACCGGCACGGCGCCGCAGCAGCTCGAGCGCATCAACGTCTACTTCAACGAGGCCAGCGGTTGCCGCCACGTGCCGCGCGCCGTCCTCATGGACCTCGAGCCGGGCACCATGGACTCGCTCCGCTCCGGCCCCATCGGCGGCATCTTCTGCCCCGACAACTTCGTCTATGGACAGTCCGGCGCAGGGAACAACTGGGCCAAGGGCCACTACACCGAGGGCGCCGAGCTCATCGACGCCGTCCTCGACGTCGTACGCAAGGAGGCCGAGAACTGCGACTGCCTCCAAGGTATGTGCATACACGGCTACCTCTAGATTCTTGGTTTTGCACTCGTTGGTGAACTGTTTGTTTCATTCTATTCATGGCATTCTGTGAGCCTGTTTCTGGATTCAGAGCAGCGCGTGGTATTATCGTTGAATTGCTTGAATTGTCTGATAAAAAACTTTGAAACAGAGCGGGGAATGCTCATTTCATCAAAATCTTGGTAAGATAATTTTAAATTTTATTGGATCAGTTTAGAATTGATGGGAACCGGAAACCTCCTGCTTTTGGGTCTAGGTGGGATGAAAGTGTGATCTTGCTGGTTTTTGTTTTTCTTGGTAAGGACAGTATTATATTTCACATTATTAGCTTGTTGCAGCAGAAGTCTATATATATTGCATGGAAAAGAACTCTGCCTATGTGGCAGCATTGATAAGCAGTTTTGGATATGTAGCTCGCGGGCCTCAGCCAAAAGATAGAATCGGTGTTTCTAGTTATGAAACTGTACAATCTGTGGATTCAGCGTAGTGCATGAAAATTCGACTGTCCAATTTACGGATCAAAACAGATCGCACACTCGTCTGACGTGCTGCAAATTTCAGGTTGGCTATGCAAATGTGTCGTTAAATTTAGTTTGATTTGAGTACGAGTACCAACACTACCATTTGGTGAATCCAAATTCAGAGTAGATGGATAGGACCATTTGTAGTAAATCGAACAGAACCACATCATTTTAAATTATTGTTTTCAGTCCCATCGCATTACAACATCAGTACTCTTTCATTTGTTCAAGCCATACATACGTCGTGTGTCAAGCTGCTCCATTGGCTGATTTCCAATGACATGATTGGGATTAAAGTGGGTGAGAAATTGAGGTGTAATATCTTTTCAGGAAATGAAACACTGTGACTAAGTATGCCCGCCCGTTATGTTCTGAAAGCTAGCTAGACACAGACACTTGAAACCCACACAATAAGTTCATTATTGAACACTTGAAGCTACATAATACTGCTTATGCTGGCTGGATACTGTCTTTCCCTTGAAACCTTAACTACAATACTGCTTATGTTGCCCGGATTCTCTCTTTTCCTTAGGCCTTAACAAACTTGAAACTAAGTTTTTTCAAACTTAGTTTGTAACTTGAAACTAAGTTTCAAACTTGAAACTTAGTTTTTTCAACGCGCAAAAAAAAAGTAACGACTTACGGATATTCATAGGCAAGGAAAAATTCTGGATTTTGTGTTCGTTGTCTTATCAAGCTTTGAGGAGAGTGCATCATATAAATGATTCCAGCGATCCATGATTTGTCTTTGAATTGTGAACGTGAACATATGAGTGAATGAATTTACAGAGCAGTAAATATCTCCGGGTTGTAATTCCTGAAAACTAGATTTGTCGTTCAGAGATGGTTTCCAGTCCTTCACGTGGTAGACAATTTGCTTGTCGGTCAGCTACGAGCTTTCAGTACCGAAATACGTTACATCACACGTCGACATCCTTTTTATAGCCGGTGAAGGTTCATGAGATTACCATCACACTAATAATGTACTAATACAAAACATCATCACGCTGTGATTACTGACAGTGTTGCACGACCTAACACAATAAAGGAGGTATCAGCCAATGGCAATAGTGTCGGTGGTGGCTGCAGTGAACGAGACACTGAGACAGGCTGTTGCCAGTGGCTGGTAGTTGGGTAGAATGGACGGATTAGTGATGTGCTGCTTGCTTGCTTATGCGTACTTGCATGATTGCATTTGGACTTGCATGAGGTGAAATGGATTATAGTACACCTAATGATAGCAGCAGCAGATCTGTTCGGTTACAACATCAACTAGAGATTGACATATTTGTAATGAGCTGTTGAAATCAAGATTATGTTTTGTTAAGAGTATATGGACATGATTAACCCGGCCCGAGGTTGGAAAGGATTAATAATGTGGTGCTCAATTCCAGCATGGTCGCGTCTGTAGCTGAAGAAGCATATGCGGTTTGCCCTTTTTAAACTGTACATTGGAATATCGGATCTTTTACAGGACTGACTTGATCGGTGTCTGTATCTGAATAGTAAGAATTCTGATCATTTTTCAGTAACTTTTTGTGCTCATGAAATGAATAATGAATCAGATAGTCATGTAGCGATGCCCTGCAGAACTGTTGGACTGTTGCACATGTTAACTGAAACTGTCATATGATTGTAAGCAACGGAAATCATGGCCGTTTGCATCAACATGCTACGAAGTAGTAGTATGCAGTATGGACTAACATGGCTGGACATTTGAAACAGGATTCCAAGTATGCCACTCTCTGGGCGGAGGCACGGGTTCCGGCATGGGCACGCTACTCATCTCCAAGATCCGGGAGGAGTACCCGGACCGCATGATGCTGACCTTCTCCGTGTTCCCGTCCCCCAAGGTGTCCGACACCGTCGTGGAGCCCTACAACGCGACGCTGTCCGTGCACCAGCTCGTCGAGAACGCCGACGAGTGCATGGTCCTCGACAACGAGGCCCTCTACGACATCTGCTTCCGCACCCTCAAGCTCACCAACCCTTCCTGTAAGCATGCATGCAGAACGCCAATGCCAATTGTTCACAATGCACGATGCCAATTGCTCAATCGATCGATCTGATCCTGTTGCTTGAACGAATCGATGCAGTTGGTGACCTGAACCACCTGATATCAGCGACGATGAGCGGCGTGACGTGCTGCCTCCGGTTCCCGGGGCAGCTGAACTCGGACCTTCGAAAACTGGCGGTGAACCTGATCCCGTTCCCGCGGCTGCACTTCTTCATGGTGGGGTTCGCGCCGCTGACGTCGCGCGGGTCGCAGCAGTACCGCGCGCTGACGGTGCCGGAGCTGACGCAGCAGATGTGGGACGCCAAGAACATGATGTGCGCCGCCGACCCCCGGCACGGGCGGTACCTGACGGCGTCGGCCATGTTCCGCGGCAAGATGAGCACCAAGGAGGTGGACGAGCAGATGATCAACGTGCAGAACAAGAACTCGTCCTACTTCGTGGAGTGGATCCCCAACAACGTCAAGTCCAGCGTCTGCGACATCCCGCCCGTGGGGCTCAAGATGGCCTCCACCTTCGTCGGCAACTCCACTTCCATCCAGGAGATGTTCCGCCGGGTCAGCGAGCAGTTCACCGCCATGTTCCGCCGCAAGGCCTTCCTGCACTGGTACACCAGCGAGGGCATGGGCGAGATGGAGTTCACCGAGGCCGAGAGCAACATGAACGACCTCGTCGCGGAGTATCAGCAGTACCAGGATGCCACCGCAGAAGAGTACGAGGAGGAGGAGGACCCCACCGCCGAGGAGGAACACGCCTGATCGATCCACCAGTTGCTTCGGCTACGGCTCTACCAATCAAGTCTCTCTACATCTATAGTACATACGTATATTGCGGCGTATGCAGTACTGCTGCTTGTGTACGTACGTACCTACGCTTTCTGTGTGCTAGTGCTTTTCTTGTCCTCATGATCCTTGTCATCGTTGTTCAGGTTATTTATATTTGTTTGTTCATGTACTACTGGGGATTATTTTGTTCTCTCTGTCTAGGTGTTAGGAAAACATCTACTTCATTCCCATGTAATTAACGTTGCCTGTGTTTCCTCCGTTGCACACAGAGCTGGGACTTGGGCCGTGCCGGCACGGCCCGGATCCATCGTGCTTTGTGCCGATTCGTGCCGTGCCGGCTCGGCCCAGTCATCTCGCCGTGCCGTGCTGTGCCGGCCCACGTTGCCTCCGGCCAGGCCCAAGCATAGCCCAAAGCCCACCGTACCAGCGTTTGTGCCGTGCCAGCCCAAGCCCAGCCCAAAATTACTATACGCGAAGGCGGTGGCGACGGTCGTCATCTTCCTTTCTGTCGTACCCGCCTCGTTTAAAATTAGTTGAAATTGAATTAATTGCATAAAAATATGGGCACACAACAACATAAATATTTCGGGAAAAGGTGGAATTTCTTTGATATTTTAGAAATACAATGTTACTGTCTCGTTAAAAACCTTACGCCCCAGAGTGGGGTTTCCCGAGTAAGGAAAAGAGTACAGTAACAATATATGTATATACAAAATATTACAACATGCGTAGATAATATCTACTCGGCAATGTCTAGGTCAGCATACGGCTGTACGATTTCGGGATCTTCCAGTTGATGTTGTTCTCGCTCTTTGGCTAATTCCCAGTGTTTGGCACATGTGATTGCCTCCATCATCCTGGGCGTAAGGGATGATCTTCTTTCTTCTATTATTCTCCCTACCGTACTGAAAGTTGCTTCTAAAGAGACAGTGGACACTGGCACCAGGAGAACATCCCGTGCGAAATGTGACAACACAGGAATGTTCTTCCACCACTCGAGCAAGTCTATCTTGCTTCCATCAGTAAGATCAGGATCAATGTTTGCAAAATTATGCTCCAAATAGTGGTTCAACTCCGAGACAGAATTCCGCTTGGAAGATGCCTGAGACTGAGAGGATGAATAAGTAGACTTGCCCTTTAGTCTCTTCCACAAGTGTGATCCAATGCTTATCTTCCCATGTTGCGTCTGCTGTGAGGCCTCCGATCTTCCGCTGCTGGCAAACTTATCATGATACAAACAAAAAACACGAAAAAGCTCCTTTTTGACATGTTCGAAAGCTTCTGAAAAATCTAAGCTAAGACATTCACATATCCCCTCCATAGCTTCCTGTAAACCTGCCAACTTTTTTGTAGAATAAAAAATAATAGCAAAACAATACAAGTGTGAAAGAGAACCAAAATATTTAACAAATTTTTCTTCCATTGCTACGACGGCATGGCCTAAAATAGCATCGTCCCTAGATTTAGCAATTTTATCTGCAATTAACCAAATAAACTCTATAACTAAGCAAGAGGTAGAATAATAAATACCAAATAAAACCTTTGTTGCTTTATAAAAAGGTTTTAAAAACTCTCGAAAATGCCTAGCAACCTGCCAATCTGAATTAGTAACTAGTAATTCATTATTTTGACAGTTAGCATTGACAAAAACGGATATGATATTTTCGTGACCTTGTATCTTTTTTAGCATGATATATGTTGAGTTCCACCTCACCTTCATGTCAAGGTCAAATTCTCTTGGCTCTTTCCCATTAGCTGCACAGTACTCCGCGAACCTAGCTACCACTTGTGGAGAACTTGCGAGGTAACACGGATACTGTTCAGATATGGACCAATTACTTGCATACCATCTTGAACATGTTGTTCAAGATGTGGCATACACATCTCTGGTGGAGGACATAACCACCAATATATATTTGTAATCTTGGGGTGAGGATGTTCATAGCCGTTGTGTTTGCCGATGCGTTATCTAGAGTTATAGAAACAATTTTATTATCTATCTTAAAATCATCAAGTACATATAATATAAGCTCGGCAATTGCCTCTCCCGTGTGCGATTCATTTATTAGTTTAAATCATATGACTCTTTTGTTTAGTTTATAATTATCATCTAAATAATGAGCTACAACACTAAGGTATGCACTTCTTTGGTGGGATGATGTCCAAATATCGGAGGTTATGGCAAAAGAATACTGAACTTGTTGGAATTGTTATTTTAACTCTACCAGTTCTTTTTGATACATCCGTAAAATATCGGATGTAGTAGTCCTCCTACTAACATGTTGGTACTGTGGGCAAAAGCCGCGTTGGATCATTCTTTTGAATGCGCGACTTTCACCCATCCTAATCGCTGATCTTCTGAAACTATATATCTAGCAATTTCCTCACGTGCATTAAGCGGGTTGTATACCCAAGTACTTACAGAGCCATCGGCCTCGAAGTTCAGTTGTGTTTGTACTCCTCCTCCCCCTCGGCCCTGTGCCGCCATCTTGCGTAAGCATGCTTTGTAGTGGCGGTTCAAGTGTCCTGTCCCTACAGCTGTACGAGCACTTAATTTAGCATTACAATAATTACAAGTTGCGATATCTACCGTTTCACCGTCTCGGATTTTCTGGCTCCAGGTCATGTGCTTCCAGCATTCCGCCCTTCGTGCAGACCCGCCAATGTTGGCATCCATGGACGGGGGAGAGAATTCCGGTGTGCCTGTTGCTCCCTGGTACTCCTCATAGCCCTCTGTACCGTCCATATGACGGTCATCCATGCCGTAGTCTCCCATGCTTGGCGAGAGCCGACGAGCATCAATGGGGGTTAGAGGAGGACTAGGGGAGCGACGGCGAGAGCTTGCACTAAGTCGTCCCGCTGTCCTTTTCGAGCTTCGATTTCTCTGCATACTGCTTGATTGCTCCCTGGAACTGCGACTTCTTGGTAACATGGTGATTAATTAATAAATAAGAAATATAAATACAATAAATATGCTTGTGAAATTAGAAGTAATAAATAAATAAATAAATAAATAAATAAATAAAGAGTACAAATGCAGAAAATATATGAAATAAACTTGTGAAATGAGAAGAAATAAATAAGACGCTCGGTGAAGAAATGTGAAGCGGAGTGAAGAAATGGAGCTTGTTAATCTGTGATGCTCGGAAGAAATTGCAGAGCGGAGGGAGTGAAGAATGAAGCAATGCGATTATGCTGGGAAGATGCAGAGCGGAGGAAGTTAACTTATAGGTATAAATCTGAACGTTATCTTGTGAACGTTAATTTTCCAAACGTTACATTCGAACGTTACTGAACATTTTATCAGCTTTTTTTCAGCTTTTTTCACATCATCTTTTTCTTTTCCCGTCCGGCCCCCCTCCTCCATCCTTTTTTTCCCACCGCCCACCGTCCCCACGCACGCCACGTCACCCGCTGGCCCCGCTCCCTCTGTCCTCCGGCCCTCTCCCTAGTCCCTCCAGTGTCCAGTCACTTCAGCGCAGTCTACTCCCCAAAGTCCCACGCGCGGCCGGCCTTCCCCAGTCGGCCTCCCTCCCTCTCCCTCCTAGTCTCCTAGAGCCGGGCGCTCCCCCGCCGCCCCCTCCCTCCCTCCCTCCCTCAGTCTTCTCCCTCCCACGTGCCGACGTGCTGCCGGGCTCTCCCCCGCCGCCCCCTCCCCCTCTGCAGTCCGCCCCCTCCCCCTCCGCAATCCGCCCCCTCCCCGAGACCCCGGCTCCCCCTCCCCGCCGCGGCACCGCCCCATCCGGCCATCCCCACCGCCGCCTCTCCCGCGCCGTCTCCCCCAGACCCCCACCGCCCCCTCCGGCCCTCCCCCGCCGCCTCTCCCGCGCCGTCTCCCCCACCGGCCACCGCCCCCGCCGCCTCTCCCGCCGCCCCTACCCCTCCCGCGCCGCTTGCCCTCCCTCGGCCTCCCCCACCGGCCCACCGCCCCCTCCCTCGGCCCCCTCCCCCGCGGCAGGCGCCCGACCTCCATGGACCCCGAGGTCCCCGACGGCCCGACCTCCCCGGCTCCGCCTCCCCGTGCCGCCCGAGGCCCGCCGTGCCGTGCCGGCCCGAGCACGGCCTGATCTCCCGTGCCGAACTTTGAGGCTCAGCCCGGCCCACCGTTCGTGCCGTGCCGGCACGGCCTGCCACGTGTCGGGCCGGGCCGTGCCGGTCGTGCTTCGGGCTGGCCCAAAGAAGCCCGGTCCAAGTCCCACCTCTAGTTGCACACTTGCACCAGTACTGCCAATGTGTCGCATGTACGTGTGCTCTGTTTTTGTCACTATTTTTATCTGTTCAACTGAACGTGCAGTTTTCGATGGCATACTTACTTGCTATCATCGATCCTGTAACTATGAGATCAAGCATAATTTACACATTGCAGGAGTATCTCATTAGGCTGCTCTACTCTGCACTTATGTGCTTTGGAAAATTGCTCCTTGCTGCCTGCCTGTCTAATTAGGGCCTTGTGCAATCAGGATTATTTACAGCCGGTTGTGAATATAACCCATATCTGTACCGTCCATAACCTCCTAGAGATATGTGCTAAAATCATGCACCTCATTTTCTCACGGGAATACGATAAACATTTGGACCGGTTCTTTTGAGCTTAAAGTTAGCTTACATTTATAAGTAACTAGTTTTTAAACGATATGTTTTTTCAAGATGGAGTCAATAGAAAAATTTTAGTAAAATGTGTGTTGAGTTCAGTTGTATTGGCTAAAATTATATACAACTATTTCTCTCTACATACTACCACTCACAAACAATCAGAATTCAAATATTTAAATCATAAGCTATTAACTCAAAAAAATACACCCAAAATACAGGCACATGTGGTACGACAATTACAGGCAAACCGCTCTTCGACAATTACATGCACACCGCGCCCTCTCCCCCCCCCCCCCGGGTTCCAAATTTCGTCTGAAATTTCGCCCCTTTCATCCCCAGCGAAACATGTTTCGTTCGGCTAAAATTCGGCCGAATTTGGTCCTATTTGAAATTTGTTCAAATTTTATTCAAAATTTGATTAAATTTCACCAAAAATTTGGAGTTTTTTCGTTTGAAATTTAAACGAAATGAACGAAATTTTGTTCTTGCGTTTGTTTCGCCTGTGGCCAAAAATCCCCCCCCGAAAGATTAAACACTGGTCTCCCCTAGCTCTCCCATTTATTTCTCCCCAACTCTCCTCTCTAGTCTCCACCGATGGCGACCAATGGTGGTGCGGCAACCGGCGGAGCGTGACCGATGGAGGTTCGTGATGGGGCGGCCGGCGGCCTTGCATGCTTCTTCCCCGGCGCCGACGCAGCCGCATGCCGCCATCCCCCGCTACCTCGGTGCCGGATCCGGTGGCCTCCAGCCACACTACCGCCGGATACGGCCTTGCCACACCGTGCAGCCAGCTTCACCGGCCGTCCCGAGGAAGAAGACGTAGGCGATCAGAGAGAGAGAAGACGGTGGCGTCACCGGATCTCAATGTCCCCCGCTGCCTCGGTGTTGGATCAAGTGGTCTCCGGCCATGCCGCCACTAGCTCCGGCCTTCCCGCACCACGTCGCCACCGTCCCTAGCCGTCATGCGTGCTTCTTCCTCGACACTAGCGCCTCCACCCCACCGCCTTCTTCTTTGGGAAGGCTAGCGAAGCTCGGATCCGGCGGGGCACGGTCGGATCCGACGGTTGCACGACGGGGAAAGGATGGATCCGGCGTCTTCCTCGCCTTCGGCCAAGCTGCACTCCGTCCTTGCCTCCGCTGCTGCCTCAAATGCTAGTCCACCGTAGTACTCCCTGGCCAGAGTGCTGCGGTGTCGAGCTCTCCACCGCCTCAAGTACTCCATTGTGCACTCTGTCGCCTCGAGTACTCTGGCCTTGATCACTCTGCCATCTCGAGTACTCTAGCAGCGCAGCACTCTGGTTGTCGTGCACTCCACTGCCTCAAGTACTCCATCGTGCACTCCATCACCTCAAGTACTCCGGCCTCGAGCACTCCGCCGCCTCGAGTACTCCGGCGGTGCAACACTCTGCTAACGCCGATGTAGCACATAATATTAAGTTACTCTTCAGTTCAAAGCGACGACACAACTTCACTATTTTGCTACCTTGTCATAACGAAACAATGCCAAACCTAGTGATCATTTCTTCCTCCCACAACTAAAATCAGCAACCGTATGAGCCATCCTGTAATTCAATAAGAAAAAAGTTTTGTATCTTCTACTGAACGATTGGAACTAACCCAAAACAAGTTGACTCACCAAGTGAAAGGGACACTTGTAGTAGTGTCAATCAGGATTCACGGTCGTCTATGAGGTCTTACATCTAATAAGTGTATTGCACTTTGGGCAAATCACTGTGGATGCCAGTGAAGAGACATTAACTTGGCTCATTTGGATGTCCGGAAGAGAAAGAAGTAAACCAAGGTAGAGAGAATAGGGAAAAATATTCAGAACATGAAGGAGAACAATGCAGGGAAGGTGGCTGAGGAATGGCTCCTTTTTATAGCCTGAAGTGCGAGGGCAAAATGGTCTTTTCAATCCCTAATAGAAGATAGATAATCATTAGTATAAGTTATTGTACATAGTTTGTATGCCACATGAATTGGATCTCTCTAAAAAATAGTGCGTACGTCACGTGAATTGGATGTCTGTAAAAAAATAACATGAATTAATATGATAAATTCAGAGTATATAAAATTTCCAAAAAAAAATTAGAGAATTAGGTCGACTATGTTAGAAGGTTATACATAAAATTTCACAATTTTTAGAGTTCATTTGCTATATGTAACAACTCGTAGAAACAACATAATCGTAAAAATTTTCAAGCAATATTCAGAGTAAATAAAATTATAAAAAATACACAATTAAGTATGTTGTGTCAATAGACTGCACATAAAAACTTTATAATTTTTGAGATCATTTGCTATATTTAAAATTTCAAACAAGTAGAAAATATAAACTAGTAATTAAGGCAAGTAATTAGTAGGCTTAATTACCTGCTGCCCTGTGACCGTGCAGCAGGCTCTTGATCGCACGGTGGCCATATGAAAGCCCTTGCTATACGGCCACAGGGCTCCTTTGGCCAGTTGTTAACTCCACGGTGTCACTGCCGGTGACCAGACAACAAAAATAATATTTTTGCTATTATCACACACATACTAATATTTTTATAAATACAACCTCAAAAAGCACTATGAAGGCCAAAAACTCTCATAAACCCTAACCCACAAACGGAAACATACGCCCTTACAAATGTGTAGAAAAACGTGTCCGGCAAAATTGCCGAATAGTACTGCCTTGTTAGCGTAAGAGCTAATGTGACCTGCCAAGTCAAATAGCCAGCGACGAACGGCAAAAGTTCAGTGAATGAAGCTAATCAGCCAAAAAAGCAGGTGTAAATTACTGTGGATTCTGGAAGGAAAGATCATTCCCCGGCAACGGATCGATCACCACTTTCGCGTGGTTCGTTGCAACGTGGGTCGCTTCACAGATCGCTAAACGCGAGGGCGACACGAAGTAGCAGGCTAGTGCTGCGATTTTCTAATGTTCTAAGTTTATGCTTGCCGTATACGTAGAAGTTTAGTCTGTTTACGAGTTAGTTTTCGAGTTGAGGTTATCGTGTATATGAATACGTATACAAGTTAGAGTCGTATTCAAGTCTTCGTGTTCGAGTATGAGTTGCCTTGTGTGCAGGCTATTTAAAGCCATGCAGAGCAATATGAGGTGATTCGGGGTGATCGCTGGGATACAGCAGAGAAATAAAGAGAAGAAAGAGGGCAACACATTGCATGTGTGTGAGTTCACGTATTGGCAACTAGAAGATTTTGCTTTACTGCTATCCATCACGTGAAGGCAAAATAGAAACAGTGCTGCTTCATAATTTTGCTCCATCACATGCAGAAGCTAGCAGAGGATCACGTCCTGTGAAGTCGTCACCAGGAGGAGTCACGTCGTCCAGCGGGTCCCACGGAGAAAAGGGACACGTCTCTGGTTGATGCGAGGACAGGAAAAACTGCAACAGGATGTTACCATTAGCTTGGATGAAAATCAAGTACATTTGTCCGAGGAATGGAGTTGTGTCTCTTTTTTTCCCTGCCATGTATCTTGTTTTATCTCTAAAGAGATGAAGCTCTGCAATATGATAAAAGATAGTGCAAAAGTGCATCTCTTGGCCTCTAACCAGAATTCTGATTGTGCTCACAAAGGAAGATACGCTGAAACTTGATTCACATGTTTAGAAATGTTGGTACTTGTACTCCTACCGCTAAGAAAGGCATCTTGCTTTGATCTTTGTTTGGCTTCAGTCCTGCTGCAGGCATCTCATATATATGTATGTGTGACCAATTAATTGTAGTATTGGTTCGTGAAGTCACTGAACTTCTTGTACTTGCATGCTAGCAAGCAGCACGGATAACACAAATTATTTTTATTTGTGAGTTATCAGTGCTTCCAGACTGCTTTTACGCCTATATATGTCCATCTGTAAGTCATGTTTTTAATACTACTATTTCATTATCATTAACAGAACACACTGATGTCTAGACTACTGATATACCTATTCTTTAGTTTGTTTTGTAGAGGAGACGA
This sequence comes from Dendrocalamus latiflorus, assembly GCA_017311315.1. NCBI lineage: Eukaryota > Viridiplantae > Streptophyta > Magnoliopsida > Poales > Poaceae > Dendrocalamus > Dendrocalamus latiflorus. The sequence continues at coordinate 14,488,007 of CM029651.1, read as the reverse complement.
TGGAATAAATAGAGTTGTTGATCAATTCAGGGAAGAAGCCCACACATGCTGGTCGTGGCTAGAAACGGAAGGAGACTGAGGTTGAAAGTCAAGGGACAGTCATAAATCATTGATGGTTTCTGTAGTGAAATTCTGCGATTATATCCAATGTCAGAAGGATCATATTAAGAAGATTGGATTTGGTAACCTCTTGTCAATGGTAATGTGTTGTCAGTTGGTTGGAATTGTAAAAGTTTAGAAACAATCTTGTTCTGGTGACGAAGATTTGATTTAATTTCTTGTGATTTGTGGTCAGATTTAGACCTATTTTGTAATAGCGGGTAGCGGCATTTGCAAGAAACATTCTTGTATCTAAAATTTTGTGAATACATTGAAATGTCACTTCAAATTCTCTTAAACGTGCTTCAAACTATCTAAAACTTGTTTGAAACTCTATAAAATGTTACCGAACTTAAAACTTGCGTGAAACTCCTTAGAACAGAACGAAACTCTCTAAAACCGGCTTTGAAATGTGATAAAATATTCTTGAAACCGACTGAAACTTGAGTGAAACATGAACTTAAACTTGGTTGAAGCATGAAACCCTCTGAGACTTGTTTGAAACTGTATAAAATGTGACAACAACACCAACAACAACAAAGCCTTTTGTCCCAAATAAGTTAAGGTAGGCTAAGAATGAAACCTTCTCAAGATCAAAGAGTATGAGCCTTAAAATAAAACCTACATGCTAAAACTCTAAGCTGTACAACCTGCTAACTGAGGTAAGAGCAACTCCAGCAGGGCCCCTACTTGAGCCATCATCCTACTTTTGAGGGCCGAGGGGCAAAAAATTCACTCCAGCAGAGCCCCTACTTGAGCCCTTAAAAGTAGGGGGCCCTCAAATCTCCCCCTCGAGCCCTCATTCCTGGGGGGTCTGAAGGGAGCCCCTACTTTTGAGGGCTCAAGTAGGGGCTCTGCTGGAGTGAGTTTTTTTGCCCCTCGGCCCTCAAAAATAGGATGAGGATGAGGGTGGGTCCTATGTGTCATCCCCTCTAAGAATGAATTTGAGGGTCCTGTTTTGAGGGCTCCTGCTGGAGTGTAGTCCAAAAAACAGAGCCCTCAAAAATAGGAAGAGCTCTCAAATAAAAAGTAGGTACCCTGTTTTGAGGGCTACTGCTGGAGTTGCTCTAAGAGCCTAAAATACTGCCCCTAACTTTCTTATGGTTCCGGTACGTGGATCACTAACATCCATGCGCTCCTATCCAAAGCTAATTCTTTAGATATATTCCAATCTCTCAAGTCTCTTTTAACTGCTTACACCCATGTCAGTTTTGGTCGACCTCTACCTCTTCTTACATTTTCAGTACATCGTAAAATTCCACTACGTACCGGTACCTCAAGAGACTGTCGTTGGAGATGTCCGAACCATCTCAAGCGATGTTGGACAAGCTTCTCTTCAATTGGTGCTACCCCCACCCTATCACGTATATCATCATTACGGATGCGATCCCGCCTTGTATGACCACAGATCCACCGCAGCATCCTCATCTCCGCTACACTCATTTTCTATATATGTTGTCTTTTAGTCACCCAACATTCTGCTCCATATAGCATTGTGAGTCTGATCGCCATCCTATAGAACTTACCATTTAACTTTTGATGGACTTTTTTGTCACACAGGACACTAGATGCTTAGCGCCATTTCACCCACCCCGCTCTTATCCTGTGGCTCACGTCTTCATCAATCTCACCGTATCACTGTAGCATCAATCTCAAATAACGAAACGTGTCCTTCTTAGACACTACTTGTCCATCCAATATAACATCTCTGCCATCTACCCTAGTATAAAACATGACTGAAGTCACTAAAACTTGCCTAAAACACTCTGAAATGTGATGAAATATTATTGAAACTACTGAAATTTGAGCGGAACTATCTAAAACATACTTTAAAACGTGATGAAACCTACTAAAAATGAGTGAAACATGAACATGAAACTCGGTCGAAGCATGAAACTCTCTGAAATTTACTTATAACTCTATGAAATATGATGAAACTCTCTAAAACTTACTTGAAATTCTCTAAAACATGATGAAATCTTCTTAAAACCTGTTAAAACTTAAGTGGAAGTCTTTGAAACCTACATTGAAATATGACGAAGCCTTCTTTAAGCTAGCTAAAACTTGAGTGTAACATAAACATGAAACTTTGCCGAACCATGAAATTCTCTGGAATTTATTTGTAACTCTATGAAATGTAACCAAACTCACTAATACTCACTTGAAACTCTTCAAAAGGTGATGAAACTCTCTAGAACATAATAAAAATCTATTAAAACTTGAGTGGACTTCTTTGAAATATACTTTGAAATGTGATGAAGCATTTTTGAAACCTACTGCACCTTGAGTGAAATATGAATGCGAAACTTAGTCAAAGCATGAAACACGGATTAAACTTGCTATAATGTTGGAATCATTTCCCTAAAACTCACTGATTTCCAATCACTTGATGTGTGTCTTGTATGTAAGTTATGTTTAACAAATTTTCAAGTGATGATTTATCTTACTTTCAACCTTGAAGCTAAGTCAATGCATGTTTGATTCTTCTTTGAAACATGAAACACTTATGAAATCTTGAAATTTGAAAACAACACATTTTTAGATTTAAAACTAGACACAAGCCTAGAACTTTCTTAAGTATGTCAAAAACCTGAAATAAGTTGAAATACTAAAAACCTGAAACTTGAAACAAGTTGGAACTTTTTGAGACATACTTAAAACTTGAATCCTGAAATCTAAAATTTGCCCAATCATTGAAACATGGAACTTGTAACACTCATGGAACTCTGTCAAAACATTGCTAAAACATTAGTCCTAAAATCTAAAACTTGCCAAAATGTTACTGGAACTTGCCAAAACCCTGAAACCTGAAAATTGTTGAAACATAAAACCAGACACTTTGAATGAGAGTTTATATGTCGTACATTGAGGTCTCATCACTCAAAAATCCAAATCTAACCATTTATGCCAAACCTGAGATCGCCATTATGCAATGGACTCAAATATAAAGTTTAAAGCATGTACATTGACCTCATATTTTTTAATTACTCAAAATACTGAAACATGAACTAAACAATTTGAAACGTGTGCTTCAGCTTTTCATAATGTCAAGGAGGCACATCGCAACAATTGCCCATAGCCAAATGTCAACTACATATAAACGATGTGGAGGCCGCCATTGAGATTCCACCATGATCCAGTAGAAGAGGAAGAGGACGTCTAGATATAGAGGAGGAGGAGGCCGGTGTTGGTATATATAGAATAGGAGGATGTGTCAAGATCTAGAAGAGAAGATGCAACTGGGATCAAGAAAAGGAGGATCATGTTGCCAAGGTAATACCGTAATAGTTGCCCTCTAGTTACTGCTCATTTCTCTTTGATTTCTTTGTTGTGTTCTAAATTCTATATACTCTACATTTTGTCTCAGGTTTGATGGTTTCTCCAGTTCTTGTTGTGGTCTTCAACTCTTCACAAATTAACAATTTTCCATTATTGAACTTATGTTATTTGTCTTCTCGAATCTGAACTTGTGTTATCTAAAGATGTGAAACTATTGTCTTCTTGGTGTGATGCCCTTTGAAACAAGGGTTGGCAGGCAAATGGGCATGCCCACAGGCGATGGGCATGGCAATCAAGTTTGCCCATCATGGGTGGTGAGTATAGTTGCAGGCATGGGTATAGGGAGCTCTACCTGTGCCTACGGCGCTCGATTGCCATTTTATCCTGGAGGCCATCTTCAATGTTGGCATGGTCAACGACTGCACGATGAGATCCCCCACATCCACATGTAGCTACAGGAGAAGTCCTGCTCCAAGCTGTGCGACACTCTCCCGTACATGCGTGCCAACCTATGAGGCCGCGACATAGTTTACGCTGCCCCCTCCCTAGTAGGCGTAGCCATAGCAGCAGCTCATCTCACCTATGGTGATGTTCACAATGCCGGACATGGACCTGCTCTCGCTGTAGTCATGTAGGAGCTCATGGCCAGCGATGAGCCAATCTTCCTACAGTGACTGCCATGGATTCCACTAGACCGCCATTGATTCAGGCAAGATGAAGAAAAGAGGAGGAAGAAAGGGAGGAAGGAGAAGAGGGGGTAAAATTGTCTAAAATGGCATATAATGAATTGCACACTCTATAGAGTGGCAAATGATGAATTGCACTCTATAGAGTGGTAAATCCTCAAGTGCCACTCTATGGAGTGACAAATCATCAATTATTCCGAGATATGATAACAATGTCTCATGTAAGATATTGTGTTTTTGAGAGGACCAAGGCAGCTACAAGAGAGAGGAAGGGAGAGAGTAAAGAAGAGATATTGGGAGGGGTGAGGTTGAGAGGTGGGCCCTACTTCTTAGATATGTGTATATGTGCATTGAGCTAATTATTTCTAGTACTATTTCTAGGTGAGGTGGAATCACATAGACATAGCTATAGAAACTATTTACTGGGAGTTTCTTAAGATCTTTATGATATGAAACAACTAATATGATGGCGATGTGATGTGAGGAAGGAGCCAAAAGGGTATAAATAAAGGCACGAGGTTTGGATGAGTGTTTCTTTATGTACTGTACAAATAACATATTATGATTGCCTGAAATAACAAAAATACCCATTGTGGATGGGTAGGTAGTAACTAGAGTTTGTAATTACAGAACTATAAATACCCCTTTAGAAGTCAGTTGGAGTTTGATTTACCCTCAATAGGTACTTTTGTGGCACATGATCCCTCCCCCACCACAAGTGCATTGTTATTAGACATACCCCCTGTGGCCCCCCTTTGTGCTGACTTGGATGCTTTTTATTGATGTAGACTACATGGCGTGCTACCTCAGCTATGGACTAGGTGTAACATGGTTAATTAGACCCACGCCAAATCCCTGCAAATAGTTCAGCCCCTGTCTATCACCTTCTCTCGATTTGACTCATCTTAAGGCTAGGAACAAATAAGAACGCTTCATCTGCCCACCCAATCTAACCCAAACTACATAATTTAACCCCACGGGCCACGCTAGAACACTTGGACCAACATCATAAAGTCCACATGAACAAAACAAATAACCAAATAGTGAGAAGGGAGCAACATGGGGTATGTCAAACAAGCGTGCACTTGTGGGAAGTAATGTGCCACAAAATAATGATGGGGTGGGGTAAATCAAACTCCTGCTAACTTCTAGGGAGGTATCTGCATTTCTCCTAACTTCTATGCTGGATTGTTTTGGGCTTCATGCTTATGGCTTTTCGGCTTTTGCTATAGTAACTAGCTTTCAAACGATGCGTCTTTTAAGGCGAGGTCTACAAGTCGATTGTAGTCGGCACTGTATCGACTTCAGCTATACCAGCCAAAATTGTATGCGATTATCTCTCTTCGTACTCTCTCTTGCGAACAGTTAGAATTCAAAAGCCATAAACCATAACCCCAAAAGAACCCACCCTATTTATCAACTACGTCGACACTTGAGTGGCATATGGTCTGGTATGCTACGTAAACTTATAAATTTTCAAACTATAGCATAACTTTATAGAATTTTTTTAAATAATATATTTTTTATTCTAAATTACAATAATATACCCACTTTTTTATTTGTAGAAATGGCCATCTGTCGCCCCAAGGTTGGACGACATGGGTAAGTAACCCAACCTTTGGGCGACTAGAGGCACTAGTAGCCCCATGGTTGGGCGACTTGCCCATGTCACCCAACCATGGGGCGACTAGTGCCTCTAGTCGCCCAACGGTGGAGCGACTATTTGCTTTCAGGTTATCTTTTTTTTCTTTGACTCGACACCCTCACGAGCTCTCTCACCATTTCTCTCATAAGAGAATGAGAGGAGCTTAAGAGAGGAGAAAAAAGAGGGAGAGAAGGAGAGGGGAAGTGAACAGGGTGAGAAGGTTGCGAGAGGATGATAAGAAAATTAGCTTGGGAGAGGAAGAGAAGGAGACAGGGAGAAGTAAAGGAGCTCGGGAGAGAGAGTGAAGGAGAGAAGCTCAGGAGAGGGAGTGAAGGAGCTCGTGAGGCTAGAGAGGAAGATAAAGGAAGATCGTTGATAAGGAGAAAATGTCTATGTATGAAGGTAATAGCCTCTTCCATTCTTGTTCTCATCCGAACATAAGCAATGTGTAGCCACTTATTTGTTTAGCACGTATTTAGTGAATGCATGTTGATAAATGGTAATATTTGTAGTGAGAAATCAGTCATGTTAGAACCCACAATATTAAAAGTGCATTACGATGCTGGTACCATTCGTGAAAGTCCATACGGTGTTGACCTGAGTGGTTTCCCGCAAGTTAGTATGGTACACCCGAATGTGGAGAATGCTCTAATTGGAGATGTCCTATACTGGCTCATACGCAGCTTCTCATTAGACCCCTGTGGTGTGCAGTGTCGTCCTACATGGGCTTTGTAGTCGGTCTGCCATGGACATTCGGTGGAAGTTGAGGAGACTGATATGTATGGTTGTATAGAAGGGCTTTGAGGAAGGCTACTAGCAATGTGGTTATGAGTGTGTGCTACACGTGCAACTATGTCCGAAGGGAGCACAGGAGGTCCATTTGGTGGGAGCAGGTCGGGCTACAGTGCGTAGTTCATCAAGAGGATGCGGTAGACGATGTTGTAGAGGTAGAACCAAAATATCACACACCGCACGCTGAGCCTATCCGACAAGTGGATGCAGATGTTGCTGAGGCAGATCAGGAAGATCGCACTATGCAAGCTAAGCCCACTGGACAGGCGAACGCAAGGGAGTATATTGATAGCATAGTGCGTTAGATTGAGATAAATGACCGGATGGCCTAGGCCAAGGAGGAAGCTTTAGAAGAGGATGGTGATGACTCTTCCGATGAGGACGAAGATCCCATACTACAGGCATAGAATAGGGTGGATGTTGAGGGTCTTTCTATGCATGACGAGCATGAATCACCGTAGGAGTACCTTGGTATGGAGGTTTGGCTTCATACAATATTTGCTAACAAGGTATCACTACAGGATGCCATTAAGTTGTGGGCCTTATCCATGCAGTGGATGTTTTGGTCTTAAAATCCAGCCAAAAGCAGTACACCATGGTCTACGAGCAGGTTAGTTGTCCTTAGCATGTGCACGCACACAGATCTAAGTACGAGACTCACTGGATTGTCTTGAAGGTAGAGCCACACTCCTACGTGCTCAGTAGTGTTTTTCTGAAGCATCGCAACCTGATGTCTACCTTCATAGTTAATATCATGTATGATGAGATAATGAAGAAGGACATAGAGGCCAAGTAGATCATGGTGGCTATTGAGCAAAAATTCAAGTACAATATTAGCTAGCCAAGGCATGGCGTGCGATGCAGAAGGCTTTGGAAAAGAGGTTTGGTTCTTTTGAGGTAGCTTACGAAAACCTTCCTCATATGCTTGAGTTGCTGCGGGACAAGAACCCGGGCACATACATTGCTGTAAAGGACAAGTCATCTAGAAGACTGCACAATTACCTAGTTTTACAAATGGCCTTCTTAGCCTTCAGTGCCTACATCGATGCTTTAAGGAACATGTTACGTGTGATCTCAGTTGATGGAATGTTTCTAACAAGGAAATATAAGGGGCAGATCCTGAGAGCAATTGGCGTTGATGATAACAATTGGATTCTATCCTAAGCCATTGCATTCATCAAAAGTGAGAATTTTGACAGCTGATTGTGGTTCCTTCGACATTTGAAGGAGAAAGTAGTTGGGGCACGTCCTAATGTTTGTATAATCTATGAACGCCACCTCGGGATGATGAAGACCATAAGAAAACTTTAGCAAGACCTAGAGGAGACGTTCCCTTGGCCAGACATAAGAAATAGATTGTGCATTCGCCATCTGGGGGCCAACTTCTTCAAGTAGTTACCGCAGCAACCATTGATGAAGCTATTCAAGAAGCTGGCCATGCAGAACCAGTAGCGTAAATTTGATGCGATATGGAAGATGTTGGAGGAGCATACCGAAAGCACGTCATCGAGAGGAATAAGCGGCTGGCCATTCCTGGGGCGGCGCAACCTGAACGCCTCGCACCATTGACAGAGATTGACCCTCCCAGTGTGATGCAGAGGACCTCTAGGAATATCAAGTGCTTTCCCCATTGGATTGAGGCTGAGCCATTAGAGAAGTGGTCTTTGTTGCATGACACAGATGGTGCGAGGTATGGCATAATGACCACTAACCTTTCGGAAGTGTACAACTGGGTTCTTAGGGGCATCCATTCTCAGTCCGTCACCACCGTCGTCAAAGGAGTTCTGCAAAGTACAATTGGATATTTTAGGGAAAGGCATGTAAATACAGCACTTCATTCAGCCAATCCACATACACCGTACTACTCGAAGATCACGGCATACATGCAGGCTAAGACCGAGAAGGGTTAGTCGTACACGGTCTACGTGATGGGCAATACGGAGCATCGTTTTAACGTGCCGCTTCAGGATAGAGCCGAATTTGGGACTGCTCACTCTCTTGTTAATCATGAGCTATGTCTTAGAGATCATGTGAACGAACCTAGCTGCACATGCAACAAGCCAAAACTCCTTCACAATCCATACTCTCATGTCCTCACCGCATGTGAAACTATCAACATAGACCCATCGAACTTCATGTCGGAGTACTTCATGAAGGAGAGAGTGCTACAGGCATGGTGTGACGAGCTAAGAGGCTTTAGGGTTGTAGGCAACTTTGTCATGTCGGATATTGCATAGAGGGTTTGGATTTTGGATCTTGATCTATTGAAGAGTGGGAAGGGCCGTCGACAAAGTCGTCGCATTAAGAATGATATGGACGAAGGGAAAGCTGGAGCGGCGAATAGACATTGCGACCGTTGTGGCCAGGAAGGCCACACTATGAGACATTGCAAGGTGCCTGCTGATGAGTAGGAACATCGGCATGAAGTGCAACACCACTTATTGTTGTGTGTATAGTGGTATTAAGATTAGAAATGCTATCATAATCTAACTTCATTTGCAAACTTTAACTTCATTTGTAGTGTCAATCCGTGAAGTACATCACCACTTCTTATTGTGTGTGTAGTTGTATTAAGAGTAAAAATGCTATCATATTATAACTTCATGTGCAAACTTTAACTTTATTTACCAGCCTTGCGTAGTGACAAGACCAAACGAGATAACTTTTGCGCGGTGTCCTGACTCGACCAAACAAGACAGCATTGCGCAGTTACAAGACCAAATGAGATAGCCTTTCTCAATGACAGACCAAACGAGACAGCCTTGTGTAGTGACAAGACCAAATGAGATAGCCTAACACAATGACAAGACCAAATGAGACAGCCTTGCACAGTGACAAGACCAAACGAGACAATCTTACGTAGTAATAAGACCAAATGAGATAGCCTTGCGCAGTGATAAGACCTAACGGGGTAGTTTTGTACAGCGACGTGATGCTACGCTAGTCCACGAATCGTCCGGCGTGCCGCTGCCTTGTGGATGCGAATTTGCTAAAACCGAATTGGGCTTATCAAGAGTACGTTGCATCGGGTTAGGCTATAAGTACTATCACTTCCATAGCGTATTTTCCTACACCAGATTACAACACTACATTGCTAGCATGGAGAAGCAATGGGGGAGATCACCCGACTCACAAGGGCTGCTGCAGCCTAGGACGAACAAGCGGAGCATGCCAGGAGGCTACCTCCCTAAAGTGAGACCCCGTACCTCCAATCCCAACCCCCAAAGCAAAGCCCCCCACCTTCAACTCCAACCCATACATCAATGTTCCCACCGAGTATTCACCACAAGACCCGCCCATGGGGGAGATCCCCTCTACTGGTGCTGGGACACATGCAAATCCTTCAATTTCAAAGAGCGGTTGAGCTTGGGCATGCGTTACTGGAGTTGTGGTAACTACTCTTAGAACTATCTCACCGGTGTTGGGACATGACATGATACCGGCAGTTGGTAAGAACAGGTTACAGTATATTCCCCTACCAGTTCTCTTGTATGGTATACACTAACAAGCTTTGCCCTCTTTCCATAGTCTCTGGACCCACTATGCACCTACCGCAAATGGATCGGCCGAAAGATCTACCCGCACGATTAATGGACTCTGGACTGAGAGGAGTGAGACACCCAAACGGCACGCAAGAGGTCAGAGGAGTGACGACACAATGAAGATCAAAGCGAGCATATCCGACAGGAGACGCAAGTTCACCTGGAGGCATATAGGCACAGGGAGTGGGAGGCTGGTGAGGAGTAGCACGAGAGAAAGTGCGAACTGGCGGCAAAGGCTAGGGTCGCTGGCGAGGACTACAACGCTGACCTCACGATGAAGGACAAATGGCCATGTTCCACACAGTAGTTCGACCCTCTTCGTCCGTATTATTCATGTATTTCTAATTCCCTAAAGGCATGCGTGTACCATCCTTGGTTCGTTAGCCTGCGTGCCATGTAACCCCCTTGTCGGATCAACGATTATGTTGTTTTCCTTATGCCATTTATCTGAAGTTCTCCTCCATGTATGAATTCTCTGCTGCATCGCAATGTCACTTACCTACCTACTTACGAATCATTGCTATTATGACAATCACAAAATATTATTATGTCTAACAGATTTCGTACCATTCAGAATCTACGAAAATCACAAACAGACCAACCAACATTGTCTGCCCTTTTATTCAAAAAATAACAACATACGAATAAGATTTGCTAAACGTATTACCTATAAAATTGTCATTTACTCCCCCATAATTATTTCCATCAGCTTAATAAAATAAAAATATTATTATTTTAAATCATCCAACCGTCGAACGACTAGAGCTAAGTCGCTCAACCAAATTGAGCGACAATGAACTAGTCACCCCACGGTTGGGCGACATGGGCAAGTCACTCAACCGTTGGGAGACTTGGCCATGTGTCGCCCAACATTTGGGCGACTTGGCCATGTCGCCTAACCGTGGGGCAACAGATAGCCATTTCTGTAAAATAAAAAACATGAGTATATTATTGTAATTCAGAATAAAAATAGATTATTTAAAAATTCTAACTTAATAAGGATTGTTTTTATTGCTAGGACCCTTTCTCGTCCTTTGAGTTTAAATATGTTTGCACAAAACATGCCTAATAGTTATGGTTAGTCGTAATTAGGCCAATGAAATTGAGGGTTAAATGCTAACTTTCTTTTAAAATTGCTAGCATCTCTCTCTCTCTTTTGGGCAGCTTTTAACCACAGATTGTCAATTTTTGAAAGCGTGTAATGCAGTTTAATTTTTCAAACTTTAATCTCTAATAAACAAACTGTTTGTTAATCATGTTGACAAGGATATAACAATCCCTAAATTATTTATGTGTAAATGATATTGGTACATCATTATACTCCTCGAGCATACCCCTTATCTACAAGGGAGAGATTTCACAAGGTAGTCGTAAGCTCTTCTACGACTACCCCTTAGTTGCAAGCTTTTCTATGATAACTCCTGAGTCGTAAGCTCTTTATGACTACTCCTTAGTCGTAAACTCTTCTACGATAATTTCTTAGTGGTAAGCCCTTCTACGACAACCACTCCTTGGTCGTAAGCCTTTCCTATTACCACCTCATAGTCGTAAATACTCATACGACCATGACAGTCGTAAGTTATCCCGCGACCACCTTGTGATCGTAGATCCTCCTACAACTAAGTCAAATTTCGACTGACATGTCTACAACAACCCATTGCATTGTGGGTATGTCTGATGAGGCGGTTAGCATGTGTATTTATTCTCTAGAATAAATGTGCATAACTTCTCTCTGGCAGAAACCGCCGCACATTGAGTGACATACCACGTCTTTAATAACTCCTATCGGACTATTATCACTCAAAACGTTAAAGGTCTCTTGGCAAAGAGAAAATGCCACCGCCATTTAAGCTATATAGAGGTGAATGTCAAGGAGAAGGAGAAAGAAAAAAGGACGATCGAGACAGACCCAAGATAGAATAGGAGTAGAGCAAGGCATTCCACATTACTTTCTTCATTGTAATCAATTTATTGAGCAATATCCACATGAGTATAGTTGTTATTCTCTCAGGAGAATACCCAAACCTGTATAAAAATATATAGGGTGTGTATAGGTATCACCGGAATGTTTTATTCCTAACAATCATTTAAATTTCGGACAGTTGGACTAGAGATTCAACGACCTTTTTTTTGCAGGGGAGATTTTTTTGGAGGGGGAGGTTTTTTTTGGAGGGGGCGGGGAGAATTCGTAACCGTTGGATCTCTAATCCAACGATCACAAATCTGGATGATAGTTAGAAAGAAAACATTCGGACGATGTTTATCAATACCCAAATATATATATGTCTCTTCTCTGTGTGATTGTAGTCAGGTGCTCAAAAGTTCCTCTGAACCCAAACGAATTATACGTAAGATCATACTAAAACATCGATACATGTGAAAATGGTTTCGTTAGACTTTAACCTTGAAATCTGCATAGTTATTTCTAAATTTTTACTATAAGTATCGATGATCAACTGCATATTGAAGAATATGTTAGTATCGAAAAGACATAGTATATTTTTCAAACATAGATAGTACATTTTTATTTCGTGAGCGACATTTGCCTATTGCCAAATGGATCATATTGTGAAACGCACCCGTTTCCTATTCTTTTCAAAAATAAACCATCAACCTCGTCCTCTCCCTCACGCTTCCTTCCTTTTCAAATTTAGCCAATCCCGAAATCCCCACCTCCCATTCTTAGACCAAAAGGAAGGAGGAAAAAAACAAAAAAAAAAGTCCAAATCCACCTCCCGTCCCCTCCTATTCGGCCTCTCTCCTGCACGCCCAAAAAAGGGAAGTCGAGAGGTTGAAGAACAAACCCACCCAAGTCACCAACCCAGAGGCCGGAGCACCAAACCCAACACAAAAGGCAAGGGCACACAGATCACAAGCCCCGGGCCGGCGCACCGGTCTCCTCCTATGCTCGCCGGCATCGGCCGCCGCCTGGGATGCCCAGCCTGCTGAAGGACCGCCCTTCCGGCCGCCTCGGCCGCCTCCTAGCCGCGCTCAGCCCCGCCCGCGCCGGGCCCCTCCCCGTCCAGACCGGCTTCCCCACCTCCCTCGCCGACCTCGTCGTCAAGAACCATGGCCGCCTCAAGAAGCCCTCGTCGACCTCGCTCGCCTCCTCCAAGCGCAAGAAGCGCGGCGTTTCCCCTTCCCCGACGCCGTCCCCTCCGGCGGCGGCCGTCTCGCCGTCAGCCCAACCAAGACCCGACCTTTCGCCGGTTCAGGCCGTCCGCCACAGCAAAGGCGGCGTTTTCGGCCTCGGTTTGGGGTTCCTCGCGCTGGGCGGCGTGGTGTCCCTCGCCGTCCTGGTGATCTGGAGCAAGAAGGTGGTTGCGGCCGTCACCTTCGCCTCCTTCTCGCTCTTCTTGCTCGAATCCGTCAGGTCTTCCGCGCTTCCCCGGCGGCCGCGGCCGCGGCCGGTGGTGACTAAGAAACTGGATTTGGACGGCCGCGGCTACGTCTCGCCGATCCGCGAGGTGGGAGCAGAGACAGAGCCGCCGAGGCCGAGCTGCTCTGATTCCGACAGGGGAAGCGAGGTCTCCATCCTTGCCGTTGAAGAGAGAAGCGAGGTAGGCGACGATTCAAACAACCCGAAGGCGAAGACGAAGAAGAGGTCTTGGAAGAAGCTGATTGCCAACAAGCTGCACAAAGGTCGGAAGTGTAAGGATGCGGATTCGTCAGGTTCTTTCCGCAGCGAGAGCAACCAAGCGGACGCCATGGTAGACGGCAATGCCAGGTCGGTGGATTCATCAGATTCTCGCCAAGGCAAGGCCAATCAAGCGGATGCCATGGCGGACGCCATTGTGAAATCGTCGGATCCTTGCGGCTCTTGCAACGGCAAGGGCAACGAAATGGACGCCGAGGTGGGCAACAATGCCAGGCAGATAGAAATTGATGCGTCGGCGGATCTCACCGAGTCAGACGACGGGGTAGGAAGCCGGTTTCCTGTCGCAGTTGTCGTCGCCGTTGTCCTCGTAGGCCTAGTCGCCGGGAAGCACCTGGCCGTCGCATTCACCGTGCTTTGCTCCGTGTTCCTTAGCTCAGTTCAGAGATTGCCGGGCGATGGTGGCGCTGTGCAGGGGAGGTGATTGGACCTTTCCATGTTGTAAGAACCTCCCAATGTTGATGTAACTTAGTGGCAAAAAAGAGAAAATTATGATATACATATTTGTTCTTTTCCAAAATCTCGCCTTTCTCAGTTTGCTCCTAAATTGTTGTACAATTTCCTTGCAGTCTGTTCTTGGTGATCTGATGCAAAGTAGTAGTACATTCGTGCTGCCGAGTTGGCATTTCAGCCATTCACCCGCCGAAACACCCCCCTCCTCACCACAAGTGGCGAAACTGAGAACTGCAACTAGGCTCGATCTGTGAAGTCTCGCAATCATTTCAGTGCAGTGTTTTGCTTCCACAAAAGAGGTCTCCATTCTCCAACACGAATAGGAAGGACAATTGTGTCTGTTTACCTGTATATCTGTAGGTAAATACCCTAATGGAACTAGGTATGAGATATTTTTTTTACCCACGGGTATGGAAATGGGGGAACACTCTACCCGTCGGGTAAATGGGCACGGGTATGGGTAAGCTCCACCCATACCTGCCCCGCCCGTTTACCCGCGATATAGATTGACAGATGGCGCAGTCATGGCAATATCTCTAATTACTATTGATTGTTATAAACTTTTCCATATCTCTAATTGCTATTAATTGTTATAAACTTTTTTGATAGCTATTATATTTCCTAGCAACAGCTGTTGCTTATATGCACCTGTCATTAGTTCAACTCTCAGATGGTGACTCTCAGTTCGCGGGTAAACGGGTATGCCCACGGGCGACGGGTACCCACGGGCGATGGGTATGGGCGAGATTTTTCACCCGTCGTCCTTCGCGGGTATACCCGTGGGTGGAAATCGAGGTCGCAGGTAAGGGTATGGGCGAGCACTACCCGTACGGCTGTACCCACCACGCCCGATTGTCATCCCTAAACACGAACAAAAGCTGCACTGTTCTCTGGGTTCTCCATTCACCTGTAGTGAGAAGCATAAGCTGTAGTAGCTCCGATCTGACGATCCCAAGCCAATACTCTCGCATACTTCGGATTCTTCTCTTCCATGGAAGGAGGCCTCAATTGGGAGAGCCATCATTCCAAAGCAGGCAGAGGTAGTGGCGAAGTTAGGATTTGGTTACGCCTCGGGAATCAATGGTGGAATGATCTAAGCTATCTAGGTTGGACCACAAAAATATTATCCAGACAGAACTAAATTTACCTAGGCTGTACACTAGATATTTTTCCACACTCCGGGCTGAAGCCTACCCTGTCTGGGGTGTGGCTCCGCCCTTGGCCAGAGGCAGCCCCAGTTCGTGAATCACGAGGGCGTCGCGTTCCTTTGTCTACGGTGCCCCTCGGTTGGACTGAAATAAACTGACTTATGGCTAAAATTGTATTGTAGGTAGATAAAATTATACTATAATTGGTGGTGACTTATTTGACGTAACTAGATTTAAAATTTTAAAAATAGAAAAAACATATTAGTTCATCACAGACAATACAAATGAATATAGATAAAACTAACGAAAAACTTATAAAACCTAAAAAAAATCAAAATACATAAAATTTAAAAATAGTAAAAAATAAACAAAAATCAGAAGCTTGAACTAAAATGAGGGAGGCCGGAGGCGCTCACTTTTGCTGCCTTGCGTCGCACCTCAGTCGAGGGCCATGTGAGCGTGCCGCCACGTCTCGGCCGGCCGGCACGTGCTGGTGCTGCCTCGGCTCGGCTGATTTGAGGGACATCGCGGTACGAAAACCGGGCTCCACGGCATTTTATCGCCCGCCTGGACTGGCACTAGAGATGGCAACGGGTAAATACCCATCGGGTATTGCCATTCTATACCCGTACCCGCTAGGTGTAAATTTATCCGTCGGGTTACCCGTATCCGCACGCGGGTAGGAAAATTTACCCATACCCGTACCCGCGCGGGTATTACTACCCGACGGGTAACCCGTACCCGCAAGCATACCCGGTTCAACACATAAGAATATCATCAATTTAGACATTCATTAATCATACATGCCAAGCACAAAAGCGTCTAATGATCAAAATTAGTACATCACATAAACATACTTGACATGACCATATCAACATATGACAAACAAATAAACAATCAACAACAAGTAGATAATAAAATTAACATTTGAGTGAGATGTCTAGTTGTCTAATGCGGGTATTCATTACCCGCGGGTAGGCGGGTATGGGTAGTATATACCCACACCCGCACCCGCCTACCCGGCGGGTAGAGGATTTCGCCCAATAACATACCCATGGGTACATAAAATTTTCCATACCCGTCTCTTTATCGGATAAAACCCGTCGGGTATTCGGGTATCGGGTACCCATTGCCATCTCTAACTGGCACGCACCGTCTTTCTCGTTCGCGTTGGTCCTTTTCCCAAACGGGCCGGTCTTGCCTCCTCTCGTGGCTAAGTTTTGTTTTGTCCATTCTGCTATGCTGGTGTGAGGTACTTTTGTTTCTTAGCTGTGTCAGTACGCGATCCTGGTGGAGTTATTCTCGGAAAAAAAGAGGAGATTCTCGTGGTGTGCTCTGGAACAGCCGTAAGAATAAGGGGGTGTCATAGGCTGCCACGCCTAAAGTTACGCTTGCCACATTAATTTTGGTAGGTGTTTGATTTACTAATTAAGTCTGACTCGCCACCACTCCAGAATCCTCCCGCCACTGTTTTTGCCAACAAAAGTGAGGCGGACTTTTTTGCCGCCGTACCGCCCGTGGCGCGCCAGAGCTGCCCACAAAAAAATCCCCACCTACCAAAAGCAACCCCCGTCCTCCAGAACCATCTTTTTGTGTCTCTTCCACCGAAATCTCTCCCACCTCCCATGGCGTCGCCTCTTGCGCACCGTCGGGTTCCCTGACCATCGGTGCCTTCTCCTTCCGCAGGTGATGCCCTTGTGCAGCTTCCCATCTTCTCTTCCGCAGGCCAAAGCAGGGGCGTACCTGCCCTTCGGGCGAGCTCAGCGGCCGCCCGAGCTCCCTCGCTGGCCGGACCCCCTCCCCCGCGGCGGCCCCTTCCCGGTGGTCGGCTCCTCCTGCCTCCTGCCTGGACCGTAGATGGATGCCGCCGGGCGGAGGACGGCGCTTCGCGGCGGGCCAGGGGAGGCGCTGAGGCGGAGCGCGGCGTCGGGGGGCGTGGTAGCCTGGCGGCGGGCCAGGGGCGACGGCAGCCGGGGGGCGTGGTAGCCTGGCGGCGGGCCAGGGGCGGCAGCGTCCGGGGGGCGGGTTAGCCGGGGAATGGCTTTGGCAGCCAAGGAGCGGAGGGGAGCTTAATGCAACAAGGCAACAAAATAGTCGCCACCGCTCCCAAATCCCTCAGAAATTTATTAGCACAGGGAGCCCTCAAGAGAAGGATGTTCTCATCTTGAGCTGCATTACACACATCTCATTTTCAATATAAAAAAGTTTGGTATGCTCTTTTGTAGGTTCAACTCCACAATCTGTTGTAGATTCATCAGTGTAGCCAGGTGGATCCATCTCGCGGTGGTGGTTCATGTGCAGCAATCAATCTCTACAGCCGAAGAAGGTTCATGCGCAGCAACCAATTCCTGCGGCCAGAGAAGGTAATTCCATTTCCCCTTTGCCACCGATTTTTTTAAGAAGTCAATCCTTTGTGAGATGTGGTGAATCCATCCACTGCGTTGCTAGTTAGTGCTTCCTTTCTGTAATATATATGTGGTGAAGATGATCTAGACAAGATGAGCTATCAGTTGCATGTTGTCGAAGTATACTGCTTCATTATTTATAGCTTACTGATTTAATCTTTTTCTAAAAATATGTTTTAGATGGGTCAAAGAAAATTATATTTGCAGTATTACTTGGACTACTGCCATTACATGTGGAGGAGAAGATTGATTGCTGGTATTCTTGTGTGTCTAGCCATGTATCTGTACAGAATTAATTCAAGAAAAAGAAAAAAGCCATAACATATGCTCCCATGATAGATAGAGATGTTGAAAGATTGAAGCGTCTAAACCGTTTGTATCATGGAACTGAGGCCCATTGCAAAAATGAGTTGCGTATAAGGAAAGTTGTGTTCCACAAGCTCTGTGCTGAACTTAGATCACGTGCCCTGCTAGAGGAGACCTTTCATGTCACAATAGAGGAACAAGTCGCCATGTTTATTCATGCTGTCGTGAAAGCATCTAGGCCCCTAAAAATATTGGTTTTGGTAATTAATGAAATTATGTGAATAAGGGACTAATGTGTGCATTAAGTGTTTGAAAGGATAAGTTCAAATGGCAAAGAAAGAGGCTCTCAAAATATCCCATGAAGATTCAAAGATCTCTAGGGCGACAAGGTAAATAGTTTAGGTATCTATTTTATTTTTACCGGTCTTGGAGATAGGTTGGAAGACCGGATTATAGGATAGACGCCGTACTACTAAGAGGGATCATGGTGATTGCTTGATCATGTTCAAATGTGCCCTATGGATCAATTCAGGATCATGCATGCACTTAGAAATTAAAATCAAATCAAATCTGTGCATTGTCAGAAAATCCGGTAGTTCCGGTGTTAATTGGGCGGAACTACCGCAGGGCCGGAAGTACCGGGCGCCCGGGCGGAACATTTTTTCCAGAGAGCGCCCGGTCTCAGACTTAGTCTCTCGGAAAACGGAAGTACCGCGGGTTGAACTGCGGAACTACCGGGTGGCCGGTAGTACCGGATACCCGAGCGGAACTTTATTTCCAGAGATCGCCCGGAGTTTAACTTAGCCTCTCGGAAAACGGAAGTACCGCGGATTGACCTGCGGAACTACCGCATGTGCGGAAGTTCCGGATACCCGTGCGGAACTTTATTTCCAGAGAGCGCCGGGAATAAAACTTAAACTCGCTGAGATCGGAAGTACCGGGTCATGGAGCGTTCCGGACTTCCGGAAGTACCGCGATTTCAACGGTGGTAGTACCGCACTCATTGACCAACGGTCACTTCTGACTCACTGACATAGCCGTTCTGACCGGTCAGCGAAAATCCGGAAGTACCGCGGTTATACCTGCGGTAGTTCTGGATTTCCTGATTTTTCAGGATTGTTTATTGTAACGGCTATTTGAGGTTGGTGGGGATATAAATACATCCCCACTAGAACTTGTAAATGTTGTTGACCTTCCATTGAATTCATTTGAGCCTAGTGCAACCTCTCACACCTCATTCTCACACTTGTGCATTCAATTGAGGTAGTTGAGACAAAATTCAAGTGCATTGCATTCTAGTTGATCCATTAGGCACTTGAGTGTGATCAAGCCATCGTGGTTCATTCTCTTGGTGTTTGCCGACACCTAGACGGCTTGGCGGAGGTCCGGTGATCTTCTCAAGAAGATTGTGAGAAGGCCTGGAAGATTGTGAAGGCTCGGAGCTCGCCTACCTGGAGAGGGAAAGGGCTACCGCTAGTGACCGAGGTGATTAGGCTCATTCGTGGAGCCGGTCCGATTTGTTCGGGCTTACCTCAACGTGGACTAGGGGAGACCGGCAAGTCTCCGATCACCACGGTAAAAAGTAATCGTGTCAATTGTGGTTTGCTCTCTTGTGATCATTTTCACTCAAGCAACGCTCTTCATTCATATTACTTGATTGCTTGCTTAGTTAGAGTAGCAATTGTTGATCTCTACTATTTGATATTGCTCTTAGTCGATTACTTGTGCTAGTGATTATTTGAGCCTTACTAGGTTGATTAGTGGTGTTATTGTTATCTTGCTCTAGTATATCCATTAAGTTTAAAATTGCTCATTAGAATTAGACGAAAATTTTAAAACCGCCTATTCACCCCCCTCTAGTCGGCCTCCTCGATCTTACATGTCGGGCAAAGTTGGTCAAACAGATCAATTGGTTTTGAGTTCATTAGGTCAAGTGAAACTGTTAGTAGGTATTTCAATCTTGTTTTAGATGCCCTTTGTATCCTTGCTCGTGTTGTGCTTCTTTTGGCACAACATTTGGCACTGCCATGTTGTGCTTCTTTTCACAGACAGCAGACTACAAATTTCTGGCTGTTGTGCTGGCTGCGTGTTGTGCTGGCGGTCATGTTATGCCTGATGTGCTGATTTTGTATTTTGTTGTTCAGTCTAAAAATGGTTAGAGACATGGGTGATCTCATACTGCTTGGTGGCAGAACATGTTTGCCATTTCTTAATATATTGATCAAGAAGTTACTGCTAGCATTACTGCCTCACAGTCTCACAGAGTCACATTTAACGTTGTGTGTGGCATTATGTTTGTTTGTTTGTGTATCATTTTGCATTGTGCACACTCTGGCCGGCTCAACTCAATTAAGTGATCAAATGTGTTAACTGACATGGCAGTAAGCTTATTTGTATGTATGCTGTGACACTTCTGATGTGGTTATACTAGCAATTACTGCAAAAGTGTAGAACTTTTTATTGTAATTTAGTGTAAGCTGTATTATTTTGTGCATGATTATTGTGCCTATGAAACATAATATGAAAAGAATAGTTTGCTGTTTACTGCACCTTCTTGTGTACACATGCTTAATATCTTGGTAGCTCAGTGCTCTTGAGTTGAACTATTTTGCATACTCTGACCTCCCTATGTGAGTACCAAACATTGACATTACAATGCAATGCAATGCAATGCAATGCTGCATGAGAGCTTCAGATTGTACCATGTTCACCAGTAAGAGAATTTTGGGCTTTTACATCGTCTCCTGTTACATTGAGGCATATCGTGGACTTGATTTCGATCGGACTTACATGCACTTGCTGATAATCAAATTTGGCTTGGAACTACAATCATCGTAAAACCAAAAGCAGGTTAACAAGGGAAGGTTGTGCCTATATCATGGTCGTGAGTAGTTACGACCACGGCAAAGCAAGTTGGAAGCCAGCTAGACCGGTTACGACCACGTTGGCCGTAGTCGAAGGCAGTTATGACCACGTTGGCGGTCGTTACGACCACGGCAAAGCAAGTCGGAAGCCAGCTGGGCCGGTTACGACCACGTTGGCCGTAGTTGAAGGCAGTTACGACCACGTTGGCGGTCGTTACGACCACGGCAAAGCAAGTCGGGAGCCAGCTGGACCGGTTACGACCACGTTGGCCGTGGTCGAAGGCAGTCTACGACCACGTTGGAGGCTACGACCACGGTGGGATCTACGACCACGTTGAGGTATACGACCACGTTGGAGTTTTCGACCACGTTGGAAGCTACGACCACGGTGGAGTCTACGACTACGTTGGAGGCTACAACCACGGTGAGGTCTACGACCACGGTGGAATCTACGATCACGTTGAAGGCCACGATCACGTTGGAGTCTATGACCACGTAGAAGCCTACGACTGCATTGGAGGCTACGACGAACACGATTGGCCACGATCAGAAGCCTGGTTCACAGTCGACGACATCAAGGTTGATAGTCGGCAGTCGAACTTACGACCACGATGAGAAGTCGGTGGCTTACGATCACGTTATAACGAGAAGCGGTAACAACTCCAACCACATTGAAGGAAATGAACGTAATCAAAAGGGTGGTTCGACTACAGAAAATTGACGATCGCCAGCATCAATGCGTGCTCATTGAAGGTTTCGATCACGGTATTTTGAGCGGCTGAAGGAAAGACAGCGCAGCGATGCAATGGAGCGGTCGTAGACTGCTACAGTAAGTTTACGATCACGAAGGAAAATTGATTGGTAAAGCAATAGAAGGATCGGAACTGGTCGTAAGCATCCAGAACCGGTCATAGATAGTTCTAACCAGTCGTAAACGACCCTGGGAAGTCGTAAGAGACACTGACCGGTTATCGTAAAGGGTTCAACCACGCAGAGAAGGCCACGGTCGCGGTGAAGGCGGTCGTAAGGAGCAGCAATCAAATCGAGAAGGCCAGCACGTGCCAAAGGCGATTCCGACCATGTTGAAGGAAGTGAGCATGGTAAAAGGGATGTTTTTGGAGTGGTCGTACGGCATCAAGAGCACTCGGGATCGGTCGTAGGCAGCGCCGGCCGGCCATAAACGATCTTGGGAAGTCATGACACGCGCGGGCAACAGTTTGGAAAGGATCAGGAAACAATCTTGAAGCGATCTCTGCCGCGTGGTAAAATTGCAACCGAATAAATTAAGATAAGTTTTATTCGGTCTAGACTCTGATTCGATTCAAATAATTGTTGTTTCCAAAAGAAGCTAGGACCAGCTTCCCCCTATATATATGTATGTAGGGTTTACGGCCGATTGACAATACACAATCGAAACTCATCTACTATATTATTTTGCAATCTATTATTTTTCTCTGCCCTATTTTGCTTCTTGTTCTTCGTCGTCATTTACTCCCTTGCGATAACGAATCACAAGGTCCTAGGGGCGGTCAGGCCGACCTAGGACAGCCCATCGCCGCCGCTCGCCCTGACGGGGTCCCTCCCGGGCGCGTGGGGTGTCGGGTCTCAAGAGCTCTCGCCGGCGTGTCCTGCGTATCGCGCTCCCGGCAAGACTCCTCCGGCGACGTGTCCTGCATATCGCGCTCGACGCCGGGGGCACACGGTGACGTGTTCGTGTGCGAACAGCACTATAATTTAAAAGCTTGTTACTACCTTTCAGCTTATGTTGTGGTTCTCATGCTTAGTTGAGATCTTGGCCCTTTGTTTTAGAAGCCTAGTTACAGATTCAGCGAGTTGCTCAGCTCTGTGTTGCAAGTTATGGTTCGACACAACCTGGGTAAATACTTTTATACTGCATGCCTGAAAGTATATGAACATACACGCTGAGGTCAACATAATCCAGCACACCGGTGTTCCCCACTATAGCAATTAAGGTGTTTTTACCAATATGTGGTTGCAATCCAAACAGCTACCACAACTTTTTGCCAAACATTTGTGGCAACAATCCAAACAGCAGCCACATTATTTTTGCCTCACCTTTGTTGTCAACCAAACATTCTAATTTTGCCACAGAATATGGCTAGCCACAACTGTGGCATGTACTTAACCTGAGGCGTGGCTATTTGTGGCCGGCTACCAAACAGGCCCTAAATACATGCAACATTACGTGGTTGTAAGGGGTGTTCGTATTTACTTTTGCTAATGATTTTTGCTATGATTTTTGGCTTTTGAATGAAAACGAATAATAGTAGATAAAAAAGTGATTTTTAGAAAATGAGATGAGCAGTGCAAAAAGTGAGAGAAAGATGCATGTGCGTGACGGGAGCGAGGGAAGTGGGGTGGGTGATGTACCCGTGACCCTTGCCTTATCCCCAGAGCAAGACGGTAGCGAGAGGAGTGAAGAAGCCGCTTTGACAAGTCAGGTGTTCGTATTGTTTTATAATTATTTTCTAAGGATAAGACAATATAGACATGATCATACTTCTATGTTACAGCTTGCTGGAATTGGACAGCGGCAGTGGCAGACCCAGGAAAATATTATAGCTAGGGCGAAGTCACACTGGCGGACTCAGGAAAAAAACTAGGTTGGCTAAAGTCGAAAGCGTGAAATAAACAGTAGTACCCAAAAATAAAACAATCAATAATCAAACTATGTTGCAAACACACTAATAAAAGTATGTGATACGAAATAGAAATAACAACTACAATTCTCATGTTAACATATGCGGATAACAGAAGGACAATGAAAAATACCTCACTAATGAAGCTTAATCCACAATTGTAGATGAGTTGTAAAAGAAACAACCTGTCAATTGTGAAAAATAGATAAATCAGTAGTGTCACAATTCAATAATAGAATATAAAAGATGCAATAAAAAAGAAGACAAAAAATATACCAGTAAATAACTAAGTACGTCTAGGAGAACGAGGCATTTTCATTCTTCGAGTTTTCATGTCTTGAAATTGTTTCTTGATTTTTTCACGATCAAGTCCTTTGAATATCTCTCGCTCGATATAGCACACCATCAAGTCATTAAGCCAATCATCGGACATCTTATTACGCAAATCGGTCACTGTTTCTGGAGAGGTAAAAATATAAGTACCCTCATTTTGACAAGCTAGTTTACATATTCTACAATCTACATAAATTTTTACAAGCTATCAAAACTAATACTCAAATACACAAATCTGAAATCTAGAATAAATAGAATTTATTGTACATTTATCAAATAAAAACTATAGAAATACAGATGCTTAAATAGTTAAATCACCTCCTCAGGCTTAAATAGAAATGCAGAAATGCAGAGCCAAGTGCCCAAGCCAAGTGCCTTTCTCAAATCTCCCGGCCGGCCGCTGCTTCCTCAATCCCCCGAGCCCGAGGCGCCGACGCCCGCTCGGCCGCTCTCAAATCTCCCGGAGGCCCGGCCTCAGCCGACTGCTACGCGCCTCCCCGCCTCGCGCCTCCTGGCCCCCGCCTCCCGGCTCGGGCTCCCCGCCTCCCGCCTCCCGGCCCGGCCTCCTCGCCTCCCGCGCTCCCCGGAGTCCCAGACCCCGGCCACCGCCTCCCGGGCTCCCGGCCTCCCCTAGCCGCCTGGCCTGGGCGCCGCCGCGCTGCGCCGTCCGAGACTCCGACTGTTCGACGACTCCTCGCCTCCTCCGCCTGGCCGCCGCCGCGCCGCCGCGACGTCCTCTACAACTCCGCCTGGGCGCCGCCGCCGCGCCGTCCTCCGCCTCTGCCGCTCGCCCGCTCGCCGCTCGGAATCTAGGGTTAGTGCCTCTTGACTTGGTGTTGGCCCGTGTGTCTACGCTATATCTCTTCTGTTGCTTTGCTGGGTTTGGGCCGTGTGTGGTATTTGGGTCTTGCTTGGAGCCTTCGGCCTTGGACTAATGGACATGACTTGGGCCTTGTCTTCCGGCAAGAAGTGCATGACCCGGGGGACGGGGGGCTGTGCTTCCGCCGCCGCCGCCGGGGGGGGGGGGTGTTCCGGCCGGCGAGGAGCTCGGGCGGCCGCCCGGCCTCGCCCGAAGGGCAGGTCCGCCCCTGGACAGCGGCACTATCTGTTCATCATTTGGAGGGTTGCGTTGTTCCTTGTGCGAGTGATCTCTGTCATTTACGAAGAAAAGACTGATATGGTGCTAAAGTGATACTGGGCCTCTTCTTTGTAGGTTCTAAAAGCCGCTTTTTTGCTTTTTTGCTTCACTGGAGCTCTGCCATGCCATGGAGAAGCTCTAGTGAACTCTCATTGCCGCGAGCAAACTCCAGTGAACCCTAGACTTTGCGTAACTCAAAAATGGAATCCCTATACTCCACTAAATGCAACCATGCATTCGCTTGCCATCGACAACCATCACCAAAGCACGCACAGGCTCACCGCCGCTATTCTCTGCTCGGGCACCATAGTTGCAGAGCTTAGCTTGAGCCAAGGCTGAAGTAGGCCAAGTCCTAGCAGGCCGTGCCCTTGGGCTAGGCCAAGTCAGTCCAAAAGCCAAAACCCAACATAGTTGAGCTCGGTACTATTGGCCTCACACTACGCAAGCCCAGCCCAACACTATTAAAACCCGAACCCAACATTGCTCAGCCCGGACCCGTTACTGATTTGAACCTGACCCATTATGAATAGTGTCAATCTGTTACTGTTCATCTAGCCCATCAATATTCATCCGAAATATATTAAATATATTTATACCCAATTTGGCCGTTTTGAGCCCATCTAACACATTTTTAACTCTGTTCAACCCAACCAAGCACTGCTTAAACTCTATTCGCCCCAAACCTGTTTTCTTTCATGTCTTTTCTAGTTATTTTATTGTATTTTATTTTCAGCTTGCATTATGCAAAGTAGAAACTTATTTGTATTCGTTCTTTTGCGCTAGTATCCGGATTGGACTAGTTGGCCAACGGGGAAGCTACTTGAGCAATTAAAATGAATGGTGTAAATCTGAAGCCTGCAAAGAAATAGTCAAAGACTCTAGATAAAGAGGCAAGTTATATATTTTGATCATGTTGATTCTACATTATTCATTAATCATTAGTACTTTCATTATTGCTATTTGTGAACTGTTATTTATTTTAAATAATAATTTAAAATAACGTGATAATTAGCTTGCACCATTGAAAAAGCCATGTTTTACTTAAAACCCATATTCACATTCACAGCCTAAATAATAATGAATTATTATATAATTATTCATCAGTAGATTAGATAATAAAATATTTTACACTACTAAGTTGATTCACTGTTTCGTTGATAGACTTTAAAATGGTATTAGGGTTAAGGATAATTCTCGGATAACCACTAGATGGTTTAAGTCTAGAATCTTAACCTAGGGTGGAGGTTTTGGTATGAATTGGTGGTTTAGTGCCATAACACACTGGGTTTGTCATTGGTTGCCTCATTTGTGAAAAGTAAGGAATAAAACCTTATACTAAGTAATAGACATAAAAATCGCTCAACCACAAGTTTTGACTTGTCAAATCTGGTTTAGTAGCTGCTCGATTCAATTGGATATCTACAATAAGGGTAGATTTTCTAGTGGTTGGAACAGCTCATGTATAACAGGGTGGTATGGAAGTAGTATTTTTCATACTTAACACCGGTAGGTACACTCAGAGTCAGTTCGTGGTTTTCGCTTTGGCCAATGGATGTCTCTGAGCTTACCGGGTAGAAGCTAGAAAGATGAGAGTAGTGAAAAATCTCGTTATGCGAATTCAGTCGCATGTTATCTGGTTGCGTGTCTATAGCTTGACATTGTGAGTCTGAAATATCTTGTAAGTAAAGTTGGACAACTCTGCATAGTATAATAAATAGTATTCAAATACATTGTACTTCTAGTTAATAAAGTTGTATTTCATGGGTGATTCTAGCAACAAGACATAAGTAGAATTTGAAGGATTATAATATGAAAATTACAGATGATAAACCCTCTTGTTAATTAAGTATTGTTTTACTGTTTTAAATGCAAAGGTCTTTATCAACAACTTGCATATATCATTATCATATTATAACATGTAACTATGCACTTGAACTCTTTACATATTAGTTATATGACCTTTCTATATGGCTACCTATTCTTGCTTATTTCATCAGAACAAGCACAAGAAGAAGAAATGATACTTCAATTTGCATGTTAAGATTAAGACCATACTCAAGAGTTTCTATAGGGTTTTATCTTCGGTTCTTCTAAATATCAGTTAAGTTTGGGCTTGGAAGCATATAAACTGTTGTATTTTTGCCGTTAAGTTATATTTTAATCAAGCTATTTTGTTAAATGCTTATGAACAGATGTAATACCTTTTATATTCATAACTAAACTATTAATAAAAATTTCTCAATCTTATTCTAAAAAATGAGGTTGTTACACATTATCCACTTTACCACGACGGGAAGTTTGAACTTTGAACCCATTGTTACGAACTAGAGGCTTGGAGACGTAGACATTTGGAAGATGAGAATTCAAGCTCTACTTTTGCGTGAACACCGCTTACACCAGTGGGGGCACTTGCGGAGAAAATTACTTGGCTTCCCTTTGACCGGTCCAGGAGGGAATTTGCCATGCGCTTACTTTATGTTCTCAGGCAGGCCATTATAGGTTAAGGCCCTGTTTGGAATGCGGGAATTTTTTCCGATTCCTGCGGGAATTGAACTGTTTCCTGCAAAATTCCTGCAAAATTCCTGTGAAATTCCTCTGTTCCAAACAGGCCCTAACGTGTTAGAGCACATATAATAATATGTCTCTAAATTTATCTTTAAATCTTTTATGTTATATAGAGGCAGTACTAAAAATACTTTTTTTGAACAATAAATTATTATTATAACTACTTTATATTATTTTCATCATAACTTTCTGCCTCATACATTTATACTATTTGTATTAGTTTGCGGACTCAAATCGTCTCCTGTATAAGAAATGGCATATTATCTCTCCTCATCTACTCTCTTCTCTACACAAGATTTTAATCATTTAATTTAGTTGAGAGACCACTAAGACAACACTGTTGGAAATACCCTTAAATAGAGGAGTAGTCATAAATTTCTTGCGAGGCAAACAAAAGTCTTGACATCATTTTTGTTGTTTGGGTTAAGAAATCTGAGCCCAGAGGCCAGGAGTCCTGGCCCAATATGGCCACCCCACCGTAGACTATAAATAGAGAGCCATACCAGTATATTATGTACACCTGATGCAATTGAAAGCAATAAAGAAAGACCAGGAGTTCTCTCTACCTCTCTGTGTTCAATCTATTATTCTGTCTTCTGTGATTGATTCGTTCTTGTTCTAAGCAGAGGAATCGATTGGACTGGTCGCCAGCGACGGTTCCTCAACACGTTATCAGCACGACTTTGCTCCGGTGAACGAAGGTAATCATCAAAGCACCTAATAGATTAAATTTTCTATATCGCTTTGAATTCGTATTTTCGCATTCTAAATTGAATCTCTACGGTGCAAATCCGCCCTAATCTACCGCGAGCAGACCTGAAGTCGTCGGCACAATGTCGATCGGTAGATTGCGAAACGTGGTAGATGTTGATTGCACTGTAGATTAGAAACGAAACAAAATTTTGCATGGTTTTGTTTGATTCTGCATGATCACTGCACGAGAAAAGAAACTGGCATCGCCTTTTTCTGTTCGGCCTCTGTGCGGGAAGAAAAAAATATATAGGCCAACAGCCTGCCACCGGCTCGACACCGGCCGGCGCCCCGCATGTGCACTGCTGGCCGCCGGCCAGCAGTCGCTCGAATGTGCACCGCCGGTACGCCATCTCTCCACGCGTGCCTCGGCCCGAAGCCGAACCACCCGCTCGGCCGCCTCCGCCCGGTGAAGCCGTCACGCCCCGCAAGGCGCCGCCGGCCGCTTGGTTTCCACCCGTGCGTGCGCCCCACATGGCGTCACCGCATACGCCGACCGACTCGCACGCCTCGGCTCCTCCGCTTGCCCCACGTACCGTGCCCGAAGCACGTCGCTCAAAGGCATTGGGCCCCGCTTGCTGTCGCGCCCGAGCACACGCCAGCCCGTGCCGTCCGGCCGCTACCCAATCCGCCCCAGTTGTCACCCGGACCGCCGCCGCCGCTGCCCGTAGCAGCGCCGCCCGCAGCCGCTGCCCGTAGCAGCGCCGCCCTTAGCCGCCACCCGTAGCCGCGCCTCCTCGGCCACCGCTCGCAGTAGCCCGTAGCCCCACACGGCACCGTCGCACGCCTCGGCACCGCTCGCCGCGCCTTGGCCCGCCGCCGCTCACACTCGGGTCGCCGCCGGTGGGCTCACCTCCACCGCCTGAGCTAGACCAGCGCCCGAAGCCGCTGCGCCACCGCCTGACTGGCCCGCAGCCGTCCCTTGCGTCGGCCATCGCTGCTCGGCCGGGCCGGCCCGAGTCGCCCGACCACCACCTGGCTATTGAGCCGCCGCCGCCACCAGTGAATGAAGGGGTAGGGAAACCCTACCCCCATCGGGGGATGAAGAGGCTGCAGGCCGGCCGGGCCGATGGGCCACATGGGCAGAGTGGCCAAATGGAGAAAGAAACGGGCCGAATTTGGCCCGGCCGGAGGGGGTAAAGAAAAAAACTGCAAAGGCCCTTCTATTTTTCGCAAATTGCCGAGAGTCCTAAAAATCGCATTTGAGTCCTGATTTTTGCAGAAAGGTCTCGGTAATTCCAAAAATTGCCGATAGGTCCTCGAATTTACGTATGGGTCCAGAATTTTGCAAAAAAACCCCTCCGTAAATCAGAAAATTGCGCGAATTTTTCTCTGAACTGGAATTTTGCGTAGATGCCCCCAAAAATTGTAGAATTCGCTGAAATTTCATATTCTAGCATAAAAGGGCCTCAGGAATCCGAATTTTAAATTATTTTTAGCATTTAAAGATTATTTATTTCTGCCATTATTATTCTCTGTATTTTCAGTATTTATTTACAACTTTTGGTTAATTATAATTGTTTAAATTGCTTTTAATCACTGAAATTAGAAGTAAAATTATAGAAAATGCACAGAAAATTATGAAACACTATGAGAACCTATTGTACCATTTATTTACCTGCAGTAAATTATTTCATGCATGTTTACCAGCAGTAAACTTATTTTATTCCGTTCATACATATGTAGATGACTGGCATCACGAACCGGGAGTTCGAGGAGTTGGCCCAGCATGGCCAAAACTCTCTGACATGGGCATTCGATATCGAGATTGTGCTTGGAGCCAGAAAGCTCTGCGCAGCTATTGGGATTGGCGGACAAAAAGACGCCAGACCCATACCTGAGGAGAATGATCAGGCACTTCATTTTCTCAGGCACCGCCTCTGTCTTACTCTCAAGAATGAGTATTTGGCGGAGAGAAGCGCGCTAGCACTCTGGACTGCACTCAAGAAGCGGTTTGAGAGGCTGAAGTACACCATTCTTCCTCAAGCAGAACAGGAGTGGATCAGACTGAGGTTTGCCGACTTTAAAACGGTCAAGGATTACAATTCTGCCTTGCACAGGATTTGTATCAATCTTCAACTCTGTGGCAAGCAGGTCACAAATGAGCAGAAAATCGAGAAGACCCTGTCCACCTTTCACCCCAATGCTGTACAAACCGCCCGCAACTATCATCAAGACGGCTACAAGGAGTACGCCGAATTGATTGATATGATGTAGGTTGCAGAAGCTCAGGACGAACTTCTTCGCAAGAATTACGTCACTCAGCCACTAAGCAGCTCCGCTGGCCGTGAAGCCAACGCTAGCAGCTACAAGGTGCGAAAGTCCTTGATGAAGAGAAGGGGAAAGAAGGGTAAGATCGTTGCCCAGAAAGACAAGTCAGATGCTCCAAGTGACAAAAAGGCTAAGAAGAGTGGAAAGACCTATGACCAGCAGAACCAGGGATGCTACAAGTGTGGCAAATGGGGGCATTGGTCGCGGATATGCAAAGAACCACAACATGTCATTGATGCCCACCAAGCTCAGAAGAAGAAGGATGGCAAGGGGCAGCATGAAGCCCACTTTGCAGCAGTTGAGGGGAAGCACCCTGAACAGCTGCCTGAGTTGATGGAAGTTGAATCCATCCTGGCAGCAGCACCTTCTTATGACTTAGAGGCAGCCACCGCCATGATCTCTCTTGAAGAGAAGATCACTCCTGAAAAGATAGCCGAAGAAGTCAATGATTTTCTAGTTGATTCCGTCTGATGCACAGAAAACATTAGACGCTAATTGTCATTTATTTTTGTGTTAAATGGACAAGTTTAAAACTTGCATGTATGGTGCTTTAGGATTTGTTTTCTCATAATGGTTGGATGATTTTGGAATAATACATTCATTTATTCAGTTTATGATGGCATGATATGTTCTGATATTGGCGTATTTTATTTATGGGTTGAATGTCTTCTAATACATGTGGCGCCCTATGGAGGAAGTATGCCTTGCCGACAGCGGCACAACGAATACCATCTTAAGAGAGACTAAGTATTTTCAGTCGATCCGTAAGAACACTGGCAGCCTTACGACAATCGCCGGAAGCGATGCATGTATAATTGGTTCCGGAAGAGCCACAATTATACTTCCAATGGGCACGACTTTGGTCATTGAAGAAGCCTTATTGTACCTAGAATCGACTAGAACTCTCCTAAGTTTTAAGGATATTCGCGCCAATGGTTTCCACGTTGAGACTGATGAAGAGTACGGTAAGGAATACCTGCTCATCACGAAACGCGAAGAGAACGGCAAAAGGGTATTAGAAAAACTTCCTTCACTAGAAACTGGGCTATATTATACCAACATTATGGCACCCGCAGCCTACACTGTTCTGAAGACAGTATTTAGAAGCTCTGAACTCTTCTGTCTCTGGCATGACAAATTAGGCCACCCAGGTCTTAGGATGATGAGAAATATAATTAAAAATTCGCATGGGCATAATATTAATGTGAAGAATTTTTGGAATTATGAAGATTTTGTGTGCCCTGCATGTGCCACCGGGAAATTAATTACTAGACCCTCCACTCTGAAAGTGAAGGATGAAGTCCCTGCATTTCTGGAACACATCTAAGGAGATATTTGCGGTCTCATTCAGCCCATCTCAGGGCCATTTAAGTATTTCATGGTGCTCATTGACACTTCATCGAAGTGGTCATATGTGAGTTTGTTGTCCACAAGAAACCACGCCTTTGCAAAATTGATCTCGCAGATCATTCGCATCAAAATGTATTCCTTGATCATCACATCAAGTCCATCAGAATGGACAACGCCAGAGAATTTACTTCAAAGGCGTTTGATGATTATTGCATGACGACGGGAATTGCAGTTGAGCATTCGGTACCGCATGTCCATACCCAGAATGGTTTGGCCGAGGCTTTAATTAAGAGAATTAAATTTATTGCCCGACCCCTCTTGCACAAAAGTAATTTGCCAGCTACATGTTGGGGACACACAGTCCTTCATGCAGCGAATCTCATCAACCTTAGACCTTCGTCTTACAACATCCATTCACCTATACAACTAGCGCAAGGGTCACCATCAAAGATTTCTCATCTTAGGAGGTTTGGATGCAAGGTTTATGTACCTATACCACCTCTGTAGTGTACTGCAATGGGCTTTCTCCGCAAGATTGGGATATACGTTGGTTATGAGACTGCATCCATAATCAGATATTTGGAACCCATAACGGGAGATTTGCATACTGCCCGCTTCGCTGACTGCATTTTTGATGGGAATAATTTCCCGTCATTAGGGGTAGGAAATCAACCCCTTGACGAAAAATATCGGGAAATTACGTAGGAAGCCACGGGAATTCATGCACATGACCCGCGCACTAGTGAAACTGAGAAAAATGTCCAGAAGATCATCGACTTGCAAGCATTAGCAAACCAACTGCCCG
This sequence comes from Dendrocalamus latiflorus, assembly GCA_017311315.1. Lineage (NCBI taxonomy): Eukaryota > Viridiplantae > Streptophyta > Magnoliopsida > Poales > Poaceae > Dendrocalamus > Dendrocalamus latiflorus. The sequence continues at coordinate 14,455,261 of CM029651.1, read as the reverse complement.
ATCACTTTAGTGATTTGAATAGCGTGACTAAGTCGCATGTGCCTGCACGCAATGCACCGGAGAGGGTTGAAATATCAAAGAAAATTGAAGGTATCTCTAATCCCGTCCAGAGGCCTCAGAATAAAAGGATGAGAACTACGGCTTCCCGAGTCCAAAGTAACCGGGGACGTCCGGCGAAAAAGGATAAGAAAGACTTATCATAGCCGATCATTGAAGTCCCCCAGAATAAGAAGGGGAGCCAGTTGAGACCTGGCACAAATATGACACCTTCGAAAAAGGGCATACCGAATCTGAATATCCCCATCGGCATGGATGTGTGCGCACACATCGGAGCCGAAAAACTAAAGGGAATTGCCACCGCAATTGAAAAAAGCGATACACAAGGTGAAGTTTCAGAAGAAGCAATCGCTCTAGAAGAAGCAACTCATGAAGAAATAGCTATAAATTATATGCACATGGGAGAAATAGCTATAAACGAAGTAGTGAGATACAAAGCAAGGCTAGTAGCACAAGGTTTCACTCAACGTCCTGAAGTTGATTATAAAGAAACCTACTCCCAAGTCATAAGTGGAATTACCTTTAGATATTTGATCTCAATGGTAGTGAACTTGAACTTAGAAATAAAATTGATGGATGTTGTGACTGCATACCTCTACGGTAACTTGGAAACCTGAAGGAATCCCTCTTCCGAACCAAGACAGAGCAAATAGAAACCTGTACAGTGTGAAACTCAGAAAGTCACTGTATGGACTAAAGCAATCTGGAAGAATGTGGTATAATCGCTTAAGCGACTTTCTCTGCAAGAAAGGCTACACGAACAATGAAGACCGTCCTTGTGTATTTATACAGCGATCTCAGAATGGATTCTGTATAATCTCTGTGTATGTAGATGATCTGATTATCATCGGGACAGCCGAAGACATAAAAGAAGCAAGCTCCTACTTGGAGTCAGAATTTGAAATGAAAGATCTGGGCAAGACCAAGTTTTGCTTAGGCCTGCAGCTTGAGCATGTCCCCGAAGGAATCTTGGTACATCAGTCGAGCTACACTCAGAAGGTGCTTGAAAGGTTTGGCTTTGAGAAGGCATTCCCATCGAAAGTACCGATGATCGAGAGGTCTTTACAGCAAGAAAAAGACCCTTTCCGACCTAGGGAAGAGGGGGAGGAAGTTCTGGGACCGGAATTCCCATACTTGAGTGCAGTGGGAGCACTCATGTACTTAGCAAACTGCACTAGACCGGACATTGCATTTGCCGTGAACCTGTTAGCAAGGTACAGTGCAGAGCCTACCAAAAGGCATTGGCAGGGCATAAAGGACATCTTCCGATACCTCAAAGGAAGTAAGGATCTTGGATTGTTCTACAGAAAGAATCAAGACCTTAACTTGATTGGCTATGCAGATGCTGAGTACCTGTCTAACCCGCATACCGCAAAGTCACAAACAAGCTATGTATTTCTGTGTGGTGGAACTGCAATTTTATAGAGATCGTCTAAACAAAGCCTTGTAGCCACTTCGACAAACCACTCAGAAATTATAGCACTGTATGAAGCTGCACGAGAATGCGTTTGGCTCCGTTGAATGGTTCACCATATGCAGCAGTCGTGTGGGATGAACATTGTGCAAACCCCCACAATTATCTATGAAGATAATGCCGCTTGCGTTGCACAAGTGCAAACGGGCTATGTGAAGAGTCATCTCACAAAGCATATCAACTCCAAGTTCTTCTATGCTCACGAATTGCAAAAGATGGACGAAATTAAAGTACTGCATACTATGTCTTGTAAAAATCTGGCAGATTTGTTCACTAAGTCACTCCCCGTATCTAGCTTTGAAAGGTGCGTGCGTGGAATTGGAATGATGAGACTTAGAGAAGTGCAGAATTCAGGGGGGAGAATTTTTTCAAGCCCGCTAGTAAATCTTGATCCTGAAGATTAAGTACCCAAAAGAATAAAGTCCTGAAGACCAAATAAAATTGGGTGGTTTGTACTCTTTTTCCTTTGACGAGTTTTCCTAAAGTTTCTCGACCAAGATTTTTAATGAGGCAATTCGTGCATCGCAGCATCACATGTATCATGTACTCTTTCTCCAAAATTTTTCCACTGGGTTTTTATGGAGTTTTAACGGGGCATGAATGTGTTGGGTGAGTGCCCAAGGGGGAGTGTTAAGAAACCTGGGCCTAGGCCAGGAATCCTGGCCCAATATGGGCATCCCACCGTAGACTATAAATAGAGAGCCATACCAGCATATTATGTATACTTGATGCAATTGAAAGCAATAAAGAAAGACCACGAGTTCTCGCTACCTCTCTGTGTTCAATCTATTATTCTGTCTTCTGTGATTGATTCGTTCTTGTTCTAAGCAGAGGAATCGATCGGACTGGTCGCCAGCGACGGTTCCTCAACAGTTTGTTTGGACTACATGTCCTCTAGGAAGTTCCGCTACGTCTTCTCTAGGAAGTTTTGCTCCAAGTGGTTTCTAGTTTTTAACTTCGAGAAATCCGAAGCTATTTAGAACACATTACCTTCTTAATTTTGATTTTTGAGCTTTTTTATTTTTTCCTTATTTCTTTGTATTATCTGTAAAGATATAACGGTGTTTTTCTTTTTTTAGTTGCTACAGTGCAATTTTAGCCAAAAACTAAGAGCCATAGCCAGAAACCGGATATACGAGCCTCTTCTTTTCAGCTTCTAAAAGCAATTTTATGGTTTATCTACAGAAACCAGCTTTCAAACGGAGTATCTTTTAAAAGCGAGGTCTACAAGTTGATTATAGTACACGCTGTAACGACTTCATTTATATTGGCTAAAACCGTACATGAGTTTCTATTACTCCGTATTCTCTCACGAACAGTCTAAAAATCATAACCTATAGCCATAGATTATAAGTTAAAGCCAAAACTAGGTGGTGATCAGTTGGGTTTTTTTTTGTGGCTTATGGCTGAAAACACTGTAGCTGGCTGAAAAAAACATTGTAACTGACAGAGGCTTATTTAGCATAATTAAATTTAAAAAAATTAAAAAATATAAAAAATATGTTAGCCCATTACGTATAATACAAACACATACGGGAAAAAAAAGAACCAGCAAAAAATCTCAACAAAAAGCCAAAAGTTCAAAAAAAGACGAAATTTATGAATAGTAAAAAATAAGTCGGAAGCCAGAGCTGAAGCCCAACCGACCGGGCTGATTGAGTTGGAAAAGTAGTTAGTACATGTCGTATCGGCAGTTCGGCGTCAGCCGTTGTCATGTAGATTACCCATTCGTATGAACTACGAAGAAACTGATCTAGTAGTAATTGGTGGAGCACGTAAATTTCTTTGGTTCTATTCGGAACTTTTCGGCAAGCTTGTTCAGCTTCTTCTGCTCGAAGTCGGCCTTTTATTTTCGTGCCCTCAGCATCCGACTGAAACCGATGAGTCGTTATTTTGGTACGGCCATTACCGTGTTACTATATGGCATGGTGTTTTCTTCCACCGCGTTCCTAGAAAACAGGCCGTATTTGTGCTCCTTTGAACGAAGGTAAACTTGTCTGTCACCCGATTAGACTTCCTTTTCCCCCGGCTCATTTCAGCTCCGGCTTTTGGCTTTTTTAAATATTTATAATTTCATTTTTTCTGAACTTTTAGCTTTTTTTTTAGCTTTTTTACCGGTTCTTTTTCCGTATTCATTCGCGTTGTCCGTAATGAGCTAACATATTTTTCTATTTTTAAATTTTTTTAAATTTAATTACGCTAAATAAACCACCTTTATCTACAATAAAATTTCGGTCGCTACAATGCACTTTCATCTACGTCTTTCGTGAGTGTGTAAGCCTCTTTTTCTCCATATGCCCTTCCATGCTTGCCAAGAAGGATATGTAGGCCCCGTTTGGCACAACTCTAACTCCGAGATATATGCTGGATCTGTAGTTTGTTGACTAAATTAAAGTGATTTAAATATTTTTATTTAATATATAATATAATGAAATGAGTCATGTAAATGCATTTAACATGCCTGCAACTCTAGATCCAGGATTTCCTAGAGCTACAGATGACCAGTTCTAGAAAATCTACAGATTTCCTAGAGCTAGAGCTCTGCTAAACGGGACCGTAGTATACTATGAAAGTTAGTAAGTTAATAGTCTGTCACGTCAACGGTACACGCGGGAGGAAGTTGGCATAAAAACTGTACGTCTATTTCGAACTATATAAACAGTGGTGAACCGTGGACTCGTGGAGTGGAGGGTGGCCTGCCACCTATGCGATCCATTCATTGCGTGCCATGGCCATCCTTCCGAGTTCCGAAAGCATAACTTGGGCTTCAGTAGGACGAGAGAAGGTGCATGGATAAGAAGCCATGAATATTTGGTACCTACGTGGAGTTAATTTTGATTTTGTAAAAGTTGATGGAATTCAGTATTATTGTCAGTGTAATCAATCTGACTGTATACCAAACTGATCAAATTGCTGGACATATGCGGCCAGAGAATGGGAGCTGGTCTTGAATGATTTGTGTATGTGCATGACATGGGAGCTATTGGTTGGTTATATTGTGTTGCATAATGTATTATTTTGATTAATGTGAGTCAAATGTATGGAACCTGTGCTCAAGATAGTTGTTTGGTCTTTGGATGCATAGTTGGCTTGAAGAACGTTAGCGATCGACGACAAGTGATCGAGACTACATGGGATAGCTGAGGTCTGTGTGGTCAGGTAAGTCTGGATGAGGTTACATGGCTTAAAAATGAAATACATGAAAGACAAAGATCGTAAAGAGTCGAGATAGTGCATGTGGTGTGCCAAGTGACTTAAAGTCGAGATAGTGCATGTGGTGTGCCAAGTGACTTAACTGGTGCCAATATAGACAATCTAGGGGAGACCGGATGCATGAAGACTTGACGGCAAAATCATTGAGCGCCACGGGCTACGTGTAAAAGCATGCGAAAATACTTTGATGTGAAGATGAAGATGGGGTCAAGGGAATGTGCCCGAAAGCTTCGTTGAGGGTATTTGGTAGTTTACCAAAATACCGGGTTGAACCTTGGACAAAACCACGGTGCGAGGAGGTGCAAAAACGAAGTGGTTTTGGCCAAGGTGAGCCGGGATTGCTAAGTGGATCGTTCGCTAATGGTTTAGCGGGTTAAGTCTTGTAAACGCTTTGAGAAGCGTGTGTGATTGTGTAAAACCCATGTTAGTGGGGTTGATGGATTTCCAATGTGCTTAGCGGGTCATGACCCTCTAAGAGCTTTGGGTTATACGAGGAAGGAGAGGGGAGAGCTAGTGTTGAGGATTTTGGCTAAGTCTTGAGTAGTTTCTTTTCTCCCTCCCAAAGGCTATGTGAGAAAACACGAGTGAGTAAGGGTGGTGCTTTGAGAGCACATTGTAACCATCTATGTACTCATGAACCACCTACTCTACTGGTAATAGATCAACTCTTTGGTCCCTTCTTAGTGTTTCATTTGTTTCTCTTCATGTTCTTAAGCAACAAATTCGAAATCGTGCTCTAGGTGGTTTTGGCTTGAATCCTTCACCTGATTATCTTGCTAGAATATGTGGTAGTAGATCTAGAAGACCTCGTGTCTTAGATCCCCATGAGTAAGAAGTAATTTCGATTTTAGGGTTTTTGGATGTTCTTGAGACCTAGGATCGATTTCCTTCAAATTGACGAAACCACATCCAAGAACAAAGTGTTTCTTGCCTTGATCTAGTGCTAACATGCTAGATAAGGTGTGTTCAAAGTTTCAAGTTATTTGGAGCTACAGATTAAAAATTAATTACGTCAATTTTTAGATTTAAAATCATGCTGATTTTAGATTCTATGCTGAGACAGAGGTCAAACCACCCTAACAAGAGGTCAGATTGCACGGAGGTTAAACCGCCAAGTAAGTAGCGGTAGGACTACCCCCCTAGAGGTCAAACCACCCTTTGTTCGATGTCAGACCCCCCCCCCCCCCCCGGCACATAAAAAAATTGTTTGGCTTGATTTTTCTTGGTAATTTTATTGTGAGTGCCTAGGCCTTGATATTCATAGTTTTTCTTAGCTATTGGAATCCAAGTAGGTGGCGTAATATGATCTTCTTGGTTTTCATAGCCACTGGAGTCAAAGGTTAACAATACTTGGGGGCGTAATTTAGAAATAATCATTCACTCCCTCTGATTGCCTGCATCAGTCCTACAAATGGTATTACAGTCCAGTTAAACTCTTCCTCATAGATCTTAACATATCTTAAGAGCCATAATATCATACATGTATTCCACCAAGCCACCCATCTTCGATGAGGTCAACTTCCCACATCGAAAGGCGAGGATGGCAACCTACATTTAGGCTCAGGGCTATTCAAATCTGGGAAAAGGTCAGGAGTTCCTATATTGTCCCTGCTAATAATCAGATCACTTTGCCAAATCTTCCGCATGTGGAGGCAAACAACAAAGCTGGGAATCTTTTCATTCAGGGTCTTGGTAGGATTGAGTTCAACCGTGTGTCTCATCTTGCTTTGGCGCACGATATTTGACAGACTCTTACTGGTTACCATGATAGCTCTACAGGTATCAAGGAGGTGTGTCAGAATCAGTTCAAGAAAGAATAACAGAAGTTTGAGATAAGACCCGTGGAGTCTTTGGATGAGTTTTTTGCCCGTTTTCACAAGATCCTCAGTGACTTGCGTGCTATTGGTGTGGTCTATCCTAACTCTAAAAATGTACACCAAGTTATTAGAGCCTTGGATATGGCTGTTTGGGATATGAAAGTCACGTCCATAAATGACAACACTATCGTATGCGAGTTCACAATGCATAAGCTTTATTCAATATTGAAGACTCGTGAAATCGATTTGTTTTCTTGCAAGAACAAGTCACAGTCGATGGCGCTTGTGATTGATTCTACCAAGGATTCTTCCCCTTCTACCTCTTTGGAGTCTGCCACTTCTACATTTTTGTTGTCTACTTTGCACACTCTCAATGATGATCTGCTTGAGCAGTTCTCTGTGGATGACCTAGCCCTCCTATCCACCAACTTTATGGGAGCGCTAAACATTGTGAGAATGATAAAGAGAGGAGGAGGAGGTGTGATATGATACTTCGAGTCTGATGAGCTCAACCACATTTGGTCCAACTACCCTAAGCTCAAGGGCAAGGAGGAGAAGGAGTACCTTAAGAGTCCACCACCTCAGGATGCCAAGTTGAAGAAGTACAACTACCACAAGGTAGTCCACCAGGTCCTTTTAGCTCTTGAGCAGCTTGACTTGAGTGACTTGGACTCAACGACCAAGGAGGAGGAAGATGAACCGCGAGGCAAAAAGAAAGCGGATGACTTCACTGGCATATGCTTCATAGCAAGCGCCGATGACATCTCCGATGATGATGATCTCTACAGCAACCCAGATAAGGTAAAACCCTCGTACGATAAAATGTCTCGTGTTGTAGTTCGCCTAAATCATGATATTAGAAAATGCAAAAAATGAAGAAACATGATTTCTTGGTTTATGGCTTGAATGATGAAATTGCTAGGATTAGATCCTTAATTCCTAGTGATGATAATTTTGAATCTTGCCTAATCCTTCACTCTGAGTTACACAAGATACAGACCATTCATTATGATGTTACCAATCAACTTAGAGTAGCAATTGATAAAATTGAGAAGATGGAAGCTTACTTTTCTCTTGGCACTACGATGTATGTTTATGTTGTTGAAGAGTTGCTTGTCACAGGGATAATGTTGCTAAAATGAAAGTTATTTTCCTTGTTGGGTCCTTAGTGTACTGATCTCATGTTAAACAACTAAAACATGCAAATAATGAGCTTGCTCAACTCAAGTCTAGCAAACCTCTTGTGTGCTTAGGAGCTGGGGACATGAATGTCATTGCTTTATCTTATTCTAAGTGTGATTTGCTAGAGTTGAAGCTTAAGAGTGCCACGAAAATGCTGAACTAACTGAAATGATGCTTCACCATAGGACTCTATCTTGCAAAAATGTCCTAAGTTAACTACTAAAATTGATGCATTAAGTAAAACTCTAAATGACTTCACTATTAAAGAAAACCTTGCATCACTTTCTGCATCAAAGAAATATGATCTTGTTGCATCCATTGCTTGTGCATTTTGTCCTAAGATAGGATAGGAATTTGACACAATGCATCCAAACATTTAGAGTCAAGTTTGACCAGTAGCTTAGGAGAGTTAGCGAAGCCTATTGTTTATCTTGTGAGTGTCTTAAGCTTGAGGTAGCTATGCGTGAAGAAAGATATGCTAAGACGGCGAAAAAGATTGAGTGCAACTCATGTGACACCCTAGCCAAAGAGAATGATTGTCTCAAGAAGACCTTAGAGCGATTCTCTAGTGGCAAAAAGAATCTCAACATGATTCTAAACCATTTTAAGGTAAATGTCAAGCATAGAGGTCTAGCTTTCATTGTCTTAGAGTATTTCAAGAAAAATCCACCTAATGTAGTGAGTGTTTTGAAGAGTGGCTTGTTTGAGTTAGAGACTGAACCAAGTAAGACTATCTTCAAGTCTACTCACTTTGCATAATCTCCCTCTTGTGCAGTGGGTGCTTCTTCAGCAGGTTAGACTCCTAATCAAGTCAAGTACCATTACACCTACTGTGAGAGGGATAGCCACCTGGTTTAGTTTTACTTCAGGTGAGCCAAACAGGAAAAGAGGGATAGAGAGAGATCCCTTAAAGCTAGATGTATTCCTGTTGCTCAAAGTATCCATAGACCTAGTGTCAGACCTAGTTTTGTTGAGGACCTATTTGGTGGCTTCAAGTCAGTCTCTCTTCCAAGTATAGGTTACCATAAGAGGATGATAGATCCACAAGTGCCTACCAAACCGAGTGAGTGCGGGCTTTTATTAGACCTAGGTTAGAGTTCATGGGGAGTTTAGGTAGAGCTTGTGTGGGATGTGTTTTAATACTGTCCATCCTTTGCCTCATTATGCATTATTTTCAACTTATGCTTCTGCTGGTTCTACTTGTACTCTTCGTATGTCTCGGTACTGAATTCCCAAGTCATTTTTCACTAACCCTAGTATTGAGACCTAAAGGTTTTCTGCTTTTGTGATGCTGGTCCGACTGGGGAGGAAGGAGAACGAACGTGTGAATAGTGGACTCTAGATGTTCTTAACAAATAACCAAAAATTTAAGATGGTTCTCCTCCTTCACCCAAGCGTCTGATGATGAGTTAATCATGTTTGAAGATGCTTCTACCAGGACAATGATGGCTAAGGGCACAGTTCGTGTAAATAACAACTTCATGCTCAAAGATGTAGCCCTTCTAAGCAAGATCAAGTACAATTTGCTTTCAATCTCACAATTAATTTGCTAGTCAAAAAATAGAAAAAATTTTAGGTATAGAATGAACTGTTATAGATGGTTTTATGGAATAAATTGTCTATGAAGGCTCTACTATCACACATGGCTGTGACTAAAACATGTCTGTAATATGTCAGACATCACAGACGATTCTATGTACCAACCACCTGTGATATGCCGACTATGTGATGTCTGACATATCACATATGACTTTTGGTCTTAGATGTCTATGATAGTCGGCCTTTACAGATAGTACATAAATCGTCTGTGATAATCAAACAATTGAGAAATTGTCTATGATGAGAGTTTAGAACCATCTGTGATGACTCTTTATGTGGTACTGTGCCGGCCGGGCAAGTGAAGATGCTAGTTTGATTATCCTTGGGGTAGCTGTACGCGTCTAAGAACTGCCGCTTAAAGAACTCCGAGTAGTTGGTCGGCCCGTAGTTGTCCATCGCCGAGTTGGTGCAACAGTATTGGTCTTGCTTGAACACCATGCACATGTTGTTGCACCCGTCAAGGGCCTGTAGCTTGCTCAGGCATTGCCCCATTATGTCTACATCGCACCGCGGCCTGCCCTTGGAGCACCCGGCGCCACCATCGATCGGCAAGAAGTCCATACCACGTTGAAGCCATCGATGAGGGAGATATCGAATAAGTCAAGGTTGCTGAATTGGTTGAGCGTGAACTTAACCATCGTGTTGGGCTACTGCCTGTAGCCTGTGCACTGCAGCATGCCACCACAGTCACCCGTCTGGCACTACCCGTTGCCGTTGCCGTCAAAGTTGCAGCACGTGTGCACCCACACACGCTCGCCCGTTGTGCTGGTTGGCACGTCGATGGTCCATGTCTAGCCAGTGTCCAATGCCTACCCCCACCAGATGGAATGGCCGCCGCCCACAGGGTGAACTAGCACTTGTTGGTGATGGTGAAGGTTGCGATGTCGGTGGCAGCGATGAGTAGGGGGAGATGTGGAGGATGGAGGTGGCGAGGGATGCCATTGTGTATTCTGCTCTGCTCAATCTTTTGTACAAGTTTTGAGCTATAGTAGAGTTTTGTTGTAGTAGTGAAGAAGAATGTGGGGAGCTAGGGTGCATATATAGGATGGATAGTGTGCAAATTCAATGTTTTCATGCTCAAATTTTCTAACAAACTTCCACAAGTTTGGCAAGCCAACCTGTACATGTCATTGGAAAGGAGACTGATGAGTATTATACAACAAGTAGACATGTATAACATGCAGTTAATTATGCGTGATGTCTAGGCATTCAATTGTTTTCTACTTCAAAATCAGCTCAAGTATGGACCATTGGATTGAGTTCAATTCTAGTTGGTGCTTGACATGTGTCCCTCGGCATCTTTACCTTTTCTCCTTCCATAGCCTCTCCTGCCTTAGTAGTGCAATTAAACATGAACTTAGCACATACCTAATTTGTTTTGGGATTTTTGCAAAAACTCACCTGTAAGTGAGAGAGTTTATAAAAAATCAATGCATCTTATAGTTCGTCCAAAACCACCCACAAGTTCTATATAGTTATAAATGCATCCCTAAGGACCAATTTACTTACTGAAACTCCTACATGGCACTTGCATGGCAATTTCAGTGGACTGGTCTTGTGCGCCATGAGAAGCGAAGACGTGCCAGCGCAGAGTAGGTCCCATGTGCCAAGTACGGGAGAATAAAGCACCACACAAGAGCAGGAAAACAGAGGGACAAAGAAGAAGGATGATCAGAGGTGATCGCCGATGTTACGGCCACGCGGAAGGATTCTTTTCGTTTGGATGGACTTAAGCATGATCCTTGGTTAGCAGTTTCTGATTTCTAGGAGCTTCAGCGAGTAAATTGGCTGTTGGAATGGTTGGGTAGGATTTGCAACCACGTAGAATTTGCGGATGGGTTTTTGTTAAACTTTAAGATGCAGGTGGATTTTTAACAAACTTTTCTACTTAGAGTAGATTTTTATAAATGTTAATGATATGCTCTAGAGATAATCATGAAGATGATTGTATCACTTCTATGTTTATATTCTTTTGAATAATATGTTATTTTGTCCATTGAATAAATATCTTTCATATTGATCAACAAGTATGTGACTTGTTCATGGAACTCTTTATTCATGTTTTGATGTTATTCTAAACCATCTCTGATCTTATGTCATTATGTGGGACAATTATGATTTATAGATTAGCGAGTGTATTGATTGATGATCATGTTTCACGGATCATGGATAAACGAATATTAAATCAATAATGTGTACACTTGTTAGAGAATATGGTGTTGGATTGACCCACCATGAGACATTGCGGGAATTGTTATATTCTTAAGTGTCGTCGGTTAGTCACATACATAGTGTTTGTAGAATCCTTAGACCTGAAATCATCACAGTTTTCTACATATTTAATAGTTTACTTAAGGGTTGTCAAATACTACTCTATAACTGGGTGGTCATAAAGGTAGATTTCGGGTTTACTTCGAAACATACAGAGGAATATGAGCGATCAAGATGGAATTTGCCCCTCCTATATAATGGGAGAGATATCTCTGGCCCCTCGATGTGGTTGGATTAAGGAAGTGCATGACCATGCCGAATATGGTTGAGGAGTTAATCACAACTGAGCAATCCACTACATATGTGAGTGAAGGATCGAGCTATCATATGATGGCGTGCTTCTTGCTTTGAGTTTGATCTGGTTTAATGAGGCAAAGAGATCGGTATATAAGCACATATATGTTCATTTGATATGATCTTTATGTATATTTGAGTCATTATATCTTGCTAGGGACCGCTACCAACTTATGAACTAGAAAGGAGTTTTTGGTCTATGGCCAAATTTACATGAACCTACAGGTTCACACACTTAACGGGTCGGAACGATAAGGATCCGGATGATAGACTCCGAGTAGGATACGATCTCTACTCGTATTGGATAAAGATCCAGCATAAGGCTTTCTGAGTTGGATATGATATCTAATTGTACTAGATAAAAATCCGATTAGAGGCTATATAAATAGAGATGCGGGGTCTTAGAGAGGTATGCCGAGACACACCCATCAAAACCCTAGCCGCCACCTCTCATAAACCTTGTCGTGTGCGCTGGTGCTAGCACACTGACAGACGGCGTAGCATCCCTGGACGTGTGGATCTCGGTAGAGGCGCTGCTGCAACTGCGGTGCTAATCGAGACGAACGCGAGGAGGAAACGGTTGACCAGAGGATGATCGACTACATCCATTATACCGGCGCGTGCTTTGTTGAATCTCTCGCTTCAACTCTACTTCTACTGCATTACGGTGTAATGGTAACGATTTATGATCTCTTAATAGCTTGGCTTCCTGGTTTACGCGGTAGAAAATTTTAATCTGTTAGTGTAGCCTATCTGTATGCCAACAATAAAAAAACCCTTTTTTTAACTGAGGACAGAAACTCGGTCTATTTATTAAAGAGAAAAGTAGAGTCTAAAACATATAACATCCGTCCCAAAATACTCTCGGAGAGCACATGCCTGATTTGCACGGTATAAAATGAAAAACGAGGCCTTCCACTGGTTCACCCGCGGGCTACATTGGCTAATTTACAAGCAGTAGCTCGCCGTACTGTTCTGTTCCCATGACCGTGAGAACGATCTCGTCGTTTCAGTCGTGACTTGCGACAGCCCGGCCGAAAGCAGTGGAGATGAGTCGCGTGATAGGCCATGTATGGGCTCTCTATATATTGTCAACAACAGTTTCGCTGCTTTTCAGAGAAGGTGGCCCAACAACACGCGCATGCTCCCGTGCGGTAAAAAAGTTCCTCATTGGATTTTCTATAGAACTAACTACTTTGGCAATGCGCACTGGAGCAGATAGATAGACGCTCGCCGTTCGTCCTAGGCTCTGGCTACTCTACCACGCAGTGCATAAACGTACAGTGGCGTACGGGTCAAGAATGAAACCTAACAGGCAGTCCAATGCACAAGCATTCTCCATTCATTCCCCGAATGCGTGTTGGCAGGCATGCACGAATCTCACGGAGCTAGCACACACCGCTCATCATCATGGCCACTAGAACTCCCTCTCCCTACTCAGGCATGCACCCCGGGCGCCGGGGGGAACATGCCATCATGCATCCCTTACGTAGGTACACGCATGGCATGTCCCATCGATCGGTCGATCCCATGGCCTCGCTCGGTCACAATCCATCTCATCTCATGCAGGGGGCTCGCTCAGAAGCGTCGTGAGCTAGCCGCCGCGGCCTCGATCGGCACGCACGCCGTTGCACGCGCAGGCACGACGCAGCTACCAAACCAACGAGACCCATGATTGGCCCCGCTCGGTTGGGCTGAAAAGCTATGGCTTATAGCTAAAATTGCACTGTAACGACTGAAATTTTACTGTAACTAAAGATGGCTTATTTGGCGTAATTAAATTTTAAAAATTTTAAAAATAGAAAAAATATGTTAGATCATCACAGATAACACAAACGAATATAGGAAAAAAAGAACTAGCAAAAAAGCTCAAAAAACCAAAAATTTAAAAAAACAAAATTTATAAATAATAAAAATTGAGTTAGAACCAGAAACTAAAACCGAAATGAGGGAACCGATAAGCGCACCTTTTACGCGCCGCTAGCTCGTCAATCATGGCCCCTCCAGATCAGTCAACCGCGCGCGCCTGCACTCCGTCCGTTACCGGGGGAAAAGCTGCGGTTGGGGTGGTAACTTTTAGCTTTGCGAGCCCTCTCCGGTCGTCATCACTAGCCCTGCCACGCGACCACCGGCCGGCCGCCCGGCCTGCGTCGCGCCGCACGCCGAGCCCTGCAAGATGCCCTGCCTGCTAAGCGCTAGCTAGCTTCTCTCTAACCATGCGCCCAGCATGCAGGCGCAGACTCATCAGTGTCTGTGCTAGCTAACCACCTTTACGGGAATCCGACCGATGCAGTACGGTGGAAAAATAGCTAGAAAACGACTTGAGAGAAGTGGTGCTCCGACATGCATGGTCTGACCTCGGTTAGATGGACAAACAACGATGCTAGTACGTTCTTGACTGCTCACATATGTTCAGATGGGAGCGGCTCAGTGCAGGGGTCCTACACATAGCTATATGCAGGGTGTCTATATTCACAACACGTGGCAGCAGATGTCTAGATTCGTGACACGTGGCAAAAAATCCAAAAAAATATTTTTTAAGTACTTAAAAAATATTTTTTTGGATTTTTACCACGTGTCACGAATCTAGACATCTGCTGCCACGTGTCGCAAATCTAGTCACTCTGCACATAGCTATGTGTTTTTTAAGTTCTTAAAAAACACTTTTTAATAAAAATATTTTTTAAGTATTTAAAAAATACTTTTTAAGTATCCAAAATTACTTTTTAAAAATTTTAAGTATTTTTTATTGTTTTTGAATTTTTAAGTATTTTGTGCCACGTGTCATAAATATAAACATCCTACTACCACGTGTCGTGAATCTAAACGCTCTACATATCTATGTGCAGAACCTCTGCACCAGAGCCGCACCCTGTTCAGACTGGCGCAGTAATATATTTTTAGCGCATGACCTGTCAAAACATATATATGCTCCAAATGCATGGTGGGGATCGATCCATCCGTATGGGCATATGCTGCTTTTTGGAGGCTACTCTGAGAGTACGTGAGGTGTACGATCGCAGGGGGAGGGACCCCGGCCGGGTTAACCTTCTCCGCCGCTCTCCTGTGCTTGCTTTTGCACGGTAGCTGTTGGCAATTTACCTTACAACTGATGGGTACGCTCTCTAACTTCGTTGATGGAGAAAGAAAGGCAAAAGAAACCGTTAGGGAGCAAAAGTTACTGCATTCTGGCCAGTAATTGGCGATTAGACGCAGGGCCGGTCCTGGCATGGGCAGCAAGGGCGATCGCCTAGGGTCCATAAAAGTTAGAGGTCTCAGCACATGTGTATTATATATATATATATATATATATATATATATATATATATATATATATATATATATATATATATATATATATATATATATATATATATATATATATATATATATATATATATATATATATAGGAAAATTACATAAGGCACCATGGTGCCTAGGCACCAACATCCGATACACGTGTCTGATTGATAAATTTTTTGAGTTTGGGTATGAAAATGTTTTATACCCTTGATATATTTATGGTAAGTAAGTTTTGAACTCAGTTCAAATTAGTTTGAACTACTTTTGAGTTCAATGCAACTACAGTGAGTATATACCATAAAAATAGTTCAAACTAATTAAACTGAAGTTGAATTTAAATTTTTTCGGAGTTTGACAGCTCAAATATACTTTTTTATGGGTATATGAAGATACCCACATCAAACGTTGCGAATCTCGAAGCAAATCAACGGGTATTGATATTGGTGCCTAGGCACCACGGTGCATGAAACACTCGTCCTATATATATATATATATATATATATATATATATATATATATATATATATATATATATATATATATATATATATATATATATATATATATATATATATATATATATATATTACTTGTTTGGACTCATAGTTAGAAGGTTCAAACGAAGTATATAAGGCTATAGGCTCATATCGTTAACTTCCAGGCAGCTAGTATCAACAACATGAAGAAGACAACTAGTAATCATACTGAAAACTTGTCTAGGTAGCCCAAGTGTCCAACTCAATTTGGAAACACTTCATTTGACATGTCACAGGTGACTAAACGAATGAATACTCGCTCATAAGATCGATGCCTAACTCGGCTCAACTAGCTTGTATCTTATTTACTTGCTAATTAAACTGAAAATTTGACAACCGGTGGTTTCTTAAATATTTGAATTCTTCAGTTCAAGTATATAAAGAAAAATTTTGGTTCAAGATTGGTAGCCTAGAACTCTAAATTTTTAATGCATGTGGTTGTGTTTGGCGACTAACAGAAAGTTATGTATCAGTTGAAAGATTGAAGATTTTCTTTTGAAGGTTGGTGCTTTTACCTTTTAGTGTGGCTAATGATTACTTTTGCCTTTTAGTGTGGCTAATGATTACTTTGTTAATGTCCTGACTAACTGAAAAATCTCATAAAATAGTTTTTATGCGGTTTCATTCGTAAAGGGCATATTTAGAACATATGAATTTCACAAGAAACAACATAAATTTCTCGAGACTTAAATGAGGCCTTTGAGTTATATATCTCTTGCAACTTGCAAGAGAAGTTTAGCATATATAACATTGCTCATATAATATGATATTGGCTATCTAGAAATATTTGCACTTGTTATTGGTATATATTTAGTTTTGATTATAAAAGTGTCTGATCAGCCTGAATAGAAGTGAGATTTTGAAAATATCAGGAACACTCTAAAACCTCTACTTTTATCTCGCCTAGGACCTCTGAAATATCAGAAACGGCGCTGATTAAACGTCGTCTCAGGTGGTCTGAAAAAAAAAAGGTTAGAAAGATACCGCCCAGCAGAAAATAAAATAGGATAAGGTGGCTGTTTACGTGGGCTAGCTTCCGTATGCAGATGCGTGCATGCCAACTCCCCTAGATTCCGGACCTGGCCTTGCAAGTGGCATGTCTCTTTGCGTGCGCGCGTGTACTCTGTTGTACCCTCTCCGTGCGAATCTGTGCTGCCATCCGCTGGTTTCTTCGTATGGATATTACATTCTCGGTTCCTAAAATTATTAATTGATAATGCATGATCTTAATTTGTAACAAGAATATGGCCCGTTTTAACTAGTTTTTTACCGTGTCTTTTAGCTAAAATTGTGTTGTAACGACTGTTGACTTTTTTGAGAAAAAAGAAAAATTGAAAAAATTATATCATCACGGACAATACAAAGAAATAGAAAAAAACTCAAACAAATCAAAATTAGAAACCGACACTTTTTAAGTGGTTTCTGGTTAAACTAGATACCGGAAAAATTAGAAGTTGAAGCATTTGGAGTAGAGCCATGACTCAAGCTAAGCTAGCTAGATATGTATGCCGGCGCATTTGCGTCATTAGATCTGTTTTAAAATTTTAATATAAAAGGATAGAGCTTACTTGGATTACAATATCATCTGTCTAATTTGGGAGATATAGGTCTTTTAAAATGATTGTTTTGATTCCTAAAAAAATGTTGACCATTTGGAATGATATTAAACTTTTGAAGCCATGATATATTTCACTACTACAGAAAGCCTAATAGTAGACGCTAAATCACAGACGATTTTATGAAATCGTCTGTGATGTACACTATTACAGACGGTTTTAATTTGGAGGCCGTCTGTGGTATTTGTGGCGGGAAAAAGGAGTATCACAGACGGTTCTTACCGCTGAACCGTCTGTGATATTCCAATATCACAGACGGTTTTATAATAAAAACCGTCTGTGATATTTCAGATTATCACAGACGGTTTTTGTTATAAAACCGTCTGTGATACTGGAATATCACAGACGGTTTTTAATAAAAAACCGTCTGTGATAATCTGGAATATCACAGACGGTTTTTTATTAAAAACCGTCTGTGAAACCAGATTATCACAGACGGTTTTATAATAAAAACTGTCTGTGATATGTTTCCCGCCTTGCAATCTCTCAAAATTTCAAATTTTCCCGCTTAAGTCCGAGTATGATTCAGTTTTGAGACACCTTCAGTAAAACGGGCATAACTTTTGCATACGGTGTCCGTTTTCGACGTTCTTGTACTCGTTGGAAAGCTAACGACGAGCCCGATCCAAACAAAACAACCCGCTTGCGCCCGTCGCCCTCTAAGACCCCGAAAATTGGCCATCTTTGGACCTAAACCTGCGTCGCAAGTTTTTGGTGTCTGTTTTTGCCCTTTTTCTTGGTCTTCCTTTCGGAATTTGGATTTTGCTTCAACTACAAAGTTGTAGATCTCGTCGAAACCTTTTAAATGAGTATATATAAGCTATATAAAACGTTGCTATTTTATCTTTTCAGACTAGTTGTTTATATTGCATCGGTATATAAAATTATGTGCTCTAATTCACAAACGGTTCTATATATAGAACCGTCTGTGATATGCATTCATCACAGACGGTTCTAGCCAATAGAACCGTCTGTGATAATCTGACCGCTGGGCCCGTCGATCCTCCTCAACCCAATCTCTGTTCCCGCGCCAAAAATTTCGAACTCCCGCCTCTCCCTCCCCTATAAATATAACCAAACCCAGTCTGTCTCCTCTTCCTTGCTATCCTCCTCCTTGCTATCCTCCTCCTTGCTGTCCTCCTGCTTGCTATTCTCCTCCTCCTTACTATTCTCCTCCTCCTTGCAGACGACGTACAGGTCTACGGAAGACAAGACACCGCAGAAGCAACTAGCTCGTGCCAACCGTGCAGGGGCGAGAAGGCATCCAGCTCATGCGTTGCATCAGGGGCGAGAAGACATAGAAGATCTTTGCTTTTTCTCTGTTCTTGTTGTGTAACCTGCTTGTTGTTTTGGGATATTGTAATCTTTTTCTCTGTTCTTGTTGTGTAACCTGCTGTTCTTGTTGTGTAACCTTCTCGTTGTTTTGGGATATTGTAATGGTAGGCTCTAATCTTAATAAAAATGGATGTTTTATGTTTGTGAAATGTATTGAGATGTGAATTGGATGTATACATATACATGTTGATCTGCTTGTTTCAGAGGGCATGGCTAGCATTTCCTGAGGCTAGCCAATAAACAGAAATAGGTTTAGGAGTAGAAGAGAATATCACAGACGGTTTTATAATAAAAACCGTCTGTGATTTATAAATATCACAGACGGTTTTTAGTTAAGAACCGTCTGTGATATTAAAATCACAGACGGTTCGAAAACCGTCTGTGATGACCTCGTATTATTACTGACCCATAAATTCAGACGGTTCACAAAACCGTCTGTGATGACGTTTTTAAACCGTATGTGATGGTCTTTTCTGTAGTAGTGTTTGATCGTAAAAATCATTTTGAGCCTAATACAAGTATGGGCCCTTAGAAACGTATATTCATATAGATCTTGAAAAATACCTTTAAGACTCACGCCCTATAAGCTATGACATTGATCAAGTAGTCTGGTCTATAGTAACTTCTACTCTGCCAGCTCTAGGATGTTGAATAGGGCACCAATAAACATAACAACAAAACAACTAATTTTCTCGTCTCACTCTATTTGTTAGTCCCTCCTTTTCCAAATCTAATGGACACGAGTAGATCTATTGTTTCTTCTTTTTATTATGTTATTTTTTTTCACTGAGCTCTCTACTTTTATAATGTTGGTAGCAATTTTATGATGCACCTTCAGAAAAAAAAGAGCTGTAATACAAAGAATACACTACTACAAAAGAGACTATACTAGACGGCTACATCACAGACGATTCATAGAGAATCGTCTGTGCTGTAATTATCACAGACGGTTTTATAAGCATGACCATGCACCGTCTATGATACACAACTATGACAGACGATTATTAATACGAACCGTCTGTGATAATGCAAAACACCACAGATGGTTTGTATCAATAGTCGTCTGTGATAATTCACAGACGGTTATTTATACAAATCGTCTGTGATAATGGCAGACATCACCGACGATTCGTATTAATAATCGTCTGTGAAAGTTCACAGATTGTTATTAATACAAACCGTCTGTGGTAGTTTTATATTACAGACGGTTTGTTGTTGGAACCGTCTGGGATATGCCACATTATTTAATAGCCAACGTACGTGGTTTCGACAGATCTATCTTCATTGCGCTGTATTGAAGGAGGCGGCCGGCTTTTGGAAGTTTGGTGAAAACATACCGCTTGTAGGTCTAACTTGTAGATCAATTTATTCTTGATGATTAGATATTAGTATTTACTTCTAATAACTTATATAACTTGTAATAGAAAGAGATGATAACTAGGTTTAGAGAGAGATGATAGGTTACTCCAATTTAAGAATGGGTCGGTACTTCAACATGAAGCCAAACCATCACAGTGGATCCATCGTGAGATACACGAAGTCGCATTTCCTTCACGACCCAGGCTACTTCGTCGTAATCTTCGAAGATTATTCTTATTATTCAACTTCGATGAACTCGACGTCTCACTTCTATGATGCTAGACACTGTAAGTGTACTATACAATCAAGTTTTACATTCACGTAACACCGATAAATGTCATAACTCATTGCTTATATATAGGTTTATGATCCAACAAGTCCAATGACGGTGAGAACCAATGAGTTTCCTCAACCCACACTTGATCTCTGAGCAATCCATCAATGATAACGGATCCTTCGTTCAAGATTACATAACGAGGGGATTGTTTGATCAAAGTGATAAGGACTACATCATGATACCCTTCAACTAGAGGTAAGTGCTTCACTACTTGCCAAATAAGTTTCATTTGTACTTTATACGCAACATAAACTTAGGATTAATCACCATAACGATATACATGACTAGGGATCACTGGATTATAGTTGTGATTGTACCAAAGTAAAGCAAGGTAATATATCTTGATTCTCTATTTAGAAGCAACCACGACTTCACCCGTGTGCAACAAATAATTGACAAATAAACTCATTTCTTCGATACATAACTCTATTGTAGTCTTCCCTTCGTTTATAATGGCCGAGGCTAAGTTTTTAGAATCACATAGATTGTTCAACGCTTACGTTGCTCAAGGAGGGAGACACAAGGAATCCAGCGCCACACTGCGACACAGGACGCGATTTTTGGTATCTGCTATAACACAATAATCCCATATCACACTTCATTATAATGCCTCTAGAACCGACAATACCTATGTATGTAATTCTATTTTTACAGTGCCACCAGCAACTACAGGGTAATGTATGTGGCTTCTACATTTGCCACCATATAGAGAAAATCATGGACGTTAAGACGAATGATCTAGATGTTTGTCAACCTGTCAATAATTATTTTATGATTATATATATATATATATATGCTAATGACTTAACACTATTCCTAGCAACAACGCGTGGAATTCGACAAAAGTGCAATCGATCTTGACAAACTGGTCGAAATTCGAGAAAATCTCTCCCAATTCTTGATAGCGGAGATCATAAATAAGACCAGAGAGTTCTACCCCAGTGATGATTAAATGTTGAAATATAATTGTGCTTAATCAAATAATTCATTTAAATATACATATTTAGTTGAGATCTATGTAATGATTGTCGTGTGCTTTATATGTAATCTGTTTGCTTGTTTTCAAATGGCATGGCTAGCATTTCCTGAGGCTAGCCGAAAAACAGAAAATAATATAGGTATTTAAATAGCTATCACAAACAATTTTTAGTATCTGTCGTCTGTGATATCTAAGATATCACAAACGGTTATGTCCGAGAACCGTTTGTGATATATGACATATCACAGATGATTTTTGGTATTAGCCGTCTATGATACTTGATATATCACAGACGGTTTTTAGAAAAAAAAACCATCTGTGATACTTGATATATGACAGACGGCTATATTAAAGAAATGTCTGTGGTACTTGAATATCACAGATGATTTTTTCGAAAAAAAACCGTCTGTGTTGTAATTATCACAGACGATTTGAGTGTCGTCTGTGATAACCATCTATTATCACAGATATATAAATTCAGACGGTTCGGTAACCATCTGTAATGAGTCTTTCTGTAGTAGTGATAGTAAGAAAGTATAATAATAATTTCCTTTTAGAGAGCTTGATCCAGTATTCGTCAGCAAGAGTGAATTGATCTCCTCTTTTGAGACTATACTTTTGGACTTGCATGTTCTTCGTGACACATAGAAAACAATATTATCGATCTTCTCTTTCTTCACTCATTAACAACACAAAATTTTCGAAAGAGCAAAACAGTAAGTTTTCACATTTCATATTGACCTTCAGGCTTGGATCCCTACCCTTGGTGCCAAGCTCCGTCATCAGCCTTGCCTTGACGGGTCGGTCAATTTAGGTATTGCCTTGGTTGATGATCGCATCCGCGGTCTTATCTTGAATCGAACCGCAGTTCTGACGCCATCCGCAGCGCATGAAAGTCCGCGAGAAGCGTTGATCATGCCCTTGCGCGTGCACGTACGTACTCGTGCACATTAGACACGTTAAAGTCTCTTAGCTACGTAGCAAACCGTCCTAGCTAGTTCCTGTTGTTATGCTGCTTCATCTTGATGTTTTTACCAACACAAAGTGTTTTAGATTCTCTTTTATCCTCATGAATTGCTAGGAGTGGCAAGCAGGGCAGGAGAAAGCCTAGAAAACATACATGCATGCATCCTTAACTAATGCCATCGTAGTAAGGCTGCTTCGATTAGATCAATTGCACGACTGACCAACCGAGTTTCGCTGAGCCAAGAACCTCTACGGCCTCGTCACCGTGCCAAGGAGAACTCCGCCGCGTCCTAGTAGCCGCGCAGCACCGGGCCAAGCGCTCTCGCCGGCCGTCTCGCGTGCCTCGTCACCAAGGCCGGCGTGGTCTCTCGGTCTTACCACGCCGTCATCACCGAGCGCTGCTGTGCCTCCCCACTGAGATCACACGAGCTCCCATATGGATTGAAGTAGGTAGATTGTTAGAGGGGGAGGAGAGAAATGGCTCCCATCTGGATTTGGGATCGACGCTGCTCCCATCAGCAGTTTTGACTTTCGGCTTTTAGGTGTTTTACTTTAGAGTTCGTATAGAAATTAAATTACTTATTTTATTTTAGTTTTAGGTTAGATTCATATACAGAACTAACTAGTAATTTTCATTTATTTTTATTTGGAATTTCAATTTTATTTTGGAGTTGTATGATACCAAATTACTATTTTTTATTTTTTAATTCTGAATTTCAGTTTTAAGTTGAAATATGTATACAAATCTAACTATCAATTTTATTTAATTTTTATTACCAATTTTAGTTTTATATTGAAGTCCGTATGGAAATTAAATTGCTAAGTTTCTTTTATTTTTATTTAAAATTTCAATTATTTTTATTATACTTGATATAAAATATTTCCTTTAAGTTAAGATGTTATAACTTATTTTTTAGATAAAGGATATAAAATCCGGCCTCTATATCCGCTTGGGATATATACAGCCAGATGTTATAACTTATGTCCGCCAGATGGATGGTTAGATCTTTTCTCTTTTTTCTCCGATTAATATGAGAATTTTTTGCCCTTAAAAATAAACATGATGGCTTTTTTTATCATTTTTAATAAATATAATAGGTTGATGGATTGATAGATAGGATTTTATCAACCAGCAAGCAGCCAGTAGTAGCCAACTACGCACATCAACTGATCAACAGTCGTGACCTAAAACATCCACATTGACCCCCACCACGCACATGATGGAGCCTACGACACGTACAGGTACAGGCCGGGCCTCAAGCTCAAAAGCCAGATGCCGTAGATCAACGGACGGATGGCCCAGATCTCCCCGATCGGATGGCTGGGATCCCGACGCAGCCGGTTCGGCCCCGCATCACCACGACAGGACACCCATAAATCATTGCCCCTCGTGGCTGCCACAGGTGTGGGGGCACAACAGATCAACGATCAACAGCTAAGAACCACATCAACGCATCATGCACATGGAATGGAATGGAGAGATCGAATGGAGTACAACGTTGTGCGCAGATCGATCTGTGGGTCAATCGGTTCCCTATCGGTTGAGCGGTCTTGTGTGGTCGCAGTAGTAGTGGTGGTGGTGGTAGTGCAGGGCGTTCGTGCGTCGGCGCGGCGAATTTCACGCGTGTAGATGGTAGTTTCGACGTGAAAGAGCTTGCATTTGCCTGATTTGACATGCGTGCTGGAGCTGATGTGAGGAGTCACCTAAGTAAGCAGTATACATGCTAGCTCATGTTCTACCATTAGTGCCATCGAGAGACGGAAGGTAACTGATTGGATGTTTGTCCATTGCCCAAGGAGAGTTGTGACAGTTTGGTGATTATAGGTCCCGCTTAATTTAGCTGTGGCACGTGACTTTTGATTTTTAGCTAAAATATCACTATAACGACTGTTTAGTTTTTTTGTCAAAACATTCAACTAAAGGAAAATAAAAAAACTCCTTTATATCTTCACGACAATGCAAAGAAAAAAGAAAA
Organism: Dendrocalamus latiflorus; assembly: GCA_017311315.1. NCBI lineage: Eukaryota > Viridiplantae > Streptophyta > Magnoliopsida > Poales > Poaceae > Dendrocalamus > Dendrocalamus latiflorus. The sequence goes on along the minus strand of CM029651.1, from coordinate 14,430,946 downwards.
AATCATATTAAGATACCAACACATTTAAAACAGCTTTTAACTTCTAGAAACGAGGAACCAGAAGGCAAAAGTTATTCGAAACGGGTCTAAGATTGCTCGTGATTTTAAGGGCGACTCATATGTCTGTCTAGGGATCGAGCGTTAGCTTGTATACTCGAATGGATACCTTTCTTTCAGAAAGTAGCATTGATGCCTTTTTTCGTTATACATGTGGGGACTAGTTACCTCTAAAATGTCATGCATAGGATATAAGCTCGCTTTAGCTAGGACAACGTCAAATTACTCAAAGTGAAATATTGCATCACCCTTGTTTTACGATTTGTGCTTTTTAACGAAGGTATCGTTGAGGCCTCCAATTAAGCAACTCCTCGTGCCCAATGTCAAATTACAATATGCAAGCCACGTACGACACGTCAATTCTGATCGAAGCTTTCACTTTGCCAAGCTAGTCAATAATGAGTGCTACTATAGTTTTCAGAGTATCAAGTGCGAGTCTACAAAAGCAAGCAGTTAGTACTAATTGGGTTGAAGGACTAATAGGATATGGACCCGTTCCCTTCTGCACTTTTAATGATTAGATTACGAGAAGTTTATATAAAGCATGAAGCGATTTGCGCCGCTCTGCTCCCCAGCTTCCTCTGCTTTACCCAACAAATACGAGTATGTGGCGCCTTTCGCAAGCAAGATACGTGCTAAATGTAGGGTTTTCTGAGCAGGATAAGATCGACGATGATCAAACCTTTCAATTCCAAGTGGAGGCTAACAACGATCACTGATGTGGATATCTCGTTCAAACAACTGAAGCTTCAAATCGGGAATCTCTCCCTCTGTCTCCTCGCAATCATCTTGTATATGATGCCACTGTGGCACAACAGAGCTTTCATTTAGTTGCCGGGCCTACGCCTACCTATCTTGCTTGCAACAAGGCACAACAAGTTACCCATACTTGTCACCCTTGCTTTCACCATTTGTTCTACAAGAGTCTCTATGTATGTATGGACATGCACATATGAGTTGGTTAATCCAAGAACTCACTCCAGTAGAGAGCTCAATCATCATTTATATGAACACATACATGCTGCAGAATTGCTGGCTAACCAGAAAGGAGTCCATAGTTCGACCGGAGCACACCTGAACAGCTCCATTTCCATTTATATGAACTAGGCAATGCTCCTACTACTGAGTGACTGAGTGTGAGTAGTGGCACGAACACAATCTATTGCTAACATATATTCCACATTCCTAGCTCGATCATTCCATGTACCTCATGGAATTGAATTGGCTGACGGGCGAATCGAATCAAGGAGCAAGGCAAAGGCGCACTCAATTCAGGACCAACAGATGCATGTATCTTTAATGGGGTGCCCATGGTCCAAGATGTTCCTAAATGTGTACTCGTACACCCCCAAAAGGCACCCCATCTAGGTACCCTGGGGGGTCCTCAGCTGAGTGGAAGCTTCACTAAGTACATATGTCCCTGTTATTTTCGGCTTTTTAGCTGGCTTTTAATTTCGAATTCTTTTAGTAATCACCATTTATTAAACTAATAAGCTGTAGCTAAAAACCTTTTAAGCCCCAACATAAAGAAAATAGGGCGTTATATGCAAGCATACTCCATCGTAACATATGTGTGTCAGTTGTTGCAATGTTGTTGTAGCCCCAGCTCAATCTACCATCCTCCGGTAAATGTTGTTGCAATGCAGATACATGTATGCAGCCATGGGGCCCCTTGGTCCCCTTGTTTTGGGCGTTCAAGTGCTGCTTTAGCAGCTAAGCTCATCCCGATCACTCATGCGCCTTTTCGCTCCCCCACGCAACGCGTTAAAAAGAGGCGATCATTGCTCGCGGCTCCAAAGCAGGGCTGGCTCATCATGCACCAAACCGAGCATATTCTAGTGTGCCGACGACGTCGGCGGCGCGGTCCGCGAGGGGGGACGGCGGTTGCCGTCCTTGACCGGCGAGGGGGGGACCGTGTGAAGGATGTGGGAGGGGCTCGGTCGCTTGGCGAAGACGCGCTCATGATTCGCCGAGGTGACCGCCCGTTTTCGCGTGCTAAAGGGAGGTGCATATGCTACTAGGTGCTGCATCGCCGATTGAAGTTTCTTGCACATCAATTATGTTTTAGCCTGTAGATGCAATGGCTAGCAACACCCTGAAGTTATGGCATGTACAGTGCTACAAGTGCGTCATCTCGAGGAGGGACTGTAGGACCAGATATAGGATTGGATAGACAGGAGAGGAGGTGAATAGTACCTAGAAATTTTTATCTGAAATATTCACAAATCCTTTACTCCGATAGCTACAAAGATATGAAGATTGGGATATGAAGTTTACTTGAAAAATAGAGGAATACATAGCTCAGTACGACCGTATCAGAGCACTACGTGGTCGAGTTATGACCACTCATCGAAAAAACAACATGGTCAGTTACGACTATTAGACGGAAGCCAACGTACATAGTCGGAGCTCAACTGACGAACGGATCTTATCGTGGTCGAAGATTGACTGCCAGTCGGATCCCAATGTAGTCGATAACCCACGTAGTCGAAACCAACATGGTCGAAGGTCAACGAGTGGTCTAAAACCTACGTGGTCAAATCTGGCTGAAATACGACTACCAGTCGAATCCCTACATAGTCAATAATTGACGTGGTCGAAACCAACGTGGCCAAAAGCCAATGAGTGGTCAAAAACCAATGTGGTCGAATCTAGTCGAAATACGACCAGTGAGGTCAACAACCAGTGAACGGTCAAAAACCCAACGTGGTCGTAAGACAATGAAAGGTTAGAGATCGACGTGGTCAAAAATACTACCATTGAGGTCAACGACCAGTGAACGATCGAAAACCCAATGTGGTCAAAAAGACACGGAGCAGTCAGAAGACTAAGTGCGGTCGAAAAAGATGCTATACGATCTAAAACTTGACCGTGGTTGAAACCACCATGGTCAAACAACCAACGTGGTCAAAAGCCAACAAGTGAACTGCGACCGACGAGGTCGAATCAATTCAAAAATCAACCAGTGAGATCGACAATCAGTGAGCGGTCGAAAATCTCATGTGGTTGAGAAGAAACAGAGCGATCGGAGCCCTAAACGTGGTTGAAACGAGAAGTAGTGCAATCAGAAACTTGGCCATGGTCGAAACCAACGTGGTCGTAGATCTGAACGCGGTCGAAACTTCAGACAAAGAACATAACAGAGTCTGTTTTTCAGCTTAATTCAAAATGAAAATAGATGGAACTCTTGATTCGTAGATCCAATGATGTGAAACTTTGCAGGGATCATCTCTAGGGTATTGTGAACCTATTCCAATAAACGATCATAAAAATCATGGTAAAAAATGAGACATTTTTCAGTTTGTTGGAAGGTTACATCAAAACTGAGTCAAAATCAAAATCGGTGAATATAACTAGCTCATGGGTGGATGATGACCAAGATGAGTCTATATGTATTCCCACATATCACAGCAAGTTAGAACACCAATGAAATTGCCTCAAAGACTCCCGGACCAAGAAATCACACTTTGAGACCAAATCAAGATGGATCCATAGAAATATACCAAGATTGATGTATTGCTTACTTAAGAAGGTTGAATTTACAGCCACTCCACCTTGGCCTTATATTTGAAACATGGCACGCGGTGGCTATAACCTCAGTCCAAAACTTCCTAGGTGTAGTATGCTCATCTAGCATCGTCCTAGCCATCTCGACCAAGGCACAGTTCTTTCTCTCCACGATGCCATTTTTGTTGAGGGACATGAGGACAAGAGAACTAATGCTCTACACCTATCTCATCACAGAAACTCTTAAAGTAGGAGTTTTTGAACTCTTTGCCATTGTTACTGTGGATCACTCATAAGGCACCAGGGTGCTCAACAAACAAACTACCAAGCAAACCCCAAAAATGACTAAAAGTCTCATCCTTCAAAGCTAAGAAAAACACCCAAGAGAATCTCAAGAAGTCATCAATCACGAAAAGAACACACCACTTCCCACCGACCGACTACACTCTAGCTGGTCCAATAGTATCCATATGAACAACTTGTCCTGGTGCATCGGTCATAGTCACAGTGACTAGAGGATGAGAAGCAGCAACCATCTTGCCATGTCGGCAAGGAGCACAAACTAAGTCTTTGACCATCTTGAGCTAGGGCAGACCACGTATGTGACCGTGGCCGCTAACTCGGGTCAAGTGATCAAAACAAATGTGACCAAGTCTCCTATGCCAATAAAAGAAATCATGGGACTTTGAAGCAACTAAGCATCTGAGAGAATCACCAGAAGACTCAACAAAATCAGCACGAAAGATCCTCCCAAACCAAGAAATCTCGCAAACGAGACTCCTTGAAGAATCAATAATTTTGCAAGTATTTTTCTTAAAGCTTACCTCACAATCGTCATCGGTAAGCTGAGAAACAGATAGCAAATTATAACGTAGCTTAAGAATGAAAGAATCATTAATGTGCACAGTAACTTTAGCGATGACTCGACCAAAAGAAACATGTCCAAAGATGATCGTCTCATCACCTGAAGCTCGGACTAGGGAAGAGAACCAATAGGAGTCTCCAGTCATGTGTCGAGAATAGCCAGAGTCGACAAGCCAAACATCTCCCTTCCCAGCCTAGTGAACCTGAGTCAGTGAGAAGACATCATTGGTGACTCAGTACTGGGGTAAATAAGAATAGATCTAAAAACTCAGTACTGAGTCACGCGTTGAGCAAAAGATATAGTCACAGAAACAAACAACTGACCTCTAGCTACCCTACACTCTCTGCCTCTCACAGAACCAAAAGGTCTTGGTGCAAACCTCAAACCTCTACTAGGTCCGACCGCTGTTGAAGAGCGAGCCTAACCTATAGCAGTATGTTGATCCCGCTGCAGATAGCTATCTCGACAGGGAAAATGAGATCTATCCTCAAGACGGTAGATACCCTGACCAGAGGCAACTCGAGGACCAAAAACAGAAAGAGCTTGAAAACCGAGTCCTCGACGCTGCTTAGAACCAAGCACCTCAAAAGAGCTATCTACAACTCTGAACCTTGTGTTGGTCGTAGGAGCACTCTGACTCTGGGCTGACCCCTAAATACCCTTAAGAGCATGAACACGGTCTCTTCACGTGATCTTCGCACGCCTAAAGCAGAACTTAATCACATGTCCATCCTTCTAACAGAAGGTGCAATGATACTTCGCCTTCTGAGAAGTCGAAGCAGTATGATAAGGCTTCGCCTTCTGAGAGGTCGAAGTAGCAGGTGGCACAATCTTACTATCAGAAATCTCCTGGACAAAGCCTATAGACTTAAACTCAATTTTCTTAGGCTCGAGCGCAACTTCGATCACGCTTGCTGCTACAGGTCTAACAACAGCGGGTGGATATTCCTTACATCCTCTAAGAAATCATACCCTAGACCTTGATTAAACATGCAAATCTTAGATTTATCTATAATAAGATTGAGTTTTTTCTTACCTCCAACAAATTTTTCAAGAGTGTTCATAAGGTACTCACACTCCCGAAAAAGAGAAGCATATGAAGAACACGGAGAAGGAGAGAATGCGCAGCCAGGAGAGGAAGAAAAACCAGAAGCAAAAGATCGAATAGCATGTGCATATCTCTCCTTGTGCATGGCTGCCTCAACCTTGAGGGCTTCGCAAGACACGCAAGGGTAGTTCTAATCCTAGCCATCTGGTCCTCGTAACTCTTCCTAAAAGTCTCTTACATTTCCTTATATTTCTCCCCTACATCAGCACAGAAAGAGCAAGTACATTGTGACTTCTCTAGTAGATCCTTAGTTAGCTTCATACATTTTCATTCAATGCAATCAATTCAGATTTTAGTTTTTCACAATTATTGCATGGTGAGCTAACAGCTGCCTTAGAAGCATATTAAGTCATTGCCTTGTTGATATGATCATTCTTACTTACACTGCCGTAGTTGTTCTTGCCCTTCTCTAGCTTGGGGCAGTTTGCTCGAATGTGATTGGGGCCACCAGACTCGAAGCAAATGACTAGATCTCCTCTCTTTTTCTCTCTAACCCTCTTGTATGCATGAGAAAATTTTCTAGCTAAGAGAGATAACTCATTCTCTGGAACTACTCAAATTGATCATCACTCATCTCACACAAAAGCAACCAATGAAAAACCTAAAGCACCATCAGAAGATACTCCAGAAGCAGAAGTGGGATCGGTGACCAAAACCATCGACTGTGACTTGGTCTTGTGAGAGATGATGTCAATGTCATGAGTCTTGAGGCATGAGTACAACGCATCAAGAGTCAAGGTCGACAAGTTAGTCGTGTCCTTGATGATGGTTACTTTCATCTTCCAAACCCTGAGGTCCAAGGCAGTAAGCATCTGGCGAGCATTGTCTGAGTCTGAGTATGTAAGACCAATAGCTCAGAGGTTGCTCAGAATCTTATGAAATCTACCAAAATACTCATCTAAGGACTCACCAGCAAGCATCTTAAACTTGTTATACTCTTGCTTGTACTGGTCCTGTCGGATAATCTTGATTTGGGTGGTGCCATCATGGTATGCATCGAGGGTCACCCAAACATCATAAGCTGACGAGAGATGCGATCAAACTCATTTATGCTAAGACCCTAGATGATGATGTTCCTTGCCTTAGCATTTGCCTCCACATCTGGTGTATTTATCACTGTGATATGCTCATCAGTAGGAACGATGAACCGAGTCTTAACCTTTCTCCAGATCGCATAGCCTTGAGTCTGAATATAAGACTCCATCCTGCTCGTCCAAAAGGATAGTCGACTCCATCAAAGATAGGAGACTTAGTGAAATACTTGTCTCCTGCCATGGCTCCTAAGACCGGTTAAGATCTATTGAAAAGAGCTAATCGGGCTCTGATACCACTTGTAGGACTGGATAGGCAACAGAGGGGGTGAATGGTGCCTAGAAATTTCCCCCCAAGTATTCACAAATCCTTTACTCCAATAGCTACAAAGCTACGAAGATTAGGGTATGAAGTCTACTTGAAAAACAGAGGAATACAGAGCTCAGTACGACTAGATCAGAGCACTACGTGGTCGAGTTATGACCACTCATCGGAAAAACAACGTGGTTGGTTACGACTATCAGACGGAAGCCAACATACATAGTCGGAGCTCAACTGATGGACGAATCTCACCGTAGTCGAAGATCGACTGCCAGTCGGATCCCAATGTAGTCGATAACCGACGTGGTCGAAACCAACGTGATCAAAGGCCAACGAATGGTCTGAAACCAATGTGGTCAAATCTAGTCTAAATACGACCAGTGAGGTCAACGACCAATGAGCGGTCGAAAACCCAATGTGGTCGTAAGACAACAAATGACCTGAGACCAATATGGTCGAAAATACTACTAGTGAGGTCAATGACCAGTGACCGATCGAAAACCCAATGTGGTCAAAAAGACGTGGAGCGGTCGGAAGACTGAGCACGATCGAAAAAGATGTGATGCGATCTGAAACTTGACTGTGGTAGAACAACCAACATGGTCAGAAGCCAAGAAGTGATATACGACTGACGAGGTCAAATCAGTTCAAAAATCAACCAGTGAGATCGACGATCAGTGAGCGGTCGAAAATCCCATGTGGTTGAGAAGAAACAAAGCGATCGGAGCCCTGAACGTAGTCGAAAAGAGAAGCGATGCAATCAGAAACTTGACCGTGGTCGAAACCAATGTGGTCGTAGATCTGAATGCGGTCGAAATTTTAGACAAAGAACAGAACAGAGTATATTTTTCAGCTTTGATTCAAAACAAAAATAGATGGAGCTCTTGATCTATAGATCCAAATGATGTGAAACTTCGCAGGGATCATTTCTAGGGTATTGTGAACCAATTCTAACAAACAATCATAAAAATCATGGCCAAAGATAAGACCTTTTTTAGTTTGTTGGAAGGTTACATCAAAACCGAGTCAATATCAAAATCGGTGAATATAACTAGCTTGTGGGTGGATGATGACCAAGATGAGTCTAGATGTATTTTCACATATCACAGCAAGTTAGAACACTAAAGTAATCGACTCAAAAACCATCGGATCAAGAAATTACACTTTAAGGCCAAATCAAGAGCAAATCAACCAAATCAAGATAGATCTATAAAAAAAATATGTCAATATTGATGTATTGCTTACTTGAGAAGGTTGAATTTACAGCCACGCCACCTTGAAGGACAAAGAGCACACCAAGTGCTCCACTCTCAAATCCTAACCCTAAACAAGAGAGCACATGAGAGGGGGTTGAATGGTTAACCCTATATGTCTCCATCCTAACCCCTTTTACAGATGGGCAACTAGCCACATACACCCAAAATAGATCATATTCACTATTACAATAAGGGAACCCGTTAACCCCCCCACACACACGTTTTACTTACTCAAGTTCACTTATGCACATTTTTCAAAGCGCATAAGTGAGCATCCGCTAAATCCTTAGCATTGATCTTCCTTGATCAAACTAGCTCCATTTTGACATAAACTGCTATCCAATGCATCGCCCATGCGCCGCGGTTTTGATCCAAGATGGTTTCCGATATTTTGGTCAAAATACCAAAATACCCTTTGTAGACCTGATCATCACCATCCTTTGCAAGCAATTGTCATGCTTGCCACATGTAGATACACCATTAGCTTGCCATGTGCCACCACGTCTCTCCCGTCCCAGTTCCACCAAACCACAACTCACTTGGCTCGTGCAAGTCACCTGGCGTTATCCCGTCATTCGAACTCGCCTTCAACATTTCCGTCTTTCTCATGCCATGCTTGAGCTCACTGTCTCACCCGGCATTCTTAATCGTTTTGGGCCCTGACTCCTCCATGAGCCTAGCCCCGATCACTGCCCTTGACCATAGTTGACTCCAAGCGACCCTACACATCTAAAGACAAAAAATTTGTTTTCAGGCATAAGTTCTTCACAACTTAACCTACATTAGCCAAGAGATGCATCATGCAACCTTAATCTAACGATTCAGGCCAACCTAACTAAATCCATGATTCAAATCTCAAAATCCTCTATTTCTGCCCAAAACAAGTCCATACATGGTGCGATCTTTGCAAAACCAATTAATCACCCTACAAACATTACAATGGTTCATCACAACATTAATTCTAGACCATTTCACATGGTCCTTCAGGGACATGGATGTACAACATGGCTAATGACAGGTTGGAGTTCTTAGGTGCTATTTGGAACGCATAAGTTTATAGAAATTTTGCAGAAGTCATTGCAATCCGTTCAAAGATCCTATGTGGTTTCCTCCATTTCTTGAAATGTGGTCTTAGGGCTTGTTCATATTAGATTTTGTTTGATAGCTTTTGGCTACGGCTGATGAATAATAATGGCTGATGAATAGAAGTGGCTAAGGAATAGTAGTGCATTACGTAAAAAAGACAGTGCAATGAAAGACACTATAACATTCAGACCGCTATGCGACTTACGGAATTGTAATTTATAAAATACAAAGTATATTATAATATGTGAAAATGAAAATAATAGCTGATAAGAATGATTTATAGAAACTGAAACATTTATATCGCTCGGAAGTAGAAATTAATATAAACAGACTCTTGATTTAATGGGACGACCATGACCATTCACTGGTATGTGAAATAACAAGATCCCAATAGAGCCTGCCTAAGCTAACGTGGTCAAGCAATCAATCATCCCCTCCTTCGTGTAAAACCACATATAATCATGAGTCTGGCTTCTAGCCTTAGTGTTCCATTGGTACATGCCAGGTCAGAACTTGTCCCGCAACTAAACACGCTCGTCGTGCTGATAGGTTTGGCAGGGCAGCTGATTCGTAAGGCCAGGGCAGCGATGTTACAGCTTGCGACTTCTTTTCAGCCTGTCCCGGAAACGCTGGGCACGCAGGCAACCAAGTGTGGCCGGCGCGACGCCACCGCGTGTGCTTGCATTATTGCCAGCGTTGGCCTGAAGGGGAGCACAGGCTAGAGCTTAGCTAAGCTAGGCCAAGTTACAATAGGATACATCTGAACATATTCTCTGAACACACGCAGGACTAACCCTCACTCGTAGATTTTCTAGCCTTGTAGGTAGGGCTATGCAGTTGTAGAATTCACGAAAGGATTTTTGGATTGTTCCAATCCCAAAAACACACGGCTGCAAAGACACTTCCTTTGCTTGCTCGAATCTCAAAAAAAGAAGATAAGATTTGGGGTAGCTGCTACTACTACTGCTGCATCGTGCTCGAATCTCCAAGAAAGCAGAGATTCACCTCTTGCACCAGACTTCGATGGGAGGGTATTGGGGGGATCCAGAAAGCAAAGCATGCAGAATAGAGGAATATTTCAATTCTTTTCATCGAGACCTCGATGGATGTAGTATGACAACGAAGCAACAATTGAAAGTGGCACGATGGTACTTGTGCGCCTACGTATAAAATTCATCGCTCCCTTAATTTTGCAAAAAGCTTAACTCCATGGATTTTTTGTAAAAAGGGGAGGAAAGGAGGGAGGGGAAGAGAACCCCACCAAGGCAAAAGAAGAGCACAACAATCAAAGCCAAAGAAAATGCTGTACAAGAGTGGAAAGGGCAATGCCATCTAAATAATTTAGAGAGTGCATGAGAAAAAGATTGACTGGAATATATCCATTTTTTGAGAATGCGTTGCTTGCTTTAAGCAGGCATGGATTCTTCCTCTCCTCCTCATGTTTTAGCCGGACGTACACATGGATTCTGACGATTGGTAAGCAACAGTAGCGAAGTTATTCCTGTCCAATCCAAACAAGCCGTTCTGAAGATCTCGGGGTAGCGTGCGTTTGGGGAGTAAGCCAGGAAAGGCAGAAAATAAAAATTTACTCCTAAACTTTCATGAAAATGAATGCGTAACAGCAGGCACGCTCTATGAACGGCGCAGCGTTGTTCCACGCACAACCGATCGATTAGCGTCGATTTGACAGAGCTGCATGCGCTTAATGCGATACGGTAGACCACTCGTGCAAACGTGATGGGACGTAAGGTTTATCAAGATTTGCTGTCGATGTAGCAGCACCACCGAATGGGACTACAGGAGCGGTAAGCGTGCTGCCATTTGTATGTATGGAAAAGACATTTTATGGACCATCTAAGAAAGATTTTCTGGTAATTATCATGACGTTTCAAAAAGGAAATAGTTACGCGATAAAGAACCCGAGGTTGCATAATAATTAGGATGTGACGCTGAACGAGATGTACAAATGCGGACAGCTGCAATGGCATGGGTATCCTATAACATCTGCCATGAACGGTACACGCATGCAAGCACACACTATCTGAGAGTATATATGATGTCCTTGCCTTGCCTGCTTTCTTGGTTGTTGCACGGCATCGGCAGCGGCAGCGGCAGCCTGCACAGGAGAGAGGCCAAAGCGAGGAAGATACTCAAAAGCAGCAGAACAGATACCTGGCACGACGGGGATAGCTAGAGAATTTTGTCGGTCGAGCGAGTACCAGTACAGCGTGTAGACCTGTTCTTCTTGTCACCGTTGATAGCTTTTGACTATAACTGATAGTTTTTATTTATATTTTTTAGTATGGTAACAAAATAGGGATTCTAAGACGAATGATACACAATTTTATATTTAAAAAATCATTTGAAAAATTCATTTAATAAAGTTGCATAATTTATTTTGACTCCCGCAAAAGTCAAAAAATAAAAACCAGTCAAAAAACAGGGGCAACGGCACTGCTCTCTTTGCTCTCAGAAAGAGTGTGCAGTACAACAGCGATGACATGTGGCCCCAGCCCCTCCTTGTTGGGCCCACATGTCATTTCCAGCTTGCGGTAGCCTGCCTGTGATGATTCTACGGCAGTGGAGTGGAGTGCTAGTTAGTTTGAGCTCCTGGTTTTATTTATTTATTTATTGAGAGGAGGGCTCTTTAATTAGTTATAATTAATAAATAGTAGCAGTTAATAAATAATAATGACTAATAAAAACGACTTATAAAAGTTAGAGCATTCCTATTGATTTATGTCTTTTGGCTTTTTGCTTGTAAGAAAAAGAGCAAATGATGATACAATAAAAGGTACTATACTATTTAGATTATCATGTGATTTATAGAATTGTGATATAATAAAATTGGAAGTGTATTACCACAACGAAAATGTAAAGTATGGCTGATGCGTAATAATGGCCGGTAACGGCTTATGTATAAGCTGGCGTCTTTGATTTCTCTAATCAGGCCAATGCTGCTGCAATGTGTACTGAGAGTAGTGTACGAATAGTACTGTCCCTTCTTATGTAGTACGAGTAACTGAAATTTTAGCTTTTGCCAGGTGTGTGAATCAGTGTATTAGGATGTACAACAAATGTTGTAAAAGAAAATTGAAGCTCAGGATCCAAACAAGTGGGAAATTCCTAGTGCCTTTTTCTTAAAAAATATTTAAGATGAAAATTTCATGTTCTTAATATAAATTCTAAATGGGGATGTCTTTTTCTAAGAAGACGAAGACAAGAGCCAACAAAACTACTACAACCACTATCAAATCTAGAAAAAGAATTGGCAAAAGATCAGTGACAATACATCAAGAACAAGTTAGTTATGTAGCAACTCCATTACACAAGAATGACTAGAATGATACACTTTGATTAATATGAGTGCAACCTTAGCAATTTGATAGAAATTGTAGAGAGAATGAATAACAAGGATGGTATATAGGCACATGCAAGAAAGAAGAGAATTTGTGAAAACTCAAAGTGTGACAAGAAAGGATAAGTACCAATAGGTTTATCAGTTAATAACAAATACTAAATGGAGTTCACCCTGAATAAAGAACAATACTTAAGAAAAGGAATCTAGGCCCCTAAAAATATTGGTTTTGGTAATTAATGACACTATGTGATCATGGGACTAATTTGTGTGTTAAGTGTTTGCAAGAATTAGTCTCAAGGTAAAGGAAAGAGGCACATAAAAAGATGTCGCAAGATTCAAAGGGCTCCAAGTCGACAAGGTAAATAATTTAGGGATCTTTTATTTTTACCGGTCTTGGAGAATGGTTGGAAGACCGGATTATAGATTAGATGCCGTACTATTAAGAGGGATCATGGTAAAATGTTTGATCATGTGCTTATGGGCCTTATGGATCAATTTAGGATCATGCATGCATTTAGAAATTAAAATTGAATCAAAATCATGCATTGCCAGAAATTTTGGTAGTACCGGCGTTCAATGGGCGGAACTACCGTATGGCCGGAAGTACCGGGCCTCCAAGCGGAACATTAATTCCAGAGAGCGCCTGGAATCAAACTTAGCCTCTGGAAAAACGGAAGTACCGCGGATTGAACTGCGGAACTACCGCAAGGCCGGTAGTTCCGGACATTTGAGCGGAACTTTATTTCCAGAGAGCGCCCTGAGTTGGAGTTAACCTCGCTGAGATCGGAAGTACCGGGGCAAGGAGCGGAACTTCCGAAAATCCGGAAGTACCGCGTTTTCAACGGCGGTAGTACCGCACTCATTGTCCAACGGTCACTTCTGAGCGTCTGACATAGTTGTTCTGTAGAGTCGGCGGAAATCCGGAAGTACCGCCCTTACAACGGCGGTAGTTCCGTTTTCCCTGAAATTTCAGGATTGTTTATTGCAACGGCTATTTGAGGTTGGTGGGGGTATAAATTCAACCCCACCAGCACTTGTACTTGTTGTTGAACCCCCATTGAACATTCATAAGCATAGAGCAACCTCTTACACCTCATTTGCACACTTGAGCATTCAATTGAGGTAGTTGAGCCTTTTCGAGTGCATTGCATCCTAGTTTGATCCATTTGGCACTTGAGAGTGATCAAGCCCACTGTGATTTGTTACTCTTGGTGCTTGCCGGCACCTAGACGGCTTGGCGGAGGTTCCGGTGATCTTCTCAAGAAGATTGTGAGAAGACCCGGAAGATTGTGAAGGCTCGGAGCTCGCCTACCCGGAGAGGGAAAGGACTACCTCTAGTGATCGAGGTGATTAGGCTCAATTCGTGGAGCCGGTTCGATTCGTTCAGGCTTACCTCAACGTGGACTAGGGGAGACCGGCAAGTCTCCGATCACCACGGTAAAAAGTGATTGTGTCATTTGTGGTTTGCTCTCTTGTGCTTACTTTCATTCAAGGAATACTCTTCATTTGAATAATTTGATTGCTTGCTTAGTTAGAGTAGCAAACTTTGACCTAAGCTAATTGTTATTGCTTTTAGTTAATTACTTGTACTAGTGATCAATTGAGCCTTTCTAGATTGTCTAGTAGTACTATTGTTTACTTGCTCTAGGAAATCATTAAGTTTAAAATTGCTAATTGAAATTAGACAAAAATTTTAAAACCGCCTATTCACCCCCCCTCTAGTCGGCCTCCTCGATCTTACAAGTGGTATCAGAACTTGGTCTCTCAATTTTAGGCTTAACCGTCTAGAGAGAAAAGGATGGCTAGCGAGGGGATTGCAATAGGAAAGACACCTTTCTTTGATGGCTCAAACTATGCTTATTGGAAAATTAGGATGTCTATTTATTTGAAGGCCATGAGTCCTCATATTTGGAAAGTCGTAAATGAGGGTTATGTTATGGCTCTTGATCCGGATCACCCAATGGAACAAGACGGGCGTAACGCTCATTTAGGCGCCCAAGCTATGAATGCTTTATTTGGAGCCTTGAACACGGATGAGTTCAATAGAGTGAGCAACCTTGAAACGGCTCACGCTATTTGGAACACCCTCTCGGAAATACACGAAGGGACATCCACGGTCAAGGAAGCCAAATTGCATCGGCTAAGGATCAAATATGAGACATTTACGATGTTGCCCCATGAAGACATCAATGAGATGTACTCAAGGCTCAACAACATAGTGAATGAGCTCAAGGGTCTTGGAACTAACCTTTCCGATCTTGATATTGTTCAAAAGATGCTTAGGGCCTTGCCGGAGAAATATGAAGTGTTGGTGACACTCTTCCTCAACTCACCGGAGTTGGCAAGAATGACACCAACTCAATTGTTGGGCAACCTCATCACCAATGCGCTTTACAAGAAGGACAAGGAAGAGCTCTTGGAGCAATCCTCTTCCAAGAGCAAGAAGATCACCGCCTTCAAGGCTAAAGCGGTGATAAGTGAAGAATCCGAAGATGATGAGGAGGAGGATTCCGAAGAAGAATTGGTGCTTCTAGTGAGAAGAATGAAGAAGTTCATGAGGAGGCACTCAAATCGAAGCACTAGCTATGAGAAGACCAAGAAGGGACATTCCTCCTCCAACAAGAAGTATAGCAACATTCGTTGCTATGAATGTGATGAGAAGGGGCACATTGCCTCTCAATGCCCCACAAAGAAAGATGACAAGGAGAAGTCATCAAAGAAGAAGAACTACAACGGCAAGAAAAAGCTTTTCAAGAAACTCCACAAGGATGGCAAGAACGAAGCCCATATTGGTGAGTGGGATTCCGAGGAGGAGTACTCCGACTCCGACTCAAGCGAGGACGAATCTCCCAAGAAGAAGGGGCTCGTGGGCATCGCCATCAAGGATGCTCCATCACTATTCTCTACTCGTACATGCCTTATGGCTAAAGGAGAAAAGGTAAAATTGCTTGATGATGATGAGCCTTCATATGATGACTTGATGGATATGTTAGTTGAATTGAATGAGTTTCTTGGAAAAGAAAAAATCAAAGTTTAAGGTCTTGAAGAGAGAACACATTTCTCTCAAAGACTCTTATGAGGAGCTAAAGGAAGCTCATGATTTGCTTCTCCAAGAAAATCATAAATCTAGTACTAGCATTGGAGTCACTTTTGATATTTTGAATGAAATGCCTAGTATAGCAATCTCAAAATCTAGCATATCTACATGTTGTGATGATCTACTTGCCATGCCTTGTTCATCTAGTGTTGATTCTAGAAATGCTTTAAATCTTGTTCATGATGATGTGCTTACTAATGAAAACAAGAATTTAAAGTAACAAGTGCTAAAATTGAACAAAAGCTTAGAAAGAGCTTACAAGGGAAATGAAACTCTTGATAAGTTACTAAGCGGTCAAAGATGCTCTTTTAATAAAGAGGGACTTGGATATGTCCCCAAAAAGGGTAAGAAGCCAGCATACAAACCTCCAAGGTTTGTAAAAGAGAATGGTAAGTTTTGCATCAAATGCCGGAATATTAGTCATGTGCAAAATGAGTGTTCCAAGAATAAACTATATTCCATTGGTTTATATGATTCATGCTACATGCTTAAGAAAACCTCAAATGAAAATGTTATTGCTCATTTTATTGGCACCTCGATTTTGGGTGCTAAGAAGAAATCCATTTGGGTGCCCAAAACCTTAGTTACTAACCTCCAAGGACCCAAACAAATTTGGGTACCTAAAAGAGCTTGATTTTCTTTTGTAGGTGAACTATAAAACCGGTGAAAGACATTGAGTGTTGGATAGCGGTTGCACTCAACACATGACCGGAGACCGGAAAATGTTCACTTCCTTTGAGAGTGGAAGCAATGACAAGATCATATTTGGAGATAATAGCAAAGGAAAGGTATTGGGTTTGGGTAAAATTGCTATCTCAAACGACCTTTCAATTTCTAATGTGTCTCTTGTTGAAACATTAAATTTCAATTTACTTTCCGTTGCTCAATTATGTGATTTAGGATTAACATGCTCATTCTCAAAAGAAAATGTTGTAATCTCAAAAGAAAATAATAATGAACTTGTCTTTAAGGGCTTTAGATTTGGAAATCTCTATTTGGTAGATTTTACTTCAAATGAGTCTTGTTTAAAAACTTGTTTAATTGCAAAAACTTCTTTTGGTTGGTTGTGGCATAGAAGGCTAAGTCATGTGGGAATGATTCAACTTAAAAAGTTTTTTAAGCATGACTTAGTGGTTGGCTTGACGGATGTGAAGTTTGAGAAAAATCGACTTTGTAGTGCTTGTCAAGCCGGAAAACAAGTCGCTAATTCTCACCATTCCAAAAGTATCATGTCAACCTCTAGGCCATTAGAGCTCTTACATATGGATTTGTTCGGGCCAACAACCTATAAGAGCATTGGAGGTAATAGCTATTGTTTAGTCATTGTGGATGATTACTCTAGATATACATGGGTGTTCTTCCTAAATGACAAAAGTCAAACCTCCGGGATTTTCAAAAGTTTTTCTAAGAGGGCCCAAATGAATTTTATTTTAAAATAAAGAAAATTAGAAGTGACAATGGTTCCGAGTTCAAAAATACAAAAGTTGAAGATTTTTGTGATAAACTTGGAATAAAGCACGAGCTTTCCACAACCTATACTCCGGAGCAAAATGGAGTTGTAGAAAGGAAAAACCGTACATTAATAGAAATGGCTAGGACAATGCTTGATGAGTATAACACTTCCGATAAATTTTGGGCGGAAGCTATTAACACCGCATGTCATGCCATAAATCGCCTCTATTTACATCGACTTTTGAAAAAGACTTCCTATGAGCTTCTCGTTGGAAGAAAACTGAACATCTCTTACTTTGGAGTATTTGGTTGCAAATGCTATATTCTAAGAAAAGGTGTTCGGCTCTCTAAATTTCAAAGTTGATATGATGAAGGCTTTCTTTTAGGATATTCTTCAAATAGCAAAGCTTATAGTCTTTAACAAAAAATTCGGGGTTAGTAGAAGAATCATGTGATGTCCAATTTGATGAAACTAACGGCTCTCAAGAAGAGCATGAGAACTTGGATGATGTAGGAGATGAAGGTCTTCGCAAAGCAATGGAGAATATGCAAATTGGAGACATTAAGCCAAAAGAAGATCAAACGTCACCAAGCTCATCAAGACAAGTGGAGCCTCCCTCCTTGTCTACAACAAACGATGTTCAAGTCATAGAAGATGAAGAAAAGGATCAACCGCAAAATAGTTTCAAGATTCACAATGCAATAGCCAAGGATCATCCAATAGATCAAATATTGGGTACGTGAGTAAGGGTGTCCAAACTCGCTCTATAGTAGCTTCGTTTTGTGAACATTACTCTTTTGTATCTTCTTTTGAGCCTAAACGTGTAGATGAAGCTCTAGATGACCCGGATTGGGTAAATGCTATGCATGAAGAGTTGAACAACTTCGCTCAAAATGAAGTTTGGACTTTGGTGGAAAGACCCATGGAGCACAATGTAATTGGCACAAATGAGTCTTCCGGAATAAACAAGATGAGAACGGAGTTGTGGTAAGAAATAAAGTAAGGTTAGTTGCTCAAGGTTACACTCAAGTAGAGGGTTTAGACTATGATGAAACATTTGCACCCGTAGCTAGACTTGAGTCAATTAGAATCTTGCTTGCTTTTGTATCATGCTTCGACATTAAATTATTTCAAATGGATGTTAAAAGTGCATTTCTTAATGGAACAATCTCCGAATTAGTATATGTTGAACAACCCCCGGGTTTTGAAGATGCTAAATATCCTGATCATGTTTATAAACTATCAAAGGCGCTATATGGTTTAAAGCAAGACCCTAGAGCTTGGTATGAGCGCCTTCGTAACTTTCTTGTTTCAAAAGGCTTCAAAATAGGAAAAGTAGACACAACTCTATTTACAAAAATTATTGGTGATGAGTTCTTTGTATGTCAAATTTATGTCGATGATATTATATTTGGTTCTACTAATCAAGATTTTTGCAAAGAATTTGGTGAGATGATGTCTAGGGAATTCGAGATGTCAATGACAGGGGGGCTAAGTTTCTTCCTTGGACTTCAAATCAAACAACATAAAGATGGGACTTTTATAAGTCAAACGAAGTATGTAAAGGATCTAGTCAAGAAATTCGGAATGGAAGAAGCCAAACCCATCAAGACTCCCATGGCAACAAACGGGCATCTAGACCTCAACGAAGGAGGTAAGTTGGTAGATTTAAAGCTTTATAGATCCATGATTGGTAGTTTACTTTATCTTACCGCATCTAGGCCCGACATTATGTTTAGTGTTTTCATGTGTGTACATTTTCAAGCTTCTCCAAAAGAGTGACATTTAGTGACCATAAAGAGGATTCTAAGATATTTAAAACATTCATCTAGCATAGGGCTTTGGTATCCCAAAGGTGCAAAATTTGAATTAATTGGATATTCGGACTCCGATTATGCGGGTTGTAAAGTGGATAGAAAAAGCACCTCCGGTAGTTGTCAATTACTAGGTAGGTCTCTAGTATGTTGGTCATCCAAGAAACAAAATTCCGTAGCCCTTTCAACCGCCGAAGTCGAATATATCTCCGCGGGTAGTTGTTGTGCTCAATTGCTTTGGATGAGGCAAACATTGTTGGATTATAGGATAAAATTTGATAAAATGCCTCTTTTGTGTGATAATGATAGCGCCGTCAAAATATCCAACAATCCCGTTCAACACTCAAGAACCAAGCATATAGATATACGCCACCATTTCTTGAGAGATCATGTGAGCAAGGGAGATATTGAAATTAGCCACATCCGAACTGAAGATCAACTAGCGGACATTTTCACCAAACCATTAGATGAAAGCCGCTTTTGCAAATTGAGGAATGAATTAAATGTTATAGATTACTCAAATGTAGCTTGAAATCAATTTTCATTCAGTTCTGCTCATTTGGAGTTATTATGTGGAATTTCAATGAATTATCTTCTATTTTGGTCAAAAATTTGATTATTTTCATAAAAATTAGTTTCAAAGTATAGGAATAGCTCAATTGATGCAAATTGATCCTGAATGACTTTATTTGAGTGCAAAACTAGGGATCATTTGCATAATTTCAAGTTGCAAAGCTCAATTCCTGAGAAGTTCCAGAAAAATCGGAACTGCCGCAGTGCTTTGTGCGGTACTTCCGCTCCAATCAGAAAATCCGGAACTACCGCTGTTGTTTTTGCGGTACTTCCAAAATTTCTGTGAAAACGGAACTACCGGTGTGTAAACCGCGGAACTTCCATTTTCTGCGAAAGTTAATGCGGCTTCCAAAACCGCCAACCCTCCTGCAGTTACCCCTTTTTTCTCTTAACTCTTCTCTCTCTCTCTCATCTCGTCTCCTCCAAGCCGCACCCCTCCTCTCTTCCTCTCTCTCTCTCTCCCAAAACCTCCTCCTCTCCCGATCTTCGAATCCAAGGAGAGATTTTTGTTTTGGGTTGTTTCTCTGCACCTCTAGGGTTCCCCTCCTTCGACTCCACAAGGTAAATTGGATCAAAACACTCCTTTTATCTTGTTCTAAGAACCCTATGTTAGATTTAGGTTAAATTTGAAAATGTGATGATTTTTGCTGAAAAATCTTAAGGCAAATTAGTATATTTGGGGTATTACAATGTTTATTCATACATGCATTGGATTCAAACCAAGAAATACCCCAAAATATTGAAGATTGAACATGCCCTAGAAATGCCCAGAAAATTCAGAACTACCGGTCGAGCGGCCGGAACTACCGGGGTACCGGAAGTTCCGCATTTTGAATGCCGGAACTACCGTTTTTCCCGGAAGTTCCGCAGTTTTGCCGCCGGTACTTCCGATTTTCCTGAAACAGCAGAAACTCATTATTTTCATTTCAAACCTAATCCTCGCATATCCTAGCTCACTCCTTGATTACCTTATCTCTGTCCTTGAAAATGCCGAGGATGAAGAACGTTTCCCACAAGTCTTATGTGGGAACTCCAGGACAATCCTCCTCGACTCCTGCCCTTCCTAAGCAGAGCATGAGGACAGGGAAAAGGTCCCGCCTCCGACTCTGAGAATGAGTCCGAGGAATCCGAGGGGACCGAGGCTTCTCAAGAGCAGTATGAGGAGTCTGAGGAATCTGATGAAGAAATGCCCGCGGCGCAAGATCAAGAAGTAGATCTCTCCAAAATCTCCAGTGATGATTACGCTATCATGCGCCGTCGCAGACTCGCAGTCAGTACATTCTCCCCTGCAACTCTCAGAACCCGAAGTTCCATATAAAATTTCAGGAGCAAGTCTATAGAGAAATGTATGGTCCTTTGCGCAAGTTTGCCCAGCATAAGTATGTAGATTGGGATCACTTGTCACATATTGACAAGTTTGATGGTGCATACCGGCTTTTTCAACAAGCGGGGATCCACCACCTGGTCGCTTTTCAGTGCAGCTATCAGGAGGAGATGATCCGGCAGTTCTATGCCACCTTGTACATCTCTCCCACTTACGAGCATCTGTTCTGGATGACTGGACAGCAGGTTATTGAGTGCACAAAACATGAGTTTGAGCTAGCGCTTGGTACTGAGTCCAGTACTTATGAGAAGGTATTCAGCAAGCCAGCACTTCCCATTGCCGCTTATACTGATTATTATGACCGGGCAGCTGAACGTGTACCAGGGACGACAATAGGATTGCTCCCAATTCCCAGTCTTGTGAACAGGATTATCAACCATACCATTTATCCAAAGAGTGGGAATTATGACGCTATCTGTGGCCACGCCTGGAACCTGATTGACTACATTATGCGTGGTGAGAAGTTCGATGTGGTGGATCTCATCATCTGGGAAATAGATGCCTGATGTGCATCATATTTGCAGTATATTTTATGACATTATCATGTTGCTAATTGCTCAAATTGGCCATAAATTCATTAATTATACACAGTTTGCCCTCCTTTTGGGACTGTTTACAGTGGTTGCGATTATCTTGCAGGTCTGCGCGAACTAGGCACAAAAATCTACAAAAGAATCACCATGAGGAGCTAGGGTTGCAAAATAGTGAAAAGGGGAGGACTAAAATGCAAATTGCAGCAAGAAGCCTCAGCCACTTGCGCAATATCCCTTGCTGCTGCCCCCGCAAAACCCTAAGCTAGCCCGTGCGCCGCACCTATTTAAGCTGGGAGTGACGGAGAACCAGAAAAAAAAAGACCACACTCAAAACCCTAGCCGCAATATCCTCAACCGAAGCCATCCTCCTGCGTTCCACCCTCACCACCGAGATCCAAAACCCATCACCTGCCACTCCATCTTCTCCACCACCGCAACCATCTCCATCGGCGTCGCCATCGCCTCCCTACCACAGATCTTCCATCTCCAACACCGAGCAGCCCCATTCCTTCTCCATAGTCTCCACCGATTCTTCACCGAGCTCCAGGACCCCAGCCATTCGCCTCCCATCTTCCCTTTCCCATGCACCAGGCAGCCCAAATCCTCACGCCTCCGCCGCGCCGCACCTCTCCTCACCGATGCAACCACCCTAGCCCTCTCCCGCACTAAATCCACTGGCTACTCGTCCAGATCTGCTCACCCACGGTGGGATCTGAAACCCTAGCTCCGGATCTGCTTCATCTCCGACAAATCCGCAACATCTACAGCCGGATCTGTAGTCACTTCGCCGGAACCACTACTCCTACGCCTGGATCTGGTACTCCCCCACGCCGGAGCTGCTACTTCTACACGGGTACCTTCGTCGTCTCATCTTCTATGGCCGAATCTGCTTCCCCTACTACATCTACGGCCGATCTGCTTCCTACTGCCTGCATCCTCTACATACGTCTTCTACAACTGATCTGCATCAGCTTCTATTCTGGGTTGTAACCGTTCCGAATCTTTAACTCTAGTACTGTGAATGCATATCTGAGATGCCTATGTTATGGATCTGTTTATGTGCATGTGTCTGTGTGGATCTGGATGTTTTGAGTATTGTTCATGAACTGGTTTGTCTGAGAAGCTTCTGTGGATGCGACTTCCTGTTATATTGATAATTATTACTTGATGCTAGGATAGATTTACTTAAGTTTGCTCCTCTGTTAGTGGGTTTGATATTTTGCCTTGATGATGTATTGTCTTTCGTTTTAGATTCCATGCCTCTATTAGTGTTAAATCAGTAAATGCAGATCTGTAGTCTTTGTTATAAAAAAATGATAAATATATATATATATATTCATATAATAGTTTAGATCTGTTAAGTTCTCTTGTTATTGCTCATTTTGTGTATTTGTTAGATTTAAGCTTTCTTTCAGTGCTTATCTGTTAATAGCTGTGTTATGTTCTCATGTTATTATTATGCTGTGTTATGTTAGTATATGTTTAATGTTAATGCTGATTGAATGTCTTTCCTGAAGTTAGGGTTACTTTCTTGATTCTGCAGTAGCAAAGCTTGCATGGTTACGTTTCCTTGCTTGTCTGTGATTGTTCTCTTGTTTTATTTGAAATGTCGGGTTTAGCAGTAGCATGTTACTCGTTCTCCAGGACTCTTTCTAGCGTCATCTCCTCCCTTCGATCTCTCATTTCTCGGTAGTGCCTCTTCTCTGTCTAGCATTCTCTTCTTATTTAGTCCCTTTCCTATCTTCTCTCTGAAGTGCGTCTTCTCTAGTTCCTCTATCCCCTACTCTCTCGTTTTGTCTGGCTTTTAGTCTTCTTGCCATCTTTAGCCCCTTCTTTCTTTCCCTCTTTTCTCTAGATACTCTCTCTTCTCTAGTGTTCTTCTGCTAGACAATCTCTTTCGTTAGTCTGTGAGTCTCGAGAGAAATTCTTCTTTTCTCTGTTCTATCTATGTCCTTCTAGTTCTTGTTTTCTTACCTTCCTAGTTTTCTCTTCTCTTCTCTTAGAATTCAAGAGTTCATCTAGTAGGTTTCTGTTATTTTCTTCACATGTGCAAGCCAACCTGTCTCCTAGCCCTCCTCTCTTCTCTGTTCTTTCTCTCCCCTTTGCTCAACTCCTCTTCTTTAATATTCTTTTCTTTATTCTCTCTTTTCTATTCTTTTCTCTTTCTGCCCTGCTTCATCTAATCTGCTAGTTTCAGCCTACTCCTAGCTTTATTCTCTCTTCGGCTCTCTCTCTCTCTCTCTCTTTCCCCTTAGCTTTCCTTCTTGTTATTTCTGGCTAGGATTCTTTCTTTCTCTCTTTCTCTCAGCAGAGTTAGATTCTCAGGTCCTTCTCTTTCCTCTTCTTCAGTCAGGCACTCTTATTCACAGCACCTTCAGCTCTTCCCTTCTCTTTCTTCTGCTCATTTGCAGTTTGCTCTCTGGCCTTTAGCTGTCATAGGTTCTGCAGTTAGCCTTCAGTTCCCTGTTCGTGCGACTTAGCTTTGGTTAAGGGTTGTGTCTCCAGTAATCTAGTCCCTGTGGAGAACACGACATTCGCTGCTATCTTGGCGGCAGCCCGTTCACTTGCAGGTGTGCAGTTTTGCACGATCAATGCCAATAAGAATGACAGAAACAGGAGAATCAACTTTGCTCCTTTTATTATGGACCTGATCATTCGCAAGACCGGATATAGGGGAGCACTTTGCACCGTGCACAAGCCCTACAAGCCTCGTGCATAGCCTCCTATTCCTACTCCTGCTCGTCCTCGTGGACAGCCTCAGCCACCAGCAGCCGCCGATCCTCCTCCTCAGGGTGAAGGCGATGTGACACTGTCCCAGATCTACTCCGCCATCCTCAGGATTGAGGAGCGCCAGATTGAGACTTCAGGGCAGGTTGCCACTTTGATCACTTCTGTCTCATCTCTCGGGGATCGCGTCTCATCCCTTGAGAGCGTTGTGGCTCCACCTCACTACTCTCGTCGCACTCGTCGCCGCAGCTCTCCTTCTCCTCGTGCAGCTCAGGACTAGTTCTCATTTTCGGTACTTTGATGCCAAAGGGGGAGAAATGAAGCAAGGAGAAGAATGAAGCTTGCAGAAAGTGCAGAAATAAACTTTTATCTATCTATTTGGCTATGTAATAAAGTATGGTGTAATGAACCATGTGATGCTTATGGGATGTTCAGTTGTTTGCTTGATGTAATGAACTGTGGTTTTATCTTGTCCTAAATACTATTTACTTGTCTTGCATACCTTTGAAATTTATGCTTTAATATTATGTGATGTTCATGTGTGCTAAATTTGAAATTTATCAAAAAGAGATCATGCAAAAATTTTATTATAAACATGATGCACATGTTTAGGGGGAGTTCTTCCTTGAGTCTCTAAAATTGCAAAAAATTCCCCATGTTCTTAATTGCCAAAATTTCTAAAGAATTATGATATACAACTTGCTAACAAGGAGTACATCTAAATCTTAATTCTTCTCAAAACTTGCTCATGTTGTCATCAATTACCAAAAAGGGGGAGATTGAAAGCATCTAGGCCCCTAAAAATATTGGTTTTGGTAATTAATGACACTATGTGATCATGGGACTAATTTGTGTGTTAAGTGTTTGCAAGAATTAGTCTCAAGGTAAAGGAAAGAGGCACATAAAAAGATGTCGCAAGATTCAAAGGGCTCCAAGTCGACAAGGAAAATAGTTTAGGTATCTTTTATTTTTACCGGTCTTGGAGAATGGTTGGAAGACCGGATTATAGATTAGATGCCGTACTATTAAGAGGGATCAAGGTAAAATGTTTGATCATGTGCTTATGGGCCTTATGGATCAATTTAGGATCATGCATGCATTTAGAAATTAAAATTGAATCAAAATCATGCATTGCTAGAATTTTCGGTAGTACCGGCGTTCAATGGGCGGAACTACCGTATGGCCGGAAGTACCGGGCCTCCGAGCGGAACGTTAATTCCAGAGAGCGCCCGGAATCAAACTTAGCCTCTGGAAAAACGGAAGTACCGCGGATTGAACTGCGGAACTACTGCAAGGCCGGTAGTTCCGGACATTTGAGCGGAACTTTATTTCCAGAGAGCGCCCTGAGTTGGAGTTAACCTCGCTGAGATCGGAAGTACCGGGGCAAGGAGCGGAACTTCCGAAAATCCGGAAGTACCGCGTTTTCAACGGCGGTAGTACCGCACTCATTGTCCAACGATCACTTCTGAGCGTCTGACATAGCTGTTCTGTAGAGTCGGCGGAAATCCGGAAGTACCGCCCTTACAACGGCAGTAGTTCTGTTTTCCCTGAAATTTCAGGATTGTTTATTGCAACGGCTATTTGAGGTTGGTGGGGGTATAAATTCAACCCTACCAGCACTTGTACTTGTTGTTGAACCCCCATTGAACATTCATAAGCATAGAGCAACCTCTTACACCTCATTTGCACACTTGAGCATTCAATTGAGATAGTTGAGCCTTTTCGAGTGCATTGCATCCTAGTTTGATCCATTTGGCACTTGAGAGTGATCAAGCCCACTGTGATTTGTTACTCTTGGTGCTTGCTGGCACCTAGACGGCTTGGTGGAGGTTCCGGTGATCTTCTCAAGAAGATTGTGAGAAGGCCCGGAAGATTGTGAAGGCTCGGAGCTCGCCTACCCGGAGAGGGAAAGGGCTACCTCTAGTGATCGAGGTGATTAGGCTCAATTCGTGGAGCCGGTTCGATTCGTTCGGGCTTACCTCAACGTGGACTAGGGGAGACCGGCAAGTCTCCGATCACCACGGTAAAAAGTGATTGTGTCATTTGTGGTTTGCTCTCTTG
This sequence comes from Dendrocalamus latiflorus, assembly GCA_017311315.1. Taxonomy (NCBI): domain Eukaryota; kingdom Viridiplantae; phylum Streptophyta; class Magnoliopsida; order Poales; family Poaceae; genus Dendrocalamus; species Dendrocalamus latiflorus. Next base: position 14,404,711 of record CM029651.1, on the reverse strand, counting down.
TGCTTACTTTCATTCAAGGAATACTCTTCATTTGAATAATTTGATTGCTTGCTTAGTTAGAGTAGCAAAGTTAATTTTTATTGCTTTTAGTTAATTATTTGTACTAGTGATCAATTGAGCCTTTCTAGATTGTCTAGTAGTACTATTGTTTACTTGCTCTAGGAAATCATTAAGTTTAAAATTGCTAATTGAAATTACACGAAAATTTTAAAACCGCCTATTCACCCCCCTCTAGTCGGCCTCCTCGATCTTACACCATGGTCCTACTTCGACCAAGTACCACCACCACCAGCCTTATCCAAGCCATCTCCGACCAATTAGTTAGGCCAACCGAGCTAGCCTAAAGCACTTCATGCCCCAGTTGGCTGAATGGGCTAAGCCACACTATTCAAAGCCAGTACTTTTCATACCCAGCACAGCACTGTTCACAGCCCAACCCATTAAAAATAGCCCAAACCCATTACTGTTCACCCAACTGACCCGTTATGGTACTATTCATCTGACCCTTTACTATTCACCCAAAACTCGTTAATCCTATTTATACTCATTTCAATTATTTTGAGCCCGTCTAATCCATTTTCAATCCCATTCAACCTAACCAAGTTTAGTTTAAATCCATCTGCTCAGACCCACCTTATATATTTTTTTGATTGTTTTATTGCATTTTGTTTTCAACTTACATTATGCAAATCAAGAATTTATTTATATTCATTCTTTTACTCTAGTATCTAGACTCGACTAGTTGACCAACTAAGAATCGATTGGAGCAATATTGTTAAACCTGAAGCCTACAAAGAAGTAATCAAAGACTCTGAATAAAAAAGCAAGTCACATGTCTGAATAAAAAGGCAAGTCAATGTCATTGACCTTGATAATTTTGGTAATTAATCACTGTATAGATAGTTGTTATTAGATTGTACAACTAAAATGATTTACTTGAACTTCTAAGAATAATTCGGCTTCGTGTCATAGACTTTCAAATTATATTAAGGGTTGAGGCTACTTAGTGGGAAGCCACAAGATGATTGGAGCCCATGACCTCACTCTGAGATTGAGGCTTTGGTATGGTGGTGTGGTGCCGATGTGCACAGGATATATTAATAATAGCCTCATAAACACTAGACTTTTGTGCCAAGTAAATAATACATAACTCGCTCAACTACAAGTTTGACTTGTTAACTTAGTCTAGTACACTGTTCAATCAGGTCAAATATCTACAAGGAAGGCCGCTATCCCAGGGTTTCGGGATGGTTCATGAGAAAAGGGTGAGATAGAAGTTGGGCTAGGTATGCCACTTGCCATTCTTCATAACAATATGTCCACTCAATGTCGAGTCACGGTTTTTCGCACTGGCTAGTGGATTCTCAATGGGGTCAAATGGCTTCGAGCGTACCGGATAGAAACTAGAATGAAATGAGCATTGAAATGACCTTGTTGTCTCAGCTCAGTCGCACGCTATCATGTTGTGACTTTAAGATATTGTGTGGGTAAAGTTGAGTAACTCTACAGAGTATAATAAAAGGTATTCGAATACACCGTGCACCCAGTTAATAGAGCTGTGTTTCTTGGGTGATTCCAATAACAAGGCATAAGTAGATTGGAATGAATTTAATTTAGAAATTGCGGATGACAAACCCCCTTATTAATTAAATATTGTTTTACTGTTTTCAAGTGTAATTTTTTTTATTCTTTATAATTTTTTTGCATATATTCTTATCATAATATAACCTGTGAATCGTTCAGTTGAACACCTTGCAAGATAATTAAATAGTTTTTCTATATGGTCTGCTGAGTACCTAGTATACTCAATTTTACTTATTTTCATAAAAAAACATCAGAGAATGAAAGGATGCAGCTGTTAACGTGTTAGGGTTATGACTGTACTCAAGTGTTTATGTGGGATTTCATTAGTTCTTCTGAATATAAGTTTAATTTTGGGCTTGGATACCCGTAAAACTACTGTAATTTGACCATTATGCCATATTTTAATTAAGCTAACTATTTTTAGATATTTGTAAACAGGTATAATAATTTTTTGTTTGTAACTGAACTATTAAGCTATTGTGAAAAAACATCACAGCCTTATTTTTAAAAATGGGGTGTTACAATTGGACTGGCGTGAATCATGATACCCATTGACATTGCAACATTGCAGACATATTTGTAGTAACTCCATATCACTCTTTGCAAACTTTCGTTTAGCAAAGTGGAATGTTTTTAATATAATGAACCCAAAACCGCCGTACACCAAGTACCAATCTATGACCAGTCAACATCATAGGGCAAGAAATTTCAAATACTCTTTATAGCGGCAAGTGCGAGGTGCTAGATGAATGGAAGTGCCGTCCCTCTAATGGTTTGATCCTTCACATGGACCAGTACAGAAAACCATATATGATTTATATTTCATAAGGATTTTGATTATACAAACCATAGTCATTTTAGTTTAATTTCTTCCTTGAAAAGCGAATGTGTTCGGTTCAATTAGGAACCATATTATCGTTAAATTCTCGGAAGGTCCACTTCTTTTTAGTTTATAATTTATGGTTTTCTCAAATAAATAAATAGGATGTCTTCTTCATCACTGTTTTAAAGCTGGTTATCGAGATAATATTTTTGAAACGTCTTATCGATATTCGGTTTATTTGTAAGCGCTCGCACTAGATCCACAATAAAAAAAAACATGCAAGAAAAAAAAACCCTTCCAAACTCAATTAACACCAGCCAAAAACGGTTGGCTTTGCATTGGATTTGGTGCTAAAGGCCGAAGGCTATGGAGAAGGGAAAGCAAGGAACAGCAGTAGTAGCCGAACAGGAGGCCCCATGCTTTAGCTCTCTTTATTCCCTTCCCTTCATATTGGCCTGCTCCATTGCCTCACTCCCCAGTGCTACTGCTACTCCCTACTCCTCTCCTGCTCGTCTCCTTGAACAGAGAGCAAGGACAGGGCAGCGTGTCCTTGCACTGTCTGTACCCTCCCTCTCCCTCTCCAACCCTTCAAATCCTTGGATGCGCCATCCCCTGAGCTGCCCCGGTTCTTGCATTGCTCGGCGAGCTCAGCTCTGGTCGCCTCCGTGTCCGTGTCCTCGGACGCGTTCCTGGTTGGATTCAGGTGCTAGGCCCATTTACTTCTGCTGTCCTGTCCTGTGCGTTTCTGTAAGGCCGGGGCATTAACTGCTACTCGCATTTATCCGAGCGTTGTGAGCTGGGCCTGTAGGTTTTGTGCGAGGAGCAGGAGCTTCTTTTAGACTTTGATAGGCTCGTGTTTGCTAGCTTGTGGCTTTGGCCATCTTCGATGATCCTCTTCTTGGTTTGGTACCTCAATCGTGCGAGTTCTGCTTCGTTTCGCTTCCGTTCTTGATCTTTTCTCCCCAAGTGATTGATTCCTCTTGTTTCCCATCAATCTCCTTTTTGGGTTGCTGCGGTGGATTCTTGCTCCCTTTGAGCTACTGCCTGGATCGTTATCCAACTAGCGGAGGAACTCTTGGGAATTCCCTGGTCCTTCTGCCCATAGTTTGGAATAACAGGAGCTGGTTTGTGTTCTTCCAAATAAGGAGTAGGGGAAAAGTTTTCAGGAACAGGGAGAAATATAATCCTGTTCTCCCTTTTTCTTTCGGGAATATACTGTTCTGCATGAGGAAGCATTGAGACAATGAGAGATGAGAATTCGAACAAGAACAAGGTAAGGATGCCCAGATCAACAGCTATTCTGTTCATAATTTCTGTATGTTAGTTTCTGATCTTGTTTTGGTTCTGATTCGTATGGAAGAAGCTGTCCTGGTCCATGACCCTTGTTAGGAAGTGGTTCAACATCAAAACAAAAGCTAAGGACTTCCATTCAGATTATGCAGTTGAAGAAGGTCCAAACTATTGACTTCAGACGATCTCTTTCAGCCTTCAAATTGATGAGCTTCGATTCATTGGATGATTTCTCACATTAAATTCTTATATTTCTTTTTACCACCATAAATTTTTGTCATTTTGGTTGAATAACAATGCCTGTGATTTCCAGAAGCAAGTTGTCACTCTTGCTTCCTGTTCTCTTGTGTAGTGTCAGATTTTTTATTGTTGCATAAACAACCAAAACATGCTCGAGACCTCAGTAAAAAAGGGTTTTGTTTTACTGTGCTTATGCTAAGATTCTTTCTGATCATTTCAGTGGGAGTGCAGTGGAGGACCAGTTTCTCAGAGAGAGATGCATGCAAAGCCAAGAAAAGCAGAACAGGTACATTTTGCTTGCCTCCTCACAGCAACTGTTGTATTTTCGGAACTTTCATATCTTTTTTTCTTGGTGCAAACCTGTGAATGTCAACTACGAGTCAACGTTGTGTCCTATGCGCGACTGAATCAACTGTGTGTTTCCTTAGAGAGGTTGCCTAGGAAGAATGTGGATCGAGGTTGTCGAGTAGGAAATGGATTTGACCGTGCTTATATCACAAACACACAGGACTACAGGTAAACATTGTGCTTTTCTAGAACATGATCAATTCACTAATAATTGTTAAATAGAATTCCTTTGATACGACAATCCATCTACTCGTGCGCATAGGGTCTTCGTTGCTACATGGAATGTTGGTGGCAGGTCACCATCAAGTCATTTGAACCTGGGGGACTGGCTTCATACTTCTCCTGCCGCTGATATATACGTCATTGGGTATGACTCTAAACTCATGCATTTACTTAATTAGATTTGTTTGCTGTACAGAATAAGAAACATCTCAAAATGATTTAGTACAAATCAAAAATGGAATTGTAACAAAAATTATCATATCAGGTTTCAGGAAATTGTTCCTTTGAATGCCGGTAACGTCCTGCTGACTGAAGACAATGGTCCAGCGAAGAAATGGGTTGCTCTTGTAAGAAAAACGCTAAACAATATAGGCCTCCAAGGCTCTGTTGTGTACAACTACCACACCCCATCACCCGTTCCAGATCCTATTGTGGAGCTCAATGTTGATTTTGAGCGATCGTCAAGAAGACAAAGGAACTCCTCATTCTTCCATCGACGTTCATTCCAGTCCTTCAACCGGAGTTCAAGAATTGACATGATGGATCCTAACTCGTTAGTGGACCGTCGTTTCAGTGTTTGTGATCGGATTAGCTTTGGGAGCAGGCCAAGTGATGTTGACACCAGTATGAGATGTGGTGGGTCATCTGATGATGAGAATATTGACGAGGAATCATCTAGTGGTATATTCTTCTCACCAATGCCATGTGGATATGGTGCTCCACTATGCACCGATGACAACAATAGACGGTTGATAAATTCTAGGTAAGTTTTCTTGAGGCACTGAATATAAAGAACTTCTTGTGCCTTTTTAAGTTAATGTCTGGTTGTGAAACTAGCTAGATGCCATAGTTCTCAGCTCTATACTAAATTTTCTCTGAAATTCCATACAGCCTTCATTCATCGTTTAATGATTACAAATCTTCGAAATGAAATCCAGATTTTCTATAACACAGCAGGTATTGCTTAGTTGCCAGCAAGCAAATGGTTGGAATTTTTCTTATGGTTTGGGTACGGAGTGATATAAGGGAGCATGTGAAGAACTTAAAGGTTTCATGTGTTGGTAGAGGCTTGATGGGCTATCTTGGAAATAAGGTATTGTTTGCTATCTTCTCGTTTCTCCTAGGAGGGCATTAGCAATTTTAAGTTCATTAAATTTTGCAGCAAATATAGTGACATTTGATTCCCCAATTATGCTTTTGAATTTTAGTTGAGATCCTGTTAGTATGGTCATCTACATTCTTGAAACTTCCTTTTGCTTTACATGATTATATATTTCCATTCCTTCTTTTTCACTTTCTTTGTTCATAACTCAGGGATCAATATCAATCAGCATGTCTCTGCATCAGACAAGCTTCTGCTTTGTTTGCACACACTTAACCTCAGGTCAAAAAGATGGCGACGAACTTAGAAGAAATGCAGATGTGGTGGAAATTTTGAGGAAGACCAGATTCCCACATGTTCATGGTGCAGGTGACGAGAAGTCACCAGAGACTATTCTTGACCATGAGTAAGTCGTGCTTCTCATGTTGTAGTACTTCAGCTCAGTTAAGCACATCAACTAGAAGAAAATTAGAAAAAAAAAGAATACAACAATCTTAGTGTATATAATTTGTTTTGTTTCTTTCAGCCGAATAATATGGCTCGGAGATCTGAATTACCGAATATCTCTTTCCTATCGATCAGTGAAGGCTTTAGTTGAGATGCACAATTGGAAACAGTTATTGGAAAAAGACCAGGTTAGCTACTTTCATGAGAACATGTAAAAATTGTCATGCCTCTCAAGCAACTGGCACAGCCATGTAGATACATTCTTTGCTTTGTTTCTTATCTGTAACGTTTCTGTAACAGCTTCGTATAGAGCAAAGATATGGTCGGGTATTTGCAGGCTGGAAAGAAGGGAGGATTTATTTTCCTCCCACATACAAATACTTGTACAACTCTGACAGATATGCAGGCGACGATATGCATCCAAATGAGAAGCGAAGAACTCCAGCATGGTAACATTCATAAAACATTACTTATTGACACTAATGTTTAATATGGTTATCTCTTAAATTTTTCACCTTCACCTTCTGGTTTGTGGTGCTTATAGCTATGATTTTTGTGTGAAGGTGTGACCGGATTCTATGGTATGGGAGTGGTCTTAATCAACTATGTTATGTCCGTGGCGAGTCTAGATTCTCAGACCACAGACCTGTATACAGCATTTTCACAGCAGAGGTTCAAATACCGAGTCAAACCCAATTCAGCAGCTTTACTCGATCTAGCTCTCTAATGGGGGTGGATGAACTACCATGCCCGACTTGTCCAGGCAGTTATACAGACATCAATTTTTATTGATTGTGTATCTCGATGGAGCCATGGTTGTATTCTATATTCGTTGCAGTGTCACATTGTTTAAGCTTGTTGCTCTGACTACTTCTCTGAATTCCATGTGAAAGCGTTCTATTCATCATAACTTCCATGTGTTTGCTGCAGATATTCTTCAGTCCCAGAATACACCAGATGAACTGCATTTCTCCCAAGATTCCATCATTGGAATATCTGTAGACAACAGGTGATTCCTGAACTATTCTTTCTTTTTCCCCTTATATTTTTGTGCCTCATCATGTATACTACAATATATGCAGTCATGCAGTTTCTCCAATTTATCCTTGGAAAGCTTACTGCGACTAATACCTCAATTCTTAATATTGTGCACATGCAGATACTCAAGGAGATGCCTTCTAATTGTAAAATTAGGTATGATCTAATTGACTACTTGCATGTCAGTATCATTGTGCGAGAAATTTAAACAAATTGGGTGACTAAAGCCTCTTTGCACTTATGAACAGGGAGATCTGTGCAGTTAAGCACAGTTTTGAATCTAACCATCCGCGAGTACCGATTAACAGCCAAAAAAATAGGAGAGATTTAATTCCGAAATAAGCTAATCACTAACAGCTGAAGCTAATTGGTGTAGTGTTTTTGGATACCACTCCATGATACAGAGTTCCTTTTGCTGAGCCATTGGCTTGTTTTCTCTTTTGCTTCCTTTTTGTTGGTCTTCTGATGTAACAAGAGCCACTTGGCTCAAATATTTTAATAGAAAGAAACCATCATTTGTACAGCAGTTCTGTTCTTGTTGGAACCTTTCACCATTGTATGTGCTTGATAGTAGAGTGCTATGGTTCATGCTTGCCAAGAAATGGTCACCAGCACACTGCGTTTCATTCAGGCTTGTGCACAAAGCAACGTGCTAAAAAGTGCCACGCTGAAACTACCTACCTCTGGAGTTTGAATGCCGCATTGTGCTGCTGCAGCCTGCAATGTGTTTGTTTTCTTTTGCTGCGTCCTTTACTATGAGATGAAATAGTAATAAGTCTATTTTACCCCTTTGAACTATTACGATTGTCTAAGTTTTAATATTGAACTAAAAAATCAGATATTTTACAATCCTCAACTCTTAATACAGGCTATTTTACTCCTTAGACCAAAATCACATTGGTTTCACTGGCGTGGCATGTACGTCGACAAATTTTACTAATATGGTGATCACGTCAATATCTACGTTATGGTCCACGTCCTCATCTTCTTCCTTCTCCTATCTCTCTTCTCTCACGTTGTGCTGGCAAACAACCTTCTCTAAGCCATTTGATCCCTCCCCACCTAAAAACTTCTCTCTTCACTCCCATTCGCTGCCTTTCTCTCTCTCCTCTCGCTGCACACAAACGACGGGCGGTGTCGGTGCAGCGATCGAGGGTGGTGGATGACAGTGACGGTGCTTCTTCCTAACCCCCTCCAGCGGTGGGCACCACCTCCACCAACAGCGCTTTTTCCACTCCTCATCCGACGTTCGCCCCCCCCCCCCCTTTATCCCCGTCACCGTGTACTAGTCCTTGCCGGTGTCCTCCTTTGCCACCCACCGACTAGAGATACACATCCTCTCCGTCGGCGAGGAAAGAATAGTGTCAGTGGAGGTGAGTTTGGCTAGAACCTGAGAAGATGCAAGCGCTCCCGTCCTTGTAGTAGTTCTTCTCCTTGTCCTCATAGCCGTCGGCGCCAGGATCCAAGCGATGCACGCATGAGGTGGCCGGTGGTGGGAGGAGGGCTTGTGGTGGTGGCGCTGAAGAGGGACATCGGGCGATGGTGAGGTGGACGCCGATGTCACCGAGGCAGACACTGGGGGGCGATGGCACTTGGAGTAGGGCGACGCGTGGGGCCTGGGCACCAGCGGCCTTGACGGCAGGGTTAGGCCCTCCAGGGCGGTAGCGCAACGATGGCGCCATTTGTGTCAGGCTTCGGCGGGTAGAGATTGGCCATAGAGAATTAGGAAGGGAAGGAGTAAAAGATGGAGGAAGAAGGACGTGGACTAGATGTGAAGATTGATGTGGATGCTATGTTATCGAACACTATTCATGTAGATGCTACCTTAGAAAAATCAGGATAGTTTTGGTCACGAGAGGGTAAAATAGACGGTTTTAATAGTTAAGAGAAGTTTAAATACCCGATTGCTTAGGCCCTGTTTGTTTCCACTTAAGATTATTATAATCCAGCTTATAGGTGGGGGATTATATAAGCTAGATTATAATAAGCTGGTGGGAAATAAGTTGTCAGGTGTTTGGCAGCCTGGATTATCAAAGTTATGGATTGTTGTATTCGTATGTTTAAAGACTACAATGCCCTTGACCTTTTTTGGTGACTTATTTATTCTTTTATGACATGTTTTTTATTAGTTTGGACTTGCAAAACATTAGTAACATAAGAATTTGAATACATAAGTGGTAGAAAAGCTTAATTATTCAAATATCCATGATCATATGTTCGTACAAATATGCTCTTACAAACAAATTACTCTCTTCTAGCAAATAAAGCATTAGCAATATTATCACGGAAGGCATTCATGCCCCCCTCTTCATCTCCCAATTGACTTGAACCCACATGAGAGGAAGGCATCGGCATATAGTTTTCATCTCGATCACACCGGTCAAACTCTTCATCACTCAAAGCACTATCCCGAATGAAGTTATGGAGTGTCATGCATGCATGTATTATTTTGGTTTGTTTGAGCATTGGATAACTTGGTAAGTCCAACAAAATTCTCCACTTCATCTTTAACACACCAAAAGATCGCTCAATCACATTACGAAGTGATGAATGCAAGTGGTTGAATACCTCCTTCTTGCCACTAGGGCGTGGTCCATTTCGAAACTCTGGTAAATGGTACTTGGTCCCTTTGTATGGAGCTAGAAAACCCGGTCGATTTGGATAGCCTGAGTCGACAAGGTAAAATTTTCCTACAAAATGTAAACATACACAATGAGATATAGCTACAGTATGCAACTTTTTGAGATAACTAGTTAAAATGTTACTATACCATTTGGAGGATGTGGGAACTGCGTGGCATATTTACGTAAAGCATCATTGAACACCCTCATGTCATGTACTGATCCAGGTCATCCCGCAACAACAAAGGTAAACCTCATGTCGAAGTCACATATCGCCAACACATTTTGAGTGCAATAACCATACCGACCAACATGTTGAACCACCTTTACCGAAGGCACAACAACGGGTATGTGAGTGCCGTCTATTGCACCTATACAGTTATTAAAATGAGGATAAAATCGGGAACCTAGCAGTCTTGGGTGTATATTCGTGAAGTTTGGATCTCTAGGTTTGACAATATCTGCTGATAGGAGGTAAACACTGTCCAACACTTCATTGAATTTTCTACTAATTGTTTCTTTTGACTTCGCAAATCTGTTTTTCACTTGAGTAAATGACTGAGGAGCCCCAACAGTCCATACAAACATACCCAAAGCTTCAATAGAAGACATCTTGTTGCTTGATTTCAAACCATAAGACGTCACCAACAAGTCATGCAATCTATCAAATAGTGGCCTACTCATCCTAAACATATCATAGCAATCTTTTGGAACTCTAAGAGTTTTCATAACCCAATCATGACCAGACTCATCAGGTTCAATTCTCTCAGATTTGTTCAAATAAGTGTCAGTATAGTACATACCAAATGCACAAGTTACTGCTCCATATTGTTTCATCATGTCAAGTTGATTCCGTGCAACCACAAATGTTTCATCCTCATCACTCTCATACAAGTCAATCTACATACATTGGAACAAATATTGTCAAACAAAGGTCCAACCAAATATTTCATAACCAACTCAAAGTAGATAAGTATATAGAAACCATATGTTGTCAAACAAAGGTTCAACCAAAAATTACATAACCAACTCAAAGTAGATAAGTTCATGCAAATAATAAATTAACACAAAGTGATTGCAAACATTTGGATTGACTACTACTTCAAGCCTTCCTTCACACACCACCTCTTTAACCAATCAAGCCTTCCTTCCTTGGTGGTAAATGTTTTGAACATATCACGGTGTTCTGCTTTCACAAATAGTTGGGTAGCCATAAAATGTTCTGCAGTTCCCTCTGCTGCCCCGCACTCCACAGCCAAGTTCATCACTTCTTTAATGGAATTGTACCTCAATTCACCTTGCATCACCTGGTTGGCAATAGCACAATTGTTCTCCAAAGTGTTATGAATACCCTTCATTATCTTAACCATGGGGTTCTTTCCTATCTTTTGTGGGCTAGTAGCAGTGCTACTTGAACCTCTCTTTAATGGATTGGTACCCTTTGATTTGCTCCTCAATGATCCATGTCCTACATGTGTTTCTCCAACCCCTTCTCCATGAGCCCCTCCACCTCCTCCAACAGCCCCTGCACCTCCTCCTCCAATAAACTCACCAGGTATACAGGAAGATGAACCATCAACTGCAACCATGCCAAACATTTCCTTCAACAATTCTTCACACTCTGGTGGACCATGCTGCAGCTTCTTCCACTCTGAACGTCCCTGAAAAGATGGTAAAAAACATTTGTAAGCACACTTCTTTTTTTCAATTGTACATAAAACGTTTATAGTCAGCTAATTGTTACCTTGGTGACTTTTTTCCAGTAATCATCAGTAGCATCCACTGTACCTTTAGTATCATCCCAACCAAGCCCTGTATCCTTGAGAAGGCTTAGCCAAAAGCTGTACAAGCCTTTAAGCAAATCCCATCGGTTCTTAAACTGTGTTCTAGAGTGACGTAAGCCTGTCCTTTGCATGTACTTAACAGCAATATTCTTGTAGCCTCTATTATTCATAACCCCATTAGGCCTATTACCAGCACGTATTTCTTCGATGCAAATTTCACAAAAAGTCCTAATGTTCGATGCACACCAATCTGCTTTGTCAAACTCCTCCTTCTATTCGATACAACACATACATATATAAATTTCAATTTTATGTGCAGTTGCATGGATATACACAAAGATGGCTATGACCAAGTAAAAGCTAAGTAATTTTACCATGTCGGCATCCTCTCCTTCAGCAGATCCCCGTCTTCGACACTGCACCGAAGGTGGGGAGCTACCTTCATCCACACCGTAGGCTCTGAGGTCCTCATCCCCAAGGCCGGTGCTGGCAGCCGCTCCTGAGGAAAATAATAGGCAATACCATCATCTGTTGCATTCCTTTGGACAGTTTTGAACAAAAGAACATCCATAGAAATATTCACCCAAAATTTGTTTACGAGGTCTGACAGACTTCAGCCCAAAAACAATCTATTTTCCAACTGCTGCTATATGAATGGCTCACACAGCTATATTTAACATATGATTACCATTATATGGATATGATTCGGAGTTTACATGATGCACACAATTTAATCAGACTGCAAGCATATGTCAGTCAGATGTCTTATTAAATTTTAAAGTGAACCAGGTACTAAAAGGAGTGCAATCCAAACACCTCATTGCTCATCTTTCTGAGAGGTACATACTGCTCAGACAATTCAATGAAACAGATGTGACTTCGTGTGAATAATGAATTCAAATCTGCCCCGGGATAAAATGCCACGAACACAGAAGCAAGCGCTTGCTCCAACATACAAGAATAGCACAAATCAGCCAACCATACAGACTATCCATGTTCTGTATACCGAGGCCAACCATGTTCTGATTTTGCTCCAACATACAGACTAACCATACAGACTATCCATGTTCTGATTTGCTCCAACATACAAATCAGCCAACCATCAGTATACAACAATGCACTCAAGAGACCCTATACCTATGAACTAAAAACACAGTTTTTTTTTGCATTTGGGCTTGTAATGCCAACTGGCCTATCAAATGTAGTTGTTCATAATCTTTGGACTAAAATTATCTTTGCCAACATATGTCTGCAATGTGTGCTTTACACAGATTCATACAACAATTTATTGGTCATCAGATCGAGCAAGTAGATTAACAGCTTCGTCTTCACATCTCAGCAAGTTGATCGAGCAAGTTTATTGGTCATCACATCTCAGCATGATTAACAGTTTCATCCAACCTTTAGAGTACAATCAAGAAAAAGCATCTGCACATACCAAATCCCAGCACGCCACCCCTGAGGCCGGCGCCCCCGATGCCCACACCGAGGCCGCCGCCGACGCCTAGGTCGTCGCCCCCGAGGTTGCCGCCGGCCACGAGGCCTTCGACGCCGCCGCCAAGGCCGCCGCCCGCGACTCCGCGGGCTCTCCCACCACCCCTGAGGCCGGCGCTGGCAGCGCCCGTGCCCAGCCCGCCGCCCCCGAGGCCGATGCCCACACCGAGGCCGCCGCCGACGCCTAGGTCGTCGCCCCCGAGGTCGCCGCCCATGCCCAGGCCGCCGCCCCCGAGGCCTTCCACGCCGGCGCCTAGCCCGCCGACCACCACGCCTCTGCCTCCCGCGACTCCGCGGCCTCTCCCGGCACCACGTCCCCTCCCGACGCCGCCCCGGCCAGTGCCGCCTCGGCCAACGCCGCCCCTCCCAGCGACTTCCTCGGCGACCCTGGGGCTTCGAGCAACGGAATCCCGGTAGGCAAGCGCACGGGCAAGTCCGGCCTCCGCATCATCAAAATCTTGGGGATCCATCTTGGGGAAGAGGAGAGGAAGGAGGCGCACGGGAGGGAGAGAGAGGCGCTGGGAGGGGAGGCGTAGAGAGGCGCTGGGAGGGGAGGCGCGTCTGGGAGAGGCGGTGGGAGGGGATTCGCTGGGAGGGGAGGCGTACAGAGGCGCTGTGAGGGGAGGCGCTGGGAGGGGAGGCGCGTCGGCGCTGGGAGATATGCGCTGGGAGGGGAGGGGCGTCGACAGAGGCGCTGCGAGGGGAGGGGAGGGGATGCGTTCGGGAAATATCCCAATGGCAAAGGTGGGTAATTGTTGTCAAGTTTTATGGTCATTAAGATAAAGGGTGAGAAATAAGCTGAAATAAGCTCCTTTTTTGAGCTTATTGGATTACAATAATCTGGGCTATTAGATTATAATAAGTTACCTTATAATTTAGGCTGTTTGTTTCCACTTATGATTATAAGCTGGATTATAATAATCTTAAGTGAAACAAACATGGCCTTAGTCGAAGGATGAAAATTAAACAAATCTGATAATTCCAGGGTACTTCAGACATATTCCGATGAAATATACAACTCATGGAAAAAGCAGCAGGACAGGGGCAGCATTGTGGGCAGGGCAGGGGACATGAAACCAGTGGGGCCCCAGAAGGAAGGCAGGCTCGAGGGTGCATGCCATGCCAAGAAGGCAGCAAGCATGTACTAGTAGTCTAGTACTCCTAGCTAGTAGTACCATGTCTCTGCCTTCCTTTCTCAAAAGAATAGAAACAAAAAGAGAGGGAGACCCCTGGTCCAAACTCCAAAGTAGCATCTCAGTAGGGAGCCAGGACCACTTCTGTCTTTCTTTCTTTTGCTTTTTCACCGCAGTATAACCCTAGGCTGATTTTCCCGTGGGAGTTTGTAACAGGAGTTTACATAGAAAAATGTGTGCTGTACTAGTACGTAACATTGTGCTACTCGTAGCAGAAGAGAACAGTTGTTGGTTAACAGCTGCTTTTTTGGGGATTCGCCAGCCTAGAACACCTCTGAATTAGCGTCGTAAGGCAGACGATGAACATGCTATGGGTAGAACATCTCGAGATTGGCAACCACAGACAGCAAGTTGCTGTTGGAAATACTCGATGAATGGAAGAACTCACCCCATCTCTCCGTCAGGCTAAACCTTTCGTGATTCTACCGATCTAGCAATGCACAAGGATTTCTTGGCAAGAGCGTACCAATCCAATGTGCCTGGGAAAAACCAAGGGTTGGGTGCATTTCGTACGCGACGTTATTTAAGACAGAGAGCTCCGCTGCGCCGGTCGCCGACAGCTGGTCCACGGCTGCCGCCGCGCGTCGGCACGCGCGCAGCGAGAACGCCCCCGCCTCGCTACCCTCCGCGGCGCAACGGCGTACGACGCTTGAGCCTAGTGCGGGTGGGCCGCGTGGCTCGTGGGGTCGTTTTTCTTTTTGTTTTTGGGAGGGGTCGCCGCTGTGCACGCCCAGCAAGGTGCACCCGGTTTGGGCCAGTGCGGACACTTAGCCCGCATCGCTGTACAACTCGTTACTGTTTGGGGCTCACAATTTGTTAGGCGTTCGTAACTTGGTATAGTACTACGGTTAAAACAGGGACACGAGTTTTTAGCGGATTTGGCATTGTTATGTATGGTATTTATAAAAATAGCAGTATGTGTACCGTAGTTGCAGAAATATCGCTTTTACCGTTCAGTGGGCGGGCGGCAGCGACGGCGAGGCGTCGCGTGGTGGGGCCGCCGATAGACAGGCGTCTGTCACCCGGCCAGGAGACGGCAGGCCATATTTACAGAAATATCGCTTTTATCGTCCGGTGGGCGGGCGGCAACGACGGCGAGACGACGCGTGGTGGGGCCACCGACAGACAGGCGCCTGCCGCCGGCCAGGAGACGGCAAGCAGGCCTGCCGCCCAGTGAGGGACTGCAGGTGATTAAGCCGGCTTAATTACATGCTCTAATTTTTTATTTAATATTTATTTGAATTTTTAAATATATGAAATAAGCTCAAAAAATTACAAAAACTTATGTACAGCTTTCTGACATGACGTACTTCACAATATAATTTATGGGTAATTTTATCCATTGTGAATGTTGCTAAAAACTTCATTCAATTTTGATATTTGTACAGGTTTTTTACATATAACAAATGAGCTCCAAAAATTACAAAATTTTATATGAAGCCTCCTGACATAGTCATAGTTATTGTGTAATTTTTAGGAATTTTATGTAGTTCAAATTTGCCAAATTTATTAGGGTTAATTTAGTCATGAATTTACGAATATTTCACGATTTTTTAAGAATTTTATTCATTAGGAATACTTGTACAAGTAAAAATAATTGTAGAAATAAAAAATGCATCACACTGGATGCGATATTGCTCACCCATCTGAGTCACTGCTACCTCCTCGCTACATCTGCCTCCCCGTACGTGGTTGTGTCTTCCATTGAGCATGAGCATGTCCCATGGGGTACATCAGTCGGTCCAGAGGTTGCATCTTGGGTTGGAGTAGGTATGGGGATTGTTCTATTTGAACAGTGGCTGGCGGTGGTCCAGTAAGCTTAGGTACAGTAGGCTGGGTTCAGTAAGGTCGATGTCTTTTAGCTAAGACATGTCGAACTGTGAGCCACCCGCAATAATGCTGTGAACGAAGGACTCTAGAAATCCCCCTCGTGGTGCGAAGGAGCTCTCGCCTTGACCGTACGATGTGGCAGTGAAGCCGGAGGAGCTCTGCCCACCGAAGTGTCCAAACCCTGGGTATGCTGTGAACACTGAGTTCTGCCCTGCGTACATTGCAAACCTTGGCACCGTGTAGTGCACTCTAGAAGCATTTAGGAGGCCCATATCGTCATCAGTGGACTCGTCATCACCACCATGTTGAATTGGAGGTTACAAGATGAAACGATATTAGTCACAATAAATATTCTAGATGTACAATATGAATCTCATACCTCCCGAATGTGCAGTGAAGATGAAGAACGGGGAGTGGTAGTCTATGCAGGTGGTGCGGACGTCAAAAGTGATGCATATCGACGACGGACCTCCTCGCCAGTACGGTGCACGGATGATCGACAACTAGTATTACGACACCAGGTAGATTCAGTAGATTGCGATGGCTGGCCGGACTGGCTAGGTTGCGATGACCTGGCGAGTGAGCATGGTGCCCCCACTGGGTGACTTATGTGCATAGTGTGATTCGTGGAACAACCGCAGCTTAGGTTGTCCACTATTTTTTGGCCTGTTTTAGGATGTACTTCATAGTATTCTGCAAGGTCAGTGGTATCTCCAAACTGGTGATGGTGGCCTCAGACGCCCTTACGATGCGCTACGCTCGCTTTAGCTGAAGTGACATACGAAACAGATTCAATAACGACCAGTATGAACTTCTTTAATGAAATGGTAAGAAATTAGAATTGTCTTACGCTATCATGCCGCCGGAAGTGCTGTGGGGATCGATCAAGCATTGCAGACTTTCCTCGTGCGTGATCTGCTCGGGGCGATCTGGTGGAGGAATGGTGAGTTTGCTGCGTGACCAGGGTACGTACCACTCTAGATACTCGTCGTACGTCTGGACGTCGTGCGGGCACTACTCCATGATGACATCGAGGTGCGCTCTGTCCGTCCATGCCGTTGTCCATTATTGCTGCAGTGCCCACCAGTCTGTACCATGCCGACTAGCCTTTGATTGTCTGCATTTCCAGAATCATGGACTTTACATAGCAAGACATATAAAGTGTACACATTAGTCGAATAGAGTTTGACTCACCAGTGTACGGCTTGCGGTAGGAATCTGTCATCCAGAGGGGCACAAGCCATTCATTACCGTCATCCTTACCACTTAATTACTTATCGTATGTACACAAAAATAGTAAAAATTATGCTTAAATTACTACAACCAACTTATTTTGTAATACAAACTACATTAATCATGACTAACTAAATAATACTAATTAACTAGGATTACGAGAATAACGTCAAAATCATATGATAAAAAATTACCCGCCTTTCAGGAGAAGCAATCAGCATTGCCGCGTCCTTAATGAGCTATGTACTGGCTTCTCGAAGTAATGAGCTACACACTCCTAATTTTGAGCAACGTTGCAAGAATGAGCTTCCGCAATAAGCGACTGAGATGAGCAATGACGAACTGCTAGAGGTTCGTATTTATGGGCGAGCGAAAAGTGAACCTAGTGCGCTTACCCTGTAGATTGAGGACACATTATCACGAACAACACTTCGGGTGAGGGGGATGACATGGTAACACTGACAAATGTGCAAACGAGAGAGCGGACGAATGGGGACGACACAGACATAACAACATTACTATAAACGACCAAATCAATAATGTGGATACATATTAAAGAACATAGTGTTGGATTGACCCACTTTGAGACACTGTTGAGATTGTTATATTTTTATGTGTCATCGGTTGGTCTCAAGCAATGATGTATAATCCTTGTACCTGAGATCAACATAGTTTCCTACATGCTTAATAGTACACTTAGGGGTTGCCAAATGCTACTCTGTAATTAGGTAATCATAAAAGAAGCTTTCGGTTATACTATAAAACATGTGAATGAATATGACTAGTCACATATGAGATTTGTCCCTTCTACATAACAGGAGAGATATTTCTGGGCCTCTTGATGTGGTCAGATAAAGAAAGTGCATGGTCATGCCACAAGTGATCAAAGAGTCGACTACATAAGTTATCCATCACTATATCAGAAAAAGATTGAATAGTCTATAGATGACACGTTTCTCGCTTAAAGTTCGATCGGATATTGTAAGGCAAAAGAAGAATACATAAACAAGTCGATAGGTCTGACCAGATGTGAACTAGTAATATAAGTATACCGACTGGTTGTGATGGACATATCACAAACTGGTCTGCGAATTGGTCGTATGGGGATACGAACTGTCGTGACCATATACAATCTGGTCATAAGGAGTTATGAGCTAATTGTGAGTGACTAAGACCTGGTTATAGATTATATTGCATAAGATTCATCCAGATTGATCTTTGTGCATATTTGGGGTCGACATATCCTGCTAGAGACCATTACCGACCAGTGATCGGAAAAGTGTTTCCGAGTAATAAGCAAGTATACATGAACCTACAGGGTCAAACATTTAACGGGTTGGAATAATAAGAAGCCGGATGATAGACTTCGAATGAGATACGATCTCTACTCGTATTGAATAAGGATCCGATCGGAGACTCTCCGGGTTGGATACGATCTCTAATTATATTGGATGAGAATCTGATAGGATGCTATATATTCATAGAAGCATGGGCTGAGGATGGTACGGCATCTAAGAGGAAATCCCGAGATACACCAATCGAAACCTTAGCTGTCACCCCTCAAAAGCCCTGCTGTACGCGTTGGTGATAGTACACCGGCGCACGGCAATCCATCCATGTACGTGTGGACTTTGGTAGAGGCGATGTTACAACTACGGTGCTGATCAGACAATCCGAGGAGAAGACACAATCGGCTCATGGAGATCGACTACCGCTCGAGAACGATCACCTTCTGAGGACATTGATCGGGACAGTGGATGATCGGTTATTTCCACTATATTGACGTGCGTTATGTTGAATCAGGTCGTTTTAACTCTACTTCTGCCATACTGCGTGTTTAATGGTAATGATCTATAATGTATTATTCGTATGGCTTTTTGATTTATGTGGTAGAAAATTTTAATTTGTGCTAGTGTAATCTATCCGTATGGTTTGAAGCTGTGGTAGGTTGCAGAATGGCGACACCGCCCCGGCTGTGACACTTGTGGA
This sequence comes from Dendrocalamus latiflorus, assembly GCA_017311315.1. Lineage (NCBI taxonomy): Eukaryota > Viridiplantae > Streptophyta > Magnoliopsida > Poales > Poaceae > Dendrocalamus > Dendrocalamus latiflorus. The sequence continues at coordinate 14,385,473 of CM029651.1, read as the reverse complement.
GATAGTTGATCTGGCGGCGGGGAGGCCGACGCACACTACTGCCCTCATTGAGGGCCATGCCGTTGCTCCTCTCCGACGAGGGAGGCATCAGGAGGGAAGGTTGCGACAGCGGTGGCCGTGGGTTGTGCGATGGCGAGGACACACACAACGGTGGTGGAGCTCGACTTTGAGGGGAAGGTCGTGATGCTCGCTGGACTAGTACCGACCGCGGAGAAGAAATAGCAGATAGCTCATGGCACAACTGCTCATTTTTGAGAGGTATGGTGGTGATCGGTTCGGCTGAAAAGCTCGTGGCTTATGGCTGAAAACACTGTAGCTGGCTGAAAAAAGTACTGTAGCTGACAGAGGCTTATTTAACATAATTAAATTTAAAAAAAATTTGAAATAAAAAAATATGTTAGCCCATTACGTATAATACAAACAAATACGGGAAAAAAGAACCGGCAAAAAAGCTCAACAAAAAGCCAAAAGTTCAGAAAAAGACGAAACTTATGAATAGTGAAAAATAAGTCAGAAGCCAGAAGCCGAAGCCGAGTTGATCAGGGCCTGACGGCCAGACAGGGAAGCGGCTAGCCGGAGCTCGCCCGAGCTGGCGCGGCGTGTGCAGCGGTATAGACAGGAGAGAGACGGAGCAAGCAACAGAGAAGAAACCCGTCGATTCAGTGGCGGAGGACGGGGAAAAAATGAGGTGGGGCGGATCACCCGCCGCCCGGCCGCCCGCCGCCCGCCTCCCGCCGCCCGCCTCCTGCCTCCCGCCGGCCTCCCGCCTCCCGCCGGCCTCCCGCGCCGCCCGCCTCCGGCCTCCCGCCCGCCTCCCGCCGCCCGCCACCCGCCCCCCGCCCGCCTCCCGCCGCCCGCCGCCCGCCCCCCCGCCCGCCTCCCGCCGCCCGCCTCCCGCGCCGCCCGCATCAAGGTCTGGCGCATGCCAGACCTTGCCCTATCGAGTCCTCCGCCACTGCGTCGATTAGATCGTACGTCTGTAGTATAGCATTGCCCAAAAATATATGGGTCGATATTAGGCGTAGATCAATTCCAAATTAAAGCGTTGGCACTGAGTTCATCGATCAATTCATCTCCTACTACTGCGGTTTATGAAACTCTTATGGTAACGTCGCTGCAATGACTCCATAATGACCTTCAGTTGTACTAGCTAGCTACTAGCATATCCAGGGATTGTTCCCATCTCCTTACAAGACACTTGGCTTTGTGGATGGCGTGTGTGCAGGTTTCGTGCCTTGAGTTGAGCAATACTATATTCCATGTTTTGTACTTTCATTTATTTTGTTCCCAATGGCTTCAAATAACATGTTTTCTATTTTTGGTGTGTTCTCTGTTTGATTGATGTCACATGAACTTATTAGGAGTTTCTCTGTTTGATTGATGTCACATGAACTTATTAGGAGTTGGGTAACGTGAAACTTTTTGCACGACACTCTTAAAAAAAATAACATGGAGATAGCAACGCGTCTCCCATTAGAGCTGTCTAATGAGGCGGATCTAAATTTGTCGGTCCGCGATCCATCACTGTTGGCTCAACTAAACACGACACGGTCCGTCTAGTTCGTAGGCTGTGCCAGCGTGGCCCGATGGACCGTGCTGTGCCTGAGCCAAGGGGGCGGCACAGCGGGCTAACACGATACGACCCGTGAAAATAGCCTTTTTTTGACCGTTAAAGGTAAAAAAATAAAAAAAGAGCAAAAACTCAAAAAAAAATGCTGTGTTTTTTTCCCTATAAATAGAGGGTCATCCGACCTCCATCTCCACACCTCAAACCTCACTCTCATCTCTCTGTTTAGCTATGAAAAATCCAGTTGTGTTTGCGCAAATTTGGTAAAATTAGTGAGAAATTAGTGGGAAATTCAGAAATTTTGAAGAATCTTTGGAGAGCTGCAGAAGAGGTAATAGACTAATATTGCTACCTTATTTCAATTTTTTGCTATTATTTATTGATACAATAGTAAATTAATTGTACCTTACTATATGAATTTACAGCTGATTTAATGGAGAACTACGATTTCCAGCTCTCCGAATTCGGCCTCACGACGGAGGATATGCAATCCTTTTAAGAGGCACATCCATTTGCGAAAGGTGGACATCCACAACAAACTGTAAAGTTAGAAGAAGCACCGCTAGGTTCATCTTCTATTAGCTCAATGAATGTATCCACAACCCGGAGCATAGGTGCAAAAAGAATAGGAGCTACTACATTGGAAGTTTGGAATGATTTTGACAAAAAGTTCAAGACTAAAGGTGATGGAAATTCAGTAAGATATGTTGTTTATAAAATTTGTGGTAACAAATTGTTTGCAAAATCTTTAGGTGGGACGGGTCACCTGCAACGGTACACTGCAAGCTACAAAAGAAACCAAGAAATACAAATATGCCAGACGCAGTTACAGTACAACCCTGGCGGCTTGGTACGTACTTGCGAGTACAAGCTGGAGGTAGCCCGAGAATCTCTTTATAGATTAATTGCTTCTCAAGATTTACCTTTAAATTTTGGTGAGTGTGATGCTTTTCAAAAATATGTTAGGACTGCTCATAACCATAGATTTAGTGTTGTATCTAGGCAAACTACAACTAGAGATTTAATGAAATATTATAACAACTACCGTGAAAAATTGAAAGAAATGTTTCATACTTATACATTCTCCATTGCTTTGACATACTGTTGAAAATATTACATAATGCATTATTAAAGTTGTAGAAAATTTTGGCCTCACGGATAAATTTTTTTTCTATAACTTTAGATAATGCAGTTGCAAACACTAAGACTATTGGAATTCTTACTCCTTTATTTAGTACTTATACACAATCTTTTTTACTACATCAACGTTGTGCTTGACATATTATTAATCTTATTGTTAAATCTAAGTTTAAAAAGATTGAATACTTGCCTTGATTCTTTTAGAGATGCAGTTTCATATATTAATCATTCTAACCAACGAATAGCCGCATATGAGAGCTTTTGCATAGCAATGAACGTCTGTCCTAGAAAATTTGGTTTAGACATGCCTGTTAGATGGAACTCTACTTACCCTATGTTTAAACACACATTGCCATATAAGAGCACCTTATCTGTCTTCCTTCACACCTAAGTTCATCAATCTTATAGCTCTTCCAGTAGAACTCCATGTTAGAGACCCCGAACTTACTAAGGCCGATTGGGTTGTTGGTGAAAAAATATTCCCTTTTTTAGAACTTTTTCATAATGCTACACTTTGTATTTCTAGAGTATACTACCCCACCTCTCATGTAATTGTTCATAACATTCTTAAAATTGCCACTCACCTAAAGGTTTTTTAAAATGATCCTATACTACGGGATACTGTAGTTGCCATAAAAACTAAGTTTTAAAATATTGGAGGGAAATTCTTATTTTATATGCATTCAGCTTTATTTTAGATCCTATGGCCAAGCTCCAAGGATTTACAAATATATTACAACTTTTAAGTGATGCTACTGGTTTATATTATTGTATATACTATAGAGTAGTTAAGGATAAATTATATGGGATATATGAGAAATACAAAAATAAGTTTGGGTCCTTACATTTGGAAAGACTCCCGGTAGCCCCTAGCACCTCTGTGGGGACTATACAATGGGGTATGATTTTTGGTTCTTCATCTAGAGATTTTTCGTGCAAGTACACATCAGTCAGGAGGAGGAAGGCGACAAAGCACCAGAGACCTATCAAGCTATCTTAACAATGATAGCGTCAGCTTCGAGCAAGAATTAAACATCCTCTCGTGGTGGCAAACCCAGAAAGTAACATATCTAGTACATCCATATTAGCACGAGATGTGTTGACTATTCCTATCTCTATGGTCTCCTCGAAGTCTGCCTTCAGTATATCTGGAAGAATAATCAAGGAGCAGCGAATAAGTTTCTCGAACGAGATGGTCAAAATCCTTCTGACCATTAAAGACTGAGAACAAGCTGAATCAAGATTCCAACATGCTACAGAGAATACAGATTTAGAAGAATCTTTTGAGAATTTGTATCTAGATAGCAATGAATAGGATTTTCAATATTTTTCTTCAAATATAGTCATTAGTGAGTTTTATAAGCTGTACTATTCTTTCTTTACCAATATTTTCTTGAGTTGAGTTTTTACTTAGTAAAGTTTTTATCGAGCCAGCCATGCCATATAATTTAACAAGTTAATAAAGCTTATTATGTCATTAAAAATAATTATCTTGATGGTTAACAATATCTACAATTTTCTGCAAATTTTTCTTAATTTTCTATAATTTTTTTGAATTTTTTCTTTTCCATGGCTTAACGGGCTAATCGTGACGGCATGACCCGTTAAGGTGTAACTGTGCCTATGCTAGCACGACAAGATCGTGGGCTGTGTCTGGACTCAGACCTCGACCCATGGGCCGGTACGGTACAATCCATTTATTTACTATACCTAATTGGACTGTATCTGGATCAGGCCCATGCCGTGCTGACCAGCACGGCCCAGTGGACAGCACTATCTCCTATGTTTGCACCCTCACCGCTGGTTGTGCCACTGGAGGGAGAGGGGGGGGGGGGGGGGGACACCATTTGTGCTACGCTTAATTACGCGCATGCATGCTCCAAGCTCCATGCATCTAACACACGCCACCAACCTACTCAAGAAACGTTAATTAAAATTTAATTTGTTTTAACAAGGCATGTCCAAAGAAATTGTCTCCCCCAGAAAAAGAAAAGAACGTACGTATTACGTCCACAGAATCACTAGCTCGCAGCAACGTTTTCATGGGTTTCTAGTGGCCAACCAGACTACTACGAATTGAAAACAAGCCAGCCTCCAGAGCAATGGCTGCTGCATGTGGATTTTTGTTCTCCTCCTAGCTACAGGCTCAAAGCCTCAAATCCTGATCTGATAACCAACATCCTGTAGACATATTTGGAAGGCGCAGCAGCCAAGAAAAGTAACCGAGTTGATCAACAACCCAAGCCTGAGCAGCTCAAAGCAGACTGCCATAAACCCTGTTCTTTTAGACTGTGATTGATAGCTTCTGACTGCAACTAGTAAATCTGATAAATAATACTTGCTGATAGAAATCAAAGCTAAAAGTCCACTGAAAAATCGAAAAGAACAGCCGTGGTTGTCACACAATCAAATTCTGCAGCAAGCGACCTCTCACAGACAGAGGCAGTTGTACGTGGACAAACAACATTCTCCGATCAGCTCACCGGTAAACCTCGAAAAGAAGCAAGTCGCCTTCGCAACGTGGAGACCAACAGACTACTCGGCTATCATAGCATGTTAGATAGACCGGCACATCCACCCGCTACTCTTCCCATTTTTTCCCAACAGTTCGCAGTATAAACCGTCTCCTTATGCATGCTCACGTCGTCGCCACTGAAACTTGCGTGAATTAATCCACCAGTAGCTGTCGATGGCTCGCGGCGGCGGGTTCGAGGTAGTGGGTCTCGCTCTCGCCGTCATGGCGGCGACACTGTGCGCACCGTGCTCAGCGCAGACGCCGCCGACGTCGCTGGCGATGCCCAACTGCCCGCCGGCGCCGATCAGCCTGTCCCCGTGCATCGGCTACGTCTTCGGCGTGCGTTCAGCGACGGTGTCCTCCTGCTGCTCCCAGCTCGAGGCCTTCTTCCAGTCCCAGGGGCCCTGCCTCTGCGCCGTGTCCAAGCTCGCGCCGAGCCCGCTCGGCCTCTTCCTTGGCCAAGCCCAGGCCATGATCCCAACGTTTGCAACCTGCCCAGCAACCCATGCGATGATACATGCATGTTCTTATGCACTTGTACTACAATATACAGTTTTCACTGACAAAAAACTGAAAAAGGAGATGGAGTGTTACCGTTTCTTGTGAACTACTGCAGATGTCGCCGGTGCGAGCACTGTGCCGGCCGCCTCGACGCCGCCAGTGGCAAGTACCTCGCCTCCGGATACCCCATTGGCTCCGACTGCCCCGGTGCCGTCGGCCGCAACACCGGCAACTGCAACGACTCCGACGGCTACTCCCACCGTGCCTGCCACCACACCGTCGACTGCGCCGGCCGATCCAGACGCGTCGGAAGCACCACCGGTACCAGCCGACGATTCCCCTGCCGCTGTGACAGCGCCAGGACAGGTTGCGCCGGAAGGCGCTGGATCAAACACTGGTTCACAGGTTGCATCAAAGATGCCAGAATTGCTGCATTCCGCAGGTACACGAAGCTCCTGGGACACGGCTGCTGGCACTGTATTGATCACACTGTTTCTTGCTCATGTTCCAACAATGTATGTGTAAACCTGCTTAGCTATTACTACCATTTACCGTTACGAATGTACTGATGTACCACATGATACAGTATAGATCCAGACTGCACCAGACAATACGATGTTGCAATAAAAAAAAAAGTTGTAGCAAAGCAAATGCAAATGCTCTGGAGTTCAAATCCTGATGGCTCCGTAGGTCAATACCTCACGTTGGTTACAACAATTGAAGCAGATGATTTTTTTTAATAAACGTCACATGCCAGCAATTTTCACGTACATTCTTAGAAAATGACAGCGCATAACAACATTATCTCCAACAATTCCATGCGATACATAGCACCATGTCATCAGTCTGCAGTAAAATGTTACAAATGAATAAAGTACATCACAGCTTGGCAACAGAAATGTACATAAGTTATAGATCCTCATGGATGCAGACATGTAGGTTCCTGCCACCTCATTCGGCCATCTACTGTCACTAAGAAATATGAGGTTGAATCAGGATTTGGGATGGCCTGTTCTGCCTGTCAATAATTCTATCAGCATAAAGTCCCACCTCCATCAGTCAACATGACATTTTGATCTATAACAGTGATTGAAAAATGGCATTGAGATTTGAGAAGCAAATGTCATTGAGGGGTAAGATAATGGAAAATGCTTGATTAAATTCATTCATAATCCGGAGAAATAACAGATATAATCTCAAGAATTATGTGCTTGTATAATTCCTAGCCCAGTTGCCACCAGCAGCAGATAATCAAGAATGTCTGGATAATTGTAAACATTCCAACCAGATGATGACATTTTATAAGCTTGATGATTTTACCCACTCAGTGCTGGCAAAGTGTTGGAATGAATCGTAATTTAACATGCATAAAGGCCAAACGTAACTATCAGCACAGTAGGAAAAGGTACAAAGCATAGTGCAGTGCACAGTTAACAAATCCTTGAGCATCATCAAAAAAACAATTAAACAACAGATGGTGACCGGCATAATGTCCTCAAATGCCAAACAGTTTGTAAATCAGTTAACAATGCCAAGATGCTAGTAGTTGATAGTTGATACAATATAGGAATTCTTCCTGCAATTAGTGTAGCAAAAAGTCAACAACTAAAATTACCCATGTGAATTACAAGATCTACCTTTACTCAAACATAGACATAATGCCTACTAAATCAGTAGCTCCGGTGAAATACATGCATACAAAGAAATAGTGAGCCCAAGGCTAGACCACCAAATGCACGACTGATCAGTTCGTACGGAGTAAACCATTTATTCTACAAAGACCTATACTAAACTGTCAGTGACCGTAGGGCCGCTGAGAAGACATTCAAAATTTAGACAACAAATGATGTGCAACAGGAACTCAAGTTACGGAATTCAACAAGAACTAAGGATCTTCATTTCAAGTGAAAACAGGAGAGACAACTTACATGATCATGCAGTTATGACACAGGACACTTCAATTATGTGCGTGCCCGCATAAATTCCTCCAGCCGCTCCCATACCTCAAGGGCAGCTGTTCTGTCTTGATGCCTTTTATTTTTGCTTATCTGCACCATAACACAATCAAGTAGCTGTAAGCAAGAGCAAAACTTAAGTTGATCATAACCCAGACAAAATGTAAATATAGCCCAGACTCACAGATATGATTTTCACATTCCACTGTTTGACCACTTTGGCTGACTCCACACTATCATCTTCGAAGCGCACATAGAAACCAATAACTGAGACAAGTTTCAAGATGTTCAGCCACACAGATAGTATAAATAACAATGCTAAATGACAGCATGACAAACAGAATTACAGAACATTATAAAGATTGAATTTGCAGTCAAAACAACATTACCTGACCAAAGTTACATAATCATATGTTGAAAACTTGAAATGCAATAACACAATATCCAGCTAAATGAGAAAACATGTCCAGCACAACGATCACAATAAAGTAAAATTGCAGTAAATTTCAATAGCTACATACTGTGTGTCTCAGCCAAATGTACTGATTTTTACATATGTAATAGAGCATTTTTCCCAAGAGGCAACAGATTAGACCCCTAATAGCAGGAACCATCATCTGTAATCATTAGTAGGTGACATTAACCTTATATCTACTGCAAAGGCCAAGCAGAGAAATTCAACTAGTGCATGTTGCAGTTCCATTCCTGAGGCAGCATTGGACACTACAGCAACAGTTATTTCTTGCGAATTGCCAATACTAAGATAAGAATTCTAACCGATCTGCGAAAACAAGGTAAGCATTCAACACTTCTAGCTATACAGAACCATAGTAAAATAACCCTATCCTGTAATGTCGACCAAACATTCAGTTTTTCTCTAAAAAAATTTCCATGAACCCTAGTACCAAAATCTTGGGCAGATTCAATCATTGACTTGCTCCGTTCTTCTAGCTCTCAAGCACAATGAACTGTGAACTAGTAAAGCAAATCACACATGCATGCACACCAGTACCTTGTACTAGTAAAAAAGCAAGAACCCCATACCCTTGTTGAAGATCTCTACATGATCCTTGAAGGGCCAGTCCTTGAACTGCCACTCCTTGCCCAGCACAAACACAGCCACCACCCGCGCCCAATCGTCCGCCTTGAGTGAAGCCGGCTTGTCCCTTACCTCGAACGCCGCCGCACCCCCAGCTGCGCCGGCCCTATCCCCGCGAATGAGCTTCTTCTGCACCGTGACGCACTCGGGCTTCCCGCTCCCCTTCATCGCCCGCACCCTCTCCTCGCTGGGCACGAACACGCCGTCCTCCAGGAACTCCCTCACGTTGTAGATCGTTATAAGCGTCTGCGACGCGCTGGGCACCAGTATGATGGGCACGAACCCGTCGCCGAGGGCCTTGTCGACCTTGGGCTTGGCCAGGGCAACGGCGGCCGCGGAGGGCTCGTGGCGGGCGGAGGAGGGCGCGCTGTCCTTGTTGCGCTTGCGCTCGTCCTCGCGGCGCACAGCGTTCTGGAGCACGGCGAGGAAGTCGCGGCCGCGGGCGTCGAGGAGGGCGTTGCGGTCCTTGAGGGGTCGCTCGAGGGAGCGGATGAGGGCGCCGGGGGAGGCCTCGTCGGCGGGGGTGTCGTCGGGCGGCGGGGGCTGGGGCTCCTGCGGGAAGGAAGGGAGGGAGGAGGGGAGGAGCGGGTCGGAGGGGAGGGAGTGGTGGCCGAAGCGGAGGAAGTCGAGGAAGGTCTTGCGGTCGGGGAGGGAGACGGGCGGGATGCGGCGGAGGCGGGCGGCCTGGATGAAGTCGGTGTGCTTGAGGTCGTTGTGCTGCGCGAGGAAGACGGCGGCGGAGAGCGGGTAGGGGCGGCCGGACTGCTTGGAGGTGAAGGCGGTGGGCGTGGTGGCGAGGAAGGAGTAGTCGGAGCCGAAGAGGATGTCGTCGCCGGAGAAGATGATCTTGTCGAGGTCGCCGCGGGCGGCGTAGTCCCGGAGGACGGCGAGGGGATCCATGGCTTGGCTGGTGGTGGCTCGTCCGCTCTGCTGCGTGGGTGGGTCTTTGCGGCTGGATCTGCCTCGGGTCTCCACTCTGGAAGGCGAATCAGCCAAGCCAAGCCAAGCCCTACCCGACCCGTCGTCGGTTTTAGCCCACTTGAGATGGGCTGCTCATGGCCCGTAGATGGGATGTAACGCTCTGGCAGTTTTGGGCCTTCACATCTGGCCAGTGTTTGGCCCGCCGGAATTCCTGCTGCTGGAATAGTATAGTTCCTGCGTTCTAAATGTTAGGAAACTTGGACTTTATCCAAGAGTCCTGATCTAATTGGGCACCCCACCGTAGACTATAAATAGGGACCTAGACCCCCCTCATTATGTACGCATGAAAGAAAAGCAATAAAGAAAGACCGGGAGTTCTCTCTACCTCTCTGTGTGTTCAATCTATTCTCTCTGTGATTCTGTGATTGATTCGTTCTTGTTCTAAGCAGAGAAATCGCTCGGACTGGTCGCCAGCGACGGTTTCTCAACACGTTATCAGCACGACTTCGCTCTGGTGAACGAGGTAATCATCGAAGCACAGATTGAATTTTCTAGATCGCTTTTGAATCTGTATTTTCTTTTCGCGTTCTAGATTAAATCTCTACGGTGCAAATCCACCCTAATATACCGCGAGCAGACTTGAAGTCGCCGGCACAATGCCGATCGGTAGATTGTGAAACGGGGTAGATGTTGATTGCACTGTAGATTAGAACGATGCAAATCCGCCCCAAATCTACCGCGAGCAGATCTGAAATCGCCGGCACAATGTCGATCGGTAGATTGCGAAACGGGGTAGATGTTGATTGCATCGTAGATTGGAAACAAAAATTGCATAGTTTTGTTTGTTTCCGCATGATCTCTGTACGAGAAGATATTGCATTGTCTCAGTTGAAGGATTACATGGCATTTGCACAAAAAAACAAGGGGGATTTTGGCACGGGCGGCCCTGCATGGCCGCCACCGCCGATTGCCTGTCTGCCGCCTGAATGCGCACCGACGGTCTGCCGCTCGCCTGTCGCCAAGTAGCACGTCGGCCACCTCTGCAATTGAACGCGCCCGCATGCGCGTCTCCCACCAGCCACCAGCATGAAGCCACTGCGAGCCGCCGGCCTTACTGCGCCCGCACGCGCATCCGCACCCGCAGGTGCACCTCGTCCGGCAGACTCCTTGGTTCCTCCACTTACCGTGCCCGAAGCACGCTGCCCGAGGAAGACCAGCCCGGCCGCACGCGCACCAAACGCCGGCTCTTGCGCCCGAACGCGCACCACAGCTCGGGCCTCACCGCCTCCGCCCCGCATGGCGCCGGCCATCCTCCACCCGCACGTGTTTGCGCCACTACACCTTCGAGGGAGCCGTGCCCGAAGATCGGCCACCACCCGAGGTCCATGCCTGCTGCGCCGCCCTGGCTGCTCCAACTCCCGTGCGCGCCACGCCGCCTGAGGCGAGCTGCCTCGGTCCCGCAGCGCCCGCATACGCGCGCCGTCCGGCCGACGCCCGAAGACGTCGTTTCAGCTCCGCTGCGGCCACATGTGCAAACCCTGTCGCTCTGGCTTCTCCTCGTGTGCCGCGCACGAAGACCGGCCGCCGCTCGTGGCTTGCGCCAGCATGCGCCGCCACCGGCCCTTCAGTTTTTGGCCCGCACCGCCGCTCGGGTCTTGCGCCCGCCGCCGCCGCCCATCTCGGCTTTGCGCCCGCACGCGCATCACCGATGGCCTCCGCCGGCCCCGCGTCTTCCCCGAGCTCGCCGCCCTGCACGGCGCCGCCGAGCTCACCGCCGGCGTGCGTGACGCCCGGTCACCTCTGCTCGGGGTTCGCTCCCGGCCGCCGTTGCTCGTCGCATGCGCCCGGCTGCCTGCGGTTTGCGCTCGCCCGCCGCCGCGCATGAGGCCAAACGGCTTGAGCCGCCGCCACCATTGAATGGGGGTAGGGAAACCCTACCCCCCGCGCATTACTCTAGCCGGGTGGGCCACTGAGGCCAAATGGGCCGACGGAAGGGGAAATGGGCCTAAGGCCCAGTCGGGGGAGGGGGCGCCGGTTATTTTCCAGAAAAACCCCATACGAACGAAAATTTCCGAAAAGGCCCTAAATCTTGCAATGAGTCCCGAATTCTTGCAGAAAAGACCTCGTAATTCCGAAAATTACGTATAAGCCCTCAAATTTACGAGCGGGTCCAAAATTTTGCAGAAAACCCCTCAGTAAATCAGAAAATTGCGCGAATTTCTCTCTGAACTTAAAATTTGCGCATAAACCCCCAGAAAGTGCAGAATTTGCTGAAATTTCATATTTTAGCATAAAAGGGCCTCGGGAATCCGCATTTTGCATCCTTTTTAGCATTTGAAGCTTATTTATTTCTGCCATTATTATTCTCTATATTTTCTGTATTTATTTACTGTTTTGATTAATTGTAATTGTTTTAATTGCTTTTAATCACTGAAATTAGCAGTAAAATTATAGAAAATGCACAGAAAATTATGAAACATTATGAGAACCTTTTGTACCATTTATTTACCCGCAGTGAATTATTCCGTGCATGTCTACCAGCAGTAGACTTATACACATTTAGATGACTAGCATCACGAACTGGGAATTCGAGGAGCTGGCCCAGCATGGTCAAAACTATCTGACGTAGGCATCCGATGTCGAGATTATACTTGGAGCCAAGAAGCTCCGCGCGACTATTGGGATTGGCGGACTGAATGACGCCCAACCCACGCCTAAAGAGAATGATCAGGCACTTCGTTTTCTCAGGCATTACCTCTGCCTCACTCTCAAGAATGAGTATATGGTAGAGAATAGCGCGCTAGCACTCTGGACCGCACCCAAGAAGCGGTTTGAGAGGCTAAAGTACATCATTCTTTCCCAAGCAGAGCAAGAGTGAATCAGACTGAGGTTTGCCGAATTTAAGACGGTCGAGGAATACAATTCTGCTTTGCACAGGATTTGTACCCCAATACAGAAAATTGAGAAAATCCTTCCACCCTAATGCAGTATAATCCGCACGCAATTATCGTCAAGACGGCCATAAGGAATATGCCGAATTGATTGATATGATGCAAATTGCGGAAGCTCAGGACGAAGTTCTCCGCAAGAACTAAGTCACTCAGCCATCTGAGAGCTCCACTGGCCGTGAAGCCAACGCCGGGAGCAACAAGGTGCGAAAGCCCTTGATAGAGAAAAGGGGAAGGAAGGGTAAGACCGCAGCCCAGAAAGGCGAATCAAACGCTCCACATGAGAATAAGGCTAGCAAGCCAAAACGAATGGCAAAGGGCACATGAAGCCCACTCTGCATCGGTTGAGGGGGAGCGTTCTGAACAGCTACCTGCGCTGATGGTGTTTAAGACCATTACGACAGCAGCACCCCTCTCGACCTAGAAGCAGACACCGTCATAATTTCTCTTGAAGAGAATGTCACCCCGAGAAATAGCAGAAGAAGTCCAGTGCACTGAATGCATTTCGGCTTTAATTGTCATTTATTTTGTGTGGAAGAATATGTTAGAATTTGCATGGATGGTACTTAAGAATTGTTATCTTTCTTGTGATGGTTGGATGATTTTTGGAAAAAATTCATTCATTTATTCAGTTTATAATGGCATGATATGTTCTGATATTGGAGTATCTTATTTATGTGTTGATTGCCTTCTCATACATGTTAATAAATACCCTATATTAGAACATGTGTAGCGCCCTATGAAGGAAGTGTGCTTAGCCAGCAGCGGCACAACACATATCATCTTAAGAGAGATTGAGTATTTTCAGTCGATTCGTAAGAGCACTTGCAGCCTTACGACAATCGCCAGAAGCGATGCATGTATAATTGGTTCGGGAAGAGCCATAATGGGCACAATTTTGGTCATTGAAGAAGCCTTATTATACCCAAAATCGACTAGAACTCTCTTAAGTTTTAAGAATTTGTGCGCCAACGGTTTCCACGTTGAGACTGAAGAAGAGTACGGTAAGAAATACCTGCTCATTATGAAGCGCGAAGAGAATGGCAAAAGAATATTAGAAAAACTTCCTTCACTGGGCTATATTATACCAAAGCGCCTACAGCGTACACTGTTCTGAAAACAGTGTTTAGAAGCTCTTAACTCTTCTGTCTCTGGCATGACAGATTAGGCCACCCAGGTCTTAGGATGATGAGAAACATAATAAATAACTCGCATGGGCATAATATTAATGTGAAGAATTTTCCGAATCATGAAGATTTTGTGTGCCCTGCATGTGCCACCGGGAAACTAATAACTAGACCCTCCACTCTGAAAGTGAAGGATGAAGTCCCTGCATTCCTAGAACGCATCCAGGGAGACATTTGCGGTCCTATTCAGCCCGTCTCAGGGCCATTCAAGTATTTCATGGTGCTCATTGACGCTTCTTCGAAGTGGTCATTTGTGGGTTTGTTGTCCACAAGAAACCACGCCTTTGCAAAATTGATCTCGCAGATCATTCGCATCAGAAATGTGTTTCCAGATCATCATATCAAGTCCATTCGAATGGACAACGCTGGAGAATTTTCTTCGAAGGCATTTGATGATTATTGCATGGCGATGGGAATTGCAGTTGAGCATTCAGTACCGCATGTCCATACCCAGAATGGTTTGGCAGAGGCTTTAATTAAAAGAATTAAATTTATTGCCCGACCCCTTTTGTATAATTGAAATCTAGCAGCTACATGTTGGGGACACGCAGTCCTGCATGCAGCGAATCTCATCAACCTTAGACCTTCGGCCTACAACATCCATTCACCTATGCAACTAGCGCAATGGTCAGCACCGAAGATTTCCCAACATTAGGGGGAGGAAATCAACCCCTTGATGAAGAATGTCAGGAAATTACGTGGCAAGCCTGGGGAATCCATGCAGATGACCCGCGCACTAGAGAAGTCTAGAAGACAATAGAAGTCTAGAAGACAAAATAGATTTGCAAGCATTAGCAAATCAGCTGCCTGATCACTTTAGTGATTTGAAGAGCGTGACTAAGTCGCATGTGCCTGCACGCACTGCACCGGAGAGGGTTGAAATACCAAAGAAAGCAGAAGGTATCCCTAATCTCGTCCAGAGGCCTCAGAAAAAAAATGAGGACGAGAACTCCGGTTCCTCGAATCCTTAGTAACCGGGGACGCCTGGTGAAAAAGGATAAGAGGGATTTATCACAGCCGATCACTGAAGTCCCCCAGAATGAGAAGGGGAGCCAGTCGAGACCTGGCACAAGTATGACACCTTCAGAAAAGGGCATACCGGATCTGAATATCCCCATCGGCATGGATGTGTGCGCACATATCGGAGCCGAAAAAAAACTAAAGGGACTTGCCACCGCAATTGAAAGAAGCGATGCGCAAGGTGAAGCTCCAGAAGAAGCAACTCATGAAGAAATAGCTATAAATTATGTGCACACGGGAGAGTCCCTGAATAGGACAACAGCTAATATCGATATCTACTTCGCAAAGAAAATTGCCACCATCATCGATTTTGATCCCGAGCCTGCATCGCTCGCCGAATGTAAGAAAAGATCAGATTGGAAAGATTGGAAGAAGGCAATAGCAACTGAATTGCTATCTCTGAATAAAAGAGAGGTGTTTGGGCCCGTATGCCGCACACCTCCCCACATACACCCCGTTTGGGCACAAGTGGGCATTTGTTCGAAAAGAGAAATGAAAGAAATGAAGTAGTGAGATACAAAGCAAGGCTGGTAGCCCAAGGTTTCACTCAACGTCCTGGAGTTGATTACGAAGAAACCTACTCCCCAGTCATGAGTGGAATTACCTTTAGATACTTGATCTCAATGGCAGTGAACTTGAATTTAGAAATGAAATTGATGGATGTTGTGACTGCATACCTTTACGGTAACTTGGATTCGGAGATTTACATGAAAGTCCCTGAAGGAATTCCTCTCCCAAACCAAGACAGAGCAAATAGAAATCTGTACAGTGTGAAACTCAGAAAGTCACTGTATGGACTGAAACAATCTGGAAGAATGTGGTACAATCGCTTGAGCGACTTTCTCTGCAAGAAAGGCTACACGAACAATGAAGACTGTCCTTGTGTATTTATACGGCGATCCCAGAATGGATTCTGTATAATCTCTGTGTATGTAGATGATCTGAATATCATCGGGACAGCCGAAGACATAAAAGAAGCAAGCTCCTACTTGGAGTCAGAATTTGAAATGAAAGATTTGGGCAAGACCAAGTTTTGCTTAGGCCTGCAGCTTGAGCACGTCCCTGAAGGAGTCTTGGTACATCAGTCGACCTACACCCAGAAGGTGCTTGAAAGGTTTGGCTTTGAGAAGGCATTTCCCTCGAAAGTACCGATGATCGGTAGGTCTTTACAGCAAGAAAAAGATCCTTTCCGACCAAGGGAAGAGGGGGAGGAAGTCCTGGGACCGGAATTCCCATACTTAAGTGCAGTGGGAGCACTCATGTATTTAGCAAACTGCACTAGACCGGACATTGCATTTGCCGTGAACCTCTTAGCAAGGTATAGTGCAGAGCCCACCAAAAGGCATTGGCAGGGCATAAAGGACATTTTCCGATACCTCCAAGGTAGCAAAGACCTCGGATTGTTTTACAGAAAGAATCAAGATTTGAACTTGATTGACTATGCAGATGCTGGGTATCTGTCAGACCCGCATACTGCTAAGTCACAAACAGGCTATGTATTTCTGTGTGGTGGAACTGCAATTTCATGGAAATCGTCTAAGCAAAGCCTGGTAGCTACTTCGACGAACCACTCAGAAATTATAGCACTGTATGAAGCCGCACGAGAGTGCGCTTGGCTCCGCCGAATGGTTCACCACATCCAGCAGTCATGTGGGATGAACATTGTGCAAACCCCCACAATTATCTATGAAGATAATGCCGCTTGTGTTGCACAAGTGCAAACGGGCTATGTGAAGAGTCATCTCACAAAGCATATCAACCCCAAGTTCTTCTATGCACATGAATTGCAAACGATGGACGAGATTAAAGTACTGCATACTAAGTCATGTGAAAATCTCGCAGATTTATTCACTAAGTCACTCCCCGCATCTAGCTTTGAAAGGTGCGTGCGTGGAATTGGAATGATGAGACTTAGAGAAGTGCAGAATTCAGGGGGAAAATTCTCACAAGCCCGCTAATAAATCTTGATCATGAAGATTAAGTACCCAAAAATAAAGTCTTGCAGACTAAATGAATTTGGGTGAATTGTACTCTTTTTCCCTTGACGAGTTTTCCATGAAGTTTCTCGACCAAGGTTTTTAACGAGGCAATTCGTGCATCGCAGCATCACATGTATCATGTACTCTTTCTCCAAATTTTTTCCCACTGGGTTTTTATGGAGTTTTGACGAGACATGAGCATGTTGGGTGAGTGCCCAAGGGGGAGTGTTAGGAAACTTGGACTCTATCCAAGAGTCCTGATCTAATTGGGCACCCCACTGTAGACTATAAATAGGGACCTAGACCCCCCTCATTATGTACGCATGAAAGAAAAGCAATAAAGAAAGACCGGGAGTTCTCTCTACCTCTCTGTGTGTTCAATCTATTCTCTCTGTGATTCTGTGATTGATTCGTTCTTGTTCTAAGCAGAGAAATCGCTCGGACTGGTCGCCAGCGACGGTTTCTCAACGCTAAACAAGGACTGGAAAATTTTGATTCCCGCTAAATTCTTGGATGGGTTTATAAGAGCATCTCCAACAATGTCCTCTAAATCTCATCCCCTAAATCATTTTTTAGAGAACACAATCTAGAAAATAGAAGACTAAAAATAGAAGACCTCCAACAAATCCCCTAAATATGGTTCCCTAAATAAAAATCCGGGTCCACAAAAACTACCAACCAATCTTTTCATCTCCTCCTCCGTCCCTTCCTCTCGAAAAAAACGACGGCGGCGTCTCCCTGTGCGGTACGTGTGCGTCCTCTCGAAAATAAACGACGGCGGCGTCTCCCTGTGCGGTTGAAAAGGGCGTCTCCCTGGGGATCTTGATTCGTGAATGGCAGCTCATGTGACGGCTCTATTTCTCCTTTGCACAATTGTACGCAATACATCAGTAAGTGAAGTGTTTGCTCTATTATTTAACACTCTCATGGTTGATATACTCCAACGAATGGGATATCCTGTTATCCATTGAATGAAAAGTGCCGTGCAAAAGTTTTTTCAAAAAAGAACTTCAATTCCAGTCAGTCAACATGCTCTAGACTCGTGTTCCTGTATGCCTCAGCTACCTTTGGCACAACAAAACAGCAACTGTAACAGAAATTCACAAGTCAGCTACCTTTGGCACAACAAAACAGCATCTGTAACAGAAATTCACAAGTCAAAGCAGCTACTGATACGAAAATTCATAGAACGTATCCATATGCAAAATAGAATCCTGGAGTACTAAAAGATTTAGGTTGTGCCAAAAACATGTGCAACTTTATTCTTGATGTAGAAAAAGAATCATAAACCAGTGTGCGATAAAAAGGCAAGAACTACCAAATGAGCAAAGTTAACTATATATTCCAAGTAGAGTGCAGTAGTCCTCATAGTCAGTTAGTATATTGATAAGACTTAACATAATCTACATCCTGATGCAAAAAGAACATCTCACTGCATAGGGGATGCCAGATCATCTATGGATGGTTTATTTTTTCCAACCTAGGGTGATTCTTTCACGTTCAATTAACTAGTACTATCACGTTGAATACGCTCTTGAAGCCCCTTGTAGTACTTTCTTTGAGGACTATCCATGCTACTAGTATCAATCCTCATAATTCTCTCTTCTTCCATCATCTTCTTAAACTCGAACTTCTTTTTCTCAAGCTCAATTCTCTCTTCTTCCAACGCGAACGCTTGTTTGGACCTCTCTTCTTTCTTCAGTTCCTTCTCTGCATCATCCTCTCTCTTTTTAGCCCATAGATGATCTAAGGAATCATAAAAAAACGTTCACCTTTTTTACGAAGATTTTCTTTCTCTTTCTTTCTCCCTAAAGGTCTTTCAAGTGAAGTTCTGACATAATCCGGATTTGCATCCCCGCTCTCATCTTCATGTGGCAGAGGAGTAGATGCAGGCGTGGATGCTGCAGGGCTTGAAAAGGGCGTGGTTTTCTGCTTTTTATTGGATATTTTTGGAGCTTGCATCTGAATACGCCTTTCAATCCACTTTGGTTGATTCTTCAAAATATTCCAACATTGTATAAGCGTGAAACCCTTCTTTTGCTTATCTTCACTCTTATACAACTCGCCAGCCTGCACTATCTACGAAAAGAAAACAAATATAGAGCATTACAAATAAGCTTGAAAATATTACAACAAACATAGATGATTTGTAACTACGTCTAACCTTGTCTTCAATGGTCATACCACTTTGATTTCTATTCTCTATCCGACTTAGACAACCACAAAACCTATTGACAGATTCTTGAATGACAGTCCAACGTTTGTTGAGGGACTTATGAGAGCGATCTGAATCAAAAAGCCTGTTTGTATGGAAATATTCATAAATTCGATCCCAATATGCAGTACGAGATTGATCTGTCCCTTGAATTGCATCCAAACTAACATTTAACCACGCTGACACCAAAAGACTGTCCTCCTCTGAACTGAAATTCTTGGTCCTTTTTTGGTTTGGCCTTTGCGATGTACTATCATCGACAATTGGAAACTCTTCCTCTTCGGTGGTGCTGGCAAACTCAGTCCAAGCTTGAGAATTGGAACCTCCGGTTATCAAGTCTGTGAAATATCCCGTTCCATCCGTACTACCTGTACATTGAACAAAATTAGTTATATTAGTCTTTCACTTCCTCTGTTGCCCACCACATATACTCAACACACATACTGTAAGCAATAACACCCTAACTATACCATTTAACATACAGGAGTCAGCAGCACAAGCAATGTTCTCCATTGATAATAACATTTCACCAGCCTCTTCTAACAACACATCTTCTATCATTAATCTGTAGGTCACAGCGTTAGGTACCAAACCATTGGCTGAGATAGCAGCAAAACACACCAATGGCTGCCTTGTCGTTGTTAGTGTCATTGAGACGCCAATATGTCCTTTTCGGTAACTTATATTTGGAGTATAGGAGGGTGATATGATGAATGATGAATCTGAAGGCTACTGGCCAATTCAGTTATAGCAGTATATCTTAATGTAGAATCTATGGCATAATACACTAACATTACTGCAAATTTGCGATAGATAATGACACATTGACATGTCCTACACAATGGTGATCAATTCATACAAATTTTCTACTAATCAGAGGAAAGATTTTAGTATCTAGAGATTCAGAACCGCAGGACAAACATTTCATCAGATCTTTCTTGTAAGATTTTCTTTTATTTCTATTCCCTACCTATTTGTGCAGCTTGACAGTCTCGATAAGAAACATGATATGGACATCTTGTACTGCCATATGTTTATTAGTAAAGCAATCCTTTTCAGCCCGTCATTACTGTGTATCGCTGGAAGCAACAATATTGCAAATATGACAGAACAACTTGTCAATTATGTATATCATACGCCGAGCTAATAATTCCTGGCCTTCGGCTGTTTTCTTTTGCTCCATCATTGGGCACTTCGGTTTCTGGTTTGTTCAATACCAAAACTCCAAAAGTACACAGGAATATAGAGAAAGATACATTCTTGCGGAATTTTGCTATCATCCTGAGGACAATATATATCCTACCCATTGAGGACTACTGGATCACAAATGAGTATAATACTGCTTATGAACCAAATGAGTATACTGATGGAATATAAGACAACATTACATGGAGTATAATACTGCTTATGAACCAAATGAGCATTACATGGAATTTACCTTCAGTGTACTGATGGAGGAACTCCTCCTGACTTGCAGCTAACTCCGTGGTCGATTCTTCGCCACCAGAGTGCCCAGGAGCTGGAGTGTGGGCGTCTTCGCGGGTCATCGGCTGTGAGTGTGGCAGCGGCTCGGGGGCGATGGCGTGTGGCGACCCTTGTGCGCATCCGGTGGCAGGAGCTTGGACAGCCCGTGGCGGTGGAAGACCCACTCTTGCAGGGCCGAAGTGGCCAACAGGAGCGGCGGCTCGGGGTACCGGTGGCAATGGGGACCGGGACGCCGTAGAGGATGCTCGGGGTGGCGGCGGCGGTGGAGGCTGTCGTGGCATCGCGGAGTATGCTCGGGAAGGCGGCGGTAGTGAAGGATATGCGAATCGAGGCGGCGGTGTGAACAGGGGAGCCGGCGCTCGGGTGGCGGACGGAGCGGGCGCGAGGGCAGGCGCGAGGGAGCCGGACGGAGAAGCCGAGGCGGCGGGGTGCGGATATCCTCGGGCGGCGGAAGCTGCGGGCGCTCGGGCGGCAGAAGGCGCGGGCGCTCGGGCGGCGGACGGCGCGGGCGCGAGGGAGGCGGACGGAGCGGGCGCGAGGGCAGGCGCGAGGGAGCCAGACGGAGAAGCCGAGGCGGCGGGGTGCGGATAGTCTCGGGCGGCGGAAGACGCGGGCGCTCGGGCGGCGGACGGCGCGGGCGCTCGGGCAGCGGACGGCGCGGGCGCGAGGGAGGCGGACGGCGCGGGCGCGAGGGCAGGCGCGACTCGCGCGAGGGAGCCGGACGGAGAAGCCGAGGCGGCGGAAGGCGCGGTGGGCATCTCCAACGAGCGCGGGACAAAACCGTCGAAGGATTTTGGGGACGGCGTGCGTCCTCCAAATTTGAGGGACGAAAATTTAGGGAAGGGATCCTCTATATTTTTGGGTATCATTTAGAAGAGCTGTTGGAGCTTTTTTTTACCTCTTCTTCTAAAATATAGGGGATATGAGTATTATAGAAGATTTGTTGGAGATGCTCTAAATTGTCTGTATGTTTTTCCAGGTTTGATCTGTGCCCCAATTTCTATAATAAAGAAAAATCACAGGACAGAGTAACAAGGACAGTTGGACATGAAACTGTAGGTGGGTTCTTTTCGGTTGCGATTTATAGTTTTTTTGGTCCTGCCGTGAGCGATTGTACGAGCGAATCGAATATCGATAAGCTGATAAATCATTTCAAAAAATTATCTATTCAAATAAATCATTTTAAAATAATGATAGAGAAATTGTTCTACTTATCTGTTAAGTAAAGTTATAAATTATAAATTGAAAAGAACTGGAACTACGGGACATTGGGATTTTGTCGATAAAAACCGAACGGCAAAGCGGAGAAACCGGCGCCTCTTATCCATGACAACGACATCGTCGAAAGAACCATGTGAATTGAAAAGAAAAGGTACGCTGGGCAAGATAAGGCTATTGGATAGTGCGTGCTGTTATTAATTAGTATATTATGTAGTTCTAGCGTCATGTTCTCGCCCACGACCGCGACGCATTTGACTCTTAATCGCTAGACACCCTAATCAATCAACTAGGAGTACGTGCTTGGCGAGGGCAAGCCAGCGACCGATGGAGCCGGACGTCGACGTGCAGCAGCACCAGCCGCGGCGACAGGACGACGCCGGCCCGGCGCCCGCGGTGTCGCTCCGGCCGCTCGGCCTGGCCGACGCCGACGCGTTCATGGCGTGGGCGTCGGACGACCGCGTGATGCGCCACCTGAAGCGGCCCCTATGCGCGTCCAGGGAGCAGGCCGTGGAGCAGATCAGGGGAACCGTCCTCGACCACCCGTGGTTCCGCGCCATCTGTGTCGCCGGGCGCCCCGTGGGCCAGGTCTCCGTGTGGCCGTACGCCGACGAGGGCGGCCACAGGGCCAACCTCGGCTACGCGCTGGCGCACGACCACTGGGGCCGAGGCATCGCCGCCGCCGCCATCAAGATGGTAACTAGGCACGCTTGATTCGCGTTCAATCCTCGCTTGATTTGCGTTCTTGGACATGGTGCCATCGTGTGTTCTTGGACGGCGCACGCATGCAGGTGGTGGGGAGGGTGTTCGAGGAGCTGCCGCGGCTGGAGAGGCTGGAGGCGGTGGCGGACGTGGAGAACGTGCGGTCGCAGAGGGTGCTGGAGAAGGCCGGCTTCCACAGGGAGGGGGTGCTGCGCAGGTACATCGTCCGCCGCGGCGGCGAGGCCGCCAAGGACGCCGTGATCTACAGCTTCCTGTCGTCCGACCGCGCCTGCCGGCTTCCCCATGGCTTGGACGATAATCCAATTGGAAGCTTCTAATGTCTCGTGAGCCGTGGCAGAGAGTAATCCGTCAGATAACAACTTTGCAAGTCACCTCTCGAATTGAACCATTGCTAGCGTGCCTCAAGTATATAGCATTTTACTTAGCCATCTTATACGGGTTATGCTAATCCACCAGGCAAGGGTTTGATTGGAATGCATGAATTTCACAAGGGAAATAAGGTGTTGTACCTCAAAATCCATTAAAAAAAAATCCTACATTCCAATGGAGAGTTTATCGAGCCAGTCTCTTGATTCGTGAACTTATAGGCTTAACATGAATCGTGGAGTGATCCGATCGCCCAATTTCCTTGTT
This sequence comes from Dendrocalamus latiflorus, assembly GCA_017311315.1. NCBI lineage: Eukaryota > Viridiplantae > Streptophyta > Magnoliopsida > Poales > Poaceae > Dendrocalamus > Dendrocalamus latiflorus. The sequence continues at coordinate 14,362,367 of CM029651.1, read as the reverse complement.
TTCCCCGCGGAAAAAGAGAGAGAGAGAGAGAGAGAGAGTACAAGCCTTCTTTTTAAAAGACACACACACCAAGAAGGAATCATCTACAGAACTGAGCAAAGGATATAGAACTCATAAATAATGACATGACAATCATAATCATATTGGTCCAGTAGTAGCACTCAACGATTACAGAAAAACACTACGACGATTAAGGGCCTGTTTGAAACAGAGGAATTTTGCGAGAATTTTGCAGGAAACAGTTCAATTCCCACAGGAATCGGGAAAAATTCCCGCATTCCAAACAGGGCCTAAGAGTTGTCGAGCTCTCATTATACCCGTGGGGACTGTTGCATTTTAGTACAAGTGATTGGCCCCCATGGCAAGCTGCTACAACACACTCCACCCAAGCCTATGACCCTTTTCCAAGATGGCTACTGATACCAGCTCTTCTTTTGTCCCCTGAATCACTGAAAAAGGAGTGATTTTTTCCTGTCCATCTTCTCTTTGGTTAAACAAATAAATAGCATGTTTGATTCTGATGGTGATTATACACACAATGTGATCAAATGAAACTCTTTTACGAGCCAAGGAGATAAATTTCTTTCTAATAGTTTGCTAAATAAATTTATTTCACAGTACATTCCAAGCTTATGCTGAGATAAAGAGCTTCACATATATCTAGTCAAACATAACTTGCATGACAGGATAGAACAAGAGCATCAAATTGCAATTAACTGGAAAGCCACATCAACAAGAAGCCCCAAGACATCAATCTTCGACCTCTTACAAAAGTGGGCAAAGGTCTTTAATCCACAAAAGACTAAATCATTCCCTTCTCCGTGACCAAAAACATCATCCAATCTTGCAAAGTTCAGAAAAAATAAAATAAAAAAGAAATCTCATCTCGGTTATTTAGGATCACGTCTTCTCCACTGAAATTCTCTTAGGAAATGACCCATTCATTCATTAGCTAGCGCAAGTTGTCCTCTGCTTCATTGAAAAGCACCTCCTGGTACCGGCACTCACTGCTGCAGAATGCTTCATCACCTCTGAAGAAGGAAAGGACCAATTATATCACAGAAGAATAGTAATGGCCTAACTGCTGAATTATAAAAAGCACAGAGCTTCAGGACAACTGCTGTTCATGTTACGCCTTCGAGCAAAGCACAAGCACCAAAAAAAAAAAAACTACTGTGCTCGAGAGGATAGCATCAGAAGACGTGAAGCTAAAAGTTATGGAGCACATCTCCAAGCTGAGTTTAGCACTTCCATGGATCATGCAGCAAGCAAGAAAACTAAAAACAAGACATGGCATAAATCCTTTTCATGTCCTATCCAAGCAAACTCAGTATATCTTTTGGCATCAAGGCTGTCATGCTAGCAGCTACGGTGCGAAAATTTTTGTTTTTGGTGATGATAGATGGTCCTGGTCATGGTTGGGAGTAGGAACACCAAGACCAGTACGGCTCGGGACATGGACCTCATTTAGCAACATCAATGGATACCAAATAACTTAGTCCCGAGGAAATTGTTAACATAACCCACTGCATTAGGATAATGAGCTCAATTGCATAGTTTTCTATGTGAAAGCAATGTGGAATCAAAACATCACAATCTTAGAATTAGCAAACACTAAGCAACTACTAGCTCCAAAAAACACAGGGAGCTCTTGATTCCGAATAGCACTGTAATGTGAACTTATATATGCTAAAACAAGGGGCAAGTCTTAGAAAGTAACAGAAAATCAGTATATCAAAATCTCAACTAACTTGTTCCCAGTAAACAAGACCTACTAAGAGCTTAAAAAAAGGAGAATCAAACCCATCAGTATTCCAAGATTGGCTATATAAAAACTGCCATAATCTTGATGAAACATACTGCAGATTTATTATATAATCCATGCCTAAGTCAGAAAACTATAAATGCTTCAAACATCAGAACTGCTCGTGAAGGTCCCAGGCGTGTGAACCATGCACACATCAACAATTTATGAATTGGCAATGACATAAAACTTGCAATGACGGAAGCCATCCCCATGTCAAATAACAGTATAAAAGAACTGAGAATTTGTGCCTTCTAGCTACTACTGCGCCAATCATATATTCCTTACCATCTAACCAGCAGTTCACGAATCATGTCTGCTTTAAATTCCTACATCACTAATGGGAAAAGAAGTATTGTCAGAACATGGGATGATGTCAATTTTAGTATAGAGTACTAATTTGTCGCTGCTCCTTGCTCTCAAGTATTAAAATTTTAACATAAATGTAGAAATATCCCTAAATGCTACGCATTTCAATATCCAATGTTGTTATTGCGCACTTCGCATCTAGCAGATCATATTGTCAAAATTGATTTCCTAATTTCAGATCATCTTATATTTAGTATGAACAAATCATTCATGCATATAACCATATAAGCAAAGGAGCCGAGACAACAACATCAATCACCAAAATACATTCAATTAAGATCAGTTATATGCCGTGGCTCAAAATAGCATTTATTTTCTAAACTGACAAACTGACAAGTAAACTTAAAAGAGAATTGCATACAGGAAGGGTTATTAAAAAGTACACCATAAGCTTTCTACTCACCGATATATGAAGATGTCATTGCCATGCCCAAGTTGCTTGTGGCATGCATGGGAAGAGCTCAAGAAACCGTTCGTCGCTAGCACCGCGTCGGCATCATCGACGACGGCGTCCGCCCCCTTGTTCGTCTTCTCTACGAGCACATCCCCGCAGCTCTCAACTATGCAGTCGTCAAAGATGTGCCTGGTCCTCGGGTTCGGGCCGCGGGAGATGACGCATGTGTAGTCCTCCGACATCGCCATTTCCCCGGGGGACACGCCGCCGGCAAACACCCGCGCGGACGGAGAGCTCACCACCTCCGGTAAGTACCTCCTGGCCGGCGACAGGACCGCCAACTGTGCGTCCCGGTTCTTGACGCCGAACTCTATCGGGGAGGACGCCAGCTCCACCGCCCTGCCCGAAGGGACCTGGATTCTGAGCTGCGAACCGAACACCACCTTGCCGCCACCAACCTTGGCGTCCCTGTGCTCCCGGAGCACATCGGCGAGGCCGACACCGGCCGGCTCCGGAGCGGCTATCTCCATATGAGCCTTCTTGAGGCTCCTCTCCGACAAGAACGGGGGCAGGGTGGAGCAGCAGAACTGCTTGGTGTCAAGAATGGAGGTGGGGCTCATGGAGGAGGAGGGGCCCTCGGTACCGTTCAAGAACCCCGCCTGGGGGAGCGCCATGAACGGCCTCGGGGAAGGGAGCACGGGAGCAGCAGTAGTGGGAGATGAAGAAGGATTCCTCTGCCTCGGAGATTGGGCAGTGGCAGCGGCGGGGGGCTCAGGCTGAGGCATGAGGCCTCCTCCTCCTCCTTGCTTGGCACCGACTGCTCTTCTCGATCTGTTGCGCAGCATCGCCCGCCTCGGAATCCCTGTGCAGGCAGGCGGGCCATTACTAATCATGAAAAAGATGGCAACCTCTGCAAAAGCTTTTGTTGTGTAGCTTTAAAGAATAAACAGAGACGGCGCAGAGGCCCAAAGCTCACCAGAAAGCAGCGTTCTTGGGTGGATCAAACCGGGACTACAATGGCCGCTGCTTCCAACACATTATACCTCAGTCTAGATTCGATCAAGAATCGTAATTTTATTCTTCTTTCTTTTTACTTGCTATTCCTCCCAGCGAAGCAAGAAACTCACTCAGGAAACCGATCGTTGACCGGTTCTGATCAAGGAATGGCAAGGTAGACAACGAGAAACCAAGAAAAACCACCCAAAAAAGAGAGAAGAAGGCTCAAAATTTCACCGGAAACCGCCCTGAAGACGCCCCCCGGATCGAAAAACTCCAGAAAGGCGTCGCCTTTAGGCTCGATTTGCGGTTCCTGGGTGGGGGCTTTGGGTATTTATACAAGTGGGAAGCGTGGAGTTTCTCCAATCTTTTTGCCCGGGGGAAAATGGGAAGAACTGTTTTCTTTTGCTGTTTTTTTATATTCTCTTCTTGCTTCCACTTCTCCTAGGGGAGAGGGTAAAAGGGTGGCGGAGGTGAGGGCCGTGGCCCGTGAGGCCCCGATTTAAGGGACAATTTAATATATATTAGTCAAAAGAATGTCGACAGAATGGCGTAGTTTCAAATGCTACTTTGAAAAATAAGGCTCCGCTTATTGGACAATTCTCTAAGAGCAATTCCAGCAGTAGCTCTCAAATCTAAGCCCCTACTTTTCATTTGAGGGCTCCCTCTACTTTTGAGGGTCCAATTTTTTTGCTTCTACTCCAACAGCACCCCTCAAATCTAAGCCCTCAAATCTATTCCACCACACACTGACACATGGGACCCACTCCTGACAAATCCCGATCAGTGAAGGAGGTAGGGGATTTTGGTGGTGACGGCGACGGCGATGGGCGGAGGCGACGGCGATGGGCGGAGGCGTCGGCGACGGGCGACGGCGAGGTGACGGGCGAGGCGGGGAAGCGGAGGAGGCGGGCGGGGAGGCGTCGGCGAGGGAGGCGACGGGCGGAGGCGTCGGCGAGGGAGGCGGGCGGGCGGGGAAGCGGAGGAGGCGGGCGGGGAGGCGTCGGCGAGGGAGGCGATGGGCGGAGGCGTCGGCGAGGGAGGCGGGCGGGCGGGGAAGCGGAGGCGGCGGGCGGGGAGGCGTCGGCGAGGGAGGCGGGCGGGCGGGGAAGCGGAGGAGGGAGGCGGGGAGGCAGAGGAGGCGGGCGGGGAGGCGGTGGGGAGGCGGGGAGGCGGAGGAGGCGGGCGGGGAGGCGGACTGGCGGAGTGGGAGGGAGGGGGACGGGCGGAGGATTTTTCACCAGCGGGAAAAAACGGAAGAATGAGAGCCAGAGTAGGGGGCCCCTAGGAATGAGGGCTGAAGGGGGGATTTGAGGGGGTCCTCAAATTTGAGGGCTCTAGTAGGGGCCCTGCTGAACCTCTATTTTTGCTTCAAGCCCTCAAATATGAGGTTTGAGGGCTAAGTAGGGGCCCTGCTGGAGTTGCTCTAAAGGCTTTGTGTTTAGTCTTTCGTTTTTTTTGTTGATATAGCTTCTTTAGGTTTTTTTATCTTTTTCCCCCTCTTATTCTTTTTATTATCTATAATGATATAATTTTTTATTTTTAAAATTTAATTACGTTGAAAAAATTACCAGCAGCTACAATACATTTTCAACTACCACAATACAAAATAAACCATAACCAGGGCTTTTAAGACCAAATGATCACCACCAACTTAGACTGCAAACTACTTTAAAAAAGTTTACATTCAATATACACCATTTCCTCTCCTTTTTTTTTGCAAATTAAACCATTTTTGTCCTTTTTTGGCTAGGGAAAATGGTTATTTTGCTTATATGTGCTATGTTTTCATGATTCCAAGGAATATCACTCAAAGCCATTTACCACAGTTGCGATCGATTTTGAGACTACGTCACTTTCATCGGCCTATTGTCCACGTGTAGCCACGTCCATCTGGTCAATGTCAGCTGGCCTCACTTCAGGTCCATACAGACCATGCTGAGGGATTGAACTAAAGGCATGGCAAAGTTTTGCTCTTTTTGAACACGACAAGAGATCGGAAGCAACTCACCAAACCAAAGTTTTGCCTTTTTAAAATAGAAAATATGCCATTCTCAATGAATGAATTAGCTGCTCTCCTAGTTTTTGGTTAAAAATAGAATATGGCATTGCTTGTCGCAAAATATAATTACGTGTACAAATCCGGATCCAGGTTGCATCATAATGCTATGTCCACAAAAAGCTAATAGAACTAGCACCAGTCATGCATGGAGGGACTCGATCGCATCGCAACAGAAAGGTTGATTCGGTCACATAGCTTGTGTGTTATTTTCTTGAATCATAAAAACATGGCATACATGAACAAAATAGTTATTTCTCATGAGCAAAAATGGTGAAACAACTTTAATTTTCAAAAATAGAGAAAATAGTACATGCTAAATCTAAACTTCTTTGAAATGGTATGCAGTGAGAGTCATTCTCCAGAGTGGCATTCCAGACTACACCATTCTTTCGAGTGGGATATCATGAATTATCCCAAGTTAAAACCTAAACACACGTGTAGAGAGGGATTTTTTTGCCAGATTGGCGCTGTTTGCCCGCATAATAGTTGAAATAGCACTCGTCGTAGTGAATTTGCATAAACACTGCCTCCACCGCATGGTCATCGTGTGGGACGGCCAGCGAGCTGACATGTACCCGCCGCTGCATGGCAGCCATGCGAATTAGCCAAAACCGCACGATGGTCGTGCGGTGGAGCACTGTAGCGCCCAAAACTGCACGGTCACCGTGCAGTGAGCATTGTAGCAACACTATAGCAAATTCTTAGAAAAATCTATTTAAGTATAAATTTTGTAGGAATTTTTAAATATAGCAAATAAGTGTCAAAAATTATAAATTTTTTGTGGAGCCTCCCAATATAGTATACATGCTTATGTAATTTTTCCATTATTTACCCATTCTGATTTTTTTCTCAAAAATTTATTTAAATATATTATTTGTAGGAATTTTTAAAATAACAAAGAGGTCCAAACATTATGAAATTTGTTTGAAGGCTCCTTACACAGTGTACTTGATTATGTAATTTTTTTAGAATTTTATATATTCTAAAATTATCTCACAAATTAATGGTTTAGGTCTTAAAAATTAGAATTTTAGATTTCAAAAATTATGATTTCATGATTTTATGTGACTAGAATGTGGAAAATTTAGTACCACATGACTACTCTAGGTAAAAGACATTCTTAAGAGACACCTATTAAGAGTTTAGACCACCATCTGGCCCCCTCCTCTGCACATCAGTCGTCCTGTCGCTGCTGTCCCTAGAAGGAACTTCCATCCTAGGAATTCCATACGGTGCCCTTCGCATCCCATCCTAGGAATGGAAGTTTCTTTTAGGGGACAACAGTGACAGGGCGACAGATCTACGGAGGAGGGAGGTTGGGTGGTGGCCTAAACCATTAATAGGTGTCTTTTATTTAGAGTAGTCATGTGATACTAAGTTTTCCACATTCCAAGTCACATGAAATTACGAAATCCTAATTTATAAAACCTAAAATTCTAATTTTTAAGACCTAAAACCTTAATTTTTGAGATAATTTAGAAACATATAAAATTATAAGAAAATACACAATCAAGTACATTGTGTAAGGAGTCTTCCATAAAAAATTCGTAATGTTGGATCTCATTTTTTATATTGAAAAATTACAAATAGTATATTTAAATAAAGTTTTGAGAAAAATTCGAAATTGATAAAATTATGAAAAAATTACACAAGCAAATACGCTATGTGGGAGGCTCTAAAAAATAATATATAATTTGAAGATCATTTGCTATATTTAAAAATTCATATAAAAAATGAACTTAAATAGATTTTTTTGAAAATTTACTATAGTGCTCATCGCACAGTGACCCCACAGCCATCCTGCTATTTTTGCTAATCTGCACGGTATGTGTCGGCTCGCCAGCCGTCCCACACGGTGACCGTGCGATGGAGGCGCTATTTCTACAAATTCATAACGACAAGCATGGACATATCTAATAGAGGTCAAGGGTGTTCAGCTGAACACCCAAAATGTTTTATAAAATACTAGGTATATAATAGATACATTAGATGTATATATTGTTAGTTTGGTTAAAACTATATTTTATACCCGCAAATAAATTTAGCCCAGACTCTTTATATATCGTGCGCAGCCCATGTAATACATTAGATCCATTTTTCTTTCCACCTCTCCCTCCTCACACAAGCCCAAAGGGATAAAGATATAAACAAAATCCTAACCTTTGTTCTATTTCTTATCTTGTGGTTATCTATGTGGGAAGCGGCTCCGGCCTTCGAGTGGCCAGCGGGCGAAGGTGCAAGCTGTGGAGGCGAGTGACGACCGACAGACGCGAACATGGTGCCATGACGTGACGACAATCATGCGTGAGGCGGCGCGGGGTGTAAGGTGAGTGTGTGGCAGCGCGGGCGAGTAGAGAGATGTCACAGGCAAGCGGGTAGTGGCACAACAAACATGGAGGTAGGGAGCAGGCGGCAAGAAGGGAGCAGTGCGGTAGCCGGGAGGGAGCGTGGCATCGGGAAGTGAGCAACACGTCCAACTTATCGTCATCGTCTTCTCTTCAGATCTAGATGTGCTCCGTCTCACTTCACTTATTTTCTTTCTTGGTCCGCTTTGCTCTACTCTGCTCTGTTCTTGCTCCGATTCTTTCTAGAGCTTAGCATTTGGTTTCTTCATTTTTTTCTAATAAGATGTTGTATAAAAATACAATCTTTACCTTAGGCAAGGAGCAGGTAGTTGGACCCTTATTGCTTTTGTTTACACGCTAATTTTTGCTATGTTTTGCTCCATGGAAGGAATATACAATTTTCTCTTAGATGAACAGTTTTTGCTGATGAAGAAAGAGCAAAAAAAAGGCAGGATCAATAAGATATACAACTGTCATTAATCTCTATAATGTGTTGTTTAATTCATATCATTATACTCACCTCATGCCGCCTATTTTCTCACAAGAAATCATTAATTTCTATAAGTTATGTATTTTTATTATATCTATATACATGTATCGTTGTATCGGTGTTTTGGAGGAAACGGTGCATTGCAGTATCGACGTATTCGAGTAACTTAGCTGCAAAGTCCGAATACCTATCTTAAAAATTTTTGGTTCGCCACTGACGACAAGTGGCATTTTTGCTATTAAACAGGTAAACAGCGCCAATTTCGCAAAAGCCTCGCAGAGAGGGACTTGTACTACATTAATTCAGATGACAATAATTGATCAGCGTTTTTCCTACTAATTTTTTCCCTTTGAACAAGTGCGAATTGTCAATTGATGTGATCTCTGACGACGAAAGTGCAATGTCTTAACTACTACTGCTGGGTTAATTGCAGTCATACTCTGTGATCATGATTCTGCTATCTTTTGCACGATAAGTTTGGGGCAAATTGCCTGCAAGTTGTGAGAGATTGTGATGCAACAATTTATTCCGTGTATTATAAAATAATCGGAGTATGCATCAATCCAGAAAAAGAAATTGCGCGCGGGTGTGCCAGAGCTTCTCTTTCATGTATTGTACGTGGGTAGATAGATAGCATGGTGCACGAATTTTTGGTACTTTTAGTATATTTTTAATCCGTATTTACAAAAAAAAAACTGTATATATGTGAGAATGGCGGAATAGCACTTCTGCCACCCGGTGACCAGGAGTCAGCGCGATGCAGCTGACACCTGGGCCATCGGAGCCCGGCCATTGGGTGGCAAGGGCCTGCCGCCCAGCCACCGTGCGGCGCCCTCCCTGCCACTCCACCACCGGATGATAGGTAATTAAGCCGGTTTAATTATCTGCCTTAACTATATGTACTGCTTCTTGGATTTTTTAAATATATGTTAAATTTTATGTGCAGCTTCCGACACAACGTAATTAGTTATGTAATTTTTATATAATTTTATTTGGTGTGAATGTTGGTTGAGAATTCATAGGATTGTGATGTTTGTAGGAGTTGTTACATATAGCAAATGGGCTCCAAAAATTATGAACTTTATGTGCCGCCTCCCGACATAGTTGACCGAATTGTTGATTGTTTTTGGGAATTTTATGTGCTGTGAATTTACCATGTTGTTTCATGTTAATTTAATCATAATTAGCGATATGTGATGCTCATTTAATTAGCGATTGAAATCGCCTACTGCACGGCCACCATGCAGTATGTATCTTTTGCAGTGTGTAACCTGTCTCCTTTGCACATATGTTGGTCGGTTACTGCTATCTCCCCTTTCCTGCTGCCTCCTTCGCACATTGTCATTATGTCCGCGCCGCCCCCTCGCCCGCACCCTTGTTCACACATGTGTCGTTATGTCTGTATTGTTTCCTCTCGCCCGCTCTCTTGTCTGCACATTTGTTAGTCTTACCATGTCGTCCCCTCTCGCCTACAGTGCTGCGCGTCGACAAGGAGTCCTTAATTTGCGGGGTGAGTGCACCAGATTCTCTTTTCGCTCAGTCATAAATACGAAGCTCTCGCAGTTGCTCATCACTCATCTCAGTCGCTCATCACATAAGCTCATTCTCACGCTCTTGCTCAGAATTAAGAGTGCATAGCTCCTGAAAGATAGGTAATTTTTTATCGCATGTTTTTGACGTTATTCCCGTAGTCGTAGTTAATTAGTATTATTCAGTTAGTCGTAATTAATGTAGTTTGTATTATAATGTAAGTAGGTCGTAGTAATTTAGCTATAATTTTGTACTATTTTTGTGTACATATGGTACCACAATTTATTATTGTTTAGTACTATGTATGTACGGTACCCATAATTCGCTAATTACTGAATTATTCCTATGTAGTTACACACATGTAATCACTAACTTGTATGCTGCTTGTCATCATTTTTTCTTCTAATGCTTACTACGGATTTGGTTGTTGTGGCTTCAGGTAGTCGTAGACATGGAACACCTGATAGTGTTCTACAATGATGGTCTTGTACAGGCAGGACCCGATGGGTTGGACCTGTCGACATGCCGATACAAGGTGCTCTGGGCTGAGGGGCTCAGCGTGATAAATATTCAAGAGCTTCGAAGCTGCATCCCAAGGGAGTTCACCATGGAGAAAATGGCGATGAAACTTGTGATTAAGGGGATACCTGCATGAATGGTGTGTGGGAGCTCGTGAAAGTGAATAGCACCGTAACATAGAGGTAGTACATGCAAATTGCGTCCCTGCTCGACGCTACTATTTACAGGAGCCTGATGGTGTACCTAAATTTTGTGTGCCGGGCATCAGAAAACATTGATGAGCTTGGCCCCTCCACACTTGGGCAACCATAGGTCACACTTCAAGACGATAGCACTGAATGTGCTGTATCAGAGGAAAGACTCGCACTTGATTTCATGCGGAATGATGGGGCAAACATGTGGTGGTCAGGTTGCATTGACTTCAATGAGTATCTACTAGAGCAGGCGCTCAAGTTGGAGTCCGATGTGGACACCGACCTAGTCTCCGATGATACCGACGACGATGCACAGCAGACAGGTGGTCCACTCGGGGGAATTGTGTCATCGGAGGTGTCCTATGTGTCCTCCAGACTCGATGATGCTGTAGTACGTTCCCTCATACTGCTGTAAGAAGAAGGGTCCCAGTGGGGGTTTCAAGCTGATACCCTCCAAGTTGTGCATCACTTCCTTAGTAAGACAGCTGTGCAATAAGCTATAATATGTACGCCTTATCTATCAGCCGTGTGTACTGAGTGCACCAGTCCAACCAGTCAATTATGCAGTGAAGTGCTTAGTGTAAGGCTGCCTTAGAAATGTAAGCGCTCAACGAGCCATGATTTTTTGCTCGGTCTTCTTGGTCAAGGCGATGATCGATCACACTTGTGAGCTTAGCGAGCCTCTGCGCCATCATCGGAATGTGACTTCAGCATATGTAGCAAGCATCATCAACCACTTAGTTGTGGCGGACGTGTCCTTCTCCTTGAAGATGCTTATGTCGGAAGTCACCAATGTGGTTGACTATCTAGTCAGCTACAGCAAGGTCTGGCGAGGCAAGCAGAAGGTCATCGAGTCCATGTACGAGACGTACAAAGAGGCATGCGGGGGACAAATGTACAAGACGTACAGGGGGATGACACAGACATAGTGACAATGTGTGCGTGAGGAAGCGGGTGAGGGGGACCAAGACTAAACCAAACGGACTTACACACTGAGAAGACCAAACGGGGGCAGCTTTGTGCAGTGATGTGATGGTATGCTGGTCCACGAATCATCCAGCATACCCCTGCCTCGTGGACACAAATTTGCTCAAACCGAATTGAACTTGCAAAGCGTACACTGCGTGGGCTTGGCCTATAAATACAACCCCTTTGGTGTCGTGTTGTCTTCACCATGGCTAAATCACCACATTGCTACGATGGAGAAGTAATAGGAGGAGATCACCCGACTAGCAAGGGCTGCAACAGTACAGGACGAACAAGCGACCCATGCTAGGAGGCCACCTCCCAGAAATGAAGCCTCTGTACCTCCAACCCCAACCCATATTTGAATATTCCCATCGAGTGTTCGCCGCAAGACTTGCCTATGGGAGAGATGCCCCATCTCTGCTAGTGTAGGGACACATGCATGTTCTTCAAGTCCAAGGACCGGTTAAGCTTGGGCTTGCGTTATTGAGGTTGAGGTAACTATGCCTAGGACTATCCCGATTGGCATTGGGACACAGCTCGTTACCGTCATCCGGTAAGGACGGGTTACATTGCATTCTTCTACCAGTTCTTTTGTATGGCATGCACTAACAAGCTCTCCTCTCTTTCCGTAGTCTCTGGATCCATTATGCGTGTATCATCAATGGATCGATTGGGAGATCCACTCGCACGACCAGTGGCAACTGGACTGTGAGGAGTGTGATGCGTAAACGACACGTGAGAGCATGGAGGAGCGGTGGTGCACTAAAGATCAAAGCGAGCGTATATGGCGGGAGATGGAAGCTCACCTTTGGAGGCGTGCAATCACAGGGAGCGTGAGGCTCACGAGGTAGAGTGTGAGAGAAAGCGCGAACTGGCGGCCAAGGCCAGCGCGCCCGGTAAGGACTACAACACTGACCTCACGAGGAAGGGCAAATGGCTGCGGTCAATGCAGTAGTATGACCATCTTTGTCCATATGTACCATCCTCAGTTTCTTAGCTTGCATGCCATGTAATCCCTTGTCGAATCAACTGTCATTTTGTTATCGTTATGCCATTTATCCAAAGCCTTTTTGTACGGTAAAACCTCACATGGAATCCTTCTGATACCTCACAGACATGTGGCTCACCACTTAAAGGACCCACATATTAGCCAAATACTTAACATTTTCTGAATATCGCCGCCTGTAGCGCAGCGGAGCGGTGGTTCAACATTGAATACCCCATCTCCTCTTCCTCCTCTTCCTTCCTGTGTACACCACTCCCAAATTTCTTCGACTCCTCCCCTTCCACCCACCACTTCCTCCCCTGGTTCCCCCATTCACTTCATTTCCCTGGTTCGAAACCTTAGGGCTGAAGGGGGACAGAGTTTGGATTGCGATAGCGGTAGCAGATAAAATATCATAATCGTATAACTTTTTGAGTGCATAAAATTATACAAAAATTACACAATGAAACATGTTGTGTTGGAAGGTTGTATATAATTTTTTTTTAATTTTTAGAGCTCGTTTGCTATATGTAATAAATCCTAAAATTATCATAATCATATGAATTTGTTAGTAATATTCAAAGAATATAAAATTGTCAAAACGTTATACAGTAAAGTATATTGTATCAGGTGGCTGCACATAAAATTACATAACTTTTTGAGCTCATCTTTTATATTTAAAAATTTGAACAAATAGTACATATAAAATATAGTTAAGGTAGGTAATTAAGCCGGCTAATTAGCAAGCTTAATTGACTACCGTCTGATGGCGGGGCAGTCGGGAGGGCACCACATGGTGGCCAGGCGGTAGGTGTGCGGTTGCATAGTGGCTAGGCTCCGATGGCCCAAGTGTCAGCTGCAGCGCACTGCCGCACAGGCACCGAGCAGCAGAAGTGTTGTTTCTGCCATTCTCATATGTATACGGCTATTTTTATAAATATAGGTTGAAAACATACCAAAAGTGCAAAAAATCCCATGGTGTACATGTCACACAATAGCGTTTCTTTAGAATGTGGATATTTGCTTGTTTTAAACATATACTAGTATAATTCATCGTGATTTTCTCACCAGCATTTTAGGTTAACTAATTCTAGGGATCGACTACTCACGTTCGAATGATTTCATCCTAAAAATAAATCTTTTTGGGATAGCCGGATCTTTGGTCTCCCTAAGTTGCTATACAAATCCAACAGCTAGGGCCAACCCCTATAGCTACCTCCCGATTCCACCAACGCCGCCAGGGGTGCAATCGTAGTGGATACAGATGGATAGCCCATTTTGTATTATATTTCATATTTGTTCGGAGTCAGAGTCATATGGAGATAGTGCCAAATACCAATTTCTCTGTTCTGTATTCATTCTTCCAGCCTTCAGTCGGTCGGTCAGATGAAAATTGTCCGCCTCTTTTGCACCCTGCAGATCATTGGACAGTAGGGGTGCAATCAGAGTGAACACGAAGAAACTAATCACCGAGATGTCGAAAGAAGAGCATGTCGTATTCCCTGCCTACTTAGAGGTAGGCAATTCGCCAATCTTTTATCATGTTACAAAGTGAAGTTACAGTAGGTTTTCGCATACCACATGATATTTGAACACATATAAATAGATATCGCTCATGTCGTGTCCTCTTTCATATTTTTTCTGGAGTCAGAGTCGGACACAGATAGTACTATATACCCATTTGTCACTTCCAAATTTGCTCCGTAAACCTTCGGTTGGTTGGTCGGATAAAAATTATTTACTCCATTTGCACCTATAAACACTGCCACAAACATGCCATCGTTTCACCAGCACGGGAGGTGATGCTCTCCCATGACCCCTCTCCCCTCCCGTTGCCGCAGCTTGCCTCCTCCTCCTCAGCCACTACCGTTGCTCGCCTCCATCCCCCACCCGCCCTCCTTCCCTGTTCGGCAGTTAGTTCCGCTAGACCCGCCACCATCTCCCTCTTCCTCCTAACATGTTCGCTAGTTCTTGTCTACCCCGCCAACCACCACCGCCCACCGGCTTCCCCACAAGTTCGTGATTAGTGATGCCATTGCCGCCTCACCGATATCACCACCCACCACTGTGCCTCCGCCGCCTCTCGCTCTCTCTATAGCTGGCCCTGGTGAACCCAAACCATAATCCAACAAAGCACTACCGTAACTCACCACTACCACCATGGGAGAAGACAAACCAGTAGGTCAGAGCACGAATTCATCGGAGCCTCGCTAGAAACAAAGACGGAGGTGAACAGACGCATGAATTGTGATGCAAACCACAAGGTCAGAAATTTGAATGATTCGCACAAAAATAATCATATGACTGATATATAGCAATTTTGCTAATTCTGTTGCCAAATGCAATCGACTTAAATAAATCAATCTAGATTATTATTAGCTAACCTAGTTTTTTTTTCTCTTTTTTGCAAATACTAACATAGTTATTTTAACCCAAACCAACAAGAAATTAGCCTTTACTTGTATGAAACACCCTGTGCCATTACCCCAAGAGTAATAACACTTAGGCAACTGATTATTATTCGTTTGCTCAGTAAAACACCACTCCAATGGATAATAAGCATTACCAGAGTTGCACAGTAGAACTATAATTAGATATTGTGCCTAAATACAATAGTTAGTCATGTAGGGCTATGGTCTTAATGGAAATCATTTAGATATAAAAGGAGATTCGGATATATATCCTATCTCTCTCTCAAAGAATCAGCTCCGCCAGTCGTCTTCTCATCCTAGCTACTGTATAGGGTGTCTACCTCGCTCTGGTCCTCTGCGTGATCGCCCTCGTCACACGTAGCCTTATTGGCACCTGTGTATCCTGTATCCCACTTAGTGTATTCCCCGATTGGACTGGGGTCTAACAAAGAAAAGTAATAGTAAGGGTGAGTACTAGTGTACTCAGCAAGTATTAATAGCAAAGATGCACTATATGACTCTTCTCTTTGTCTTTATCACAATTTTTAGTTTATCTCTTTTTTGGAAACTAGTTTATCAAATTAAGTTGCAAATTTTAGTTACTAAAATGGCTACTAGTCACTCGGTGACAAGAAAGATACCTATTGATCTCCGAAGCCTCCAACCAGGAGACAGGTATGAATTTATGATTTTATTTTGCACTGCGCAGGCTTATGCCACTGTACCCATAGCTACTCTGATCTTTCTTGAAATTAGGTATCCCGCATTTCCTTTGATGCGGTGCCAAGTTCAGAATATAGAACATTTTTCTATGTTACATTATTAAATCTGCACCCAAGTATTTTCTGTCGGTGACACTGGGTGGTTTCTCACCCTCACTCAACACCCATTGACCTCAAATAGATGTTGACTGGGCCGGTTATCCCTTCACCCAACACTCTACCTGCACCAATATATGCACTTGAATCCCCCACTTCTGGACTCTCTATCGGTCCTAGGTTCTTCCACTAAATTATACTACTTACATATTATGGAGATAATTATTAACGTAATAGGGTAGCATTTTTTCTTGTCAAAAATGGGAATATGGCTGGAACATAAGGACAACCCCCTTTCCAAGTGAAAGTTTGTTGATCCTTATGTTCTAGCCATTTGTAAAGAGTCCCACCTTCCCTTTCTTTCCTGACCAGGGCATCCTTTATCATCCTAGTATTTTCACATACAGCCCAACTGTTCCTCTCAACTGACTTGCTCTTTCTCTTACTCTTTCTTTCATCTTTTCATCTGATTTGATTTTGAAATATATTTTTGATGCACATAAATATTATACGATACAAGAATGTAATTTTTTTACGATTTAACATAACTAGGTGTATGATCAAGAAATAAGCTTGCCTTCGAAGTCATAGAAAATATGGCACCAATTAAGACCGGATCCGCTACCTTTGTCTGTGCCGGTTCACCTTCTGCATTATAAGGACTTACCATTTAAAGCACTTAATAATTTAGGTGATTCTTCATTTTATACAGTTAGGTTCTCCTCTTTGAATGAATTTTACCCTGTTTTAATTAATTAGATATTTGTTGGTTGATGGTAATATTTTGGATCGCTAATTTAAACCTTCGGTACTACAAAATAAGCTATATTGGATGTTTCATCATAGACGGTTCATGTGGAGCTGTCTGTGCTTTAATTATTATAGATGGTTCATGGCTAAAACCGTCTCTGAAACTATCACAGACGGTTAGGTTTAAGAGCCGTCCATGATATACGCATTATCACAGATGGTTTTAATTAGAACTGTCTATGAAATTATCACAAACGGTTTTTATTTGCAACCGTCTATGTTTTGTCCTTTGTAGTATGAACTACAAAAGCTACTGAACTAGAACAGATAAGTGTGCCAATGTGACTAGTCACTTTACAAAAGACAAATTCAAGGCAAATTTATTACAAAAGTCCCAAAAAAAGATATTCCCAGACCTTAGTCTTCTGGGCTTCATATGCTTCTTCTTCGACTTTTGGAGTTGGAGGAATAGCCGCTGAGTTCTCGAATGCCATGAAGATTGTCCTTACTCTCTCCACTTCCTCCTCTAGCCTGGTCAAATCATTAGCATGACACATAATCTCAAAGAGGATTCCATGATAAGCTTCCTCAGAATCAATCGCTTCTGCTTGATCGACAATGTTATTGATCGTGCAAAAATAGCACATCCGCAAGTACACGGGTTGCCACTGAAATAGCGGCGAGTGTCGTGTTCTCCACAGGGACTAGACTAAGGCTACCGGTGCTTAGCTAAAGCTAGGTCAATCAAAAAGGGGGAGAAAACTAGACTACTAAACGAACTCTAACTCGCACAAATGAAACTACGAACGAACTAAACCAATGAAAGACAACGAACGACCGTACGAATGGATGCCGTACGACCGAACGAACAACACGACGACTAACTACACTAACAACAACGACGCACTGACGACAACGAGTACGAAAACAAATGACACGACTACCGACCGGCAACCTAACTAACTATCGACCGCTAGACAGAATGAGGAAGTCGAGAAGCACTGGGGGAGTCTAAAAGCACGGAGGGAGTCGAGAGAGAACGAGGGAGAAAACGGTCGACGGCTAACTAGACGATGATGGCACACGACAACACAACAAAAAACTACGACAAACACACGCACGACTTAACTACCGACCGACTGCAAGATAGAAGAAAAAAGGGGAGGCCGAGAAGCACAAGAGAGGATCTAGAAGCACTAGGTGGGTCGAGACAGTAAGGGGTAGATAACGGTCGCTGGCTAGCTAATCCGTGCACAACAACAACACATAAACACAGATATCAATACTGACAACTGCATAAACAGGGCATACCCTACACAAGTACTAAACACATAGATACTGAACACATGCATACATCATAGTGAGACATAACAGAACACAATCACATTGCTGCCCAAACATTCACAGTTCATATAGCATCGCTAATCAACAAGTTAATCGTATCAGTGACAGTAATTGAGAGTAGAAGATTTGGGGGAAGGAATCAACCGAGATGAAGAAGAAGCCGAATAGGTCCCAGTCGCCGAGGTTGGCGTCGGCGGCAGGTGAAGCAGAGGAAGAAGTCACCGTCGGTTGATGAAGTTGAGGTCGCCGTCGTCGGTGGCGATGGAGATCGACGGCGATGGCGCAGGGGCGGCGCACTGCTTGAGGGAGAGGGGCGATGTAGGAAAAAGAGGTGCAGTGGCGAGGTCGTCGGTGAAGGAGAGACGTCGGCCGATGGTGGTGCGCCGATGTGGAGAAGAAGGGAGGCGGCGGGGTGGTCGGCGACCGGAGGTGGTGAAGGACGGCAGTGCCGGGTGGAGGAGTGGCTGGAGTCGATGGGGAAGGTGACGGTGGAGGAGGTGATGTGGTGGGTGGTCGTCAGCGCCGAAGCAGAGGATAGGGGAGAAGAGCAAGAAGGCGACAGCCGAACTGAGGAGAGGAGGGGCGGCGCTCACCGGTGGCGGCCGAAGAGTGGCGGCGCCGAGGTGGGGCACTGAGGAGAAGCGGCGGCGCTCTGTGGTGGAGTGGAGGAGTAGCAGAGGAGGTGGTGGTGCTTGGAGGGGACGGTCGGAGATGGAGAAAGATGTGGGAGAAGAGAGAAGAAGCAAAGGGGGCATAGAAGAAGTAATGGAGGAGCGGACGGGCTAATGGAGATGGGGGATGGCGGACGCCGGTGGAGATGGTGGCGGTGGGACGCTTGGTGGCGCGGTGGCAGTGGCGGTGGGACGCTCGGTGGCGCAGTGGCGAGCCGGCCTGGCCTCGCCGCTGGCTGGAGCTAGAGAAAGGAGGAGGGAAGCAAACGGGGTTGGGGAAGAAAGAAGTGCCAGGCTCGGTTCCTTCCACAGGCCGACAGGCGGCGACGCTGGTTTTGGTGAGTTGGGGATTTGGAATTTTGTGATTGAGCCCTCGAAAAATCTAGGGTTTACAATTAGGTCCTTTCCCCATTTGATTTCTTCTGTTCTGGCCCTCTGGAAGTCCGATTTCATCGCGATTTGATCCTACGCATCCGTGACGACGCGTACTTCTATATGGAGCAGTCCAGATTTGTCGTTTATGTGCCTAGATTGTGCCGGCCTGTGGAAAAGCAAAAAAAAATGTAAAATGATCCAAATTGAGCAATTAATTATAGAAAAACGTGTAAATGGTGATAAATGGTCCCAAAATGCGAAGAATATGAGGGTAAAATGATGGGTAAATATATATAAAAATGACGCATGTCAGTTATCCATGTGTCTCTTCACTACTGCAAGAGCTTCTTCCGCTTTCTACACATTACAGAGAAGAACGAGACTGAGGGCGGTTTCCCTTTCCTGAGCAGCAACGAGACACCTCCGTCGATGGCGGATGATGAGGTCTAGCTAACGGATGGAAGCGAGCCGAGGAAGGAGAGCAAGGCGTGAGCCGAGGAGCTGCTCCAGATGTAAATTGTTGGCCGCCTGTGTAAGTTTGCAGCCAACAACTCATAATGGATAGATGAGAGAAAGGAGATCAAAAGAATATTAGATGCCATTATTGATAATCTAGTGAAGAAGATGAGAGAGAGGATAGTTTAGAAGAGCTAGATTAGGGCGCGCATATTTAAGCGTTATCACAGATGGTTCGTATACCGAACCATCTCTGATATTAATATCATAGACGGTTCATATAACAAACCGTCTCTGATATGTAACTTATCACAAATGGTTCGTATAACAAACTGTCTCTGATATGTGTATTGTTATAGACGGTTCTATAACAAACTGTCTCTGATAATGACACATCACCGATCCGTGGCGTATCCCCCAGGATTTCGGTCTTACCCGTCTATTCTCTCCACATCGAATGGTAGGCGCCGGTTCCTCCCACCGCTCGGCCCTTATTAATTACTCCCATCTCCCTTTCCACTAGCAGTTATGCGTGAGTTCATCCACTAGTTTCCTGCATCCTCTCCTTGGCGACACTGGCTACCACCGTGAGCTACCTCCTCCGCCTCCTGTTGTGACACCACAATGCACTGCTGCTCCTAGCTAGTTCATCCACTCCTAGCTTGTTTCTTGACGACGCTGACTACCACCATGAGCTAGCGCCTCCGTTGTGACACCATGGTCGACTGCACAACACACTCCTGTCATAAGTGTCGTAAGAATGTCTTGTGCAGTCTCACCATCGTGACACAAAGGTGATGCTACCGCCGCCTCTCCATTGCCGGTAATATCCGACCGCCATCTGATGCCCTCCCCTCTCTTCCTTGATGGCAGGCATCAAGGACATCGTGCAATGCATCCAGCTTCTACTGTCTGCTAGGATCTTTGCTTCTTATATGTTCTTGCTGTGTTAAAGAGTTGGGTTTATTATCTTGTTATGTTGTAACGGTGGATTCTAATCTTAATGGAAATAAAATATGCTGTTATATTTGCCACTATATTTGCTTGTTTTCAAAGGATATAGGTAACATTATTTCTTGAGGTTAGCCAAAAAACAAAAAAAGGTATAGAATGAACTATCACAGACGGATTGTGCTATAAACCATCTATGAGGACTATCACAGACGATTCTATATGCCAACCGTCTGTGATACTCACCAATCACATACGGTTGGTAACTAGAACCGTCTGTAATAGTTTTCTTCACAGACAGTTCTAGTTACAAACCGTATGTGTTGTTTTTACCACAGGCGGCTCACAAAACGTCTGTGATAACCTCCGATTATCACTGACACATAAAATTCAGGCTGTTCAGAAAACCGTCTGTAATGACAGTTCTGAATCGTCTGTGATGACCTTTTTTGTAGTAGTGTCTCGTTGTTATCTCTCCCATGTGGTTAGCTTTGCAAGAGCAGTCATATACTTATGTAGGCATTCTCTAACTCACACTTGTACGCAATGCCACGCACGCGAAATACCCAATACCGCAAAAGACCACACACTACTCTCCACACGAGATCCCGACACCAAACTCCCCCAAAACACACGACACTAGACCCTACACTGGATCCCACATCCCCAAACACCAAACACCAACTCACCTACACACACCTAACACACACAACCAAACACCACATACACACGCACGGCCACACCAGTCGGCCACACACATGCACACAAACACAACACTCAGCCACACACATGCTTGCACCCCTCTCCTTATCCTCTCATTGCTCCTCTCTCTCCCTTTGGGCGATTCGATCATCATCGTCATGGGAGCTCGGGCATGCCACCCCCGTGGGTGCTTAGGCATTCTGCCCCAAGCATGCTGCCGCCCTCAAGGCTACCGCCGGTGGCTCCTCCCCGGATCTCCATGCACCGCTCCTCTACCCCAACTCTGATTCGCTGGCTTAACTCCTCTGGGCTTCAACTAGGGTTCCTATGCACCAGATGTGTCGACCATCGGCCTACTGCTGGTGGCTCTGCCTTGACCTACAACGGCTTCCCTGTTTGTTTCCTAGCTTTGGTGTCATTGATTTGGCTTCTATGGTTCGGCTTAGCCATGGCCGAGCACCATGAATCTGGGGACCTACTTGTTTATCAGGCTATAAATGGAGATGGATAGTGATGAGGTTTGTGGTGGCTGTGACTTTGTTCTCACGTGCTCAGTGATGTGGTCACCCTTCTTTTATCCCTGTCAACAGGGTCGTCTTGTTGTTGTGGTCGGTCGAAGGTGGTCCCGATGGGTGTTAATGGCTCTACTCCTTGTGGTCGTCATCTTCTTCTCCTTCGTCTTCCCCTACATCTTATATTCCTCTCCTCCAGGCTCTCTCTCTTCTTCCCTATCTTGGAGTAGTGGTCATAGATTTGGGTGGTGTGGGAATGGTGCTCGGCTTGTCTCTATTGTTGGCCGGGCAATACAAATGTTGGTTGAGCAATGCAAATGTGGAGTGGGCTTTGCCTTGGCTTTGCTGGCTCTCAACTGGGAAGTGAAATGAAGTGAAGTGAGAAGAGGAGGGACTTGTGTTGCCTTTGCTTATGAAGGGCTGGAGGGTGGCTGGCTTGTCTCTCCTTTGGTTGTGCAAAGACCCGATCGCCCTTGCCTTATCCCCATTGCACTCTTGGCCGACTGTGTAAGGGGGTAAAATCCAGGGACCTTTGGTTCAAGGGGTGATTTCGGCACTATTCTTCGGTTTTTCTACTACAGAAGGTAAGTCGATAAAACTACAGTGGTTGGGCTAAGTTTTCTATCGAATAATAAGACCCACTTCAGTAAGATGTGTCGATTGGCCCCAAGCAGTCTAGGCATCTCGATAAGCACTAACGGATTCAACATTCTAAAGCTGAACAGGTTCGACGATAAAACATTTTATTTCTTTTATTCTCGCTTGAATTGTTTTTATTCTTCACTTTTAAATTACAAAAGAAAAGGTCAGGTTTTGGGTTGGCTTTGTAAGGCTACTATTCGCCGAGCAATGCAAAGAAAAATGCAAGGTTCTAAAATGATACAGATGTAATTTTATTATCTTCTATTTTAATGCAATACTTGAATTTATTTATTTCTAAATGCACAATGAATTCTTGTAATTATTCCAGCGCTGTAATAATTTTATTTGGCTTGCAAGTGCCATGTTTAAGGCCCCGTTTGGCACGGCTCCACTTCACAAGTGGAGCTGTTTTTTTTACTTCACAAGTGGAGCCGGGTGAAGCTACTTTTTTCAGCTCCACCCAAGGAGCTACTTTTGTCTCAGCAGGTTTTAAGGAACTCCTTGGGTGGAGCTATTTTGTTGTACCCCGTTTGGCACAAAACGGCTCCAAACAGCTCCAGGAGCTGGTGGTGGAGCTGTGCCAAACGGGGCCTAAGTTTTTTTTGCAATTCATTGTGTTGTAAATAGTTTATTTGCACTTTAATTACTGTTAATTAAATTTAATTGTACTGTTAACGTTAATTGAGGGTTAGGGTTATTTCGTTGTACTCGGTTCAAAAAAAAAGAGGAGTATTAAGATTTATTTGCACATCGCATAAACCAAAGATCCACATTGTTAGACCAAGGCAATCTAGCAGGTTTTATCGTCAGAAGAGAGTTTCTAGCTGTTCATCATTTCACATAATCATATCTCAGTGCCATAAATAGCGCGACAGTGCGTTCGTACAGAAGGGGGTCGTCTCGCATCGATCGTCGTCGCGCGCATTTATCTTGGTATGCTTTTCGACGTAGGTCAGGTCAGTGATAGCTACAACAGCTCCGAGAGTCCGAGCACAACACGTATGAATGGATTCTTTCCTTTTCACAATCGGAGCTTGTTTTTCCTTATTCAAGCTTGATCTCGACACAATTTGAGAAAGTTTGAAGTTTCAACGCAGATTAACGGCAAGATCGAGCCTGGATAGATGCTGAGAGTTGGACTGTTCGCTCCCTTTGTTTGTACGCTGCTAACAGAAGACAGCTTACAACATTTCTAAATGGAAGAGGAAAGAAATGAAGTTTAGCTTACAGCATTTTTTTTAAAAAAAGAGTAAGCTTTATAAGGGCCTGTTTGGGAGAGCTCCACCACTGAAAATGTGGATCTGGAGCAGCAGCTCCACCGTGGATCTGGGATCCCACCATGGAGTGTTTGGCTTGTACAGCAGCTCCAGATCCACGAAATTGAGGTTTTGGTGGGAATGGCCACTTTTGGTGGGATGGGGTGTGTAACCAGTGGCATTGGTGTGTAATTACCACCCAACTCCACGGTGGAGCACCCCTTGAGGAGCTCCATGAAATCCATGGATCTGGCCCTCAGATCCAGGATTTTGGTGGATCCAGATAGGGGTGGAAAAATAGCTTGAGGCTCGTGGCTCGGCTTGAGCTCGTTACGAGCCGAGCCGGCTCGGCTCGAGCTCGTTAAATTTCGAGCCGACCCAAGCCTCCTTTCTGGCTCGTGAAAAAAACGAGCCGAGCTCGAGCCGCTCGCGAGCCAGCTTACGAGCCATTTGGCTCGCGCCTCCCGTCCGTCTCCCCACTCCTGCAGTCC
This sequence comes from Dendrocalamus latiflorus, assembly GCA_017311315.1. NCBI lineage: Eukaryota > Viridiplantae > Streptophyta > Magnoliopsida > Poales > Poaceae > Dendrocalamus > Dendrocalamus latiflorus. The sequence goes on along the minus strand of CM029651.1, from coordinate 14,338,331 downwards.
TGCCTGCCTCCCCCCAGTCCCCAGATTCCCCACTGCCTTCGCCCTTCGCCTCCTCCCCCACCTCCTCTCCCTCCGTCCTCCACCGTCATGAATCCCCACTGCTTCGCCGGAAATCTCACCTCCCCTCCCATCTCCAATTCCCTCTCCCCATCCCCCTCCGCCGCCACCATGACCCCCACCTCCAGCGCCGCGGCCTCCCCGCTCACCTCCACCAGCTCGGTCTCCGCCTCCTCCCCCACCTCCCCTCCCTCTCCCTCTCCCTCCGCCCGTCCGCCGCCATGACCTCCACTTCAAGCCATTTTGGCTTGAACTGGCTCGTTCAAGCCATTTTGGCTTGAACTGGTCCGTTCAAGCCATTTTGGCTCGTGAGCCGTGCGGTTGCGTGCAATTGATTTCTCTCATTTTCTGGGTGTTGCATGTTTGGTGCGGGAAGTTCCTGTGGACTTTGCGCAGCATCAAATCGCATCTTGGCTTGGCAACTCGGTGAGTATTCATTTGTGAAGATTGGGTTTTGTATCTCCGATTATCTCTCTAGTGATATCCGATTCCCAGTATTCCCTGGATAATTGACATACAGACTGTATGCTATGCTATTTATCTCTGCTGTGCTGCTCTCTGTTATGCTATACTGATAATTGACATACAGACTGTATCTGCTTTTTGGCTCGGTCGGGCTCGCGAGCTGGCTCGAGCCGCCAGTCGAGCCGAGCCAAGCCTCCCGCGTAGCTCGTTTCCAAAACGAGCCGAGCCGAGCCGAGCCGCATCTTTGACTAAGCTCGGCCGAGCCTGGCTCGAGCCGGCTCGGCTCGGCTCGTTTCCAGCCCTAGATTCAGATTTCACGGAGCTGGAGCGTTTGGGTAAAATTTCGTGGAGTGGAGCTGTTTTTCGTGGATCTGGAGCTGGTGGAGCTCTCCCAAACAGGCCCTAAGTACCGAGAAGCTAAAATCCCTCTCCACCAGAAGTATACAAGAACACGTATTTGGAAGAAACCGAGCCCTCCCTAAGGGTGCTCTTAGAGTTTTAGTTTTTAGCTTTTAACTTTTTAATTTAATTTCTTATGGCTTTTGCCTTTTTTGTATTCGTTTGTATTGTTCGTGATGATATAATCTTTTTTCTTTTTCAAAATTTAATTACACTGAAAAAACTAACAACAACTACAATGCAAAAGAGCCTCTATAATATCAAATAAACCAAAATGCTAGAGCTCATAAGATCTAATGAGCACTGCCTCATCCATCTTTTGAATTGATGTTATCCTCTTTAAGATACTGTGTTCTAGCACGGCCTTAGGTAGCACACGGGGCATGAAAACTCGAACTTGTTTTAAGAGAACATAGTGGGTCTGTTTGATATGGCTGCGACTTATGGATTTTGGCTGAAATTTTTGAATTTTAGCTGTTTGCGATAGAGATTACGGAGAGAGAGATACCTGCTTGCAATTTTGGTTGATACAGATATTGGGCTTCTAACGTATACTACAATTAACTTGTAGATCACATCTTGAGAAAATACTCTATTTGAAAGTTAGGTATTGTATCGAAAGTCAAAAGTTGCTTTTAGAAGCCGTTAAAGAACAGGCCCAGTAGTTCGGCCCCAGCTACTTACACACAAAGAAGAGAGGGTGACCAGAGCCAAATGCTCAACACAGCCTCACCGCCCCATTCAAATGCTTTAGGCATGTGTCTAATGAATGTTCCCTAGTTACTTATAATGCACAAGTAAAATATAATCACCAACATATTATTTACATGCGAGCAACATATCTAGTGCTAATATGCTAATGCCAACCAAGGGTGTCAGATCTAGCCCGCGCGGCTTGGATCGAGGCAGGTGGGAAGACTCTATCCATCCCACTTAAATGCTTTTACAAATAACCCTCGGGACAGATTCCTTTCATGAATAAGCCCTCCTAACCTTACCCCTTCGTCACGCTCTCTCGTCGTTCGTTGTTCCTGTTTCCCTAGGGCAGGGTGCCACCCGCACCTAGCTACCACCTAGAGCCACCCTCCCAGCCCCAAGCTACGATGAACCGACGATTGGCAGCACCCTCCTTCCCCATCCCAGCCGTAGCCTCCCGTTTCAATTGAACTTGATTGGAAGAATCCGCATGCTAGTAGCACCAGAAAATTGTTGCAGCAACAGCAGCTTGTGTCGAGCAGCACCAAAATCCTGATACTGTAATAATGCTAGCAATTCATAGAAAAACTAACATGAAAAAACTAATAAATTTTCAATCCACAAACTTTCACTAACAATTTTGTCAATCAACTATCACCTGGGATTCTCGCAATCTGAAGCATAAAAATTCAGATTTCGCTAATCGAAAAAACTAAAGCAACTCACAGTCAAAAGCATACAATTTCACATTTCACAAGTCAATTTCTGAAGCAACTCACATGCACAACCCATAATTATAATAGTTACAACTAAAAAATGCTTAGATTTCACAACTCGAGCACACAAAATGAAATTGCTACATACAATTCACAAAATTCACATGCTCAAAACTCAATTGAAAAATGGTAACAGATTCAAGCTCTGTGTAAAAGGGAGGAAGGAGCGGTGGTGGTCACGTGGTGGTGCTGGATGGGGTGGCAGTCACGGACTCTCAACGCGAGGGGAGAAAGGATGGTGAGGGCCCCCCGTGAGATTTACATCAGCTGGGTCCACCCAAGGTAGCCTTGGAACCGAGGGTGAGGAGGAAGGAGGCTAGCAACCAGGGGTAGGGTGAAGGAGGGACGGTGGCCGAGGGTAGCGAGGAAGCAGGGCAGTGCCTGTGGGTGGGGAGGAAGGAGGACGGTGGACGGGGGCTTCATCCATGCTGGTTCTCGAGCACATTGATCTTCGAGCACATTGGTTCGACCGCAATGGTTCTCGAGACCACCAACAGACGTGGTAGTTCTGTGATTACAATGACAGTAGTTCCGACTAGTGGTAGTACCGCATATTACACTGTGGTAGTTCCGATTTCCCTGAGAGGTACATATACTTCAACAAATTTTGCAAAACACATTTGTAAACTACAGTATCATGTACATAAGGATTATCCATGACTCCCAACAAGTTGCAAAACACATTTGCACACTTTTAGAATCATGACACATAGATTATATATAAGAGCTTCAACCTTTTACAAAACACATTTGCAAATATAAGCCTCATACTACAAACAATGAAAACATGGACTTCAAACACTTGCAAAACACATTTACAATGTATAGTTCCATGTTACAAGGATTCAACACATAAGATACAACTATTTGCAAAACACATTCACAAATACAAGTCTCATGCTAAGGTGAGCTAGAGCAAATGAGGTTGAACTATCAACACCTGATGAGACTCAAGCTATTAGACTAGACAATGACCTATACTAGCAATCCGATCTTCTAACTAAACACCAAGATCGGTAAAAAACTAGGAACACATCTCTAGCTCTAGCTAGTCATACCTTTAATTTGCGCATCCCTTTGAAGCTTGATGACTCACATCTACACTTCAAGTCTGGGTCATCGTCTTTACATGCATCAACACATGATGCATCCTTCACTTGGCCTCCATCAACACATGGTGGGTCTTCATTTGACTTGATGATCAACACATAATCATCTTCTCTTGGACATGCATCATCTCATGATCATCTTGTTCTTCATAGCCTTCAACACATGATGCCATCTTCTATCTTGACTTAATGATCTTCAATTCATAAAATCATCCTAAGTCATCCTCATTTGTGGAACCTAACCTATTCATCTAACTCATGGAAAATGTTAGTCTACAAAACAATTGCTATTAATGACCAAACTTCACCATTAACTCATAATGGGGGACTAGATTCTACAATTTTCACTTTTTGGTAATTCATGATAATCTCAACAAATAATGAGATAAAAATTCATTTGTGAGTATACATCATATACTTATTCAGATATGGTTAAGAATTAACAATTGTCATTATTGAACTAAGGAATAGAACATTTATGGATATGGTTAAGTCTATGATGGCTTATTCAGATCTCTCTTTGTCTTTTTGGGATGAAGCTTTACGTACTACTATTTATTTATTAAATCATTTATCATCTAAGGATGAACAATCACTCCTTATGAGTTGTGTACTAAAAGAAAACCCTCACTTCGCCACTTAGCTGTTTAGGATTGTAATGCACAAATTAGAGTGCCAAATCAAAACCGTACAAAATTACAGCCTAAAAGCACACTAGTAATTTTTATTAGTTATTCTTCGGAATCAAAAGGGTATAGGTTTTATGATCCAGAAAAGAATAAACTTGTGGGAAGTAGGGATACAATATTTTTTAAAAAAGATCAAAACACCCCTCACCGTGCTAAGCAGGCAAGAGTGGAATTATTGGTAACTTCATTAAAAACATTGATGGATACATCTGAAATTAATTTTCACACTGAAGGAGGTTTAGCTCCTGAAAAAATACAAATCAAATTCCCAAAATTAATATATTTAGGAGAAGTGCGAGGAATTTAAATACATCCCAATATCTATATAATTATTATTTGTTCTTAGGGAAGTTTACTCTAAAATTTCAAATTTAGAGGAAGAACCAATGACTTAAAGAAACATTAAAGTACTCACAATCAAAGCTATAAGTGGAAGCAATGCGGGGAGAATTAAACTTGATGAAGAGGAATAAAGTTTGGGAACTTGTTGATCTACCAAATAACCATAAGCCCATAGGTTGTAAATGGACTTTAAAAGGAAATTAAATGCAACGGGTTTAGTGAAAAAATATAAGACTAGGCTTGTTGCTAAAGGCTTTACACAAATGGAAGGTATTGACTTTATGGAAAAAATTTCTCTTGTTGCTAAAATTACTTCAATTCATATTATTAGTACTTTGATGGCTTATTATGATCTTGAACTCCACCAAATGGATGTCAAAACTATTTTTCTTAGTAGTCTTTTGGAAGAGAAAATATACATGAAACAACCAGAAGGTTTTGGAGGGAACAAAAAATGAAAATAAAGTTTGTAAATTGAATAGTTCAATTTATGACCTTAAACAAGCTTCACGTCAACGGTATATTTTATTTGATAAAGCTATCACGTCATATGGTTTTTTTCAATGATTGAAGGTGGTCATTGAGTATATATACAAAAGTTACAATTAAATATTTTACCTATATCAACCCCTCCTCATTCACACTGACATCACTCCCTTTCCTTTGCCTGAATATGCATCGACTCCTATCTACTCCCATGCAAACCAACGCCACTCTTCTCTTTCTGCTCGACCTCTATCCTACGCTAAATAATTCCTAATATGTTTCAAGAATTTATATGACACTAACAAAATTAATTAAGTAATTAAGTACGTGGCATAGTGATTTAAATTGGAATTACCAGTTTTGACGGTACGTGTGAATTTTCAATGCGCTTACGATATTCCTTATTAATCATAAATGTTGTTCTACTAATGTTTTGCATTTTAACGTCACTACCAAAATTTTTTACAATACTCCAACATGCCACAGGATCCTGACAATTAAATATTCACAACGAAATAAATTAATCATATGCACGCTCCTCCTTCCTTTTATTTTCTTTCTCGTCTCTTCTTGCTTTTCTTTCCAGACATCTAACCAAAATTATACTATTTTTTCTCTAACTATAATTTATACGGATGCTAGTTATACTATTCTTTACACTAAACAAATTATTTACTTACTACAAAAATATAGATTAAAATATTAAAAAAATTACCTTACAGACGAGTCGCTCATCCTCCCTCTCCCTCTCCCGCTCCTCTTCTCCTCTCCTCTTTTTTTCTTTCTTTCCTCTCCTCTCCACTCTTCTCTTTGTTCTTGCGCTTGACCAGTAGTCATTCGGGTGCTCGGGTGCGCAACTTATATAGCCCATCCAGTCACTGAATGGTTGTGCGACAGAATTTATCGTCCAACCGTTCGGCTATTGTATTATGTGGCCCAACGGTTGGGCTACTACCTGCTTGTTGCTCGGCCATTGGGCGACAGGGGCCAGTCTCCTAACGCTTGGACGATAGGGACAACATTTATCGTCCAACCATTCGGCTACTGTATTTATGTGGCCCAACGGTTGGGTGACTACCTGCTTGTCGTTCGGCCATTTGGCGACATGGGCCAGTCACCTAACGCTTGGACGACAGGGGCCAGTTGCCTAACGCTTGGACGACAGGGATTATTTATTAAAAAATAAAAATGAATGTATAATTTTTTATTTCTGAATAAAAATAATTATTTAAGAAAATTCTTGATTCTCTTCCAAAAAAATTGTCCCCTTTAAATGACCATTTGCCCTCTGGTATGCCCGTTTGTTGCACTGTTCCACATCAACTCCATACATGCAAGTTCATACATCCTAGATCTACACCTCCATTGCTGCTATGGACAATGGCAATGGCATCATAGAGTTCGATGAGCAAATTTGCAAAATAGTCATAAAATGGCAAAATATGCATTCCGTGTTGGGCGTGGCAAAAAACAAGTTACATTTTGTGCAGTGGCAAATAGTAAAATTCCACTATTTGAAGTGGCAAATATCTAAAAATTCCTAATCATGTAATCCCTTATGAATTGAGTAATAATGCCACTGGCAGATCTAGGCTATTTTAGTGGGGCTTAAGATCTCGTAGAATAAAAAAAATGTGTACATGAACCCTTGTGTTTTACGAAGAGTCCTTTCCATTTTTAAGCTTCTAAGGCAACGCTGTGAACACGAGAATTTTATAATATTCTTGTGAAAATATATTGTTTTCTATGGAACTCTTATATTCCAAACAGACTTAAAAAAGATGAGCCCTACAAGAAATTCGGTGAAGGAAGGAGCTTAAAGTTAGAGCACAGCGAATATACTCACTCGTGTAAAAAAACTATTATTTTGAATATTGACGTAGTCTTTAAAACACAACTTTAACCACTAATTTTTATTATAATATATTTATACAACCTAATAAAATTATAATAGTATAAAAATACTTTTTGAGAAAATCTACGCAAATGATTTTCATGTGTCAAATTTAAATATTTATAACTATATTGATAGACAAAATTTAAAATTTTAATTACTCGTATTCCAAATCTACGTGTTTTTTTAGTTGAGTAATTCGATGTTTTTAATATCTGTGCTGTACTAAGAAAAGGCTGCACCAATCGGGTCGCACACATGGATAGGATCTTGCATGTACGCGCCGATTTTCTCTCGTCATATCTAATAACTATGTATCAACAGGGCCTCGCCAAAAAAGAATCAAAAGGGTAGAGGGTAGCATCTCATTTCAATGCCTAGGCGCTAATGCCCATTAAAAAAGATTGATTAGGCGCCAATAATGTACTTACTTCCTCGTTAACAGTGATCAGAGCTATACCTAGTAGCTACCTATCAAATATATAGGGGCAACAGCACATTTCTGTTGGAGGCTATATTTAACAAGCTTCTATGAACCAATTATTTCTTTCTCAGAGGATGACACTGACAGGTTAGAGCAAGTTTAATAGTACAGATAACTGCTACCTCCAATACATTTCCATGTCATCAAAAGATAATGATGCAGCTAACTCATACAATAAGCTGGCTATAAGTTGTCTCCACAAGAGCTCTCAATCATTTAATACATACATGGGTATTGATAATTTAATACATGCATGGGTATAGCAGTTAGTTCTATTGGTACATGCATGGATAACGCCTCTTTTCCTGTGCTATAGCCTGACTCTTGCATGGGAGCCGGCTTGGCTCTCTCTCTCCTTTTCTCTCCCCTCCACATAGGACTATGCTGATATGAATTCCCTTGTAGCTAGTACAGTCAGCCTTATTAAACTTGCTCTTAGTGAACTAAACTATTCTTGATTCTTTCAAAAACATAAACTTATTCTTCATTATACTCAGAGATGTGCTGTTGAGCAGTATCCATTAATGTAACTACAAAATATTGAAAACCACATTTGGCGGCAGTACTTTTTTAGGGGTATCGGTAGTGCTTGATTAATTGTTTGGTGTAACTAGCCTAGAGTAGAGTTCTTATTATTTTTAGTACACTGATTTATTCAAAAAGGACATGAGAGAAAAACACACACGATGCGCTGGCTAATTGGAAAAGTTCATATGCTTTGTGTTGCAAAAAGATGAGAATTCATATATGCTGGCATGGTAGTTGTTCTGTTCTGGCCCTATGTGTGTTCTAGTGCTTTGCTTCGTCATATTGGCACTTTTTTCTCATCTGTGCATGTTACCAAACAGAGACACAACAAAATTGATTAGAATGTTTACTGGACAAGAGACTGCATATAGTATCATCATACTGGACATAACTTGTAAAATTAGTGCCTTTCAGTTCAACTTCATAGTGACAAAGCTGACTTTATTATATGATTAAGGTATGTTAAAGTCTTGAGGATGGAAATAAGTAGGCCATGGAGTTGCAACTGTGAGGACTTTCAGCAATTCTCCACATCATTCCAGCCCAAGAACGTTAAGAACTTCAACAGGGTCAAGATTGAAACCCAACAATTTTGTAGGAAATAGAAAGGTGATGCATAACTTGTCCTGGTTTGGTCTTAACGTGAAAGAGTTTCTAGTGGGAGCAAAAAGGATAGGGCACCATACAGTGACTACCACCAAGTGGTGTCTTATCTAGTGATTTTGCTTGCTGCTTTAGTGTAGGCCCAAGGACAAAAGCTAGGTCAAGTAGATTAGAATCAATGGGTACTGATGTCTAATGCTAACAAAAAGCCATGAACAAAAAAGTAAGAAAATAAAACAAGCAAGCATCACATGATCTGGAAGTAGGGGCAATCATATAACATTAAGCCCATGAACAACCTACCACAACAATCCACTCCATGCTATTAAGATGCCATGAAAAGGTAAATTTGACTAAAAGGGCACAGTAGTAAATAGTTTTTGGACAAAACAAGCCGCTAGCCAAATCTTGGAGCAACTATGCAGATGCATATGCATTATTACCTGTCAGTGGTAGATATGCCTGCATGTCATGTCGAAGGATGAGCAAAGAAAGCTTAAAGTGTTAATCCAGTAAGTCAAAGATGGAGACATAGTGTCACCACCATGACCCACAGATCATCCGAGCACCCAGTAAAAAAACACTCATTTATCATAATGTCATATTTTGATAAGAGTAATTATTAATGCTTGCTAATATATAGTATTAATTGTCATAGTCAGTGTACATTGTTCTTGTTTACATAAATTGTCCTAATCGGTGTACACGGCAATCCACTGGATGAGATAGCTACCTGAATTAATGCAGTAGATGTTACCATTGCTGTCACTGCCAATAGTATCAGTATTTTCTTTTTCCCCCCAATGACACATAATTAGGGTTTGGCAACCAAATGAGAGTTTCACAATACTGACTTGACATCGATGCAGAAAAATTAGGGTCAGAAAAAGGAATAACTATGTTTCATTTACATCATATGATAGATGAAATGAGACCTGCTGCCTACAGAGCTTTAGTTCACGTAGCACCCAGAACCGTGACTAGAGAGTGTAAATAGAAACCTACAAAAAATACCCATCTTTTACAATCTTTGTTATGAACCTTAGTTCATAGGGGGTAAACACCATGAAGAGGATGGCGTCGACGTAGGAGAGAGAGACTATAGATGAAGAAGTAGGGCTGAAAACGAAAACGGTAATTCTCGGTTACCGAAAATCGTTTTCGAAAAATTACCGATTTTCCCCCCTAAACGGAAACGGTGACGGTAACCGATAAAACGGAAACGAAAACGGTAAAAATATCCGATAACGAAAACGAAAACGATTTAGCTCTCTTCCGATCGTTTTCGAAAAATACCGTATATAATCGGTAATTACCGTCGGTAATTACCGATCAGTGAGCTGTGAGCACCCCAGGCCCAGGCGGCCAGGCCCATTAGTCTCCCCAATCCGGCAATCCCCAATCCGTCTCGGCGTCTCTCCAGACGACCAGACCTCCTCCACCCATCCGCATCCGGCATCTCCAGCCGCCGCCGCCTCCATCCCCACGCACGCCTGACGCCTCCATCCGGCCATCACAGATCCACACACATCACAGATCAACAATACTGCTAAATTTAAACAAAGAGATCAACAATTTGACAGATAACAAAATTAGCATTCACAATCTCATCGACATATATAACATTCACTCCAATTCACAGTAATCCAGTAGCAGTAGCAGGGGAAGCAGAGGGGAGGCTGTCGGTGGAGAAGAAGAAGCAGGCGGCGGCGCTCATTGTAGAGGAAGAAGCCGGAGTCGGTGAAGAAGTTGCTGTCGGAGATCGCCGGCGTCGGTGGCGACGGAGCAGTAGAGGCAGTGGTGGGGTGAAGCACCAGCGAAGAGGAGAACTGGAGAGGGAGGATGCGGTTGCCGGAGAAGGGGATCTGGCGGTGGAGAAGAGAGTGGTGTGGTGGAGCAGAGCAAGAAGGCGGCGGCCGAACTCAGGTGAGCGGCGGCGCAGAGATGGAGGAGCGGCGGCACCGGAGGTGGAGAAGAAAGGGAGAGGAAGGCGGCCGAGGTGCGCGGTAAGGAGGAGAGCCGGGAAGAGGTGGCGAGGTGGAGACAGGAGGTGCTGTGGAGAGCGGCAAAGGAAGAGGAGAGAAGTGGTGCGCCAGAGGGAGAGCAAGGCGGCGGCCGGTGGAGGAGAGCAGAGAAGGGAGGAGAAGCGGTGAGGCGGCCGGAAAGGAGAGCGACTGAGGGAGAGCAGCGGGGACAGGCAGAGGCAGCCCAGCGCTCGCCGGCGCCGGAGAAGAGGAAGGGGGAGGAGAGAGCAAAGGGGATGAGAAACTGAAAGTGATTTGACCTCCTACCGATCGTTTCCGACCGTTTTCAGCCCTATGAAGAAGACTTTGTTATTTCTCTGTTTGATTCCAATAGCATGCGGTAGCCCTCTTATATAGATAGGCTCCCCTAACAGATAGAATCTAGTCTCAATCGTATCTCTAACAAATATAGAAATTAATATTATATCCCAAATCATATATCTAACAAAAGGAAACTAGTCTCTAACTCAAATAGAGATTAGAAACTAATCTCTACTTCCTAATAATGAACCGGCTAGACCCAAGGCCCACACCCATGACATTACACCCCTCCTGGACATGCAGCTCGTCCTCGAGCTGCTAGGCGGTGGCCATGGTTGCAGATCCATGTCGACGAAGTGTAGTTCTTTCGGCTAAACGACGCCGGCAAAAAAAATAATATTTTTTCCCTTTTCTTTTTTAATTTTCTTCTTCTTTTCTTCTTTTTTTTCTTTCCTTCACCAGCTCCTCGTTCCTATTAAAGACTCTGCGCGGAAGGAACTGTTTCACGACAAAAGCAGAGGCGGCGCTGGTAGAGGTCCCCGGTCGGCATCGGCTCCGGTTCCTCGCCGGCGACGGCTCCTGCTCCCGCTCCCGGTGGTCGGCAGCCGGTGGAGAGCTGTAACATCCTGACTTTCAGAGCCTTTTGAAGCTTTCGAAATAAAATTCACCATTTGAATTTTTCTGGAATTAATTAAAGCTTAAATGAAATCTTTATGAATTAAAAGGATTTAATATGATTAAGTTAAACATTAAAATGTGCCAAAAGTATTTTATTTGAGTTCCTTGAGTCTCAAGGGATTTTCTGGATTTTTCTGGGATTTTTCTGGATTTATTTGCTATTTTCTAGAGCTCAAAATGATTTGTTTGAATTTCTGGAAAAAGAAAAAGAAAAACCAGTCAGTCGAGCCGCAACCGCTTCCGCCCCCATCGCGTGTCAGCCATCCAGAACCCCGCCCCCGCATCGCAGCCGCCCGCTTTTAGCAAGTCGTACTCGTATACGAGTGGGACTCTCAGGTCGTATCCCACTCGGACTCGTACTCGTGGCCGACCAGGACACCTCTACGACCGGGTATAAAAGGGCCCGAACCCCTGGTGTCTCCCTCGTCCCAAGTCAAGCCTCACCTCCGAGTTGAGCCGCAAACCGAAGTCGTGCCGGCCGCTTCTGTGGTCGTGCGCCTCGCCAAAGCCGTGGTCGTACGCGTAGCCGCTGCCGTGGTCGTGCCGGAGCCCGAGGTCGTGTCGTCCTCGCCGTCGTTTTGCCTTCGCCGATCCGCCGTCGCCGGTGAGTCCCGCCACCGTCCCTAGTCACCGCCGACCAGATCCCACCGCCATCCGTGGTCGTAGATCCGTGTGTCGTAGATCCGTGTGGTCGTAAGGTTCTACGACTACGTTGTAGAGCCTTAGTCGTAAGTCATAAAGCCACCGGTAAGTTCGATCATGTGGTCGTAAACGACTTCATGGTCGTAAGTCTGCCTGAGTAGTCGTAGCCGCTGTGCAGCGTAGCCGCCCGTGTGGTCGTAGTCGTAGATTGCTCTGTGTGGTCGAAGTAGTAGGTTCGACTACGTAGTCGTAATCTCGACTGAGTGATCGTAGTCATGTGCTCGACTACGTGGTCGTAAGACCTGTAGCAGCTCTCGGTTTCAGTCGCTCAATTCAACGTGGTCGTTAGCTTCTGCGTAGTCGAAAGTCTTCTACGTAGTCGTAAGTCTTCTGCGTAGTCGTAAGTCTTCTGCGTAGTCGAAAGTCTTCTGCGTAGTCGAAAGTCTTCTATGTAGTAGTCGTAAGCCATTCTCTGTGGTCGTAAACGGTAACGTGATCGTAAAAGACTTCATGGTCGTAATTTCGACCGTGGTCGTGAGCGACTACGTGGTCGTAAGCTCCATCCGAGTGGTCGTAAATAACCGGGTACTCGTCAGCTGTGGTCGCAGGCCCGACTACGTGGTCGTAACCCCTATTGATCGTGTTTGCTGTGGTCGTAACCCTCCCGACCGCGATAGCCGTGGTCGTAACTCCCTCTCCGACCACGTTGGTTTCCGAAGACAATCTTTTTCTCTGATTTAAAACTTCCTAGAGCCGGTTCTCCCTCGTCCTAGCTCCGATTGACCCGATTCTTTTTCCTAAATTCATATAAAATTGAGCTCTATCTTTTGGTTCAAGTTTGAGAATATGCAAATCCGGACTCTCCTGTGTATTCTGCACTAGTCCAGGATCACGCTAGTGCACACAGTATTAACAAAGATGAAATATCGAACATATCACCATTTACTAAGAAAAGACTCAAATATTATTAATAATTATCAGAGTGCGACCTTATGGCCAAGCTTACAATAGACTAGCCCGAAGGGCTTAACAAAAACTAGCAGCGGAAATCCAAAAGGAAGCGCAGCAGCCAATCGACACGCCCACAGGCTATCGAGTGGAGAACGAAGCCTAATCCGCGAAGACGTCGAAGTACTCTCCTTCTGGAACCTCCTGCTGGTGATACTCTTCCTCCTCAACTGAGCAACAGGGGCATAAAGCCGTGAGTACATTGGTACTCAGCAAGTCGTTTGTAACAAATGAATGCAATATAGTGTGCAGGGCTTAACAATGGATAGCTGAAAGGTTAACTTTGCATAAAGCAACGATTTAAAGTAAATACAATAAATAGATTGAAAAGCGACTTTAACAAAAGACATTAAATAAATAATCAAAGGAATTGAATATAACCACAAGTGAACTGACTATTCACTTCCCAGCTCAACCCAACCAGATTTCATAAAGACTCTACCCCTCGTGTGAAATCACCGAGCATTGTCCATGACCGAGGACACGGCTATTCGAATAGTTTTACCCTCTGCAGAGGTTGCACAACTGTACCCACACGATGTGATTAGCCTCGCGCTAAGGAAATCACAACAAGGCCTTTACAATGATCCGTCTCCACCTGATCCCACTCGCTAAGGTTTCGCCGTCGAGTAGGGTAACCCCCTAGTCGATAATTGCCCCCTCTTGCGCCACAACAACATCGGTAGTAAAACCAAAGTGGAGACTTCACAAATTATTATGCCAGGTCTATCCCATACTAGACATGTGGTTTGCACGATTAAGCTCAGATCAATGGCGCACAAAGTTAAGTCCTTAAGAATTACCCAGGCGAAACATCCACATCCCAATGTGCAACTTGCACCCCCTTTACTGCACGATCAATCGCCCAAGTGAAAATCAATTTTGTACAACCAACACCAATGACACTACCCATGCCATGGCAACAAGTTTTATAATCGTGGTTAACCACCACATTCAAGTATATCATTAAGTCAAGATTAATTAACCACATGTGATGATGAACCCTTTCGCAAAATAAGCAAGGCTAAGCATTCTAATCGTACCAACCCAATGTGACAAATAACATAGCATCACTAATTAAATTCCCGACCTAAGTTGACAATGGCATCAAGGTATTCCAACATATCAAGGAGGGAAATAACCAATTGGGACGATAACTACCAATACAAGGGTTTGACTAAAAATAGCGATGCAAGATAATTTAAAACAAAATAATTAAATAATAGATTGCAAACTGGGTTCAACATGATCAAAGGACACGACTTGACTTGGCCTTGCTCAGTTGACAGCTCTTGATCTTTAAATCCAACTTCCGCTCCTTCGAACGCGTGATCTAACGAGAGAGAACGCAAATCGAAACACAAAATAAAATCAAATAAAATTCAAATGAACTCAAAAAATTCTCAAACTTGAACCAAAAGATAGAGCTCAATTTTAGATGAATTTAGGAAAAAGAATCGGGTCAATCGGAGCTAGGACGAGGGAGAACCGGCTCTGGGAAGTTTTAAATCGGAGAAAAAGATTGTCTTCGGAAACCAACGTGGTCGGAGAGGGAGTTACGACCACGGCTATCGCGGTCGGGACGGTTACGACCACGGCAAACACGATCAATAGGGGTTACGACCACGTAGTCGGGCCTGCGACCACAGCTGACGAGTACCCGGTTATTTACGACCACTCGGATGGAGCTTACGACCACGTAGTCGCTCACGACCACGGTCGAAATTACGACCATGAAGTCTTTTACGATCACGTTACCGTTTACGACCACAGAGAATGGCTTACGACTACTACGTAGAAGACTTTCGACTACGCAGAAGACTTTCGACTACGCAGAAGACTTACGACTACGCAGGAGACTTACGACTACGTAGAAGACTTTCGACTACGCAGAAGCTAACGACCACGTTGAATTGAGCGACTGAAACCGAGAGCTGCTACAGGTCTTACAACCACGTAGTCGAGCACATGACTACGATCACTCAGTCGAGATTACGACTACGTAGTCGAACCTACTACTTCGACCACACAGAGCAATCTACGACTACGACCACACGGGCGGCTACGACTGCACAGCGGCTACGACTACTCAGGCAGACTTACGACCATGAAGTCGTTTACGACCACATGATCGAACTTACCGGTGGCTTTACGACTTACGACTAAGGCTCTACAACGTAGTCGTAGAACCTTACGACCACACGGATCTACGACACACGGATCTACGACCACGGATGGCGGCGGGATCTGGTCGGCAGTGACTAGGGACGGTGGCGGGACTCACCGGCGACGGCGGATCGGCGAAGGCGAAACGACGACGAGGACAACACGACCTCGGGCTCCGGCACGACCACGGCAGCGGCAACGCGTACGACCACGGCTTTGGCGAGGCGCACGACCACAGCGGCGGCCGGCACGACTTCGGTTTGCGGCTCAACTCGGAGGCGAGGCTTGACATGGGACGAGGGAGACACCAGGGGTTCGGGCCCTTTTATACCCGGTCGTAGAGGTGTCCTGGTCGGCCA
The DNA here is from genome assembly GCA_017311315.1 of Dendrocalamus latiflorus. Classification (NCBI taxonomy): domain Eukaryota; kingdom Viridiplantae; phylum Streptophyta; class Magnoliopsida; order Poales; family Poaceae; genus Dendrocalamus; species Dendrocalamus latiflorus. Next base: position 14,322,665 of record CM029651.1, on the reverse strand, counting down.
CGAGTACGAGTCCGGGTGGGATACGACCTGAGAGTCCCACTCGTATACGAGTACGACTTGCTAAAAGCGGGCGGCTGCGATGCGGGGGCGGGGTTCTGGATGGCTGACACGCGGCGGGGGCAGAAGCGGTTGCGGCTCGACCGACTGGTTTTTCTTTTTCTTTTTCCAGAAATTCAAACAAATCATTTTGAGCTCTAGAAAATAGCAAATAAATCCAGAAAAATCCCAGAAAAATCCAGAAAATCCCTTGAGACTCAAGGAACTCAAATAAAATACTTTTGGCACATTTTAATGTTTAACTTAATCATATTAAATCCTTTTAATTTATAAAGATTTCATTTAAGCTTTAATTAATTCCAGAAAAATTCAAATGGTGAATTTTATTTCGAAAGCTTCAAAAGGCTCTGAAAGTCAGGATGTTACAAGAGCGTCCAGAGTCGACAGCCAACGTGCGGCCAGGTGATGGCGGCTCCGATCGATGCGGTGTTGGTGGAAGATCGGCGGATCGAGACGACGCCAGTGGGAGATCTGTGGATCGAGGCATCGATGAAAGACCTCCGGCACCGGTGTGGAAGACAAGCGGCCCGGATAGAAGCCACCTGGTGGAGATTCAGCAAACGCCGGCGGGGTCCTGCAGCGGATGGAGACGGCCGGCCAGATCCAAGCGGAACAAGGCAGGTGGGATCCCGATCTCACCGATTCGAGTCATGGCCACGGAGACAGCGGCGCCAGGAGAGGCAACTCGGCGGTGTAGAATGCCAGATCCGGTGGCGGCCACCATGGGATGGTCTATCGCGGCTGCGATTCACGACAATGGCGGTGGAATCCCGCGGTGCTGACGACTGGCGATCGAGGACGGTGACGGCGACGGTTGTGGATCCAGGCATCATTGGCTGCGTAGATCGGCGGAAGGAAGTAGGCGACATACGAGCGCAACGGTGTCGATCTCGACGAAGGGGACAAGCTCCCGGAGGCAGACGACGACCTTGGGGCGCACGGCGTCGAGGCTACCAGGAGCAGCGCTGCCGCCGACGGCGGCCGAGGAGGATCCCGACGAGGTCTTTCGGTGGGCGAATGGCGATGGCCGGCTCTCGCGGTCTGAGTTCGCCACGCTGTTCGAGAGCCTGGGGCACGCGACTCTCCTAATTCATGACCATCTTTTCCAGGATGGCATGTATATTGAGGAAGACATCCGCCATCTCTTTGTTGATGCTGGACATCTTATTAGCGTTAGCTTTTATTGTGGCCAATGACTTGGCAGCAGGAACCATAGTAGTAGAAGTCGTGGAAAGGGATCAACCTGGCTCTGATACCAAGTTGTCATGAACCTTAGTTCATAGGAGGTAAACACCACCAAGAGGATGGCCGAATGGTGTCAGCGTAGAAGGAGAGAGAGACTATAGATGAGGAAGACTTTGTTATTTCTCTGCTTGATTCCAATAGTATGTGGTAGCCCTCTTATATAGATGGGCTCCCCCTAACAGATAGAATCTAGTCTCAATCATATCTCTAACAAATATAGAAACTAATATCATATTCCTAATCATATCTTTAACAAAAGGAAACTAGTCTCTAACTCAAATAGAGATTAGAAAATAATCTCTACTTCCTAATAATGAACCGGTTGGGCCTAAGGCCCACACCCATGACAACCTTATTCCAAAGAGAATTCAAGATACTTTACTTAATACTAGTTTAAAGCTATGCAAAGGTGTGAATATCAGAGACTAAACACCTATGTTGACACCAATTTTGTCTGATATTTTTACGGCACGTTACTTTCCAAGATTTTTTGCGTACCGTACATATTACATTTGAGTGGCGAATTTTTATGGTATGTTTGTGGTGCGAGTGAAAGTCTCGTGTCAAATTTTCAGCTTATTCGGAGCACATATGCTCACTCGAATAGGATAATACGGCTGGATGACGTACGCAAAGCACAAGTCCAGCTTCCCGGATTTTTTGTGTGTGCTACATATTACAATCGAGTGGCGAATTTTTATGGCATGTTTGTGGTGCAAGTAAAAATCTCATGTTTAATTTTTAGCTCATTCGGAGCACATATGCTCACTCGAATAGGATAATACGGCTGGATGACGTTCGCAAAGCACAAGTCCACCTTCCAGAATTTTTTGTGTGTGCTCAATATTACAATCGAGTGGCGAATTTTTATGGCATGTTTGTGGTGCTAGTGAAAGTCTCGTGTTTAATTTTTAGCTCATTCGGAGAACATATGCTCACTTATATAAATTGATATTGCCGGACGGCGTACACAAAAGCAATACTAGAGAAAAGAAAATTATAGAGAAAAGAGGTATTTTGCCTTAAAAAAATGTATAGCGACCCCGGTCAGCGTAAACGCGCATATAAAATGGTTGGCATGCATTATTAATTAGCTAGTTGATTAACTTCCATAAAATAAAAAGTTAATTGATTAATCAATGCACATGATAAAAAAAGTGGCGCACGACTGCATGCATGCAAGAATTAAACCTCTTCTCAAGAAAAAAATATTTTGGCCCCACTGTACAGCCACTGTATACATAGAAATGCAAAGAAGATGGAAGCCATGAATTGGGAGCTTCAACTACCCATCATGTGCATGCATGCATGAATTAGGAGCCCACGTCCAGCACGTTTGCATGCTTGTGAGGCTTTGGTAGCAATAGCAAAAAAAATTAGGAAAAGAAAATCAAAGTGGGAAGTTACTATAACTTCTCTTCTTGAACCACCCCTCATCCTTGCCCTTTTGGAGGAGAAAAGGGAGGAAACGCTGGCCATTTGGAGAAAAAAAGGAAGCATACACAAACACTAGAGAGGAGAAACTATAGAGGAATAGAGAGAGCTTTTAGAGAGGGAGGGCTACACAAGCAAAGGTGAAATTCTTGCTCTTCTTCTTCTCTCTCTCTCTCTTTTGCCCTTAGGTTCGGCCATTGCGGTACGAATCAAGGTGCTTCATTGTTTTTGTTGTGGTTACAGACCAAACAGAGAGAGAGAGAGTGTGGTAGTGGAGAGTTGAGTAAATGAATGGCTTAGGCCTCTTCCCCATGGCCTATGTCTTACATATATACATCCACATGAGGAGTGCCTTTACAATTATATCCTTACACATGAGTACTTCCCTCAGGGGTACCTATGTCACTATACATGTCCCATTCTGGGCCTTACACTCCCTTAACAGGCCTGCTGGGCTTAGGTGGGGCCCACCCCTACAACAGGAGCCTCTCATGGTGAAGGGCTTCACGGGCCGAAGCCATGTTGCCGGGCCCTTTGGCCCCCTCTGTCCCTGCGGCCTGTGAGCTTTTTCAACATGCTTGTCGAAGGCTGCGTCACCCACAGAGTCCTGCCGTGGCGGGGTCGGGTCCGTCGTCCGGAGTGGAGATGTTGGCGGAGTCAAACGCGTCGGCATAGGAGACGGAGCGGGTCGTAAGTCCTCGCGCGTGTGTGCGTCCCCAGCGTCGAGCGCCCTTGACAACAAGCGACTGCCAGCCTACCCAGCGGGGCTTGGTTGACACGGCGCGAGACTTGAGGGGGGCGCGGTGATGCCATGTGGCGACGTTCCTTCTCCCGGCGTGGATCTTGGAGCATCGTGGTGGTGCGATGCTGCAACGTTGGACTGTCGCCGGTTGGACTTCCGCTGGCTGGACTTCTGCCGGTTGGACTTTCACCGGATGGACTTCCGCCGGCTGGACTTCTGCCGGTTTGACTTTCGCTGGATTGACTTCCGCCGGATGGACTTCCGCCGGCTGGACTTCTGTCGGTTGGACTTTCGCCGGATGGACTTCCGCCAGCTGGGCTTTGCCGGTTGAACTTTCGCCGGATGGACTTCCGCCGGCTGGACTTCTGTCGGTTGGTTTTCCCATTGATGGGGTATATATAGCGTGCTGGTGTAACATTGTACCTACATTGTGTGCTCGAATAGGAGCTGCTCCCCTAAAATGGGCCTCTTCAGTGCATCCACATTCCATGGCGGCACCACGCGGCTCGGGGAATGTTGATGTACTGATGGAGGCCTATTTTTCTCGGGAGCCTGGTTATCGTCTGTTAACGGCAACTGCCCACACTTGCTGTGCTCGCGCCGCATTTCTGCATACTACGGCAAGGTTTGCCCTGTTCTCTTAGACAGGCTCACCTTCAGTCGGGGCTTGTGATCAAGCCCGCCTTTCGAGACAATATTGATGGACTGAAGGTGGCCTGTTTATGAGAATAAGCCAAAACTTGGCGTGATATAACCTGCGCCAGTGCGGTGTGTGGGGAATGTCGTCGGATGTGCCGTCCCGCCGAGACGGTGCCTACAAGGATAGTAGCCGCGGAGAGCAGGCGTTTGCAGGGTGGTCCGGGGATGCTATGTGCGTGGGGGTAAGCGCGCCAGCGCTTCGTCCCTGGTGGCAGCGGAGCTGGCGCCTAGTCGAAGTAGCGACGCCATCCCTGGGGTGAGCGCGACCCTGCGGTAGTGCGCCTTAATGGCTCCGGGAGTCGCGCCGACCCCTGGGCTGGCACAAGCAGGCTGCTATATCCGTACACGCTTGTCCATTCGAGATGCACACGCGGCGGGCCATGCTTGGCGTGTTGACAGGCCGTCAGGGGTCAAGCCCCTTCCCCAAAAGGGCGGGGCACGTGGCGCGGCGCTGTAGGCGCGCCGCACGCTGGTTGCTCGCCTTCCAACGCGCATGACCGGCTGCTAGCAGTTGCGCTTCTTGCCGGTCTTCGGTTGCGTATGTCGCACAGATTGGCGGTTGTCCCTTCGGACAGGTGTGGCCAGGTTCGGGGGGTGGGTGACCCTGTTTGGGCTATCGCGGTTTAGGGTCCGAAGAGCCGCGCCGACGCGCGCCGCAGGCCATGTCGGGTCGCGCGACCTGCGTTAATTCCTTGCGCTGACCGACACGCGGTGGGACGCTAGTGACGCGTCATGTGGCGACAGGACTCTGTACGACCACGGTCGCATGCTGGCTACGTGCACCGCCGCGACGCTTCGGCTTCGCGCGTGGGGAGGTGAGCGGTTGTCGCTCGTCATTTGCGCTTACCCACGGTGGGAGGCGGGGGGCCTTTAAGTACCCTCCGCGGCGTTGTGCCTACGCCTCCTTGCGCTTTCTGGTTGTTCACGTTGCTCTCCGCATTCGCTCGCCCTGTTCCCGCGCTCCTTTTTCGCCGCCGAGTTCCTCGTGGGTGCTGATGGCGACTTGCGACGAGCATACCCAGGTGAGCGGCTACGCCATCCGCAGGCGGTCCTCGCCGCTCGAGGTGAAATACACGCTGGAGGAGCGCGATCCGGCGGCGGCAGACAAGTAGTAGGCGGTGAAGAAGAGTCAGGGTCCGTACTCCGACGAGTTGGGCCGCACACTCGTGATGGAGGACACGATCCGGTCACTGCTGCGAGAGGGGAAGCTATCGGACCGCCACGCGGTGTGGTTGCCCGTCGATGATGAGACGGAGCCGCGCCCGAAGAAGTCAGAGGCGATTGTCTTCGTCGCCTACTTCGAAGCCGGACTTCGCATTCCGTCTGCAGCAATTGTTGGGGCCGTGCTGCGGACCTTCAAGTTGGAGTTGTCACAATTGACTCCGAACGCGGTGGCTCGCCTCGCCGTGTACAGCTGGGCCCTACGCTCGGAGGGGTGTTGGCCCAGTGCTTCCCTGTTCGCGTATCTGCATGAGGCCCGGTGCCAACCGAAGGAGCAGAAGGATGGTACGCTGTCGAAATTTGGCAGCGTCAACTTCGTCCTGCGGACATCATGTGGGAAGCTCTTTCCCGCGAACGCGACCCGAGGGAAGTGGGAGGTCAACTGGGCGCGGCGATGGTTCTACCATTGTGTGACGAGTGGCAGCGGCCTCGAGTGCGCAGGCGGGCCGATTACATTCAAGACCACCCCCGGCTTAACGCTCGACCAGGAAGATAAGCTGAGGGCGCGAAGACTTGTGGGGGTCGCCGCCCGTTTCAATATGCGCGACCTCGCCGAGGAGTATATGATGCTCGGTGCGACGCCGCTTTCCCAGGGTTGGCGCTTCACAGCCGGTGAACGTCGGGATGACAACGTTCGCCCGTCCGTCTGCTCGCTGCCCGTGCCGACTGGCCTTCGTAAGTCTCAACCACGTCTTCCTCTTCGTTCGTACGTATTGCATTGTGTAAATGTGCTGTCCGGGGTAGGGACTCGCCTTGAGGACGCAGAGCGCGCCGCGCGCGTGTTCCTCGAGCCATACACCGGCAGAGAGCACGGGCAGCGCGCAGCTACGACTGCGAAGGCCGGATTGGGGCGAATAAACCGTGTGTGCGAGGCCTTAGGGCTTCCTGTGCCGGATCGCCCCCCTCCGGACCAGCAGCATGAGGATGACGGTGCCTTTAAGACGAAGGCGCCATCCCACAAGAGGACCCGGAGCACTGCGACCACGCCCCGTACGGCGATTGCCGCTGTTCCTGCCAGCGCGGCGAGCCCGGAGTCGGGTTCGGCGAAGTATGCAGATTCAGATTTAGAGGGCGCGGGTACTGAGGGCGAAGGCGCCGGCGGCGGAGGGCGCGCCGCGGAGGTCTCGCTGCCCGCGACTGACGCCGAGGTGTTGGTGCCGGCTGGCGGCGCCAGTGCGAAGTCCTCTCTCCGGCCATGGCTGTGGTGGGGCTGCCCTTCGCGGGAGTGTGTGGAGCGCAGCCTTTGCTAACAGCGGCGGCCGAGGCTGAAGTGTTCCCCGCGGAGGCGAGGGTGTGTCCCATAGAGGTGGGGGTATCCCCCGTAGAGGTCGTGGGGGCGAGGCCCCCGACCGCTGTCGTTGTAGATGTGGAGACCCCTTCGGCGAGTGTCGCTGCCGCAGGGGCTCCTTCTGTGGCGGATGCCACGGTGGTATCTTGCGCTCAAGCGACGCGGCCACGCCTGCAGTCCCCCCTTCCGCGGACTTCGCGAGGGTTCGTTGTGGCGACCGGTGTTGGGAGCCTGTGGGACTCCGGTTCGAGCACCGAGGTCCCTCCACCTCGCGCCCTCCCGGCCCCTTGGGCCACGGTGACCGTGGCGCAGGATCGGTTGGCGCTAGGTCCTGACCCGGAGGTCCCCAGGCCTTGCGAAACAACGCCGTCCGTTGGGGCCGAAGTAGAAGCGGTCCCGCCCGCGGCTAGGGAGACGTCTCCGCGAAGTCCCCCGTCCGCCACCGAAGGTAGGTTATGACGGCACTTTTTTTTGTACGCCTCGTGACAAGTGTGTAATTCCTCCTTGCAGCGGCACTTATCCCGGAGGAGGAGCCGTGCCTTGAGCGCGGGGGTCCTGGTGCTGGCGACACTGGTGTCGCGCGCCCGAGCCCGGCGGACTTCGTCCGTCCGTCGGATGCTCTGAGGGCATGGCGCGGGATTGCGGAGGACGCGGCCGCCAGCATCGGTCAACAGGCGTTGCAGACCTACGGGTCGGGGCGCCTTGGAGATGCATTGGAGGTGTCGGGAGTGAGGGTAAGCGTCTGTCTTTTAGACCACTTGCCGCCGCTTAGCATTTGCTAATTCCTGCGCCGCGCAGACACTCGTGCTGGCCCAGGCCCTGCGAGGTGCTCACATTCGCGAGGGAGCAGCGCTACGGAGTAGGCTGCAGGCCGCCGAAGAGGAGTTGCAGGGAGCTGCAGGAGGGCGCTCCGCCCAGGATGCTCGCATGCGCCGCCTGGAGTTGGAGTGCGCGGAGATAACGCGCATCGATGAGCTCGTTGCCGCAGCGCGAGCGTCGGCCACGGAGGCGATGCGGCAAGAAGCTGCTGCAGAGCGGGACGGCCTACTGCAACAAATCGCTGCTCTAGAGGGGAAGAACAGTGAGCTTGCCGCCTCTCTCGCGGAGCAAGATCGAGCCTTGGGCGACGCTTCAGTAGCCGCCTGGGACGCCATGCTGGCCCTGGAAGATACCCTTAAGGGGCTTGTCGCCGAAGTGCCGACGCACTCCTTCGGGCCCGAGGACCTGTCGCGGTCGCTCCGATGGATTGGAGAGGCGGCCGGCTTCACACGCGGTGCCGCGGCGATCTTCGGCAATCACTGCGCCTACGTGGCGTCGTGTTTGACGTGTGCGCTCCTGCGACACCGCAGTTGTGAACATGTTGCGGGGTTAGTCGATCCCCGATTGGAGATGCCCGCCGGGGGCGGGGTAATGTCCGACGCCGTGCGAGCTGTACGCCGCGCCGTGAAGTTCTTCCATGAGCGGATATGGGAATACTGCGGCGAGGCCGTAGCCATAGTCGAGCTGCAGAATAACCTGCACGGCGAAGGAAACCTTGGCCGGTTTCTGGACGAAGTCCCCCGGCGTGACGAGGGTGGCTCCGCGGCCCCGGAGGACCCCGTGAACCCACAGGTGTGACGGGGTTGTCGCGTGTTGGTGTGCGTTGTAACCGAAGCCCGGGTTATCTCTTTTTTTGTGTTGGTGAAGTACGGAGTTGTTTCCCGTTGTTCTGATTCCTGCCCCCTTGTCCCGAGCAGCTGCACAGCCAGGGCCGGCTGCTAATCTCCGACCTTGCCACCCGACGGCGTCTTCAGCGCTGGCAAAGGGCCGAGGAAGCGTCGGATTTCTGGGCGAGTCGGGCGTCTTCGAGTGGAGCTTCGGCACGGGCGCATGTTAAGGATGAGCCTGCCGAGTAGCGGTCTGGTGCGCCGGAGGTGTTTGTGCGCCTTGGTAAGCGTCCTTAGCGAATGCAAAGAACAGTCTTGATTAGATCCTGCGAAGCGCCTCGCCGCCCTCCGGCTACGCTGTTCCACGGTAAACTCGGAGGGTTACTACGCGCGCCCGTGTGCGACGATTTGCGCCTTGCGGGGGCAGGGTGTTCGAGATAGACGCGTAGTTGCAATAACCGCACACACGCTCAGTCCGATATCTCTTCAAGGCGGCGGCGGAGCTGGCACCTAGTCGAAGCAGACGCGCAAGCGCTCCGTCCCCCCATCCTTCGAAATGGTGGCCGTGGAGCTGGCGTTTAGTCGAAGTAGACGCGCGAGCGCTCCGTCCCCTACCCTTCGAAGTGGTGGCAGCGGAGCTGGCGCCTAATCAAAATAGACGCGCGAGCGCTCCGTCCCCTACCCTTCGAAGCGGTGGCAGCGGAGCTGGCGCCTAGTCGCAGTAGACGTGCGAGCGCTCCGTCCCCTACCCTTCGAAGCGGTGGCAGCGGAGCTGGCGCCTAGTCGAAGTAGACGCGCGAGCACTCCTTCCCAAGATTACGCAAGAATAGCCTCTGGTGTTTCTCGCTCGCGGGTGTGTTCGCGCGGGAAGCAGCCTCTGGTGTTTCTTGCTCGTGAAGTGTGCTCGCGCGGGACCCAGCCTCTAACACGTCGCCTTGGTACTTCCTGGGCGGCGCGTGGGAGTGGGCTCCCGTGGTGCACTTTTCACTCCGTAGAATTAGCCGGGGTAGGCTGTGCTCTAAGTACGTGGGGCCAATGCCCACGCCTTGTTTATACTCCGAAGAGTACGCGGAGATAGCGCCCGCGTCTTTTTTATATTCCGGAGAGTGCGTGGGATCGGCATCCACGTCTTATTTATACTCCGAAGAGTACGCACTGGGGCAACGCCCATGCGTGCGCGGTGTTCGCGTCTTGTTTATACTCCATAGAGTGCACAGGGATAGTGTCCGTGTTTTTTTTATACTCCGGAGAGTGCGTGGGATCGGCATCTACGTCTTATTTATACTCCGAAGAGTACGCAATGGGGCAACGCCCATGCGTGCGCGGTGTTCGCGTCTTGTTTATACTCCGTAGAGTGCGCAGGGATAGCGTCCGCGTCTTTTTATACTCCGGAGAGTGCATGCGGAGGCGGACCTCGACGCTATGTCTGATTTAAGAGTCCGTAGACTGCGTGCGGAGGCGGACCTCGACGCTACATCTTATTTATACTCCGTAGAGTGCGTGCGGAGGCAGACCTCGATGCTACGTCTTATTTATACTCCGTAGAGTGCGTGCGGAGGCGGACCTCGACGCTACGTCTTATTTAGAGTCCGTAGACTGCGCGCGGAGGCGAGCCTCCGCACGTTGCGGGCGGTGAAATTGCGTGCGGAGGCTAACCTCGACGCTACGTTTTATTTATACTACGTAGAGTGCGTGCGGAGGTGGACCTCGACGCTACGTCTTATTTATACTCCGTAGAGTGCGTGCGGAGGCGGACCTCGACGCTACGTCTTATTTATACTCCGTAGAGTGCGTGCGGAGGCGTCCCCCCACTCGTCTTGGTTTATACTCATACCCGTATCTTTGACAGAGAGTGCGCGCGCGAACGCGTGTCTTTGTTTATACTCATGCCCGTATCTTTGACAAAGAGTGCGCGCGCGAACGCGTGTCTTTGTTGCGAAGGACAAAAATTTGTGCAAACGGTGAACTTTATTAAATTCCCGTTTGCGCGGGTGAGCAATTACAAAAGAGGGGCGATACCGACCACTAACCGCTATGAGGACGGGGCAACCGCTGACGAGCCGCTGCTGCCGGGGAAACCTTGTGCGTGAGGAACGCGAGACGCTCTCGGGGGCCGCCCGAGGGCTCCGCATCTGCACACCCGGCTTAGGTGCCTTGGCCCGCGTGGCATGGACCTCTGGCGCCAAGCTCTATGCGCCGAGCCATGTCCTGGTCGCCATGAACGACGATGAAGGCCCGCGGTCCGGGAAGCTTCATGCACAGGAAGCCGTGATGCGGGACTGCCCCGAGAGTATTTAGGAGCGGCCGCCCTAATATGGCATTGTAGGGGTATGCAATGTCGACTACGTCGAAGATGGCGTCTTCGCTCCTCACGTTGTCGTTTTGGCCAAAGGAGACTTGGAGGCATATCTGGCCGAAGGCGCGCAAAGGCTGCCCTCCAAATCCTTGCAGCGGGATGCCTGACGGGCTCAATCGACTCCGCGGGATCCCCATTTGGTCGAAGGCCGCGGCGAACAGGATGTTCGCGGAGCTTCCTCCATCGACTAGGACGCGCCTCACTTCGCAACCGGCTACCAGGACCCGGACGACCAAAGGGTCTTGGTGGGGAAACTCCACGCCCTCGGCGTCAGCGGGCGTGAATGTGACTTCGTGTTGCGCCCATTCCGGCGACGCCTGCGCCGGGTATGCCGCGACGTGGTGCAGCCTCCTCGCGTAGGCCTTCTGTTGCCGCGCCGAGGCGAACTCCAGCGAGGAGCCTCCGCAAATGACGTTGATGATCCTGCGTTGGGCCCCTTCCGGGGCTTGTAACTGTAGGAGGCCCTCCCGAGGTTGTTGCACATGCGCTTGGATTCGCAGGAGGCCTTCGTTGGGCTGTATTCCTTGGTCCTGGGGGTGTTGGACGTGGGCCACAACTGGCGCATGTGTATCCAGGTTTTTGTCCCTGGCGACGCTCTGTCGTAGCGCTGCGATGGTAGCGCAAGTACGCGTGTCATGGTTGCCTCGGCCATGGATCTCGCACCACTGCCCGTGGTGCTGGTCGCCGTACTCTTCGCGGGTTCTGTCGTCGCGACCCCGGCCACGCCCCCGTCCTCGGCATCGGCGCCCTCTACCTCCGCGGCCTGCGGAGGCGTTGTCTTCGGAGCCGCCCTCGATGTCAAAGACGTAACGAGGTTTCCTGGACTTACGTTGGTCGCGCTTGGGCTTATCGCCTGGCTGGTCATTGTGTTGGGGGTCCTTGCTCTCGGGGGCGCCCTTCGGCTGCTCTTGGTTGCGCTTGCCCTTCGAAGAGCCATGCTTCGGCGAGCCTTCGCTCTTTGCCTAGCCTTCCGCCTTGTTGGTGTCGGAGTCATCACCGTGTCGCCTCCGCGCGTCCTCCTCCGCTCTGGCGTACTCTTCCATCTTGTCTAAGAGCTTCACGACCGTCTTAATGGGCTTGCGCGCGTTGTATTCGGCCATCGGTTCCGGTCGGAGGCCTTGGATTGCTGCGTTGATGACGGTTGTTTCGTTGACGTCCTTGACCTGGCAGCGCACTTTCGCGAAGCGCTTGAAGTAATCCCGGAGCCTTTCCTCGGGTTTTTGCTTGACTGCGAAGAGCTGGTCCGCATCGATGCGCTCGACGTAGTTGCCCTGAAAGTTGTTGTAGAGTCGGTCGCGGATCTGTTCCCACGCGTAGATGGACTGTGGTTTAATGGTGAAGAACCAGGACAGCGCCACCCCTTGTAACGCAAGAGGGAGCCCTTTCTCCTTCGTGGTGTCATCTCCGCCAGCGGCTTCAATAGCGGTCTCGTACACGCGCACGAACTCTCGCGGGTCAGAGTTGCCTTTGTAGGCCTCGATGACGTTTGGGAACTTGAAATCTTTAGGCCATGCCGCCTGTTGTAGGCCTGCGGAGAGGGGGGACTCCGGGTCTACGCGCCGCAACGGGACGCGACTGGACGTAGGGGCGTCGCGGCTATGCGTCCTCTCCGGAGCGGGTTCGAATGCCACCGCCGGGGGGCGTCTTGGCTCCGAGCCTCTTGCATGTCCCGCACGGCTCCGCGGAGGTCTGTTAGCTCCCGTTGAAACGCGCTGAGGGCCGCCAGCAGGGCAGCCTCCATCGCGGGCGTGGCTGGGGCCGTCGGTGCGCTTGGCGGTGCTGCCGGCGCGGCGGTGACCACGGCCTGCGCGGCCGGGCTGCCCGCCGCATTGTCCTGGAGGACCCTGGAGCCGGCGACGGGGTTCGTGTCGCCACTAGGGCCACTCGCCGCCCCTGCGCCGGGTGAAAAAATGGGTGCGCCTGCGCTGCCGTCGCCTGGGTTGGTTGTCGGGGTGGTGCTGGTGGGGTCCGGCGTTGTGTCGCTGACGGGGTTGGTCGTCGCGTCGATGGCGGGATTGGTCGTCGCGTCGGTGGTCGTCGCGTCGATGGCGGGGTTGGTCGTCGCGTCGGTGGCGGGGTCGGTCGCACCTGCACCACCGCTCGTACCTGCGGCTGCTAAAGCCGAAGCCCTAGTGCTGACGCGAGACTTCGCCGCTTCCGCCTTCTTCTTCTTCGCCGCCGACGGTGAAGCTTTCTTTGGTGCCATCCTCCTTCAGACCTGGAGGCTTGCTCTTGTCCTCCCCACGGACGGCGCCAACTGTTGTGGTTACATACCAAACAGAGAGAGAGTGTGGTAGTGGAGAGTTGAGTAAATGAATGGCTTAGGCCTCTTCCCCATGGCCTATGTCTTACATATATACATCCACATGAGGAGTGCCTTTACAATTATATCCTTACACATGAGTACTTCCCTTAGGGGTACCTATGTCACTATACATGTCCCGTTCTAGGCCTTACACTCCCTTAACAGGCCTGCTGGGCTTAGGTGGGGGCCACCCCTACAACAGTTTTTTTTATGCTTTCGCCCCTTGGTTCGGTCCCGTTAGGCGGATACAAACTCGAAGAACGAGTGCTCGATCCCTCGTCTATTAGTTCGGTCCCCTACAAATGGATATAAATCAAGGCGAGGCATGAAGACCTCATCTTCTCGGTTCGGTCCCTACAAATGGATACAAACCAAGAGTGAGAAGATTAAAAACCCTATTGCCTCAATTCGGTCCCCTCAAATGGACACGAATTAGGGGTGGGTGCATGCTGCAAAACATAATAAAAATGCATGAACAAATGTTTAAAAAAACAACCTTCGCCTCGGTTACGCTACATGCTAGTGGTAATACAAGGTGGAGCAAAACACTTAATTTCTACTACACGACATACTCTAAATCTATGGCATGTTAGTAGTAATATAAATATTAAAACAACAAACTTCGTCTCGGTTACGCTACATGCAAGCACTTGACATTTGCAAGCGCTATGCAATGCTAGTAGTAATACAAGACGGGGCAAAACAATAAAATAATTAGTTTTAAACTTTCATACACTACGTGCATAAAATCCATGGCACGCTAGTAGTAATAAAAATATTAAGAAACAACCTTCGCTTCGGTTATGCTACATGCAAGCGCTCAATATTCGTAAGCGTTATGCAATGCTAGTAGTAATACAAGGTGGGGCAAAACAATAAAATAATTAGTTCTAAACTTTCATATACTACGTGCATAAAATCCATGGCGCACTAGTAGTAATAAAAATATTAAGAAACAACCTTTGCTTCATGCAAGCGCTCAATATTCGCAAGCGTTATATAATGCTAGTAGTAATACAAGCGAGTAAAACAATGAAAAAATAAAATAATGAAATATTTCTATTACACTACATGCATAAAATCCGTGTCATGCTAGTAGTAATAGAAATATTAAAAATAATCTTCGCCTCAATTATACTACGTGCATAAAATCCATGGCGCACTAGTAGTAATAAAAATATTAAGAAACAACCTTCGCTTCGGTTACACTACATGCAAGCGCTCAATATTCGCAAGCGTTATGTAATGCTAGTAGTAATATAAGTGAGTAAAACAATGAAAAAATAAAATAATGAAATATTTCTATTGCACTACATGCATAAAATCCATGTCATGCTAGTAGTAATAGAAATATTAAAAATAATCTTCGCCTCAATTATACTACATGCATAAAATCCGTGTAATGCTAGTAGTAATAAAAATATTAAGAAACAACCTTCACCTCGGTTACGCTACATGCAAGCGCTCAATATTCGCAAGTGTTATGCAATGCTAGTAGTAATACAAGCGAGTAAAACAATGAAACATAAAATAATAAAATACTTCTATTATACTACATGCCTAAAATCCGTGTCATGCTAGTAGTAATAGAAATACTAAAAAAACAACCTTCGCTTCGGTTATGCTACATGCGAGCGCGCAATATTTGCAAACGCTATGCAATGTTACAAGATTAAACAAAATAATAATAATAAAACTGAAATAATTAAACTTCAATTATGCTACATGCATAGGTTCACTAAAAAAATAAAATCATATGCCATGTTAGCAAAATAATATAAATGCAGCTGAAATACCTTCGCGCAAGCATCCATCAGCGACGCCAAGATTGAAGAACTTTTCTTTTATATTTTTGTAATAGCCATATGTTGTAATTTGTTGTAATATTTATGTTGGAATTATTAATCAGGGGTTTTCTCGCAAAGAGATGTAATTAATAGAATTTTTATGTAAATGTATTAATTCTGGAAGTAATGGACCCGCAATACCTGATTCTTTTGTCTCATTTTCAATTAAATATAATTAACTTGTCTCTAATGACGCGGATGCGGGTTCACGCCCATTTTCCCGTCATCAACCTAGAAAGAAATCTCCAACAAAAACTAAGCAAAATTATGTTTTATCCAAAGACTTAACTTCCTCTTTCAAAACAATACAAGATATGCAAGAGAATAAAGATGCATGGCTAATGTGCATGAAATATAAAGCATCAACATCGTTTACTAAGTTAGCATAATTCTTGTATAAGAGAAATCATCTTTAAGCATTTTTTTCACATTTTAAGCACATGCTAGGAGAACTAGATTTAAGCTTGCCAATTTCAACCCTAGCATTATCTAATTGCTTAAGGTAATTGAAAACGTTTAAATTCTATTTTTTTTATTTTTAACTCTACCAAATTCAAGTTGTTCTACACATGTGGAATAAGCTAATTTTAACTTCTTAATCTCACTAAGCATTCTAACACAAGAATCATGGTCATTCCTAGCCATAGACTTAAGATTACCTATCTTCAATCTAGCACAATCAACTTTATGATGTAAGGCAACATAAGAATCACATGGCATAGTAGTTTTAGATCTCAATAAGTCATTTTCATTTTCTAGACATGCAAGAGGAGTTATCAAGTTTTCATTATCTGCTTGCAAAGACTCACATGACTCACAAGGTAAAGAAGATTTTAACCTAACAATTTCATCAAGCAATTCACACTTCTTCATCTTTAGAATATTCAGAAGATTGTCAAAAGTATCAATTCTTAAATTTAGAAAGTCAACGTCCTCAATTACTTTCTTCTTGCTCACCTTGCTTAGCTTGAGTTGAAAACCATCCTTAGTAAGGACCCGACCGACGAACTTGTAATAGTTAGGCTTCCTGTGCTTTGTATCATGGGCTTGAGAATGCCTATGAGAGTTCTTCTCTTCCTTGCCCTTCAAAGGCTTCTCACCCATGTAATTAGGACAAGACCAAAAGAAATGGCCAACTATGCCACACTCTTCACAAACATTTGTAGGACCAAAAACGGCTACTAGCGGGAGTGCATTGGAGCCTACAAGAAATACCTGTCTCTTGCGATATTTTCCCAAAAAGGATTCAAGACTCTTCACTTTAATAGTGTTTTAAAGCTATGCAAAGGTATGTATATCAGAGCCTAGACACCTAGAAAGAAATCTTTAAAAAACAAAGCAAAATGAGGTTTTATCCCTCACTGTGGTACTACCATCATGTAAGGTGCGATAGTATTTCTGGGGTGCAGTACATAATCACAAGGTGCCGATCTTTTCACCGCAACAGGTATCTATATCACCACGGCAACAACCATGCCAAGAACATTTTGTGGATTCAACATCCAACTTCCGCGGCAGCAGCGATAGTCTGGTACGTGGCAGGCACTGCAAAAGCTCGCAACAGTGGGCGAGTCACGTTGGCCGGCCGTGCGAGCTACAGTACACGAGCGCGGGGGAGACACTGCTCTACATCGGAAACGAGACATTCACATTACTAGAACATTGGGCGCGCTTTGCGCGCCTTGCCATAATTTCAATTGCAGACATTAATTCACAATCTAACGTAGACATTTCAAGCAGATAATAGATAGAGGCTATCACAGGAACTGACCTCCACTTCAATGTAGAATTTGCACTCCAACATTAGATACTTGAAGGAGATAACAGATAGAGGCCATCCCATCTAAGTATCAGAATCTAAAAGATGCATAACAAATTATGTAGATAATTCTCACACATTTCATAGCACAGAGCTGCAGCAGTTACATATCTGGATAGTTTTTGCACAGCACTCATAGCTCACAGGGTGCTGTCTAAGGCATATGTTACATATTACGATCAGAATTCGTCACTACCAAACATAAGAGCCGGTAGTTTAGAATACCGATCCAAATGACCATCGAATACACTAAAGTGGTTGCATGACGTTAAAAAACAAATTAGTAGCAAATAGCACAGCCTGCAGCCACCAAGTTCCAAGCAACGGCGGACAAGCGATCAGAGATTCTGTTGTAGATGATAGACGCAAAAGCCGTGAGTCTTTCTGTGCCTAAGCAACTTTATTGACCTGTAAAGAAAAATGGGCTTTAGATGGCATATGTTGACGATACGATCAGAACGACCATTGAAAACGCAAAAGTAGTTGCATGATACTAAAGACTAAATCAGTAGAAAACAGCACAGTTTGCAGTCACGAAGTTCCAAGCAACGACTAATCAGTGATGACACACACATTCTGCTGCAGCTGGTGGAAACAAAAGTAGAAACCCCTCTTGCGCCTAAGCATTTTCCGTTGACCTGCAAAGGAAGAAAAAGGGCTTTAGACAGTGGGTTAAGTAGTGTAAGCAAATACACATGATGTTATTCTATATCAAGCAT
The DNA here is from genome assembly GCA_017311315.1 of Dendrocalamus latiflorus. Lineage (NCBI taxonomy): Eukaryota > Viridiplantae > Streptophyta > Magnoliopsida > Poales > Poaceae > Dendrocalamus > Dendrocalamus latiflorus. Next base: position 14,305,287 of record CM029651.1, on the reverse strand, counting down.
GAAAGTTTAGGCGTCGGATAAATTAGAGCAAGAAAGCACCCAGGTTTGGCAGTGTCATCTGCAGAAGCATCACAATCATCATCTCTAGCGATATCATCTTTGAAGAGCTTCTTCGCGGTACTTTTCCTAGGTGATGAGCGAGACCTATAAGAGAGTCGTTATGTCATGTATACATATATAAGGGTGGATCCTGATTTGTGCTATAAACAAAGCAATGAAATGTATTGTTAGTGAGGCTAACCTCTTTCCTGTCACGCTACCTCGTGTCTTCGTTGAATCGCCGAAACCAACATCAGAAGCAGCCTTCGGTGAAGCAGGCATCAAAAGGGCATCAGAAAGAATATCTCGCATAGTTCTATCTAACGCCTCAAAGCAGCGTCGATGTGTCATTGGTGCTTCGTCCCATATAATTAGGGAAGCAACCTGTATAAGTTCAGCAAGCATAGTACCCCTTTTTACACTACATGTTCCAACCTCTGTTATGTCAAAAGGTATCTTAAATCTCGAGTGCGCAGTACGGCCTCTTGGCAATAGCAAAGACGCTACACCAGATGACGCTACTGCAAGCACTATCTTCTTCTCAGACCTTACCCTTGCAATTATAGCATTCCATAAAAATGTTTTGCCTGTACCACCATGGCCATAGACAAAGAAAAACCCAGGCGATCCAGAAAGAACACGGCCTGTTATTACGTCAAACACTTTTTTTTGGTCAACATTCAGCTGCGAGACTAAAGACGTGGCATGCATGGACAACATTAAGGGTTCAGGGTCAAGTTCATCATTAATTAGTCTATTATCACTTATACTAACACACTGTGTTCTCAGCTTTGGCAGGTTATAGTCATCTATGTTCCCACCGCTGCTTGCAAAAACATTCGTGAGTTTTTGTATGAGCAGAGCCATCAGCTGTTCGTGTGGAACAGCATAGTACGGGTTTTGAAGTGCATCTCTAAGGGTACGGTGTATGTCGTCTGTAAAATAAAGCCAATATCTATCAAACAAAGAGCGAACATCACCAACAGAACAGAAAAGCACCACAGTGACAAACAATTGCCTCAACTGATATGCCGATGCAGATACTATCGCCTCGTCAAACAGAAGATGCCACTCGTTATCGCCCTCAAGTAAACCACGCGCCTCACAAGCATCTCGAAACGTAGTGTACACTCTATTGTTAAAGGTTCTTACGTCAGCATAATTCTCCGCGCCTTTAACTATCATTAGAAGCATACGCAAATAATATAACTCCCCTGCAGCTGGATGGACATAGTACATGCGACCAATTTTAGCACAAAGTGTTCTCTTTCGCCAACATCTGCTAGAAGCATCCCAAGACCACTCTTTTGGGAAGTCGCAATATGTTAAGTGTCTGGCTTCTTCGTGTTTCGAATTAGCTTCGAACCACGCAGTCAACATTGTGGACTTCGCTGCTGTGCTAGCAAGCAACGCTTGTAGGTTAACACCAGGTTCATATCGCACATGGTTCATACCAGGAAGATGAACAGCTAATCGCTCTACCGAAGGCACCCTAAAGTGAATGTCAAACTCAAAAGCACGCCATAGGGCCTCACACGAAGAAAGAAATCTAGCATCAACATATTCTTGGATTTCATTTTTTGGAGCTAACTGAGGGCCAGGAGACACATTGTCTGTTTTTGCGGTAACTTCAAAATAGACTCTTGCCCGATCATTTCCCTTTGTAATGTATTTAAACAGGTATTTAATCATGTTTGATTTGTTACACCACTCGACATTGATATGCGCATTGTATTTCTTTAGCAAGTGCATATTGTACGGAACAACATTCCTATTATCCAATAAGACACCGTTTTTACAAACATGTCTACCATCATCTCTTCGTCTGTAAACAGTGAACCCAAAGTCATCCATGATAGTTTCATCCTGAAACGACTTAGGAAATTTTTTTGAGCATTTGTTATCTTTCATACATGGACATTTCTTGTTGTAATCACCGCATGGGCCGTGTATCATAAACTCGTCAACTAAAGCATAGCCTACTGGGTCGTCGTCGATGTCAGGGATTTCTGCGCAAATAAAACTATCGACAGTGGCAGTACAGAATCCTGAACTATTAGCAGTTAGCCATACAAGACAATGTATATGCGGCAGACCACGTTTTTGGAACTCAACGGTGTACAGAACTGCACATAGAAGGTGTGGTGTAAGACTCACTAACAATAAATATAAAGGTCAGCAGGTACAGGCAATATATACTACGCCTTACCTGCAAGGACAGGGCCAAACGTTCTGCCCTCCTTTATATCAGCTATGAATTCATCGACCTTCATATGAAAAACGCGTACTATCAAGTCAGAACGATCGCATGGTTGCTGCCCACGCTCAAAGCGCAGTGCATCAGTTATTTCTCTCCATTTAGTGTTACACGTGAAAGTAACAAAGAGGTCAGGAGGGCCATAGACTCTGCATATGGCCATCGCGTCTTGGTAATTCATTACATGGTATCTCCGGCTGCCAGTAAAACTGGCCGGCATAACTACCCTACCACCAACTGAATCGGCATTTATAAGACCCTTATCAATGGCATCGGCTATTCCTTGTACCGTCTCAGATCGTAGTTCTTTTTGGTGGTCTGCTATGAACTTCAGTCTAGACCCTTCGATCGTTGAGTACGCATCGACACATATCTGGTCACTTAACCTGCCACAGCAAGTGAATGGATTCGCCTCATTTAGTCTGTAGTGCATGTGATATCTAACAAATTCAAGCATTGTGACATATCTACGGCCCGTCCCGTCACTATCGTCAACATCTGAATATTTAATACCAAGATGGTAGCCATGCTCACCATAAGGAAACAGCAATGGGTACTGCAAAGCCATATAAGACGGGTGTAAGCAAGAAACACGTCTTAGTTCGCACCCCCTGTCCTGCACAAGGACATCGTAAGTGTACTCATCGGCGGAGTAGTCACCAACAATTATAGCGGCAATCTCACCACTTGACGGTAAACTATACTGAACATCGTGTCTTGTATTGCATCCTAGCAATCGTAGTGTTATTTTTTGATTGCCCTCTTGTTCTAGACGTTCCCTAGCATAGCGAAACGCCTTAACAAGCTGATTGTGCTCGTTTAACATGCTTAATAGAGACATTGCTATCGCCGGGTCAGGCTGGTCAGGAGTGTTACCATCACCCTCAAACATGAGCAGCCTATTTTGCGACTCATTTTCAGTGTCGTATATGTAAAGCTGTGCAAATTTGGGCCGCGAACCACGATGTGGCAGCAGGGTACCAATACGATGATGGACTACTCCATTAATCTTAAACACATAAGGTGCAGCGCCACTGTTTATCGTCCTATCGATAGCTGCACCTAAAGAGGTGAACGCAAACAGAGAGTTGTAAGTTCGAATCTGTTTTAGAAACCTCTTTGAACGCGCATCACCATCAAAACGCAGTAGGTCAGCTAAGGGGACAGGTGGTTTCATGTAGGGTTTCAAACTGACTTTGCCTCCTTTACAGCAAAGGTTGTACACTATTTTTCTCTTGGTGACAACGGACGCACTCTTGACACGCTCTTGGAACCAGAAGACAGCACCACAGTATGGACACTCATGTGACGGTCCGCCATAGTATGACCGGTCCCTGTAGTTATCTACAGTCCAACAGCAGGAAAATATAGCGGTGTATAAACCATAGTAGACCATTTAACCTATGTAAACTTTAAAAAATAGCATGCACACACCTTTCAGCGCCTCGACATATGCCCTATCAGGAGGAACCACGACATCTACCGAACCATCGCAGGCAGCTACGAACAAAAAAAAATCAAACGGCGGAACGTCATATCATGACTACAGTGAAAGGTGTCAGGAAAAAAAGGTTGTAGGTAATCACCGTGCTTAACACACGGCGAATGTCTGTATGGTCGTTTACTGCGTATCCTAGCGAGCCGGCGCTGCCTGTTGAACGTAGCAACCTCAGCAGAAAAGTCCATTAGAGACCTATTTCCTGTTTGACGCGAAGCTCGACCCGTTAGTAAACAACATGCACCTTTTTTCTCCTATAGCAAGACATGTCTATCTAACGTATACTCACTCGGTGGTAGGGTAGATGTTCCAGTTTGGTTAGATGGCTCTGGTCGACCAGGCACGCACGAGCGCTCATTGCCAGTGGCAAAGGAAGGGCTCCTAAGAAAACCTACGCATTTTCCCACAGTTTCCAGAAACAGCACAAATTAACTAACGACAAGGTAACTGTTCTATAACAAGTAAACTATGCATGGCAACTGTATAGACCTTCGGAAAGCGCGAGACGCCTTCTTTTCCTTTTCTCACGACACCGGGCAACAATTTCACACGGAGAACCACCCATTAAAACCCAGTCTGCACAACGGCAATAAATCACAACCAACACCAAGAATAGATCAGCACGCACAACAGCGCGAATGACAAGCAAATAGCAAACGCATTCAACTGAATACCGCACATCCACAATCAACAGCATCCATGTACCAGGATAGGCCCCAGAAGGGTATAAGAAACGGCCGAGATTATTAACAGCCACCAGAGTAGGTAAGTAAAGAAGACGCGCCTGTACAGCTTAGAAGAGAAGATTCCACAACCTATGGATGCTACCTATGAGTGGGGAATTAGATGGTAATGGAAGAAAAAGCACCTAGATAGATTAGCAGAGCAGGTAAGCGCACCTAGAGAGCTTGGTAGAACAGACAAGCACCTAGAGAGAAGCAAAAACAGAGGCCAATACGACCAGCAACACTTGCCAGACCAGGTCTCATGGCACGATAAGCCACAACACTAAGAATCATAGTGTCATAGGCAAAAGCAAATGATTCTGCCCATGATCACATACCTATTCGGCGAATATCATTGGCCATACATCTAGTGACTCAACCAAATACCTGGCTCCGGCTGACGGAACAGACAAGAAGGATCTATCGAGAGAGAGAGAGAGAGAGAGAGAGAGAGGAGAGAAGACCTGGAGAATACATAACAAAAAGCACTCATAGAGAGGTAAGAAATGAGGCCTAAAGAACCTAGGTAAGAAATGAGGCCTAAAGAACCTATGTATACTACCCAGGGCCTTCCTGGTCAGACAGAGCAGATCACAAAAGCACATCAAAAGTCATTATCTATGAAACACATAACGACATAAAAATACAGGACAGTGCAAATCAAGAAGACCAGACTTACCTTTGCAGTCTGTTTCCTCTACACACAACAGAAGGCGACAGCAGCTTCAATACCCGGACAACAGCGAAAGTGACGATGGACACCTTCCTCGCAGCCGTAAGTGACCAGGATGACCTATAGGCCCGTTTGCAATCAATATAACGACGAAATATAGCTTTAACCGGCAAGACTGTAGCACACATCTCCCATACCTGCAACCAAGAAGCTCTTCGTGGCCTTCAGCCTGAAGAGACGATGTACGTGGGCGACAGCTGCGGATCTGTACCAAGCGAACCAAGAAAACCTGTGAATCAGAAGTATCCCGGAAAGTAGCAACCACAGAAACATAAAAAAACTACCAAACCGCATGGACAGAGGCACATCACCTAGACACGGAGAAGCCCCGGCAAGGTCAACCGCATGGACAGAGGCACATCACCTAGGCACATCGTGGATGCAGAACGAAGGCCAAAACAGCAGATCTCGCAAAGATACCGAAAAGGGATAGGATGAAGGGGGCTCCCAACCGGACAAGCAGATAAATAGGGAGACCGAGTCACTCACCTCGAGCACGGGAACCAGCACCGTATGATGAGACCGGTAGAGCGATGAGCCACGCACAGACCAATGATGAAGGGCGATGGCCGCGTGAGCTCCGCGCGACGGGACGATACGGTCGTCCGTGCACTGTTCCGACGGGACACATCGGCCAAGGGTAGGGGAGAGCGGCAGCACACGCCCGTACGGAGAGCGAGTAGCGCCGCTGGCACTGTTCCGATACGACGGATGGGTCTCGTGGATGCAGGGCAAACATCAAAACACCAGATCTCGCAAAGATATATGGAAAAGAAAGAGGATGAAGGAGGCTCCCAACCGGACAAGCAGATACATAGAGAGACTGAGTCACTCACCTCGAGCCCCGGAACCAGCACCGCAGGATAAGACCGGTAGAGCGATGGGCAACGCACGGACCAACGACGAGGGACGATGGCCGAGCGAGCTCCGCGCGACGGGACACCGCGGTAGTCCGCGCACTGTTCCGACAGGACAGATGGGCCATGGGTAGGGAAGAGCGGCCGCAGACGCCCGTACGGAGAGGGGGTAGCGCCGCTAGCACTGTTCCGATACGACGGATGTGTGTCGAGGAAGACGAATCTGTTCTCGGTATAGAGGAGGCACGCATTACCTATGCATCTAGCAGCTTCCTCCGCTCCGAAGGTGATACAGCCCGCCCCCTTACTACCTCTCGCCGCGTGTGGGCCCAGACAAAAGCGGGGCCACCGGCCAGAGGGTCGGGTGAAACGGTCCCGCGCGCACCGCTACGCCCGAGCGGCGCCTCGCATGCTCTGCCCACGCTACCTCTCCCCAGATGACCCGGTGCGCCGGTCAAAGCTGCTTTATTGTGCTCGCCAAGCGTCGCCGCGCGAAGCCTTTCCGCCTGCTCCGCGTACGTTCCGTCTTCCCAGACGGCGCAGCCGCTCTCTCACTGCGTGTGGGGTCAAAAAAAACAGGGCCACCGGCCAGCCAAATGCGCTAGAACCCTCTCGCGTGCATCGCTACGCCCGAGCCGCGTCCCGCCTTCTCCGTGCGCGCTCTCGCACGAAGGCCGCGTACATTGCCTCCCCGCGCCCCGTGTCGCTGCGTGTGGGGTCAGACAGCAGCGGGACCACCGGCCAGTGAACCGCGCTAAAGGACCTCGCGTGCACCGCCACGTCCGAGGCACGCGCGCTGGCACGCGAAGGGCGCGTACAGCCCCTCGCCGCGCGCTCTGCCGCTGCGTGTGGGCTCAGAATGCCGCGGGCCCACCGGTCAGAGAGAGACGCTAAACGTGTTCACGTGCACCGCTGCGGACGAGCGACGCCTCGTGTGCTCCGCCCGCGCCCTCGCACGAAGCCGCGTACGCTCCCTCCCCGTGCGCTCGCTCGCTGCGCGTGGGCTCAGATAACGCCGGGACCACCGGCCAGACAGACGCATAAAATGCACCCGCGTGCGCCAGGACCTGCGCGGCTGAGCGACGCCTCGCGTGCCATGCGCGCGCCCCCCCCCCCCACGAAGCCGCGTACTCCCCCTCTCCGTGCGCTCTGCCGCTGCGTGTGGGGTCAGAATGCCGCGGGACCACCGGTCAGAGAGAGAGACGTTAAACGTTTTCACGTGCACCGCTGCGGGTGAGCGACTCCTCGTGTGCTCCGCGCCCGCGCCCCCGCACAAAGCCGCGCACGCTCCCTCTCCGTGCGCTCGCTCACTGCGCGTGGGCCCAGATAGTGCCGGGACCACCGGGCAGAGAGACGCACAAAATGCACCCGCATGCGCGAGGACCTGCGCAGCTGAGCGACGCCTCGCGTGGCACGCGCGCGCCCCCCCACGAAGCCGCGTACACCCCCTCTCCGCGCGCTCTGCCGCTGCGTGTGGGCTCAGAATGCTGCGGGACCACCGGTCAGAGAGAGACGCCGCTGCGGGTGAGCGACTCCTCGTGTGCTCTGCGCGAAGGGCCACGCGGGTGCGCGAAACTCTCGCGACGCGCGTGCGCTCCTCCCGTCGCCGCACTCGCGACGCGCGTGCGCTCCTCCCGTCGCCGCACTCGGCACGACTGAACGCGCGAAGGACCACGCGGCGCACGAAACGATCTCTCGAGCAACGCGCGCGCGCTCACTCCCGTTGCCGCGCACGCCACGCGTCACCGCGCGAGGGCCTCCGCGGGCGCGAGAAACGCTCTCGCGCGAGCAGACGGGGGGAGGTTTTAATAGTTCTGATTCCACGCATTGGCACTAGCACGCAAGCAAATGTGCAGGCAGAATTTTGCATTAAAAAATTCTTTTGACATAATGATCTTCTCTTCAATTTATGATATATAGCTTCTCCTAAATAAATAAATAGTACTTTTTTCTCGAACGCTTTTTAAAGTAACATATCGGAATAGCCTTTCGAAGCGGTTTATCGATATTCAATTCATTTACACATGCATTCATGTTAGGATAAAAAAATCATTAGGCTACAGTCGAAAAGAACTCACCATACATATACATCCATGCATGCGTGCATTTATTAAGGGGAGGAGGCATGCCATGAGGCATTGACTTGCCGTAGTTCCATAGTGCAGCAGGTCCTGCTATATTACCACATCGTAGTAGGTAGGTAGCCCCGCCTCCTACTGCACTCTAACCAATCTTCTTGAGCTACTGACTCCTACCGTGCAACACTAACCTCCTGCCACAGGTGAGCATAGTAGAAAGCACATGTCGTCTATCACTGCTCACTACACCACAACACCAAAATACCGTCAGATGTCTGTCGCTACAAATGTATAATTACCGATGGATAGTTAGACGGTAAAAGTTGGTGACAAATTGTCAGTCGGTAATCCTACCTTTGCCGATTGACTGTCTGTCGGTATATCTATTTACATTAGGCGTTGAACTATCAGTCGGTAATTCATGGTATATACGTTGAACCGTCTGTTGGTATAGATGACCAGAGCCCTCGCGCACGAATTGTAATGGGCCCAACCCACCTACAACATCAAAACCCTAGGAAATGAAACCCTTGCCGCCGCCAACCTTCTTTTTCCCTCGACTCTCGCCGCACCGCCCGCCAAAACAGCGCACGGGGCGCCAAATTTCCTCCCCCTCGCCCGCGCCCGCCCTCCATCAATCCGCTCCCGCGCGCGCCCTCCCCCCATCAATCCACCCCCAAATCCATTTCGCTACGCGATAAAGGCGCCCGAGCGGCGAGCGCGGAGCGGCCGCGTCCACAGCCACATTCCAAACCCTAGCTCCACTTCGCGCCTCACTCCGGTCCGCTCCGCCTCCGCAGCTCCGCTCCGCGCCGCGCCGGCCCTCCGCTCCGCCTCCGCACAGCACCGCGCCGGCCCTCCGCCCCGCCTCCGCGCAGCATCGCGCCGGCCTTCCGACCGCTTCGGCACTCTGCCAGCACGGCGACCGCCAGATCTAGGCGCTCCGCTCCGGCCCTCCCTCCGCTCTGCCCTCCGCACGACCGGCGAGGCGGCGACCGTGCCTCCGGCTCCGCCCTCCGCTCCGGCCGTCCCTCCGGCCTTCGCTCCGCCCTCCGCACGACCGGCGAGGCGGCGACTGTGCCTCCGGCTCCGCCCTTCGGCCCTCCGCTCCGCCGCCACTGCAGACCGCGTCAGGCGTCAGCTCTGGCTCCGCCGGTGAGTAGTTGTTCTGTGCCTGGCTAGTGGTAGTGGCTAACATTGAACATTTGAAGTTTTGAACTGTCACTCTGTCAGTATGTCTGTGCCTGGTTATTTGGCTAATTGGACTGGTTATGAGAAATTGAGAATTGGAAATAGTTGGCTATGTAACTTGTAATTTACAATGGATGTGCTGATGTGGTGTTGATCAGTTGGTGTTGTATGAATGTATGTCAGTATGTCTGTATGTGTATGGCTGTATGCAGTATATGTTGAAAATGAACAATGCTTATATGTATGTGCTTCATGTTATTCATCAATGCTTGGTTACATTTTTTTAGCGAGAATTTTTTTTGCAAGTTAAGGATGATGACAATCTTCAGCCAAAAAACTGATGTGAGATACATGCAGTTTCATTACTGTATGTGCCAAAAACTTGTGGTTGGATTGTATGTTCTAATATGAAATAATCTCAGGATGTATATGTTCAGTTGCATGGCCATATAGGAAGCAAATAATCTCAGGATGTATATGTTAAACAAACACTACTACACAAGTACAGTTGGGCTGTTGGCTCCATTTCTTGATAATATATATACTACTTTTGCAGGAGCAGAATTTGTAGCTGCAAGCATTTGGAATTTCTCTGGACACCTACAGTTGGGTGAAGGAGCTTGAGAAACGGTATGGTTCTGTTTCTCGAGTTCTTATGCCGTGTTGTCAGCTTTCTTCTAAGCTTGTGATATGCTGAGTGGTTGCACTCTCTATGTAAGGATATATTCTTAGCGCGGTGTGATCTCCCTATAAAGGCGTATGGATAAAACATGGATCAATAATGAGCCTAGGTACAACACAACTACTTTTGAAATGTTAAAAGTGTTTTGTAGTTAACATAATATATTGTATGTAGGCACACAAAGAAATATTTACAAGGAGTGAACGGTTTTCTAGCTTATGCATTTAGAAATTCAGCAGTAGGGGACAAGATATTATGCCCTTGCAGAAAATGTGTTAACTCGTTTTGGAGAGAGGCAAGTGATGTACGTGAGCACTTGATATGTGGTGGGTTTATAAAAGGGTACACAACATGGAATTTACATGGAGAAGCAAGTACCTCTGATGAGAATCATGGAAATATTGATGGTGCTGATCTTATGGAAGAGTCCAATGAAGAAGATGAAATATCTGAATTGCTTAGAGACTTAGCTTGTGGTTTAGATGATAGAGGGGATTTTGAAGACAACAGTTATGTTCAGCCTAGTGATGAACTACGTGCCCTTCAGAAGTTGGTAGAAGCCAATAGTCAAGAGTTGTACCCTACTTGCAAGAAGTATACAAAACTGCGTTTCCTGATTAGATTGCTTCACATCAAACTCCTTGGAGGCTGGACTGATAAAAGTTTTGACCTTCTACTTGATCTACTAAATGATGCATTACCTAAGGGTTCAGCACTACCTAGAAACTTTTATGAATCTAAGAAATTGATTAAGTCCATAGGACTTGGGTACATTAGCATTCATGCTTGTGAAAATGATTGCATTCTCTATTGGAAGGAGCATGAAAAATCTGATTCATGTCCAAAATGTAAGGTTTCACGGTGGAAATCAACTAGGGAGAGTTTAGATGGGGAAACATGTATATAAGGTTCCTAAGAAGGTTCTTCGCTATTTCCCAATAAAGAAGAGGCTCCAAAGATTATTTATGTCTTCTAAAATAGCAAGTCTAACAAGATGGCATGATGAGGAGAGAACAAGAGATAGTGTTCTTAGGCATCCTGCAGATTCTCCTCTATGGCAAGACTTTGATATTAAACATCCAGAGTTTGCTTCGGATAGCCGCAATATCCATCTTGCATTCGCCACCGATGGTTTTAATCCATATAGGACACAGAATGTTAGCTATAGCATTTGGCCTGGTATATGTATTCCCTATAATTTTCCACCTTCAATGTGCATGAAGCAATCAAATTTCATCCTTTCTTTGTTGATTCCTGGGCGGCATGCTCCTGGTAGTGATATGGATGTTTACTACCAGCCACTTGTTTATGATTTGTTAGATATGTTTGAAAATGGAGTCAAAACTTATGATGCTTCAAAGGGTGAGCACTTCCAATTGCGTGCAGCAATATTGTGGACAATTACTGATTTCCCCGGTCTAGGCTATGCATCCGGTTGTGTCACATCTGGTGAAGCAGCATGTCCTGATTGCCACTCTTATACATGTTCACTTAGACTAGGCAATGGCAGCAAGACTTGCTATATGGGTCATCGTAGGTTCTTGCCTGAAAAACACCCATTCAGGTTCGATGTCCATAAATTTGGTTCAACTGAACTTAGGACAGCACCTACTCCTCTTTCTGGAGACGACATTTTGGAGTGTACTAAAGATATTGTTATAGTTTTTGGCAAGGATCCATCTAGAAAGAAACCAGTAAGCAAGAGACGCAAGGCAGGGGAGCCATTAGTCATTTTCAAAAGGAGATCTATTTGGTTCAAACTTCCATATTGGAAAGATTTGATGATGCGGCATAATTTTGATGTCATGCACATAGGGAAAAATGTGTACGAGAACTTTGTTAATACATTCTTGGGTACTGATGGGAAATCTAAGGATAACCTGAATTCTCGTTTAGACCTTCAAGCTCTAGGTATTAGAAGTGATCTCCACCCTGTTGAACTTGAAGACCAATTTTATTTACCGCCTGCACCATATTCAATGAGTCTTGATGAGAAGAGATTATTTTGTGAAGTACTAAAAGGGGTAAAGTTTCCTGCTGGTTATGCATCTGATATACGACCCAATGTTCATGTTAGTGAGAGAAAGGTGTTTGGTCTTAAGAGTCATGAGTGCCACATTGTTCTACAACAGTTAGTACCGCTTGCTGTGAGGAAAATATTGCCAGAAGTAGTTAGTGCTGCAGTGATTCGTGTTAGTCATTTTTTAAGAAGATTTGTGCACCAGTTTTTCGGATAAGTGATATGGATAGTCTAGAGGCTGATATAGCTGAAACTTTAAGCCTTTTGGAGACTATATTCCTTCCTTCATTTTTTGACATTATGGTACATTTGATGGTTCATTTTCCTGCCCAAGCAAGAATTGCTGGTCCAGTACATTTTCGTAGCATGTGGCCTGTTGAGAGGTAATTTCTGTAGGCACAGTGCAGCATAAGAAAAAAAATACTACCTATTATTTTTACAGCATTATGAGCCAATTATATATGTGTATAGGTTTCTGATGAGATGTAAGGGTGATGTTCGTACAAAAAGCCATCCGGAGGGATCAATTATGGAGGGTTCTTTGTTTTATGATAGCCTTACGCTATGTGCCCGATATTTACATGATGAGACTCAATTTAGCCGGCCACTTAGAAGTGATGAAGGGCAGCAAACAGAAATTTGCAACACAACTCCTTTCTTTCATAGCAATGGTCGGTGTCTAGCCGGGAAGTGCACAGTGACTTTAGATCACAAGACTTGGCTTCAAGCACATAGATATGTTTTGTTCAACTATGTCAACATAGGACCTTACTTGGAGTAAGTTCTCTATTCACTTCACACAACATGTATTATTTTCCTTGCATGGTAAATTGATAAATTGTCCTTTGCAGCAAGCATGCTCGCTATCTATCATCTATTGGTCTTCGAAACAAACGAGATATCAACCGAATGCAACATGAATCCTTCCATGAGTGGTTTAGGTTGCATGTAAGTAGGAAGATAACATAAAAACATGTGTTTTTAGATGAACTTGACATCTACCTTAATGATAGTATTTCATACTAATCACAGGTGGAAGAAATGTGTGAGGAAGTACCAGATGAGATTCAAATTTTAGCTAAGGCACCAATGATGATTGCACGAAAGTATAGTAGCTACACAATGAATGGATTTGATTTTCACACCGAATCCTATGATGTGGGTAGGTCTGTCCAAAATAGTGGGGTTGCTCTAGTTGCAGAGTCAGCATGCTTTGAAAGGGGAAACAATGATAGAATCATAATAGGAAACAAGACTTATTATGGTATTATACAGGAGATTGTTGAATTGAACTATGAAAATAAAGGAAATGTGGTTCTTTTCAAGTGTGCTTGGGTAGACAACAGAGTGCAAGACAAATGGGTAAAAACTGATCAATTCGGGGTCACTACTGTGAACTTTAAGCATTTATTCAATACAAGTGAAAAAGTATCCGATGAACCTTTCATACTAGCATCACAGGCAGTTCAAGTCTTCTATGTTCCTGACCCAGTTGATACTGAGTGGGTTTCTGTTCTTCAGTCTAAACCAAGAGACTTCTATGACATGGATAATTTGGAGAGTGAGCACTTAGATAGTGGCAATGGGCTAGTTGTGCCATTGCCTGATCTAAATGCCAATGTGACTGTGGATGTTGTTAATGGGTTTGCCCCTGCTATTAGAACGGAGATAGATGGTATAATTGTTGATCCAAAAAAGTCTAAAAAAATCTAAGAAGTAAGTGTTCTTTGCAAATTGTGTCTGCTACTGATTACATGCAAAATCTTTTCCCTTTTACATTACTGGTTATAGAAGCACAATTTGCTAATTTTTCAGTACTTTTTAGGAGGAAAAATGTCCCTAAGAAGAAAGAATATGGATGCCCACATTAATGAGTATGAGAAACAACGCCAGGCAAACATTGCAAGAAACTTAGAGCAGCTGCAATCTTTGCAGATTCCTACTATGAACACTGTGGTACAGCCTTGTCCAGCTCAGAAAAGAACAAAGGTAATGTGATCTTTTTTCCCAGATTCCTCTGCAATATTTCTAAACACTAATCCCTACTGTCATGTGATCTTTTTTTTTTAGAAAACTCATCATACAAGTCATGCACCCATTGACAGTCATAATTTGCGACCAAGGCCACAGAAAAATAATGTTGACACTGCAAATGAGCAGATTGTGGATGACCCTGAGTATGAACCAACCGGAGACTTCTTATGCGATAACGAAGGTCGTATTGTAGCCTTTTGTTGTAGCATAAATAGTTTATTATGATAGATTCTGTTTTCACATTCAAAAATAATTTCTACAGATTTGCTCGGTGGTACACAAAAGAAGAGGAATGGAAGGGGCATCACCAAAATGAATGACATATTCTCAAGGACTACCGACATGCCTAAAATCAAAATAACACTGAATGAATTTGGGCAGCCCGTTGGAGAAAATGCTAGGAAGCTTTCTAGTGTCATTGGGTGTCAAGTGAGAAAGAAATTATCGGTTGGATGTGATGATTGGAGGCTTGTTGATGCTGAAAAGAAGTTAGCAGTTTGGACGGACATAAAGGTACAGCATTAGAGCACCTCTTATCACTGAATTTTGTTTTCAACTAAGTGGCATATCGAATTAATAGCAGCTAGTATGTATAAGTTTGCTCTGTATTTTGCTTGCCATATCAAATTAATAGCAGCTAGTATGTATAAGTTTGCTCTGTATTTTTACTTCCTGCAATTTCTGTGCATATGATCCATGCCAAAAACAACATAATTTGACCCTGTTACCCTATAAATTAGGCAATCTATGATCTGGATGATGCTGCCATCAATTGGTTTATGGCTACAGCTGGAAGGAAATGGAAGGAGTATAAGGCAGAATTAAAAGTAAAGTTTTTTGATGAAACATTAACAGATGAGGAATTGAAGGAAAGAGCTGGTAATAGAGTAAATGCTGCTGATTGGGATTTTCTTATTGGCTTTTGGAGGTCACCTGAATCTGAAGTAAGAAACAAATAACGAGTTTATTTTATTTCCCATTACTTGCTTATAGAACTTCTGTTCTTTAGTATTATATGTGTAAATTTTAATGATTTCAACATAGGCTCGTACAGCAAGAGCAAAAGCAAATCGTGCAAAGCTGCAGCTTCATCATACATCAGGCAGTGTGAGCCATGCTTGTCGTAGGCATGATCTGGTAGGTAAAACTATCACTCAAATTACTAATTCAAAGTACATTATTTTGGGGAATTTTTATTACTACAAAGTTAAAAAAACTTGTAGGGTCAAGAACTTGGGCGTCCTCCTCGAAGAGATGAAGTCTACATCAACACACATACAAGAAAGAATGGAGTACCTTTAAGGCAGGCAGCCCCAACAATTGTAAGTTTCCTCCAGAAAACCAATTGCAATATGTATTGTTACTTCCTGATGTATAAACATACTTATTCATTTTTTTTTACAGAATGAACTCAAATCAATTGTTGAAGCCCGTCCAGAGTTGAAAGATAGATCAATTCAAGAAGGCGATGTATATGCTGCAGTTTGTGGAGTAAAGGAGCCAAAAGGACGTGTCCGTGTTTTGGGTCTAGGACCAACGGATTTTTTGTACGGATAATCCATTTTTTATTCGAAATTACATAAATATACCCGCGGGAAAAATTTTTACAAAAATAGGCTCCAGTCGCCGAATGGTTGGGCGACTGGAGCCTATCGCCCAACCAGACCGCGACACAATTTGTCTCGCTGCACAGTAGAGCGACTACATCCAGTCGCTCTTCCGTTAAGCGACTGGCATGCAGTCGCTCTTCCGTTAAGCGACTAGCATGCAGTCGCCATACGGGATGGCGACTGCATGTAGCCCCCGTGTTTTGTTTAGATTTTGTGAATTTTGTAACATTGAACGGGTAAAAAATACGGTGAAATTGTAATAAAAGTTTATGTTCATTGTATATTGTAGGTGTGCAAAAAGTTTTAAAAATTTTTTTTCATGAAAGATTGAGTACAGAACGATCGATACATACACTGTTAAGTGAGATAGTTTATGTGCGGAGAGAGATAATAGACTTATGTAAATTTAAATAAACTTCATATTATAACTGTGAGTAACATGCCGCATGTTTTTTCAGTACATGCATAAATACATCTGCAGCGTCGCCTCACTAGTCACCCTGGTGTGCCCCGTCACCGCGCCCGCGTCCTCCCATACGGCCTCGCTTGGCCCTCCTCCGGTGCAACGGGTTAGGACGATCCGAAAAAGTAAAACGAGGAGGAGGGTGTCTATCCCGCGGGGGCGGGGGCGGAGTAAGCTGCACCTCTGGCTGTGTGCTCTCCGGTGCACCGGGCGCAGAGATAACCTCCGGTGCTACGTCGGAGTAGTGTCCATGCCACTCCGGTGTAGACGCGAAAAACTGGTCCACTTCCTCCTGGCCTGGGGAGATGCCGGAGACGCCGTGCTGCTGGTAAGCACCTGCAATATTAATAACGTTAGTTCGTTGCATATCGTCTTCGGATAAACATGATATAAGAACTTCTGCGTACCCGTGTCTGGTGCCATCCACGCAGGAGGAGGGGCGTACACCCCCTGCGTAGAAGGCGTGAAGTGAACCGGTGTAGGAGGCCTTGCCCAGGCTGAACCCCCTGGCTGCTCCGGGTGAGGTGGTGGAGGACGTATCCACGTAGGTGCACCAGAGTGGTGCCACGCTGGTCGGGGTGGACGAGCAGTCGAAGCGGTGGGCGTGGAGACCGCGGGTAGCCTCGTGCAGGAGAGTAGGCTAACGATACGTCTACACCCGTCGTGCACCCGACGCGCAAAGCTGATGCCCTCCTCATGGGTCAGGTGCGCACCACTGGAGAGCCTCTCCAGTAGTGTCCCGGAGTCGAGGCATAGGGCAGAACCGACGTCAGCCTGGACACAAAGACATGAAATGGTTGATTATCGAAACGACATTACCATTTGGGAATCTTTGAAATGACATGAAACGTACCGCGATGTGAGCGTCGCGCGCGAAGTGTGAGGGGTACGTGTCCGTCGGAGCGGCGACGTGTGTGGCAGGCGGGTCTACCACATATACGAGCCTGGTACGGGTCCGCGGCTGGTACCAGCGCAGGTACTCGGCGTACTCCCTGCTGTCGTACGGGCTGTCCTCCTCCACGCGGTCGTCGAGCGCACCCTGCCACTGCTCGACCCATCGCTGCATCCTCAACGACCAGTCGGTGCCTCTTTTCACTCCCTTCGCGCTTTGCCTGCGTATAGAACCATTACTGGATGTGAGATACTTGCGAACGCAGTAGTAAGTATGTAAATATTTACCAGAAACGATCACTCACCCGTGCACGTGGCGCGGAATCGATGGTCCGAATGGTGCAGGAACCGGCTGCCGTAGCCCGAACTGCCGCATCACCCGCTGGGGTGCGTAGTCCTCCACGTAGATGAGGTACACGAGCTTCCGGCGGGTGAGCCAGAAAGCCCGGTCACGCCAGCAAAGTGAGGACAGCCCGCCAGGAGCACGGGCCTGAACTGCCGTATCTGCGTACGGCTCCCAGCGCACGTCGTCCGCTGTGATGCGGTCGAGCTGCTCCACAAAGGCCCGGTACGCCCGCGTGACCTGCACGTGCGCGAACTGTACCTGCAAGAAATATAAGCTATTTAGAATGACGATCGTCAATAAGACAGAAATAGTTGACTGTGATAATACTTACTCGACGACGGCACCAGATAGAACCCATCGTCGGCCGGTCGACGTCTACCGCTGGATACATCTCGGGCCCGTACAGGCCCATGTCGTCCAGCACAGGTCGCCCGAGGCTTAAGCGCTCGAACGACCACAACTGCAGTAGCAGCGGACAGCCCGTGAGGATCGAGTTCGCCTTGACCCTCGTGCACGCATCGCATAGGGCGCGGTACGTCGCGGCAAGCACGGCCGATCCCCAGCTGACCTGGTGGGGCTCGCCGTCAGCGATCGCCCTCGCATAAGCGATAAGGCGCGCATCCACCGTGTTGCCGTGGCTGGTGGTGAAAAGCACCCAACCAAACAGCCACAGCACGTACGCCTCCAGGTGGCGCGCCACCTGGTGATCGTCTGCCTGTGGAACCATGCGCTCCAGCTGAATTCAAACAAGTTGTTATTAGTACGTGATACCACAAATAAACGGTTGGACGACACGATCGAATGTAAAAAACCACGTACCCGGTACTGTGTGAGCCACCTCAGCGTCGGCCCATGGGTCTGCGCCTCTGTGAACACGTGGTGCTGAGGGCCCGGTGGAATGACACCCTCGAATCTGCCAAGCAGGTCAGCGCGCCAGTCGTGTGGGGCCTCCGGTAGGAAGGCAGCGTCTCCCGCGATCGGAAGGCCAAGGAGCAGGGACACGTCCTCCAGGGTCGGCGTCATCTCCCCGAATGGGAGGTGGAAAGTGTGCGTCTCGGGCCGCCAACGGTCCACCAAAGCCGTCAGCAGAGAACGGTCGAACGGGAAGCGTCGTGATCGCTCCCCGCCCGCCTCGTCCCCGCCCGCCTCGTCCCCGCCCTCGTCCTCGCCAGCGCCTGCATCCTCGTCCGTGGGCTGCACCATCCGGGCAAGAGGGAGTAGCCCGGCATCCCGAAGCCTGCAAACAAAGTGAAGGTCAGCACGGAATGAACTTACGGTCACACTAAACGCTGGAGTAGTGCAAACCTGGCAGTCCAACGAGGGTCGAGTCTCCAGGCCACGCGAGGTGTGCGTGTCCGGATCACTCCCAGCTGAGGCGGCTCGTCCGTGCTCCCCGGTGTCGGCACTAGACGGGAAGCGCGATGAGAGCGGTCCACGTGCTCGTCCAACAGCTCGTACTGCCACTCGGAGGCACGTCCAGCACGAGTCATACCTGCAAAATTTGTACAATAATTTCTACATTAAATTTTCTACATCTAAATTTATACAATAATTTCAATATTAAATTATGTACACTAATTATCTAAACTAACTATCTTTCTACACTAAATTATCGACACTAATTATCTACACTAACTATATTTCTAAACTAATTATCTACACTAACTATATTTCTACACTAATTTTCTAAACTAATTATCTACACTAATTATGTACACTAACTATCTTTCTACACTAAATTATCGACACTAATTATCTACACTAATTATCTTTCTACACTAAATTATCGACACTAATTATCTACACTAACTATATTTCTAAACTAATTATCTACACTAACTATATTTCTACACTAATTTTCTAAACTAATTATCTACACTAATTATGTACACTAACTATCTTTCTACACTAAATTATCGACACTAATTATCTACACTAACTATCTTTCTACACTAAATTATCGACACTAATTATCTACACTAACTATATTTCTAAACTAATTATCTACACTAACTATATTTCTACACTAATTTTCTAAACTAATTATCTACACTAATTATGTACACTAACTATCTTTCTACACTAAATTATCTACACTAACTATCTTTCTACACTAAATTATCTAAACTAAATTATCTAAACTAATTATCTACACTAACTATTTTTCTAAACTAATTATCTACACTAATTATCTTTCTAAACTAATTTATCTACACTAACTATATGTCTAAACTAAATTATCCACACTAATTATCTACACTAACTATCTAAACTAACTAATTTTCTAAACTAATTATCTACACTAACTATGTTTCTAAACTAAATTATCTACACTAACTATATTTCTAAACTAACAAAAAATATAACACAAAAACTTACCTGAAAATCGCGCACGCCCTCTCCTCTTCTCCTCCTCTCCCTCTCTTTCTCTCCCCTCCCTCTTCTCCTCCTCTCCCTCTCTTTCTCTCCCCTCCCTCTTCTCCTCCTCTCCCTCTCTTTCTCCTTCTCTGCGCACCGAAGAAGTGGACGTCGGGGGCGGCCGAGCGCGGCCTTATATCCACCCTCAGTCGCCCAACGGTTGGGCGACTGATATGCAGTCGCCCAACGGTTGAGCGACTGCTTTGCAATCGCCGAACCGTTGGGCGACTGGAGTTAATCGCCCAACGGTTCGCAGACTCTTCAGCTGCCGCGGTCTGGTTGGGCGATAGGCTCCAGTCGCCCAACCATTCGGCGACTGGAGCCTATTTTTGTAAAAAATTTTCCCGCGGGTATATTTATGTAATTTCGAATAAAAAATGGATTATCCGTACAAAAAATTCTAGGACCAACACCCCAAGAGATTGGTACCCCAGGGTTGAAGTCATACATGCCAACAAGGCTTCAACTAGAAGTTTTGGCTCGTAAAAAGGCTGAAAGTGTGAAAGCAACTCTAGAACAACGTATTGTGGAATTGCAAGAGCAAGTGCATGAAGAAACTTTGTCACAGCATGGTTCTAATTCACGGCAACACATGGTAAAGTACTTCAATATCTTTGTTTCTTACCTAAGTATTTAGGTGCCATTATAGGTCCGCGTTTATGCAATCAAAATTTGAAAAATACTCCTAATAGATATTATTCCAATGCTTGATGTAGTGCCCAAGGTCTGAAGGACATGTTGATGCACATAATGATGCTCAGTGCGAAGAAATTCACAATTCTGCAGATAATGAAGATTGTGATCAGGACATTATTAATGATGAGAACTTGCTTGTCCATAGGCATGTTGATGAAGCCCCACCAATGCCTTCCATGAACGTTACAAGCACACGAAGAAATGAAGATGCCCCTCGCTTTGCACATGATACACTTGTAATGTTCTTCATACTTCTGTAAAGTTTACATTTTGTGATTTAATATCTGTTCCTTGCATTTATGCAATTCTCATGAATGCATCATCTACTTCAGGTTGGAAAGGATGTGATATTGTTTGCTATGCTGAGGTCTGATCTCCCTATAGCTAAGGGAACTGTTCTTTCTACTAATCCAAAGACCATGGTTGGAGGTCAGCCTCTTGGAAAGCGGTTTTGTGAAGTTATGGTGAATGTTGTAATGAAGAGGGATGCACTCCTGCCTTGCCCTTATGATTATACGATGAGTATGGCTGACGCTTATATGATGTCAATTGCGTGGCCATATAAGCAAGTAATAAACTGCACTTGACATCATTTCTTTTTTCCTTTTGATGAGTGGCTAATGTTCCTAATTAATGTACTTTGTATAGCTAAAGGTTTGCAGCAAGGCATCAAGATCTTCCCAGGGTACTGCAGGTATTTTGTGCCCTTTCTTACTCTTCCTTTGAGCTGCAGATGTATGTTATGGTCCTGATTCATGAACATAATTGGATTACCTCACCATTTTTTGTTTTAATAACTCATGAACACAATTGTCAGGAAAACAAGCATAACTGTTAGTGTATTTTATTTACCTCATTCTAAGTAATTATTTCATAAAACAGTTCCTTTTGTTCAAGAGCACCTTTTAAGATATATAAGATGTCATCATTGTTAATTATTTTCTCCTATACTAACTAGCTTTGGTATCTAAATGAAGCTGAACTAAGTTCTTCAGCATTACCAAATTCCAGTTCACTCACAAGCCATAATTGTTAATTTATGTACTGTTTGTTTGACATATTCAGTGAGAATAAAAAACAAGGTCGTATTGAGATTTGAGAATTGCAGCTTGCACAAACCAACTAAATCTTGTTATGATTTATCATTAGAAATTCGGCCACTTCAAGGACATCAAAACTAGATATCAGCACAAGTGTTTAAAAGAATCCTGTAATTGATTTTTTTTATAACTATGGCATGTTTCCATTTAGCATAATACTGCTAAGGGGAAAAAATAAGTGTTGGGAAAAAATAAGTGTTCATTCAATAAAAACTTACTTATGGTAACACGTTTCGCATGGATGGCACAGAGATTTGCCACTTCGAATAAGTCTACTAAGTGGTACTCTAGATTGACTCAAATATCCAGGTCATCTTGGTGTTAATGAAACAAGTCCCTCTCTAAGATAGCAATTTGAAACAACCTTTGCAAACTTTGCATTGACTTGACGTGTTCACAAGCAATACAAGTAGTAGCATGCAGTCATACACATAGCAGTTTCCAGTTCACCTCTCACCAAGCATATGAGAGAGAGGTTGATGGATCTGAGGCTAGGAATGCTTAATTTGTAGTACTATTACCTTCACACCCAACAGCTTTGAGGTTGATATATAGGAAATAAGCAATGCAGCAACCCTTCGAGGTTGATGGGTGATACGATAGTATGGCAAGTGTACTTAGAGGCACCAACCCTTTATCTGAATCTCAAGACGCTGCTAGCCTGGTTTGCAGCACTTGCTAACTCTTATTGGTATAGATCTGTTTTTGTTCAGCGTAGAGAAAAGTATTGTTTGGTATAGATCTCAAGTTTACTGTACAACAACAATCCTGTATACACGCACAATAAACTAGAATGGTTGTAGACTTGTAGTATATTTGTGTTTTACTGAATAAAGATAATCATTTGGCATTCTGACTCAGGAAGTGTTGTGCGCCACTAGCTGGATACAACTGGACTGCTTACAGCTGAACCGGTCACGACTTTGTGGAACTACTACGCCTTTGCATCCAAGTATTTTTTTTTTGTTTTTTGGGTTTCTGGAAGAACTTGTTCACACAACTCAATGGCATGTGCAAAACAATCTTCTACAATCTGCTGTTGGATCCATGCATCTCCTTTTGGTTTCTGAGTTTCTCAAAGTGATTGTGTACTGCAAACAATCTAGTACATTTTGATGCACTGCCATGTGTGTCTTTTGTTTTTTTCACTTGGTGCAAGGAAGACAAACCTATATGTATCTGGGGACTGAATTTGTGATGGTGAATGTGATATGGTGGCTCTCTAATTATTAATGAACTTGGTTTACTATGTGCTAATTCTGCCAAATCGGATTTTATTTTTTTTAATCCATTTTGATTGCATCGTAGGACAATCAGTCGCTAAAACATATCTATACCATCAAATAGTCTGTCGGAATATGTGGTAACACACTGTCTGACGGTAAATATTATACCGTCTAACAGTCAGTCGGCAAAAGTCCGGTCAGTCGGTATATGTTTTTACCGACCCCTGTTACACCGTCTGCAGAGTCAGTCGGTATATGTTTTATACCGACTGACCATCCGACGCTAAATCTGCCTATGCCGACTGACTGTCCAACGCTGTTTCGGGGCTATGGTGTAGTGGCTGCCGCAGTCCGGTAGGGAGCAAACATGCAAATTCATACGTAAGAAGGCTAATTCTGGTAAAACATGTGACCAAGGGGCACATAAGCTAAGGCCTCATCTCATGGATGGATGGAGGCTTTGAAATGCATGCGATGGCATTGCTTGGCACTCTCAATATGTTGTTGTCCCACGCTCCCACATTTATGTGTAGATGTGTAGCCTATGAGCTGAATCTGTTGGAAACATAAACACATGTAGGTTCATTTTATTCCATAAATAAATCATGACATCATGCATGCAAAATAACAGAACCATCACAGACATAAAAGATCTAGACATGTAAACCAGGAAACTGTACATGAACAGATCTAATACGGAGAACATGACTGTTACGTACCGATGATTCTGTTCTGATCGATTTGCCGATGTTGACGCTGCAGGCACGATATGGATGACACGAGATCGATGACGATTCGCCGAAGCCGAACGACGAGGAAAACGAGCCAGAGCTATAGCAAGCAGTCGCGCAGAGCGCTTCCCAAAAACCTTATTCGCCCTCTCCCGGTGCAGGACTTCGAAGGCGACGGTTCCGGAGACCTGCTCTCCCGAACGACAGTGCACGCCGGCGGACGGGACGGAGTAGACTACGTGAGACGGCGCAGCACAATGGAGGAGGCAAAAACCCTAGATTGATTCGCATATACTGTATGGAGGCGGCGACTAAGTATTTATAGAAAAATCAGGACGCGTGATCAAGACGCCTGCACGTTCTCCATAACTCGTAACCGAAACGGATTAGTCACGCGTAACCGATCCGGATTCACCGCCACTCAAAACAGCAAAAATAAAACTGCAAAAGGAAGCCGCGTCTGCGCAAGCACCTGGAACCGATTTTGGCGGACCATTCACGCAGGTGCCGTGCGTCCGCGCCCCCCGCCCCGCCCGGCCCGGCGAGGCGAGGCGAGCGAGCGCGCGCGTGTGATCCTCTAGTTCTCTCCCACACATACCTCAAGTGGCTAGGAGTGCACCATCCCTTTTAAGGTGGTCTTCCTCTCCTAGAACTAGCAATATGGTACTAAAGTTCACATGCAAGCCTCCTTTGCATGAGTGGGCCTTTGAGATTTAGGAATTATTCTTATTGTATGGGCTTGGCCCACATAATTCAACAATCCCCCACCAGATCTCAAAGTCCCACAGAGATTTGCCTGAATTCCAATGTACTGTTTATATATCAGTGTTTCAATGGAGACCGATTAAGGTTGAACATCCACCTAGAACTCCAAGCTACACTTACTCACAACTTGAACAATGGACTACGCCTTGAATTGCAAGTTTGGTGCAAGCAAGCTTCACTTAAAGACTTAACTGATACTAGGCCGCCAGTAGGCTACCCCCTCGGTTGGAGCGTATAAGTCATACTCCTTGGTCTCTTCATGAGCTTAGTAGGAGATTTTCCCAAAATCTCCATAGACTGCGACTGACAGTCGGGCTCATATAGGTGTGTTCTTTCAAGAACGTTCTGCAGGATAACGTCTTCGCTTCTGAAAGCCAATGGAACACATTAAGGCCTTAACCAACCTGCCTTGCAGTTTCTGAGTGTATTGCATCTTCACATAGAGAGGGTTGAAATTACTCTCCTCCAGTTAACTAATGACTTGTTTTTCCCAGATCCTAATTCACGGGATCTCCGATCACATAGGTTGGGTTACTACCATAGATAACTCACATGGGTCTCATACCCATCTCCTTCGATGCACTATCTATCACATTCCGTGATAGTCCCTTTGTAAAGGGATCTGCCAGGTTTTTATCTGTTTGGATGTAATCCAAGGTTATAACTCCGGAGTTTCTCAATTTCCTGACAGACTTCAATCGTCTCTTGACATGCCTAGACGATTTCATATTATCCTTAGAACTGTTCACTTTAGCGATAACGGTTTGATTATCACAGTTCATAAGGATAGCTGGCATTGGCTTTTCCACCGTAGGTAGATCCATCAATATATCTCGTAGCCATTCTGCCTCAACAGTAGCAGTGTCTAGTGCCGCAAGCTCTGCTTCCATGGTTGACCTCGTCAAAATGGTCTGTTTGCAAGACCTCCATGAAACAGCACCACCACCAATAGTGAAAACATATCCACTAGTGGCTTTGATCTCATCAGCATCAGAGATCCAGTTGGAATCACTATAACCCTCCAGCACCGACGGGTACCCAGTATAGTGAAGTCCAAAGTTTGAGGTACCTTTCAGATAGCGCAACACTCGCTCAAGCGCCTTCCAGTGATCATCTCCTGGGTTAGATGTAAACCGGCTCAACTTGCTCACAGCAAAGGAGATGTCTGGCCTTGTTGCACTAGCTAGGTACATAAGTGAGCCAATTATCTGAGAATATTCCAGCTGATTCCTAGCAATTTTCTTATTCTTACGAAGTAACACGCTAGGATCATAAGGTGTTGGAGAAGGCTTGCTGTCAGAAAAGCCAAAACGGCTCAAGACCTTTTCCACATAATGAGATTGCAAAAGTGTAATCTCATCCTCACCTCTAACCAATTTAATGTTTAGAATAACATCAGCCACTCCCAGATCTTTCATATCAAAGTTTTGAGACAAGAATGATTTGACCTCATTTATCACATTGATGTTTGTCCCAAAAATCAGGATGTCATCCACATACAAGCATAGAATAACTCCCTCACCCCCACCATAGCGATAGTATACACATTTATCTGCCTCATTGACAGCAAAGCCTGCAGATGTCAGTGTTCTATCGAACTTCTCATGCCACTGCTTAGGGGCTTGTTTCAGACCATACAAAGATTTCAACAGTTTTAACACCTTGCCTTGTTGACCTTCTACTACAAAACTATCAAGCTGTTCCATGTAAATTTCCTCATCCAGCTCTCCGTTAAGAAAAGCTGTCTTAACGTCCATTTGATGAACGAGAAGACCATGTGAGGCAGCCAAAGCAAGTAGTACTCGAATTGTGGTCAGTCTAGCAACAGGTGAGTAAGTGTCAAAGAAATCTTCGCCTTCTTTCTGAGTATAGCCCTTGGCAACAAGCCGAGCCTTGTACTTTTCAATGGTACCATCAGGCCTAAGCTTCTTTTTGAACACCCACTTGCACCCTACAGGTTTGCACCCATGAGGTCTATCTGTCAGCTCCCAGGTTCCATTAGCGATAATGGAATTCATTTCACTACGGACAGCCTCCTTCCAATAGTCTGCATCAGTAGATGCATACGCTTCTGAAATAGACTTGGGAGTGTCGTCCACAAGGTACACAGTGAAATCATCACCAAAGGATTTGGATATCCTTTGTCTCTTGCTCCTTCTAGGAGCTCCACTGTCATCCTCCTCATTGATAAGTTCATGTGTATGTTCAAAAGGTTCAGGTGGTGTGATTGAACTGGGAATTATTTCAGAAGGTTGACTAGTAGTGTTATGTGTATCCTTCATTGGAAAAATATTCTCAAAGAATGTTGCATCTCGAGACTCCATAATTGTACCAACATGCATGTCAGGTACCTCAGTTTTAACTATCAAAAATCTATAGGCAATGCTATGATTAGCATATCCCAGAAAGACACAGTCCACAGTCTTAGGTCCAAGCTTGCGTTTCTTAGTTATTGGCACATTAACTTTCGCCAAGCACCCCCATGTACGCAAGTAAGAAAGTGATGGTTTTCTCCCAATCCATACCTCGTATGGTGTTTTGTCCTTATTTCTGTTAGGAACTCTATTTAATACATGATTAGACGTTAGCAAAGCCTCCCCCCACCATGCCTTAGGTAAGCCCGCAGTGTCTAACATGGCATTCACCAAGTCAGTCAACGTGCGGTTTTTCCTTTCGGCAATCCCATTTGACTCGGGCGAATAAGGAGGCGTCCTCTCATGTATAATGCCATGTTCCTCACAAAATAAGTCAAATTCGTTTGAGAAATACTCTCCACCACGATCTGACCTAAGTCTTTTTATCTTTCTGTTTAATTGGTTTTCAACTTCTGCCTTATAGATTTTAAAATAGTCTAAAGCCTCATCTTTCGTTTTCAATAAATACACATAACAGAACCTAGTTGCATCATCAATCAATGTCATGAAATATCGTTTTCCACCCTTCGTCAACACGCCATTCATCTCAGAAAGATCTGAATGCTGGAGTTCTAGTGGTGCCAAGTTTCTCTCCTCGGCAGCCTTGTGAGGCTTACGAGGTTGCTTTGATTGCACACAGCTATGGCATTTAGAACCTTTGGTGATGGAAACGTTTGGAATTAAATTCATACTAGAAAGCCGAGACATCAAACCAAAATTAATATGACATAGACGTGAGTGCCAAACGTTAGCCTCATCATCCACACTGCCACAAATATGGTTCACAGTCTTATTGCAGAAATCTGAAAGGGAAAAGCGGAACAAGCCTCCGCACTCATAGCCTTTACCAATAAAATATCCATGTTTAGACACGACTACTTTATTAGACTCAAATACCAACTTAAGCCCGTCTCTACATAAACGGGAGCCACTAACGAGATTCTTGTCTATAGAAGGGACATGCTGCACGTTCTTCAGCTGCACGATCTTTCCCGAAGTAAACTTCAGATCTACCGTGCCAACACCATGAACAGTAGCATGTGACCCATTCCCCATTAGGACGGAGAAATCCCGGGCGACCTGATAAGAGGAAAACAACGAAATATCAGCACACACATGTACATTAGCTCCTGTATCAATCCACCAATTGGTAGATTGACTAACTGAAAGAACAGTAGGTAAATTACCATACCCAGTCCCATCTTCAGTCTTGCCAATGGTCACATTGACAGACTTAGAAGTCTGTCCTACAGGTACCTTCTTTCCTTTACGTTGTGGGCACTTCTTGGCCATGTGACCAGCCTCACCGCACACAAAATAAGTTCTATCATCCTGATTGTTGTTGTTCTTCTTCTTCTTGAAGTTGGTTGTCTGTTGGGCTTTGACAAATTTCCCTTTGTTCTTGCTTGAGGGTTTCTGTACCACATTGGCACTAGACTGCCCTCCATCACCCTTAGACACGGCGTCCTTTTCCCAAGCTTTCTCCTCAATTTCAAGAGACCCAATCAGACTCTCAACAGAGTACTCTTGTCTCTTGTGTTTGAGTGTTGTTCCGAAATTCCTCCATGAAGAAGGTAATTTCGCAATAATACATCCAGCCACAAACTTGTCAGGTAAGGCACACTTCAGGAGTTCGAGTTCCTTGGCAATGGCCTGTATCTCATGAGCCTGATCTACTACAGAACGGTTATCAACCATCTTGTAGTCATGAAATTGCTCCATGACATACATGTCATTGCTGGCATCAGTAGCACCGTATTTGGAATTCAGTGCATCCCATAACTCCTTCGCGTCTGTCATGTGCATATACACCTCGCACAGACGGTCAGCAAGAACACTAAGAATGCATCCAACAAAGAGAGTAGTGGCATTCTCGAATTCTTTCTGCTTTTCAGCATCAAGAACACCTTCAGGCTTGCCATTACTAACCCAGAATACATTCATAGCAGTAAGCCACAGAGTGACCCTGCTCTGCCATCTCTTAAAGTGCACACCGGAGAACTTATCCGACCTCAGTGCATCGGCAAATCCAGCCATAGTAAAACCACAGTGCCTACAGTAAGGTTTTTGGATTGTTGGAAACATAAGCACATGTAGGTTCATTTTATTCCATAAATAAATCATGACATCATGCACGCAAAATAACAGAACCATCACAGGCATACAAGATCTAGACATGTAAACCAGGAAACTGTACATGAACAGATCTAATACGGAGAACATGACTGTTACGTACCGATGATTCTGTTCTGATCGGTTTGCCGATGTTGACGCTGCAGGCACGGTATGGATGACACGAGATCGATGACGATTCGCCGAAGCCGAACGACGAGGAAGACGAGCCAGAGCTACAGCAAGCAGTCGTGCAGGACTTTGAAGGCGACGGTTCTGGAGACCTGCTCCCCCGAACGACGGTGCACGCCGGTGGACGGGATGGAGTAGACTACGTGAGACGGCGCAGCACAATGGAGGAGGCAAAAACCCTAGATTGATTCGCATATACTGTATGGAGGCGGCGACTAAGTATTTATAGAAAAATCAGGATGCGTGATCAAGACGCCTGCACGTTCTCCATAACTCGTAACCGAAACGGATTAGTCACGCGTAACCGATCCGGATTCACCGCCACTCAAAATAGCAAAAATAAAACTGCAAAAGGAAGCCGCGTCTGCGCAAGCACCTGGAGCCGATTTTGGCGGACCATTCACGCAGGTGCCGTGCGTCCGCGTCCCCCCGCCCGGCGAGGCGAAGCGAGCGCGCGCGTGTGATCCTCTAGTTCTCTCCCACACATGCCTCAAGTGGCTAGGAGTGCACCATCCCTTTTAAGGTGGTCTTCCTCTCCTAGAACTAGCAATATGGTACTAAAGTTCACATGCAAGCCTCCTTTGCATGAGTGGGCCTTTGAGATTTAGGAATTATTCTTATTGTATGGGTTTGGCCCACATAATTCAACAGAATCTCAAGAACTAACGGACATCTTCTTGCCATGGCGATGTGCAAGGAGATGCCGATATTGTGATCCATTTTATGCCACATTTTGCAGGGAGAAAGGCCAGCCGTTGCAATGAGACTATTCCACACTGATGAGATTTGAGAACACATGGTGTGTGTGGGGGGGGGGGGGGCTTTGTACCATAAATGGCCAAATTTTCGATTCTTTTGCGTTCCCAATTTCTTCTTGTCTTGGACTTCTGATTCGATAACTTGACAAGTTTACAGAAAATGTAGTCAGATTCCACAGAAGGGCGGCCCTGGATCACGGTGGTACATCAGTTAGTAATAGCTGCACTGAAACCATCACGCAACTGCTCTTGCAAGGTCTTTGCCCGGCCGGTCACAAACCAGATGGAACACCTTTCACACCCAATGGGCAATTGGGACAATGGAGTAAAATTGAATTGCCGATGGGACAGAAGTTGGATCAGATATCACATCGTCGCCCCAAAAATGTCACAAATCAACAGAGCACTGATGCTCTTTGAGAAACGGGGGAAAGATTCCCCTCTTCATGGTTGGCCTAGTGTCTTGTCATTTTGGTACAAAGTTTGTGCAAGTTACGGATGTTCATTTTCGATGAAATAATAACTGTAGCAACGGGCGGGTAGTTTTTATCTAAGACATTTAATTTTAAAAAAATTAAAAAATCTGTTATATTTCCTTAAAAAATACAAAGATAAAAAGATAAAATGGCCACATTAAGAAACTGCTCAAAATGACAACGTCCAACACTCTCATCATCCTAACTCATGCTGTTGAAGTCGTCCGTCTCAAATTGCAGCAAGATTCACAGTAAGCCTTCGCGGTGCGTCGCTTCGACCACAATTCCTTTCTGTTCTCCTTCCGCACTGGTGTCGACCGAAACCATATCCTTCTCTGCAATAGCATAGTGGCCGACGGCAAAAGGATCTTGTTTTGGCCATGGACGAGGCACGTTCAGGCCGAGTACACCCGGTTGCAATTTAGAGTCTCCATCGAGCTTGAGGGCCTTCTTGTGCATGCCTGGTGTCTCCGATGATGATCCGAGCCTCCAGGCTATCTTCGCTGGAGTACAGCCTTATCTCCGGCAGAAGGATGGGCTGCTCTACAATGTCCTCGTGCATGTCGTGCAAGTCGCTGATTTCCATTCATGATCGTCGTCTCCTAATGGGACCTCACCTCCGTCTGACGACATGGACGACGGGCACTATGGCCATCCAGATAGGGGATACGGCGAGTCCATGGGCCAGGACCGGTGCTCCATAGGTTCTGCTTCACGCCGGACATGGCCGATCAGGCTTCCCAAGGGGGCACTTCGGCAACTTGCATGGATGCCAAGCTACCTCCGGTGGATCCGCTGATTTCCATGATGGACAAACCCAGCTCTTGTCAAACCAGGTAACACCGGTTTCCCAGGTGTAGCAGGATTCCCGTGGTGCAAGGCTCGAGGAAAGCAGGCTCCATAAAGTCACAAAGGTGACTAACAGCGCGGCTTTGGCCCAGGTTGCCATTTCGGGAAACTTGGATGCGTCAGTGGACCTGTACGTCCACCACCAAAATTATGCTCAATGGCACGCTAGGCAAACTAATATGCCACTGCAAATAGGGCTGAAAACGAAAACGGTAATTTTCGGTTACCGAAAATCGTTTTCGAGAAATTATCGATTTTTTCCTCTAAACGGAAACGGTGACGGTAACCGATAAAACGGAAACGAAAACGGTAAAATTATCCGATAATGAAAACGAAAACGATTTAACTCTCTTCCGATCGTTTTCGAAAAATACCGTATTTAACCGATAATTACCGTCGATAATTACCGAGTGAGCACCCAGGCCCAGCCCATTAGTCTCCTGTCTCCCATTTCCGTCTCGGGCTCTCGGCGTCTCCGTGACTCCGTCTCCCACACCCCACCTCCTCCAGACCTCCACCCATCCGGCCATCCGCATCTCCAGCCGCCGCTGCCGCCTCCATCCGCATCTCCAGCCGTCGCCGCCTCCATCCCCACGCCTCCATCCGCATCTCCAGCCGCCGCCGCCTCCATCCCCACGCACGCCTCCGTTCGTGCTCGCTCCGAGCCTCTGACTACTCCCCAGCTCGCACGCCGAGATCCCCTTCTCCACCACCACCACCGCCGCCTCGGCGCGGCGCGTTACGAACGGCACCGCGAAGCCCTAGGGCTAGGGTTTCTCCGCAGATGCGTCCCCTCCTCGCCCTCTTCGCCGCTGCAGCCGTATGCGCCCTTCTCGTGGCCACTGCGGCCGCGGCCGCCGCGGAGGAGGCGAAGAAGGCCAACAAGTTCCGGCAGCGCGAGGCCAGCGACGACTTGCTTGGCTACCCCACCTGTGAGCACCCCGCGCGTCTCCCCTCCCCTGGTTCCCGAGTCGCTCTAGATTTGGTATTGCTGCTAGAACCTTGGCACTGCGAACGATTAGATGATTGGTTAGTTTCTGTGTTTTGTCGTAGGATCGTTGCAATTGTTGACCTCAACCAGCTTGTGGTTGCTGTACAGGTGCTCAATTTATGCTTAGAATGACGCGATGTGCAAAATATGTTAAACCACTATACGTTTCAGTATCGGAAATATTTAGTGCTTAACTTTTAGTTTATTCAAGTATTGCTGTCTCACTTTGCTATTTGGTCTAACAAAAGGAGTAAATTTTTCATAGTATTATTAACTATTAAGCAAGCGACTGTCGCACAAAAATGCATTCCGAAATCCTGATACATGTTAATAGGGTTGTTTAGGTGTGAATCTGATACAGTGGATCACTCAAATTGAGTTCCATTCGGCCTGCACATATGATACATATGATGTCTGATAGCCTGTCCTCACCTATTAAGCAGTGTGATCTTTGTGCTGTGGGCAATCTTTGCCCAGCAGATTTGTTCATTCCGTCTAATTATGTCCAGCTTGGAATTGTGGATAGCTTTGCTCATATCCCACTGAGTTAAAACTCACTGAGCTCCTCCAACCCCACTCCACCACTGCCAACCAAAAAAAAAGAAAGAGCTGAAAAAGGTGAAACTCTTGCATATTTGACGCCCACAAGATGGCCACAACCTAGTCAGAATTCAGAACTTCACCAATGCCGCTTCAAAATCTAGTTTTAATGTTTTATAATAGTTCCTGGAAGCAGAGGTGGACATAACATATGAGTTTCACTTGAAGTTTGTAGAACATTGATGGGATTCATGATTGAACCTGCAAAATTGTAGTACTGTTGATCTCTACGATAGAAGTGCAAGGAGCTGTTCGAATGTTTCCCCATAAAAATCATGTGACATTTGATATTATTCATGATAATACTTTTACTGTTAACCTGAATTTCACTGGTGTGTCAATTCTTAAAATAGCTGCAAAACACACAGATAGATATCTCATATCTGATAGTCAGCTATAGGAAGCCTGCTCCTATCCTTTGTTAAGTTCAACTAAGAACTTGATTTAGTATTCCAGCTATTAGTGTACTAGTACTTTCTAGTTTGTGAGCTTGTGACTACGCCTATGTCATGTGGTTGTCAGCTTTGTGTGCTTGTGAGACCTAACTAAGTATTATTGTATTAAGTCCATGATGTCACTTGTGGTTGTGGGCTTGTGGCTTTGTGTCGTGTCTTTTTATTGCTATATAATATATGTGTCTTGCCTCTTGTGCCATGGATCATTACTACAGTATTATTTTTCATGTGACCTAGGTCAATATATACAGCTATTGTCATGCTGTGCAGATTGGTGTATAATGTGTTTATTGTATTTTAGATATCGCTTTCATGATTTTCGATCGTTATCGATGCACTTTTGATCGAATAGTTTCGTTTCCGAATTTACCGGGATATCGATATCGTTCTCGTTTCCGACAATATCGTATCGATTTCGTTTTCGAGAAAATAATGTGAAACTGAAAGTGATCTGACCTCCTACCGATCGTTTCCGACCGTTTTCAGCCCTAACTGCAAAGGCCTCAAGCAGGGGTATCTGTTGTCACTGTTGCTCTCCATTATAGCCATGGATGTGCTAAGCAAATTTCTCTTCAAAGCTACACAAGCTCAAGTCCTAACACTAGCTCACACCTTGGTGAGGCAATGCTCTTTCTATGCAGATGATGTTATGCTATTCATCAATCTGAAGCCCTAAGAACCCATTGCTACTAGAGAAATATTGTCATTATTTGGGTCCGCATCCAGCCTCAGACCAAACATGCTCAAGCAATTATCGGGATTGAAGATCGACTTTCATAAAAGTGAACTTTTTTGTTATGGCAAAGCGAAGGATTGTGAGCAGGATTATGTACATCTTTTTGGGTGTAAGTCGGGGGGTCTTCCTTTTAGGTATCTAGGTATACCCATGAATCATAAAAAATTATCGAACAAGGATTGGGCCGCTATTGAAGAGAAGTTCCAGAAAAAACTCGCTAGTTGGAAAGGAAAATTACTTTCGGTTGGAGGGAGACTTGTTTTGATTAACTCAGTGCTAACGAGTTTGGCTATGTTTATGTTATCTTTTTTTGAGGTCCCTAGAGGAGTCCTTCAAAAATTAGATTACTATCGCTCGTATTTTTTCTGGCAATGCGATGAGCACAAGAAGAAATATAGGCTTGCTAGGTGGAGTGTACTATGTACACCTAAAGACTTAGGAGGCCTCGGTATACAAAGTCTAGACATCCAAAATAGGTGTCTGTTGAGCAAATGGTTGTTTAAGCTCATTAACGAGGACGGGGTTTGGCAAAATCTTCTAAGAAAGAAATACTTGTCTAACAAATCCTTGACACAAGTGCAATACAGGCAAGGAGACTCTCATTTTTGGAGTGGCCTTTTGAAGGTCAAGGATGATTTTTTGGTCAGTAGAAAATTCGAAGTGCAAAATGGGGAACAAACTAGATTTTGGGAGGATGCTTGGTTAGGGGACATGCCTTTCAAGGAGGTATATCCCAATCTGTATAGAATAGTAAGGAGGAAAGATGATACGGTGGCAAATGTCCTACGGACTGTACCACTTAATGTGTCATTTAGGAGAGGTTTGGTAAACGAAAATTTGGCGTCCTGGTATGATTTAGTATCAAAAGTGGTCTCGGTTAACCTCACAAATAGGAGGGATGTGTTTATTTGGAACCTCAGCAAAAAAAAGGCCTGTTCACAGTTCGATCCATGTACAGGACCATGATTCAACAAGGAATTATACCTGAAAAAACCCTCTATGGAAATTAAAAATACCATTGAAAATTAAGGTTTTCTTATGGTACTTACAAAAGGGAGTCACTCTCACTAAAGACAACTTGGCTAAACGAAATTGGCAAAGAAGTGTCAAATGTTGTTTTTGTAGTTCGTTAGAGACTATTCAACATTTGTTTTTTGATTGCCATTTTGCGAGATTTGTTTGGAACACTGTGCTTGTTACTTTTGGAATTCAACCACCGACTAGTTTTTCTAATATGTTTGGTTCTTGGCTAGACGGATTGTGTCTTCAGCTTAGAAACCAAATTTTATTAGGTGCGGCCGCGCTATGTTGGGTTTTATGGTTGAATAGAAATGACATGGTTTTTAACAAGGCTAAGTCTCCTACATATCTTTAGGTAATCTTCAGGGCGACGTACTGGATCCGACAGTGGTCTCTAATGCATAAGGAAGAGGAGAGACCAGCGTTCAATCGCGGATGTAGAAACTTGGAGACATTGATTATGGCGGTCTTCAAAAAGTTTGGGTGGAGCTTTTGGAATCGAATTGAAGCCTAGTACTACTTCTTTTCCATTTTAGTAGTTGTTCGTCCAGGTTGGGCTGAACCTTGTTGCTTTTATTTCCTCGTTCTTGGATGTAAGAGTGAGAGCCTTATGGCTTTGGTTTGTACTTAACTCTCAGCTGTGTACCATCCTCGGATGGTAGAGGCTGGAACTTAGTTCCATTATCTAAAAAAAATTCCAATTTGGTGCACACAACAAGAACTCCTACTAGCAAAAGAGTGCTTCAGTTGCAAGATAGACTCTTTTCCCATCAACTACCTAGGAATGCCTCTGTTGCCCAGTAGGCTACGAAGAGCAGATCTCCAACCTTATGTCGACAAAATTCAAGCCATCTTGCCTACTTGGAAGGCCAAACTTCTTTCATGAGCGGGGAGGCTAATTGTTGTCATTTGTCAAAGCAGTCCTCACTTCCATGGTCATTTACCCGCTTCTCACATTGACATTCCCAACTTAGGCAATTAAGGCCATTGATAAGAAGC
The DNA here is from genome assembly GCA_017311315.1 of Dendrocalamus latiflorus. NCBI lineage: Eukaryota > Viridiplantae > Streptophyta > Magnoliopsida > Poales > Poaceae > Dendrocalamus > Dendrocalamus latiflorus. Next base: position 14,269,325 of record CM029651.1, on the reverse strand, counting down.
GCAGAAGCTTTCTCTAGGCTGGGGATAGTATGTCCACACTCGGGAAATGATTGGTAAGTTGGCAGCAAATTTGTCGCCCTTACTCGCATGGGGGACTGGGCATCACGGACCTCAAACTCGCAGGCATTTCCTTTCACACACATTGGAAGTGGTTGGCGAGCACTGACCCAGATCGAATTTGGCCAGGTGTCCGGCTGGCCGAAGACACTGCAATGGAGAACTTTTTCTATGCGTCAAAATATTTTTCACGTAGGAAATGGCAACTCCATGCTATTCTGGACCGACAGATGGTTGCAGGGTCAAGGAGTACATGATCTAGCTCTGATAATTTGGGCAAAGGTGAAGAGTTCCTGAAAAAAGAGGATTAAGGTCAAGGAGGCGCTACACAACCAAAACTGGGCGAAAGACCTACAGGGCCCTTTCTCCGTGCAAGATATCTCTGAGTTCTTCCTGTTGTCTTCACCTTAAGTCAAATCCATTTGCAAGATCAGGTCAAGGATGACATCATATGGCGGTGGTCAACCAATGGCAAATACTCCCCCAAATCGGCTTACATTGTGTTGTGCCAAGGTTCTACTTTCTTCCCTTGTGCAAACGAATTGTGGAAGAGTGCTGTCCCTTTGAAAGCCAAGATCTTCACCTGGCTAGCACTCAAACACCGAGTGTGGACTTTCGCTGGGCTAACAAAACACAACATACCTGCACTAGCATCATGCCTGCTTTGTGATCAAGACCTTGAGACCGTCGACCATCTTCTCATCAGCTGTTCAGTGGCGAAGCAGATGTGGCATCTCATTTTCTCTTGGCTGTCGCTACCGATCTTCCTCACCAATCAGTCACTGCTTGAACACTGGACTTTAACCCGGAATATGGCACCTAGCTCCAAGCGAAGAGGAATAGACTGCCTAGTTATTTTGGTGGTTCGGATGATCTGGAAGGAGAGGAATATGATACGGCATAGCCAAGAAACCTTAATATCCACGAGTTCACAAACCTCATCAAGCAAGAGTTCATTGATTGGTCATCCATCCCGAAATCCAAGCTACGAGAACTCCTTAATCTCCCTGGGTTGCTTCCTGTAGGATCGTCGATGGCAATCAGAGGGGGGTGAATGATTGTAATCCACACCGGAAGCTCTTCTTCAAATCTATATTTTTTTTACCTGCTAATCAAGAAAGTACAAAAAGAAAACAGCTAGAAAAGTAAAAAAAAATCTCTCGGTTTTTCTTTTGGGATGCACTGCTGTCCTTCACCAAGCAACAGACCGCGCACGCAACCTTTTCTTCGATGCAAGTTGGTCGCCGCCGCTCGCCGTTTTTTATTCCTCAAAAAAAAACGTCACGGCAAGGATTGCTAGCATGCCTACTCGAGAGGATCAGAAGTTTCATGCAAAGCCAACTCTCCATTAACCATCAGCCGTACACCAACATGCATGCATGTTTTTTTTTTTTTGTTTTTTCCTACTCAATGGCTTCTAGTCTCCACGTAATGTTTTATTAGTCAATATATGAAAAGCATGCAGCCAATAGATGATCAAAAGAGAAGCTAATGCAAGTACTCACCAGAACCTGTTGATGAATCTATCCATCCGCCGATCAAAACTTACGTATGTAGAAAGATCGTTTTTCTAGCGATACCAGCAAAAACGAGATGTCGCCGATTGAACTTCAGGATCTAAGATCAGAACATCCGCCGCACTCTATTTTTCTCCGAAAACCACAAAGTATTCGGTCCCACAAAAGTCGACGTTGCTCACGATTTCTTTTTCGTCAGGAGTCACGGCCGCCGCACTTACAATCAAAAGCGAGATACGCTGCCACCAAAAACCGTGCGCCTCACGGCCGCCGGCCCTAACCCTTTTATAGCATATCCATAAATACCCAAATAAACTTACAAACAAACTCCAACCCTAATACAACTCATCCTAGGCCTTTTTGCCTCAACCAGGCTTTTTGGCCCACTATTTTTCAAGGGACCCGAAACCCTTCCTAACACGGGTTTTTCACACTCCCGACTTTTCAACTCATCACATGTCGAAGCCTCCAGGACCGCACCTCCCGTAGCTTCTCCACGCACCATCCACCTTTAATCTCCATGTGCCCCAAGCATGAGCCCGATCATCCCATGACATCCTCGACCGTTTGAACCTCGGATCTCCCTATCCTAGTCCCGGTCCTCCTCGTCACCGACCACGATCGCCTCCATGCTCAACCTGCACATGCAAAGACCAAAGAACATTTTTCCGGCACAAGTTCGTCCAAACTTGACCAACGTCAATCCGCACACACGCAACACAACTCGCATAACGCCGCTAAACAAAATTACCAAATATTCATCATCACAAATTAACCATTGTCAATTATTCATCACAACAATATTCTAGACCTGGCCACATGGTCTAACACTTCCTCATCCGGATAATGTTTAGTCTTAGTTGGCCTTTACAATCTCTTTGCTGTCTAGTTTTTGTAATAGCGAACTAAAGCCGTCGATCATGGCTCTCAAGCCGTGTTTGTATTTCTTTACTTCTTAATGAATGAAGCGTAATCCTCCTACGTTTTCGAGAAAAAAATGACTTTTGGCTACTGGAAGCAAAGGCCATAGTTTTATACGTGAACTATTGCATTGAACCCAAACTAGTGGCAAAATTCCAAAAACCTCATAGCCCTGAGCTTCTCTTGCAATCTCTCCCTCTCTAAGAGAGTGCTTGAATGATAATTAGGGGTGACCACAGTTAGTTTTACAATGGTGGGAGTCATAATCATGGGTCCTAAACATGTATAGATCAATTGAGTAGATGCAAGTTGCTAGCATCGTTGTTCTTCTCGACTTAAAAAAACTGCAACCATCAAGGAATTTTTGTTTTTACCACTGTAAACAAACAGGTAAATGACATCATGAATGTGACAGGTGCTCATGAAGGAGTGAGCAAACGGACAAGGATTGGCCACTTTACATGACCTCACTTCAACCACTACATTTATTGGGATTTGTAGATCACGCCCATTTCCTTTTGGCTCCCTTTCCAGGATTCAGAATTCAGAGCACTTGCATGTCTCTTTCTTCATGATCTTTGTGAAGAAGTTTTGTTGTTCTAAAGGCAGCGGCATTGAACTCATCATTGACTCGCAGCACAGGTTCTGCATCTTTTTATCTGATTTTTGTTAGGGAAAGCATCTCTTTTCTTTTCTGAACTACTGATGAAAAGATTCTGAACTTTGTTTAGCGGCAGAGTTCGTGCCCATTTCCCTTTGTCTGCCTTTGCATTTGCAGGCAGGACGCAAGTATGATCTTGTTAAGATGCCATAGTACAGGCCACACGCTGGACTTGAAATGGTACGAGTCTGCTGCGTATGGGTTTTTTCTGTCCGACTGTAATGGGAAGCAAGCTGTTGGAAGTTGTTTGTGTAGGGCAACAGCTTCAAGAAATGAACTCCAATCTGATAATTATTATCATGATGAAGCAGTGTAATCAACTCTGATAAGCACACATGTCATAGTGCTCAACATTTGCAATAATTAAGTTCTTAGAACAAGCATTTCTCCTGCTCCCATCCAAAGGAAAAAAGAAACAGAGAAGTGTTATCCTGTGATCTTCAATGCTAGTTTAGGCTCAGCCCATCTTTCCAACTCTATCTTCACTGAAGCCCACCATATATATCATGAGTTTATACACGGCCATTGGGCCACACGCCCATACATTTCTACAACATGAATATTTTGTAGTTTTTTACAACTTTCCTTAAGGCCATATTACCCATATTTTAATAGCTATAAAATTGGCAGGATACTAGGTAACAGATATTTGATGTTCCTGTCTAATGGTTATTCTAGGTTGAGAAGGAAATTCTTGGGAAATGAACTCTAAGATTTAGTTGGAAACGAAGCAAAAAGTGTGTGGTGAACAAAATTTAACCATTAATTGGAAATTGGACTAGTTGTGCAGTTGAGCAGGCTAGTTGGCTAACTTTTATTTGTACTCAACACAATGAGGGGGCAAGACAGCAGATGTTCTTCAAGAGTACACGTGGGCAATGGCTAACAATGAGGCATGCACTCTTACATTGACTTCTTTTAAATTTGAAAAATTATGAGCTGCACAATAGGAAATATTCTCTTCAAATTTTCTTGACTTTTCCTTGACAGAAATTGAACATGTACCTCATGCTCTCTTGCATAACATGATATCAACACGACGTTTGAAGTTTTAACTGACGTCTGACGAGCAACAGGAGGTCCCTGCATTCTTCACCATTCTTTTTACCTCTTTCTGAAGATACAAGTGGCATTCTGCATATATACACGGCTACATCTGTAGCAGGATCCATGGAAATGTCAGAGCATGTGGGGGCCGTGGGGTTGCATGTGGCTGAGACATTAAAAATACTCCACGCAAGCACCGAACTAATGATATCTAGCCGAAATTTTTCTATTTTAACCTTTTTTTTGAAAAATATTCACATTTAGACCCCTAGTAGTTTTAATTCCGTTTTTGGACCCTGAGCTCGGCGCCGTGGACCACGGCGCCGAGGTAAAACGTCTCGGCGCCGTGGACCACGGCGCCGAGGTGCGAGGCCCGCTCCAGCGTGCCGGCCCGCGTGGCGCCGACGTGGCAGGAGCACGGCGCCGTGGCTGGTGGCGCCTAGCTCGGCGCCGTGAGTCATGGCGCCGAGCTCGGCGCCGTGACTGGTGGCGCCGAGCTGTGAAAATTCAGAATTGCCGCCGTGACCGGTGGCGCTTCACCTCGGCGCCTTCAAAATAATCCGTAGCTTTGGAAACATTCAGAAAATTGATGAACTGTGTGAAACACAATTTTCTTCTACATTTTTTGATGATGTTGTGTTCAATCTGGAAACTTCGGGTGCTAGTATGGTAATGATGTTTGTAACTTTTTTCCTAAGCAGTGAACTCCGATGGTCAAACACTAATTGTTAGAGAAGTGGATAATGGTGTTGCTTATTCATGGAATTCAAAAGAGCTAAAATGGGGCTAGGTAAGAACCCCATTAGCCCATAAGTGATTATGTTGGTATCTCAAATCACATGGTATAATCTGCGAAGTTGAGGATATAGTTTTATGTCTTGTTATTTTTTTTGCAGACATTTATGTGCTTGAAAATGTGAAATTTCCATGTAATGATTTACAATTTTGAACTAAGTAGTCATGATTTCCCAGTTCTTTTCTAAATGCAGACTAATCCATTATGTAGACATTCTTTGGAGCAAGCATGGGTAGGCAACATTATGCACTCTCTTAAATTGTAGTTGTGTGAAGCACCGATACGCAACACTGTCATACCGGTAGTCTCAAGTGCAGTCGATACAGCTAGGCAAACACAATACAGTGCATAATAATAGGATTACATAGACCGTAGATAGCGTGGGTTTATTACATCTTGTCTACTGGGTGTAGCGTGGTTGTTTCCCCTTTCTGTCGCGCCCTGAAGATGGCTCCGCTGCATCCTTCTTCCTGTCACTCTTGGTCTTGAGAGCCGCCTCACGAGCTTGAAGCTCTTCCTCCTGACGCTTGATGGCTGCTTCACGCAGACTTAACTTCTCCTTCCTCCTTTGCAGCTCATCCTCCTTGCCCTGCAGACGGATTTGGTCCACCCTCACGCGGCGCTCTTGCTCAAGCCGCATCTGTCGTTCCACCTCGCGAGCCTGAGTCATCTTGACCAAGTATTGTCCTTTGTTTTCTACCTCCACTGCCCGGTTATCTGGCCATGCCGGCGACACCCGATCCACCCATTCGATGAACCTGCAAGTCTATGTGTGTCGTGGTAGATGTCATGGATCAAGTTGAAAAACGGTACCGAGAAACAAATGATTTAGTTGTGGTCGTTACCACGAAGTCGTCATCCAGGTTTGGACACTTGAAGAACCTACGGCCGTATTTGGCTCGTTGTAGTCGATCCGTCCAGACTCCCAACATCGTCCTAAAGCCGCAATGGCACTTCGGGCGCTCATGCCACTCCGGCACTCCAAATGGGTCGGACTTCCAAGAAGACATTGTTGTGTGGTAGTATTGTGATGTCTTGAGGATGAGATGTGGTATGGAAGACATATGAGGCATTCATATAGGCAGGTTATCGGTGCAGTGGGCATAGTCCATGGAGAGGATCTTTTCGCTTTTCCTGGATTGTAGTGTAGTAATAAATGGCCCTATGTAGGCTTTTCAGAGACTATAGTCTCGTAATAAATTCATAGTTCGTAGGTGTACTATTGTTAGGTGTACTATTTGTGATTATTGTTATCCTCAAGTTATAGTGCTGGAGGTTCTGCTCGTGTGTGTTGGTAATGTTTTATGCTATGTTGTCGTCAAGCTACTTTGGTAATGTTTTATGTACGGTTGTGTTGTATTTTAGTTGTTTTATTCGTTGGTGTGTTGGTTGGTTGGTTGTATGCCGTCGTAATAAAAAACTTAGAGCAACCCTTTTATACTGCAAACCATCTGTGAACATCAAACCATCAAGCACTTGAAAAACCTCACAAAAAATACAAAAGCACTTGAACAACCTCACAAAAATTACAAAAGCACAATGAATATAACATAAACACATATATATAACAACTAGCTCATTACAAACACATCTCAGTCCAACCACTTACCAAGTGCCTCCTAGCTCATTACAAAATATATACAACGACTTTTAAGCCCAACCACAAGCCTACACATAAGTATCACTGCCTCCTAGCCTTACCCTTACCCTTACCAAGGGCGTCGGTGCCTGGAGTGTAACGGCTAGGCTCGCGGCGGCGTCTGCGTCGTACGGGCTGTGTAGGCTGAGTCGAAGGAGCGTCTACGAGCTGAGACGGGCCTATCTCATCGTAAGTCTGCTCCACTTCGTCGTCGTCCTCGTCCTCGCCGCCCTGGGACGGGAAAGTGTCGCTCCTTGTGGGGGACGAGCTCTGTCCCGTGTACGACCCTCGCCGCGTCGGGTCTGCAAGTCGTGTCGAAGGCACGTCTACGTCCCTCGCCGCGCCTGTGCTGCAACCACAACGACCAGCCGCACGACGTAGCCGACCTGCGAGCCTCTGGCATCCAACATTTTGTTAACCAACAAGACACGAAGATATTAGGTACTAATTTTGTGAGTGGCTTTGTCGAAGCTTACCTCTAGGAAGGTACGCATCCTGACGTCGTCGCCGACTGTCCTGGACATACGCTCTATGTCCTGTACGGACTGCTTCAGGGTTTTGCCCTGCAAACACGCAAAAGAATGGATAATTTGCTGCATGTAGGGGTATTTAGGTCTATTGGAAAATAAGCAATGAGATTGAACATTACCACACGGTCCAGGACTGGTGCTATCTCCACCTGCGTCCCAAGGCGAGTCGACTGGTCGTAGGGCGTGTCATCGTCGTCGGAGGACGCAATGTCGGCGTAGTCATCTTGAGTCCATTGGCCCTTAAGCTTGGACCGCGTCGCACGCTGGTACCAAACTTGGTACAGCCGGAACTGCTCGTTGCTGTGCGGCTCGTTGTTGTCGTCCACGTGGTCCTGGGAGTGTCCCCACTCCTCAACGTACACGTGGTGGTGCTGCTCGAAGTCTGTGACCTTCTTCTGTCGCTGACGATCAAATCTGCATGACGTAAACCAAAAGTTAACATTAGTAGAAACTCTGTGCAATTGGAATCCAAGGTTAGAATTGAAATTTCATAGCACTTACTTGTGCAAGGCCACATACGTGGAGAACGGCGCTACTGGCCACATCTGCCTCATACCAAACTGGCGTGCAACTCTATGTGGCAGATGATACTCAACAGCATAGAAACATATTAGGGGGCACCTCATCCTGTAGAGGGCCTCGTCTATGCTGCACAATGCGCTGAACTGAATGGCCTCCACATCGGGCTCAGCGTACGGCTCCCACTTAACCTGCATAGCAACAATTTACTTGTAAGGTACTATACTAACAAATGAAAATCACGATAGCAAATGAAATTAACTTACACTGGAGGCCGTCAGCGCATCTATCTCGTTCGTATACTCTAGGTAGGCCCGCTTCGTCCTGGCGTATGGAACTGAGACCTGGTCCCAAAGATATGCAAATGTCGGACGTCGACGAAGAGGAACCTCAGCGAACCATGGACGAGCAGGCAAAACCGTGGGACGACCAACTGGTAGACGACACCACATCCACAGCTGGAGGAGGTAGACGCAACCACCTACTGACGAGGTCGCCGAAGTCCGGCGACACGCCTCGCAGAGGTGGCGGTAAAGGAACGCCAACACCCCGGAAGCCCAGCTGTGCTGCCCCGCCGCGTCCCAGTCGGTGAGGCAGTGGATGTACATCCACGACGCGCTGTCCCCCGTTCCGTCGGGGAAGAGAACGCAACCAAACAAGTGCAGGATCCATGCCCTGCAATTTTATGTAAAATGATGTTAAATAAAACTATGTCAATTTTAGAAAAAGCTCGATAAGACGACGAGAAGGTATCGATATCCACCCCTACCTGCAGTGGTAGGCAACTGTCTGGTCGTCCGCATCTTCAGGACACACTGCAAAATTCTGCCGGAGCCACGAGATAGGAACTCCAGAAGTGCGCTGGCCTGCCTCAGGAGGAAGCTCTCTCCCGAGGAAGGCCTCCACTCGGGCTCTCCAACCAGCAGCCACGCACGGCCCGATAACTGGACGGCCGTGAATGGCGATACCAAGTATCTTCTGCGTGTCCTCGAGCGTAATAGACATCTCCCCGAAAGGGAGGTGGAAGCTGTGCGTCTCCGGCCTCCACCTACATGATACAAGATTTTGAGGCGCACATAGTCGATAAACAATGAACATGCAAGTGGAGCAACGGTTTAGGAGAATACCTGTCAACCACCCCTTTCTACAACCTCATAAGTGCCCGTGGCGTTGTCAAAACAATGTACCTCATGTGCCTCAGCCCTAGCCTTTGCCTTTTCAAGGTGGCGCTTCGGTTTTGGCGCCCATCTCACTTGTTTACTTTGTAGCGCCATTGCATGTGCGTGTCTTTCGTTGAACCAGGCAACAAGCTTGTAAAAGGTGAAGGATACGATAGCATTAACGGGCATACCACGTATACCCCTAAGCAAACTATTGAAGGATTCGGCCATGTTACTTGTCTGAAACTCGTACCTCCAGCCACCGTCGTCATGAGCTCTTGTCCATTTGTCGACATCTCTCATCAATCCCGTCAACCACTGTCTACCTTCTGCGTTTGTTGCAGTATTAAGCTGCTCCAACTTCTCCTGGAAGAACTTCACGTCAAGCATTCGAGCGACCTCCTCGAACATAGGAAAGTTATCCTTCGCACCATCCTTACGGAGTAGATTCTCGGCAAGATGCCGAGTGCACCAACGGTGGTGCAAAGCTGCATACCCCGGTATCTGCTCCTGTACGGCAGAAAGTATGCCCTGGTGCCTATCAGAAATGACACCAACCTCCCTACCAGGGCCGACCACGTGCCTCCGAACGAGCCGCAAGAACCATCCCCAGCTGTCTTTGTTCTCCCTCTCAACCAAAGCAAACGCCAAAGGAACCAATGCGTTGTCTGCGTCACAGGAAATGGCTATCAGAAGTGTGCCCTGGTACTTGCCAAGAAGAAACGTACCGTCAATAGCGAAGACGGGACGACAATGCCGAAAGGCCTCGATGGACTGAGCAAAGCACCAGAAAGCACGGAAGAATATCTGCATCCCATCTTGAGTCCATTCGTTTGGTTTCGGGACGTACTCATAATGCATGCCTGGATTAACCGCTTTGATTGCATTGAAGAGTGCTGGCAACTGCAGGTACCCATCTTCCCAGTCCCCATATATCATCTTCCAGATGCGTTGCTTTGCCCTCCATGCTTTTTCATACCTTATCTCGTATCCAAATTTCTCCTTAACAATCCCAGCAAGTGTCTTCACCTTCATATTGGGTTCTCCCTTTACTATGTGACACAGTGACTTCGCAATAATGGTAGAGGTCAACTGCCGATGCTTCTGTTTGAGCTCTGCTTCGGCGCAAGTGTGTGGGCCAACGATTTTTGTGATCTTGAACTTTCCCGTATCCTTCTGTTTGCTAGCACAAACCCTCCATTCACATGTCTCCTTCTCGCACACAACTGTGTACCTCCGCTCCACATAAGAATGTCTCACCTTGAATGGCCTTTTACGGATCACTGAATACTCCTGCAGCCACCTTTTCAATGCAGACAAGTCCTCAAACACCATGCCCTTCTCAATTGTCATGCTTGACCCGGCCTCAGGAGCATCTAGCAACTCGTCATCCCTTCCTTCTGCATAAGCCCCATGAGAATGCCTAAGATCGCTGAATTCATGAACTGATGGATCCCGGCCAGGGCAATAACGCCTGATCAGCTCAATATCACTTTCGGTCAGCTCTCCAAAAGGGCGGTCATCATCAGAATCAACGGCCCTTGCGATCTCGTAAGGCTCCAGATCATCCACAATTTGAACATCCACACTGTTGGAGTCCCTGCAGACTTCTTCAACGTTGCCAGATGGAGCAACGGGAGGAACAACCACATTACCAGGAATGTTTCCTGCATCATAATCACGACAACGATGGGATTGAGACAAAACAAAGGAATGACGGGAAAAGGCTAAAGTGTTGCTCGACACTTACTGGGCTGATTCTGGGTCAATCCCATCTCCTGAGGGGCCGCCACGACATCATCAGTCCGACATTCAACTCGAACTGGTTGAGAAATCTGAACCTCGTTCGGGGAAGATAGAGCATCGGGCACCTCAGGCACTTCTTCCACATCCACCGCAAGATCCGGTAACGGAGGGTCAAAGGGTGCCTGATCACCTAGTTCTGGTGAATAACCGTGAGGGGTGGGATCAATGGACACCTTCCGCACAACAACGTCCAAACATTTTAACTCATTCCTCATAACCAATTTGACATATTTGTCCCACTCATCCTCTGAACCAATTAAGATCAACCGCCTGAGAACTAGGTCTTTCGAACCGAAGTGAAGTAACCCCTCAACTGTGATGCTCTCCTCGTTTGCATGACAATGTAGCTTCTCCCGAGCCCTAGCAACCAACTCACTAAACGACGGCCGATCACCGAATATCAGAGGCACCCTTTGCATTTCAACAAATTGAACATTTCCATAATCATCACTTGTCACACTGCCTCCATGATATAGGGTCACTAGGTTGTCCATCTAGTTCATACACAAAACCAAACTTAATACCTTTAAGCGAAATTTTGGATAAATCACATGCATACTTGTTTAAGCAATAAAATATCTAAATGAACCCTTTCCCATTCAAACATCTATATATCTAATAGGATCCAGATATAGTCACATGAGATTTTCAGTTATAATATGCAGCCTACATTGTCTTTTTTTAGTCAAACAGAACCACCAATATTTATCTAGATATTGTATTAATCACACCAAAAGTCTAAAACATTAAGCGACAGTGTGTAACATATGTAGAAAAAAAATCCCCAAATCATCCATATCTCACTATTGCTGCAATTCATCCACAGAAAGCATCAGGCCACTCTTGGAATCCCCAAATTAGCAAGCTTGCTACAGCCCCAATAAATCAGTCACCTTTTTGGAGCAAACTAGACATGTAATCCTAGGCTCCAGATTTGGTGAGGTGTGCTACCAATACACCAATACAAATTTGGTGATTTCCACGTTTACACAAACCTTATATTTTCCACTCAATTTTCACATCTACACCAACATATATAGTACAGCATAATTTTCCATTTCACAGGCATGTTTGGACCTACAGCAACAACCATATTTCTATGCAATCAATTCAATACACACAAAAAAAACCCAAATTGTAAACTCGATTCCTAAGAATTAGAGCATAAAAACCACGAATCATAATCCGCAAGACCCTAAATATACTAGAGATTCACCTTGAAGGCTTGCGGGGGCCGGGGAGGTGCTGGCGGGCGGGGAGGGGCTGGCGGCCGTGGAGGCGGCGTGGGCCGGGGAGGCGCTGGCGGGCGGGGAGGCGCTGGCGGCCGTGGAGGCGGCGTGGGCCGGGGAGGCGGCGGAGAGGCGGCCGGGAAGGCGGCGGGGGCCGGGAAGGCGGCGGGGAGGCGGCCGGGCCGGGGAGGCGGCGGGAGCCGGGGAAGCGGCCGGGCCGGGGAGGCGGTGGCGGCCGGGGAGGCGGCGGGGAGGCCGACGCTACGCGAAATGAATGCTCGGCCCGGCCGACTGGGTAAATGCCGCGAGCTCGGCGCCAAGATCCACGGCGCCGAGCTCGGCGCCACGGACCACGGCGCTGAGGCGGCTGCCACGTAGGCGCCACGCCGGCCGCTACGCTGGCGCGGGGCTCGCACCTCGGCGCCGTGGACCACGGCGCCGAGACGTGTTACCTTGGCGCCGTGACCCACGGCGCCGAGCTCTGGGTCCAAAAACGGATTTAAAACTACCAGGGGTCTAAATGTGAATATTTTTCAAAAAAAGGGCTAAAATACAAAAAATTCGGTGATATCTAGCATCAGACTAGATAACATCATCATCTGTTTAGTTATGGTGAAGACCACACCACTTTACCCTTAGCAACTCCCATGTGCCTAATCATTGGCCTGTGCATGGAAGCATGGATACTGTTAAGCCGAATCAACTAAACAAATAGAGAGAGCTGATAACAAAACAGATAAAGAAATGGAAGAGCTGGTAAGAAACTTATCTCTGATCAGATAGGGACTTTGCAGGGCATCAGGAGATCATGGTCTAAACTACTAAGTTTATTTATGATGATCAGGAGACAAAAGTCAAATTAATCATGGACTGATATGATAGAATAAATCCATTAGACATAACATGGGTGATCATGCAAAATGCAGTGAGTATTATTTGCTACTTTGTGCATTATTAAGATAGGCATTGCTATATTTTTCATGTTCTTTCCTTTTTCCAACAGAAGTGCAGTTGGCAGCTTGATCTGTCAGATAAATGACAAAACATCATAACTTCCCAGTCGATGTTCATAAATATGGCAGTCTCTCTTACGTCTGTGGAATGATAAGAATCACCGTTATCATGTTTCCTCATCCTTGGTGGTGGTATGATCTTCACATTTTACAAAGCCCAGGGATATGCTGTTGGAAAATCTCTTGTGGAGGAAGAAAAACTTGAACTTGCAACTTCACTTATGGAAAAGGCGAAGGCAAAGGGTGTTTCTCTCTTGCTTCCCACTGATGTTGTCACAGCTGACAAGTTTGCGGCAGATGCTGATAGCAAGATTGTTCCTGCCACTTCTATCTCCGATGATTGGATGGGTCTCGATGGCTTTGTTTTGGCCTTGAGGCGGGTAGAACCCCGGTGTGATGGTGGCGGTCTTTTTTGTGTGTGTAGTGCATGGGTTGCTGTGGAGGTGCTGGCGAAAGCCGTGCCGGTGTTCCTACCGGTCTCGACAACTATGACGCCTTTGGACGTCATTTTCCTTCCTGAAGGGTTGTCATGGCACTCCATAGCCCTCATGTACTCTTTTTCTCCAGGTGAAAGCCTTGTCTCAATGAGGCGGGCGGCGTCGGCGATCCTCGTCGCTTCTTTGGAGACGTCGCCTCGGAGGTTTCTTCACGCAAAGTAGACCGGAGTTTGGGTGGTTCAGTTAGAGGAGGTTAGGGGATTGGTGGAAAGTAAGGACGAAGAAGTGCTGAAGCTTAGTCTTTCTAGCTTTTTCATAGTCCTTAAGCGTTTTTTCTTGCTGTTATGTACTCCTCAATGTTGAGACTTTGAGCCTAAGAGCTCGTGTATCTTTTGGCTGTGTATATCCCAAGTGGATATAGAGGCCGGATATTATATCCTTTATCTAAAAAATCATGTGAGGTGGCTGTGGCCACCACATTCATTAGTTCATATCAAAGTGGGGCACAACTTTTTCTGAAGGACCTGAAAATCCTGTGACCTGTCACCACAGTAATATCAAACTTATCAACAAAAGAAGGCATAAAGAGAAGAGACACTGTCCACGAAGATGATGGAGTGTTCATGTATCCCATGACAAAAGTATCTGTAGTTCTATACCGGTCTACAATTTGGCGAAAAACCGCCGTTGTCTTTGCTGGTTCTCTCGCAGTCGCTTCACCTTGCTCTTGCATGCTTCAAGCCGCAAAGGGGGTTGGCTCACATGGAAACATGCGTGGCAACAAACAGCGCCAGACCGAGCCAATGTCTGCTTGTTCCTGAAGTAGAGATATGGCTTGTGAGAGTGAGCACGTACAACCACTGCATTCCACATGCGTCGGTGTATGCGATTGCGTAGGACAAGTTTGTTAGCTATAATCTTGTCATTGAGTCTAATTTATTATTTGCATATTTGTTAGTCATTTGAAAGAGCATAGAAAATGGACGTGCATATAAATTATGGTGCTCGAGCTACAGTGCATGACGAGGTCCTGTATGAAACGGACATGCTGACGTGCCGTGCGAAGCGGACATGCCACGAGAAGTGTTAGCTGCATGAGAAGTGCATCGAGTAGGCGAAGTAATGCATGCACCTTCCGGAGAATAGTTGATTAGGATATGGGTTAGTAGCATCATTAGCTAGTTATGTGATTAGTTGTTGCATGTGATCGTTATGAGTTGTTAGCTTGCATGTAGGCGAGTACTTGGTCACCCTGGGTTGTAGGAGCACGATCGACTAATGCATGCAGGACTCAGTCAGGCCGTGAACTAGTGGAGCGAGTAGTCTGGCGCATCGTGTGAGTGCATTGCGTGAGTAATGGGCTGAAGCTTTTGCTCGCTCGTTGTATTTATTTTGAACTGCATCAGTTTGTTGAGTCAATGAAAAAAGAGAAGAAAACGACGCAAGCTAGTTGAGCGTCACCAATTCTCATTGTCTACTTCTGTGTGTGTGTGTGTTTGTGAGAAACACAAGTGAGGGAGTGATTCCCTAGTGAGAGATAGACAGGAGTTGTGTGATTCAACTCTAACAAAGTTGGTGCATTCGCACACATCACATGGCTTCAATTCCTCCCTCAAACGTGATTGCAGCCTGCCAATCTGTGTGCAGCGTGGCCCCTCCTGATGGGGCCATGCACGGTTCGTCTCGGGATGCCGACTTGCAGAGAAGGCATTCAGGCATGGCTGCGTGTCTGATCTTGTTTCTGCAGCTGACCCATTGGCTCCCATAGATCGGTCCCAGAAAGCATTGCTCGTCTCTTTTTTCTGGAGAGAATGGACAGTCCAGGGATGAACATTAGTTAACGGCCATGAAAATTGGATAGTATCTGTAGAGGCGCAGTCAAGCTATGTGGCATTGGATGACGGTGAAATGAAGTCACCAATATCCATGTCTGCTTCACTGTCATTGTGTCTTTGTCATTCCACTCCCCCATCGAACAATGCAAGATGAATGGGAAAAAACCGAAAAGGACATTTGAAGCTGCAACATTGACTGGAATGGTGTAGGTTTACTGTATATTAGGGTATGTTCTTTTAAGTTTTTAAAAGTTATTTTTCGGCTTTTTTACAGTAACTAATTTTTAAATAGAGTATCTTTTCAAGATAGGGTCTACTAGTTAATTGTAGTACATACTATACCGACTTCATTTATATCGGCAAAAACTGCACGTGAGTTTCTGTTACTCTGTAATCTCTCACACGAACAGCCCAAAAGCCACAAGCCGCAACTAAAAGCCATAAATTTCAGCCAAAAAAAACATGCCCTTATTATGCTCCTAGATGATGAAAAAGATCTTGAGAATCTAAAAGATGCCATTTTCTATTTCCTTTTTCTGGTATCAGAAGATCTCCGCTATTATCTATTCTCAGTCACCAAATTTGACACATGGCAGGTAGCTACTTGTTCCGATAAAAATACCCACCAAGAGTTTGATTAAGCTATAAGCTATGGGTTATTAAAGAAGCAACAAATTTTCTCTTTGTTAATTAGGGAAAAAAGCATCCAAGTGTGAGCTCCTTTCAAGCACTGACACTAGATTTTCAAACATGGCTTCTAACCTTGGGGTTCAAAGTGATGATTAGAGTCAAACTTAGCCACCTAATATAGGCTTTTGACCTTGATATCCTAGGCCCTCAAATCACAAATAAATAAAGTTTTTTAGCCTAACTCGTTTTGCTTTTATTATCATTGTTTTAAAATTTTCACTTTGGTGTTTTTGGAATTTATAAAAGGAAGAAGCTCACGAGAAAAATATAAAAGTTGAGTTTATGCACCAACCAAATAATTCAGCTGTCAGAGAGTGGCAGCATATGCTACTGATAGTTTGCAACTTCCTACGACACTTATGCTCAACCATACCGACTAAGACTTCAACATGGCCAATGCCTACCAGAGGTTTCAAAAACCACACTTTCGACCAGGGTTATCATGGTGTTGTCTAGGTGACACCTAGGCGTCCAGTCGGCTGGAGGAGGACGTCGGGGATGGTCGCCCAGTGCGTGAAGATTTAGACGATGCTAGGTGACGCCTAGGCATCAATGGCGTCGCCAGGACGTCGAGGCGGCCGACTAGGGTGGGGGAGTGGGCTTCAAAAGGCCGAAACGGCAAAAGTGCGAAACGGAAAAGCAAATACCCGAAGTAGTCATCTCGTTGCTGCCGCTGGTAGGGTTTCTCCAAAAGATCTCCCGCCGCCAGCACCATCTCGCCGAGCTGCTGCTTCCACCCGCCGATCTGCAGCCTCCTCCCGCCGCCGCTGCCGAGCTGCTGCATCACCTCCTCTCGCCGCATTCCCCGAGCTACTGTGTCGCCTCCTCCGCCGGTACCGATCTGCTGCTTCTCTTGCCGCCTTTGGCTTCCCTCTCCATCACCGCAGGCTTCCCTCTCCAGCGCTACTACTCAGGTGATCTCAGATCTCCTTCCTCCTCTAGCTTCCCTCTTCTCTGCTTTCTCCCCTCCTCTCTGCTTTCTAGGGTTTGTGGAGTGTGGCGACTGGATTGGAGAGCCGAGAGTCGGAGTGGTCGAGGCTTCGAGGGGATGTGGAGAGACTGGAGGGTTGGAGGCTGCTCGCTCGTCTGCTTGGAGAGTGGAGGCAGCCTCGGCTGCTCGCTCGTCTGCGCATGTGTGGCTGTGACGCTGTGTATTTAACAGAGAGACTGGGAGATAGAGACCGAGAGAAAATGTTAATAGTATATGTGGCTGTATGGCTGTGTATTATCATCTGATAATAGTGATTGCTTTTTTGTTTCCGACATGTATTCAATATCCAATTATTCATCATGTTTAGATTAATAGTAAGAAAATGCATTCGGCTTGTGCTCTTTGTGTGCTTACAGAGTAACAAATGTCTACACAAGCTAGGGAAGGCAGTGAGAGTGAGACTTATGATCCATCTAAGGATATGAAGAGCAAGGCTAGGTCAAAGGACCCAGGATGAAAATATAGCTGGACATCATCGACCACCTTTTGTACTCAATTGCTTATGATCGCCTGCTGCGTCGGTTACCTACGACCGCCTTCTATGCTCGATCGCCTACGACCGCCAACTGTACTCGGTCACTTCAGTGCTCGAATGCTTTCAACCACTTTCAATGCTCGAACGCCATCGACCATCCACAGTACTTGGACATCATCGACCACCCGCTGGGCTAGGACGCTTCCAATTGCCTATAATACTCAAATGCATTTGACCATCTGTGATACTCGATTGCTTTCAACCACTTGCTGTACTCGGGCGCCACCGACCACTTTTGATCCTCGGTCATCTTCGATCGCATGCTGTGCTCAGACTCCTACAATCGCTCATTGTACTCGATCGACTCTAACACCTTTAACTACTCGCTGCATTAGGACGTCATCGACCACCTTCTGTGATCCATCACTCACAACCGCCATGGATATTCAGCTACTTACGACTGTCCACTATACTTGGACAGCGCCGACCGCCTTTGATATTTGGTCGCTTACGACCACTTACTGTGCTCAATCACTTACGACTACCAGCTGTACCTAGATGTTATCGACCGCTCACCGTGCTCGGGACTTAAGACTGTTCGCATTGTTCAAATGTCACCGACCATCCTTAATACCTGGTCACTTATGACCATTTGCCGTATTTGAGTGTCATCGGCTGCCTTCGGTACATGGATGCCTCCGGCCGCGTGTCGTATATGAGTGCCTCCGACCACTTATTTAAGACGGATGCTTCCGACCACTTGTTGAAGCTGTACCTCCGACTGCTTGTAGAAAACAGACGCCTCTGACCACTTGTCGTACTCGCCCATCACCAACCGTCTTCTATGCTTAGTCGCTTATGACCGTCTGCTGATATTCGGGTGGTATCGATTGCCCATAGCACTCAGATGTCATCAATACTCTGACGTCGCTGACCATTCGCTACTGATACTCGGTCATGTATGACCACAGGATGTACTCGAATGTTTGTGTCCACTTTTAACATTCGGGTGTCATCGATCACTCACAATACTTAGACGTCACCGATAGCTATTGTACTCGGATGTCGTCAACCGTCTCTGATACTCGGTTGCTTATGACTGCCCTCTGCACTTGGATGTCTCTGACCGCCTTCGATGCTGGATGTCTTCTACCGCATTTTTGATACTCGGTCACTTACGACCGCCTGTTGTGTTGGGGCGTTGTTGACTGCCTGTACTACTCAATCGTCTCTGACTGTGTTCGATGCCCGGATGTCGTCGACCACCATTGATATTTAGCCATTTACGATCAACCTCTACACTTGAACATCTCTGACCGCCCACTGTACTAGACGCCTTCGACCATCTTCGGAACTCAAGCGCTTTCAACCACCTTCGATACTTAGGCTCCTTTGAATACCTTCAGAACTTGGGTGCTTTCGACTACCTTTGATACTTAAGCTCCTCTGACTACCTTTGGTACTCAGGCGCTTCCGACTACTTATTGAACTTGGATGCCTCTGACCACTTGTCGAAGACGGACACCTCCAACTGCTTGTCATACTCTAACATCCCCGACTGACTTTGATACTCGGCTACTCATAACCACTCATCTTAGTCAAGTGTCTCCGACTACCTTTGATACTCAGACGCCCCTGATCGCTCATCGTACTCGAGCATTGTCGACCGCCTTTGATACTCGGTTGCCTCCAATGGCCTGTTGTACACTTACACTTTCGACCATCCATTGTACTCGTATGCCCGTCGATCACCAGCAATACTCAGACGACGCGTGCTATATCAACCAGTCCTACTATAGTAACTATCCACGACCGATGGCGATAGTTTCTGACTACCGGTTACGACTGATGGTCGATGGCTTCCAACTTATAGCTACAACCGATAATCAATGGCTTTCAGCCAGCGGTAACATTCGATGGTCAATGGCTATTAGCTTTTGACTAGCAATCACAAGTGACAGATTTTAACCACGGATGACTTCTGATGGATTTCGACCATGATGGCTTTCAACCAAAAATGACTTCTGATGGATTTCGACCCTGGGCAACTTCTGATGGCTTTCAACCACGATGGATTTTGACTACGGAGGACTTCCGATGGATTTCGACCACAGACAAATTCCGATGGATTTCAACCACGGACAACTTCCGATGGCTTTCGACCACGGTGGCTTTCAACTATGGACAACTTTCGATGGTTTTCGACCACAATGGATTTCAACCATAAACCACTTCCGATGGATTTTGACTACGGACCACTTCCGATGGCCTTCGACTATGATGGATTTCGACCACTGCCGACTTCTGATGGCTTTTGACGACAGGCAACTTCTGATGGCTTTCGACCACAGATAACTTCTGATGGATTTCAACCAAGATGGCTTTCAACCATGGACTACTTCTGATGGATTTCGGCACGATGGATTTCGACCACGAACAACTTCTGATGGATTTTGACCATGATGGCTTTTGACCATAGACAACTTCCAATGGCTTTTGACTACCGACTACATTCGATTGTTGATGGCTTCCAGCTTTCGACTGCTGACTATGTCCAAATGCCAATGGCTTCCGGCTTTTGACTACTGATCACTCTTGAATGATGATGGTTTCCGGCTTTCAAGGAGTCTTTCCCAGCGATCACCTTCGACCACGTCAATACTAAACCCTGGCGTTCTGCTCTGTTAAAAGTAAGGATGGTTTGCCTTTAAGCCATATCTGGCAATGGCGCGAGATCCGGAGTCTCTTGGCGATGGTGTTGAGGATGATGCGATGGCAGCGGCATCGAGGATGAGGTGACGGCGTCGTGGACAATGCCAACGGGCGGCAAGGCAAGCCACGAGGACCCATTCGCTGGCATTCCTTCCACGGCCGGCGACGAGGCATGGCGGCAAAAGCAACGGTAAGTTACTATAGGTTTGATGGATAATATTATTTTATTCAGTTGAATTGAATCTAGTTTATGCATTCGATTCCTCAGTTTTTTGGTTGGAATCGAATGTTTTAAGGCGGTTCAATCTCTTCTCTCTCATCCTTGGAACCGGCTAAGATAGCAAATTGTGGATCGCCTAATAGCTGCAATCAAGCACGAATCCCACCAAGTAATTGGGATTTTTTTATATATTCCGCTCCACAAAATGGCTTTTAGAAAAAGGTCAATCAGAAAAACACCACCCTAAAACGTGTTTTTTTAGGTTTTTGTTGGACCGATTTTTATTTGGACGTTTTTGCCTTTGCCCCTCTGGTTCTCCCCCTTTGCCACCACCACCCCTACCACCCCTAAATAATTCCGTTGATTTAACCATCAAAATCTCCAAACCCTTGCCCACATCAGCATCAACATCTTCGCCCTCGGCATTTTGTTTCCGTGGCAATGTATGTGTGGCATAGCGATGTTGACACTTGACATGGTAGGATTAACGAAATGGAAAATCGGTAATGGTGCTGATTTGGATGGTTGTATGGTTGATTTGGAATCATGCAAAGTTGATTGCAACTGCTACAAGACTATTGTGACTTGTGAGTGCTGGTTGGCAGGACAAAAAAAAATGCTTTGCGTTTTTATGGAACTTCACTCAAAACACCAGGAGTTCAAGGCAAGTGTTCCAAAAATGACTGGACCTTTTTTTCCAGAAAAATTTAATCCTGCACTATAAACTCTACGTAAGAGCAGGTTATCATTGTGTTTACATATGATCTATACATTTCGTTATGCCACTTAGAAGTGGAGCGTTAAGCGCATAGCCAGCTGTTGTAGTTCACGTGCCTACAAGGGTCTGACGAGATAGCCCCACGGAAGTATGGCAAAAATGGCACACTCTTTGTTGAACGTCCAATTTGCATTGGAGAGGCACTGAAGTTTTGCCCTAATCTTCAGTCATTTTGCCTAGGTGTTACATGATCATATTGGGTTTTCCCCTAGGTGTTAACATAAATATTTTGGGTTTCGTGATGCCCGTAAGAATGCAAAAGGCCAAATCTCTCTCTCTCTCTCCCTCTCCTGTTCTCTCGCTCCTTTTCTTGGTTACCAATACCATGCCCAAGTTTATTATCGGTTCTAAAGAATCATGCTTGATCCTCTCTTTTTAAGAGGGTACAAGCCAGGAGCACATGCACAAACGCACATCTTACTCGCACTATTATGTGCGTGTCTCCAAACACACGCTTAGGAATTTTATAAATGCATTAAGATTCTACGAAACATTAGAACGTGCTTTTTCACTAAACACGTACGGATTTATATATTCTATTTTAATTATTTTACATAAAACATACCGAATTTGATCCCAAAAATCAAACCGAGTGGATTGTGTACACTATGACAGCGAATGCAACAAAGAGCTTAACGAAAGATTCCTTTGGCATACCTTTATTCCTACATTGGAGTTGCTGTTCCAATTCGGAAGACCAATGCAACAAAGAGAACCATCTCGCAAAACACAATATGGGCTTACGTGGGCCAAATGTATCCTCCCTTAAACACCAAAGGCCCAACATTTCGCCTCCTGTAAAACCCGTCAGCCCACTGGGCTCAAAATTCGCCACAGCACCGAACCACCAATTCACCATGCAGAGGCTCTCGCAGCTCGCCGTCCGCCGCCTCCTGTCGCCGCCGTCCGCCGCAGCGGCCGCTCGCCGGGCTGCGCCGGTGGCAGCAGGGGCTGTCTCCGGCGGAGGAATCCCCCTCCCGCGCTGCGGCGGTGGCTCCGCGGTACGCTCCCGATCCATCTCTAGATTTGGGGGTTTTGGGTTGCTTCCGCGTCAAGCTCTAAGCTTCCTGACTCGCGTGGTTTGGGCTTTAGGTGGCGGCGAGCGGCTGGAGTGGCGGCTCGGGGCTCCGCTTGGCTCGGAGTTTCTGCACCTACGACGAGAGAGGTGTCGCTAGTGGTTTCATTTCACTGCTTCAAATCTGTGCTTTTTTTCCGACGGCATCCTGCACATGTAGGTTTTAAACTCGCTGTCGTAGACTGGTAGTGGCGCCTGTAGAATTGCCGTATTGGATCTCAATGACATGATGAACTCTCTTTCCCACTTTCCCTGGGTCATGCTTTGCCTCCGCATACCGTTATGTTACTGTGGAATTATTCTGTGATAACTCGTGTTGAAAGTAATCCATGAACAAGAACTTGTGAACTTTCTTTGTGTTGCTAATCTATGGATACTTTTCCTGGTGAAATCCTAATAGAGACTTGTCTGACTTGAACTGAAATGACGCACAGATGACAGGGCACTTGAGGAGGAGGCTGAGAAGAAATTTGGATGGATATTGAAGATATTCTTCCTAGGAACTGCTGGCCTGGTTGGATACCAATTCTTTCCTTACATGGGTATGATTACGATTTTCTGATCAGCTAACACATGTCAATGCTTCCAGATCTCTAATGGGCTTTAACTATCAACTTAGGACATTATTCTGGCGAACCTGAAAATTTTGTTTTCTTTCCTGACATGTTTTCAGGGGATAACCTACTTCAGCAATCCATCTCACTTTTACATGTCAAAGATCCCTTGTTCAAGCGGATGGGAGCTTCCCGGTTGGCTCGTTTTGCAGTCGATGGTAACTAATTTTTATCTAAGCATGTTTGTGGATCTTATGTGATTTATCTTATGCATTGTAGAGCAAGAACTAGACCTGTAACATTAGTATTTCACTATTTCTATATAATTGACCTTGAATGCTTCTTATAGTCGTCCCTGTATTGATGATGGTTTAGTTTCTCCGGACAAGGCAATATCTGCACTATTATGCTAGTTTGTAACAACATGAAGGGGGGAGTTGTTAAATAGTTAGTCTTTTAGTGATCACGTCTGGTACTATAATTATCGAAAAAAACTGCTCAAATAGCAGTTCAGTCGAACTGCCAGTAGCATTTTGTCTCATGAAGTTAAGAAACTTTGTTAAGTAAGAACCCGTTGAAAGTGCATTTGATTTCCCTAGCTAGCATTGTAGCATAACTTAATACCCTACTGTGTTCTGTGTGGATTCTTAGAGTTAGCTCTATACTTTTAGCTAGCAAAGTGTTACAATGTTGAGTTGCCTCGTTTGATTCTGTTTCAGATCTGTGCTTAGATTCCTTCCTCCACTTCTTTTTTCAGTCTGGTCTAATTTGTCAGTCAAATTGAAGTGACTATGAAGCAAAAACTGTTTTGTGATCCTCTAGTGTGGAGGGAAATCAGCAAAACATTCAACTCATTGCGTGTTCATGCTATTTTGCAACAAGATGATAATCCACACATCGCTCCTTCAAGAGAAAAATCTAGCATTCCAGTAATCAGTTAATTGGACTTTATCAATGTGGGGACTGTGGGATTATGGGCTTCTTGACTAATGGTTATCACTTATCAGAAATGCTCAAAGACTTCGACTAGTCTATCACATCGGCTATTGTCCATTGTTATCATCTGGTCTAGTTTATCAGTGGAGGATCTATGTCAAGTGTCAAAGGTATTGAGCTGATCGCCAATATCTACAGATTACTGTGTCCATAATATGAGTGCCAACCCTATGTAGAAACATAAATTTGAAGTCTTGTAGTTGCAAGTTTTAACCAAATCTTCCATTCCTATTCCTATAACATGAGTACACAACAGTTAACTTCAGTTCATCTGTATTAAACATTCTATGTCAATTAACTATTGTTCTTTTTTACTCTCTATGAAATGGTCTTACTAATTTCCTTTGGGCACAGATGAAAGGAGAATGAAGGTGGTCAAGATGGGGGGAGCTCAAGAACTTCTAAATGTGTTGGAAGGTGCTAAAGATGATAAAACACGTAAACAAGCTCTTAAAGCTCTTGCTGCACTTTCAAAGTCTGGTGAGTAAAAATACCAGCCATCTCCATGTGTCCTACTTGATTTTAGTTCCTTTATCATTTCAAAATTCAAAGTAGGTTATTCAGGTATTCTGAGGTGCTTGGATTTTTTTTACCCTTATCGTACCTATTCCAATGATTGATATCATGTTGCCTTTTGATGAGTTTTTGTACCAAGGAGGCTCCTGTAGTGACAAACCTCCTACTAGACTGTCCTTCCATCCAGGTTGCAATGTTGTTCATGGCTGCAAGTTTCATCTAATGATTAAGTTTTGAATGCTAGTTCTAGATATTACACACCAACAAACAGGGGGTACCATGCTAAAAGAGGGACTGTGTAATCCATATCTCAAGCTGCTAAGAACATTCGAATCCATCAGTTTCAGTTGGCAACTGTGGTACAATAACTAATTATGTGACATGAAGGCATGATGCAAGAGGGACTCTCTTAGGCCCAGCATCCTCATGCTCTAGGTGTGATGGTCGGCATACCATCCCAGAGGCGCCAATCACGCCAGACACATATGGCGCAATAATTATTTTCTAAGATAAGATTGCTTATCTATTTTTGTTAGGATAATTATCTCCAAGTTTGGTATGAGTAGATTGTTGTTAAGTGGGCTCTCCCTGTATAAGGGCTACCATATGAATGAAAGAGACAAGCAAGAATTATCGCTAATTACCTTCCTTCCCCTTCTCCTTCCTACGCATCACCCTCCCTGTGCAAGCTCCCTCTCCTCCCTCGCTATCTCCACAACGGCGCCAAGTCGTCGAGGCCCAGGGCCGAAGCCTACCGTTACCTACAATTATCCCATACGGTCACTAGACCATGACACTAGGAGATCATGTATGTGTTACTAAACCGACACTGTTATGTGTTATCAACCAGTTACCACATGTTATATGTCCATGCTGCAATTATTATTTCTTGCAGTTGTCGTATATGTCTTGAGCTTCTGCTTCATATACTCACGATGCTCTGGCATTTTCCTTGTAATATACAGAAGAAGCTGCAGGATTTTTGGAAAAGGTAGGTGCCTACACAATAGTCAGTTCGACTCCGAATTCTACTGAATATGCTGAGATCGAGACTTACAAGACTAACCTTCTGGAGGCATTTGATCATCTGAAATCGTAATCGTAAGTGGCTGCGAGAGGTGAATTTATCGACATGTTGTTCTAAACTGGACTTTTAAGGACTATTTCATTTTCCTATTGAAACAAGAAAGTCCATTCGGTCTCAGGACATTGGGTGTTCTTTGTTGACCAGACCTCGGTTTTGTTTCTGGAAACGTTTGTCTGATACATTTGTTCAAAACAGGGCAGCACTTGGAGAGTTGGGATACCCTATGAAGCACCGATACGTCACTGCACCACTGTATCTGTACGCGATACGTATCCGATATGTGATATGTATTCGATACGGTGCGATACGGTATTGGTGAAGTATTAGTAAATTCCAGATTAAAAAAATAAAAAAAACACGTCGATACGTCATCGATAAGGGGAGATACGGCGTCGATACGTCGGCCCAACACCAAGCGCCTTGCTGATAAAGTCAGGGCGTCGCACCTAGCCCCCCAACCCTAACCCGCTCCCTCAGCTCCCCCGCCGCTCTCCCTGCTCCTGTCAGTTGTCACTCCCTTTGCTCCCCCGCCGCTCTCCCTACTCCCCTTGCTCCCGCCGGCCACCGCTCCCTCCGTGGAAGGAGAGAGGTAGCCGAGGGGGAGCCAGAGGGGAAGCCTGCAGCAGGGGTGACCACCAACGACGGTAAACCCGACGGTGTCGGTCGGGAAAAGAAGCAAGGGGAGGGTAAAGCGGCAGCGGAGGGCGTCGAAGGCCGCTAGATCAGGAAGATCCGAGCGACGGCGTCGGTCGGGAGGAGGAGCAAAGGGGCGGCGCTCGGGAAGGCCACCGGCTACAAGGAGGCCGCTGGGTTTGGCGGCAATGCCGGCCAGAGAAGGGAGAGGGAGAGAGAGAGAGAAGCGAGAAAGAGAAGAGAGTGTGGCGGCTGTGAAGGGGAGAGATGGAGAGAGAGAGAGAGAGAGAAAGGGGTAGGGTTAGGTTAAAGGATGGTCGACTGGGCCAGCTGGGCAAACGGTAGGGCCAAATCAAGCCAAAATTTTTATTTTTTATTTATTTTCTTGAATTCATGTTTTAATTATTAAATTCCATAACACCCTAAATTAAATGAACATAAAAATAAACAAACGTTATGCTCTTCATTTAGTCTTGCTGGCTGCTGGTTATGTTGTACTATTGTTAATGTTTATCCTATGTACTAATGTTTAATATTTGTCTTGTGAACTGCCTTTGTTTCATTAATTAGCTCAAATCAGTTAATTGCTGACAAATTTGCCATTGTATTAATTTTTCTCCGTACATATTTACATTCATGATTTTCTTATATATATATATATATATATATATATATATATATATATATATATATATATATATATATATATATATATATATATATATATATATATATATGCACACACACACTTACCGTATCGACGTATCTTTATTTTTGAAAAATATCGTATTGCCGTATCTGTATCGATGTACCTATATCGTGTATCGGGGCATCCTAGGGGATAGCTTCTTTGTATGATATGGATTGAATCAGTTTCTTTTTTTTTCCGAGGAATACGTTGAGTCAGTTTCACAATGCTAATACTCTCTAAAATATTTTTCTTATGTGTCATCATCTGATTTGATCATCCGATGCTGTCAGGAATATTCAATGTGTTAGATTCCATGTCAAGAACTTTCTTATTGTTTCATTTTATGAACAGTCTGAACCAGAATTTGGCTTGTCCTAATCTGTAAACCGATAACAAAAACCTTTTGGGCTGTTTTGAGGATGTTGGCTGTGGGCTGGAAGTGGTAGATCAGCTGCTAGCCCGAAAACAATGGGATGAAGAAAGAGGAAACTTTGAGGATTTGCCCCTTCATACCTTCATATTGAGGTGCACCAGGACCCATATACAAGTAAGACATCAAGTGGCAAATTTTCCTATGCCAATCTTTGCTATGGTAACTAGTCAATTAAAAAAAGGTATACGTGTTAGTTTTTTTATGCAAATTACAAACATCTTTTGTTTTCCTTTTTTAAAACCACAAACATCTTTTTTTAGGTAGTGTATGGAGGACTCACATCACACTAATGTCACATATGTGTGCGCGACCACCACAGACGTTAGAAATTTTGTATGGACACAAATTTTTTTCACTGAACGCGCACACATATATTTACTTTGATTAAATAAGTTATACCACGTCGACCCTAAGGGATCTAATCTGGGTAGGTGAAAAAGAACACCGTCACTTTCACCACTGGCCTGTCCTCAAACCACAAACACCTTTTTACTTTGAAAAAAGGGCTAAAATGTCTTGCAAATTTCGCAGTTCGAAAAGTGCCATTGGATATGACTCGTGATCAACGGTCCCACATGTCAGGCTCACAGCCGCTGGTGTTTTCCGAAACAAAATTATCTGTGATGGCTTTTATCCAATTCTCTACAGCTACGAAAATAGCTAGTTCATAGTTTACACCCCCCGGCCCCTTTATATAGCAGCACATATGCTATCCACAACAAATAGATTACACTCGATATTGCAAGGAATTAATTACCAGAGAGAAGCCTAGCGATGTTGCTGCTAACTTGCTATAGAAATCATGGAAATATAATTTCGTAGTTGTAGCAACCACATTATTGGACGTAGCAACCACATTATTGGGCGAGCGCTAGTTCCTGCGACATCTACTTCCCCTTCCCAGCGACTCTTCCCCTTCCCAGCGCCGACTCCCACCCTTCCTCTCTCCTCCGCCTTGCCGCCGCTGGAGCACGCCGCCGGAGGCTTGTGCGGGTGCTAGGAAGGCGGCGGCGGGGCTCTCTCGCCTGGATTTGGACGGCGGCGTCCAGATCTGGGCGTTGGTTTCGGGGCGGCTGGGCTCCTGTGGAGGTTGCTGGCGGAGGTCGAGCGGCGAGAGCGGCGGCCGGGGCTGGCCGTTCGGCATCAGCGACGGGTGCTCCCTTCCCGGGCTTCAACCTCACCTGCGACCGGGGTGCCAGGGTAGAGAGCCGTGAGACTAGGTCTCCAGGGGTCGTCGAGGGCGTCGCCTTCCCGGTGGTGCTCATTCCGAGCCAACCACCCCCGGGAATCCTCGTTCCTTTCGGCCTTTGCGGTCGGAGAGGGCGTCCCGGGTGGAGCCGCTGGTGCGGCCGGCCGGGGCTGTGCTGCTGCGGGGGTTCCCGGTGCGGTCGGCGGCGGTCTTCGACCCCCACGGCTACTCATCGGCGACGGCACCCTCCAAGGCCTGGAGATCCCCCTCGCCAACTCCGCGGTGCGCGTCATGAAAGCGCCGGCGCCGTGAACCTCACCTACGACGGGTCCGCCGACGGCTCCGGCACCGGCACGTGGGCGGCCTGATCGGCGCCGGCCCGTATGTCGTCTCGGAGCGGCGCAACCAGCGGTGCTGAGGCTCGGCGCGGTGCGGGCAGCTGGATCCTGGCTTGGGTCTACGGCTGGAGGCGGTGGAGGAGGATGGCGAGAGGGAAGTGGGGTCGGAGGAGCTCACGGCGGCCAGCAGCGTCGAGGAGGCGGAGGCCGATGGCGGCTCGGCGGTTCCCGTAGGCGCCGAGCGGTGGCAACACAGCAATCGGGCGGTGAGGGTGGGCGCGCTGGAGAGGGTCGTTCGGTGGGTGGAGGCTGATCGGCGCTGGCGGCAAAGTCCGGGAGGTGGCAGGAGTGGTGGCTGCTGGGTTGTCCAGGCTTTCTTGGCGCGTCGTTGCTCGAGCAGGAAGCGGCTTGTGGTGGGTTCAATTGATGGCTATGCCATGGCCTTGAGGCGTGCAGAACCCCGGTGTGCTGGTGGTGGTCTTTTTTGTGTGTGGGTGTGCGTGGTTTGCTGTGGTTGTGCTGGCGAAAACCTTGCCGGTGTTCCTGCCGGTCTCGACAACTATGACGTCTATGGACGTCATTTTCCTTCCTGAAGGGTTGTCATGGCACTCCATAGCCATCATGTAATCTGTTCTCCAGGTGAAAGCCTTGTCTCGGTGAGGCGGGCGACGTCGATGACCCTAGTCGCCTCTTTGTAGACGTCGCTTCGGAGATTCATCTTCACACAGGATAGACCGGAGTTTGAGTGGCTCAATTGGAGAAGGTTAGGGGCTTGGTTGAAAGCAAGGACGGTGAAGAAGTTCTGAAGCTTAGTCTTTCTAGTTTTTTCATAGTCCTTTAGATCTCTTTCTTGCTGTTGTGTACTCCTCAGTGTTGAGGATTTGGGCCTAAGAGCTCGTGTAACTTTTGGCTGTGTATATCCCTTGTGGATATAGAGGCCGGATTTTATATCCTTTATCTAAAAAAATCTACTGTCGCACAGGCGTTCCATGGGTTGCATGATGCTATCATGCTAAGCCGCGCGAAGCAGGGCGTCGGGTGATTTCGATGTAGTGGCATTCAAGTGTTTTTTTTTTAATAAAAAGTTGATATATGCCACCTCTTAGTGCCTGTTTTAGAGATATATGACTCCTCAGTTGTTTCTTTTAAATATGGCACTGCCAACTTAAGCTTCTTTAAGAAATGCCATTACAGGGATTATGGCCCAATTTCTTCCAAATATACTCCTTTAGGGCTGGCCCTCTCCAAGAAATTTGCAAACATGTAATTTGGGTACAGTAATTAGTAGATATTAGGTCTGTTTAATTAACTTAATTGATTAACAAGTATCAAAGCTTGGAACCCTCTTGATGGATGACTGTGCAACACGGTTTTTTTTGTTATGCCATCTATCTCATGTATCCCATAGGTAGGGACGCAATTGGGTCAGATTCGGACAGATATTGTTCATATCATATCCTAATCTATATTTTTCCTCGGATTTAAAGTCGGATACTATAAAGCCGGATACGAATACAAATTCAAAGTTTCATATATGTACCATCTAGACGGATACATGACGTTTTTGGATCGGAAACGGATAATATAGACAGATAATATGTGTATACATAAAAGAATTATATACTGAGTTATACCACCATCACTTCAAACATTCAACTAGCAGTAAATTCATCTAGATTACTTAAGCAATATAGCCGACACAACACAAGTTCAACATAAGTGATACATTCATACATAAATTTAAAAACTGATAAATTCATACATAAGTTTGAGAACCGATAGATTCGTATGCAAGTTCAACATAAGTGGGGAGGATTGGTGGCGATTGGTTAAAGTGGCTGGACTCTAGAGTTAGGTAAAAACTTAGGTAAAATCTAGATCGATTGGTGTCAATAATGGCTGATGGGCTGGGCTGGTTGGGGTACTAACTTGCTTATCGAATATCTAGTCGGATAGTATCCGTTTTACCGTTTACTAACACTATTCGGTCAGGTTTTAGCTCTCTCGTTTTCGCTACTGTATCCAGTACTGATCAAATTCAGTACCGGATACTAAATTTTCTTCCTGTATTTAGTACCGATCAGATTCGGTACTGGATCGGATCAGGATTAACCCGTACCCTTTGCACCCATACCCATAGATCTTATCTTATTGGTAATTAGCCACAAACTAGGAAGTCATAACATCTTTCCAATTTTCGGATCGTTGCATCGATGTCTTGGCTGCTCGACGAAGGCGGCAAAAGAAGCAAAAAGCAAGACTTGTTAGTAATCTTGATGATCGATAAATCATTGAAAATTAATGATATTTCAATATTTCTTGTTCTTAGCTTTACTTGTTAGTAAGCATATTATACCGTGTACAATACACAAAAACTATGTGGAGATAAGAGTTCTAGCTTCTTATGATTTCCCCCCTTTTAGAAGCACGCATCAATCTTTTGTATTTGGTAAACAAGAAAATGCAATACCTAGTTTGCTTAGTCACACTGACCATGCTAGAGTATAGAGATATTGTTATGTGATTTTTTTTTTGTTGTCTCTGTTTGGTCCTCCCTATATTCAATTCTTAGTTCGGCCAGTGGCACTCCTTGTAAGTGTTCCGAATTAAGTTTCTTTAAGAAATGCCGTTGCAGGGATTACGGCCCATTTTCTACCAATACACTCCTTTATGTGTTCTGGTACTTTCGTATGGACCAAAATACCCTCGCCCCTAGCTGAAAATATGGCCGGCTCGAACCATCTGGTCGTACCTAATCTGCTCTGCTCTGAGCTACCCAAACCATGGGAGCTCATCGCCTTCTTCTGGCCTAGCCACGGCGCATGCGGCTCTGCTTTGAAGCTACGCCGCCATGGTCTAACACCGGCTGTTCTGGCCTCGCTACCGCCCAGGCCCCGCTCCCGCCACCGCCACTACAGTTCGGCTTCCCCATCGACCCTGTCAGACGCCACACCGTCGCGCCGCCTCGACGTCTCCACCATCGCGCGCGGCAGCACAGCCGTGTCGGCCCGACCGCTACGTGCCTCCACGTCACCGCGGCGTCTACGAGCGCGGCCGCCGCCTACGCCTGCACCGTGAGATTTCGATAGCACTGCAAGATTGCGGCTTCATGTTGTTTCGATGTACAGATTAGCCATCACCTATGCTTAAGAGCAAGTACAATAGTATAGCCAACTAGTGGCTATAACACCTATTTCATCTATATCATTCAAAAAAATAGTTCATACAATAAGGTAGCTATTACAATAACTATTTGGCCCCACGTGTAAGAGAGTGAAATGCATATTTTTACGTGCTATAGCTAGCTGTAATTTAGTAGCCAGCTTCCTTCTCTCTCTTCCTTTCTCTCTCTGCCACATAAGATTTGGTTGATATTATATTTGTTATAGCCTGCTGACTAAGCCTTGTTGTACCTGCTCTAATGGATGTGCGTTTAGTAATTCGGGGTACTTGCTTTAGTAGGTCGTGGATCCTGAACTCA
This sequence comes from Dendrocalamus latiflorus, assembly GCA_017311315.1. NCBI lineage: Eukaryota > Viridiplantae > Streptophyta > Magnoliopsida > Poales > Poaceae > Dendrocalamus > Dendrocalamus latiflorus. The sequence continues at coordinate 14,237,299 of CM029651.1, read as the reverse complement.
CAACGTTCTTGAATCCTGAACCCAAGTTGCCGCTCGAAACCCTTGCCTCGCTGCCAAGATGGCTGACTCACCCCCTGCCTCGCCGCTCAGGTAACCGGGAAGGACGCCGCACAGGCCGCCGGAAGGACACCACTTCCATGGTGGCGTCGCTTGCTAGCAATGGCGAAGATAGGATTTGGTTATGTTCTGATTTTAGTGGTGAAATAATCTAAACTATCTAGATAGGACTATAAAAATGTTATTTACACTGGACTGAATTTACCCAGACTATACATTAGATATTTTTCTATACTTTAAACTGAAACCTACTCTGTCCGAGATGTAACTCCGCCCTTGCTTGCTAGGGCTCCAGTCTCCACAAACGGGAGAGCTCGGGGTCAGTGGTGGACCTAGGATTTTTAAGTTGGGTGTTCGGACTTCAAAGCTAGGTTGCTTAGATACATCCATACCGATATATTGATATCGTGACACATCATTTCTTCTAAAACACTGATACAATGGTATGTGTATATAAATACAAAAATACAAAAAAAATATAGAAATGAATTATTCTTACGAGGAAATGGGCGATGTATGATGGTTCATTGTATCAAGGGTAAATCAATTGATCTTTTCTCTGTTATGAGCTCTTTGTTGCATGAATTTTGTAAAAACTTCATCCTTATCAATGTTATTTGCTTTTAACCTTAGCTAAACTAAACAACAAATCACATTTGGATATTTCAGAAAGTGTTCATCTCGATAATGGTTCTAGCAACTAGTATTATTATAATTTTGCATGGTAAATGTGCTATAGTTAGCTATCAAATCAATATCATATTACAGGGTCAACTGTCTACCTAAATCACATTTATGAACAATGGCTAATCTCTAATAGACCAAGATATAGCCTTTGCAAAGGGAGAAGCTATAGTCTCATGTCAACTCCCAGTTTCCTAGCATAAGCAAAAGTCAATTAATTGATCAACATACTATTTGTTGTTAAATCACCATACACAAATCTACCTCTGAAGAGAGATCATGTTATTAAACAAATGTAACACCTTGAAATATAAAGCTTGTAGATAGACATTCTGTTTATTAAAATCATTGAAGTGCCAAACCACCATATAACAAGATATGGACAAGCAACACATCTAAATTTGCACGTTTAACATTTTCTAATCAAGCCATGCCCTGTGGACCGCGGCGCTGCCTTGGCCCTGCCTTTCGCTGGCTTGCTGCACAGCCTACACTGCTGCTGGTCGCTCACCGCTGCTGCTTGCCGTTGATGGCGCTGCATTGGCTACACCCTGGCCTGAAGCTGAATGCCCAGTGCCCCCCACCCGCCTAAAGCCCTCACCTCAACCCTTGCCGCCAACTGCTATCTATTGGTCTAGACGATTGGACTAGTGTCTGGTGATTCTGATACATCATACATGGGTTGATCAGCTGATGGACCAAAATATGGGACCAACGCACGGGCTGTGACTACGGCCAAGGCCCAGGCGAGAATGTGTTGCGCTGCACGGTTGAGTTGAGCTGAACAAGAATATGAATACTGAATACCAAAACATATGCATAATACATGTATAATATACCCAATATATAATAGATTTTTTGTCAAAAAATTTGGGTGTTCAGCTGAACACTCATGACCTCAATTGGATCCGCCCATGCTCGGGGTAGTGTATCAGAATCAGATGGGCTAGTCTTGTTGTGTGCAACCACGTCTCTTGAGACAAGTATTCACTAATAGCGTGTTTGGTTGCCCGCAGGGATCACGCCGTCCAGGCCGCGCGGGCCTGGCTCCCGGGAAACACCGTCGTATTTCGTTTCTCTGGAGCCTGGCTGCGTGCCTCCAGCTGCACCTTACGGGCCTGACCTACGACCAGATGCAGGCAACCAATCAGTGTCCCACTGCATTCCATAGGCCAGGCCGGGCCGAATGCAGGCAACCAAACGCGTTGTAAGGGTATATATCAAAACGATCTCAGTTGACGATGGCATATTGGTATATTTCAAATAGGCAAGTGAGAAGTGACGTGTTTTGTAAAACAGGCATTGAGCAGCGGCATTCTCAAATTTCCCCTTTTTTTGTCCGCACAAAAGAAATCCCTCCAAAGTCCAAAGTGAGCAATGAAGAACAGGCTCCACGCTCGGGCCTCTGGCTGAATTAGATACGAGGGTAATCTTGTCATTTCTCATGAGTACCATGATATTGAATACAAAACGAATTAAAATAGGCCACGGGGCAAAATTTCAATTGGTAAGAAAATTTTAGAGCAAAGTATTAGCGGCAAAGTAAAAAAAAAGTAAATAATAAATAAAAGAAAGGAAAAGGGTCAATTCTCCCATAGGCCATATATATGTGTATACTCACTCCTGGGTCCTGGGCAAGAGTTCGCAAAGCAACAAGTCGAGCCGAAGACCGGGCTTGACGGCTTGACATCGCCAGTCCATCGCGGCGCGGGCGGCAGTGGCAGCTCCCCCCGACGCGGGCGGAAAAACTAGAGCGGACACGAGGCAGGCAGGAACTCCCACTCCCCTCCTCGCCGTCTCCTCCCACCACTCCGCCACTCCCCATCGCATCGATCTCCTTCCCAGATCCGCCCCACATGCCGCCTCCCGCCCCGAACCCTAGCCGCTAGCCCGGAGCCCGCGGCCACCAGCGCCCAAATGGGCCGCTCCAGGCTGCTCAGCTCCGGTGGCATCGACCCAATCGCCGCGGAGCCCAACCCTCCCCGCGCCGCCGCCGCCAATGTCGACCCCGCGGGCCTCGCCTGCGCGATCTCCGCCGAGGCCAGCGCCGTGCTCGCCGTCATGCGCCGCAGCCTCCGCCACCCGCGCGCCGCCGCCGACGCCGCCGCCGCCGACCACCCGCTGGTGTCGTCCCTCAAGGCGCTGCGCCGCCTCGTCTTCTCCCCGGCCGCGGCCGCCTCGCCCTCGCTCCCGGCCACCACGCTGCGGCCCTTCCTCGACGCCGTCCGCTCTGAGGAGGCTGGCGCCGCCGTCACGTCCGCCTCGCTCGCCGCGCTCCTCGACGTGATGGCGCTCACGGGGCCCTCCCTTCCGGGCGCCGCGCTGCGGGAGGTCGTGGACGCCGTCGCCACCTGCCGGTTCGAGGCCGGGGCCGAGGCTGCCGCAGAGGAGGCCGTGGTGATGCGGATGCTGCAGGTGCTGCTCGCGTGCCTGCGCGCTCCCGCCGCCACCGCGCTGGGGGACCAGCACGTCTGCACCGCCGTCAACACCTGCTTCCGTGCCGTTCACCAGGCCGCCGCCAAGGGCGAGCTCCTGCATCGCTTATCGCGGCACTTTATGCACGAACTCGTCCGATGTGTCTTTGCCCGCCTCCCGCACATAGGCAGTGGTGATGGAGGTGACGGTCCCGTCAAACCAGAGGTATGTGCCTCGTAATGTCAGTACGTACACTTTGCGTTGATATTAATAGTCACTAGCGTGCATTGAGATTACAAATGCCATTCAACCCCACATCTCGCTCTTGAAAATAACAAATGTATGAGCTTTGTTGAAAATGTTTGCTGTATCCGAGAATTCAGTAGAATTGCACACAACGAATGGTATCGATACCCTCGCAAAAAGAAGACTGGTATCAATAGCATAGCAAATGGTATCCCGGTTTATCACTTAAGCTGCTAAGCAGCTTGTTCAAGAATGTGCTGAACTTAAGATTTGAGTTCTACCATGTCGGTTGAAACTGGGCAATAGAAGATGAAACACTAGATATGGCAATTGCCTTTCGGGGCAATTGTGTGGAAGTGCTAGTGTGGGGAATTGGAACCATGGTAGTTGGTACAGATCTGTCAAACCTCACTTCACCATGCTGTACTGGTCCTGATCAAGTGAGTCTGTAATTGAGTAGGCCCAAGAGGCGGTGCAAGTTGATTATTTGTCCTGGTACTTGGAAAATAGAATGCACAAATATGCTGAATCCCGTAATGATAATGCGTATGTGGCTACTGTAATTGATGTTTGAGCCTTGCAAAAAATGTTTGAATTTGGACCGTACCAAGGAAGACAATTTTAGGGCAATTTTGAAACAGATATCTTCAGCCCTTGAAAGTCTCCCATAAATAAGGCCAAATCCAGCTGCTTTTAGAAACATATGTCATGAGCAGTTGTTGGAAAAACGGATTTGCAACATTTCCCAGTCCCTGGGCAGAACCAGTTTCCCATTGGTTCCTCTGGGAACTGGTTTTAAGTTGGATGCTTGTCAGTGAAACTTTGAATTCACACCGGCTGGTTACCTACTAGAATGACAGCGGCGCCCATTCGGTCCTCAGTTGTCAAGACCTTTTTTTGGCTATCAAGAATATAATCCCAGAAATCATTAAACAAGACTTGTTTGAGTGCACGTTTATACCTAGATTTACTATTTTAGGCACTTTTATCTCTTTCTGTTTGCTTCCAACAGAAAATCCTAACTCCTTGCTAATGACGTGGCAAAGTTGCAACTTCCAGCATGCCCATTTCAATCCAACAAACTGGCTCCTCAATTCCTCATGTGTAAGTTCGAGACAGTCACAAACAATATTCAAATAGCCCAATCAAACAAACCATGATTTTCCAGCATGAAGCATGAACTGATTGGAATAAAGGGAGTTCAGAAGAAATGGGATGTCATAGGGACGGGACTTAGTTCTGCAGTGGAGATGTTCACTTTGCAGGAGTTAGTTTTGGCACACCCTAGAATTTCTGCTCTTTGGTGTGCTTCATGAAAGGGACACACTCAATGTGCAAATGGAAATTGTCTATAATGTAAAATATAATAAGCTGCAAATTATATTGTTTCAACTTTTTTTATAACTGAATGCACAAAACGATATAAACACTATTTCGGTTTGAAATCTTAAATTCAATTTTTAAGTTTGAATTCTAAAAAATCTGGCCGGTTTTTCAGTTCCCGGAGCTGGCTAGGATTTCCAGTTACTGCAGGGATTTTTACCCCTGGTCATGAGATGTTTTTTGGCATACAAGGCTACAAGCCCAGATTATTCAATCTAAGTCCAGTAACACGATCCGACACCGCCAACCCAAGGGCCTTGGATCTTTTGCCAACATTGGCACATCGCTCAGAACCACGGACACGCCTCCATGCTCAACCTATGCGGCCTACACCAGTTCTAACAATGCAATTATACTACTCCACTGCTAGTCAAGTCAGTGTTTGAGGCTGGGTGAGCAAAAACAAGGTCGTACAGGTGCAGTCTTTTGGGATCTGAACAACTACTTTGGTGAATTTCCATCAGGAAAGTTGTTGGCCATAAAGATTACAATGTGTTGTTATGATTAAGACCACACATAAAAAGCTTCATCCGAACAAGTGTTGGGATTTACAGTAAGGTGATGAAATTGACCATTTTACATGAGTGAATCCATCTTAGTTTTATCCAAGAGGAATAAAATCAAGTACCAAAAAGGCCCTCGAGAGAAGTTTGATCACCTTTTGGTATTTAGTTCCCTATCATGTACCATTGCCAACGGCCAAGTATCACATGCATAATATACTAGCATTTTTCTCCTTGGAGCAGGTTTACTAAGTGCTTTTTGTATGTTGTACTCTATAGATGGGTGGCATTGACAAGAACCGTCCTTTTGGGATCAGGCAAACGGAAAATGGCAATGGGAGCTATGCTTCTGAGGCAGGTACATTTGATGAGAATTCTGCAGATGGCACTGGCCTTGTTGTGGAGCCTTACGGAATCCCTTGCATGGTGGAGATTTTCCATTTTCTGTGCTCTCTCCTCGATGTTGTCGAGCAGACCGGGGTTGATGAAGATCTGCCTTTGTTTGCCCTGAAGCTGATAAATTCAGCAATTGAGCTTGGTGGGTCTTCAATTCGAAAACATCCAAAGCTGCTGTCGTTAGTGCAAGATGAGCTTTTCCGAAACCTAATGCGCTTTGGATTGTCGATGAGCCCACTTATCCTTTCAATGGTGTGCAGCATTGTGTTGAATCTTTACCATCACCTCCGGTCTGAACTCAAGCTGCAGCTTGAGGCCTTCTTTTCTTGTATAATTCTAAGGCTTGCACAACCCCGATTTGGAGCAACATATCATCAGCAGGAGGTTGCAATGGAAGCTCTTGTAGGCTTCTGTCAACAGAAGAATTTTATGGTGGAGATGTATGCCAATCTTGACTGTGACATAACCTGCAGGAACGTGTTTGAGGAGCTTGCAAATCTTCTATCAAAGAGTGCATTTCCTATTAACTGCCCCTTGTCTTCTATGCACATCCTTGCTCTGGAAGGCTTGATTGCTGTGATTCAGGGAATGGCTGATCGGATCGGGAATGCAACCTCACGACCTGAGCTCATGCCTGTGGAGGTTGATGAATATACTCCTTTCTGGACTGTGAAGTGTGAGAATTTTTTGGATCCTCAGCACCGGGTGAAGTTTGTCCGTCGAAGGAAGTATGTCAAAAGGAGGCTAATGATTGGCGCTGATCACTTCAATAGGGACCCAAAGAAAGGTCTAGAGTTCCTTCAAGGCACCCATCTGTTGCCTGAGAAGCTTGATCCCCAGAGTGTGGCTTGCTTTTTCCGCTACACAGCTGGTCTAGATAAGAATCTTGTAGGAGACTTTCTAGGCAATCATGATGAGTTTTGTGTTCAGGTGCTTCATGAGTTTGCTCAGACCTTTGACTTTCGGGAGATGAACCTTGATACAGCTCTGAGGCTATTTTTGGAGACATTCCGGCTGCCTGGAGAATCTCAGAAGATACAGAGGGTTCTTGAGGCTTTCTCAGATAGATACTATGAGCAGTCCCCACAGGCTTTCGCAAATAAGGACACTGCTTTACTGCTGGCTTACTCAATCATAATGCTGAACACTGATCAGCATAACATGCAGGTGAAGAAGAAGATGACTGAGGAGGACTTCATCAAGAACAACAGGAACATAAATGGGGGTAGTGACCTTCCACGTGATATGTTGTCTGAGCTATACCAGTCGATCTGTAGAAATGAGATTAAGACCACACCTGAGCAGGGTATGGGATATTTCGAAATGTCTCCCAGCCGCTGGATAGATCTAATGCGGAAGTCAAAGTCAACATCCCCGTATATTGTTGGTGATTCTCAGCCTTTCCTCGACCATGATATGTTTGCTATCATGTCTGGCCCTACTATTGCTGCCATTGCAGCGGTATTTGATCATTCAGAACATGAAGAAGTTCTGTTGACCTATGTGGATGGCTTCTTGGCTGTCGCAAAGATCTCAGCATTTCATCATCTTGAAGACGTTTTAGATGATCTTGTTGTTTCTCTCTGCAAATTCACCACTCTTTTGAATACATCTTTGGTTGAGGAACCAGTTACTGCCTTTGGAGATGACCCGAAGGCTAGATTGGCAACTGAGACGTTGTTTACCATAGCTAACAGATATGGGGACTACATACGTACTGGCTGGAGGAATGTATTGGATTGCATCCTGAGACTGCATAAGCTAGGGCTTCTTCCTGCTTGTGTTGCTAGTGACGGAGTTGATGATTCGGAAGTTTCTGCTGAAACTGTGCAAGGAAAGCCTGCTCCTAGCCCAATTTCCACATCTCATATTCCAGTAGTGGGTACGCCTCGGAAATCCTCTGGACTTATGGGAAGATTTAGTCAGCTACTCTCACTTGACAGTGAAGAAGCAAGATCGCAACCAACTGAGCAGCAACTTGCTGCCCACCAGAGGACTCTTCAGACAATTCAGAAATGCCGCATTGATAGTATATTTACAGAGAGCAAATTTTTGCAACCTGATTCACTATTGCAACTTGCCAGGGCACTGATTTGGGCTGCAGGCCGACCTCAAAAGATTGCCAGCTCGCCTGATGATGAGGATACAGCAGTATTCTGCTTGGAACTGCTGATTGCGATCACACTTAATAACCGAGATCGGATCGTGCTTCTCTGGCATGGTGTATATGAGCATATTGCCAACATAGTTCAGTCCACAGTTATGCCATGCGCTCTTGTGGAGAAAGCTATTTTTGGACTTCTGCGGATATGCCAGAGGTTACTTCCATACAAAGAGAACCTTGCTGACGAGTTGCTGCGGTCATTGCAATTAGTTCTCAAGCTAGATGCACGTGTAGCAGATGCATACTGTGAGAACATTACACAGGAGGTTGCACGCCTTGTAAAAGCAAATGCAGGGCACATAAAATCACAGATGGGTTGGAGGACCGTAGTGTTGCTGCTCTCCATTACAGCTCGCTACCCTGATGCTTCAGAAGTAGGCTTCGATGCTATCATGTTTATCATGTCAGAGGGGGCTCACCTTTCAATATCAAATTACGCCTTCTGCATTGAAGCGTCACGACAGTTTGCTGAGTCCAGGGTTGGTCTAATAGATAGATCCATTCGTGCCCTGGATTTGATGGCTGATTCTGTCAATAGTCTTGCCCGGTGGTCACAAGAGACAAAAGGGACTGGTGAGGAAGCTGATAAAGGGTTGGAAGCAATCAGGGAGATGTGGCTCAAGCTGCTGCAAGCACTGAAAAAATTGAGCTTGGATCAGAGAGAGGAGGTGCGAAATCACGCATTAACTTCGCTCGAGCGATGCCTAACAGCAACAGAAGGGATAAGCCTCCAGTCTGCCACATGGTCACATGCTTTCGATCTTGTCATATTTGCCTTGCTGGATGACTTACTGGAGATTGGCCAAAATCACTCGCAGAAGGACTACAGGAACATAGAAGGATCCCTTGTGCTTGCCATGAAACTAGTAGCAAAGGTCTATCTGCAACTACTACCGGATCTCTTCGGGCTAAGCAGCTTCTGCAAATTGTGGCTGGGAATCCTTAGTCGGATGGAGAAGTACATCAAAATCAAGGTCCGAGGCAAGCGTAGCGACAAGCTTCAAGAGCTGATCCCGGAGCTGCTCAAGAACGTTCTAATCGTGATGAAGAACAGGGGGGTCCTTGCGAAGAGGAGCACAATAGGGGGTGACAGCTTGTGGGAGTTGACATGGCTTCATGCGAACAACATCTCGACGAGTTTGCAATCTGAAGTTTTCGCAAGCCAGGAGTATGAGCCGCAGAACAATGCCGCCAGCTCGAGAGGGCCCAACGGAGTTGTGGCGAAGGACTAGAAGTTCAGTTGTCGGCTGATGGTCGGTGTGCCGTGGCATGCGTAAGTTTATCTGTGTCGCTAGGTTACTACTGCTTGTATTTTCTAATCCATTGAAACGTAAGGTTTTGATATTGTAATTGCATGTGGCCTCCATTGTAAGTTTTTTTATGGTATATGTGTTTATTCTGGCGAGCTCAAAAGACATGTTTACAGTCCTTGCTCGAAGTTGCTGTTCAGAAAAATCGTGACAGCAATTGGTACATTGAGAAGTCAATTTTCTGATTCTGGTATACGTATCCGCAATAATTTAAGTAGAATGCAGTTATTTCCGCAATTTCTTTTTTCAGTTTTTAACTTTGTTATCATCATAGTCTTTATCATAAACTGAAGTCGAAAAATAACAAAAAGGGATGAAGTGTAATTTACAACCACAGAGCCAACAATTACTCTCTTTTATTGAGTTTAACACTTAAATACAATGAACATACAACCAGGCACCAGTGCAAACGCCTGCAGCGGCAATTCTCGAGAGGATTCAAACCCCTATCAGTTTCCTCAATAATCACAACAATCCCAAAAAGTATTTCGCAGCAGCAAGAACCTCAGGCCTTCAGGGGTGAGTTGTGCCTCCCTGCATATGGTCACTGACCGGCGGGGGATTCACCACAGGAATGTCCAAGCTGCCGCCTTCTGCTTCTGTGGAGACCTCCCGCACATCGGCGATCGGCGCTTCCGACTGCTGGAAGCTACCCCACTCAGCATCGCCAATCGGACGGATGACCACCCCATCCACGGCAAGCTGGACTTCAGTGCTATTGCTGGAAACCAGGACTGATCTAGAGTCACTCACACAGGCTTTGTCGACATCATCATCCGACGCATCAACGTGCTTTGTCAAGGGAGGGGAGTCGTCGGCACCGGAGCATGATTCAGATCTCTCTTCACATACTTGCTTTGTGCTGCTTTGTTCCCTGCATTAGTACAGTTAGTGTTTTATTCATTACCAATGCCATTGTGTAAAACTCCTAACAGATAATCCCTCCAGTTACGTAAGAATGTCATTTTGGGTACGTACGGTCAAACCTTAAACTTTGGCTAGCCGATATTTAGAATGAAGACATGGAAATGATATGTACAGATTTGTTTCGAAAAGAACTTTCATACAAGTATAATTTTATTAGGTTTTATAAATTTATTGCAATAGAAATTAGTGGTTAAAGTTGTATTTCAGGGACAAAGTCGATGTCCAAAACGACATTCCTTTGTGACTGGAGGGAGCACATCTTATGCAAATGCAACTTTTAACTTTATGTATTTAACAGGCATGAGACGAGACTAGAACCTCTGGACTTGCAATTGGAGAACACCGACAAGGGCTAGAAGCTCCTCTTTTTCTTTCTCAACGGCTTGTAACTTTTCAGAAGCTTCATTTATCTGAGCTGCAGCATCTGCTTCGGACACCCTTGCCTTCTCCTCTGCCCGGGCAATAGTTGCTTTCTGTATCACCGCTTGCTCTCTAGCTTTTCCTAGTTCAGTGCGCCACATATGAGCCTCCTGAAGTGCAGCGTCTCTTTCCTTCACCAATTGGTCCTTCTCTTCGTTCAGGCTAATTACCTTTTCTTCATATTGTCTTAACTGCAATACTCATAAACCATAGTTAGCATCAGAAGTCAAGCCACTAGAAAATCCAGATTAAAAAAAACCTTAAGCTTGGATTGTTCCATTTGTCTTTCCATTGCTTGTTTTAGGCGCTCAATCTCCGAACACAGAAGCCGTCTTTGTTCATCCATTGTATGAGCTGCAGAAGCTGCTGCTTCTGCAGCCTCTGCAGTCTCTGTTAATTTGTCTGCTATTTCCTTAATCGTAGCATCCCGAGCACGAATATGCTTAGCCAAATGCTGCAACTCCTCATCTTTCACTCGGAGAGTCTCCTGAGGAACATTAACACAGCACATGAAAAATCGATCGATTCAATGCTCACTCAAGGATACCCAATCATGCACCTATTAGCACATCCATGACAATTATTGCACAAAGATGTAACGATCTGAAATGTTTAGCGATCAAAATCAAAATTCTAGAGATTATACTAATCAGCATAAATTTGGAAGAATGCAATGCCGTACCAGATACCACAATTGTTTTTAGCATACCAAGAAAAGCCAACTCTCAACTGCATATAATTAGCAAGGAGCATTCTGTCCTAGCAGTGAATAATCCTAAGTTTATTGAGACTATATAAATCTGGCCTAAGACAACCTAGCTAACATTATATCAACAGTACCAAAATATCGACTGCAATGATGCATATGTAGTTTATGATGACAATATATGCGAACCATGTAGGAAGATTACTGGGTCTGGGTCTGCGGATTACAACAACCCGTATGAAATTAGTGTAAGTGTGAATAGTAGAGTGCAGTTTGGTCCATAAGTAGGGACTGGACATTCTGTCGCAACATACCATTTAAGTTGATAAAATAGAGCGCTTATCAAAATGAAAATATTAGAACAGTAATGAAGTAATGATTATCAAGAAGTAACTCATGGCAGCTCAATAATGAGTCAGACTTCAGAGCAGCACCACACTAACAATATGAAACGAGAATCTAGATGAAAGATTTATCTATCTTCGCTGAGATGATTGCATACCTTCATGATAGTTAGATCATCAAGTTGGCCCTCATTTGAGTTATTTGTACCCAACCCAAGAGCTGCCCTCATTGAAATCTTCATTGCTGCTTCTATCTCCTTTGTGGCTTCCAAGGCAGTCGCATTAGCATTAGCAACTGCAGTAGCAACTGTACCTAATGTAGAAGGAGAGCCATTCCCAGCCAAAGAATTCACTGCCTCTTTATGAGCTCGTAGTACTAATTGAGTTGCGCTGTTTATTAAAGATGACATTAACCCCAAATAGTCAGGATACAGCAACAGGAATAAGAACCCCAATATTATAGTTCAACTATGTAAAGGAGATTATATCATAGCAAAACAACACACCAAACCAGTGGGATCCTGGAGTCCTAGAGTCGAAAACAGTTCATGAAATATAATCCATTGCTTGCATTCAAAACCATTCTCTTGTTCATTTATTACTGGAATAGAGTATTAAAACGGGGCATATCTAGTGCAAACATACAAACTCTCATCATGAACCATCTGATCAATCTGGGAATTGTACCACATTTAAAACAGCTCATGAAATATAATCCATTGCTTGCATTAAAAACCATTCTCTTGTTGTTCATTTATTACTGGAATAGAGTATTAAAACGGGGCATATCTAGTGCAAACATACAAACTCCCATCATGAACCATCTGATCAATCTGGGAATTGTACCACATTTTTTTATATCTGTATCACGGGAATTCTAGTTTGAAGTTTCCATAGGGACTCTGGCAGTGTTCCAAAAATCAGCGCCTAGAGCAGATTAATTGGCCTCTAGGCGGTAGTTGGCGGCTCTCCACCGCAATTTCCACCAAATCGGCGCGCTAGGTGCCACTGCCACCTAGCCGGTCAAAGCCAATCCTAGATTGGGCAGGCTCTAGGCCGCCAACTTGGTGAATGGCTGCGGAAAGGAGGGAGTATAACAGCCTGGTGGTTGGTCAGGTTAGGGATTGGAGGTACCGGTGGAGTCCGCCGCCGCCGCCAAATCCACTTCTCCCTGCTAGATCTGCCATCCCCACCAACGAATCAACCTCCTCGCTGTCAATTTTGCCTCCCCTGCCGCCATGAGAGGGGGGGGGGGGGGGGGTAGAGAGGAGTAGAGGGCTAGCAGAGGTGCAAGTCATGCATGCTTCTGGAGGTGAGATTAGGGTTGCTTTGTTCGGCTGTGTTGGGGCTGTGTTACTTGGGCCGGCCCATGTTCCTCTACTCACACAGCAACCCTTTGCTCAGTGCTCACACAGCCGCAGCAAGGAGGGAGTAGAGATGGCGACAACGATGTTGTTGACAAATCTGCTTCACCTCCCGACTAGACCTCCTCCCCTCTTTTCCATCATCTACTCCCTCTTCTCCATCGTCTACTTCATCTTCTCCTTCCCCTTCCTCCTCCCCTTGGCCCCTCCCATGACCCCTGTTAAAGTTGATCCGAATTCGTACCGTGTTCGTGTAGGACACTTCTTCGCCTCATGTCAGACATGGCATTGCAGGTGCATGCATGGGTTGTATCAGACGTGTATCAATATGTAGCAACCGACTTTGATTTGGCTATTGATAAGAAGACTCCAATTGAGGTATAGTCTGGCTCTCCAGCAGATTATTCAAATTTAAGAATATTTGGCTGCCTTGCTTATGCTCATGTTAACAATGGTAAATTAGAGCCTAGAGCAGTTAAGTGCATTTTCCTTAGTTATAAAACTGGTGTGAAAGGATATAAATTGTGGAATCCTGAAACTAGAAAGGTGGTTATTAGCAGAAGTGTTACTTTTGATGAGTCTGTTATGTTGCATGATAAACCATATACTGATGTTCCCGTTGAGAAGCAATCAAGCGTATAGGTGGAGCATGTTATTGATTCAAGATCTACACCAGAAGTCAACAAGAAAAATATTTCAAAAGCCCCTATTGTTGAGCCGCCAACACATCGTTCCATTGCAGTTGATAGACAGAGGACGAACATTCAGCCTCCTAAGAGATTGATTGAAGAAGTTAATGTTGTAGCTTTTTGTTTAAATATGGCAGAAGAAATTGAAGATACTGCAGAATCTTTATCTTATTCAGAGGCTATCTCTTCTAGTGATTCAGAAAGATGGATGACTGCCATGTATGAGATGGAATCTCTTGACAAAATGGCACTTGAGAGCTGATCAAGTTGCCAATTGAGAAGAAACTTATTCGTTGCAAATGGATCTTTAAGAAGAAAGGAGGAGTTTCACCAACTGAAAATGTTAGGTACAAAGCAAGGATAGTTGCAAAAGGATACAACTAAATTCCAGATATTAATTTTACAGATGTCTTTTCCCCTATTGTGAAGCATAATTCTATTCGCACTTTACTCAGCATTGTGGCTATGCATGATTATAAGCTTGAACAATTAGATGTGAAAACTGCATTCTTACATGGGGAATTAGAAGAAGACATTTATATAGAGCAACCAGAAGGTTTCATCAATCCGAGAAAGGAGAATTTTGTTTGCAACTTGAAGAAATCTCTTTATGGTTTAAAGCAATCACCTAGACAATTGTACAAGAGATTTGATTCCTTTATGATATCTCAGAATTTTAAAAGATCTAATTATGATAGCTGCGAAAGGGTCTCTAGCCTAGCGGGTAGAGGCTTGAGTAGCACCCCTCAGGTCCTGGGTTCGACTCCCCCCGAGAGCGAATTTCAGGCTGGGGGAAAAAATCCCCTTGCTTGCCCCATAAGCCAAAGCACAGGTCTTAAGGCTGGCCCAGGTTGTTGGTAGCGCCAGGTTGTTGGTCTGTGGATCACCCTGGATTTGGTCGTTCTCACACTGGGCTGATGCCGCTGTGTCAGGGTGGGGCAAGGGTTCGGGGATTTCTCGATCTGCGTGAGAAGATCTTCTTCTTAAAAATTAAGCCCGGGGGGCTTTCTTACCCCCGCAGGTCGAGTTTTTTTTAATTATGATAGCTGTATTTACTTGAAGACTGTTAATGGTTCAGTTATTTATTTGCTCTTATATGTTGATGATATGTTGATTGCTACAAAAGACAAGGCTAAAATTTCAAAGTTGAAGGCACAATTAAATAGTGAATTTGAGATGAAAGATCTCGGTGCAGCAAAGAAGATTTTTTAGTATGGAAATCATTAAAGACGGACAGTTTGGCAAATTATATCTAAGTCAAAAGAGATATATTGATAAAGTTCTTCGTCATTTCAACATGCATAAGGCCAAACTTGTGAGTACTCTCTTAGCTGCACATTTCAGACTTTCTTTAGCTTCATGTCTATAATCAAATGATGAAATAGAGTACATGTCTAGAGTTCCATATGCAAGTGCAGTTGGTTTGCTTATGTATGCTATGGTATGCTCTCGCCCCGATTTATCTCAATCATTAAGTGTGGTTAGTAGATACATGGCTAATCCTGGAAAAGAGCATTGAAAAGCAGTTCAAGGGATTTTCAGATATTTCCAGGGCACATCTAATACTTGTTTACAAATTAGGAAGACTAGAGATGGACTCGTTGAATATGTGGATTCTGATTTTGCTGGAGATTTAGATAAAAGATCTCTCACTGGTTATGTGTTCACTATTGGAGGGTGTGCCATTAGCTGGAAAGCAAGTTTGCAAGCTAACGTTGCCTTGTCTACTACAGAAGCTGAGTATATAACTATTTCTAAAGCTTGCAAAGAAGCCATTTGACTAAGAGGTTTATTTATTGAGCTTTGTGGAAGTACATCTTGTACTACAATATTTTGTGATAGTCAGAGTGCTATTTACTTTACAAAAGATCAAATGTTCCATGAGAAAACAAAGTACATTGATATCAGGTATCACTATATTCGAGGTGTCATTACTCAAGGTGATATTAAAGTCAGCAAGATAAGTACTCATGATAATCCAGCTGATATGTTAACAAAGCCAGTTCCTGCATCTAAGTTTGAGCTATGCTCAGACTTAGTTGGTATTACTCACTAGTCCTTTGGATTTTCGGCGCTCAAGATATACATGATAATTTTATTAGATGAGTCTATCATATTCTTCGACTACTGGAGGGAATTCGGCTCAAGGTGAAGATTGTTAAAGTTGATCCGAATTCGTACCGTGTTCGTGTAGGACACTTCTTTGCCTCATGTCAGACGTGGCATGGCAGGTGTATACACAAGTTGTATCAGACGCGATGTCAATCTGTAGCAACCAACTGTGATTCGGTTTCCTCTCCGTGTGACTCTTTTTCCTCACGCTATAAATATGAACCCTAGTAGCCCATAGGAAGAGCAAGCGCTTCATTGTAAACTCTCTTCATTATAGTGATTTGCCTTCGAGCGCTTGTGGTTTTTTCCCGAAAAGGTTTTCCATGTAAAAAATTTGTGTCTATTATCTCTATTTTCTGTGCATTATTTACAACAACCCCAACCAAGCCCTAACACCCCAAGTTCTATTGACTGCAAATCGGCCGCCTAGGCACGGGCTAGGCTCTAGGCGCCGATCTACCGCCCAACTAGCGCCTTGGTGAACATTGAACACTGGTGCTGCTAGCATCTCATTATAGAATGGGTGATAATCCTCCCTCACATTGATTGGAGTATTTGGACAGCTCATGATGGAGCTTGTGTTTGCACAAAGTTGAGGGTTTGCATCAGATATTCCCCTACTAATATAAAAAATACAGAACCATAAAAAATAAATATGTAAACGCCTGTACAGCCATTCAACAGTAAAATGGTATAGAGAATATAATAATATTTGATAAGTCATGGATCACAGGATCAGAAAGCTTACTGCAACGTAGATACCCAAGCTTTTGCAGCACCAGGAGTTTCAGCACAAAGAAAGTAATCCTTTTTCTGAGGAGTTCCAATGTCTAACTAGAGTAAAGGAGTACAAAAACCGAAAGGCATGTACTCTTCTTAAAAAACATTAAAGCTCTTTGAGAATCATCATATAAGTATATAGGATACAGAAACAGCAGCCATCATACTTTGCCATCCCTCTGTAACAATTTGAGCGGTAGTTATATAACCTTCAAGCTTAGAAACACTGTTCTGAGAAAAGTTTATGCTCAGGACGTAATCTTACTGAAAATTTACAGGAGACAAAGTAATGGTGCTTGAAGCATCATATAGAATGGTTCCCTTAATGGCAGTTTCATTCCTACGAATTCTGCAACAAGAAAAATCACTGAATACCAAGATAACAGTAGGAATTTATTTGGTATTCTCAGTTACAAAACAGTCAAGGTTCCATACTTGTATTCCATCTTTCCAGACGTCGGGTCCAATATTACCCATCTTTCATTCCATTTCCTCAGCTATTTGAAAGAAGATTATAAGAGTTTAAGAGATGAAATTTCTAGGTAAAATATCACAAGTAGAAAGCTGACCATCACAAAACTATAGGATGCTTCTATCTATTGAACATTCGGTCCATAAATATGGACCAAAAACTGAATTTGTGAATGTTCTCACCCTAAATGAATATATCTTTAATTGTCTAAATTTGTGAGCTTCCTCAAATTGGAAGTCTTCAATCCATAACCATGTATCTCATATTCGATAGATATACGGTCTCCTATTGCATTCATATGAACACGTTTGGTCCTAGGAGAATCTAACCATGTGTTTATGTTAGTCGCAAGTACGCGAACTCCAAAAGAACTACTCTTCCATGCGTGGTCTTCCCATCCATTTCACTCTTCCAATCCCCACCATCATTTGGTATCTCTCACAATATCAATAACAAGCATTTCCATCAGTTGCACCTAGGACAACAAAAGATCCTTGTACTCATGGAATAATATCCACTTCGCTTCCCTTCATCTCCCCGCTAGAATCAATTTCAGAATACACTAATTGGTGCGCGATGACACAGGTCAATGCAGTAATCCTAGCTGTTACTTGCCAAATCTCATATAATTCCTAGTATAACGATCAATTATACCAAGAGATTGAACAGAAAAGCCACTCTCATATAATTAGAGACCGAAAATTTCCACCACCAACCACACATCAAACAACTCGTACTAACACCAAATTCAGCACCGAAGTCGAACCTTTCCACGCCTAAACCCCACACTACACCAAATCTATCACCAAAATCGAATCTTTAAGCGCCTCCAGAACGATCGGCGAGGCCAAGAACCAGTATACCGTCTCAGATCGCTTCAGCAGGGGGCCCTGCAGCAGGTACCTTCCGGACCCCGACGACAGCTGCCGCTTCACCTTCTCCAGGGTGTTCTCCGTGTCCCTAACCCTCTGCAAAATACCCCCAAAAAACTTTCAATAAAAAAACCCAAAGTTTGGGAAAATTCAGAAGCATCTGGACCGAGGTGAGGCTGGTGGGCGTACCGGGGAGCTGCCGTTGGTGGCCATGGCGAGCCGCCCCAGGGGGGGTGGGGGGGGGGGGGGAGGGAGGGGTGGCGCGGCTGTGGAGGCGGCAGGGCTAGGTTTTGGGGTGCAGACCGGAGGCTGGAGACGACGGCGACACCGGGGGGGTGGGGGTGGGGGCGAGTGGGTGGGTGGTGGGCTGCGGTGCGCGACCGGCCGGCGGGGGCGCTCAGATGGATGGAAACTTCGCTGCCGGAAATGCTTCTGCTACGCTGCCCTGGGCTAGCCACAAGCTGTTAGCCACGTAGCGTGGGCCCTGCCACGGGTGTCAGTGACCTGCTGCCTGGCTTGTGCGGGCACGCTAGGATTGTGGCCATGCGACTCGTGCGGGGAGCTTGTCCGATGTATGGTTTTCTATGCTTAGCACTGAAATTTAGAGCGCGATAATTTTCCTAAATTATATATAGAAAATAAATTGTTTCTTATGAAATTG
Source organism: Dendrocalamus latiflorus (assembly GCA_017311315.1). Classification (NCBI taxonomy): domain Eukaryota; kingdom Viridiplantae; phylum Streptophyta; class Magnoliopsida; order Poales; family Poaceae; genus Dendrocalamus; species Dendrocalamus latiflorus. Next base: position 14,218,794 of record CM029651.1, on the reverse strand, counting down.
CTACGAAAACTCCTATGAAATTGTGATGTTCCAAAGAGGATCAAGAAAACATATTGAAATAGTGGTTGTAACGAAAATAGTCATCACGCTGCTAACATAGCAAAGATCATATTCACACTAAGAATATCCACACCATGAACGGGACTAGGGAGGTTTTCTTTTGGACTATGGCTTATATCTAAAGATTTTGAATTTTGGGTTATCCACAAGAGGCAGTTTGCAGAGAAAAATAGTTGCATGTGATTTTAATCGGTACAGCTAAACTTAGTGCAGTTTATACTACAATTTACCTGTATACCCCGCCTTAAAAAATACCGTTTAAAAGCTAGTTATGGTAGCAAAAACAATAAGCCATAAGCCTGAAGTGGTGTCGAACCCATTCCTATTCTTTTTTATTTCAACTTATGGCTTTTGGCTACGTCTTATAGTTTTTGAGCTGTTCATGAGAGTGAGTACGGAGCAAGGTTCAAAATCCCAGCGGTTACCGGCCAGCAACCGCCGGTTACCGTTTTTACTGGTGGAGCCCGGTAACCGAAAAACCGGCCGGTATGATTTTTTTGATTTTCGAATTTTGGCCGGTTTTTCTGGTTACCGTCCGGTTTTTTCGGTTACCGGTCGATTTTTCCGGTTACCGGTTTCAAAACATCTCAAAATTCAAAATTTGATTTTCAAATTGTGACCGGTTTTTTATCGGTTTTTCCGGTAACCGCCCGGTTACCGTTACCGGTCGTCGACCGGGATTTATTCCGGTTCCGGTTTTTGGAACCTTGGTACGGAGTAACAGAAAGTCACGTACAGTTTTGGCCGATATAAATGAAGTTGCTACAATATGTACTATAATTAATTTGTAGACTCTGTCTTAAAAAGACACTTCGTTTGAAAACTATTTACTGTAGAAAAACCAAAGGGTAGCTTCTAGAAGCTGGAAAAGAGGCCCACGATACCAACTGTGGTCAACAGACAATAGGAACACACACACATATACATGGTGAGTTCTTTTTAGCTAATGACTTTTAGTTCTAACACGTGCGATTGTGCCAACGTATTGAATGTCGATAAACTGATAAGCTGTTTCAAAAAGATTGTTCCGATAAATTATTTTAAAAAATAATGAAAAAATATCTTATTTATGTGTCCTGGAGAAGCATAGATTATAAATCGTAAACTATGAAGAAGGTTACGCGGAGAAACACTATTCTACACCCCTCCCTCCCTGCCCCACCCTGCTTGCCCACATCTCGAGGCCGCGACCCACTCGGGGCTCACCAAAATATCAGATCTAGCCTCCTAACAGCAGCAATTCCATTTATAGCCCCCTCCCCCACCGCACGATTTCTAGGTGCCGACACATGGCAATCATGCGGTCGGGGATCGCACGACATCGAAATCGTGCGGTCCCCGACTGCACGACCACTGTTAATGTACTAATCGTGCAGTCGGGGACCGCACGACCACTGTTCATCCGAGCGCACAGTGTATTTTTGGATTAGCTGCTGCGTGCGTTTGTGTGCTTACAATGAGATTTAAATTTTGTATTTTTGTATGGATAAGAGTTTATCAAGTTGTGCAATTTTTTTTTGTAATTATAAATATTAAGCATATTCATGTGTAATTTATTTTGTTTGGAGTCTGCAACAATTTTGTAATATAGAAGAGGAGGTGCAAAATATTATGAAATATATTTTGAAAACTCCTTACGCAGTGTAGATGATACATGTAGGAAATATTATTTTTAGATTGTTATTTTTACGAAATAAAATGGCAGACAATATAGGTGCCCAATATTTCGCAAAAATGGCTTTCTCCCCGAGCTCGGAAGGTGTAGTAAGTGACATGTGTTACCTGCTATGTCTGGAGAGCTCGGCAGGGAGCCAGGGACCGGATAGCACGACAGACATCAAATTGTGTGCATGTCCTAATTAGTGTTCATAGTAAGATGGCAATTTTTGTCAATTGGTCATTATTTAACATCATCAAACCACAATAAATATTTTATTAAATGAAATGGATTTAATCATTCACATTCATTCCATCTAGATCTGCGAAAAAGAAAGAGATGAGCGACAAAGAGATACCTCTATTTTGTCTGCGGAATGGAGAATGCCTTGCCTATCATACAATATATCCTCCACTAAAACTTTGCTCACTTGGACGTAATATGAAAGCAGCAGTCTGTAAATGGCCTTTGTCACGTGGGTCATGAACACCTTGCCCTTGAACATGGTCTGCAAACCAGAGCAAATTTAGATATCAAATAGCACCGTAATCACCTCACCGCACCATTGAAGCAAAAATAGTAGACATTACCTTCTCCAAGAAGTAGGGTAGTGAGGCAGCATGGTCCAAGTGAAAGTTGCAATTTCAGGTCCAAAAATCAAGCTGGAGAAACTCAGAGAGAAAGTGATAAAGGGGTCTGTTGTGGTTACAGACCAAACACACAGAGAGAGAGAGTGTAGTGGAGAGTTAGGTGAGTAATGGCTTAGGGCTTTCTTTCCATGGCCTGTGTTGTATATATATGTCCACATGAGGAGTACTTTTACCCTTATGCCCTTACATCAGAGTCTTCCCCTTAGGGGTACTTACGTCATTATACATGTCCCATTTTGGGCCTTATATTCCTCTAACAGGCCTGCTGGGCTTAGGTGGGGGCCACCCCTACAACAGGAGCCTCTCATGGTGAAGGGCTTCACGGGCCGAAGCCATGCTGCCGAGCCCTTTGGCCCCCTCCGTCCCTGCGGCCTGTGAGCTTTTACAACGTCCGTCAAAGCCTTGCTGCTTGGTGTAGTGTTTGTCCTGTCGCGAAGGTGTGGCGCCAGGCGGCTTGGCGAGGCCTTCATCGCCCCCACGGTCCTACTGTAGTGGGGTCGAGGTTGCCGCTCAGGGCGAAGGTCGAGGTCGGGGTCGACGTAGAGACCGAGGTGTCCGATGTTGGCGTAGGGTCGGAAGCGAGGCCGAGATCGCCTCCTATTCGGCAGGGTTTGCAGTTGCCTTGGCCAAATCGGAGGTGTTGGCGGAGTCGGATGCCGAGTGCCCCTAACGCCGAGTAACCGCCGGCCCGCCTAGCGAGGCCTGGGTTACGCGGGACGAGACTTAGGCGTCGTGGCCATAGCGTGTTGCGACGTTACTTCTTCTGGCCGTCCATGTGGCGAGATGTGCTTGACGCGGCGCAGGTCTTGAAGCGTTGCGGTCGTACGATTCTGCGACACTCCTCCGCCGGTTGGACTTTCCTTCCACCGGTTGGACTCCTGTCGGTTGGGCTCCCCTGCTAATGGGGTATATATGTCGCGCTGGTGCGGCATTGTACCTGCATTGTGCGATTGAATAGGTGCTGCTCCCCTAAAATGGGCCCCTTCAGTGCATCCACATTCCGTGGCGGCGTTACGCGGCTTGGGGGGATGTTGATGCACCGATGGAGGCCTATTTTTCTTGGGAGCTTGGTTAGCGGCTGTTACCGGCGACTGTTCGCACTTGTTGCCTCGTACTGCATTTCTGCATATGGCGACAAGGTTTGCCCTGTTCTCATAGATAGGCCCACCTTCGGTCGGGTTTTCTGATTGGACCCCTCAACATTACTTTTTCAAGAATGTTGGTGCACCGAGATCGAAGGTGGCCTGTTTATGAGAACAAGCCAAAACTTGACGTGACGTGGCCTCCGCCTTTACCATACGCGGAGAATGCAGACGAGCAAATCCTTGCGTGCGAGCCTGCTCCTCGAAGTCGGAGTCGAGGTGCCTCTTCTGGGGCGGAGATCTTGATGTCGTTGCCGCTGGGATTGATCGACTCGCGGCTTTACACGGACGCGCACCGGCGCGGTCCTAGGGCCAGGCCGGAAGCGAGCCGCCTTCGGGCGAGATCGGGTTAAGTGGCCGGAGTCTCCGTGTGGCACTGCTGTCCTTACTCCCGCGGGCACAATCATGTGGCGGGGTGGCATGTTTCGGAGTCGGAGCGGCTTCCGACACCTTCGCAGCGGTGCCCTTTCGCATAAGTGTGGTCAGAGTCGGGGTCCAGGCCTCGCTACTGGGGCGAAGACCCCGTTTGGACCGTTGCGAATGGTGGGTCCGAAGAACCACGCTGACACGTGCCAGAAGCTGTGTCAGGCCGTGCAACCTGCATTTATTCCTTGCGCTGACCGACCCGTGGTGGGACGCTAGCGGCACGTCGTGCGGTGACATGACACTGTACGACCACGGTCATATGTGGCCTACGTGTGCCATCGCGACGCTTCGGCTTCGAACATGGGGAGGTGAACGGTTGTCATTCGCCATCTGCGCTTACCGATGGTGGAAGGCGAGGGGTCTTTAAATACCCCCGTGGTACTGTGCCTGCGCCTCCTCCATACACTTTTCTGGTTATTCACGCCACCTCCTATATTTGCTCGTCCTGTTCCTGCGCTCCTTTTTGCCGTCGAGTACTCCGTGGACGCCAATGGCGACTTGCGGCGAGCGTGCTCAGGTGGGCGGCTACGCCATCCGCTGGCGGTCCTCGCCGCTCGTGGTGAAGTATGCGCTCGAGGAACGTGATCCGGCGGCGGTAGACAAGTGGTGGGCAGCGAAGAAGAGGGAAGGTCCGTACTCCAGTGACTTGGGCCGCACGCTCGTGACGGAGGACACGATTCGGTCACTGCTGCGCGAGGGGAGGCTCTCGGACCGCCAAGCGGTGTGGCTGCCCGCCGATGATGAGACGGAGCCGCGCCCTGAGAAGTCGGAAGCGATCGTCTTCGTCGCCTACTTCGAAGCCGGACTTCGCATACCGTCCGCAGCGATTTGTTGGGGACGTGCTGCGGACCTTCAAGCTGGAGTTGTCGCAACTGACTCCGAACGCGGTGGCTCGCCTTGCCGTGTACAGCTGGGCCCTTCGCTCGGAAGCATGTTGGCCCAGCGCCTCATTACGTCAACTTCGTTCTGCGGGCATCGTGCGGAAGGCTCTTCCCTGCGAACTCGACACGAGGGAAATGGGAGTCCAACTGGGCGAGGCGGTGGTTCTATCATCGCGTGGCGAGTGGTAGCGGCCTTGAGTGCACGGGCGGGCCTATTGCATTCAAGATCACACCCTACCTAACACTTGACCAGGAAGATAGGCGAAGGGTGCGAAGACTTGTGGGGGTGACCGCCCGCTTCAATATGCGCGACCTCGGCGAGGAGCTCATAATGTACGGTGCGACGCCGCTCGCCCGTGATTGGCGCTTCACGGCCGGGGAACGTCGGGACGACAACGTTCAACCGTCCATTTGCTTGCTGCCCGTGCCGACTGGTCTTCGTAAGGCTCGACCATGCCCTCCCTTCCGTTCGTATGTGTTGCATCGTGTGTAACTGTGCTTTCTGCTTCGCGCAGGAACTCGCCTGGAGGATGCGGAGCGCGCCGCGCGCATGTTCCTTGGGCCATACACCGCCAGAGAGCACGGGCAACGCACAGCCGCGACTGCGGAGGCGGGATTGGGGCGGATAAACCCCGTGTGCGAGGCCTTAGGGCTTCCCATGCCGGATCACACCCCCGGACCCGCAACATCAGGACGACGGTGCCGCGAGGACGAAAGCGTCGTCCCGCAAGAGGACCCGGACCACTGCGACCACGCCCTGTACGGCGATTGCCGCTGATCCTGCTGGCGCGGCGAGCCCGGAGTCGGATTCGGCGAAGTACACCGACTCAGACTTGGAGGAGGGCATAGGTGCCGGGGGAGAAGGCGCCAGGGGCGGAGGGCGCGCCGCGGGTTACCGGGAGAGGGAGGTCTCATCGCCCGCGACAGACGCCGAGGCGGCACTGGTGTTGGCTGGTGGAACCGGTGTGGAGGCCTCATCTGCAGCCACGGCCGTGGCGGGGCTGCCCTCCGCGGGAGTGTGCGGAGCGTGGTCCTCACCAACTGTGGCGACCGAGGCGGAGGTGCCCCACGCGGAGGTCATGATGACGAAGTCCCCGGCCGCCAACGTTGTAGCTGCGGAGACCCCTTCGGCGAATATTGCTGCCGCAGAGGCTCCTTTTGTAACGGCTACCGAGGTGGGGTCTCCCCCTCAGGTGAAGCGGCCACGCCTACACTCCCCCCTTCAGCGGACCTCGCGAGGGTTTGTCGTGGCGACCGGTGTTGGGAGCTTGTGGGACTCCGTGTTGAGCACCGAAGTTCCCCTACCCCGCGCCCTCCCGGCCCCTAGGGCCGCAGTGATCGTGGCACGGGATCGGTTGGCGCTGGGTCCCAACTCGGAGGTCCCTCAGCCCCGCGGGTCAGCGCCGTCCGTAGGAGCCGAAGTTGATGCGGCCCCCCCCGGGGCTAGGGAGGCTTCCCAGCAAAGTCCCCCATCTGCCACCGAGGGTAGGCTGGGACGGCATACCTTCTGAACAGTTTTTTTTGCGTTTGTGCGACAATCTTATACTTCATCTTGCAGCGGCACTTATCCCGGAGGAGGAGCCATCCCTTGAGCGTGGTGGTCCTGGCGCTGGCGACACAGATGCCGTGCGCCCGGGCCCGGCATACTTCGTCCCTCCATCGGATGCTCTAAGGGCCTGACGCGGGATTGTGGACGACGCGGCCGCTAGCATTGGCCAGCAGGCGTTGCAGGCCTACGGGTCAAGGCGCCTTGGGGACGCATTAGAAGTGTCGGGAGTGAGGGTAAGCGTCTGCCTTTTGGCGCACTCGCAGCCGTTTATCGCTTGCTAACCCCTCCGCCGCGCAGACACTCGTGTTGGCCCAACCCTGCAAGCGGCTCACGCTCGCGAGGAGGAGCGCTACGGGGCAGGCTGCAGGCCGCCGAAGGGGAGCTGCTGGGGCACGCTCTGCCCAGGACGCTTGCATACGCCGCTTGGAAGCGGAGTGCGCGGAGATGAAGACGCGCACCGAGGAGCTTGTCACCGTAGCGTGGGAGTCGGCCGCCGAAGCGGTGCAGCAGGAAGTTGCTGCGGAGCGAGACGACCTGCTGCAGCAAGTCGCTGCGTTGGAGAGGGAGAACAGCGAGCTTGCTGCCTCTCTCGCGGAGCGGGATCGAGCCTTGGGTGACGCTTCGGTAGCTGCCTGGGACGCCATGCTGGCCCTGGAAGACACCCTTAAGGGGCTTGTCGCCGAAGTGCCGGCACGCTCCTTCGGGCCCGAGGACCTGTCGCGGTTGCTTCGGTGGATCGGAGATACGGCCGACATTGCACGCGGCGCCGCGACGACCTTTGGCAACCACTGCGCCTACGTGGCGTCGTGTCTGACATGCGCGCTCCTGCGACTCCGCAGCTGTGAACATGTTGCGGGGCTAGTCGATCCTCGACTGGAGATGCCCGCTGGAGGCGGGGTAATGTCAGGTGCCATGCGCGCCGTTCGCCGCGCCGTGAAGTTCTTTCATGAGCGGATATGGGAGTACTGCGGCGAGGCCGCAGCCATAGTCGAGCTGCGGAATAACTTGCACGGCGAGGGAAACCTTGGCCAGTTTCTGGATGAGGTCCCACGGTGGGACGAGGATGGCGCTGCGGCCCCGGAGGACACCGCGAACCCACAGGTGTGACGGGAGGTTGTCGCGTGTTGGCGTGCATTGTAACCGATGCCGGGGTGGTTTTTTTGGGTAAAGTGCGAAGTTGTTTCACCGCTGTTCTGATTTTTGCCCCCTTGTCCCGAGCAGCTACACAGCCGGGGCCGGCTGCTAATTTTCGACCTTGCGACCCGACGGCGTCTTCGGCGCTGGCGAAGGGCCGAGGAAGCGTTGGATTTTTGGGCGGGTCGAGCATCTTCGAGTAGAGCCTCAGCACGGACGCATGTTAAGGATGAGCCTGCCAAGTAGCGGCCTCGTGCGCCGAGGGTGTTTGTGCGCCTTTGTAAGCGTCCTTAGAGAATGCAAAGAATAGTCTTGATTGGAACTTGCGAAGTGCGTCTCCGCCCCTCCGGCTACGCTGTCCCATGGTAAACTCGGAAGGTTACTACACTCGCCCGTATACGACGGTTTGCGCCTCGCGAGGGTAGGGTGGTCAAGGCAGACGCGTAGTTGCAGCGTGAGCGCTCCGTCCCCTACCCTTCGAAGTGGTGGTCAGTAGAGCTGGCGCCCTAGTCGAAGTAGCAGCGCGAGAGCTCCGTCCCCTATCCTTCAAAGTGGTGGCAGCGGAGCTGGCGCCTTAGTCGAAGTAGCAGCGCGAGCGCTCCGTCCCCTACCCTTCGAAGTGGTGGCAGCGGAGCTGGCGCCCTAGTCGAAGTAGCAGCGCAAGCGCTCCGTCCCCTACCCTTCGAAGTGGTGGCAGCGGAGCTGGCGCCTTAGTCGAAGTAGCAGCGCGAGCGCTCCGTCCTCTAGCCTTCGAAGTGGTGGCAGCGGAGCTGGTGCCTTAGTCGAAGTAGCAGCGCGAGCGCTCCGTCCCCTACCCTTTGAAGTGGTGACAGCAGAGCTGGTGCCTTGGTCGAAGTAGCAGCGCGAGCGCTCCGTCCCCTACCCTTCGAAGTGGTGGCAGCGGAGCTGGCGCCCTAGTCGAAGTAGCAGCGCGAGCGCTCCGTCCCCTATCCTTCGAAGTGGTGGCAGCGGAGCTGGCACCCTAATCGAAGTAGCAGCGCGAGCGCTCCGTCCCCTATCCTTCGAAGTGGTGGCAGCCGAGCTGGCGCCCTAGCCGAAGTAGATGCGCGAGCGCTCCGTCCCCTACCCTTCGAAGTGGTGGTCAGCGGAGCTGGCGCCTTAGTCGAAGTAGCAGCGCGAGCGCTCTGTCCCCTAGCCTTCGAAGTGGTGGCAGTGGAGCTGACGCCTTAGTCGAAGTAGCAGTACAAGCGCTCTGTCCCCTACCCTTCGAAGTGGTGGTAGCGGAGCTGGCGCCCTAGTCGAAGTAGCAGCGCGAGCGCTCCGTCCCCTATCCTTCGAAGTGGTGGCAGCGGAGCTGCGCCCTAATCGAAGTAGCAGCGCGAGAGCTCCGTCCCCTATCCTTCGAAGTGGTGGCAACGGAGCTGGCGCCCTAGCCGAAGTAGATGCGCGAGCGCTCCGTCCCCTACCCTTCGAAGTGGTGGTCAGCGGAGCTGGCGCCCTAGTCGAAGTAGCAGCGCGAGCGCTCCGTCCCCTATGCTTTGGGGTTGCGCAAGGACAGCCTCTGGTGCCTTTCACCTGCTGGTGCGCTCGCGCGGGAGCTAGCCTCTGTGCGTCACCTTGGTACTTCGCGGAATGCGCATAGGAGTGGGCTCCCGTGGTGCACTTCGCACTTCGTAGAGTACGCCGGGATAGCCTCCGCATCTTTTTTATACTCCGTAGAGTGCGCGGGGACAACATCCGCGCCTTTTTTATACTCCGGCGAGTGCGCGGGATGGACATCCACGTCTTATTTATACTCCGGAGAGTACGCATAGGAGCAACGCCCATGCGTGCGCGGGGTTCGCGTCTTATTTATACTCCATAGAGTGCGCAGGGATAGCATCCGCGCCTTTTTTATACTCTGGAGAGTGCGCCAGATCGACATCCACGTCTTATTTATACTCCGGAGAGTACGCACAGGAGCAGCGCCCATGTGTGCGCGGGGTTCGCGTCTTATTTATACTCCGTAGAGTGCGCAGGGAGAGCATCCGCGTCTTTTTTATACTCCGAAGAGTGCGCGGGATCGACATCCACGGCTTATTTATACTCCGGAGAGTATGCACAGGAGCAGCGCCCATGCGTGCGTGGGGTTCGCGTCTTATTTATACTCCGTAGAGTGCGCAGGGAGAGCATCCGCGTCTTTTTTATACTCCGGAGAGTGCGCGGGATCGGCATCCACGTCTTATTTATACTCCGGAGAGTACGCACAGAAGCAGCGCCCATGCGTGCGCGGGGTTCGCGTCTTATTTATACTCCGTAGAGTGCGCAGGGAGAGCATCCGCGTCTTTTTTATACTCCGGAGAGTGCGCGGGATTGACATCCACGTCTTATTTATACTCCGTAGAGTGCGTGCGGAGGCAAACCTCAACGCTACGTCTTGTTTAGAGTCCGTGGACTGCGCGCGGAGGCAAGCCTCTGCGCGTTGCAGGCGGTGAGGTGCGTGCGGAGGCGGACCTCAACGCTACGTCTTATTTATACTCCGTAGAGTGCGTGCGGAGGCAAACCTCAACGCTACGTCTTGTTTAGAGTCCGTGGACTGCGCGCGGAGGCAAGCCTCTACGCGTTGCGGGCGGTGAGGTGCGTGCGGAGGCGGACCTCAACGCTACGCCTTATTTATACTATGTAGAGTGCGTGCGGAGGCGTCCCTCCACTCGTCTTTGTTTATACTCATACCCGTGCCTTTGACAAAGAGTGCGCGCGCGGACGCGTGTCTTTATTTATACTCATACCCGTGTCTTTAATGGAGAGTGCGCGCGCGGACGCGTGTCTTTGTTTATACTCATACCCGTGTCTTTGACAGAGAGTGCGCGCGCGGACGCGTGTCTTTGTTTATACTCATGCCCGTGTCTTTGACAGAGAGTGCGCGCGCGGACGTGTGTCTTTGTTGCGGGAAACAAGAAAAATTTATGCAAACGGTGAACTTTATTAAATTCCCGTTTGCGCGGGTGAGCAGTTACAAAAAAGGGGAGATATCAACCACTAACCGCTTTTAGGACGGGAGCTACCGCTGACGAGCCGCTGTTGCTGGGCCAACTTGTGGCCGGGGAGTGCGGGACACTCTCCGGGGCGCCCAAGGGCTCCGCCTCTGCGCACCCAGCCTAGGTGCCTTGGTGAGCCGCGTGGCATGGACCCCTGGCGCCAAGCTCTATGCGCCGAGCCATGTCCTGGTCGCCATGGACGGTGATGATGGCCCGCGGTCCGGGAAGCTTCATGCATAGGAAGCCATGGTGCGGAACTGCCCCGAGTGTGTTTAGGAGCGGCCGCCCCAATATGGCGTTGTAGGGGTATGCAATGTCGACCACGTCGAAGATGGTGTCTTCACTCCTCACGTTGTCGTTTTGGCCGAAGGAGACTTGTAGGCATATCTGGCCCAAAGCGTGCAAAGGTTGCCTTCCAAAGCCTTGCAACGGGATGCCTGAGGGGCCCAACCGATTCCGAGGGATCCCCATCTGGTCGAAGGCCGCGGCGAACAGGATGTTCGCGGAGCTTCCTCCATCGACCAGGACGCACCTGATCTCGCATCCTGCTACGAGGACCCGGACGACCAGCGGGTCTTGGTGGGGGAACTCCACGCCTTCAGCGTTAGTGGGCGTGAATGTGACTTCGAGCTGTGCCCACTCCGGCGGCGCCTGCGCTGGGTATGCCGCGACGTGGTGCAGCCTCCTCGCGTAGGCCTTCCGTTGCCGCGCCAAGGCGAATTCCAACGAGGAGCCTCCGGAAATGACATTTATGACCCTGCGTTGGGCTCCTTCCGGGGCTTGCAACTGCAGGAGGCCCTCCCGAGGTTGCTGCACATGGGCCTGAATTCGCAGGAGGCCTTCCTGGGGGTGCATTTCTTGGTCTTGGGGGTGTTGGACGTGGGCCACGATGGGCGCGCGTGCTTCCGGGTTTTTGTCCCTGGCGACGCTGTGCCGGAGCGTTGCGATAGTGGCGCAAGCGCGCGTGTCATGGTTGCCTCGGCCGTGGACTTCGCACCACTGCCCGTGGTGCTGGTCGTTGTATTCTTCGCGGGTTCTGTCGTCGCGACCCCGCCCACGCCCCCGTCCGCGGCCCCGGCGCCCTCTGCCTCCGCGACCTACGGGGGCGTTGTCTTCGGAGCCGCCCTCGATGTCAAAGACATAACGAGGTTTCCTGGACTTGCGTTGGTCGTGCTTGGGCTTGTCGCCTGAGTCATTGTGTTGGGAATCTTTGCGTTTGGAGGCGCCCTTCGACTGCTCCTGCTTGCGTTTGCCTTTCGAGGAGCCCTGCTTCGGCGAGCCTTCGCTCCTTGCCGAGCCTTCCGCCTTGTTGGTGTCGGAGTCATTACCGTGTCGCCGTCGCGCATCCTCTTCCGCTCTGGCGTATTCTTCCATCTTGTCGAAGAGCTTCGCGACCGTCTTAATGGGCTTGCGCGCGTTATACTCGGCCATCAGTCCCGGGCGGAGGCTTTGTATTGCTGCATTGATGACGGTTGTTTCGTTGACGTCCTTGACCTGGCAACGTACTTTCGCGAAGCGTTTGAAGTAATCCCGGAGCCTCTCCTCAGGTTTTTGCTTGACTGCGAAGAGCTGGTCCGCATTGACACGCTCGACGTAGTTTCCCTGGAAGTTGTTGTAGAGTCGATCGCGGATCTGTTCCCACGCGTAGATGGACTGTGGTTCGATGGTGAAGAACCAGGATAGCGCCACCCCTTGTAACGCGAGAGGGAGTCCTTTTGCCTTCGTGGTGTCGTCCCCGCCAGCGGCTTCGATAGCGGTCTCATACACACGCACGAATTCTCGCGGGTCGGAGTCACCCTTGTACGCCTCGATGATGTTTGGGAACTTGAAATCCTCAGGCCATGCCGCCTGCTGTAGGCCCGCGGAGAGCGGGGACTCCGGGTCTACGCGCCGTAATGGGACGCGACTGGACGTAGGGGCGTCGCGGCTGTCCGCCCTCTCCGGAGTGGGTTTTGATACCACCACCGGGGGGGCGTGTTGGCTCCAGGCCTCTTGCATGTCGCGCACAGCTCCGTGGAGGTCTGTCAGCTCCCGCTGAAACGCGCTGAGAGCTGCCAATAGGGCGGTCTCCACGGCGGGCGTGGTTGGGGCCGTCGGTGCGCCCGACGACGCGATTGGCACGACGGTGACCACGGCCTGCGCCCAGGCTGCCCGCTGCGTTGTCCTGGTGGACCCTGGAGCTGGTGACTAGACCCATGTCGTCGCCTAGACCGCTCCCTGCTCCTGCGTCGGATGGGAAAGTGGACGTGCCGGGGTTGGTCATCGGGGCGGTGGCGGCGGGGTTTGGCGGCGCGGCGACAGTGGCGGGGTTGGGCGTCGTGTCGCCGGTGGCGGCGGGGTCTGGCGGCGCGGCGATAGTGGCGGGGTTGTTCGTTGCGGCGGTGGCGGGGTTGGGCGCCGTGTCGCCGGTGGCGGGGTCGTTCGTTGCGTCGTGAACGCCGGTGCTCATAGTCGTCACACCTGCATCGCCACCCGTACCTGCAGCTGCTAAAGCCGAAGACCTGGTATTGACGCGAGATGGTAAAGCTTTCTTTGGTGCCATCCTCCTTCGAATCTGGAGGCTTGCTCTTGTCCTCCCCACGGACGGCGCCAACTGTTGTGGTTACAGACCAAATAGAGAGAGAGAGAGTATGGTAGTGGAGAGTTAGGTGAGTAATGGCTTAGGGCTTTCTTTCCATGGCCTGTGTTGTATATATATGTCCACATGAGGAGTACTTTTACCCTTATACCCTTACATCAGAGTCTTCCCCTTAGGGGTACTTACGTCATTATACATGTCCCATTTTGGGCCTTATATTCCTCTAACAGGCCTGCTGGGCTTAGGTGGGGGCCACCCCTACAACAGGGTCCAAAGAGAGGCAATTACTGGGTGACAAGGAGATCTTTAAGAAGTAGGGCAACACTGCTATGCGGGAGTACGCCGGGTGGATGCCGCAATCGAACTATCCGCGTACCACATCACAACAAAAGCAACAACTAACAACAGAAGTAAGGAATCAAAGCCCCAAAGAACAACTAAGCGGGGATTGGTGTGGGTAGGGTTTGGAGGGGGGAGATTGGTGCGTACGAGGATGGTGCGGCCCTTGAAGGACATGTAGACACAGGAGCAACCGACCTCGTTGCTGACACCAAGTGGCATGATCTGATCATGGAAGGGGAAAGCATCGGCCTGGAGAGGGGAGGCAGAGGTAGTAGCGTGGAAAGGGGGAGGGGTGGTTTGGGAAACAGCTGGTGGCTTGGCAGCCACGGGAGGAGGTTGAGGCGATGATGCAGAGGATGACGACAGGCGACAACATGGGAAGGGCGAGGTGGCGGCACACAACATTGCTGCCAGATCCAAGCATCCCCAACGATATTCTCATCCTATCTAGCTGTCCTTGTCGACCAGAGGTGAGGAAGGCCTGGATTTGACATCTGAGGAGACGACAGACACATGGGGGAGGGCGAGACAGCGATGCATGGCATGGGGAGAGGTGGGGTGGGAGGCTCCCGGAGGAGGTGATGACAGCGCACAACATTCGGAGAGGTGGGATGGTACTGGAAGGCAGTGTGGGATGCGTGATGGAGAGTGGTGCGGGATGTGGTTTGGGAGAATCGGAGAGCACAGGGGTGAAATGCGTGAGGAGTGTGATCATTTGGTCCCATCTGTTGGTGTGTGATTTTAAGTGGAAGGGGTGGTGACAGATGAACCACCATGGAGGAGGTGGTGAACCACTACTACCAACTCCTTCTTCTAAGTAGTAAAAATATAATGTAAATCCAATGCTCAGATCTGTGCCTTGAAAACAATTTTTGGAGACAGTGAAGTCATTTCCAATAAGAAGGGAGGCCAATGATCTTTCCAGATACATCCCTCACATTCAATTTTCAGGTCATTCTTCCATGTGAAAACAACGAGCAAGGATTTCATCTGCTAATGTAATTACAGGTTCATGTGCATACTAAGACTCCTGATGGTATAGATGTATCGATGAGGCTCAATTATGGTACTTGAACATTAAATTATGGGGCAACAGGTGATGGTGATGCCTCTGATAGTCTTGTTTACAAGTTTAGAGTTGAGCATTTGCCTCCAATCTTGCTAACATGTCTCTTGCCTTCGTCATACCCAAGTCATCACCCTCCCTTTTTCACTATCTCTGCGGAATGGCTAGACAAAGTGATGATTATGTCATTATGTCACATGCTAGACAAAGAGACAACAATCATGACCTACTTCATAAAACCTGACACACTAGAGTGTGTAATTTGCTTTGTGCCCTTTGAAGCCCAAGTGCACAGTGCTTTAATGTTCCTCTTGTAGTTGTTGAGAAATACCAATATGAGTAGCCCGACTACTTTTCAGAAGAATTCATAGAAAATTGGTTCTTTTTTCTCATGTTAGCATATATTATTGCTGTAAGATCTCACTGGAAGGGTGTTTTTAAAATAATTACTACTCCGACTAACATAGTTTTAGCTATCAAGTGTGATATGAGATCTAACTTTGTCTCTAGCTCACTTAAATTGTGGGGTGTACAAGACTATGTTAGTGTTACCATGAAATATATGGGCATCATTCATTTAAATCAAGAACAAGTAAGTTGTGAGTTGTGACTTTATATTATATAGTTTACAACCTCAGTGTCAAAAGATAAGCTGTTCTAGGATACCCACATATTTCATGGTAATATATACACTAACATAGTCTTACAGACCCACAATTCACTTTGAGTTGCAATTCACTTATCTGTCATTTATCTGTATTGTGCTTGCTTATTTTCAGAGAGCATGGCTAGAATTTTTTGAGGCTAGCCCAAAAATGAAAAAATAGCTATAGAAAGAACTATACAAACCGCTTGCTTAGTTGCTTCTTTGGTCTAGTTATCGGATGCAATCAATGAAATTGAGTCCGAAGACTAAGCGAACGCCATCTCGCTTAGTTGCTATCTATGAAGCATTCAAATTGCATTTCAGTATAGGGTATATAAAACACAAACTGAATATCATAGACTAAGTACGATGCACATTATTATTATATAGTGTCCAAAAGCCTAATTAATAGACTAACTCTATTAGTTTATTAATTATGCATTTATGATCCACGATTACCAACTTCAAACAATTGATACTCTAGAGTCCAGATGACTAACTTCTTAGAGGAAGTAAGAAGTCAACATGTAACTGACAAGCTTAATAACTAGAATTTATACAAAGTGCATGAGAGATACTTAATATAATTTTTTATACTTACCACATTAATATGGACTAACACATTACAGGTATAGTCATAATGTCATGCATGTCTGTAAACCTAGTGTGAATGATTACTTTCCACTTGTATCTCTTGCAGCCTTCGGTTTAAATGATTATGTATAGTTATGATGCCTTAAACTATGGGCTAAGAACTAAAACAATGATACCTAGATAAATGTAAATCAATTCATAGCAACTCTATGTAGTGCTTTGATAATTTATCCAAAGTATCACAAACTAGCACACAAAGATACTATGGTAAGGATGCTTTGTGGGCATAAAAGAAGTAAAGCTCAAATACCATGCCAATATCAGGTTTACATTGATCTGAACAGAAAATGCCATGCATCTCAGTGATCAGCTAATGTTTACCTATCAAACTGAGCTTAGACAAGATATATCAGTAGATGTCAGTATCTACCTAAACCTAACAAACATGCACTTGTGACCTGTGACTTGATACAATTGCACAAATTAGGCTATCTCATACACCATTTTTTAAAGCCAGCTATCTCATACACCATTGAATAAAAAATTTAACATTTAAAATAAAGCCATAGGGAAGAAGATGAGACCGAGGCCGATGGAGATGGTGGTCGCTGTAGAGGAAGAAGAGGCCAAGGACAATCCACTTGGCAGCAGCTAATCGAAGTCAAGGAGGGAGGAGGGGGTGCTTGGTGAGGCGAGCGGTGGCACACTGGAGGGAAGGAGCTAGGCGGCTGGTGGTGAAGATGAGGATGAGATGGGCGGTGGGATTTGGTGGAGGCAAAATGGAGGTGCGGTGGCAGCACCAGAGATGGAGAAGGGGGCTGAGAAGGCATGCAAGTGTGTTGGCAAACCTAATTGTGTGGCACAGTAGTAAGTTAGGTTTTTGCCCTTGTATATATAAAAGAATATTATCACAGATGGTTTTTAAAAATAATCGTCTATAATAAATGACAACACATATAGCTAATACAAAAAACCATTTGTGATGTCTACATATCACAGACGGCTTTTAAAAAATCGTCTATGATGTATCACTAAGGGTTTTTACAAAAATCATCTATGATAAGTTCATACATCACAAGCGGCCTTTATTATGAATTGTCTATGATGTATCACAAACTATTTGTGTAAAAACTATCTGGGATAAGTAGGTCATCATAGACGGTTCTTACCATCAGTTGCAACATAGATGGTCATGCTAGTAAAATCATTTGAGATAACTATGCTATAGTTTAAGACTAATGAATTCTGTACAGCCATCTATGATGAGGCATCCAATATGATCTTCTCTATAGTAGTGTAGCAAAAGAAGAGATGGTAGACCCATGACTTTACCTAACTGGTGTTGTCGGCTTGAATGTGGGGATATTCTTGCACTCACTAGGCTATGCTTTCTTGGTTTGGCTATGTTATGTGGAAGATTGTCTTATGGAATTGCCCCTGTCCGTGGTACTCTTCGGTGGTCCTTCGGTCTTGGCTTGACTTTCTCTTCCATCTATGCTAGGTTTCTTATGAGGATGTGGGTTTAAAAGTGCATTATTGCCTATTGGCCGAATGCTGGATGGTGATGGCTTGTGAGTGCTATGGACACTAGTTGCATGGGGGTGACATGCTATGGTGGTGCTTGTCGTGGGCGATGGTAGCCTTCGGTTGCTATGGTAGTCCTTTGGCAGTAAGCTTTGTAGGATCACTGGAGGCTTATGGTGGTAAGGTGTGGCTCCTCTCTCTTCATGGCTCTTGTGGGCTTTACTCATGTCTTTGGCTGGCACCAAGGGTGACCAGTTGCTTATAACATGGCTTGTGCATTGCATTGAATGGTGTGACTCATCAAGAAGGGTAAAAAGGTAAATGTTAAAAGGTAATAATGATAATTTACCATCGAATGATGAAAACCCAATACGCAAGAGGTGCCGATTGGCCCAGGACAATTCTGGTATCTCAGTGAACGATTGCCCATGTACGGGTTCTAACAGTAATCTATTATTTAAATTCATTTTAGGTTTATGTTTGTGGTTTTGCCTAACATGATTTTGCAGGTATTCAAATTTTGGGCTGACTGTGAAGACGTGGATTCTTTAGATGAAATTTGATGTATTATACTTGTATAGATTCATTCTTGTATGAGATGAAATTGAATTTTGTAACATTGAATTGTAATACTTTATTCTTTTGTAAATCTTGATATTTGATATTATGTACACTGTATGTGGTAAAGTTGAATGTACGCAGGATTTATTCTTGTAATTTAGTTTTTTGTAACTCGGACTTTTCATTTTAATAAATTCTCATTTTATTCCAGTGTTAAATGTTTTAACAGTTAATCTTTCTCATTTAAATATTAATGTTCTTATTAATGTATGAATCACTTCTCATCTGCATGTTTTCGATTAATTTGATTTTGAGGGTTATCACAAAAGTATCGCCGCTGGCAAGGTCACATCGGTCGATGTCCGCACAACCACGCCCCCATCATGATTCTACAGGCTCGACATCTTGGCAGGTCCTTAGAAACAATGGTCGCTCCTCTCTTGTTCTAGGTCATTCATTTGAGTTTGTTACCTCGTTTGATTCCCGACTCCAATAATGCATGACTCCAATTAGTAATTTTTTCCAACATCAAGGTCACGCCTTTGGATGTTGGATGCTGTTCATTTATCTATTATGAATTTTCCATACTAGACCTAAGAGAAGAAGAAAAACATATAAGTAGATATCTTACATGCCCATTGAATTTGGCAAAAGGATAACTAAGAAATTGAGTGAGATACACAAATTAATACAGATTTTGTTGTTATATTAATCAGTGGCATGGTCAACATCTAGAGTGTTTTAGGAGTTATTATATGTTAGACCATGTGAATTTAGTGATGATAAATAATTGACATTTGGGTTGCATTGAAATTTGCAATTGTGAAAGTTTTGGTCGATGCACTATTTAGGTTAGATAGTCTGATCGGCTTTGTGTTGGGCAGTCCGATCGGTAGGCTTCGATCTTGATTGGTACTCGATTGGAGTTCATAAGCTACAGTAATCAGTCAGTAGTCATAAGCTACAGTAACCGGTCAGAGGTCGTAAGCTACAGTAACCAGTTAGAGGTCGAAAGCTACAATAACCAGTTAGTAGTCGTAAGCTACAGTAACTAGTCAGAGGTCATAGCTATGGTACCTAGTAGTCAGTAGTTGGTGCTACAGTACCTGATCGGTACTCAATAGTTGGTACTACAGTACCTGCTCAGTACTTGGTAGTCGATGGTCGGTAGCTACAATACCTCATCGGTTGACGTAGTTACAGGGCTTGGTCGTTGGTCATTGCTATTGTGGTTTTCGAGTACTCGTTGGGCAGGTGGTCTGACCGACCTATGCATGGCGGTTAGACTAGTCTTTCTGAGTAGTCGTAATCTTCAAGTTCTCGTGTTGGGCCAGCGGTATGACTGGCTTGTGCATGGCGATCAGACCAGTCTTACTTAGTGGTCTGAGGTTGATTTTTGGAAATCTTGGAAATTGAGGTCGTGGATGATTTGGTTCGTGTTTATGAATGGACAAGATGTGTTATATGTGTGTGGACTGATGTTTGTCAAGTTGGAGAGAACTTGTGCCGAGAAAATATTCTTTGGTCTTTGCATGTGCAGGTTGAGTGTAGAGACGGTCATGGTCGATGACAAGGTGGACCAAAACTAGGATGGGGACGGTTCAGGTAGTCGATGATGTCACGAGATGGTCAGGCTCACACTGGAGCACGTGGAGATCAAAGGTGAATGATGCGTGGAGAAGCTACAGGAGGTGTGGTCCTGAAGGCTTCAAGACGTGATAAGTTGGAAGGTATTATGGAAGGTGTTGTGGTTACAGACCAAACAGAGAGAGAGAGAGAGAGTATGGTAGTGGAGAGTTAGGTGAGCAACGGCTTAGGGTTTCCCCCCGTGGCCTGTGTTGTATATATATATCCACATGGGGAGTGCTTTTACAATTATACCCTTACATCCAAGTATTCCCCTCAGGGGCACTTATGTCATTACACATGTCCCAATTTAGGCCTTACATTTCTCTAACAGGCCTGCTGGGCTTAGGTGGGGGCCACCCCTACAACAGGAGCCTCCCATGGTGAAGGGCTTCACGGGCCGAAGCCATGTTGTCGAGCCCTTTGGCCCCCTCCGTCCCTGCGGCCTGTGAGCTTTCCCAACGTTCGGCGTAGCCTTATTGCTTGGTGTAGTGTTCGCCCTGCCACGAGGGTATGGCACTGGGTGGGTTGGCGAAGTCCTCGTCGTCCATAGGGCCCTGTAGTAGTGGGGTCGAGGTTGACCTCCGGGCCGAAGGTCGAAGTCGAATTCGACATCGAGATCGGGGTCGACGTCGGCGTAGGAGCCGGAGTTGAAGTTGGGGTGGAAGTCGGAGTCGAAATCGCATACGCCTTGGCGGGGTCGGTAGTTGCCCGGGCCCCCTCAGCCGCGGGTTCTTTGGGCTGCGAAGTCGAAGTTGGAGCGGAGGCAGACCTCATGCCAATGGCTTTCCCTGGGCGCGAGGAGGGTGCGGCTCCGCAGCCTGGTAGTGTGCCTTAATGGCTCCTGGAATCGTGCCGACCCCTGGGATGGCAGGAGCAGGCTCCTGCAGTCGTACGCGCTTTTCCACTCGAGGTGTACACGCGGCGGGCTATGATTGGCGTGTCGTGGGCTGTCGGCGGTCGCACGACTGCGATCGTTCGCCCGTTACCTAGAAAGTCGGGACACGTGGCGGGGTGCCATGGGCGCGTCGTGCGCCGTCTGCCCACCTACCCGCGTGCGCCCTCAGTTGCCAGCGGTTGCGCTTCCCGATCGTGGGTAGCCAAACCGCTGGGCTCCTTCCGGTTGCGCTTTCGCATGTGCGGCCGCCGGTTGATGTTCCCGTCGGCTCGGGGACGCAGCGAGTATATATATATATACACGCCGTCGTCCTTTGCCGCCCTTCATAGGGCCACGCCCGGGTACGGCTGGAATGATCTTGGTCTCGAGAATAGGCTGCCTCTATTCATCTGCATTCTTTGAGGGGATTGTTTTGCGGTAGGATTAGCGCGGATGGGCGTTGTCATAGAATGTTGATGAACAGAAAGATGCCTATTTTCGAGTTTCAAAAAAAACTTATCTTCACCCTGGCGCCGGGCGCTGTGGTCCGACGGTTATGCTGTGCTGCTGCATATGACGCGCGTTCCGGGGAGTCGCAGTGACTTCCGACTTCGTGGCGTTCCGGCGAGATGTCCCTTCGCGGGGACAGAGCCGAAGTCGAAGCCAGGGCCTCGCTGCTGGGATGGAGACCCCGTCGAAGCTGTTGCAGTTGAGTGGTATCGAGAATCGCGCCGACATGCGCCGGGGGCTGCACCGCGTCGCATGACCTGCATTTGCGTCTGGTGGGAGCCGACACGCGGCGGGGCGCTATTGGCGTGTCGTGCACTGACGGGTCTTTGTACGACCGCGATCATGCCCGACTCACGTGGGCGGTCGCGACGCTTCGGCTTCGGTCGCGACGCTTCGACTCCAGTCGTGGGGAGGCGAGCGGTTCGTCATCCGCCGGTTACTCTTACCGGCGGTGCGGGGGACGAGGGATCTTTAAATACCCCCGTGGTACCACGTCTGCGCCTCCTCCACATGCTTTCTAATCGTCTGTCTCGTCTCCTGCTTTGCTTTGCTTTTCTTGCCACCGCCCTTCCCTTCCGCCGTCGTCTGGTTTCCGGATAACGATGGCGTGCGGCAATGAGCGTGCTCAAATGGTCGGCGACTACGCCATCCGCCGGCGATCCTCGTCGCTTGAGGTGGAGTACACGCTCGAGGGGCGCGACCCGGCGGCGGCAGACAAGTGGTGGGTGGCGACGGAGAGGAAGGAGGGCCCATAATCCAGCGCCTTGGGTCCTACGCTCGTGACGGAGGAGACGATCCGTACACTGCTGCGTGAGGGGATGCTGTCGGATTGCCAGGCGGTGCGGCTACCTGTCGATGATGTGGCGGAACCGCGACCTGAGGAGTCGGAGGCGATCGTTTTCGTCGCCTACTTTGAAGCCGGGCTTCACATCCCGGCTGCCACCGCGGAGGCGGATCTGGGGTGGATAAACCGCGTGTGCGAGGCCCTGGGCATTCACGTGCCGGGACGCGCCCTTCCAGCCCCGAGCCAGCTGCGACATCACGATGATGGTGCCCAAGGAAAAAAGGCGCCGTCTCGCGGGAAGATTCGGGCTTCTGCTACCGTGACCGGCGCGGCGGTTGCCATTGCCCCCATCGATGCGGCAGGAGTGGAGTCTGATTCGGCGAAGTACGCCGATTCAGACCTGGAGATGGGCGCGGATGACGGGGGCGAGAGGTCTCTGGGCGGTGCCAGGGACCGAGAGTGTGCCATGGACGACCAGGAGGTGGAAGTCCCGCCGCCCGCGGTGGCCGCGGAGGTGGAGCTACCGTCTGCTGGCGGCACCAGAGCGAAGTCACCGCCTGCGGCGGTGACAGTGTCGGAGCTGCCCTCCGCGGGGGCCGGTGGAACAAGGTCTCCGCCAACAATGGTGGCCGAGACGGAGGTGCCTCCCGCGGAGGTTACTAGGGTGGGGCCCCCGCCCGCGAGTGTTGCTACTGTGGAGCCTTCTGCGGCGGCTACAGGGGTGGGGCCCCTACCTCCTCCCAAGGCAAAGCGGCCACGCCAGCGATCCCCCTCATCGGACTTCGAGGGGGTTCGTCGTGGCGGCCCGTGTTGGGAGCTTGTGGGACCCCGACTCCGACACCGAAGCCCCCATATCTAGTGTCCCTCTGGCCCCTTCGTAGACCACAGCGGCCAGGGCGCGGGGGCTATCGGCGTTGGGCCCCGATACGGAGACTCCCCGGGCCCCAGGGCCGGCTCCGACTGAGGGGACTGGTGTCCCTGTTAACCCGTCCGAGCCTGCCACCGAAGGTAGGCTACCCTGGCATACCTTGGCGTAACTTTGTGGTGTTCTCACAGGACTAACTAGTACATCTCCTTGCAGCGGCACTCATCCCCGAGGACGGGCGACCTCCGGGACGCGGGAACATTCCTTTGAGAAGGGCGCTCGCTGCTCCCGAGACTGGCAACGCGAACACCGCGCACTCGAGCCAAGCGGACTTCGTCCCTCCCCCGGAGGTGTTGGGCGCGTGGCGCAGGGTCGCGGATGACGCGGCCGCAAGCATTGACCAGTAGGCGTTGTCAACCTACGAGACGGGGCGCCTTGGGGATGCACTGGAGGTATCGGGAGTGAGAGTAAGTATCTGACCTTAAGACGATACGTGGTCGTTTAGAATATCGCTGACTCTTTTGTCGTACAGACCCTCGTCTTGGCCCAGGCGTTGCAAGCGGCTCATGCCCGCGAGAAGGGGCGCTAGAGGACCGGTTGCGGGCCGCCGAGGAGGCTCTGCGCGTAGCCAGGGGGACGTACTCCGCCCAGGACGACCGCGTCCGCCACTTAGAAGCAGAGTGTGCGGAGACGAAGTCGTATGCCGAGGCGCTCGTGGCGGCGGCACAGTTATCGGCCACGGAGGCAGCGCGACGGGAGGTTGCGGAGGAGCGAGATGGCTTACTCCAACAAATCGCTGCGCTAGAGAAGGAGAAGAGCGAGCTTGCTACATCTCTAGCAGAGCGGGACCGGACTCTGGGCGACGCTTCGGTGGCTGCGTGGGATGCCACGCTGGCCCTGGAGGTCACCCTTGAAGATCTCATTGCCGAAGTACCGCCCCGCTTCTTCGGGCCCGAGGAGCTGTCGCGGACGCTTCGGCGGATCGGGGACGCGGCCAATATTGCCTGCAACTCCGCGACGACCTTCGGCAACCACTACTCCTATGTGACCTCGTGCCTGATATGCGCACTCCTGCGACACCGGGGCTGCCAGCATGTCAGCGTGCTGGCTGATCCCCGCTTGGAGCTACCGGCCGGGGCCGGGGTGATGTCTGATGCCGTGCGCGCTGTTCGCCGCCCCGTGCGATTTTTCCATGAGAGGATCTGGGAGTACATCGGGGAGGCTTCGGCGAAGGTCGAGCTGCGGAACAGCTTGTACAACGAGGGGAACCTCGGCCTGTGGCTGGATGAGGTCCCGCGTCACGACGAGGGCGGCCCCGCAGATTCAGGGGGCGACGCAAACCCACAGGTGTGATGCCATAGTCTCCGTGCGTTGGTGTGTGTTGTAAAACACGAGCCCCCCTTTTTCTTATAAATAAAGTACAAGTTGCCTCACCGGTGTTTTGACTTGTGTGCCCGCATGTCCCGAGCAGCTACCCGACCGGGGCCGGTGCTAGTTTCTGACCTTGTGACCCGACGGCGTCTTCGGCGCTGGCGGAGGGCCGAGGAGTCACTGGACTTCTGGGCGGGCCGGGCTTCGTCGAGTGAAGCCTTGGCGCGAACGCGCACGAAGGAGGAGCCGGCCGAGTAGCGACTTCGAGCACCCGAGGCTGTTTGTACATTTTTATTGCTTGCCTTTGTAAGCATCTTCCGATGAATATAAACAGGAGGGGGTTTGGTTGAAAACTATCGCCCGTGTCTCCATCCTTGTTTACGACCATGCAGTCTCGTGGTAGATTCAGGAAACTACACCGCGCTCGCTTGTACGCAGCAATCTGGGTCTAGCCGAAGTCGACGTGCAAGCGCTCCGTCCCATACCCTTCGAAGTGGCGGCAGCGGAGCTGGCACCTTAATCGAGGTAGACGCGCGAACGCTCCGTCCCCTACCCTTCGAGGTGGCGGCAGCGGAGCTGGTGCCTTAGTCAAGGTAAACGCGTGAGCGCTCCGTCCCCTACCGTTCAAGGTGGCGGTAGCGGAGCTGGCGCCTTTGTCGAGGTAGACGGGCGAGCGCTCTGTCCCCTACCCTTCGAGGTGGCGGCAGCGGAGCTGGCACCTTAGTCGAGGTAGACGCGTGAGCGCTCTGTCCCCTACCCTTCGAGGTGGCGGCAGCGGAGCTGGCACCTTAGTTGAGGTAGACGCGCGAGCGTTCTGTCCCCTACCCTTCGAGGTGGTGGCAGCGGAGCTGGCGCCTTAGTCGAGGTAGACGCGTGAGCGCTCCGTCCCTTACCCTTCGAGGTGGTGGCAGCGGAGCTGGCGCCTTAGTCGAGGTAGATGCGCGAGCGCTCCGTCCCATACCCTAGGCATAGAGATATTGCCTATGCATGTGCGGGAGCATCCACGTCTTGTTTATACTCAGTAGAGTGCGTAGGCACAACATCCGCGTTTTATTTATACTCCGTAGAGTGCGTGCGGAGGTGGACCTCGGCGCTACGTCTTATTTAGAATCCGTAGACTGCGCACGGAGGCAAGCCTCCGCACGTTGCAGGCGGTGAAATTGCGTGCGGAGGCGGACCTCAACGCTACGTCTTATTTGGAGTCCGTAGACTGCGCGCGGATGCAAGCCTCCGCGCATTGCGGGCGGTGAAGTTGCGTGCGGAGGCGGACCTCGACACTACGTCTTATTTATACTCCGTAGAGTGCACACGGAGGTGTCCCCCCACGCTTAGTGCGCGCGAAGGTAAGCCTTCGCGCGCTTTTGCGGGAAACAAGACAACTTTTTGCAAACGGTGAAGTTTATTAAATTCCCGTTTGCGCGGGTGAGTGATTACAAAAGGTAAGGTACTGACCACTGACCGCTAAAAGACGGAAACGGCCGCAACTGTCGTTGCCCGGTGACGAGGTGGGGCACGGTGGGAGCCGCTACTGCTGGAGTGATCCGCACGGGAGTTTGGCGAGGTGCCTTCTGGAACCGCCAAGGATCCTCGCGCTTGCACACCCAGCCTAAGCATTTCGTTGAGCCTCGTGGTGCGGGCCTCTGGTGCCGAGCTCTATGCGCCGAGCCATATCCTGGTCACCGTGGATGGTGATGATGGCCAGTGGTCCATGGAGCTTCATGCACAGGAAGCCATGGTGTGGGAATGCCCCGAGAGAGTTTAAGGTAGGCCGCCCCCAATATAGCGTTGTAGGGGTACGAAATGTCGACGACGTCGAAGGTGGCGTCCTCACTCCTCACATTATCGTCTCGACCGAAGGAGACTTGGAGGCATATTTGGCCCACTACCCGCAGGGGATGGCCTCTGAAGCCCTGCAATGGGGTTCCCGAAGGGCCCAATCGACTTCAGGGGATCCCCGTCTGATCGAAGGCCGCTGCGAACAAGATGTTCGTGGAGCTTCCTCCATCGACCTGCGATGGCGACCTGGACGACCAGGGGATCTTGGTGGGGGAATTCCACGTCCTCAGCGTCAGCGGACGTGAAGGTGATTTCGTGTTGCGCCCATTCCGGCAGTGCTTGCACTGGGTATGCCGCGACATGGTGCAACCTCCTCGCATAGGCCTTCCACTGCCACGTCGAGGCGAAATCCAACGAGGATCCCCCGGAGATGACGTTTATGACCCTGCGTTGGGCTCCCTCCGGGGCTTGCAGTTGTAGGAGGCCCTCCCTAGGTTGCTGTACATGGGCCTAAATCCACAGGGGGCCTTCCTGGGGTTGCGTCCCTTGATCCTGGGGGTGTTGGACGTGAGCCACGACAGGTGGATGGGCCTCAGGGTTTCTGTCTCTGGCGACGCTCTGCTGGAGTGTTGTGATAGTGGTGCACGCTCGCGTGTCGTGGCTGCCCCGATCGTGTACCTCGCACCACTGCCCATGGTGCTGGTCATCATACTCCTCGCGGGTTCTATGTCGCGACCCCACCTGCGCCCCCGTCCCCGGCCACGGCGTCCTCTGCCGCCACGACCTGCGGGCGCGTTATCTTCGGAGCCACCTTCGATGTCGAAGACATAGCGAGGTTTTCGAGATTTGCGTTGTTCGCGCCTGGGCTTGTTGCCCAATGAGTCTTTGTGCTGGGTATCCTTGTGGTCGGAGGCGTCCTTCGATGGCTCTTGCTTACGTTTACCCTTCGAGGAGCCATCCTTCGGCGAGCCATCGTTTTGCGTCGAGCCCTTCGCCTGGTTGGTGTCAGAGTCCTCGCCGTGTCGCCACCGCGCATCCTCCTCCGCTCTGGCGTACTCTTCCATCTTGTCGAAGAGCTTCGCCACTGTCTTGATCGGTTTCTGCGCGTTGTACTCGGCCATCGGCCCCGGGCGGAGACCTTGTATCGCTACGTTGATGACGGTTGTTTCATTGACATCCGTGACCTGACAGCGTACCTTCGTGAAGCGTTTGAAGTAGTCCCGGAGCCTCTCCGAGGGTTTCTGCTTGAATACGAAGAGCTGGTCCGTATCGACACGCTCGACGTAGTTTTTATGAAAGTTATTGTAGAGCCGGTCGCGGATCTGCTCCCACGCGTAGATGGAATTTGGCTCGATGGTGAAGAGCCAAGAGAGCGCCACCCCCTGCAACGCGAGGGGGAGCCCCTTCACCTTCGTGGTGTCATCTCCGCCAGCGGCTTCGATGGCGGTCTCGTACACGGGCACGAATTCCCATGGGTCCATGTCACCTTTGCACGCCTCGATGACACTCGAGAACTTAAAGTCCACCGGCCATGCCGCCTGCTGCAGGCCCACGGAGAGTGGGGACTCCGGGTCCACGCGTCGTGGCGGGACGCGGCTGGACGTGGGGGCGTCGCGACTATACACCCTCTTCGGTGTGGGTTCCGATGCGACCACCGGCGGGGCCTGTTGGCTCTGAGCCTCTTGCATGTCCCGCACGACCCCGCGGAGATCCGTTAGCTCTCGCTGAAACGCGCTGAGTGCCGCCAGTAGGGCATTCTCCACCGTGGACGTGGTTGGGGCCATCGGCGCGCCTGGCGGTGCAACCGGAGCGGCGGCAACTACGTCCTGCACTCTCGGACTGCCCGCTGCGTTGGTGTGAAGGACTCTGGAGCTAGTGACGAAGCCCGCGTTGCCGCCGGAACCGCTCACCGTGCCTGCACCGGGTGGGAGAGCGGACGTCGTGCCGGCGTGGGCACCGGCATTGCTGCCTCTGACCACCCGAGCAACGCTGCCGGCAATTGTCGCGGTACCTGCGGTGGAGTTACCTACCACGCGTGGGGCGGTTTCGACTGTCGTAGCAGCGGTGGCGGGGTTGGTCGTCGCGGCGGCGGGGTCGAACGTCGCAGCGGTGGCGGCGGGATTGAACGTCGCGGCGGTGGCGGTGGGATCAAATGTCACGGCGGTGGCGGCGGGATCGAATGTCGGGTCGGTGGTGGCGGGGTTGAGCATCGCGGCGGTGACGGCGAGATCGAATGTTGCGTCGGTGGTGGCGGGGTTGAGCGTCGCGGCGGTGATGGCGGGGTCGAGCGTCGCGGCGGTGGCGGCGAGGTCGAGTGTTGTGTCGATGGCGGCGGGGTCGAGCGTCACGGCGTGAACACCAGTGTTCGCGACCGTCACACTCGCATCGCCACCCACGCTTGAGGCTGCCAACGCCGAAGCCCTGGTATTGACACGAAATTCCGCCGCTCCCACCTTCTTCTTCTTCACCGCTGACGATGAAGCTTTCTTTGGTGCCATCCATCTTCGGATCTGGAGGTTTGCTCTTGTCCTCCCCACGGACAGCGCCAACTGTTGTGGTTATAGACCAAACAGAGAGAAAGAGAGAGTATGGTAGTGGAGAGTTAGGTGAGCAATGGCTTAGGGTTTCCCCCCGTGGCCTGTGTTGTATATATATATCCACATGGGGAGTGCTTTTACAATTATACCCTTACATCCGAGTATTCCCCTCAGGGGCACTTATCTCATTACGCATGTCCCATTTTGGGCCTTACATTCCTCTAACGGGCCTACTGGGCTTAGGTGGGGGCCACCCCTACAACAGAAGGAATCCATAACTGGAAGGGTTAGAGATTTTGGAAAACCCGTGTTTGGAAGGGTTTCAGGTCCCTTGATTTTTGAAATCGGATAGAATTTTGTGTCCATGTTGATAAGGACACGGTTTAGGGATCTAGTATATAAAAGTAGGGAGAGGCTAGGTGTTGAGTTATGGCTCTTATGGCTTTGTAAAGAAAGCTTTGAGAGTTTTTGTGCTAGGGTTTGAGGGGTGCTATGGGGGCACTTTGTAGCAATAGAACATGATTCAGAAATAAAGATTAGATCTATTCCAGGAAAGTTAGTCGGTGCCAGTGACGTGTTTTCTGGGCGTCGTCTTTGACTCATTCTTTTTACGAGCAGAGTAATGCGTGGTGAGATAGCGTTCCTCCGTCGACTTGATTGCTCTCCGAGTCATCCACTCGATCACCACCAATAGCATCAATAGGGAGAGTAGACCAGAGTATGTCAACTCAAAGGCATTGAATTCTGAAATGCATAGGTGATCGAGAGGTTCCGCTCCTGGTGTCGAAGTTCGAGTACGTGCAAATTGGTCGAAGATCAAGTGAGCGGTTGAATACCGAGCCTTCATCGAACACTAAGAGATTATAAGAAGCGGACACAATCATTTACCCCCTTTGATTGCGGTATTCAATCCTACAAGTGGTATCAGAGCGGGTTGCTATGGCATCAAAGAGGTATGTGAATTGTCCCCCTTGCTAGGTGTACTGATTTTGCTTTTTGGAAGTGTCGTATGCGAGCTTACATTTAGGCTCAAGGTAGTGATGTTTGGAATAAAGTTGCTAGATCTTATGAGGTTCCTGCCACTATTACTAATTTAAATAAAATATATGTTGATTTAAATGCTCAAGCTCGTAACTTACTGTATCAAAGGGATTTCTTGCAAAGAATTTAATCGTGTAGCTCATATTAATTCTGGCCACTTAATATGGAAAATTCTTTATGATTATCATGAAGGAACAACTAAAATTAAGAAAGTGCGTAAAAATCTTTATCAAAAAGAATATTTTGATTTTGCTATGAAGCCTGGTGAATCAATTGATGATCTTTTTGCTTGTTTTGAAAAGATATTGTGTAATTTGCGTGCTGTTAATGTTATTCCTACTAAACCCTAAACTCATAGCATCTGCTTGAATTATCGTTGTCGGCTATCCAAGAACAACAACACCAAGGTGGCAATTTTGATCGCAAGTTTGCTGGAAAAAAATCATATCGGCTATTAAGTGTCTTGATTTGAGTGGTGTGAAATATGAGAGTTGTGACGATGATGACCACTATGATAATGATGCTAAAGGTAAGAAGAACAACGACAACGACTTCACGGGCATGTGTTTTATGACAAGCAACAACAACGATGATGACAGTGATCTTGTGGGTAAGACCGTCATACGATGAGTTTGAAGATGGTTTGATTAAATTTGCTATTAAATTGAAAAGACCAAAAAGAAATTGAAAGAAAATAATTTTATGGTTGAAAGCTTGAATTCTGATATTACTAGACTTAGAGATTCTATTCCTAATAACGAATTTACATTCTGAGTTGGAGACTGCTAGATCAATTAATGCATCAAACTTTGTTCAACTTAAGAATGTAACTGATAAATTTAATGAATTAAAATTGACACATGACTCTTGTGATGAAAAATTAAAACTTGCAAATGATGAAATTGAAAATCTCAAATTTAGTTCTTCTACATATTTAGAGTCAAGTATCAAATGCTCAATCTAAATCTTGTTGTAATTGTGAATTGCTAGAAACTAGACTTAATTCATCTCATGAATCAATTCAACAAATGCTCTATTATGAGACACTTTCTTTCTCTAACTGACCTAAGCTTAACATTGAAATAAAAGTATTAACTAAACAACTTAATGATTTTACTAAAAAAGATAGATTGGCTCAGTCTAGTTCTTCTAAAAATTTAGTGAATAAATTTATTAAGTGCACATCTTGTCCCTTATTGGTTAAAGATAATGAGTATCTTGAGGACACTTTAGATAGATTTTCTTTTGACAAAAATATAAATATGATTCTAGATAAGTCAAAAACAAGTGTGAAAAATCATGGTTTAGGATTTCATTTTGTTAAGCATGCCAAGAATAATCCTTCTAGGTTATTAAGTTACTTGAATTTGGAAAATTTAAAGTAGAATCTGAACCAAAATAAATTATCCTTAAATCTGTTGATATTGCAAATGATTCCTCTCCTAAAGTGGGTGTTGTGATGTTAACATATACGACTTTTCATCAAGTCAAGTATTAATGCACCTATTGTGGTAGATATGGTTATTTGGTTCAATTTTGTTTTTAAAATGCGAGAAAAGAAAAGAAAGACAGGTTAAGGTAGGGTTCTTGTTCTAGACTGGAGTTTGTACAAGCTCATTATCATCGCTTTGGTTGCTCTAATTAATTTTCTGCAGGTTCAGGAGTTTTTGTGATAGGACCAGCCTTGCTGAGGTGGTCAGACCGCCCTGCGGTCAGACCAGCACTTCAACGGTGGTCTGACCAAAAACTTACAGAGGCTAACTCTTTACTTAAATCTTTTTCTTTGCCTGTTGTTGCTCCTGTTTATTAGTTCATTAACTCCAGTACTGTGAGACTAATATTTTTTGTGATTTAAGAACAGCTAACGCAGGATGGAGAACATACACTTGATTGGGTTCTGATCTTTTACCTCATTGCTTGGTTGGAACATTTAATGGTTCTTCACTTCCTTTGATGGCTTCTAAAATATTTCACTTTCTAAGGGCCCATGTGAAAAGGGTGATGTTATTCTACATCTTGTTGAGTTTAATTTTTCAGATTGTCATATTCTCTCAAAACCGTTTGATTCTTCATATTTTGCTCGTTTGCGAAATGAGTTGGTGTGTTGCATCCTATGGGATTATTCTGATGGGGAGCTTATTGTTCAACGATGTTTCAGAAGCTTTGATTATACTTGTTAAATAATTTATCAAGTCTAAACCATTGAAATCAAATGAGTTGTAGAGCCCTCTATATCATATTTATTCATATGATATATAGCTTTGATCATGACTAGTTGAAATTAATTTGCCATACTTGAACTAAAACATGACATGACAGAATACTTTGACTAGATTGATTATGGATAATACTTTATGATGTTCACCCAAAAGGATTAGCATGATTGTGAATCTTGTTTTAAATCTTGGCTATGAGCCCATATGTTTCTTATTGCAATCTTTTTATGTACACTCAGTTTGGTATGTTATTAAAAAAATGAGAAAAAGAAAGTTGAAAAGATGTATGGTTTAAGCATGTCATAGTTAAACAAAAAGAAAAGGTATAAGAAGTATAGAAATAAAAAGAAATGTACTTCAAGCATGCCACCATGTAAAAGAAGTATGCTACAAGCATACTGTTGTGGTTACAGACCAAACAGAGAGAGGGAGTATGGTAGTGGAGAGTTAGGTGAGTAATGGCTTAGGGTTCCCCCCATGGCTGGTATTGTATTCATATACCCTCTTGGGGAGTGCTTTTACAATAGTACCCTTACATTTGAGTATCCCCTCAGGGGCACTTATGTCATTATACATGTCCCATTTTGGGCCTCACGGCCTTCTAACAGGGCTACTGGGCTTAGGTGGGGGGCCACCCCTACAACAGGAGCCTCTCATGGTGAAGGGCTTCACGGGCCGAAGCCATGTTGCCGAGCCCTTTGGCCCCCTCCGTCCCATCGGCCTGTGACCCTCGACGGACTAATACACCTTCCTTATCGCTAGAGCCGGCCTTCGCGCTGATGGTGCGGGAGTCGGAGTGTCTTCTGCTCCCGGAGCTGTGTGGCCGCAAGGTCGAAGATACTAAGGAGGCTGAAGGCCTCAACGGGGCCGAGGTCATGGCGGGGACAGACCTTGCGCCCCGGATCTTTGTGGGCGCGAGGTAGAGCTTGCACGGTTGGCCCCGGGCGACCGAGTTTTGCGAAGAGCTCCACGTGGTGTAGCGCCACGCGGGGAGGTGGCTGCGCGGCCTGGGAGTGCGCTTTAATGATGCCCGGAATGACGCCCGGAATCGCGCCGGCCCTTATCTTGTCAGGGGCAGACTGTCGCGACCGTTCCATCTACTTTGCGCTGGATGGGGGCACGCGGCAAGCTGTGATTGGAGCGTCGTGGGATGTCAGCGGTCACACGACCACGGCCGTTTGCCTCTTCCCCAGGGAAAGTGGACACGCGGCAGGAACGCATCGGCACGTCACGCGCTGCCCGCCCACCTACCGCCACCTGCCGCGGCTGTTAGCGGTTGCACTGCCCAATCGTGGGTGGCCGAACCACTGTAATTCCGCCGTTTGGTCTTCTGCTTGCGGGGGAGACGGGGGGACTTTATAAGGTGTCACCGTGAGTATGCAAACGCTCCTTTCGACTACCTGCTTGCTTGTGCTTTGCTATCCTCTCCGTTTTTGAGCGCACCCCGCTGCTGCTTCCGCATCCGCTCCTGCTTGTCGTCGTAGTGTTGAGGGAGAAATGGCCGTGCGCGACGACCGCCCGGCTGATGGTGGCGCCGCCCATGACGATCCGGCGCGCCGTCTTAGCGGGAGCACATCGTCGAGCCAGCGCTGCCTGACGCCACCCCCAGCGGAGTATCGCCTGGTTCTGCGCGGCAAAATGCAAACCAACCATCGTTGGGATGCCATGAAGAAGTCAAAGGGCCGCTGCTCCCGTGTGCTGGGGCAGAGTCGCGTCACGGAGGAGGCCCTCCAAACCCTTCTTCGGGAGAAGAAACTGGAGGATCGTGCCGGGGCTCGTTTGCTTGGGCCTGACGAGACGGAGCTGAACCCGGGGGAATCGGAGGCAATCGTCTTCGTGGTGTTCTTCGATGCCGGGCTCCGGATCCCGTCAACATTCTTTGTTCGTGAGGTGCTGCGAGCCTATGGGTTGGAGCTGGCGCAGCTGACCCCTAATGCGATCGTCCAGCTGGCCATCTTCACCTAGGCGATACGGACGGAAGGTACCCGTCCCAACGCTGATTTGTTCGCCATTTTGCACGACGCACGCTGCCAACCGAAGAAAATGGAAGGGGAGGTGTATTCGAATTTCGGCAGCGTGAACTTAGTGTTAAGGACGGACTGCGCGCATTTGTTCCCCGCGTTGGCTACGCGGGGAAAGTGGGAGTCTGGCTGGACACGGCGGTGGTTCTACCACCTTGTGATGAGCACGAGCGGTCTTCAGTGCCGGGGGGAGCTGATATCATTCAACCGCTCTTCGGATGTGAAGCCCAGGTCCGGCGACGAACAACAGGCACGAAGACTTGCTGGCATCACCCTTCGGTTCAACATGCGTGACCTCGCTGAGGAGTTCACCATGTACAGGATAGCTGCGCTTTCCTGTAACTGAAAGTACGAGCGGTGGGGGCCCGACCGGAAGGACGGCATCCACCCGGGAGTGTCTTCGCTCCATAAGCCCTTCGCGCCCTATAAGTATCACTGCCGTGGGCCACGCAACGCCTGGGTGCTCGCAAACCCTTATGTATGACATTCCGCCTTCGCGTGCAGTGCGCCAATTAGAAGACACGGAGCGCGCGGTGGTTGCGATTCTTGGGCCGTACATGGCGAAGGAGCACAAGGCACGTGAATCCGCGACTTCCTTGGCGAAGCAAGGGCGGATTAACTGGTTATGCGAGGTCCTGGGGATTCCCGTTCCGGAACGCCCGGTGCCTGTGGAAACGCCAAGTGGCGCGAAGGCGGGGGCGCCGCCCTCGCGGCGCGAGGTCCGACTGGAGATCATTATCTCCAGCCCACCGGCCGTGCCACCGGTCGAGACCGTGGGGACGAGGAGCGAGACGGGCGCTGAGCCCGAACCGGCTTGTTCGGAGAGGCACACTATTCCCGACGAGGCCTTACACGGTGGTGAGGCGACAGGCCCGAGCCTCGTTGTTCTTGAAGATGATGCCTCGTCGCCTCCAGCGGCAACCATGGCCTTGCCGCTCACGACAGCTACTGTGGCTACTAAGGCAACCGCAGAAGCGTCGCCTGCATCTCCGAGGGCGAAACACCCTTGGGTGCAGTCACCTCCGCCTTCGAGAGGCCGATTCAGCGTGGCAGGCCCAGTGGCCGGGGTCCTGGTACCCAGCGGGGATGTTGCTGAAGCCGAGGGAGTTGTTGCTCCTCAGGCCAGCGAGGTGGTCACGACCTAGGTGGAGGCCCGACGGAGTACCGCGGTAGAGGGTGCTGGAGGTAGGGGTGGTTCCTTTTCCTCCTGCGAATTCGCGAAACTCTCTCCGATTTGCTCGCTCATTCCGTCGTCAACATCAAGCGAGACAAGGTCTCCCAGATGAGGACAAGAATCGAGCAACGGGGGTGCCCGCGAAGTCTCTGGCCTAATTGAGCAGGGGACTGTGTGTGCTCCAAGTGTTATCGAAGGCGCTGGCGCGGAGGCTCTAGGGCTTGGCGTCTCCGACTTTGTTCCTCGGTGGGAGACGCTTCGCGCCTTGAGTGAGGTGGTGAGGTACGCTGACGACCACCTGAATCGACAGGCGCTACGGTCCTGCGGGGGCGACCTTTTGGCGCTCACGCTGGGTGCCTCGGAGATGAGGGTAACTGTCCCTGGTCGTGCTCCATGTCTTTCGCTTAGCTGATGGGTATCCCTTGTTCTTGTGCCCTTGTAGACGCTTGCGATCAGCAAAGCCCTCAAGGAGACTCGCGCGTGCAAACGGAGGGCGCTGGAAGACCAGCTGCATGCCGCTGACGATGCCCACACCGCCAAGGACGAGCGCATTTGGGTGCTGATGGCGGAACGTGACGAGGCTATCTCCGACGCGCAGTTGGTAGGTGCGAATGCGAAGAGCACGGCGCTAGCAGCACAACGCGCGACAGAGGAAGCTCAGCGCATCGTGATGGAGCGGACCGCCCTTCTACAACAAATCTCTGTGCTGGAGGCAGAGAAGGAGCAGCTTGCTGCTTCCCTTGCAGAAAAGACCTTGTGCTTGGACAACGCGTCTACATCCGTATGGGGGGCGATGGAGTCTTTGGAGCAGGCCCTTCGGGAGCTTTCCGTGCACGTGGAGGACGCCACTCATAGCCGTCAAGATCTAATGGAGACGCTTGGGTGAATCGAAGAGGGCTCGAGCGTCGCCCTTCGCGGTGCCAAGGCCTTCGGCACCCACTGCGGCTACATGAGTGCTTGCCTTGCTCTCGCCCTGCTGAACGCTGGTGGGTGTGAGCATGTCAATGAGCTGGCGAACCCCTAGCTTGACCTGCCCACCCAGCCCGGGATGATATCTCGTGCGGTTCGCGCCGCCCAGCCTGCCGTCCAAAACGTCCACAATCGGATTTGGAATTACATCAGGGAGGATGCCGCCACGGTTGCGTTGCGGCGGACGCTGCACGATGAGGGGAATGTGCTCCGCTGGCTCGAAGAAGTTCCTCGGCGCGGCGAAGGCAGCGCGGGCGCTCGTCATGGCGAAGATGGTGCAGACTCGTAGGAATGTTGTCGGGTTTGTGTGCGTAACGCGCCATGTATATCTATCTGCTACTGTAATGCAACTCCCATTTTATATGAGCTAAGCGACAGTTCTCATGTGCTCTTTTTGTTGTGTACTATGCTGTGAGCTGGGGTGCCATGTAAGGTGCGGGTCCTCAGGCTCAACCCCTCCCCTAGTGCCAATTGTAGTAAGCAGGCATGTGAACGCTGCACGCTGCGGACCCCGGGCTTCGGAAGTAGTCGAAGTTGTCACGCGAGCGCTCTCTCCCCTACCTTTCGAAGGGGTGGCAGCGGAGCTGGCGCCTAGTCGAAGTAGACGCGTGAGTGCTCCGTCCCCTACCTTTTGAAGGGGTGGCAGCGGAGCTGGCGCCTAGTCGAAGTAGACGCGTGAGCGCTCCGTCCCCTACCTTTCGAAGGGGTGGCAGCGGAGCTGGTGCCTAGTCGAAGTAGTCGCGCGGGCGCTCTATCCCCTACCTTTCGAAGGGGTGACAGTGGAGCTGGCGCCTAGTCGAAGTAGACGCTTAAGCGCTCCGTCCCCTACCTTTCGAAGTGGTGGCAGCAGAGCTGGCGCCTAGCCTAAGTAGTCGCGCGAGTGCTCCGTCCCCTACCTTTCGAAGGGGTGGCAGCGGAGCTGGCACCTAGTCGAAGTAGTCGCGCGAGTGCTCCGTCCCCTACCTTTCGAAGGGGTGGCAGCGGAGCTGGCGTCTAGTCGAAGTAGACGCTTATTAAAGCCTAAGCGCGTGGGAACTTCAACCATGTCTTGTTTATACTCCGTAGCATGCACACGGAGGTGGGCCTCACGTTGCATTTTGTTTATACTCCGTAGAGTGCGCGCGCGCGTGCGGAGGCGTCCCCCCGTTGCATCTGATTTTAGAGTCCATGAACTGTGCGCGGAGGCGAACCTCCACGCGTTGCAGGCGGTGAAGGTGCGTGCGGAGGCGGACCTCGACGCTACGTCTTATTTATACTCCGTGGAGTGCGTGCGGAGGCGGACCTCGACACTACGTCTTATTTAGAGTCCGGAGACGTTGCGGGCTGTGAAAATGCGTGCGGAGGCGGACCTCAACACTACGTCTTATTTAGAGTCCAAAGACTGCGCGCGGATGTGGGCCTCCGCGCATTGCGGACGGTGAAAATGCTGCGGAGGCGAACCTCAACACTACGTCTTATTTATACTCCGTGGAGTGCGCGCGGAAGCGTCCCCCACGCGTCTTTATTTATACTCATGGAGAGTGCGCACGAAGGTAACCCATTGCGTGCTTTTGGTAGGAAACGAGAAAATTTGTGCGAACGGTGAACTTTATTAAATTCCCATTTCCGCGGGTGAGCGGTTACAAGAAATGAGGCACTAACCGCTGGCCGCTTAAAGGTGGAGATGACCGCAGCCGTCGTTGCCCGGTGATGGAGCTGCACACGTTTCGAGCCTCTAGTGCCAGGGCGGTTCGCGCAGGAGCGTGGCGGGGCGTTCCCCGAAGCCGTCAAAGGTCCTTGAGCTTGCACATCCGGCTCAGGCGTAATACCGCCGCAGCCTGTCTGCATTCCACGTGTGGCGGAACGTCTGCCCGTCCAGCGTGGCTAGGCGGTATGCTCCCTTCTGTAGGGCTTTGGCGATGATGTATGGGCCTTCCCACCTAGATTCCAGCTTGCCTACCATCTCCGCGTGGAGCGCCATCTTGAGGACGAGGTCTCCCGGTCAGAATTCGCGCGGGTACAGCGAACGATCCTGAGTGCGCACCATCTGTCACGCGTACTTTATGACGTGTTGTGTTGCGCTTGCTCGGTCTCCATCAAGGAGGTCCATGGACAAATGGCGCTCCTCTTCTGGTGCTTGAACGAGGACCCTTCTCGAGCCAGCCTTTATTTCCTCAGGTGTTACTGCCTCGTCGCCGAAGAGGAGCTTGAACGGCGTGAACCCCGTTGGGCGTGTGACCGTTGTGCAGAGGGACGAGAGGACGCTGTGGAGCTCGCCCGGCCACTTCCCCTTTGGTAGCCCGACCAGGCGCTTCTTAATCGCAGCGGAGATGGCGCCGTTCGCCCGCTCCACCGCACCGTTGGACTGTGGGTGTCCAACCGAGGCGAACCGGAGCGTGATGCCCATGTTGTCGCAGAATTCTTTAAATGGAGCAGCGTCGAATTGCAGACCGTTGTCGATGGTGATCTCCCTGGGCACGCTGAATCGACATATGATGTTCTGCCAGAGGAAACGTTGCATAGTTGCTGAGGTAATCTTGGCCAGGGCTACCGCCTCTGGCCACCTGGAGAAGTATTCCAGAGCGACCGCTACGAAACGCAGGTCACCTAGGGCCCTGGGAAGCGGTCCCACGACGTCGATGCCCCATCGCGCCAGTGGCCATACCGGGGGTATGGGATTGAGGCTCGTCGGGGGCCTGCGGATGGCCCGTCCCATCCATTGGCAACCTTGACAACGGTGCACAAGATCTTGGGCGTCCGCGACAGCTGTTGGCCAATAAAAACCCTACCTGAATGCCTTGCCCACTAGTGATCTTGGTGCAAGATGCGAACCGCAGAGCCCCGCATGAATTTCTACGAGGAGCTGCTTTCCTTCTTCACGCGAGAGGCATCGCAGGAGCGGTGCGCAGACCCCCTTTTTGTATAGCACCCCGTCAAGCACCTGGAAGGTCCTGGCGCGGTGCTGTAAACGCCGGAGCTCGATGGGGTCATCCGGCTCCGCGATGCCCTGTAGAAAAGCAAAAAGGGGTTCCCGCCAGTCACCCTACTGGGTGATCTGGTGGACGAGGGCTGCATCACGGTTATCCTGCGCGATGGCTGCCGCTGGCAGGACCTCGTAAAATGCCCCACCGGGAGTTGGGAGCTGCTGACTGGTAGCCTTAGCGAGGACATCGGCTTGCTCATTGTCTGCCCGAGGGATGGCCTTCACCGTGACACCCAAGAAGTGTCATTCCTTCGCTCGTACGGCTGCTAGGTACTTAGCTAGCTCCGGGTCCTTGGCCTGATATGACTTGTCCACATGGCCCGCCACCAGCCGTGAATCGGTGCGAACGAGCCATCGCTGTCGGAGCCCAGATTATATAATCTGGAATCCTCTGTGATTCCACTGCACTATTCCCTGGATCAGTAGATAGTGCTCACAGATTACAGTTCTGAATATCAAAAGTACATATCAAGCGGAAGCGTAAATATAATGGTAGACTTACTCATGGGTCGATTAGGCTGAAATCAATAAATTGCAGCAGCGGAAGAATGAGGCACACAGGTGGGACCTTCAGGACATGCCCACAGGCAGCCAACTGGAGGTTCGCGACCTAGCCCTTGACATTTTCATCTTCTCTGCCAGCTTATCCAATCTTGATGCTGAGGCGAGGTGATTTGATTCTTGATTCTGAATTTTGTCGCAAAAGCGAGCGTGAGCACTCCGACCCCGTGCTCTGCGAGCCAATACACAGAATGCAAATAAATAGTATGCATGGTTTAACAAAGGAGAGGCTCGGGTTATTTTATTTGCCAAAAATCGCTTTAGTAGCATTGATATTATTTAATCACCGTGTTATTGTTGCTGCCTATACTCCACACGGCAATTGCCATAATTGACTTAATCCACCAAAGGAACACTTTCGATACTGATTGTTGTCTAAGACTCCAAACAGCGACTGACATCATTTAATTAATCCACCGATCATATACTTTCTATATTGATTGCTGTCTAAAACTCCAAACAGCGACTGACATCATTTAATTAATCCACCGATCATATACTTTCTATATTGATTGCTGTCTAAAACTCCAAACAGCGACTGACATCATTTAATTAATCCACCGATCATATACTTTCTATATTGATTGCTGTCTAAAACTCCAAACAGCGACTGACATTATTTAATTAATCCACCGAACATTCTCATCAAGATTTTCTAACAATCCAATCCTTTTCATTATTGATTCAAATCCACCAAGAATATCATTGATCAAGCCTACGATTCAATATTATATATCCACCAAGAATATCATTGATCAATTCTACGATTCACCATTATATATCCACCAAGAATATCATTGATTAATTCTACGATCCACTAGTATCCTCCCACCAAGTAAATCACTAATCAGGAACTATAATCCAATACTTGTATTACTCCTCCAATTTCCCGAAAATTCAATTAGATCATCTATTTAGCCTATCTATTCAGCTAGACTCCACCAATTTATTTCTCCCAGAACCCCCACTATAATTTCCTATTTATGATCGACATGAATCCACCAATACCTTTATGTGTACACTACAAACATCTATTTCTTTTACTCACGACCCTGCTTATTCCACCCATATTTTATTTTGTAAGAATAGAAATGCCACTATTTGAAATACAATACATAAAATTTCCTGAGACCTAGCAGCTTTGGAACAAAACATAATGTTCAAGGAATATTAACATGATTTTCCATATATATGGCATCACACCATATGCCTAATATCACCATATTTTTTCCATACATATGGAATCACATCGGATAACATCTTTCAGCGTTATAGCCGCTTAACTTCCCACTGGGACGACACCCAGGACAACTCAAATCAGGGTTTTCCGCTGCCCTCCACTTTTTCCATTTTTCCCAAAATGTTTTTGAAATAGAACTATATCTGGTTAAGTTCCCATGTCCGCCCTTGACCGTGGGCACGGCTATTCGAATAGTTTTGACTCTGCAGAGTTTGCACACTTTACCCACAAGAGACAGTTCACTCGTTGCTCCACACGATTCCTTAGTCGTGCAGTTGAGCCAACCATCACAATAACCGTTCAAAGTACCTCGCCCCTTCCATCATCTCACCCTATGGGAGGCTCCCATTTGCGGTGGGTCCCATTCGTTGTGCGGGATGTTCCCCTCCTATGCGCCTAGCAGCTGGTTACCCACACTGTTAGCACGCCGCAGAAGAACTTCACCCTCAAGCCCGCCACCTAGACAGCCTCTTGAGGTGTCCCATTCAAGTCCGCCACCTAGACAGCCCCTTGCACTACTGCCATGATGATGACTTTCAGGGTCCGGTAAATCTACTAGGCCAAGTTGTACTTTACAGACTTGTGGTTGTACTTGTTTTACACGGGAGGTCATGACAAGATTCAGTCCTTAGGGTTATCTGGGCGGTTCTACCACAAACCACACTCTCGTGCACACCTGCACCACACCCCCGAACCATCCGCCCAGATAAATAAGCAATTTGAGATTTTTGTGAGCATAAAATAACCATATCCAACATACACCAGTCATTACCACCATGACTGCCCAACCAATTTTTCTCAGGATTAAAAGTGATGCTTGGGCGCTTTTGCGCCCATGAGTATCTAAACAATACTAAGCATGGCATATAACTACGGACTTATTTTCGAAAGGTTACTATTATAATTTTGCTAGGGCGACAAGGTTCTCATGTTCAAATATTCCAAAGGAGGGGCAATATTAATCAAGTTAGATAAGAGGCATTTAACTAGAATTCTAAATTAAACATGTATTTGCATATAAATTAACAGCATGCAATTTGATAATTTAAACAAAAGTAATTTGTAGAAAATGTAGGTTCAACATGATCAAAGTATTGACTCGCCTTGCGCGGTTTACCGCAGTCTTGAGCTCACACAATGCTTTTTCTTGAGCTTCAGGTCTTTATCTTCACTTCGATCTTGATCTCACTTGATCCATTGAATCTTCAAGGCTCCAGTTTTTAACTACGCGATAAGCGACTGGATCCAAATAAAAGCAAATAACTCAAGAGATCCAAATAAATCCAAATAACTCAAATGCCCGACTTAATTTAATTTATACATTTATTACGATTTGAGGATGGAAGGATGATTCGATTTAGTGTGTTGCGAACACAGTGGTAGCTGGATTTGAGTGAGAGAATGAGTTATCTGAATAGCTTTACCGTGAGGGAAAATTTTAGGATATTAAGAGATCAATAGCGAGAAAGCATCGACATGAATTATTTGCTTTGGAAAAGAAGTGGCCAAACATAGCCGATTAGATAAAGGCGAGGTTCGATCTTTTTACTAATATTCTCTTTTATTATTTTTGTATTTATCAAGGAAGTTCCATGAGTCGAGATGGACATATGGGTAGGTGTTTCAAAGACGATGTGTAAGATTTAGCTTATCGGATTAACTCATACTACTAGTAATTTGAGATGTAGCATTTTATGTGACCTTAATTAACCCTGTTATTTGTTAAACATTTACTTCAGAGTGTTTACATATATGTTTGTGACATTATTTCGACGCTTGGTGGCCTAGGGCTATTATACTCTAGCGCCTATATGCTGTTATGACCATTTAATTTGGAAGCGCTATGGAAATTACTCGTGTTGATATCCCGTCCCTTCACCTAGCATTTGACAAAAATCTACCCCTAAGATCTATTTAATGGTGGCATGTTAGGTGTTAGGGCACATGTTTTGGTTATTATTTAGGGTAACCTTTTAACTTAAAGCCTAGCTCTTATAGTTAAACATGATATCAAATTTATTTCCTATAACTTTAGCTTGGATGTCTTTTTAGCTGAAACTTTATCAAATTTTGGCACTTAACCAAAACCATCTTTTAATAATGCCTTTCATTCATAATTATATTTAAAATAAATAATAAAGGCGCATTAGTTATTTACACATGATAATTAATCTAGTATTAAATCTTAGATATTAAGATTTATGCCCAGATTAAATTGACTAGTGTCCGTGAACAATTTTCTGATTTTTCCCACTTTTTCTTGATTAATTCTCTAATAGAAAAGTCCTAAACTAAAATGGAATAAAAAGAGTGCGGGAAATGGAGCTTGATCCCATGACCTGACTGTTAACGCGCCGCGGTGGTGACCAACTGGGCTGCGGCAGCTCTGTGAATGGGGGCGGGATCAATTTAAATGAGGCGGAGCTGCGGCTGGGGCAAAACAGGGGAAGAGGCCGGCGCTCGGCGCTGACGTTGCCGGCGGCGGACGGCGGCCGGAGCGGCGGGGCTAGCCGGCAAAAAGGATTCCTGGGGAGCTGTGGAGGCCGGTGGAGGAGGCGGCGCGGCCCGGAACGGCGGCGAGGTGAGCGGGCGACGGCGCGGGGCAGCCGGCGGTGAGGTGGAAGCGATGCGCCGGCGGCCGGGAAGGAAAGGGGAGGGGATAGCGTGCGCATGAGCGGGAGGGAGGCGGACGGAGGCTTACCGCGCTGGTGGTCGAGTCGGGGAGGGGCCGTGGTGAGCCGGCGGCGAGGACCATGGGCGGCGCGGGGATACTCACGTGGAGGGGTCATTCTGGCGAGGGAGGGCGTCGGCCGACCGTCGGAAGAGCTTCAGGGCGCCGAGTAGTAGCTCCCACCGCACGGAATCGAGAAGAGGTAGCCCGAGGAGAAGGTGGCGCTGGCAGCGGCGGTTTTGGCCGGAGTTGGGGAGGATGGCCGGCTCGAGTGCTCGGTGAACAAAAGTTCAATTGGCTCGGAGAGGGGGTAGAAGGGAGGTGTAGGCACGTTGTGACGCGGTCACAATTGGGATGGCACCGCCGAAGCGGCCGGGGCGGCGTGAGGCGGCGGCGGCGGCGCTCGTGCGCGGGCACGGTTCCGCAGCTGCGGGAGCAAGGAGAGGAAGGGGAGGCAAGAATCGGTGCAGCTGCAAAAAGGGGAGGCCCAGGGTGACTTATAGCATGGAGGGGAACCCGTAGACACGCTGTAGCCGGTGACCAGTGAACAGGGTGCGGGACAGACCTGGCGTGACCGGCGACGTGCGATGCGAGTGACGGGAGCAGGTGGCGAGGCACGGCTGCAGTGTGTGGGCAGCGACATGGGCGTGTAGGCGGGGCCAGAGGCAGGCGAGGGCGCGACGGGAGCAGGTGCGGTGACGCAGGAGCATGACGCGGGACAGTTGAGCGCAGACGCGAGGCGTCGGACGGTGCTGCCGTCAGAGCGAAGAGGGAACAGGGGGCTGAAGTGAGAAAGGAAGAAGAGACAGAAAGAGAGCCGGCCCGGCTGGCAGGGAAAGAAAAGAGAGGGGAAGAAAGAGAAGAAAAGAAAAGGAGGGGCCCACATTGCATAGAGAGGAAGGGAGTAGAGGAAATTTTGAGAATTGGGATCTTTAAATTTGAATTTATACTTTAAATTTCGTATTAGGATTTACTGATTTCAATCTTTGCATGACATTCAAAGTTTAAATTTTTAATCTTCGGTCTTGGGTTTCGTTTGCTAATTTGAATTTAAAAAGAGGAGTTTTTGGTTTAATTATTTAGAGAGAGTCTAACACTCTTTCAGTTTTATTTTATTGACTTGAATTTTAATTGAAGATTTTGGTAGTTTTGAATTCATGATCTGTAAAGCCACTTTCTATTTTTATTTTTTTTACATGATCATTATTTGTATTTCAGATT
The DNA here is from genome assembly GCA_017311315.1 of Dendrocalamus latiflorus. Lineage (NCBI taxonomy): Eukaryota > Viridiplantae > Streptophyta > Magnoliopsida > Poales > Poaceae > Dendrocalamus > Dendrocalamus latiflorus. The sequence goes on along the minus strand of CM029651.1, from coordinate 14,174,584 downwards.
ATCCTTGGTTATTAATTTGCACAATACAAAACTCAAAAAGATTCCAAATAAACATTCAAACGAGTTTTTAAACATCAGCAAAATGCAAGAAAAGTTTTTTTAAAATACTTGAATTTTGGGATGTTACAACGCGCCTCGCACCCAGCGCTTTGAGCTTCCTGAGGCTGAAGAGCAACGCCTCGTACTCGGCCGTGTTGTTCGTAGCAGGAAATGCCAGGCGTGCCGAGTACAACAAGCGCTGCCCCTCCGTCGTGGTAATGACCGCGCCGACCCTTGTGCCTGCGACGCCATAAGCTCCGTCGGTGTTGAGCATCCACACCGGGTCTTCTGACTGGAGGTCGGGCTGAGCCGGAGGGGTCCACTCCTCGAGGAAGTCCGCCAGGACTTGGGACTTGATCGTCGTTCGGGAGGCGTATGTTAAGGAGAATGGAGCAAGCACGGCTGCCCATTTGCCGATTCGCCCCGTGGACTCCTTGTTGTGCAGCATCTCCGCCAAGGGGAACGAGGATGGCACCGTTATCGGATGGGCCAAGAAGTAATGCTGGAGCTTTCTTGAGGCCATGACCAGCGCATAAGCAAGCTTCTCGAGCTCCGTATACCGCGTCTTGGCGCCCTGAAGGGCTTTGGAGACAAAGTATACGGGTCGCTGGAGAGCGCCCTCTTCGAGGACAAGGATGGCGCTGATCGCTGTTACCGAGGCGGCGAGGTAGAGTAGGAGGGGAGCCTCTGGTGCTGGGGCCACCAGAGTGGGAAGGGTTGCGAGGTGTTTCTTGAGGTCGTCGAAGTCCTTTGCGCAGTCGTCGTCCCAATGAAACCCGTCGCAACCGCGAAGAGTCTTGAAAAATGGCAAACCCCGCTCCGCTGCCCTGGACAAGAAGCGACTCAGGGCCGCCATGCGGCCAGCCAGTCTCTGGACTTCCCTCGTAGTCTTGGGCGGTTCCATGCCCAGGATGGTGTCGACCTTGTCGGGGTTCGCTTGAATGCCTCGCCCGGACACGAGGAAGCCCAAGAGCTTGCCCGCCTGCACGCCGAAAACACACTTGTCCGGATTGAGCTTGATGCCCGCCTTCTTGAGGTTGTCGAAGGTTTCCTGAAGATCCCGACCGTGGAAGGCGAGCTGCTTGGTTTTTACTACCACGTCATCCACGTAGGCCTCCACGTTCCTCCCGAGCTGGGCGGCTAGGGCCAGCGCGACAAGACGGGTGAAGGTTGCGCCCGCGTTCTTCAAGCCAAAGGGCAACCTGACGAAGCAGAAGGTCCCAACCGGCGTAATGAAGCTGGTTTTATCTTCGTCGTCCTTGGCCATGTAGATCTGATGGTAGCCGGAGTAGGCGTCCAGGAAGCTCATGAGCTCACACCCCGTAGTGGCGTCGACCAATTGGTCTATGCGCGGCAAAGGGTAGTCATCCTTCGGGCATGCCTTGTTGAGAGCGGTAAAGTCGATGCACATTTGCTAGGCGCCGCTGGCTTTTTTGACCAGCACCGGGTTGGCGAGCCAGGCCAGATGTTGGACCTCACGAATAACCCCCGCCCGAAGGAGCTTCGCCACCTCCACCTTGGCCGCTTGCTGCCGGTCCATGGACATACGGCGAAGTTTTTGCTTGACCGGCTTGGCGTCAGGGCGGATCGCCAGGTTATGTTCGATGAGGGCGCAGTCCACACCTTTGATATCCTCCGGGGACCACGCGAAGACGTCTGCGTTGGTACGAAGAACCTGGAGCAAGTCTTGCTCTACCTCCGGCGGGAGGCCCTCGCCGATGGACACGAACTGTCCTTCTGCCTGGAGGGGCACTCTTTTGACTCCGCCCTCCGGAGCGGATGGCGTGTCCGCCTGGTACTTGTCGGTGAGGACGTGCACCTTGCGGTGCAGGCTCCCAGCTTTGGTTTCAATACTTCTAGCCATGTCTTGGTTGCCGAAGACGGTGATGATACCCGGCTGGCTTGGGAGCTTCATACACAAAAAGGCGTAGTGCGGGACCGCCTCGAAGGAATTGATGGCGGGCCGGCCCAGTATGGCGTTGTATGAGTGCGGGATGTCCATGACGTCAAAGACGATATCTTCAGTTCTGGCGTTGTCAGCCTGGCACAAGGAGACTTGGAGGCGTACTTGACCCAAGGCCTTCAGTGGGTGGCCTCCGAGGCCTTGGAGAGGGGTCTCCGATGCTTTTAATAGACTCCGAGGTACCCCCATGCGATCGAGGTCCTTCACGAACAAGATGTTTGCGGAGCTCCCTCCGTCAATGAGAATGCGCCTGACGTCGCAGCCTGCGATGTCGGCTTGGATGACCAAGGGATCTTGGTGGGGGAATTCCACGCCCTGGGCATCGGCTGCCGTGAAGGTGATGCTGCGATGCGATGTCCTTAGAGGTAGTTGTGGCAAGGAAATGCTTGACGAAGAGCCTCCCGGGATGACGCTAACATCGCGGCGCTGGGTCCCTCCAGAGGCCCCAGCGCGCAAGGGACCTCCTTGCGGCCGCTGTACGTGGGGTACTGCGGGGGTCAGCGCCTCTGGGGCTTGCACTTGAACCATCGCTTGCCGCAATGCCGCGAGGTCGATGCATGTCCGTGTGAAATGGTCACCGTAACCATGCACCTCGCACCATCTGCCGTAGTCTAGAATTTCCTGCTCCGCACGCGGTTTCTCATCGCGGCCTCCTTGGCGTCCCCTTCCATCGCGGGGGGTTAAGGTGGCTTCCCGGGGGACACCTTGTGCGGCGAGGACGTAGCGAGGCTTACGAGGCCTCCACCGGTTACGCCGGGGCTTGCGTTTGTCGCTCGGTGAGTTTTGGTGCGCCCCGGCATCGACATGTTCAGGAACGTCGCCCGCGGACTCTTGCTTGCGTTTTGTCCTCGGGTCATCCCCTATGTTTCCTCTTTGCGACAACTCCTCCGCCTAACCAGCGTCGGAGCCGTCGCGGCTGCGTCTCCACGCATCTTCCTCGGCCCGGGTGTACTCTTCCATTTTGTCGAAGAGCTCTGCCACCGACTTGAGTGGCTTCCGCGCATTATATTCAGCAAGCGGCCCTGGGTGAAGACCATGTATCGCTGCATCAATGATAGTTGCTTCGTTAACATCCTTGACATGGCAACGTACCCTGGCGAAGCGCTTGCAGTAGTCGCAGAGCCTTTCCTCGGGTTTTTGCTTGACTGCGAAGAGCTGGTCCGCATCGACACGCTCGACATATTTTCCTTGGAAGTTGTTGTAGAGTCGGTCGCAGATCTGCTCCCACGCGTAGATAGACTGTGGTTCGATGGTGAAGAACCAAGAGAGCGCCACCCCTTGTAGCGCAAGGGGGAGTCCCTTCGCCTTCGTGGTGTCATCTCCGCCAGCGGCTTCGATAGCGGTCTCATACACGCGCACGAATTCTCGCGGGTCGGTATCACCTTTGTACACCTCGATGACACTCGGGAACTTGAAGTCCTCAGGCCATGCCGCCTGCTGCAAGCCTGCGGAGAGCGGGGACTCCGGGTCCACGCGTCGTAGTGGAACACGACTGGACGTAAGGGCGTCACGGCTATCCGCCCTCTCTGGAGTGGGCTCCGATGCAACCGCCGGTGGGGCGTGTTGGCTCCGAGCCTCTTGCATGTCTCGCACAGCCCCGCGGAGATCTGTCAGCTCCCGCTGAAACGCGCTGAGGGCCGTTAGCAGGGCGGTCTCCACCGTGGACGCGGTTGGGACCGTCGGTGCGTCCGGCGGCACAACCGGCACGGTGGCGGGGTTGGTCGTCGCGGCAGTGGTGGCGGGGTTGGTCGTCGCGATGGTGGTGGCAGGGTTGGTCGTCGCGGCGGTGGTGGCGGGGTCAGGCGTCGCGTCGTGAACGTCGGTGTTCACAACTGCCACACCCGCATCGCCACCCATACCTACGGCTGCCAACACCGAAGCCCTGGTACTGACGCGAGATTCCGTCGCTCCCCCCTTCTTCTTCTTCGCCGCCGATGATGAAGCTTTCTTTGGTGCCATCCTCCTTCAAATCTGGAGGCTTACTCTTGTCCTCCCCACGGACGGCGCCAACTGTTGTGGTTACAGACCAAACAGAGAGAGACCAAACAGAGAGAGAGAGTATGGTAGTGGAGAGTTAGGTGAGTAATGGCTTAGGGTTCCCCCCATGGCTGGTATTGTATTCATATACCCTCTTGGGGAGTGCTTTTACAATAGTACCCTTACATTTGAGTATCCCCTCAGGGGCACTTATGTCATTATACATGTCCCATTTTGGGCCTCACGGCCTTCTAACAGGGCTACTGGGCTTAGGTGGGGGGCCACCCCTACAACAGGAGCCTCTCATGGTGAAGGGCTTCACGGGCCGAAGCCATGTTGTCGAGCCCTTTGGCCCCCTCCGTCCCATCGGCCTGTGACCCTCGACGGACTAATACACCTTCCTTGTCGCTAGAGCCGGCCTTCGCGCTGATGGTGCAGGAGTCGGAGTGTCTTCTGCTCCCGGAGCTGTGTGGCCGCAAGGTCGAAGATACTAAGGAGGCTGAAGGCCTCAACGGGGCCGAGGTCATGGCGGGGATAGACCTCGCGCCCCGGATCTTTGTGGGCACGAGGTAGAGCTTGCACGGTTGGCCTACTGGGCTTAGGTGGGAGCCACCCCTACAACACATACCATCATGAAAGAAGTATGCTACAAGCATACCACATGATTAAAAATTGAGTGTAGAGTAATAAGTTGTTATATGAGACTGGTAGCTCATTTAGATTTAATATTTGCTTCATTTTTAGGCTTTGATTTTTTAGTGTGGTATCTCATTGTGCTCTTTATAAATCAGTTTGGTCATTGTAGGATGCCTGTCATTAATCTGAATTGCTTAATCATGCTAAAGATTTGTTTTGATATCGCTATATGACATATGACTTTATATAATTTAGGTAGCTCTACTCAAAAGAATTGCTTGATTAAATTATTAAAGCAATGCAATGTGACTCGGATAATCTATAAAACTTATTGATTTTTACTCTCATTGCTCCTTACAATTATTCTTTTTCTAAAGTTTCTTGATGATTACATTGCTAAAGGCAAGAAAAAAAGGAAAAAATGGAGAAATTTACTTCTCTTGTGTTGAGGGAGAGTTTTTATAGCTTTGAAACTTTTTGTTCACAAATTTGCCTTTCTTTCAAAGCACAACTCATTCAACAGATTTTGAGGTGTTGTCAATGTATTCATCAATGGAGAGATTGTTAGACCATGTGATGGGTCATGAATATAGTGATGATAAATAATTGATATTTGGGTTGCATTGAAATTTACGGTTGTGAAGTTTCAGTTGATGCGCTATTTAGGTTAGGCGGCCCGATCGATCTTGTGTTGGGCAGTCTGATCGGTAGGCTTTGATCTCGATCGGTGATCGATGGTGATAAGATACAGTGAACTAGTCATAAGCTATAGTACCTGGTCAAAGGTTGTAAGCTACATACCTGGTCAGAGGTCATAAGCTACAGTAACCGATCGGTACTCGTAAGCTACAGTAACTGAACAAGGGTGTGTTATGCGTGTGTGGACTGATGTTGGTCAACTTGGAGAGAACATATGTCCAGAAAATGTTCTTTGGTCTTTGCATATTAGTTAGGCATGGAGATGGTCATGGTCGATGACGAGTAGGACCAAGACTAGAATAAAGAATTCCAAGGTTCATGCAGTCGATGATGCCATTAGGTGGTCCGGCTCACGCTGAAACATGTAGAGATCAAAGGTGGATGATGCATGGAGAAGATACGTGTAACATCCTGATTTGTAGAGTCTTTTCGAAGCTTTTAAAATAAAATTCACTAGTCGGATTTTTCTAGAATTAATTAAAGCTTAATTAGAATTTTTATTAATTAAAAGGATTTAATATGACTAAATTAAATTTTAAAATTTTCTAGAAATATTTTATTTGGGTTTCTTAAGTCCCAAGGATTTTTCTGGGTTTATTTGCTATTTGCTAGAGCTCTTTTGATTTTATTTGAATTTCTAGAAAAAGAAAATCCCTAAAAAAACCCCAAAAGCGTGTTGGCCCGAAGCCCATTCCCTTTGACCCGCTCCGCCCTGGCCACATGTCGCCCACAGCGCCCACGCTCGCCCGTTGGATGGTTGCCACGTGTCAGCCATCGGCCATGTCGTCTCGCCCGTGCCGTTGCATCTTGGCGGTCCACCTGTCATTGCATTCGTCATCGTCCTCAGGAACTCTCATCACTGCCGCCTTCGATCAGGACTTCCTCGGCATCCGTGCCCAACCAGGCTTCTCGGCCGTCTCCGACTCGGCCTCCGTGTTGTGCTCGCCCCCGTCTCCTCGAGGTTCAGGTATATAAGCCGCGCCGTCCCCCTCGTCCTCCGCACCCCGCAACCGTCTTCGTCGAGAGCCGCTAACTCGTGCGTTGTCGAGTTTGTCATCGTTCTCACCGTCGTCTTCGGTTTCGGTCGTCGTCATCCCCACCGTTGGTCGTCATCGCCACCGACTTCTCCGCCGAGCGCCACCGCACAACCTGTCCGCCTCCGCCGACTGTTCTCTGTCGCTAGTCTCGTCACTTTCGTCGTTGAGTTTGACAGAGTTCGCCTTGGCCGTCGTTTTCGTCGCCGTTGAGCCCGAGCTGCCGTGCCTTGCCGTCGACCTCTGTCGTCATCTTTGCCAGTGAGCCGCCGACCTGTCCCACCTTGCCATCTAACGCCGCCATATTAGTTGCCACCGGCCAAACCCCGTCGTTGCCCAGTCGCCTCACCCTTGGTTCGCGCGCCCGCACGCGTCAGCGCCGAAATCAGCCTACACCCGCGCCTCTGTGACCCCTTAGCTTCTTCATGAACCCAGCTCACCGTGAACCATGTCTCTGACACCCTGGTCCCACCTGTCAGAGAACTATGTCATAGACCCATGAGCCAGCACGCCACGTCAGCCCTAGTCCGACGTGTGTCGCGATGTTAGCCCTAGTGCCCAGTTAGCCACCTCGTCAGCGGCCCAGTCGCGTGCACTATTCTATACACCGAGTCCACCATAGACTAGTTTTTCGGTGAGCCGAGTCTACAGCACAGTAGCTTTTCTGATTTTTTTTGCCTTTTTCTTTAGATTAGATTTTCCAGGAGCTCGTTCTTCTCCGTCCTAGCTCCGATTAACCCGATTCTTTTTTCTAAATTCATCTAAAATTAAGTTCTATATTTTAGTTCTAGTTTTTTAGTTTTTGGAGTTTATTTAAATTTATTTAAATTTATTTTATATTTTATTTTGTTTTCTCTCTCGTTAGATCACGCCTTCGAAGGAGCTGAAGCAAGATTTGAAGATCAAGAGCCATTAACTAAGCAAGGCAAGGTAAGTCATATACTTTGATCATGTTAAACCTAGTTTTCAAATCTATTATGTATTACTTTGTTTTAAATTATCATGCATCGCTCTTTTATTACAAACCTTTGTATTGGTAGTTGAAGACCTATTTTGATTAACTCCTCCTTGATAATTTGAATGCCATGATTTTATTGTTACCACAGGATTGTAATTATCTAGTGATATAATATTATTAGTCGCATGGGTTGTACGTTTACATTGCTTAGCCATGCTTATAGTAACCTTGGGTTTATCATCACCTGTGTTGAAATAATTATTTTGACTTAATGAGATATTAAATCGTGGTTGTAGCCACAGTGATAAAATTTGTGTGCCATGACATTGGGGTGTCATTGGTGTTGGTTATACAAAAATGGTTTTTACCTAGGCGAATGATCGTGCAATAAAGGGGGTGCAGTTTGCACATTGGGATGTGGATGTTTCGCCTGGGTAAATCTAAGGACTTAACTTTGTGCGCCATTGATCAGAACCTTACCGTACAACGACATGTCCAGTATGGGACGAACCTAGCTGATTAATTTGTGATGTTTTAATTTTGGTTCCGTCATTGAAATGAGTGTGGTGTGGCCGTGGCCATGGATCTACATTGGCATAAGAGGGGGGGTGAAACCTTAGTGTGGCGGAATTGGGTTGAGATTGAGCATTGTAAAGGCCTTGTCATGATCTCTCCACCACACACCAAAGGAAGTGTATTAATCTAGTGGTAATATAAGATGATCATATCTTGTGGGTAAAGTTATACAACCTCTGCAGAGTGTAAAACTATTCGAATAGCCGTGTCCCTGGTTATGGACAATACCCAGTGATTTCACACGAGGGGTAGAGTTTTCACAAAAATCTGGTTGGGTTAAGTTGGGGAGTGATAGTTAGTTCATTGGTGGTTCATTTCGTGAATCTTAGTTAACAGGTGATTCATTGGAGTGAATGGTTAGTTCACTTGTAGTTTATCTCAATTCCTTTGATTATTTATCTATTAATCATTTTTCAATCTCGCTTTTCAATTTATTCATTATATTTACTTTAAATTGGTGCTTTCTGCAAAATCACCTTTCAGCCATCCTTTGGGTAAGCCTTGCATACTATATTGCATTATTTGTTACAAACGACTTGCTGAGTACTTTATGTACTCACGGCTATATCCATATTTGATCAGTTGATGCAGAGGGACTAGATCAATAGGTGGTACCAAAAGGAGGATACTTCGACGACTTCGCGGATTAGGACTTCGCTCCCCAGTTGATTGCCTCTAAGCATGTCGAATGGCTACTACGCTTTATTTCTATTTTCTGCTATCTTAAGCCATTTAGGCTGTTATTTGTAAGCTTGGCCATAAGATCGTAACTCTAATAATTAATAATATTTGAGTCTTTTCTAAGTAAATCGTGATGCGGTTGATATTTCATCTTTGTTTTATACTGTGTGCACTAACGTGATCCTGAACTGATGCAGAATACACAGGAGAGTCCGGATTTGCATATTTAGGTCTCGACAATATGGGAGGTGTGGTCCTGGATACTTTGAGGGAGAGGCTAGGTGTTGAGTTACGGGTCTTACGGCTTTGTAAAGAAAGCTTTGAGAGTTTTTTTCTAAGGTTTGAGGGGTGCCGCTAGGGTTTGAGGGGTGTCGTGAGGGCACTTTGTAGCTACAGAACATGATTCAGAAATAAAAATAAGATCTATTCTAAAAAAGTTAATTGGCACCGGCGGCGTGTTTTCTAGGTATCGTCTTTGACTCGTTCGTGTTACGAGTAGAGTAGTGCGTGGCGAGATAGCATTCCTCCGTCGACTTGATCGCTCGTCGAGTCGTCCACTCTATCACCGCCAACAACATCGGCAAGGAGAGCAGACCAGAGCATGTCAATTCGAAGGCGCTGAATTCTTGAAGGCATAGGTGATCAAGAGGTTCTACTTCTGGTGTCGAAGTTCGAGTACGTGCAAATTGGTCAAAGATCAAGTGAGCGGTTGAACACCAAACAGTCAAAACCTTCATTGAGCACTAAGAGATTCCAAAAAGCGGAGGCAATTATTTACCCTCCTCTAATTGCAATATTCGATGCTACATTATAGACTACTCGAGAGTCGAGATTAGTGTCGACCTTATAGTGTTTGAATCAAGCTATTTTTCCATGAAGGTGTATTTGAATATTACATTTCTAAGTCCCCGTAAAATGTATTAGGATCAAATTAATTTTCTTTCCATCGTATATTTTATCATTCAATTATGCTTCCTCGATACGAGTTTTGGCTTTGAAATTTATTATTATTTCAAAAGTTTATCTTTAAAAGACCTATATATATATCCCCTAATATTATGTAAAAGATATTCTTAACCACATAAGTTGAATTCTTCAATACCAAAAAAAATCTGGCTGCGCAAATACACAGGCCGCTCTGCTAGTTACCTTAAAAAAAAGACTTTTTAAGACTATGTTGCATTAGTTTGCACATGAACTCGTTGGTTCAACTCGATCTTGTGAGGCTTGAGTGACGGTCGAGAATTAGTAGTTTCGTACTGATCCGTTAGTTGCAGTTCTTAGTTTCACATCTCAGCTTGTGACACATGAGTTAATTAGTTGCTGTTTTCAGCTTCACATTTCCGAAAGGAACCACATATATGGTTTTTCTTTTCCTACCAAAGTGGTCAGGCTCTTACAGTTTGAAACATATAATAAACACTAAACTTAATTTGCATCACTAAGTAGTTCCAACTTCTTAAACCCCTAATATCTCTTGGTGCTAACTCAATAGATAGCTTGATACCTTCCAAGGTAACAAATCTGTCCTTAATTATATATACACAAGTTCGTTTAAATCCAACGAGCTTACAATAACTTTTTTTTTTTTTTGAGAAGGAGCTTACAATAACTTGAAGAGCTACAATGCTAGCTAGCTAGTCCTTCCCCGGGGGGTGATGTCCTGTCAGTAGACGCATATATTTCGACTTATGATCACATGCTCTCTTCTTCCTTTCTCCAGCCTTTTCTGCCACCACCCTCCATGTGATGCCTCCGAGGCCTGTTGTACAATTGCTCTCCCCAAGATCCATGCATATGTATAGCCATCTACACACCCACCCAGATTACAAAAGATGGCACTTATGTGTTAACATGGGGCCCTGCTCACATACATGATACCACTCACTGCCTCACCAAATGATTGTTGCTCTGCCTAGCTAAGCTAGCTACTTTCCAAAAGGTGGGTTTTCTAAAGGGCTAGTGTTAACTGGATTTTTCCTTTCCTTTTTTTTTGTTAAGAAAGGAACAAAACATTCGCATGCAATGCAACCCTGAGTAAGCTCCCCATGCATTTTCTTAACCTTAAACTCCTCACATGCATTAATTGGGGCCAGGGAGTAAGTTAGTCAAACCCTAATAGACCCCCACTCATCAAGTCAAAAAAGCCCACAAAAAGGGGCAGAAGGGGGTGGGTGAGAGAGAGAGAGAGGTGATGGAAAGGCATATGCATCGAACAGATGCTCTTTTCCCCTCATATATCCTCTCCTATCTTATGCCAATGCCAACCCTGTGATTCTACATGTATGAAGTGGTTATGGGGTGTGTCTAGATATATTTTCTTTCTAACAATTATCTAAATTTAGGATCATTGGATTAGAGATCCAATGGCTCCTTTATTTTGGAGAGGGAGATTTTTTTAGAGAGGAAGAATTCGTGGTCATTAAATCTCTAATCCAACGATAATAAATCTAAATAATAGTTAGAAAAAATAGATGATATTTATCACCACCCTTAGTTATCTCTAGCCCTTCCCTTCATGCAGGTGCAGCCATAGCTCCCAACCACTACAAAAGCTAGTATGACCTTCACCTAGCTAGCTAGCTAGCTAGCTGATGATATATAGCTCCGCTCTCTTGTGAGTGGTCAGATCCCACCGTGCCATCACCATCAAATGATGCCCCCTGAGCAGTTCTCGACACCAGCGAGGCAGTGACACCACAAGCTACTAGCTAGCAGTGAAGCAGTCCACAGCCATGGACGCCAAGGACGGCTCCGATGTCCTGCTGGGCCAAGAGGCGGAGGAGGAGGAGGCCAAGAACACCATGATCGCGGCCCACGCCATGGGCGCGGTGGCGAGGGAGTACCGGAGAGGGAACTGGACGCTGCCGGAGACGATGCTGCTGATCGAGGCCAAGAAGAGGGTGCACGACGACCGGCACCCGGCGGACCAGGCGCTGGCGCGGTGGCGGTGGGTGGAGGACTACTGCTGGCGCGGCGGGTGCCGGCGCAGTCAGAACCAGTGCAACGACCGGTGGGACAACCTCATGAGGGACTACAAGAAGGTGCGTGCGTACGAGCACGCCGGCGCGGCGGGGAGGGGCGGCGGGCCGAGCTACTGGGTGATGGGGAGGGCGGAGAGGAAGCAAAGGGGCCTCCCCTCCAACCTACTGCGCGAGATATACGAGGCCATGTACGAGATCGTCGAGAGGGGGATGAGCTGCGGTGGCGGAGGCCCCGGCGCCGGCGGCGTGTTCATGGGCACGTCGTCCAGCCTCGTCGACGTCCCCATGCAGGCCTCTCCCCTCACCCAAGCACTGCCCCGACCTCTAGGTACGCATCTCTCTTTCTCTCTCTCCCTCCATGAGTTCTTGTCCGCCATTAATTACTAGCACGTACTGATGGATACATGGTTGGTTTCTTCGCCAATCAAGAGCAAGAGACGCACTGCAGCTCCGAGTCGCCAGAGAGGAAGAGGCGGCGGCCGTCGCTGGACGACCAACCTGGGAGCAGCACGCCAGCGCCACCAAGGCACAGCGGCCATCAAGAAGTCCACCAAGTCGACGATCATAGCGGCGGCGACAGCTCCGACGACGATGAAGACGAGGATGGCGGCGGCGGCCTGAGCGGAGCGATCGGGCAGTGCGCGGCGATCCTGTCGGGGGCGCTGGAGAGCCGGGAGGCCGCGGAGGAGCGGCGGCACAGGGAGGTGATGGCCGTGAAGGAGCGCCGCAGCCGCGCTCGGCAGGCGCGGCGGGAGGCCGGCGAGCAGTGCGTGGCCGGGCTGGCCGCCGCCGTGAGCCAGCTCGCCGGCTCGATGCTCGCGCTCGCCGCCAAGCGCAGAGGCCCCGCGGCGCCCAAGTGAGACAAAGCCCAGCGATCGACGTCGTGCCCAGACCAATCCAAGGAGGGATCTCTACACGCGCGCGCGCGCGATGATGCCGCCCTGCGCGCGCTGCATGCGTGGCTGACCTTGTAGTAGCTAGCTCGAGATCGGTGCGTGCTAATAGCCTAATATAAGACGGCGGCGAGTCCGAGACGTCTGGGCTTTGCATGTGACTAGCTGGCTCGATGGGTTTCTGGTCGACTCTGACCGGTGTGGAGTACAACGCGGTAGCTACTAGGGTCGATCGAATCGATCGCGCGCCCAGGTGTTAAATTAGTTCGTTTATGTGATTTTTTTTTGAAACCATGTTCATGCCAATGGATTAAATCCTTAACGGGTTTGCTAATTGCTGTTTACAAGTTGCACGTTTTTTTGGTTAGTCGATTTTCTAAGTCTTTAGATTAGCTTTGAAATGCATGTGCCCAAAAATGTGACTTAGAAACAGACTTCCCCCATTAATTAATTGCTACCGTTGACTTGCAGTAGTGGAGTGTTAGTGCATGCATAAGGTTTTAACATGCATCTCCTGAAAATCTAGAGTGCATTGTGGATTACTAGTAAGTTGATGAAAAGACCATGTTTGTATATATTAATTATATACTAAAAGTTGATGATGGATACTTTATAGTTATTAAGAAAAAAGAGAAATAATTAAAAATTCTCATAAAAATAAAAGCGTTTAACCTTTAATTTGGTGGACCAATATTAATAACAGCATCTAACCATCTATTGTGTACGTAGCAGATAGATTAATTAGATTAGTTTGATCTATTCTACAACATATCATGTGAAAGAAAGTATATAGGCCACATTCTTTTGGGGTCAATAGGAAAATAGTAGTAAAAAGTGTACTGATTTCAGATGTACCGGTCAAAATCATATATGACTATTTTTCTCTGTATATTGCCTCTCGCGAATAGCCAAAATTCAAATATTTAAGCCATAAGCCATAAATCATCAGTCCAAAAGACCCATAGTATATGAAACAAACTATAGGTATTAAGGGAACTTATTTAGAAAAACTTTAGCTATTAAGGACTCCTTCCATGAAACAACAAGCTAAATATATGTTTTGATTAAAATAAAAGTGCCATGCCATCTACCCCTTTGCCCCATCTCTTCCTCTCTCTCTATATATGCTTATTTAGTGATGTATGTTTCGATTAAAAGAAAAGTACCACTGCATCTACCCTTTTTGCCTTGTCTCTCTCTCTCTCTATATGCTTATATTAGTGATATGTTCTAGAGAAAATCATGAAGATGGTTGTATCACTTATATGCTTATGATCTTTTTTTTAATAATATGTTATTTTGTTCCCTGAATAAATATTTTTCATATTGATCGATAAGTATGTGACTTGTTCGCGGAACTCTTTATTCATGTTTTAATGTCATTCTAAATTATCCATGATCTTATATCATTATGTATGATAATTATAATTTATAGATCAAGACATATATTGATTGATGATCATGTTTCACGGATTATGGATATAGGGATATCAAATTAATAATGCAAATATATGTTAGAGAATACAGTGCTAGATTGACCCACCTTGAGATACTATTGAGATTGTTATGTTTATGTGTTATCAGTTGGTTTCAAGCATTGATAATGTATAATCCTTATACCTAAGATCAGCATAGCTTTCTATATGTGTAATAGTGCACTTAAGGGTTGCCAAACGATACTATGTAACTAAGTAGTTATAAAGGTAGCTTTCAGATATGCCATAAAACATGCAGAGGAATATGGCTGGTCAAATGTGGGATTTGCCCCTCCTATATAACAGGAGAAATATCTCTGGATCGCTCGATGTGGTCAGATAAAGAAAGTACATAGCCATACCACGAGTGGTCAAAGAGTAGAGCACATTAAGTTATCCATCACTAGATTGAAAAAAGATTGAACAATTCATGGATGACACGTTTCTCACCTATAGTTCAATTGGGTATCATCAGACAAAAGGAGAATATACAAATAGATCGTTAAGTCTGACCAGATACGAACTGGTCACATGGGTATACTGACTAGTCGTGAGTTGGTCAGACATATCACAAGCTGGTCTGTGAACCGGTCGTATGGGGATATGGATTGATCGTAACAAAATACGAATTGGTCGTAAGTAGTTATGAACTGATCATGAGTGGCTAAGACCTAGGTGCAAATCATACTGCATAAGATTCATCTAGTTTGATCCTTATGTATATTTGGGGGTCGATATATCCTACTAGGGACCGCTATCGACCAGTGATTGAAAAAATACTTTCGGGTTACAACCAAGTATACGTGAACCTATAGGGACACACACTTAATAGGTTGGAATAGTAAGGGTCCGGATGATATACTCCAAGTTGAATACAATCTCTATTCGTATTAGACAAGGATATGGCCGGAGGCTCTATATAAAGGAGTGCATAGGGATACGGAACAAGAGAGAGATTGCACTACCCACCAAAACCTTAGTCGCCTCCTTTCGAAGGCCCTACTGTGCATGCTAGTAATAGCACACCAGCGCACAGCGTTCGATCCCTAGACGTGTAAATTTCGGTAGAGGCATTGTTGTGACTGCAGTGATGATTGGAATGATTTGAGGAAAAGACAATAAACTCATGGAGATCCGAGAACAATCAATTTTTGAGGATCGCCTTCCAAGGATGTTGGACGATTAGCTACTTCCACTACACCGATGTGCGTTTCATTGAACCCGGTTGCTTCAACTTTTCCTCCGCCACACTGCTCATCTAGTGGTAATGATCCATGATTTCCTACTCACGTGGCTTTCTGGTTTACGTGGTAGAAATTTTATTTTGCACTAGTGTAGCCTACCTTATACCCCTTCAACTTCATCAGGTCAACCCAGATCTATTTGCTTGTATAAGAAAAAAACATCGTTGGCATCTCATTAGGCCCCTTCATCGTGCTTCATCTTCCATAGGCCATGGTATTCTTACACGAATCTTCCGCTATTGTTGCACATGTACATGCAACCAGTTCATGTGAGATAGAACACAAGAAGAAGTGCAATCCACAGGTGTGAGATGCACGTACTGGTTTAGTTCAGTTAACAATGGTAGCATTTCAGCAAAACTGTTGCAAAACAACCATTTTGACGGGCAATTCACAAGATTAGATGACTGGATTGGCTTTTGTAATATCCTAGACTTATAGATATATATAGAGGTAAGGTCTTAAAACTTGCAAGAGCAACTGAGTGAGTAATGCAATGTAGTACTCCACTGCAACACATGTGTAAGACCGGTATGGCAACAGAGGGGTGAATGATGCCTTCAATTTTTTTCTAAGTATTCATCAATTCTCCACTCCAATAGCTATGAGAATCTATGAAGAACAAGAATCTAAATTTTTGAAGAATCTTGGTGCTACAGTAATTTCAACTTGTGAACAGCGAAAAATAACACTATTTCAAATCTAAAGATCCATGAAACTTTTGATTTGTAGATCCAAAAGATTTAAAATTTGAACGAAGGCTAAATCATGACCTTAAGAATATATCCCAATCAAAAAATCTTTAAGGAACTTAAGAGAGTTAGAATCTTTTGGTTTGTGTAGCTCTGCTACACAAAAATCGAACCAAAACATAAAATTGAGTTAATTCTCAAATCAAAACTTTAAATCACTTGAAATTTAGTATGCATCTTCTCTAAGGTGTCAGAAACCTATTTCAATCAATGATTAAGAAAATTATTGCCAAAACTCTAACATTTTTCCGTTTGAAGGAAGGCTGCACTAAAACCGGACAAACAAAGTGAATATAACTTGCTCGTAGGTGGATGCATAAAAGCCAAGATAGCAAGAATACCAAAGAAATCAAGGTAAAAACAAATGGATCAATAAACCACTCAGAGAGGCCAAATATAGCAAAAAATTGGGTTTCTTCATGAACTTGCAAACCAAGTGCTTAGATGGATAAACATTAATTTTTAGATGTTATCTCCATCTCTTACACGTTCTTGACATGGCAAGATCAAGAAAGGGAGAGAGAATAGTAAAAACCAATTAAATCAAGGACAAATCAGTCAACACAAGATGAATCCATATGAGATGAATAAGGATTGATACATTGGTACTTGATAATGAAGGTTTTATAGCCACTCCATCTAGAGGATAAGAGAGCACACCACAGTACTCAATTTCTCTTAAAGCCTAACCCTAGAACTTATGAACTCAATAAGATGATGGTTATATGGTTTAACTACAAGTCTCCATCCTAACTTGTTAAGTAGATGGACTAGCTAGCCTCATCTAATTCTTAGAGGATACTATCCACTTAGCATATACGGAGAAACCTGATAACCCCATATACATGGGTTTTAACTCACACACTATATTTGTGCACGTTTGCGTATAAGACCGAATTCGCTAAGTCCTTAGTTTTGATCCAACTTAAACTTCTCATCTTCTTCTTGACCTAAATCGCCTTCCCAAGCGCTACTCAAGCGCCGCAGTTTTGATCTAAGATAGTTTCCAGTATTTTGGATAAATTACCAAAATACCCTTTCTTGACCCGGTCTTCATCTTTCATTGCAAGCAATCGCTACACTTGCCACACGTAGATGCACCACTGGTGTGCCACGCGTCGGCAAGTCTCTCCCATTCTGGTTTCACTGGACCATGCCTCACTTGAACCAACCAAGACATATGGTGCAACCCGCTGTTTAAACTTTTCTTCAATATTTCTCGTCTTTCTTGTATCATGCTTGAGCTCAGCCATCTCATATGGCATCGTTGATCGTTCTAGGCCTCGGCTGCTCTATGAGCGTAGCCCTGATTCTCGCTGTTGACCATTGTTGTCTCCAAATGACTCTACACATCTAAAGACTAAGAAATCATTTTCGAGCATAAGTTTTTTTTACTTAACTCATGTTAGCTGTAACATGCATTATAAAATACATATGCACTGACCTAGGTCAAACCAAATCATCGCATGACTCAAATTTATCAAAATCATCTATTTCTGCAAGCTGTCTAGAAAAATCTGTAAATTTTAAATTTTCACTCCTTCAAAATAACAATGATTCATCATATGGTCCTTCAATGTGTGTGTATGACGACAAAACGGCTAAAACCAGTAACCACAAAGACATTTTTCATAGGATTGAAAATGCACGCATGTACCTGAGGTGTACTGTATGGGATCTAGCAAATTAATTCCTATCATGAAATACTACGTGAAAACTCGAAGTAAAAGACTATACATATGCCTGACAATCACATCTTGGACAAGCCGCCACTACTACAGAAATCGACATTACAGACGGTTCAGAAACGTCATCACAGACGGTTTTCTGAACCGTCTGAATTTATGGGTCAGTGATGATCGAAGGTTATCACAGACGGTTTTCGAACCGTCTGTGATTATTAGATATCACAGACGGTTTTTAATTAAAAACCGTCTGTGATTATCAGATATCACAGACGGTTTTTAATTAAAAACCGTCTGTGATAACCGATAATCACAGACGGTTTTTAATGAAAAACCGTCTGTGATACATATCACAGACGGTTTTTACTTAAAAACCGTCTGTGATATTCCTTCCTCCTAAACCAAAATCTATTTCTGTTTATTGGCTAGCCTCAGGAAATGCTAGCCATGCCCTCTGAAACAAGCAGATAATCACAGACAAAAAACATACAATTCACACATCTCATTTGCTTTCAGGTACATTTCGCAGACATAAAACATCCAATTGACATCGCACTTCATCTCACAGACATAAAGCATGCATCCATTTCGCAAATCAATTAATTGAATTGAACTGAAATATCCATTAACAAATGCACAGTTACAAAAGATCTACACTGCATTTACACTTAGTGATAAGACCAATAAGAAATCAGTGTGCGCAGTGGAACCGTCCTTCTGGCTGTATGACTTGAGTCAGCAAAAAGAACGCCAACTCTGATTGAACCTCTCGAAGCTCAGACTGTTTCAATGCAGTTGACGGGATTGATACAGCCTGTCGATAGGAATATCAATGTACATATATATGTAACGTGATAAGTATGAAGTAATTATGGGAAGAGTGACAAACCTTGCGATTGGTGACCCTCGAGGAATCGAGGAGTAGTTCCATATGTTGGCAAACGTAGTATCCACATGTGTTGCCCGGCTGCTGCTGGTGGCACTGCAAAAAATGGAATGTGTTAGTTCAAAAGGCATTAGTACCATCTGTTGCATAGGATTAATTAATGTGAAATAGCGAATACCTTAAAATCTCGAACATGTGTCAGCAGGCCGTTGGCCCCGCGCTTTGAGTCACCTCCCTTTTCAATGTACATCGCGAACGCCCTACGTAATTCGAAAAGGTTAACCTTAATCATTCGGAAGGAAAGAAAGAGTACAATGTAGATATGTATGGGGAATATGTGCTTACCTATCGATTACTTGGCTGACAACTGTGAAGTCCATTTTATTCTTACTTAGGGAATCAAGGTAATATACCTTGTTCCATTTTGGTACAATTACTATTAAAATCCAATGAAAGCTCTGATTGAAGGGCATAAGTACATAGTCCTTATTGCGGCAACTCAGCAGGCCTGATGCAATGTACCTCTCGACGAGGGATGCCTCCACGTCGATGGTAGTCTTGGCGACCAATTGTGGGTCCAAGAAACCAGCTGATGAGTTCGATACTCTAGCTTTAATCAGCATGTGTCTATATATATACACACGAAAGCAAAAAATTAGATATGGCATTTATCGGTATGACATTAACGGAGACTGTGATTGTACACACTTACAGCGTCCAGCATCGAACGATTGAGACGTCAAAAGCGTTGAGCATGAACAGCTCGAATAAATCCTCAAAGGCGACCACGAATGTACACTCTTGAAGATTGTGGTGTAAATCTTCCTCGGAGAATTTGACAGTGATACTTGAAGTCCGTTCTCCCTCTGGCTTATTGGACTGCTGCATATACCACGTGTGCAATTGCATGCAACTATATGGTAGCTTTTGGAGGGCTTTTTGCTCGAGCAACGGCTCGCCAAGCACGAATTTGCGGGCCAAAGGGTGGTACGGAAGATCATCATTGGTCTTCTTTGCTTTGCCCTTGCTGGCCTTGCTGCCTCGGCTATAGGTCGACTTCACGGAAGTCGACTTTGAAGGTAGCAGCGGTGCAAGTTGCTCTGGCGAGAATAGGGCCCGTGGAGATAGCATCGTTGTAGTATCCGGTGGTGGAACCGACTGGTCTTGTACTGGAGATGGCACCAGTGCATGTTGCTCTGGTCTTGCCACCGGTGAAGAAGCCTCCAGGAAGATGTCGCTTTTGGGCCACTGGATGAATGTTCCAATGGCCTGTCCTAGAGTCACGATCTCGTCGTTGGGGGGGCTTCGGTAGCGGGACCACCTCAAAATTGACATACACACCATCCACATTAACTTTTGCGAAGCCTGGCGCTAAAGCTTGGCCGTGCGCCACTTCAGTCATGTGTTGCAACACCGTGAAATGGGCTTGAGTATACGTGTCCATATCTGGAGTGATTGCTTTCCTTCCGATAGTTCCGAGACCCTTCAGCCTCCCTTCATGACGAGATTGAGGGACACCTATCGGTTGAATCTGAGCCATATAATCGACACAAAACTCAATCACCTCTTCGCTTGCATAACCTTCGACGATGCTGCCCTCCGGCCGAGAACGATTCCGTACGTAGGACTTGAGAATTCCCATGAACCTCTCAAATGGGTACATGCTGCGTAGGAATACGGGCCCGCACATTTTTATCTCCCACACAACGTGAACAATGAGATGGACCATGATATCGAAAAACGAAGGAGGGAAATACATTTCAAGGTGACATAGAGTCATCACCACCTCGTCCTGCATAACATCTAGTCCTTCGGGATCGATGACCTTCTGAGCAATTGTGTTAAAGAAATAACATAGCCTCATGATTGTCTCTCGGACTTTGATCGGCAAAATATTTCTAATTGCAATAGGGAGCATCTGTGTCATCAGCACATGACAATCATGAGACTTCATGCCATTTAACTTCAAATCTTGCATCGAAACAAGTTTCTTCACGTTGCCGGAGTAACCAGACGGAACTTTCACACCATGCAAGCACTGGCACAGTTCTGTTTTCTCAGCCTTGGACAGAGTGTAACACGCAGGGGGAAGGTACGTTCGTCCATTATCAGTGCTTGTCGGTGCTAACTCAGGCCTGATGTCCATGTCAGCCAAGTCGAGCCGTGCGTTGACACCGTCCTTTGTTTTATCACGGATGTTCAGTAAGAGACCAATCAAGCTGTCGCACACATTCTTTTCTACGTGCATGACGTCGATGCAGTGCCGAACATCTAGGTACTCCCAATAAGGTAAGTCCCAAAATATTGATCTCTTCTTCCAGGTGTTCTTCTCATGAGCCCTCAATTTACGTCCCTTTCCGAGGACAACATCTAAATCCTTAACCATATCATAAACCTCGCGTCCCCTTAAATGCCTTGGAGCTGAACCATCTTCCTTCTCTCCGTTAAATTGTTTCTTCATCTTGCGGTATGGGTGAGCCCTCCGAAGGAACCGGCGGTGACGCATGTAGACGGTTTTGCGTGAGTGTCTCAGCCACACACTCTCGGTACCATCTAAACAGTGAGTACAAGCTTTGGCACCTTTTGTACTATGGCCCGATAGGTTACCAAGGGCAGGATAATCATTTATGGTGCAGAACAATAAGGAGCGCAGAGTGAAGTTCTCTCGTTTGTACGCATCCCATACCTGTACCCCTTCGTTCCACATTACTTTTAGATCTTCCACCAACGGTGCTAGGAACACATCGATATCATTCCCAAGTTGTTTTGGCCCTTGGATAAGTATCGACAGCAAAATATACTTTCGCTTCATACACAACCAAGGAGGAAGGTTATAGATGCAGAGAGTCACGGGCCATGTGCTATGTCGGCTGCTCATGCTACTGAAAGGATTCATTCCATCTGTACTCAGTCCAAACCTTATATTCCTTGGTTCTGCACCGAACTCTGCAAAACTCCTATCGATGTTTCTCCACTGAGCGGAATCAGCAAGGTGTCTTAGCATTCCATCCTTCTTGCGCTCCTCCGAGTGCCAACGCAGCAGTTTTGCCTCCTTTGGATTTGCAAAAAACCTTTTCAAACGGGGAATTATAGGAAAATACCATGTCACCTTAGCAGGAGGTCCTTTCTTCGCCTCTGTTCCCTCGCCATCAACTGATTGATTGTTACGTTTGTATCGGGATGCGTTGCACACCGGACATACATGCATGTTTGCATACTCTTTACGGTAGAGGATACAATCGTTCGGGCATGCATGTATTCTTTCTACTTCCATTCCCAACGGACAAAGAACCTTCTTGGCTTTATACGTGGTTTTAGTCAACTCATTTCCCTCCGGAAGCATGTCCGCTAAAAGACCTAGCAGCGCCGTGAAACTCTTGTCCGACCAACCGTTGCTTGCCTTCAATTTCAACAGTTCAAGCACGGCCGACAACCTCGTGTACTTGCATCCCGTGTACAAAGGTTTCTCTGAGTCCTCCATCAAGCCACGGAATTTAACATACTCTCTCTCATCATAGTTCTCTTCAACATCGCGAAGCATCTGATCCAGATTATCATCGTGCAACCTATCCGAATCCGACCCACAATCGACATCAGCCGGCGGCATGTCATTCAGTTCACAGGTGATGTCATCCGGGGGCATATCATTCACTTCACCGGCGATGTCATCCGGCGGCATATGATCATTCACTTCGCCATGACTGGTCCAACACGTATAATCCTTTTTGAAACTCCTCCGAATCAAGTGCGATTCAATTTGCCCTCGGTTCTTAAACATCTTCACATTCTCGCAGTCAGTGCATGGACAGCACATATATATCGCCCCCTTATTCAACATATCCTCCTCGGCAGCTCTTATAAAAGCAGAAACGCCATTAATGTACTCTTCACTCACACGGCTCGCGGTATACATCCAGCTTCGGTCCTACGTTACGTACATATATAACAACTTAGTATTAAAATCTAGATTAACTAATTATAACTACATATATACCGGCCACATTTATTATATTGAGACTTTATTTGCTAGATTCATATTACAAACACAACAGCTATTATATAACCAACAATTTTGCAAATTAACCATCTTCAATAACCACTCATGGATTACTTAGAACTAAATTGTAATGCAATTAAAGAAAAAATAAATTGCATTACTAACCATATCTAGAACAACCAGCAAAGTATGCATCTTCAAAGCTCAATCTCTGCCTCTTCCCACCAAATTAACAAGGCCTGAAATCGCCTAGCTTCCTCCCGAGTGAAAAAGTGCGCAGCAGTGGCTAGATCTGGATCGAAATGAAGACAGATGCGGTCTGAGCAGCGCAATAAATGCCTACTGACATTATCACAGATGGTTTTTAATAAAAAACCATCTGTGAATTATCACAGACGGTTTTAAATTATTAACCGTCTGTGATAACAAGGTTATCACAGACGGTTTTTATTTAAAAACCGTCTGTGATAATCTGGGATTATCACAGACGGTTTTTAATACAGACCGTCTGTGATACAAACGTATCACAGACGGTTCATAGTTAATAACCGTCTGTGATAATCCATTTTCCCGCCACAAATACCACAGACGTCCTCCAAATTACAACCGTCTGTAATAGTGCTCATTAGAGACGGTTTCACAAAACCGTCTGTGATGAGGTGTCTACTATTAGGCTTTCTGTAGTAGTGCGCTTTCTCATGTAAGATCATGTACAATGGTATGAGCTAGTTACTAGATCTAAGATAACTTCTCCAATGATATTAACTTTTAGCACATAGCTCATAACATGAATAGTCCCACATGACATCCTCATATAATCTTGGAATGTATGTATGAGACTAGCTCTTGATCAAGAGTTAGTTTTTCTCTCTCTTCTATTAAAATATGAAATAATATGTTTATAGTTAGCTCATAAGTCACCATTGGACATGCCCTAATTTGCTCATATATATGCATGTAGGCAAAACAGTTGGCAAAGACATTGATGGTGCATGTGTAGACTCTTACTACAAATCGAAGGATGATGATTAACGTGTCGGTAGGCTAGACATGCAATCGATCGAGTAGTGTAGGAGCCCAGATATTAACATCCGGATCCCTCTGTGATTTCATTGCACTATTCCCTGGATCAGTAGATAGTGCTCACAGTTACAGAAATGAATATCAAAATACATATCATGCGGAAGCGTAAATATAATAGTAGACTTACTCATGGGCCGATTAGGCCGAAATCATGAAATTGCAGCAGCGGAAGAACGAAGCACGCAAGTGGGACCTTCAGGACATGCCCACAGGCAGCCAACTGGAGGTGCGCGACCTAGCCCTTGACATTTTCATCTTCTCTGCCAGTTTGTCCAATCTTGTGGCTGAAGCGAGGTGATTTGATTCCTGATTCTGAATTTTGTCGCAAAAGCGAGCGTGAGCACTCCGACCCCGTGCTCCGCGAGCCAATACGCAGAATGCAAATAAATAGTATGCATGGCTTAACCAAAGGAAGGCTCAGGTTACTTTATTTTTGCGTAGAGTGCTTTTGAATACAATTACTTAAAAATCCCTAAAACCTAGCCGTTTGAACCAAATCATATTGTGTGAAAGAATGCAATATCATTTATACTGATACAGATTTTTCGTTCACCATATATGGCATCTGCACCATATGCTTATCTTTCAGCGTTATAAACGCTTAACTTATCACTGGGACGACACCCAGGACAATTCCAAACCAGGGCAGTCCTTCGCCCTTCACTTTTCCATTCCCACCCACAAAATATTTTGAAATAGAACTATATCTGGTTAAGTTCCCATGTCCGCCCTTGACCGTGGGCACGACTATTCGAATAGTTTTGACTCTGCAGAGTTTGTACACTTTCACCACAAGAGACAATCAACTCGTTGCCCCACACGATTCCTTAGACGTGTGGTCGAGCAGACCATCACAGTGACTTTTCAAAGTATCTAGTCCTTTCTCCCATCTCACCTTATGGGTAACCTCCCATTTGCGATGGGCCCCATCTGTTTGCACGGGATGTTTCTCACTACTACTAGCGTACGGGCTTCCCTCCCCTCTGCGCTAGCACGACTGAGAAACTTCACCCCTCACTGGTGTCCCTTCAGGCCCCCTTGCCATAGCATAACCCCATCAATCCACTACCAGTGAGATGAGTCCGGGATTTCGATAAATTTACTTAGCCAAGTTGTATTTTACAGACTTGTGGTTGTACTGTTTTACACGGGTTGACATGACAAGATTCAGTCCTTAGTATTATCTGAGCGGTTCTACCACACTCCACAATTTTGTGCATTCCTTCGCACCACATACCAGCCCCCAAACCATCCGCTCAGATATTGAAGCAAATTGAGAGTTTTGGGAGCATAAAATAACCCTGTCAAAATATACCAGTCATTCCCACCATGACTGCCCAAATCAATTTCTCATGATTATAGTGATGCTTGGGCGCCTTCGCGCCCATGAGTACCTAATCATTACTAAGCATGGCATATAATTACGGACTTATTTTCGAAAGGGTATTATTATAATTTTTGCTAGGGCGACAAGGTTCTCGACTTCAAATATTCCAACGGAGGGGTAATATTAATTCAAGGCACACAATGGAATATAACTAGAGTCTAAAATTAACATGTATTTGCATATAAATAACCGCATGCAATTTGATAATTTAAACAAAAGTAATTTGCAGAAATGTAGGTTCAACATGATCAAAGTATTGACTCGCCTGGCGTGGTTTACCGCGGTCTTGAGCTCACACAAAGTTGTCTCAAGCGATGATCTTTAATTCTTGGTCTTCATCGATCTCATTCCCGCTTGATCCTTAGAATCTTCAGGACTCCGATTCTAATTACGCGACAAACGACTGAATCCAAATAAAAGCAAATAACTCAAAATGATCCAAACGAATCCGAATAAACTCAATTTAGTTTTATTATGAGTTAATAGGTGATTCGGTGATTTGAGGCAAGGTTGGTAATAGCATACGATAACTTGATCTTTTTATTAATAATCTCTTTTTATTATTTTGTTATTTATTAAGGAGGTTCCATGAGTTAAGTTGAACCTATGAATTGGTATATTTTGTCGAGCGCTAATGTTCAAGGCATATGGTATATATACATATAAATATGTCTGCAACTTTTTGCTTACCGAATTAATCTTATTGTCTATGTTTCTAGCATTTTATGGTATGATATTTTAGGTACTTCCAGT
Source organism: Dendrocalamus latiflorus (assembly GCA_017311315.1). NCBI lineage: Eukaryota > Viridiplantae > Streptophyta > Magnoliopsida > Poales > Poaceae > Dendrocalamus > Dendrocalamus latiflorus. The sequence goes on along the minus strand of CM029651.1, from coordinate 14,148,882 downwards.
TATCTCTAGGCTAGATTTAATTTGAATTAGGGTCTGCTTACACGGGTCCCAACTTGTTATATGCAACTGTGCTTATCATATTACTTACTAAACCTAATGTTACGATTTAGTTAAAGACGTCTTTGGTGTTGATACGTTTAGCGTTGTTTCTAGTCGGATTTATCATAGCTCGCCATACGGGTTCGTATACTAATATGGTTCCTCAATTAAAGCTACCATGGAGATTGGTTTAATGGCGGTATGTTGAATGCTGGAGCATACATTATAATTAAGCGTAAACTTTATTAAGTTAGAGTATCTATCCATAGTCATTTTATGCGGACTGTTAATCCAAGTATCGATTCTTATTTTACTGCTATTTATTAACTAAATCTAGTGTGGAGATTTGTTTATTTGATGATGTAATAAGGTTGGAGCTTATATTATGAATCATGATCATTCTAACTCAATTATGTTTTATTATTTTTATTTACTATTAAAGGTACTCTTGTATTCACAGCCTTGTGTGTTTTCTTTATAGCCAACCATTTTATCCACTCTCTTTGAGAAATTTTGGATAATTAAATACCTTTAATTCATACTTAGATTTAAATTTAGAACATTGTTTACTTGTATGTAACCCTTAATCTACTATTAAATCCCCAATAACCTTATTTATATCTCAATTAATTTTATTAGATTCCATTGATTATTTCCTAGCTTTTTCCCAAATTTTACTAATTAACATGTAATGAGGAAATCAAAACAAGATAAAAATAAAATATGCAAAAGGGGTGCGACCCCAGGGATGAGCACGCACGCAACCAACCAACCCGCCCGCCGCTGTTACCTGATGGTTGTGGATCAAGCTATTCACTTGAACCGACCGAATAGGCGCTGGGGCAGAGGAGGTTCGGGGCGGCGGTGGAGTTGACGACGTCGCCGGCGAGGGAGGGCTGATGAGGACCGGGGAGGAGTTAAAACGCGTTGCCGACGTCACGGTGATGCTGTAGGTGTGGTCGGCGGGGGCGGGGAGCCTTCGGAGTGGTCCGGCGGCGTGCGACGGCGGCGATCTGGGGAGGAACCCGACGCCGGCGGCGGTGGGGCGGCGAGGAACCCGGCGAGTGACGGGGAAAGTTCGGGAAGTCCACCAGGAGGGTTTCCCCGGGAGGAATTGGTGGAGGAGGGGCTGGGGTGAAGATGGCGGGGGATTTGGCGGCGGCGGCCGTTCTCGGAGAAGAGGGGAAATTGGGGCAGAGGAGTAGAAATCTCGATGGGCAAGGGAGGGCATTGCGTCCGGGAGTTTTTGTAGCCGCGGAGGGAGCGGGAAAACGTGGAGCTAGAGTCCCGTTGGCGATGGCGGACCGGGTGGCGCACGGGAAGAACCGGGCGGAGCGAGGTTTATCCTTCGGTTCCCGGGCGCGGGGCTCGGCGTGGGATGGCACGGGGCTCAGCGCGTTGCAGTCTGGCGCGCGGCGATGGGATGGCTTGCCCAGAGCTCGAGCGTGCCGCCCGAGGTGAACAGCGCACGCGCGGAGAGATGAAGAGAGGAGGAAGAGAAACAGTGCGCATCCGTTCGGCCGAGAGGGAGGAACGGACTGGCGCGTGGGGCCGTCGGCGCAGAGAGGGAAGAAACGGGGTGGGGCGCGCCCGCGGGAGTGGGCCGGGCTGTTGTGGCCGGCCTGATTTTCCCTCTTTTTTTTTGTGTTATTGTATTGTGTATTTCTATTTTGTGTACATAAATAGTTATATTTATTTCAGAGTTTGAACTCACCTATCTTTATTTAAATTTTTGATCATACCCTCCTTCCTTTTTGTACGATGATTGAGATATATATATAAAAAAATGATTTCTTGGCCTTAATTATTATTATCCATTTCTAATCTTTAAATAAGACTTTGATTTAGCGAGTTATAACAACTGTTAGGTTGTCAGGGTGAAACACTATTTAAATTATTTGTATCTATTTACTTACTTATTTATTTATTTATTTATTTTTATGATTGTTTATTTTGTGCTCGAGATTTATTTCCAGCTACTACTTGTTCAGGCAAAACTCAGGAAAATCCAAATAAGATTTCGTCAGAACTCTCAAATGCCAGTAAGATACAAATAAAAGTTTTTTTTTATTTCCCAAAATTTCAGACATCCAAATTTTTGGGATGTTACAAACCTACCCCCCTTAAATGAATCTCGACCCCGAGATTCCGGTAGAGTAGAAAGAAGCAGGTGAGGTTATATTAGCTAGCAATGGGTTTCGGGATGTTGCTCGACGTATAGTTCTTTAGCTCCACATAGAGATGAAAATCTGCACAATAGGGGTTAGCACTTGGAGAGATCAAAAGGGAAGAGGGAAACCTTGTTCTCCTGGATAGGGCGTAGACTTCCCATTATTTGCACTTTGACATTGTCGTCTTCACATCATCGTAGAATGGAGTGGTTGCATCACCTATTGTAGAATTTCATATGGAAAGGTGGGTAGCAGTGGTCTGTGCCCTAGGAGTACTGGGCCTTGGGAATTAAAGAGGTGACGATGGACAATTCTATATGGTGGTCTTTTACTTCTACGAGGATCCCATTCTTACTCTGCAGCTCCACCAAGCATGATGATTTTAGCTAAAGGTATGTCTTGTAATCCTCGTCACCAGAAGATTTCTGGCCTTGCGAATCTCCTTGTACTGGTCTGATTAGCCCTAAGTCTAGGTTGTTGCAGCTCCAAGTTTACAACGCCGTAGTTCTTCGACATTTCTGTATCATAGTGCTACCCCCCTTAAAATGGGTATCACTAGTCATTATTCATCTCTTCTAACTCCAGGTATGATGGGTCTTGTGGCGTTGTGGAGACTCATCCGTTGTACTTCGGCTACTTAGCCAGCATTAGGTTCGGGGGTAATCTTTGGGGGCAGTGGCCTTGTCCTTCGCAAGGGATACATGTGACATTGCTCCCCGGGCACTCACCAGGTTGGTGGTCCTTCTCGTAATTGTAGTTCACGGAGCATTGGTATGCGCAATGTCTTTTCTCTTCGCATCGACGATGCACTCCTTGTTATTGTGCTTAGTGGGCGGCGATTTGATCTATGGGTCCTCTAGGTGGTAAGGAGAGAGTGTTAGCAAGGCAGAGTCTCGAGTCTTGATCTTTGGCGATCCATCACTTTGCTTCAATAGACTTGACTGGGTTTGTAGTAAACAGGGTGAGAGGGAATAGCATGAGGTGAGGATTGAATCGCGGGGATGAGACATTCTAAACCCATTCTAACTTTAAAAGAATATACCCCGGAAGCTGGGGTGACACAGAACCACACAAAATTTTTTTTTTTTAAAGCAAGCTTTTCCCGTGACTGCGAAATAGGACGCCCGAGGGCAAGAAGGCAGTGCACAGAGCCAAATAAAGTCTTGCAACAATACAACGTCTACCCGGGGAAGGCACACATAATGGGGCACAGGGTTTATCTGCGTAGTCCGTTTAGAACGAAACCACCTTATCTTCACGAACATCTTCGACGTTCCTAACCTTAAAATTTTGGAGTGAGGGTACGAGAAGAGGAACAAAATTTTCCTCTTGAAATCAATAGAAAGAAGAGGAAAGTACTCGAGGGTAATTTGATTGATATTAGTACTCACTCTCCTATTTTTATTTTATTTTATTTATTATTTTTTTTTTGCAGTTGTTTTGAAATACAAAACTTTTAAAATATTTTTACCACTATAAACCCTTTTTTTTTGTAACACCTCAGGTTAACCCTTAGGATTTAGTTTTCAAAATCAAGATCCATGTTTGTGGAAAGATTTCTGAGAAATAACTTGGACTGTTTCAGAAACCAAAGTGAATTTTGGAATAAGTCCTAGTAAGTAGTTAAACTTAGGAGAAATTTCCTCGAATGATTGGGTTTGTTAAAATGAGGTTGAAAATGGGTTTGGCAAACAATTTGATAATCGGTCCTCCAAGGATATATTTTTTTAGATCAACCTATATCTCCACTATCTCAAATCTGATTCATAATTTTATACTATCAATCAAGTTTATATTCCAATAGTTGTTATCACATCTCCAATTTCTAAATATTTCAGTTAATTCATCCAGCTACCGATCATATCCTATTATTCCATTATTGTGAACATCTCCTAGGACAAAACTATTTTTAAATTCAAGTTTTAAGGTTAATCACTATGATTCTTGGCCCTAAGTGTGTTTTCAACGAAAATTTACAAGAGGAGTACTGGATGTTTTTATCGCTTTGAATTCGGGATAAGAGAGTTGTAAAGGTAAAATGGCTAGGGCAGCACATAGATGAGAGGGAATCATCTAAGAGAGTTAAGAATGAGCATTGTAACTTATATTTTTGGAGATAGTATTTTAAAGAAAATACTTCTAGTCATGAAACTAACGGCCAAGCTAACTAGGTCACGACCTGCAGTCGATATGCTCTGATACCATCGCTGTAGGAGCCCAGATATTAACATCCGGATCCCTCTGTGATTTCATTGCACTATTCCCTGGATCAGTAGATAGTGCTCACAGTTACAGAAATGAATATCAAAATACATATCATGCGGAAGCGTAAATATAATAGTAGACTTACTCATGGGCCGATTAGGCCGAAATCATGAAATTGCAGCAGCGGAAGAACGAAGCACGCAAGTGGGACCTTCAGGACATGCCCACAGGCAGCCAACTGGAGGTGCGCGACCTAGCCCTTGACATTTTCATCTTCTCTGCCAGTTTGTCCAATCTTGTGGCTGAAGCGAGGTGATTTGATTCCTGATTCTGAATTTTGTCGCAAAAGCGAGCGTGAGCACTCCGACCCCGTGCTCCGCGAGCCAATACGCAGAATGCAAATAAATAGTATGCATGGCTTAACCAAAGGAAGGCTCAGGTTACTTTATTTTTGCGTAGAGTGCTTTTGAATACAATTACTTAAAAATCCCTAAAACCTAGCCGTTTGAACCAAATCATATTGTGTGAAAGAATGCAATATCATTTATACTGATACAGATTTTTCGTTCACCATATATGGCATCTGCACCATATGCTTATCTTTCAGCGTTATAAACGCTTAACTTATCACTGGGACGACACCCAGGACAATTCCAAACCAGGGCAGTCCTTCGCCCTTCACTTTTCCATTCCCACCCACAAAATATTTTGAAATAGAACTATATCTGGTTAAGTTCTCATGTCCGCCCTTGACCGTGGGCACGACTATTCGAATAGTTTTGACTCTGCAGAGTTTGTACACTTTCACCACAAGAGACAATCAACTCGTTGCCCCACACGATTCCTTAGACGTGTGGTCGAGCAGACCATCACAGTGACTTTTCAAAGTATCTAGTCCTTTCTCCCATCTCACCTTATGGGTAACCTCCCATTTGCGATGGGCCCCATCTGTTTGCACGGGATGTTTCTCACTACTACTAGCGTACGGGCTTCCCTCCCCTCTGCGCTAGCACGACTGAGAAACTTCACCCCTCACTGGTGTCCCTTCAGGCCCCCTTGCCATAGCATAACCCCATCAATCCACTACCAGTGAGATGAGTCCGGGATTTCGATAAATTTACTTAGCCAAGTTGTATTTTACAGACTTGTGGTTGTACTGTTTTACACGGGTTGACATGACAAGATTCAGTCCTTAGTATTATCTGAGCGGTTCTACCACACTCCACAATTTTGTGCATTCCTTCGCACCACATACCAGCCCCCAAACCATCCGCTCAGATATTGAAGCAAATTGAGAGTTTTGGGAGCATAAAATAACCCTGTCAAAATATACCAGTCATTCCCACCATGACTGCCCAAATCAATTTCTCATGATTATAGTGATGCTTGGGCGCCTTCGCGCCCATGAGTACCTAATCATTACTAAGCATGGCATATAATTACGGACTTATTTTCGAAAGGGTATTATTATAATTTTTGCTAGGGCGACAAGGTTCTCGACTTCAAATATTCCAACGGAGGGGTAATATTAATTCAAGGCACACAATGGAATATAACTAGAGTCTAAAATTAACATGTATTTGCATATAAATAACCGCATGCAATTTGATAATTTAAACAAAAGTAATTTGCAGAAATGTAGGTTCAACATGATCAAAGTATTGACTCGCCTGGCGTGGTTTACCGCGGTCTTGAGCTCACACAAAGTTGTCTCAAGCGATGATCTTTAATTCTTGGTCTTCATCGATCTCATTCCCGCTTGATCCTTAGAATCTTCAGGACTCCGATTCTAATTACGCGACAAACGACTGAATCCAAATAAAAGCAAATAACTCAAAATGATCCAAACGAATCCGAATAAACTCAATTTAGTTTTATTATGAGTTAATAGGTGATTCGGTGATTTGAGGCAAGGTTGGTAATAGCATACGATAACTTGATCTTTTTATTAATAATCTCTTTTTATTATTTTGTTATTTATTAAGGAGGTTCCATGAGTTAAGTTGAACCTATGAATTGGTATATTTTGTCGAGCGCTAATGTTCAAGGCATATGGTATATATACATATAAATATGTCTGCAACTTTTTGCTTACCGAATTAATCTTATTGTCTATGTTTCTAGCATTTTATGGTATGATATTTTAGGTACTTCCAGTTATCTCTAGGCTAGATTTAATTTGAATTAGGGTCTGCTTACACGGGTCCCAACTTGTTATATGCAACTGTGCTTATCATATTACTTACTAAACCTAATGTTACGATTTAGTTAAAGACGTCTTTGGTGTTGATACGTTTAGCGTTGTTTCTAGTCGGATTTATCATAGCTCGCCATACGGGTTCGTATACTAATATGGTTCCTCAATTAAAGCTACCATGGAGATTGGTTTAATGGCGGTATGTTGAATGCTGGAGCATACATTATAATTAAGCGTAAACTTTATTAAGTTAGAGTATCTATCCATAGTCATTTTATGCGGACTGTTAATCCAAGTATCGATTCTTATTTTACTGCTATTTATTAACTAAATCTAGTGTGGAGATTTGTTTATTTGATGATGTAATAAGGTTGGAGCTTATATTATGAATCATGATCATTCTAACTCAATTATGTTTTATTATTTTTATTTACTATTAAAGGTACTCTTGTATTCACAGCCTTGTGTGTTTTCTTTATAGCCAACCATTTTATCCACTCTCTTTGAGAAATTTTGGATAATTAAATACCTTTAATTCATACTTAGATTTAAATTTAGAACATTGTTTACTTGTATGTAACCCTTAATCTACTATTAAATCCCCAATAACCTTATTTATATCTCAATTAATTTTATTAGATTCCATTGATTATTTCCTAGCTTTTTCCCAAATTTTACTAATTAACATGTAATGAGGAAATCAAAACAAGATAAAAATAAAATATGCAAAAGGGGTGCGACCCCAGGGATGAGCACGCACGCAACCAACCAACCCGCCCGCCGCTGTTACCTGATGGTTGTGGATCAAGCTATTCACTTGAACCGACCGAATAGGCGCTGGGGCAGAGGAGGTTCGGGGCGGCGGTGGAGTTGACGACGTCGCCGGCGAGGGAGGGCTGATGAGGACCGGGGAGGAGTTAAAACGCGTTGCCGACGTCACGGTGATGCTGTAGGTGTGGTCGGCGGGGGCGGGGAGCCTTCGGAGTGGTCCGGCGGCGTGCGACGGCGGCGATCTGGGGAGGAACCCGACGCCGGCGGCGGTGGGGCGGCGAGGAACCCGGCGAGTGACGGGGAAAGTTCGGGAAGTCCACCAGGAGGGTTTCCCCGGGAGGAATTGGTGGAGGAGGGGCTGGGGTGAAGATGGCGGGGGATTTGGCGGCGGCGGCCGTTCTCGGAGAAGAGGGGAAATTGGGGCAGAGGAGTAGAAATCTCGATGGGCAAGGGAGGGCATTGCGTCCGGGAGTTTTTGTAGCCGCGGAGGGAGCGGGAAAACGTGGAGCTAGAGTCCCGTTGGCGATGGCGGACCGGGTGGCGCACGGGAAGAACCGGGCGGAGCGAGGTTTATCCTTCGGTTCCCGGGCGCGGGGCTCGGCGTGGGATGGCACGGGGCTCAGCGCGTTGCAGTCTGGCGCGCGGCGATGGGATGGCTTGCCCAGAGCTCGAGCGTGCCGCCCGAGGTGAACAGCGCACGCGCGGAGAGATGAAGAGAGGAGGAAGAGAAACAGTGCGCATCCGTTCGGCCGAGAGGGAGGAACGGACTGGCGCGTGGGGCCGTCGGCGCAGAGAGGGAAGAAACGGGGTGGGGCGCGCCCGCGGGAGTGGGCCGGGCTGTTGTGGCCGGCCTGATTTTCCCTCTTTTTTTTTGTGTTATTGTATTGTGTATTTCTATTTTGTGTACATAAATAGTTATATTTATTTCAGAGTTTGAACTCACCTATCTTTATTTAAATTTTTGATCATACCCTCCTTCCTTTTTGTACGATGATTGAGATATATATATAAAAAAATGATTTCTTGGCCTTAATTATTATTATCCATTTCTAATCTTTAAATAAGACTTTGATTTAGCGAGTTATAACAACTGTTAGGTTGTCAGGGTGAAACACTATTTAAATTATTTGTATCTATTTACTTACTTATTTATTTATTTATTTATTTATTTTTATGATTGTTTATTTTGTGCTCGAGATTTATTTCCAGCTACTACTTGTTCAGGCAAAACTCAGGAAAATCCAAATAAGATTTCGTCAGAACTCTCAAATGCCAGTAAGATACAAATAAAAGTTTTTTTTTTATTTCCCAAAATTTCAGACATCCAAATTTTTGGGATGTTACAAGTAGCCAATTAACGACATTTTTCAGCCACTTGGAAACGACTAGATCAGCTTGAAATAAGCACTAATTGTGTAGAATTCGTGGGCATGCTGTATCTACCTTCAGCTAACACATGCTTGCTCAATTCAGCCAACATCATTGGCCATACGTTTGCTTGCCTATCTAATTTACATGCATCCATGCAGAAAGGTCACTCTGATGTCAACCGTGAGCTTAAGGTTAGGTCAAATCAAGCCGAAATTGCTAATGTTCTACTCCAGTTGCTGTATATATTTTGGCGGCTATAGGTTTGTGCAACTGTTAATAACTTTGGCTACCTTATCCAACATTGTGGGAGCAAAAGTACATACATTGACAACTCATTTAGTCATTCATTTTTTATCATCTAATCCGCAGATGAACTTGATCAGATATATAATAATCCATGGATCATATACTCGGGGAGCAAAGTTTGCATATGGGTTTCCTTTTCAGATAATCAGACATGGTAACTCAGAGTAAAAAAGACCATGTAATTATAAAAAAGTAATAATCAAATATATATATTGGAGACTGTCAACGTCTAAAATGACAAGTAAAAGAGAATGGCATAGTAGAAGTCTTCAATTGCAAACTAGAAAAATATTGGAAGGCCCAATATTTTAAGTGTTAAACCTACTAATTTTTCCAGGGACTATTAGGGCCAGTTTGTAGTTGCTATGCTATGTGCGCTCCTCTATAGCCTTTACATTCTAATATAGTAAGATTACACCGTTGTCGCTCTATAAATATCATTTATTTGTCGCTTTGATACGGTCTCTAATACACATTTAATAACTACCTTTTCTAATTATATGTTTGTAAGAACTAAAAAAAGATGATGATACAGAAGTATTCCTGGTGATAAATCTACTGATATCATTTTCGTGTGAGAATCTAAATTATTTTGTCTATATTAATGGTCAAAGATTTTAAAATTGACTATATGTATTGTGAAACTACTTCTATTTGAGAGAGTATTACATAAAAAATAGAAAAATATATGTGTTCAAAGGCTAATGTAATTGCGGCTAATGCTACTATGAAAAGAAAAGAATTCCGACTGGTACAAAAGTAAGCCCTGTGCAATTATGTAGCACTGCAAGGGTTAGAGTGAAAAAGGCTTTCCGTAAACCAAAAATAAAAAGAGAAGTGACACACGGAAGCTGACGACCGCAGTTCCCCAATTGCGATTTGATCTTGTCAAGGTTCCGGAAAATTTCCCCATCCGACGTCGAATTCGATGGCGGCCACCACGGGCAACAAGATCCGCAGCGCCAAACTGGTGCGAACTCCAATCTCGAGTATTCAATTTCCGTTCTTGATTTCGCCGCAGATCGAACCGCGTGGGCTGGATCTTGATCGGCAGTATTTGGTCAATTTCGGTGTTATCTCGTGGGATTGGTCCCAATCATATATTTTGGTTGCCTCTTCAAGATGGTTGAAGAATAATGACTTGACGAATCGATGGGGTCTCCGCATTTATGACTTCTCCATTACATATTTGTTGACGAATTCCCCATTAGATGTTTCTAAATTAGTAGCAAAACTTCTTGTTAAATTTTTTGTTAGCTTTGGGGCACAGTGCTTGTGTTTTCAATACTAAGCCGTGTCTTAGGTGGTGCAAAATGTATGTCAAGATATGGTGAATAATTTTTTTGTCCCTTTTGATGTTTCACAAGCACGTGCATATTAATGATGATTTTGAGCTCATAAATGGTCCCCAGTCCATGTCTAAAATTCTGTTTTGTGCCGGGCAATTTTTTAGGATTGATCACTAATTTATGTTGTGAGGAGTTTGAAATTCAGTGTGAAACATATTGATTGTGCATTGTTAGAAACTTGTGGGCTGTGAAATGCTGATGTTTTCGTGTGCTTGGATTGTCAGGTTCTTCTTGGAGATGTTGGTGCCGGCAAATCTAGCTTGGTTCTTCGGTTTGTAAAAGGACAATTTGTTGAATTCCAGGCAAGTCTTTTGATACACTCCTTCTGTTGAGATAACATATCAGTAGATTTTTGTGCTGAAAAAGTTATTATATTGGTCTATCTGGCTGCAGGAATCGACGATTGGAGCGGCTTTCTTCTCGCAGACCTTGGCGGTTAATGACGAGACTGTGAAGTTTGAAATCTGGGATACTGCTGGGCAGGAGAGGTATCATAGCTTGGCTCCCATGTACTATAGGGGTGCCGCTGCTGCCATAGTTGTCTATGACATCACAAATCCGGTTAGTAGAATGGAACTGGTTTACTTGTGCTAGTGATAAAATATTAGGTCTTCATGATAATTTCCCCAAGTTCTTGATTTACTTGATAGCTGCTTCAGTTAATGAGAAATGGTTGACTCCTTAGGGTAGTGTGTTCCTGAGGTTAGCATGGATGACACCATAAATGTGGTTAGCAAAAATTGATGATGGTTGCATCCAAGGTATACTTGCCCAGCGCTAAGTGGGTATTGATGAGAATATGACATCCATATCTAGTTGCCTTCCCCCTTCCTTGCATTCTAATAAAAACGTTGAGCTTTTAATACAGTAGAGTATTAGAGTCTGTAGGTGGTACCAGTGGATCCACATGGGGTGCCTTTGATGATTTATACGTTTATGTGTTGCAGATGAGTTGCATAATCCACAGTTGAATGACATCTATAATGCTTATTTGATAACTGATATATGATGTTTCTCTAAAATGGTTCTGCACTACGGAAGTATGGATGCGTGTCTGTTTGTAACTTGTCTTCTCTGTTACTGTTTCTAGCTCTCTCTTTTTAACCAGGAGATCTGTATTGGAATGTATTGTTTTCTAGCCATATTCCATTGTCATTCTATGGTTGAAAATTGAAATAGGGCTAACTTCAGAAACAGTATAGCTATCATTCTAAGTTTGGCCGACTAGTTGACTGTTTTATTTCTTGTTGTCGTCTTAAGTGCAATTACACAGAGGGATTCTACAATGAATACTTTTTTCCTGTACTTCTACTTGTAGGCCTCCTTTACTCGTGCAAAGAAATGGGTTCAAGAACTTCAAGCTCAAGGTAGTTCACTTTACTATTTGAGGATATGCCATCTGTGTTTGAGGTTTTATCATATTCATTTAGGGTTGTGGGCCTTTTTTTGGGAAAGGGAACCCATCAGCCTCCTCTGACTACCCAGCTCTTTGAATAGTTCTTTTGTACAAAATCCATCATGTAACGGCTCTGTGTTTCTGTATTTGATGATGGTGTTATCACAGAGTATTTTTTATCACTTTAGGCTTACATTTTTCTCATGGTTATTCAGTTAATTCGTGCCTTGTTTAATTTTCCATATGCGCCTTTTTATTTAATACTTTCACTGCTGCTTCTAAATCATTGAGAAGCATTGGTCCTTTTCTTATTTTCATGGTTGTAAATTTCCATTTTTACCCACATTTGACTCCCCTTACCCATTTCATGTTTGTGTTTTTGGATCTGGTATTCTGGTTAATGGTAAATCGGTAATGTGAATAGTCAACAACATCAAGACATATGAAGGCTACGTAGCTTGTTGATACAGACGCAATTAATTTCTCCTTTGGTTTGATGTAGGAAACTCCAATACAATAGTGGCTCTTGCTGGCAACAAGGCTGATTTGCTAGAAACGAGGCAGGTGCCAATAGAGGTACGTAATTTCTGTTCTTCTTGATGGCTCTCCGCTGTCCTACTTTGGTGTTGTATGCATTCACTACTATGTCTCTGTTTCACTGTTCAACTTCGCCGTGGTGTAATTAGTTGCCTTTCAAAACTGATATGCTGTAGTCAACTAGTCATTCAAGTCTTCTGCCTTTTCAATCTATAATATGTACTATCAGCATTACACCATATCATTGTTGTTGGCTTGTTGCTGTTTATTTGGAGTACAACGCTGAGTATACAGCAAATCCCTTCAGGGGTGTATTGGGTGCACCTTGCATAACATTCATCTGTTTAATTTAAGTTTCACAATGAACCTTGCAAAATGAATTTAAAAAACTTTTAGATGATATCACAATATTTTTAGTGTTCAAGACTTCCTACAGTGTCGTATTCTCATGCACATGCCTGCTTTCTTTGTTGAAGATGGTACAATCAATTAGTCCTTTATGCTATACCACTGCTTTAGTTATAACAGGGATATTGGTATATCAATCTCAAGTGAAGGTTTTATTTTTTTCTGCAGCATATGAATATAGGATAAGAAATTGTAGAGATTAGAGATCATACTATTTAGGGCCTGTTTGGTAAAGCTCTAGATTCTTATTTATTTAGCTTCTACTCCTAATTCTCTGAGAATCTGCTTCCCTAAGAATCTGGAGCTGCCCCTGAAAAGCGTTTGGCTAGTAGGTTAGCTCCAAAAACCACAAGATGGAGGATTAAGGGCAAATAGACCATGATAGCCCTGGTTATAACAATTTATCTGTATCCGTGTCTTACTCTTTTTCTATTTGTACACAATTTATGAAAAAGGTTTTTCAAATTTTTGAAGACCATATAACAAAAATTATGAAATAAATCAAAATTTTTAAGACCCTATCTACACAAATTATGATAGAGTTCGTGTGCAGCATTGTGTGGAGCAAGTGAGACAAGTTCTTCATGAAACAACATTCACACATTCTTCTATTTTGCATTGGTAACCATGAAATGTATGAGGATCTGCAGTTTGTAGCATCTCTTTTTGTTTTTTTTTTTGAAACCTTGTAGCGTGCAATAGATAAATCCATACACACTGGCATCTCGCCAGCAAAGCTTTGTTGGTAGAAAATTTATGAATGTCAGGTCAAAGCATAGTCCTTGCTATTTGATAAATAAAAACAAACTATCCTTGCTATTTGATAAATAAAAACAAACTATCTATATATATCATTAGTACAATGTGGTACTAATATAAATGAGACAAATAACAATAAAAAAATTCGTGTCCTTATGCTTAGGATAAACTTTGGCATTTGCCACTGAGGGACCAGGACATCCACATTAACACACCAGAGACTTAATAAAAGCCTATGTGACAGCATAAAAGCATTGGAGAGAAAACGTTCATGACAGCAGCGAAATAAAGCAAGTCCACAACGCATTTTAGATACAGACCCAACATTGTGCAGAATAAACAAAAAAAGAATCCTAGGATTAAACAGTTGGCTGCAGACAAAATGGAGCATGGTGCAGCCAATGTCCAAGTATCCATTTGTCCTACTTATCTCCCTTCTTCTTGCTTCCATCATTCTTCTTTCTTCTTTCCATGTCAGCTTCAAGCTTCCCATTAGTGACAGCTCCAGGCTTCATCTTGCAGCACTCCACACATAGATTCTTGATTATCTTTCCAGTCAAAAGAGGGGTGCAGCTCCACAAGCCAGACAATTCTTGTCTAAGCAACATTTTGCATGAAACACCCATGACCCATCCCTAACTTCCAGCCTCTTGCTTCTGCGAACCTCAGTCACCACTAGAGGAGTCCTTTTTTCTTTTTAACATGCAATTTAGAAGTGCTAGAGGAGGCCTATTCATTGAGTACCAGAAAAGATAGGAGTGGAGGGATCCGCAGGATGAAAATGTTGTACTGTCTGTTACCTTTCCGAACTATATCTGATCTAAGCCCATCATCATCTTCAGGAATCAAGTCCAAGCTGCATGAATGAAGTGAGCCAGAGGCAGGGCACTTGTTTGGCAGTATAAAAGGTTTCTTTGAGTTGTTTTGTTCCTCTAACTGATTGACGATCTCTCAGACTTCAGATGTCAGAAACTGTTTAGTCCAACCAAAGTTTTCTGGAAATGTCAACATGGAAATAAAGAAATCCATCCAATTGTAAGGAATAAGCACAGTCTTCTGATTGGTTTCATCACTCTTGGTACAAGCAAAGTACTGTTGCCATAAGCTTCCACTCTTCTCTGAATACTTATGATTGCCACCAATCTCATCAAATTGAATGCCAGTAGAAACAAATGCATCTAGCATTTGAAATCTCTATCGGAGCTATCTTGAAATGCATCTGGCACTTGTTCAATAGAGGAATTAAATGTCAGAGCTAAAAAACCTGTGAAACAAGATCGGAAAGACTTCCAATATCTGAAACATCGATCTGAGTTGCTGTTGCATTCTTTATTCTGTCAATTGTCTGCATGTAGAGAACAAAAAGATGAGAAAAGTAATGGATGCATTATACAAATATCACATGCAGCTTGGCCAAAATGACTTCATACTAAATTTGACAAAGCTCTTTGTTGTCCACAAAATATGTAAATAGAAAGTTATGAATTTTTCCTATTAAAATTCTTGAATCAACTAAAAAGTACAGAAAAAATGCATAAGAGTTAAGGAATGAACTATACTGTGAGAATCACCTCTTCTGCATCTTTTTTTTAATGCAGAGATGCGAACGGGCCTCTAGCCTAGCGGTTAGAGCGCTCTAGTAGCACCCCTCAGGTCCTGGGTTCGACTCCCAGTGGGAGCGAATTTCAGGCTGAGGGAAAAAAATCCCCTCGCTTGCCCCATAAGCCAAAGCACAGGTCTAAGGCTCGCCCAGGTCGCTGGTCGTCGCCAGGTCGTTGATCTAGGGATCACCCTGGTCGTTCTCACATGGGCTGATGCCGCTGTGTCAGGGTGGGGCAAGGGTTCGGAGATTTTCTCGATCTGCGTGAGAAGATCTTCTTCTTAAAGTAATGCCCGGGGGCTGTCTTACCCCCCGCAGGTCGAGTTTTTTTAATAATGCAGAGATGCCACAATAACACGAACTTGGCCAGTAAGACACACAAATGGCATCTGCATAAGTATCTTCAAAGGCAACATATATGACACCCAAATGATAGGCACAAAATAACAGGGACTATCTGCTACAGAGAAAAACTCAAGTAATAGTTTTGTCTGTTGAGGTCTAAAGGAGCTCAAAGGCCAGAGAAAATGCCACCATCTAAAGCAATCAATTACCCCCGTGATGCTCCAAAGAAATCAGAGTGATAACGTATGCAGTACAGGATGCTAGTGTATTACTGTAGTTGTTCAAAAGTGGGACACAGTTCTTTCTGCATGAACTGACTCAACTGAGAAACAATGACGAAATTGCAGTAAGTAAAAATGATTTCAGAGACAACCGACCATGAGGCTAGGAAAGCAAAAGGAAGCTCTAGAAGGGACGTCAGAAAGTTTCCAAACAATGTGACCAGAAGTCCAGAACTTCACCTTCATATGTTATATTTACAACAAATCATCTAAAGGCTAACATAGCTATTGTTTCAGATTTTAAACTAGGAGATATGAGGATAAAACTAGCAAGCTATTACCATTATGTCTTCGCGGTCATTTCTTTGGTACCCCGTTAAGCATATGTGCAATGATTCACTACTTGGAATTCCATTTGAATCTCTCACTGGCCAATAAAAGAACTAACATTTTTCCAACATACAAGCCTCAACTTCAAGTAGTCAAGAATACAAGAACTAACTAGGGTCCCGTTTGGTAGAGCTCTAACTCTAGGAAATCTGTAGATTTCCTAGAGCTGGTCATCTGTAGCTCTAGGAAATCCTGGATCTAGAGTTGCAGGCATGTTAAGTGCATTTACATGACTCATTTCATTTATATTATATATTAAATAAAAATATTTAAATCACTTTAATTTAGTCAATAAACTACAGATCCAGCATAGATCTCAGAGCTAGAGCTGTGCCAAACGGGGCCTAGTTGTTGCACAAATCAAAGAACTAACATTGTTACCACTAAAAAGGGGACTTGAGGCAAAGGGGGAGGAGGGAGCCCAAGAGGGATGGCGGCTGGCGAGCTCTTACCTTGACGGGAGCCACAAATGAGGTCAGGTCGAGGTCACCCGGGGGGGGGGGGGGGGGGGGGCTACTTCTAGAGATCTGGGTGGGGCTGAGATCCGAGCGGGGCGAGACGAGGCAACGGAGAGATAGCACCAGCAGGGTTGAGTGGAGGCAGTGCCGAGAAGGCCACGGGCTAGGGCTAGAGGATGGAGACGATGAGAGGAGGGTGGCGGTGAGAGGGCATGGAGGGGACTAGCGGCGGCGGCTAGGGATGGAAACCACCATGCGTGTGAGAGAGATGAGTGGGGCAACACGTGAGAAACGCGGAGTGAGAGCCGAACGAGAGAGGTGAGCGCTGGTTTTGACTAATGGCAAATGGCGGGTAATTCTATCTCAACTTCAAGGGCAATTAGGTAACTAGCGGATGGATTCTTGCGGAGAGCTGCCCCAACCTCATTTCTTGCCATTTCATTTTCCAGCCTGCTCCTCGTGAGAATCAGAATCCAGTTGTTTTCAGAAGCTTGGTGTTTGGCACAGCTCTACTAGATCCGAATGAGAAGCTAAGAGCAGAAGCTATACCAAACAGGCCCTTACTGTCAGGACATTCATCCTGTCTGAATTTGTGTAGTTTTGTGAAAGAAGCGTGGTCGTAACTTCCCTAATAGTTTTTTAGTGGTATGATGTAAGCAGGGAATAGGAAGTTATGACGTGAGAATGCACTGTTTCATGTTGCTTGTATCATCTGTTTGCTTGTTGTGGTTGTTTCTATCGGTTGAAAGGTTGAAAGATTTTGTTGTATTTGTATGTTTGACATGATGTTCTTTTTCTGCAGGAAGCAAAGACGTATGCTCAGGAGAATGGCCTCTTCTTCATGGAAACATCTGCTAAAACTGCAATCAATGTGAATGACATATTTTATGAGATTGGTGAGTTCACTTCCATACTATTTTAGTTGGGTGGAATGGTGGATGGTCCATGGACCGAAAATATGTTTACAGCTTTTTATAGGTGGATCTCTAAGCTGTAGTACAATCCACCATTCCATTGCTTACTTTTAATCATTTCCTTGTTGTTTGCATTTAAGCTATGAGGTCAGATGCTAACATTTTGACATTTATTATTTATTCCAATTGCAGCAAAGAGATTGCTTCACGGGCAGCCAGCTCAGAACCCACAGGCAGAGATGGTTCTCACCCAGAGACCAAATGAGAGGCTGGTCAGCACTTCTTCATGCTGCTCTTGAAGCACGGTTTCAACCTCATACATTGTCATTGTGATATCTAGGAGAGGAATTTCGACAAACTATCCCGAAGGTCTCTCGTGTGGCTGCCTTCCTGGCTGATATACTCGATTTTGCTGTAAATGTCAATACTAGAATGCCACTGCAGAGACTTGGAAGTGTTACCAAAATGCTGATCGTGCCCTAGCATTTGATGGTGCCCCCCGTTGAGTATTCAGATTTGCATGCCCATGAAGTTACTGAACAGAAGCAATAGCTAGTGTGCATTATTCTGAGCTATGTAAAGTTGGTTGCTGTTGCCTCGCCATGCTCAGCTGCTGCTTTCCGCAACTGCAGCACCCAGGAAAATAAACTTGGTCCTTCCGACAGTAAATACAATTCCCACGCATATTTCATTTCTATAGGACGTTTTGGTAGTTTCCAAACCTCGGTGACAAGCAGATATACTTAGTTTACAAAATTGGCAGGAACTGGCCGTCATTGTTATTTTGGGTTGTTTTTGTATGATATAAGTACTCGATGAGATATATTGTTTGGAGCTAATAAAACGTTTTTTATTAACCGTCAGGTTGTCCGCGGGGCCTTTTCTACTTTATGCACGTCACTACAGTAACTAGCTGATGCGTTTTTTTATGCAGGGGCTACTAGCTAATTATGACACTATAATAAATTCAGCTGTCCTAGCTAAAATTATATACGATTATCTCTCTCTTCATAATCTCTCCTACAAATAGGGAAAATTCAAAAACCATAACCCAAAAAGAATCCACCCAAATTATTGCAGCCCAGGATATGCTCATCCCAATTTTACATGTCTCGACCTCTCAGGAGACAGAACAGCTAAATTTTACATATATGAGGACAACATCTAGGTATTGTAACAAATTAGCATTGGAGAATTGGATAACTGATCCACTGAAGTAGTGAAGTGTTCTCCAGGCATACACAATGCAGAAGGGGAAGAGGAACAGCGTGCTGAAACTTCAGTACATGCCAAACTGGCTAAGAAATTCCAGCTTACTGAAAATAGCACAATTTGCCCTAATCTAACTGTTTGCTAGTATGTTACATACGCACTTTCACTAGTTACCTGATATATCCATAACTTTACACATCAAGATCATACACAGCACCACAGCACACCAAGTCTTGTTGATGGTTCTGGGATCTGCATAGCCTCATCGATCATGACCATTTCGCCAGTGTTTTCATAACACCTTTCAAAATCTTCATAAACCACATTGTGTTCATGACAAAGAGCACTGACGGCACAAGAAATGTCAGGTAGTACCCAAAAGCATGCATCTGCACTATCTGTAGTGTAGTCAAACGAAAAATATAACAGTAAGAATGTGTCAGATTGCATACAGATGGTGTGTATACTTTTAAGTAAAATAGAATAAACGCATTTGCGATGAAGATCTTAGTACCTGACTGTAGTGCAAATAGATGTGGTAAAATACGTACATGAACAAAAATATCCTTGCCACCTGAATGAACACATGCTATTATCAAGAGACAGTGGCACCAACATCAGGTGAAAGGCACGGCTTCGCTACTAAATAGCGTAGTCGGGCACATAATATTATAGAAAGGGAAGCATCCTAGTACAACCCAGTCATTGAAGTCACTTTGCCACTGCAATTACAGGGGTGCAGTTATTCGCAAATTTATTAATGTAGCACAGTTTTTCTATTTATTTACTGATCTGAATCATTTACTATGTTTCTTCACTGAAGATTTATGCTGAAACTTTCCATTTTCTTTTCTACAGAAAATAGAGCACAGTGCAAAGAAAGGCTGCTTCTTAATTTAATCAATACTGCTGTATAATAAAATTTCACTCACCAGCCAAGCAACAAACATCAGAATACCATTAACCAAGTAAGCACTTGACTTTTTCAGTCCAGCAGTGTCAAGGAACCTTAAAAAGCAGAACAACAATACATTACTATCAAATAATACTGACAAGCATAAAATAACTTCAGAGAAAGAAATGGAACCTATTTAATTGCTTACCATCTAAAGTTGATTTCAGGAGTGGTTGTTTCTGAAATAAGAACCATGTATGTGTAAAACTGCCCCTCCCCTGACAACATTGTGTAAGCTATTGCAACTAGAGAAAGAGTATGATGGAGGACCTGAAATGGCAAAATACAACCATAAGACAATGCTAACCAGGCAGCAGTTGACAACTTTCTAACCAGTTGCTAAAATTATGGCGTGTGAACTTATTCCAAGCCAAAAATTTATTAACTAACTATAATTAACTAGCAGTTCTCTTAGTGTATATAAATGCAAAAGTTGGGTACCTACATATTCCATTCCACCAAGGGAAGGATACAACCAGAAGATCATTGCAAGATCAGTGATGAAGTAACCCACAGAAACCTGTCAAGCATACAGCCAGGACAGAAATACATCAATTGAACAACGAAATAAAAAGAAGAAAATTTTGTCATTGATGATAGTAACTGTTTTGAGTGTTATTCAGTACCCCTAGTGCAAAAGTGGAGATGATTGAATTACGGAATGTAATAGGTCCCTTAAGGCGATCAGAGAAAAGATCTGTAGACACAACAAGATATAATGATATGGCTGTGATAAAGATCGCATGTGCACTGGACATACCCCTGAAACAGGTATAATTGGCTGTCACTACGAAATTTATGAAAAGAAAAGATCAGAGGTGGAGCAATACAGATGTACTAACTCTAAGAAGACTGACCTGTTGTTCCATTCGATACGCTGTATCTTTGTCAATGAAGAATAGCCCTTGAAGTAAGATGAGCTCAATAGCCGTGTGAGATCATATGCCTACAGGAGAATACATGTTGTTTGTCAAAAGAAGATACTACAAACATGCTGATGAATAATTAAGAACTGGTTTCTGTGACGCAAAGAGTGGTTGACACAGGTCCAAAAATGCTAGGGTCAGCAGCCAGCAATACAGTGACATATATTGTGTCACATTCGAAAGTTTCTCCAGATGATTGTTTTGTCGTTGTCAAAAGAGGGCAAAATCTAGTTGAAAGTTATAAATCATAAATCAAACACCAAACACCATTTGTTGTCCTGTTGTGTATCCTTAAGTGAACACAAGCTCATTCGACATAAGATGAAGATAATGTAATGGATTAGATGATACTTAACTTTAGCACTAGCACATTAACTTAAAGAGACACTTGTTAAAAATTTGTCCAAATATATATTTAGTTCCTTTCCTACTGTTTCCTTAAAAAAATTGCAGTGATCTCCAACAGATGTAGAATGTAGGGGAAAATCAATGCGTTCAATGGTACATCAACCAAACCAAACCTCTCTAAAAGGCACAATTAATGTCTGTTTCTGTTAACAAGCCAATCACTAGTCCTATTTGTAGCAATTAGCCTTTCATAGCATGCTGGACCTTCTGGTGTTACTCCTTGGGGTGTAGTAAAAAAGTATTTGGTGTCAAATCTCAAATGTAACCGTCCTTCTCATAAATCGATGTCAGAAACATGGTTCACCGGTTACAAGCACTAAGTTGATTACAGTATGCAGCCATCAATCATAACTTAGAATAAGAAGAATGGATAAAGTTACCATCTTGCACAATACAATGCCAATGAGCACCGAGGTGTATGGAACGAGTGGATCAGCTAGCAAGTAGTCTCTCATCAACGCCTGAGCTTGATACTTGTAGGCCATCATCGCCATCCTTGCCTTGAAATACCTACATCACAAGATATTTGCTGAGATCAAACCTACATTCGAAGAACATACCGCAAATGAATCTTGTGGCATCAAATATCTACAAAATTTGCTTGCCAACATGGCTTGCTATGATAATAGGATTCATAGCGCAAAACTATTCCCAATAGTGTTTCCCCTGATGCCAGAAATATTACTCATTAAACATCCTCCTAATAAATCAACGGTGATGGATGGGGTATAAGAACCAAAACCACAGCATTAAGTTCTCTCTGTGAGCGATCATATTGACAAAGTATAAGCAACTTATCGCGTAAATACTACAGGAAATCATCAGGGCGGCTCGGTGTCGGTGACACAGGCGGATCTCCGTGCACAGGAGCATTACACCGCAACTATGAGAGCGGCAAGCCTGCACAAAGATAATGTACCTAACATGCTACCACATGGCCAAAATACACATACCACATTAAAAAAAAAGATTCTCCGACGAGACCCGCAAGAACAAGAAATCCCCACAACCTACAGTCAGCGGCCAAATCACAGGAGGCCAAGAAACCCCAAGATCCGGGCAAAAGAGTCAAACCCACCCAGAAAGAACCGAGGAAAAGAAGATGAAAGAATCAAGAAACACCAAGAAATGATCTGCACCGGGAGCAGGGGCAAGTACCTCGCACAGGGAGGGGGAGCGTGTGGTCGTGCAGGGAAGCGTAGCTACACGCGTAGAGCAGGAATGGGGAAGGCGGGGAGAGGGAGTGGGAGGAGGCTCAGCTCCATTTCTGGGTTTGGTGCGTTGGTGCTGTTGGCGTTGGCGGTGGGAAGGGAGGGGGGGGGGGGGGGCAGCAAAGCATTCGAGAAAGAAAAGCTCAGTGCCACCATCCGGCCCTTTTCCTGCTGCCACATTTGTAACAACCATTTTCAGTATTAATTTTATGTGATAGTATTATTAAGTAGTTAATCGACCAATCAGTTACTCCTTCGGTTCTTTTTTTACTTAATATTTTTAACTTTTTACGATCTTCAATATACAACTTTAATCGTTAATTTCTATAACTATACATTAAAATATACTAATAAAAATTATAATATTATTAAAATGTTTTTAATGATAAATCTAATGATATAAGTTTTATATAACCAATCTAGATAGTTTTAAATCTATTGATGACCAAATTTTAAAAAGTTTGACAGCACGAATTCTATGAAGTGAAATAAAAAAGAACAAAGTGAGTAATTTGTGTGAAGAGAGTTGCTTGTTTGCTGAGGATGTTAATCATTGTGTCGTGGCTCGTGACAAACCGAAAAGTCTGGAGTTAGAGGGACTAGACAGTTATTTCACATGAACAATGTATTAGCCATAATTATATTGTGCCATTTCACCAAATTATCAGCGTTATATCTGGTAACTAATTGTATGCTTAAATGTTTTTCCAGTGCAATTCCATCGACGAAGCAAAAAAAACCACACATCTTTCCATTCTCACGGGGTCACGGCACCTTCAATCTCAGCTGTTTGGTTATAAACCAGACAACTCCATTCAATTGAGCTAGCAATCAACTTGTATTTGATGGCAATCAAACGTCTCGGGTGCAGTACGAAAAATACAATGAAAATAGCCAGTAGTATGGACAATGCCAATTATTTTATTTGCATTTCACTATTGGCAGGAATAGAAAAAAACAGAGTAGCCATTTATTTTATTTGCATTTCACCGTAAGACTACCAAAAATACGATGAAAATTGCCAGCAGTATGGACAATGCCAATTATTTTATTTGCATTTCACTATTGGCAGGAATAAAAAATAAGAGTAGCCATTTATTTTATTTGCATTTCACCGTAAGACTACCCCAGCACAGCTCATGTGCCCTCCTCAGGAGAAATTCTATCGTGCAACGGGGGCACAAGCCGGTTTGTGTCACAGACCAACCAGGTGCTGACACGTGGTAGGTAAGGAATTAAAATTAATATTGTTTACTGTTCTATACTGTAGCAAAGTAAAAAAAATTAGTTTTTACTGTTTGCTACAGTAGAAACAGTGAAGAAAACTTTTTGCTGATTTGCAACGGGGGTAGAAACAGTAAAAGAAATCAATAAAAAAATATTCTTTACTGTTTTCTACTGTAGCAAACAGTAAAAAGCTAACTTTTTATTACTTTGCTACAGTACAAAACCAGTAAAAATAATTTTTATTCCTTACCTGCCACGTGTCAGCACTTAGTTGGTCTGTGACACAAACCGGCTTGTGCCCCCGTTGCACAATAGAATTTCTCCCTGCCCAGGGACTAGGGAGCTCAGAGATGTAACAGTTCAGGACGATTTGACTACACTGGTGAGTGGTGACTTTGCCATAAAATGATCTATCCTATATTTAGACATACAGCAATTAGGGCATTTTTATATTGATTTTTGTTGATGTCATGCTGACGAATAATAGTGCATTATATAAGAAAAAACCGTGTAATAAAAAACACTACAATATTTAAACCGCCATGTGACTTACAGAATTGTGATATAATAAAATACAAAGTACATTACAATATGTGAAAAGTGAAAAATAATAACTGATAGAAATAGCTTATAGAAGCTGAGACGTTCGTGTTGATTTTCACATAAACCAATATGAATAGGCTCTTAACCAAAGAATGGGGTGTTTCATATGTACATCAAAAAATCCCCTTATTTCATTATTAGCCTTCCAAGAAACCAAAAGAACTCTAACCACAACCCTGAATCAAGGCCATTGGCTAGATTAATCATCAAACGTACGAAATAAATACGGTGAGTATGCTATTAAGCAAGAGAGTTTCACCTAAATTGCATGATTTTATTGCAAATACCCAGAGTACCCTCACTAGTAGGGGTGGTAACGGCCGGTACCCTGGAGGCCCCCGCGGGCTCCGCTCTGATCCCCGCTAGCCCATTTCTGCCCCAGTCCTGTTAGGCTTAGCAAGGAGAGGTTGCCCCAGTCCTCGCGAGAATTAAAAATAGGTTATATTATTTTTATAAGAATAATATTATAATTTTATTTATTAATTTATAATTATTTAGAAATACTTTTTAAAACATATATTTTAGCCTATAAATTCAAGTTTTAGTTCAAATATACAAGAAAAAAATATAATATCTTATATTAAAAACTATAGTCTATTATAAAAATAGTTTTAGTTTTTACTGGGTCGTTGTGGGAGAAGGGCGGCCCGTCCTTGCACCGCTAGCGTAGTGGCCGTGTCTCCGTTCCCCTGTAGGGGGGTCATCCCGCTCTGATAAAGGAAATCCCCACAAACCCGTCCTCATAGGGAAATTGCCACTCTACTCACTGCCTACCTATTTTCATTTATTGTCAACAAGTCTCCTTTTGCAACCCCAAATAATCCAGGGAGTCTAGGGACTTGCTCTAAACGGCAATCGTGGCTTTTGGTTTTTTTAGGCAATTGTATTATAAAGGTTGTTAACTTTTTCTGAGACAAAAAAGAGAAAAATTAGAAAACACTGCTATATTTTTTTGACAATGAAAGAAATAGAATAAAAAACAAAAGCAAAAAAAAGACCCAAAAAATTCAGAATTAAGAAGACCAAATGCGAAAGCCATTTAAAACGAGACCTTTGATATCATAGGACCTACCGCTTAAGGGAGCTGAAGTCACATCAATAAATAATCAAACATACCATGGTATGACCGACCACAGCGTATCGCCGCTTTGTAGGGCATCCCTAACCATTCGGCCATTTTGGAGAGAGAATCCGAGACAGGGGACCTATGAAGTGGCACAAGCCCAAATCCCCCCTTGAAACAACCAAATTGTCCAAGCCAAGCAAACCATGAGAGCGAGCGAGAGACAGAGGAGAAGAAGGTCCAGTGCCGTGGCACCGTCCTGTGATGTGAAACCAGTACCGGCAAATTATTTTTGGACCCCAAAAAAAAAGTACTTGCAAAACATCAGGAGAAGAAGATGCTCTCGACACAAGCCAAGCAACGCCGGTGGATTGGATTGGATCCATCACATTACGTGGACTCGACGGAAACCCTAACCCCTTACTGGCGGAGGAAGCCAACCTGCTGATTACCCTGTCTTCTCGCCCCATAAATTCGCGGACAGGAACTGCAGCAAAGCTGAGATGTGAGCTCTTTAACTTCAACTGAAAAGTTCGCGTGTGTGGTGTTGGTGCGGCACGCAGTAGTACTCGCGTTGCGTAATGTCAGTGTCGGTGGAGCCGTCTACGACCCCACCCACCCGGTTGTTTAATAGTTCAAATCTGATTTAAGTATGTTCTATACCTTGCATTATAAAATTAGGTTAAAGGCCTGTTCTTTAAATTAAAAGCTAGTTTTTTTTTAGCTTTTGCTACAGTATCTAACTTTCAAATGGGGTAATTTTTCAAAACGAGATCTACAAGTTAAACGATCTACACGTTAAAAGCTCAACATCTGTACCAGCCAAAATCACAAGTGAGTATCTATCTCTCCGTAATCTATACCGTAAACAGCCAAAAGCCATAAGCCGCAGCCGAAAAGAATAGGCCCTAAGGAGGCAGCGCTACGTACTCTGTTATAAATATGTGCTATTTTAGATATCAATGTGGTCTTTAAAATACCACTTTGACTACTATTTTTCTATTGTAATATATTTATAAGACTCAATCAAATTATAATATTATAAAATTACTTTTTGGAACAATTTAATTTTTATGTATCCAATATAAATATTTAAAAAGATATTGATAGCTAAATGTTTAAAATATTCACTATGCGTATCCAAGACAACATATATTTGTGAATGGAGTACTAATAATGTCAGCGACTCAGCATGACATGAATGGTATTAATGTTATCCCATTTATGCTAGCATTTTCCTTCGTCTCAACGGTTGACATATCACGTTCGGTACGGTGGTATGGATCTTTACGGGTTGTCATGTGCACCATTTAATTATGGATTGCTGCCTTGTTTACGGAACGATTTTCTATGGGGAGTTTTGATCAACGATGGATGGAGTGGAGGGCCTCTCCTGGGGCCCTCCCCCATAGACTAATTCTTCCTTGTTTACCTAACGACGCTATCTGTTTTCCCAAGGTAGGACGGACTAGAGGTGAGAGGTGGGCCAAGTTTTTCCAAGCTAGCCTAAGGCACGGCTAACCCAGCATGGCCCAAGTATGACCTGACACGGCGGGCCATGCTGGCATAACACGAACAGTGGACTGGGTCGGGCCTGGAAAACCGGCCCGTCAAGCGACACGGCACGACCAGTGAATCATGTCGTGCTCGGGTCGGCCCGGCATGGGGAGCACAACAGGCACAAGCAACATGACGAGCACGCCAGCTCTGGCGGCCGCCTCAGCCTCGCCTCCCGAGCTGCCGATCTAGCTCCACCTCCAGAGCCGCCGCTCTAGCTCCGCACCTCTGGCCTCCCGCTTTGCCTCTGACGCTGTCGCTCCGCCTCTCGCCCGCGCGCTCCCGCCTCCCGCCCGCGCGCGGTCACTTGTGCCTTCCCTTCCTGGCGCCCTCTCCCCTCCTTGTCCTGTTGCTGAGCTCCTCCTCCTGGTGCCGACGGCTGAGGTCGAAGGCGTAGGGACACCGCCCGGTAAGGAGCTAGAGCCGTAGTCGAAGGAGAAACGGCCTGGGTCGCACCAAAGGGGCATAAGGCGGCGGTGTAAAGTGCCGAGGCAGGAGACCGGATGGCCGGCTGATGGTGGCACAACAGCGTGGTCGGAGTTGAAGCCTCAGGGCGCCACGACATAGGAAGGAGCCGGGCGGGCTGGAGATGTGATGGCACCAGGAGCAAGGGCCAGATCTGCGTAAGGGGAGGCGACAGGGAGGCCAAGGTCAGGGTAGAGGTAGCGCGGGTAAGCCAAAAAGAAGAGGGGGTGGGCAAGCAAGGGGGAGGAGGAAGGAGAAGATAAGGGAAAGAAGGGGAGAAGGAATAAAGGAAGAAAAGGAAAGGAAATGGAAGGTTAGGAGTGTTCGGTCAAATGGATAAGGGAAGAGAGAGAAAGAAGAAGAAAAATCGAAAAGGGGGGAAACTTAGCGTGCATAGAAGAAATTTTATATTCTTAAATCCTTAACCCAAGAATTTCAAGTATTACCCGGATGAAATGATGTGGACTTGTAATATGAAGAGTAGAAGGTGGACACCCTCTATGGAGGTCGATGGAGTAGGTGGCGGTCTGGAATTATTCCTGGTGAACCCGATTTGCAATAAGGTGTAGTTATATTATCTTCGTTTTAGATAGACAATATTTAGAACATTTTCATTTCTAAATATTGTAATATTTGAGCCTTTGTATTAGGCCTAGTGCTGCGTGGTTATGTATGTAAAACATTAAGTAAATATCTAATAGTCAGCTAGGAGCGGATATATCTAGCATGCAAGCATTAGGGTCACGTGACCCCAATGACTTTTTTTAATCTATGCATAAGGTTTTTTAACAATACAGTAAAATTGTATTTTTAAAATATCAAGGAAATTCCATTTTTTTCTCGAAATTGCATGCCCATATTTTTATGTTTTTATGCAACTAATTCAATTTTAACTAGTTTTTAATGAGACATGTATGAGAGAAAGGAAGATGGTAGCCGCCGCCTTCATCATATATAATTACTTCGGGCTGGGTTTGGACTGGCACAGCACGAACGCCGGCACAACAGGCTTTAGGTCGTGCTTGGGCCTGACAGAAGGCGAGGCAGGCCGATACGACGGGATGACTAGGCCAAGTCAGCACGGCACGATGTGGCCCGACGCACGGTGAGCCTGAGCTGTGCCGACATGGTCCAACCCAACTTCCAACTCTAGGATGAACAATAGTGGATCCTAATTCCTAAGAGAGAGAGATAGCATATCAAGTACTGATTTGTTATATAATCCACAAGAAATTGTTAGTGGCCACTGGATATGATTATTGATACAGCGATTTGCATCTGCAATTGCGGCAACATAACATAAGCCTCGCAATGCGTCTCACACGAGTTTTCAGGCTTAAGTTTGCTCAATCATAAATGTGTTAATTGTCGCCACGTTGGCTTTTCTTCCAAGATGGGGTTCCTCTTCAGTACTGCATCAAGCACGATCTTTGTAGGACGTGGAGCGTCTTGATTTGTACCCGGACATTTATTACTAGTTTGCTGAATTATTGCTCGAAGCCATATTAATGTAGGATGACAGACAGGACGGGATGTGCCGTGGTACTCCATTGCATCTTAGGTTATGCGATATCAATTATCTATAAATTTTATTGTGTAGAGTATAAGATGTCAATTATTTATAAACTTTATCGTGTAGGATACGAGATGATGTGAAGAGAGAGGAGAAGAATAGAGAATTATGTCGTCTATTATACAGTAGTCGATTGTAACACAGTAAATAAGACACATTGTGTCATAGAGAAACTGTCTATATAGGCATGCAAAAAAAAAAACAACCTATTATATAAGCCATCTTTAATGCCGTCTTTAGATAGCATAGATGATATTATAGATAGTGGTTATTTATACCATTGTACATACCTTTATCGTATTGAAATAGTTGACTCTTGACATCCTTTTCTGAAGTAGGTGTTTTGACTTGCAATTGCCTTTCCTCCGAGGAAAGAAGTTCTTCCAATCGCTCAAATAGAAGGTGATCGGTTCAAATTCTGGCTGCCTTACCCTGTTTGGAACATGGAAAATATCCCGATTCCGAGAAATTATACAATAGTATAACGTCAGCTGTCTATAAATCTTACCATATAGAACACAACATGATATGAAAGAAAGAGAGGGAATATAGAAAATTGAGCCGTCTCTCATGCAATAGTTAACTGTAACATAAAAAATAAGATACTATATCATGAAGAAACTGTATAAAGATATGTAAAAAGATAACTTATTATAAAAATTGTAGATGATATAAAGGATATTGTAAAAAGTAGTTATTTATACCATCGTATATGTTCTCAGACTCTATTTGGAATACATGAAAATTTCCCGACTCCCAGGAATTGTACCGTTTACTGTGGGGAAATAACATGCGTTTGGTCCCCTGGTTTTCCTGTATGTGCCAAGTGGAAGTCTCGTGCTTCAACGAACACGCCCCGTAAGCTCCATTCCCTTAATTATTAACTACTCGTACTAATATACTACTAGTATAATGTCCGTGCTAACGCCACGGTTTAATCTTATGGTTGCATATGAGAACAGCTAATATTTCTTTTTGCATAGTTCAACTTTTACACAATTGTATAGTGCCCGTGCTAACGCAACGGTTTTATTCTGGGATTCACATGAAAATAACCAAACAACAACATTTTTCGATAGTGTAAGTAACCCGCAATTGTATATAACCATGTATGTTATCCGGAGAACACTCATGCATAACAAGGCATAATAAAGTCTTGTCTGGCATATCTACCCTACTAATTTATGAGTTTCTGGATTCGCTTTTTTAATTCACGACGCCAGAGATAAATATTCTCGTTCCATGCAGGATTGGCCAATGTCATGGCGAGATTGAAATGATTGAAAATTATATCTAATATAGCTGTATATGGCATGCTTGGATCAACACCCATGTACCATAGATTTGGAGAATGCGGATCCATAATGTACACAGTTTTGTTACCCATGTCAAATATGAATAAAGTATAGTTCCTGTCTCCAAAATATGGCAATAGAACCTGTAGCACCAGCCGGCTATCAGCACGTACACGCCATCAGCAGGCCAGTAGCAGCAGCAGAAGGGCACCAGCCGGCTATCAGCCCGTACACGCCATCAGCAGGCCAGTAGCAGCAGCAGACGGCCATCCGCAGGCAAGCAGGTAGCAGCAGCCGATCATCAGCAAGAAAACTAGGGCGTAGGTACAGGGAACAACCAAGGGCTGGAAGTGAATTATTTACTTCGCACCATCTATTACAGAACAAACCAAAATTCATCCGAGAAGATACTTATTGAACTAACTCATCACTATCAAATGTAGAGTTAGTCGTGTGTACAGTATGCAGTTTTTAAACCTGATGTACAGAGATCCAATCTAGGACTGAAATTCCAGGTCTGAAGCCAAAAGAACTGAAATGGTGCATACTTGCACAAACGAAAGCTGGCAACAAACGCAACCAAGAGAGTTAATGTGTCAACACACGCAACCTAGGGTAAGACTCAATCTGAAACAGACAACATTGTCAACATGCTTGCCATAGTAGCATTTTCTCTTCTGGATCAGTAAAAACTATCCTCTCATCAGCACCTTGCTAAATATTATACTATGTGAATGACATTTATCCTCGTTTACATCAACACTGTCCACCAAATGTCATTTATCCTCAGTACATCAGCACCTGCAAGAGTATTAATGCAAACGAGAAATCATAAGTAGTAATCCGCAAAAATAAAATGGTTTACCAAGGTGCCCAGAAATAAAAATATCAAGCACATGCCCAGCAATATATATTCACATGAGGACTGATAAAATAGTTTGAGTATACACACCGTCAATCACCAATTTAGGACGTCTTTGTAAACTATATTCTTGGTGCTCTTCCCTGTAGGATCCAAGTCCTCTTTTGGTTTTGCCAAAATTCTTGTTGTTGATCTTGACACCCCCCTTGATAAACCAACATAAAGCTGTCCATGCGAGAACACGGGTTCTGGAAGGTAGATCCCAACGTTAGGGATGGTTTGTCACTGCGATTTATTTATTGTCATGGCAAAACTTAATCGCACTGGGAATTGTTTTCTCTTGAACTTGAAAGGAAGAGAAATATCATCCGAGGGAGACAATGGTAGCCTTGGTATAAAAACTCTCTTCCGTACATGTTGTCCACCAACGATCTCAGCATCAATTGCATTGTCTTGCAATGCTCTGACCATAAGCCTTGTGCCATTGCACAAGCCATTGTTTGGATCAAGATTGCGGAGAAGAATCACAGGACAATTGATTTTTAGCTTTAGCTCGTGCGGGGGGAGGCCATTTGGAGTTATTGAGTTCAAAAAATCAATAGGGAAGTGATTCTGAGTATCATCAACAACAGTGTCAAAGCTGTGGTAAACCTTTTCCTCACCTGGAAACCTCTCAATCATCATTGCATTTAGCCTATCAACATGTTCATTTTTGGTGGATAGAATGGCACGCGAGCTCATATAGGTGGCTGATGTTGCATGTTCTTCAAGTGACGGGAAAACATCTTGAATGAGTTTGTTGACTGCCATGTCCGTGTCAGTATATCCAATCACAATGTCATCAGGGAGTCGAACATAATCATCTCCAATCGTTTCCTCAGTTCCATTTCCAATTCGTAGTAGGTACTCAGAAAACCATGGGTCTGACTGTGCTCTCATATTTCGTGACAATCTTATCTTCCTTATTTTATCCCACAAATAGGATCTTTGCAAAGTAGCATCAGTTACCTGTGCTCTTGTCCCACGTGTCACCACAGGAAGGACCTGTCTGAAGTCTCCACCAAATACCATGACCTTTCCTCCAAATGGCAAAGCACATTCCATAATATCCTATAGGGACCTATCAAGTGTCTCAACGCACTGACGCTTGGTCATGGCAACTTCATCCCAAATAATCAAAGACGCCCTACGAAGCAACTCTGCAGTGCCACTTTGCTTTGTAAAGCTGCACATGCTGTTGTCCCCAATTTTAATTGGAATTTTAAACCTGGAGTGTGCAGTGCGTCCTCCGGGCAATATTGATGCTGCTATACCAGATGTGGCTGTTGCGATGGCTATTAATCCTTTGGACCGAACTATAGCAAGGAGCGCCTTGTATAGGAACATCTTGCCCGTGCCTCCCGGACCATCCACAAAAAAAACTTGGCTCTTGTTGGAAAATACATGCTGAACGATTTCATCAAACCCTTCTCTCTGCTCCTTGTTAAGAGAATCAAAAATATCTAAGTGTTCTTGGTCTACAGTGACATTATGTTCCTCTCTAACCTCTTTCATCATGTCAATGGAGCTTGGACTCATATCGCAAATAGGTGGCAGACCATAATCCCTGATATCTTTACCCATCGAGTGAAGCATATCCCGTATGTCTCTGAGCACGATTTGCTCCACTGTCGACGTGTTGGTGTTGTCCCGGCTAAAGTCTTCACCTAGAGCGTCCTTATGCTTATCCCATAGTCCACGTATGTTAGTGGCCTCGCAGAATACAAGAATGGTAGCAAACAACCTTCGCAAGGCACACGACATCTGGAAAGTGGTGGCCTCAGTCAAGCAGTCGTCGATTGATCTGTCCGTCTCGATAAGCCCTCTTTTCTCACATGCTTCCCTAAAAGTAGAGTATGTTACACCAGCCAATGTTCTTAAATCCTCAAATGATGTTGCACCTCTCACATGATTCAGTAGAACTCTTAGGAAGTATCTCTCCCCTTCAGCAGGGTTAGCATAGACAATCCGCCCTATCTGTCCTGACGCTTGTTTCCTTCCTTGCCATACTTTTCTCCCTGTGATCCAACGGTAGTGTTCTGGAAATTCTCTATACAATATTTTTCTTGCTGCCCTTTCTTCACGGTTTTTATTGAGATACTCTGTCAGTGTGGTCCTATTAGAACCTGGGCGACTCACAACATCCTCCAGGTTTTCATTATCATTGTATGTCACGGACTGCATATCAGGCAAATGTAGATGGAGCTGCAATACTGCCGGATAAACTCCAAACATTGGGAATTCGAATATCCTGTGCACAGCTTCCGGTGGAGATATGTACCTAGCACTCCTATACTGTTGTATCTCATTGATGACACCATCATCTCTATCATTTTGGTCTGCATTTACCGAGAATGATGCTTGGTCATGGCCTTTATATACGTACTTAAATAGATACTTCACTGCTTTAATGCTTGAGCATGCTTCAACATTTATGTGACAGTTATATCTAAAGAGCAGACCAGGGTTGTAGGGAACCACCCACCTGTTATCTAATTCTGCTCTCCTAATCCTGACTCGACGTCCATCATCCCTTCTCCTGTAGGTTGGATAGGAGTCCTTTCCTTGTTGGGTTGCCTCACAGAACTGTCGAGGGTACTGAAAGCGGCACTCCCCATCCACCATGCACGCGCAGTTTTTATTTAGCACGCCACATGGTCCATGTAACATATGGCTGATAACCAGATCATGTAACTCTGGATATTTGTCCTTGTCTGGTATCTTCGCTGAAATAACTCGATCATATGCATTCGGGGTTGTCAACTTACTCCCTGACTTCATGATCAGCAGGAAATGCTCATGTGGCAGCCCCCTTTTCTGGAACTCGGTAACATGGACGTATGCTGCAACATCACCAAAATACTTTGTCTTGATCAAAAGATCTTTTAGATCCCGCAACTTTGCCCTGTACACTCTTGCAACCAATTCTGGCCTATCTTGTGGTTCCTGCCCCGGTTCGAGATTGCTTGTTATCTCTTCCCAGTAGGGGTTGCATGTCATGGTGATGAAGTAATCAGGCTTGCCAAAACGCTGCACAATAGCCATAGCATTAAGGAACCTTTGTTGCATGTCTCGATCGCATCCTGGGAATGATCTTGGCAGCACAATTCTCTTGCCAACCCTAGAACCCTGCGTCTCTCCAGCAGAGATAACATCAACCAGTCCCTATAATATATTTAAGCACATATAATTTTAGCGAAAGGCAGTAACAAGGTTGCAAAGTTCATAAACAAAATAATAAATAAATAAAATAATATGAGTGGTTACCTGGTATAGCTCTGCCCGTATTAGTTTTTGGTTATCGGGATTAGAGTACCAATCTAGCCTCATAGACTCAATCTTTATATACATATCCACAGCCCACTGCTGAAAAAGACGTCCTCCAAATAATAAAATATTAAAAAGTCCCCGTCTAACTTGCAACTTGAAGCAGTAGTATTCTCGTGCAGTTACATATCTTGTGGATTGTGCTGCCTCTGCAACTCCACTTAGCACATCACCTTCTTGTACGTCATTGTCGCCTTCTTCTGCCAGATTTTCGTTATTATTATCAGCTGCAAGATAGATAAAATAATAGATCATGTTATAATATAGTATTATAGCAGCGATTCAATAGTACCAGTATTATAGCAGAAAATAATATAGGAGATAATACCTTGATAACCACTAGTAGTCCCATCATCCATGTAATTAACATTATTAGTAGAAGCCGGGGTTGCAGATGGTGGAGTGACTGGACCCCCACTGTACGGCATAAACTTGTTCCATCCCGTTTCCCCTCGTGGGTTATATATAGGATAAGCTAATGGGTCATAACAACCATGGTATGCTCGGATATACTGCGGACGACGATCGGTCTTTCCATATACAACCACACTCCTATCAAAACATCTCTGTGGATCGTTCCCTTCTATCCAGATAGCAGCAACTTGGGATGCTGTTGGGGCATTGTACCTTCTCTGGTCAGGTGTGATATTTGTATTGAGTTCAATCCGGTAGTCATCCAAGTTTGGAAAAGCACCATTTCTCCTAAAAGTATGAACATATGGGTTATCCTGCAAAATTGCAAGGATATTTTGGATGAGGTTGATATCAAGATCAGGGGACCTTTTGACTCTATGTGATAAGGCCTCATCTTCTGTATCATAAAAGTAGAGCTGCAGATGCCGAGCGTCGTCGCCACCTGGCACCAGGTGGTCCAGACGGTGGTACAACCCACCATGAACTCGAAATGTATAAATACCAGTCCCTACTAGACTGTTATATCTGCGGTCAATGGTAACCCCTAGACTTGCAAAGGCAAAATGCGAGTTGATATAACGTATATGTTTCCTAAAATATTTTGCATCATCATGCACTTGACTTGTGAATAATCTTTTCAACTCTGCAGGAACCTCTGGTATATGTATTTGTACTTTTCCTTTTCTACAACAAAACCCGGGTGTCTCATACTGAAACCTCATCGCACCACAGTAACTGCAGTCAGGGACATTTCTCAATTTATGTCGTTGTGGTAGGTTCTGGTAGATGAAGTCATATGGATCATCATCTGTCATACTATTTGCAGCTGGACCATCTGGAAGCACGTGATACGACTCATAATCATGACCTGTGTATGAGACATTGTAGTAATCAATTTTATATATAAATATGCTCTATGGAAAGACTTATTTATTGAAGTTGGATTTGTAATATGACGTATAGATGTCGTCGTAGTACCTTGCGCATGCCGCTGAATGACTCCATCATCATCGTATAAGTTTTCGTTGTGCAATCCATGGCCGCCGTCCATGGCATCTTCATCACCGGCCCAACCATCATGCGTTGGTTCGAATAGTTCACGGTCGAATTCATCTTCATTGGTTTGGACATCTACATGGTTGCGGCGCCGCTCAGGTAAATGAATTTCTGCAAATATATTTGTAATAAGTACAGTAGCATATATGTAAATGCCTTATTTTTTTTATAAAAAATAGCATGAGGTTGTGCTCACCTGACTCGCCGGAAGTAGGCAATGGACCTGAAAGGACCGTATGTGGGCCTCTAGGTCGTGGAACATAATTATCATTTCTGTGTAGCCACTCTGTGGGATCTGCTGACTCATCATTTTCCAATACAGTTGATAATCCAGTTCCAAAACTCGCACCTTCACATATGGACGACAGTTCATAGTATATCAGATGGTTGAGGAAATGCATAAGTTGAAGATATTACTCACCTGCGGGAGAAGATGCCGGCACTGTTTGAGACACAACAGAGGTGGTGGTAATATTTTGCATTGCAGCCTTCCTCCGTACTCGGTATTCACGTTGTTTTCTATTAATCTCCTCCCTTTGCTGATCGGTCATCTCAGCTCTTCGTTTTCGTTGTCGTGCATTCCTTTGTTCCCTTGTAGCATCAGCACTGTCTGCAGGTCTCGTTTCTGGGGACAGAGGCACATGTTTATGTCATTATAGTAGAGATGGTTTGTGTAGACATTAAAAGAATGTTACTTTTACACAATAAACTCGAATTATACCTGGGTCATCCTCGCTGTAGGCCACAGATAGTGCACTGTCTCTTATGGTCGATGTGCCAACGCCAACATGGGTATGCTTCCCATCTGCATCTGTTTGCATATTGTCATTGTCCAATATAATTGGCGTGTTTTCATCACGTGGGTCGGAATTTTCGTCAATTCCTATGATTGGGTTGCACAAAATGGTTGAGCATGTTTAGGGATAAATCATACAGGTTAATGGAGTAATAAGTGTCCATCGAACAAAGAGATTAAGTACCTGTGGGTGCTGAAGTTAACAGCACCGTGTCAGGCAAAGCAACGGAAGTGCTACTATTTTGGGTTGCAGCCTTCTTCCGTTCTCGGTACTCACGTTGTTTCCGATTAATCTCGTCCCTTTGTTCGATGGACATGTCAGCTCGACGTTTGCGCTGCTGCATGTTCCTTTCCTCCCTCCTCCGCGAGGCCTCATCTAAAATGGGATAAAACTCTATTACTACAGGTGTTCCTTCCAATAAATACTAAAAAAAATTCAAAAGTGCTGCATACGAAAATATTGTAAGCATACCTATGACGTTGGTGATATCGCTTAGCGCTTCGCGTGTATCTCTCGGCGTAGACATATCGCGTTGTGCTTCGCGTGTATTTCTCGGCGTAGACATTTTTACGTACCTGTATTGACAATTATTATTTTCATTGAATTGAAATTATTATTTTCATTGAATTGAAATATCTAGTACGAAGGGATTCCCATTAGAATAGCACTAAGGGATGAGTATTTACTTAGCAAGGCTAATATGATAACATGAGCTGTTGAACAATTTATAATCTCTACTATAAGAATTGAAATAAACTTGTAGTGGTAGTGTTTTGTAATGAAACAACAGGGGCTCTGACCTTGATTAAAATATGGGGTGGCAACATAGTCCAAACCCAACTTAAATTATTAACTATCAATTGCTTCTCGCTGTGACAGTGTGTCAATGTTCATGAAATTTGTATCAAGATTGTACTATGCACGAGGCAACAGACGTTTAACGGGCATCAAATGACCAAGCAGGGGACGATTACACAATAGATCTCATGCATGAAATCACGAAGCACAGGAATCATGCATTAAATCATGAGGACTATTCAAATATGAACTACTGCACGTTCAGACAACACTATTAGGAACTGATCACATAAGTCGACAAATAACAATTTATCATTGATTATCTCTATATCTAGATGTTAATGCAGCAGGCCAGCAGCAGCCGGCCATCTAGTAGTAGCATTCAGCAGCAAGCCATCCAAGAGTAGCATGCAGCACAGTAGCATGCAACCAAAGCCGGTTTAGTAGTAGTAGCATTCAGCAGGAGGCGCCCAGCAGCAATCATTGTCTTTCTGATGGCACTCAGGAAGCACAACAGATAAAGATTAATAATTATTAAATTTGAGAAGCAAGAATCGCCCAAGAACTGAAAAAGAAAAGGGAATAAACGAATCGTACCAGGCCGGGTCGCCGTCGTTAGCGGCGCCTGCTGCTTCTACCGGGTCTGCTGAACGGTGCCGTCGCCGTCGGCGAGAGGAAAGCGCCTGCTGTTACCGGCGGATGGAGGAAATCCCGGCGGCGGCGAGCACAGAGCACGCACGTCATGGCATAGCTGGATCAGTGCGCGGGTACAGAGTGCACGGTCGCCTGTGCTCTCGGCACGGAGGGCCAGGGCAGAGGCACGGGGCCGCCGCCGGAGAGAGGCACGGCGGGCGGCGGCAGGGAGCGACGTGCGGGCACAGAGTGCACGGGCGCGGCTGCTCTCGGCACGGAGGGCGGGAGCACAGCAAGAGGGCCGGAGGAGAGAGGCACGGCGGCCGGCGGCAGGGAGCGACGGGCGATCGATGGAGCGACGAAATTGTTTCCTTTTTTTTCTCGATGATTGATCGTAGGAAGAGAAAGTAGAAGCCGCGATCCCCGGGTGGACAATGTTGAATCGCGGGCGGGCGCCTCGTGTTGAAGCCTCGCGTTGAAGCCTACGTTCCATCCAGGCCGCACGATTGGGTTGAAGCCAGGGAGAGTTTTTTTTAGCCCTTGATTTTAATGAAGACAATTTGCTGGGTGCATTTTTGTGGGTGCACGAAGGTTGGTGCTCTCAGCGGGGGACGTATTCTTGGGTGGACTGAGTATAATTTCAATTGGTCAATTATAGTAGAGATTATCATCGGTACATGTGAGCATGTGATGCCCAACGACTCCAGCCCAAGACCACGAGGTTAGTGGGCGCAAAGTGCCCGTGTGAAATGGACACGCAACCAAACATTTCTACTAACCGGGCAGCTGGTACAGTGGTACTTGCCTGGACATCTGCAACTGCAGACAGAAACAGGACGCTGCACGGCAATCAGACCAGTGGCTGTCTTCCCAGAACAACGTAAACCTGTGCAGAATAGCCTACGCGTGCACATAAACAATGCCCATATCTTCGAGCAACCAACCTGGTCCAGCGAGCTAACATGCTGGGGAACAAGGAAGAACAGCTCACCTGGATGAAGATTATGATGAAGCATATGCACAAGCTTACAAGATCATACAATTATATTTTCGAAGAGGAATTTCTGCAGGCCAAACTGCGCATGGCCTGTATATGAACCAACCAACAGTTTTTGGAAACTTGCATGTCGATGCAATCATACAAAGTATCTGAAGATAAGACCGCAATCATGCAAAGTATCTGAAGATAAGACCGGAAAGGTAAGTACGGTTTGCGCGAGGAACAAATATCCAAATATTTCAAATTTTCAACCGGGCAGTACATACAATATTAAGTTATGCCTCCATACTCTTGCACAAACTCAAGGCAACACGATTAGATCATTGAAGCATTCCCGATAAAATTTGGTCTCTGATTACAATAATGGAAACTCTTCAGTCTTAGTATTTTGCCAGCACAGCTGAAATGGACAGGTTCTCATTCCAGGGGCCTCTTCGTAATAAGTCAAATGTAAGCAACACAAATACTGTGGATTGTCTTTCAGCAACCACATGATTTCACAAGTCTAGCAAAAAGAGCAAACTAGTAAAAACACATTTCTACTAATACACAAAATATTTCTTTCGACCACCTATTTTGCCAAAATTCTTATATTAACTTGTACTCATCTTGTGTTCACCGATATTACTTTGTCCTATAAGCACACAATCTTACATAAATGCATAAATAGATGACTAATCTTATTCTGAATTTGGTTCAATTAAAAGGGGAAAAAGAAAAGTATCTCCGTTAACACTTACATTCTTACTCCGAGTTTCAATATTTCAGCCAAAGACTAAGCCCAAGCAGCTAGGAACTAGTCACATCCCTCCCTCTCGAAAAAGAACTAAGCAGACGATAATATACTTCTAAAGTTAATTGTACATAAACAGTGGAAGTAACTTCATACGAAAATGCTGCACCAACATTGAACTGATGTGTTAAAACATCCAACACGGCTAGAACTATTGTGAAACTGACCATCAGCAATTAAAAATTATCTACTGAAGCTGTGTTATAGGTCCAAGCACAATATCTACAATAAATGTCCCAGGTAAGCAAACTATAACAGATATGTTTGCTGGGCTATATTGTTTCATTGCACCACACATTGTCAACAACCCCAAACCTTCCTTCCCCACCTTTCTGAAAACCATGCATGCTGAACAGATTGGACTGAAGTCACTGTACTACTGATATTACCATGATAACTTCGCTTTCCTAGAGGCATGTCTACCCTTTCCATCATACCTTGGTGACGAAGATGAGGAGTTTGAGGAAGCTACAGCTGCAACTGCCTTATCTTTGGTGAAGGCATTCCGCACATCCTCTTTGAGTTCAGAAAAGCGCATCCTCTTGATTCGCTGGTCCTCAGGAGTGCCAGTTTCAAGGAAGAACAAATCAGTGGATTCTTCATTGAGAAACTTATCAAGAACGTCCGAGCAATGCGGGAAGTACCGTCGCCCTAGCTCAACTGGAACATAAGAAGCAGTTCATTTAATAACAATACAGAGCATCAAATGCCCTGGAAGCTTAATCTGTTAAAGAACAATGAGATATATTTATCCATAAACATTATTGGAAAATTTATAATACATGCATGATTATGTTAAGAATGACCTGTCTTTGTCAAGGCATCAAGGCGTTCACGCAACCTCTTGTTCTGCATTGTTGGGGTCTCATTTAGGTCAACCTCCTTCAGTTTACTGAAATTAGCCGATGTGAGGCCAGCAAACTCTTCAGTTGAGTCAGCTTGTGCTATGCGCATGACAAGCTTGGCTTCGGAAGGGAAGAATATTCTTGCAAAGGCAACTGCACAGACACACAAAATAGATTGCAGCCAAGATTTTCAGAATCGCATATTTGTTTCAAGCTGGAAAAAGAAAGAAAACATCAGTGCGATCCCACTGATAATGCTTGTAGCATTAGATTTCCTCGGTTTGTGCTACATATCATATAAATTTACCAGAGCATCTTGCTATCACGAAAAAGAAATAAGAAAGAAATCATTCGATGATCTTTTATATAGATAATATTTGAAGAATATAACCAATAGAATTGCTGCCAACAGAACTTATTGAGAATGGAATGACAAACTAAGCCTGTCAGAACTTATGCTTCTAAATTCAACATAAGGAAAAAAGTACCAACTTCTCAAAATACTCTCTAGCATGTCATCAATGGTAAAACATGAACTTGAATCATTAGGCACTAAGTTCTTGCAGACAAGGCTAACAGCAAAAATAATAAGGCAAGATAAATATATTCAAACCTCTGTTTTCCAAGTTTAAGAGGCTCATGTGAAAATTATCAATCAGCAAAGGTGTGGCAATTGACTCCTGTACAGAGAGCAGCTCCTCCATCATGAAGGATTTCCTCTTAATCTCTTGCTCCAAGATGTCAATGCACAAGTAAGCCTTGCTTTTCTCCTGACACTTTTCCAACTTCTTGTTGCAGTCTTTCTCTCTTGTTAATCTCTTGCAAATGATAAGTGCGTCACGTTCATCTCGTGTCATAGCCAGCACAGAGGCTCCATTCTCTATGAGTGAAAGAATGATTTGTGGTTCTCGCCTCATGCAAGCCATATGCAGTGGTGTATATCCGCTGGCATTCTTCAGATTCACGTTGCAGGAGTTCAGTTTCAGCAATTCTGCTAACACTTTGGGCTCACAGTAGGCTGCAGCATAGTGTATGGCAAATGCATCATCCAAGGTGATTGCAGACTCTTTTAGGAGCATATCAACAAGGTCAACATCATCAGAATCCAAGGCCTTGTGGATGTTCCTAACCCTCTTCTCATGCTCAGGGTCCATAATGAAACCGTCTGATACATCGGGCAATGAATAAGGACGACTCTCCTTGACCTTGGCATATGCATCACCTGGAAGCTCCTTCTCAAGGTAACGGTTGTCAAGACACGAGCTCGCAACCTTTTGTACACAGTCATCGAGCAGGTTTGTAAGCTGGCAGGTGGAAGCAACATGAATAATCGGCAGTATGTCCTCAACCAGAGCTATGCTAACGAAGTCGGACAGGCGACGCTGCAACATAAGAATCTCATGTTAGGGCTGCAATCTTGATTTTTTTTTAAAAAAATAATGAAATCTTCGTATTTAGATTATAACTTGGCAACTAATTTGGACAGAAAGGATGAACTATTTGCAGTATTCCTTACTCAGTTCTAATATCATTGGACCAATGCAGTTGTAATTATGTATTGTGCAATTTCTGAAACTGAAGTTGTTACTAGTGGACATGAGCGTATAAACTAGGCTTGCTACATCTTGCAGTATCCTTGGCTCCTTGCTCATTACCTGGAAGAGCGAGACGAGCTCGGAGATCTCGAAGCCAAAGGCGGCGTACGTGGACTCGACTACAAAGTCTATCGCCGGTCGGCACGCCTCGTGCGGGCACCGGTCGTCCACGCAGACGGCCGCCTCCTGCGGCGGTGGCTTGAGGCGCCCAGTGTACAAATACCCAAGAACGGCCACGAGGGCGTCGCGGCCGATATGGCGCCCGCGGGGGACCAGCTCGGCGAGCTCCAGCCGCGGCTTCTCGCCGGCGGCGGCGGGGGCAGGGAGCGAGGAGAAATGGTCAAGGAAGAAGTTGCTCCTGGCGGCGAGGATGCAGCGGTGGACGCCGACGACGTCGCCGCCGGGGTCGCCGCCTCCCGCGGCGAGGACGATCTCGACGTCCGTGCAGTTGAGGAAGGCGGGGTCGAGGAGGCGCTCAAGGTTGTTGCTGAGGCGGCCGAGGCTGACAGCTTCGAGGTCGGCGGGCGCGGCCTGCGGCGGCGGCGGGGACGGGGGTGACGAGGAGGAGAAGCTAATGGTCGACGTCTCCATGGAGTGGGAGGTGGAGAACGACTAGAAGCTTACGTCTGGTTCTTAGCAAGGTGTGCGAAATCGGAGCTCAGAAAGGCCCCAAAGATCGAGGCTTTCTCACCCAGCTCCAAAGATTGAAGCCTTTTTACACGAGATTTCTTTCGATGGTTTCGTGGAATCAAATCATTACAAGATTGAAACTTTCTGAGGAATTCGAGCCTAAAAGGGGTAAAAATTCTCCAAGTAGAACAACAAAATGGTCAATTAAGCAGAAAATTTCTAGGATTTTAAGAAAGAAGAAGAAAAGGTTTAAGGTTTCCTACAAGCCCACGGAAGAAGAGCGAACTCTCCCAGCAACAAAAATCAGGGAACGCTCGAATCAAGCTCGAAACAGCTGAAACCTCGCATATTTCAGGGCAGAACAAAGCGAAGCAGAGAAGCTAACCCGAAGGTCACAAGCTCACGCGGATTTGGGAGTAAAAGAACTACCGCTAGTAGAACGAAGCAAACCAAACGCAACGCTGCCACCGGCGCCGCCGCCTCCTCTTATCCGGAAATTTCGCGGCGTTTTTTTTCCTTCCTTCCTTTGGCCGGACACTCCGAGAAGAAAGAGGCAAGAACGTGCGAGTTTGCGCGGTGACGTGAGGTGAAGTAATGGCCGTGACCGGCCGCTCGACGTCACGGCGATGACGTCGTCGGGCGAATAGTCGTCTGTAAGGAATACTGAGCTTGCCAACCGTAAGTTGCGGCGACCTGGGTGTGAGCGCATCTCGGCACGGGCGGTGGTGCGGCCGGTCGCCGAGGCGACGACCTTGACTAGGCTGGGAGGGCTGAGCTGGGCCTGGGGAGTGGCTGGGTGGAGCCGCTCTCTTGCTTGCACACACGTCACGTACTTCATGAAGAAAGTAATTCTAGAGGAGTGTGGCCTAATTAATATATGGTTTTTTCAGTTTGAACAATGTATGGAGCATTTTGCTAGCATAATTTATTTTCTGATATAAGTGTGTAACACAAATAATTAGATCCTGTTTGGCATGGCGTTGGATTAGCACATTTAGGTACCGTTTGGTTGGGCTAAAATAAGCTAACTTAGGGCATCTCCAATGGTCTGAGTCAGTTAGCTATATGTATGTACACATCAGCATATATCCTATATGGAGGAAAGAGAGTATGAAAAAAAAACCGAGCCAGCTCTTCCTTAAACACTAGTCTATAATGCAAAACGAGGCAGCCTCTATAAATGATAGTCCTTTTCTGTGTGTGCATGTAAGCATCAAATAGCTATCCTTACAGATAGTTCTTTAGAATGCTAGCTTTTAGTGTGTACTATATAAATGATGTGGAAGTCTTCTAGTTAGTTGCTAGCTAGAACCATTGGAGATGTCCTTATGGCTGAAATTGCACTGTAACTGGTTGAAATTGTACTGTAGCTGATAATGGCTTATTTAGCGTAACTAAATTTTTTAAAAATTAAAAATAGAAAAATAAGTTAACACATTACGGACAACGCAAAACGAATATGGGAAAAAAGAACCGGTATAAAAAAGCTCAAAAAAGCTAAAAAGTCAGAAAAAGATAAAATTTAGAAATAGTGAAAATAAACTAGAAGCTCGAACCAAAATAAACGAGGCCTTAGAGTTTAGTTACAGGGCCACACACTTTTTATGGACTGCTAAAGAGAAGCAAATACTTTCTATACGTGTGGTCAAATTAAGAACATGTTGACATGGAAGACTTTAACATTTAACAAACGTGTTAGGTACTATATAGCTAAAAAAATGATATTAGAGCATTACCGAGTAAGTTGATCCATACAAATTTACTCTCAAACCCATGCCCATGCTAAGCCGTGCCAAACTACATGCCCATGCCAAGCCGTGCGCCATCATATTGGGTTACGGTAATCCAACATATTGTGCTCAAACTAGTGCCACTAATAGGAGCATTGTTTTTTAGTTGCAAAATGCCAGTCCGTACAAATTTACTCTAAAACTCATGCCCATGCCAAGCCGTGTGGAGATGAATTTGATCATGTTTATGATGTTCCACATTTATGTGATCCTATATATGTGGCTAATTTAGGTACAACACGTTGATATATAAGACTTTGCAAACTTGTTAGGCACTATATGGCTAAATGAATTC
This sequence comes from Dendrocalamus latiflorus, assembly GCA_017311315.1. Classification (NCBI taxonomy): domain Eukaryota; kingdom Viridiplantae; phylum Streptophyta; class Magnoliopsida; order Poales; family Poaceae; genus Dendrocalamus; species Dendrocalamus latiflorus. The sequence goes on along the minus strand of CM029651.1, from coordinate 14,104,076 downwards.
ATATTTGAGCATAATGAGCTAGGTTCGAAGAAAATCGGCTTCTATCTTCTCCATTTTTGTCATAAAGTGATAATCTATATAACCATGTTAGGCTTAAAGAAACGCCACGAATCGGACCAACGCTTTTGAAAGTCACAAAACTCAAATCACAAACAAACTAAATCCGTGTCTACGCTCGACCAAACCAGGTGAAGATGAACTAAGCACATAAGACAACGGTTAAAAAACGGCAACATATTCATGGGTGGGTTCTTTTAGTCTAAGCTTATAGTTATAATTTTTAAATCTTGATCTATTCGTGAGAGACAGTACGTAGAGAAAAATAGTTACGCATAATTTTAACCGATACAGCTAAACTTAGTATAATTTATACTACAATTTACATATAGACCCCACCTTAAAAACACAATATTTAATGGCAAATTACTGTAGAAATAGAAACCAAAGTATAAGTGTAAACCTAAGGCTAAGTTCGAACCATCTTATACATGGTTTATCGTACTGAGTTTAGTTATATCAACTAAAATCATATACAACTATTTTTTTATATATACTATTTTTCTTAAATAAATACAATTTAAATATTTAAATCATAAATGATCAGTAAAAAATCATCGAAAGACACCCTTTACTGCTGCCGTCTCCGGTGTTCGTGGTCCTGCGCTGCATGAGCCGGTGTGCGCCTTGCATTAATCTCCTCTGGCTAGCCCCACGTGCCGGAAAGCAACAAGAGATAACGCGGATGGATAACTCTGGGGACGAATTGATTGCCTGTCTAGTTGTCTTGGCCTTTCGGTCGAGTGCGGAAGCTTCTCGGATGCATCGCCCCTTCCCTCTCCCGCGGCGGCGTGCGACGTGCGTGCTGCCTTTTATTCTAACAGGAGGGCGAAAGGCGTGCGACGTGCGTGCTGCCTTTTATTCTAACAGGTGCGCTTTCCGCCTTCTTCCGTCTCGCTTGGGGTTTTTCAGCTATAACTTACAATTTAAAATTTTAAATTCTAACAGAGATAGTATATATAGAAAAATAGTCACATGCAATTTAACCGGTACAGCTGAACTCAGTACACGTTTTTACTATAATCTTTCTGTTGACCTCGCTACGAGTGAAAACGAATCCGGATATTACTCGGATATAATATCCGGATGTGGATGCAAATCTGGTATAGGCTGTCGCAGATTCGGATCTGGATATCCGAATAAGACCCAAAGTCGGATATCCGAATTCAGCATATATAATAGTAGCAACTTACTAATACGTATCTTTTGTATTTGACCTCCAAATTGGGCATATTATGGCTGGGTTCGAACCAGCTTAAAACTGGCTTACACTCGTACTATCTATGTCAACTAACTTTTAAATGGTGTGTTTTTAAGGCGGAGTCAATAGGAAGATTGTAGTAAAAAGTGTACTGAGTTCAGTTATACCGGCCAAAATTGCATGTAACTATTTTCCTGTATGTACTACCTCTCGCGAACAGCCAGAATTCAAATACTTAAGCTATAAGTAATAAGCTATCAATCTAAAAGAACCCACCCTATATATGTATTTCGATCATCTCGACGAGCCCGTCATCATGGTTGGCTTTAATTTGGCATTTTATGTTTTTTATTATGGCATATCTCTCAATAAATCTTTTTGCAAGCTCTTTTTAGCTAAATTTGATATATCTAGAATTATTGACAAACGGTAGTAATGATCAATAACTATGTAATAAACTAGAGGAAAAGGGGCGTAAATATTACTGTAAAACCGATATTGATTCGTTAAACTTCATTGCGTCATAAGATATGAAGCTATCCTCAAAAGATGTATTATACAAATACGTGAGATGAATGATTTATTTGTTGCTGTTAATATTTCATGCGTAGTTACATGTTAGGTCATTGAGTCAGTTATTTATTAATTTAAAATATTAAAACAATTCGGTGCCATGTTTTAAATAGGAGAGGCCACAAATAATTATTGGAATCCAAACAATAGTCAAATTCGATCCAATTTTGAGTATAATCCGATCCAAATTCATATTCAACATTTGTCCGGTTCATATTTGTATCTGATGTTTATCCGATTCGTATTTGAATCCGAGAAAAAAATATGGATGTGAATATGGTTTGAGCACTATCCGATCTGTTTTCACCCTGGACCTCACATTGAAAAATACATCGTTTAAAAGTTAGTTACTGTAGCATAAGCTATAAGTGGAAAAGAACTCAGCCATGTGGCTTATGACTTATGGATTAAAATTTTGAATTCTAGCTATTTGTGAGAGGCAGTACGCAGAGAAAATAGTTACATATGATTTTGGCCGGTACAACTGAACTCAGTACACTTTTTACTGTAATATTCCTGTTAACCTTCCCTTGAAAAAATGCACCATTTAAAAGCTAGTTACTGTAGTCCATACAAGCATAAGCTGGCTTAAAGTGATACTGAACCCAGCCTTGTTTTGCTTTGCTGCTCAAGATGATCTATCAGTGAGTTTCCTCGTGCAGTGACCCTGGGTGCTTTTTTTTACTGCGGCTTATAGTTTATGGCTGCGATTGATGGTTTTTAGTCATGTAAGCATTTATATGAATGAACCGAATGCCGATAAACTACTTCGAAAAGGCTATCCCGATAAGCCGCTTCAAAAAGATAATAAAGAAACTATACCGTTTGTTTGTTCAGGCAACCATAAGGTATAAACCATAAACTGAAAAGAACATGGTCAATTGGCCAATATTTATTTGTACTAGCTAGTAGTTTTGTATGAGCATCACAAGAGTGGAACTGTTCATTTGTACGAGCATCACAAGAGTGGAACCGTTTACACATATAGTACTATAGCACACTTTTTTTTCCCGAATTTTGCCCCTGGATGTCTGTTTTTGCAAAAATAGTGTTGTCCCTAAGCTCAGTAGGCATGGCAGGCAACATGCGTCACCTGCCGTGCCACCTAGGCTAGGTACGATAGTTGCAGCGTGGTAGCATGTTTGAGTGCGGGAGGAAGCTAGCGTGGCAGGTAGGGAGGCTGTCGAGCACCCCTGGCTTGGCATGTCGAGCTCCCCCTGCTCGGTAGCAGCCCTACCGAGCTGGCTTGGCGCGACTGGTGCCTGGGTAGCCAACTGATGCGATGCACATGACGTGACGCACTAGGCAGTAATACTTGTGGCTTTCGGCTAGACTTGGGGCTGCCCACGTACGCCCGTGTGGGCCCGTCGGTCGGCAACGCCTCCCCGTGCGCATAAAATGGCTCATATCCCTCTCCACTATCGCATCCAAAACCTTGCAGTTGAGTATCTTCCCTGCCAAGCGCGAGAGGGCCGAGAGAGAAGAAAGAAAGACAGAGTTGAAGAGAGGTCCAATTTAATTGATTTCGCAGTTGGAATTAGTGTACATCTAGTGAAGACCTTCATGAAGAGGTATGTTTCATTCACCTGAGCAATGAACTTAATATGCCATTAACATTTCATTAATGTAACAGTATATTGGTAACCATATTTAGATGATGTATGTGTTTAATTTGTGCAAATGATATTTTGTGAATTACCCATGTTAGTGTTGTATTAGTGGTGATAATAACTATTCTTTGTTAATAGACAATCTTTTTTTGTACTGTTATTTGTACACTGCTATTATTTGTTCACTGTGATTATTTGAATCTTTTTTGTAATGTTAGTGATGTATTATTTGTACACTATTATTATTTAAACTTATTTTGTATTTTTAAAATAATGATAAAAGGTCCCACTGTTATTTTTACACTTATTCTCATCGTTTGCAAATTAGGTATGCATGTCTATATGTATTGCTCTGGTGCCTTTGTAAATAATGTAGAAAATATCTGTGTACATGTATTATTAGCACATGGTCATAGACATAATTGGTAGCTCAGCTATATACATATGGATAATTATTTTGTGTTATGTTTAGTTGTATTTTAGCATAGTCTGAAATAAGTGAAATTCATTTGCATTGGTGGTAGGTACCTGCTATTGGATATAGAACACTTGTTCGTATTCTACAAGTAGAGAGTCGTACAGGACAGGCTATACGGGGTAGATCTTCAAAATTGTGAAAGGATCATAATCTAGACTCTGGGGCTGAAGGAGATGGTTCTCTCTGAGCTCAGGAGGTATGTGCGGAGTGCATTTGACAAGGAGGTTGATAGGAAGAAGCTCGTCATCGAGACGGTGACAACATGGTGGTAGGGTTGTAGACGAGCCAAACTCGAGTGAGCCTGGTCTCCCAAGCTTGAGCTCGGTAGAAGATCGAGCCGAACTCGAGTGAGCCTAAGTTGGGGTCTGAGCCTGTGCCTAGGTTCGAGCTCGGCTCCGTCAAAGCTCGAGCTCAGCTCGAATAAGCTCGATAACAATTAAAAACAATTTAATATGTACTAATTGTCGCAAGCTCAAGCTCAGCTAGAGTAAACTTGATAATAGTAAAAAAATTTAACATGCACTGATTTTCAATAATAGAAAAGGTCGAGCTCGAGCTTAGCTCGAGTAAGCTCGGTAAAAGTTAATATGCATCAATATTCAAGTTTGGATTGAACTCTAACGTGCTATTGGAGCTCGGCTAGTTGAAGCTCGCGAGCTCGAGATCAAGCTCGAGGTTGGTTTGTTTAGATTTTGAGTCAAGCTCAAATCGAGCCTAAAGCAAGCCAACTTGAGCAGCTCATGAGCCTTGAGTTTTTTTTATAGCCATACATGGTGGTTGGTGATTCAGGGGGAGTGTTTCTAGGACCTGAAGAAGGTGGTTGGCAACATTGCCTGACGTACATGGAGGTTGCAAGCAATCCTACTACGGTGGTATATGAGAGACCAATGATGTATATGCAGCTTGTGGAAAGGACGGAGGCGTCAAGCAGGGGCGAGGTCAGCGGGAGTGGCAGTGTGAGAGTGCCGCAGTTGGTTGGTGGTGGCAGTTTGGAGTGTAGTGTTGGTGGGGATGGTGGCAATGAAGTGGAATTTACTGGTGATGGCCACGGTGGTGGTGCGATGGAAGATGATGCTGGTCAGGATGATGGACAACTCTTGAGGTTGGCTTGAAACTTTGAGCCAACATAAGGTGCATGGAGATGGTGGGCAACGCGTATTAACTGCCATGAATATCTGAATGGCCTATCAGATGAAAGCCAATCTGACGAGGAGGAGGATGCCGGCACAACCAATAGTAAAGACGAGGCTGGTGTAGACGCTACTGGTGGTGGTGCATCAGTAGTATTGTGTGCACGGATGTTGAGTACGTCTTTTCAAGATTTGATACTATTGTGTTGGCCTATCTAGTTCTGCTGTCCGAAGATTGGTCGGAAGGGTCCTTCGACGAAGACACTCTCATCAAAGGGCAACACTTCCCCAACAATGGTGCTGCGCAACAAGTCATTTTAAGATATGTCATACGCATAAGCCGCAAATATCGAGTACATAGGTCGAACTCTGATACATGTGTGGTGAAGTGTGTAGATGGTTCTTGTCCTGGGAAGGTCTGTGTGCAAAGATTCAGAGGTGATGCAATGGATTTCTAGATAACGGTGGTGAAGGACCACATTTGTGAGCTTGTGGAGCCATAGTCGTAAATGACTTCATAGTCGTAAGCTCGTCTGTGTGGTCGTAAACGACTTCATAGCCGTAAGTTCGACTGTGTGATCGTAAGTTGTTCTGTGTGGTCGTAACGAGTACCAGGTACTCATAGTCATGGGATTGGGCTTCAACAATCAGCTTCAGGCACATCGCCTTGGGGATGTTGTGGAAGTCGCTATCTGTCGCTGGGCCACCGCATGTGTCCGTGGTCGGGTCGTCAGTCGTTGTTGTCTATGCATAGGCGAGGATGGTAGAGGAGGAGAGGAGCATGAAGGCAAGAAGGGCCAGGGTTTGCGACGACAAGATTGCTTGACCTTAATTAGCTTTGCTTAATTGCGGTTTAGCTGGGACGAGTTAGAGCTAAGCTAAGCTATGTCGTGTACGGATGCTTAGCTAGTACCTGTCTCCTTTTGACTTCGGTGTGGGCTAGTATGTTTTTGTACGGCTGTACTACTGCTTTCTTTTTGATGAGTAGTGCTATTTGAGCTTGTGTGGATGATGGGGTTATATAGGGTTTGGGGTCAGTGCAAGCTAGCGTAATCCTTTCAGGTCGCCGTGAGCCACACTGAGCCAGGCGCGTGTGTTCATGCTGCTCTACACATACATGCACAAACACGCGCGCGAGAGAGGTTGACACCCAGAAATGGTTGCTATCAGGGACGGATGCAAAGAGGGCTACCTAGATGCATATAATATCGGACTTAAATTTGTTTTTCTATTATATAACTTATATAAATTTAGATGTGAACTCTTAATAAAAAAATCAAAGAATACCTAGCTAACCCAAAGATTAAATCTCTCGGCCTCTCGCATCCCACTGTTCCAATCGGTGCTCCTACAGTTGGGCCCAAGGTAACACCAATCATGGCCAGTCCAGCTGACACACGTATAGCCTAAAGTGCTCGGCCGCACAACATGCACATCGCATTTGCCCTAATCACCTACGTCTCATTCCATTCCACCCTCTATCCCGCCTCGTGCGAAAACAAAATCCACTCTCTTGCTTGGCCACATGCTCTCAACCGTCAGTTGCCAGGGCCCGGAGGCCTAGGCCGCACTCCACCAGCTGCCTCATCTCCTGGTTGTCATCACTCATCAATCATCTCATCGAGCACTTGGCGACATGGATTAAGTCCTGAATCGGCATATGGTATTGCTAAATTTCTCTTGATTTTTTTAATTTATTTAAGCAAATGGATTGAATTTATGAGTTATGATTTGAATGTTATGATTGTTGGTTTTTGTCAAATCTTAGAGTTCAGAATTAGCATTTCAATTTGGGATTTTTAGAAATTGAAATACCCATCTACTTCATTGCAAATCATTGCAAATCGGAGGTAAAATTATACATGTAATTATAGGGGTGTTCTTTTGGGTTGTGGGTGATAGCTTTCGTCTGTGCTTTTCAACACGACAGCGGATGATGGAAACGCCAATGCGGATGTTGCACACAGTTTTGTGCTTGTGAATCTGTTTGGAGAATCTAATTCAAGAGGCTGTCTCGTTTTGACGTTTGGCATTTTGACTTTCGGAGAAGCCAAGAGCCAAAAGCAGAAGAACACGCCTTATATGTATGGTGAAGCGGTGAACCTTGGTCATTTTCATTCTAGTTCCGCCCCTGGTTGCTACATTGACTTTGTATTTTGCTATTCGCTATATACATATACATATACATATACATATACATATACATATACATATACATATACATATACATATACATATACATATACATATACATATACATATACATATACATATACATATACATATACATATACATATACACATATCGTACCTACTGTTGCTTAGCTCAGTTGACTAGCAGGCATCCATATAGTTTGGGACGGATCGAATATGCGTACAATGTTGAGTTAATCTTGTTGTGGACAAAAAGAAGCAGCAGCAACTGTTGAGAAATACACTTTATTTTCTTGGTCAAAGCTATCACAACACAAAACTATCAACAACTGCATATGTCAAATTGTATTTGCCGACATGCAGGATGCTATTGCCACTTGAAGCTACTAGATAAGACAAGTTTTGGTTTGTGCTATTAGTTCTGGATTGAACTTGACCGCTGTCTTCAGAGTAGAGATCGGAGGAGGATAAAAAATACAGTTTTGCTACTAGAAGTGCAAGAGTGCAAGACCCAGAGTATTCTAGCTAGTCCTTAGCTAATCAGCTATTGTAAAATCCTTTGTTGGAGTCAGTTCAGTGGTTTATAAATAGGACCAGAGCCCCTCTTGTAATCAGCATTGCTTTGAAGTAAGCTAGTTAGCTTCCTATGCATATGTGATGTGTAAGCTAATTGAGTAATGTATGAGAGCCATGCGTGTCTACTACTTGAAGTGTTAGTCTAGTGCAGCACCTCTCTGATTTTGCCACTCAATTACCACTTTGTCTTCAAGATTCCCATTACCATAAGTGTTCCAACAATTAGAATCAGAGTCTTGGTGATATCATAGACACCATTGAAGTGTGATACCGACGACGCTACGATGTCAGACACAACTAGAAAGGAGAGTGTGGTGACTTTACAGTACCCTTTTCAGACGACCACAAACTATGTGGTGCAATCGATTAAGATGTGTGTCTACATGGAGGTGCAAGCCATATGGGATGCAATTGAAGCCAATGGAGAGGTCAAAAACCAACGTGATAAGATGGCACTTGCAACAATCTATCAAGGGGTGAGCGAGGAAACACTACTCCTCCTCTCAAATAAGAAGACGACTAAAGAAGCATTGCTGCATTAAAGTCCATGTATGTGGAGGCCGATCGTGTTACCAGGGCAAAGCTCCAGACCCTCAAAATCGAGTTTGATGGGCTCTGGATGCGTGAAGAGGAGTCTGTGGATGATTTTGCAATAAGAATCACTATAGTCATCAGCAAGATGTGTACACTCGGGGAGAAAATTGAGGACTCCTACGTAGTGGAGAAGATGTTACGTGTGGTAACACCAAAGTTCCTACAAATTGCTTCTCGCTGGAATAATTCAGGAACTTAAAGAAGATGTCGATCGAGGAGCTGTTTGATCGGCTCAAGATGCATAAGGAGCACTACATGTTCCGGGTAGCGACAACGAAGATGAGCATCTTCTCCTTACATGTGCTGAGTGGGAGGCCCGATTAGCGAAGAAGAGAGATGGTGAGCTTGGTGGTTCTAATGGCAATGGTGGTCAAAGTCGTAGGAATCAAAAATTTGACACGGCTAAGGCAAGATGCTACAACTACAATGACTATGGGTACTTTGCTTCCAAATGCCACAGGCCGAAGGAGGAGCATGCACATTTTGTCGAGCTGGACGCCAATGACGAACCGATGCTACTCTGATGTTGAGATGAGTCTGGGACGTTGAGAAGATGTGTTCACCGTCCTGAGTCAAGTAAGTAGAGTTGAGTCCAGAATGTTGAGAAGATATGTTCATCGTCCTGAGTCAAGTAAGTAGAGTTATGTCCAGGACGTAGAGGAGATGTGTTCATCATCCTGAGTTGATTATGTGAGAGTTGAGTTTGGAATGATGAGGAGATGTGTCGCTATTCTATGTTGAGTATCAGATTGATAAATTGTAGTTGAGACTGACTGCCTCAACGAGTTAGAGTCTCTGTATCTGGATGGACCTGTACCAGTTGAGTTGAGTTCCTACATGTAGCTATGTGCTTAGTCTGCATATAGATCGCTTCATGTGGAGACGTAGCTAGTAGTTCATAATGCAGTGAGATTAACTAGGGGGTATGTTTTAAGCAACAAGATTAAAGGAGAGAACGTTGAGTTAATCTTGTTGCTGACAACAAGCAGCAGCAGCAATTGAGAAATCCAATTTGTTTTCTTGGTCAAAGCTATCGGAGCCAACACAAAACTATCAGCAGTCGTATATGCCAAATTGTATTGCATGCAGGATGCTATTGGCCCTTGAAGCTTCTAGGTAAGACAAGTTTTGGTTTGTGTAGTCAGTTTTGGACTGAACTTGCCTGCTGCCTTCAAAGTAGAGATCGGAGGAGGAAGAAAAATACAATCTTGCTATTAGAAGTGTAAGAGTGCAAGACACAGAGTATTCTAACTAGTACATAGCTAATCTACTATTGTAAAATCCTTTGCTAGAGTTGGTTTGGTTTAGTCAGTTCAATGGTTTATAAATAGGACCAGAACCCCTCTTGTAGTCAGCAATGCTTTGAAGTAAGCTAGTTAGACCATCTCCAATATTGTATTTTAGCCGGTTCAAATGAGGAGAGACAAGGTATTAAATCGATTCAATATATTGGGGGGGGGGGGGGGGGGTCAATTCCAACAAAAAATGTATGGAACCAGACTCTAATTAGGAGTCGATTCAAAGCATTAAACAATTCATATGAGTATTAAACAACTACATAGGAGAGAGTGCGGTTGAGAGAAGATATTATTATTTTGTGGTTTTTAATGTAACGTGAGTCTCGGTTATTTATAGGAATTGATTCGATACATTTAGAGAAAAATAAGTTTAGTTACTAAAATGTTTACGTGATATGACTTTGAATCGATATCGGTTCAATATACTAAAAATGCTCTTAGCTTTCTATGCATATGTGCTATGTAAGCTAATTTAGTAATGTGTGAGAGCCATACGTTTCTGCTATTTAAAGTATTAGTCTAGTGCAGCACCTCTCTGATTTTGCCACTCAATCACCACTTTATCTTCGAGCTTCCCATTACCGTGTTCCAACAGACAACCAGCCGGTTCCGCAGAATTGGGGTGCGGAATAAGGGTGCCTTTGGTTGAGCTCTTGGGAGCTGCTTTTGCTTCCAAAAAGCCAAAAGCCAACCAAAGTGGTGGAAACCAGAAGCTGCTTTTTCAGAAGCAGCTACTTTTGGGTAGTACAGTTTTGAAAGCACCTTGGACCCTGCTTTTGGCTTTCTGCTTTTTGAAATGGTGAAAATAGAGAGCTGTTTCACAGTTGTTTCAAGGAAAATAGAGATAGGAGGTAAGTTTTATACTTGTTTGAACCAAACAGCTTACAGCTTTTCCACAGCCCACAACATACAACAGCTTTTCCACAGCTCACAGCTCACAGCAGCTTTTTCAGAAGCCACAGCTCAACCAAACACACCCTAAGTATAAGCTTGTCAGACCCAGATTTTATAATCCGGAATCTACTGTGTTTAGCTGCGCTATTCCCTGGATCAGTAGATAGTGCACACAGTTACAGTAATGGACATCAAATTACATATCATGCGGAAACATAATTAAAATAATAATCTTACTCATGGGCCGATTAGGCCGAAGTCCAAAAGTTGCAGCAGCAGAAGAACGAAGCACACAGATGGGACCTTCAGGACATGCCCACAGGCAGCCAACTGGAGGTTCGCGACCTAGTCTTGACATCTTCATCTTCTTCGCCATCGTGATCCAAAAATATTGTTGAAGCGCAGTAATCTGATTCCTGCTTCTGAATTTGTCGCAAAAGCGAGCGTGAGCACTCCGACCCCGTGCTCCGCGAGCCAATACACAGAATGCAAATAAATAGTATGCATGGCTTAACAAAGGAGAGACTCGGGTTATTTTATTTGCCAAAAATCGCTTTTGGTAGCATTATCATGATTTAATTTTAGTATTATTGTTGCTACCTGAACTCCACACAACAATTGCCATAATTGGCTTAATCCACCAAAATACACTTTAATTATTGACTGCTGTCTAAGACTCTAAATAGCGAGTAACATCATTTAACTAATCCACCGATCTCTTTCTTTCTATATTAATTTCTAACTACCCCTCGAAACAGTGAGCGACCTCATTTCATTAATCCCCTGATCATACAATCTCTATATGGTTTGCTGTCTAAAACTCTAAACATGTAGTGTCATCCTTTATCTAATATCACTTAATTAATCCACCATTATCGTTTGTATTCTAATCCCTAACAATCCAATCCTTTTTGTTATTGATCCACAACCATAATTTGCTCTTCTAATTATCAACATTATTATCTATTATCCATCTCTAACTACTTCACTATTGTACCTTCACCAAGAATATCATTGATCAAGTCTAATCTCCTATAGTTATTTTCATACCTCCAAATTTCCGAGATCAATCAATCCATCCATCTAGAAATCGTTCAAATCCTATTAATCCCAATATTGTCAACATCCTCCAAGAATTTATATCCAATATCAGTGTTGAAATCAAACGATTTACCTTCGCATTTCCTAATACTCCAAAAATCATATAATTCATCTATCTAGTCTATAAATCCATTTGGGCTCCATCCATTTATTTCTCCTAGACTCCACGCTATCATTATCCCTCATATGATCAATCATGAATCCACCAACTCCTTTATGTGATTGCCATAAACAACCATCTTCTTTTCTTACGACTCTATTTGTTCTTCCTAACATTTTATTTGTGAGAAATGTTACCATTATTTAAAAATATAATACATAGAAATTTCCTGAGACCTAGCAGTTTTGAACAAAAGCATAATGCTCAAGAGTATGCAATAATAATAGCGATCCAGATTCCATCCACCGTTACATGGTATCCGTATCATATAGAATCTTTCAGCGTTATAGCCGCTTAACTTACCACTGGGACGACACCCAGGACAATTCAAATCAGGGCTTTCCACTGCCCTTCCGCTTTTCCATTCCCATTCATAAAGCATTTTGAAATAGAACTATATTCGGTTAAGTTCCCATGTCTGCCCTTGACCGTGGGCACGGCTATTCGAATAGTTTAGACTCTGCAGAGTTTGTAAACTTTCGCCACAAGAGATAATCAACTCATTGCCCCACATGATACCTTAGACATGTGGTCGAGCAGACCATCACAGTGACTTTTCAAAGTATCTAGACCCTTTTGTCATCTCACCTTATGGGAAACTGCCCACTTGCGGTGGGTCCCATCTGTGCGCAGGATGTTTCCCCCAGCCACTACGCAGCTCGGGCTTCTCTCTTCCCGCAACGTAGGACAGCTGGGAAACTTCACCCCCACTGGTGTCCCTTCAGGCCCCCTTGCCATAGCGTAGCCCCTTCACTCCCCTACCAGTGAGATGAGTCCGGAGTTTCGATAAATTTACTTAGCCAAGTTGTATTTTACAGACTTGTGGTTGTACTGTTTTACACAGGAGGTCATGACAAGATTCGATCCTTAATGGTATCTGGGCGGTCTACCACTAACCCACTTTATACATCCACTATACCACACTCACACCATCAAACCAATCCGCCCAGATATTTAAGCAAGTTGGGGATTTTGGAAGTATAAAATAATCATGTCCAAATATATACCAGTCATTCCCACCATGACTGCCCAAACCAGTTTCTCATGATTTAAAAATGACAATGATGTTTGGGACATTTCAACGCCCCGTGAGTATCTATGCAGAACTAAGCATAGCATATAATTAGGGACTTATTTTTGAAATGTTACTATTATAATTTTGCTAGGGTGACAAGGTTTACACATTCAAATATTTCAAAGGAGGGGTAATATTATTCAAAGTAAACAATGGGCATATAACTAGAATCTTAAATAAAACATGTATTTGTATACAAAATAACAGCATGCAATTTGATAATTTAAATCAAAATAATTTCAGAAAATATAGGTTCAACATGATCAAAATATTGACTCGCCTTGGTCACAGTGGTCTGGTGCTTGATTATCTGGAGCTTCTAGGGCTGTGCTTCTGCGTCTTCCTCCTGAGCCTCGTACGCTATTTTAACGTGCGCGAAAATTTGGATAAAACAAAAAATCAACAAATCAAACAAATAACACCAGAAATCCAAATGAACTTCAAAAATTATGATTTCAGTTCCATTGGACAGATCTTGATTTTAGAGGAATTTAGAAATTTGTCTCACTCAATTTGGAATTAAAATGAATAAGTTATGCCTATTTGAATATTTTAGTTCAGTTAAATCCCAAAATTAATAAATTTCTGACAGTGGGTCCACTGGAGTTTTTAATTCATTTTCTTTTTATTTTAATTTCTTACTTGCTGTGCCGCTGACATGTGGGTCCAACTACTGTTCAGTGGGGTCCACATGTCAGTACATGTTCTATGTACATGTCGCACTGACCAGTGGAGCCCAGGGGTCAGTGGGCTGCTCCGGCTACAGCGGCCGACAAGTCGGGCCCACCTGTCAGTCCGAGAGAAAATAAAGAAAACTCAACCCGGCCTGCGGAGCCGGAGGCTCGAACGCGCGACCGGGGAGTTGGGGGGAGAAGAACGAGCGGAGGTAACCAAGTGAGCGGGGAGGCGTTGCCTACCCTATATGGATAAGTTATCCCTTTGAGCTAGCTCGCGGAGGGGCCGGGCAGAGGAAGTCGAGGGCAGTGGTGAGGTCGCGGTGCCGGCGGCGAGTGGCTGTCGTAGAGGCTCGGGTGAACGCAGAAATGCGTTGCCCGAGTTCTGGTGAGCCGGATGCGGGGGTCGGCGGGGGCCGGTGCCGTGCGGTGGCGGTGGTTCGGGTGGGAGCTCCGGTGACGGCGAGGTACGGGCTTCGGGAGGTGCGGGTGAGACCGGGGATAGCTTCACGACGCTCCGGAGATGGTTCAAGAGCGGGGAATCGGGCTCTGGTGGCTCGGTTTGGCGGATCGGTGATCACCGGAGTTGGGGAAGGAAGTAGGCTCGCCGGCGATTTAGGGGCTCTCGGTTCAATTGCTTGCAGGGGAGGGGAGGAGGGAGTATTGCGGCGCAGTTGGGACTCCGAGGTGGGGTTTTTATAGCCGGGAGAGAGAGGCGCGCAGCGAGGCAGTGTCTGCCTCCGCCCTGTTCGCGCTGGCAGGGGGGATGGATGCAATCTTCTCTGGGATTGCGTAGGAGGGAGGTGGCGGGAGAGGGTGCGTCCCCTTCCTGTAACCGGTTCTCTGAACTTGCCCTTGAGGTGGGAGAGAGAGAGAGATTTACTGCGGCGAGCGCGAGAGGGAGCAAGCGCGAGGGGGAGCTGCGACGCGTGCACGTGGAGAAGAAGGAGCGGGCGGTGTTCGGGCCCGTTCGCAGAGGGAGAGGCGTGGGTGGAGGCGGGGCCACTGCGCAGGCGCTGGGTCGCGCGTGCGCGCTGGTTGCGCGTGGAGTGAACGGCTGGGCCGGGGTGATGGCCGGCCCGGCTGTGTTATTTTCTTTTCTTTTTTTTAAGCTTTTGAATTTATATACACATGTTTTTAATTCCAATTTATTTGCTCTCCTTCTTACTCCACTAAATTTCTGTACTTTTTATTTAACATAACTTTTTATAGATGTCATATTTTACTAAGTACACATATACTTATTTATTTATGTATATACCCATATTTGTTAACTTTCTTAATGAATTTACTTCCTTGTTATCATTACTTTCAGAATTAGGGTTTTTTTATATTTTAGGCCCATTTCTCTTCCCTTCCTTTTCTGGATCATCTTTTCAGATTCTTAATTTAGATTTTAACTTTCTACTATTTAAACATGTTTATTTCTTCTTTAACTTTTGGAAGCTCAATAAAAATTTAAAAACACCATGAAAATCCAAACTCAACTATAATAATTAACAAAAACAACTCAAAGCTTCATATCTTCAAATTTACAAATTTCAGGATGTGACAAAGCTGCTGCTTCAATTCATCGCTCCAGTGATCTCTCCCTCTCTCTCTAAAAAAAAGAAAAGAAAAGAAAGCCATTGCTCCAATAACTAAGCGCTTCATTGGCCGGAGCAGTTGGTCGAACTCTCGATGGGTCGAATCAACAGGCGGTACAACCTACGAATGAATTTTAGTAAATTTAGACAGTGCCCAAAACTTCTTTATTTACTTTTTGCTTTGTACTTGCTGAGTTTCATATGTACTTTTATTTCTACCAATCTTATGTTACAGTATTTAGTTTTCTAACAGAGTGTTTTTTAAAATGGGATCTATTAGTCGATTGTAATAGACAGTGTAGTGACTTCATTTATATTAGGCAAAATTGTAAACAAGTGTCTCTCTCTACAAACTATTACTATTTATCAATCAAAGTCATAAGACATCAGCAAAAACTAATATAAACCCTCTTAATAGAATAGCAGAGCTTCTTGCCGAAGTTTTGAAAAGAAAAAATTTGACAGTTCTAAAAAACGAAAAAAAATATTGGCCAGTGAGTCCAGCCCATTAGGCACACGCCCAACCCCATGGCCCCAATGCACCTCTATGCCACTCTGTCTAGGACTAGGGCTGTAAAAAAATCTTGAGACTTACGAGTTGTTTGATCTCGGCTCACTTTAGGTTCGATTCGAGCTCAACTTGCGCTCCAAACAAGCCGAGTTCGAGCTTGATTCCGAGCTCGTGAGTTTCAACAAGCCGAGCTCAAATAGCTCGCGAGCCTCGAGCTTTTTTATAGCCTACATACATACTAACTCTTACCGAGCTCGAGCTCGAGCTTTTCTATTGTTAAAAATTAGTGTATGCTGAATTATTTTTTTACTGTTATGGAGCTCTCTCGAGCAAAGCTTGAGTTTTTCTTATTGTGAAAAAATAGTGCATATTATATTACTTTAACTGTTATTGAGGTTATTTAAGCCGAGCTCTAGACTTGAATCCCAATTCAAACTCGCTCAAGTTCGACTCAACTTTCTATCGAGTTCGAGTTTAAGAGGTCAGATACACTCGAGCTCGGCTGGTCTATAGCCATCACGGCTCCTCCCCTCCACGCGCGCTCTTCCTAGGCGGCGGCGCTCTTCTAGTCCGCCGCGCGCCCAGATCTTCCACCCTCCGTAGCAGTGCACTCTCCGGGGTTGCCTCTCGGCTTCTCCCGGCAAGTGACCAACATTGTACGGCCAGCTAGCTACTACACGCATGTACAATCGTCATTGCGTAATCTGTGATTACCTCCGCAACTTATTATCGTTATCTTACTAATCGATGCCTACTCTATCACCTGTCATCTCCTAGCTATGCATGTATGTATGAATCCTATCCTGCAGCTCCCTCAGTACATGTACATTACGCGAGCTTGTGTTCATGCTGGTCCTCGTGTTATCCAGGCGCCTTAAAAGTTGAATCACGTCCTGCTCGACTCTCTGCCTTGTCGATGTGTAACAATGATCAAAACCTACATTTCGTATGCTTGGAATTCCAGTACATTAATTTCATGGCAGAGCTAGCCAAGGAACGCAACAAGAGAGAACGAGTTGAAACATGCCACCCCAAAGGCCCAAACACTCCTGCCGATTCAAACATCTGTTGGCAAAGAGATCACGATCGCTCACATGAACTCACAACGTTGAGACAAGAATAGATAAAGACACAATGTTTTTGTGTTGCCTGACTGCCACACCTTTGGGCTCTTTATTTATAGCAAAATAAGGATCTAAACTGGGCAAGCAAAAACTCTACTCCGAAACAAATTCAAACTCCTAAACCGAAACAAACTCCTATTCGTGTACAAAACAGATTATACTAACAAACTCCTCCTAATCATGTTGCCTTCACTTGATCCTGATTACGCCGATACTGTCGCGGAGCTCCAGGAATCGAACGCGACCAAGTGGCTTCGTCAGGATGTCCGCAAGTTGTCATTCGATTTCAGTGAACTCAAGAATAATTTTTCCTCCATCGACTGCCTCATGGATAAAGTGAAATCGGATGTCGATGTGTTTGCTTCTTTCATGGAGGACTGGATTCTTGTTAAGAGTGATGGCAGACTTGTTGTCCACCCTGAGTTCCGGCGCCGGAAGCTTCTGTTCCAAGAGCTCTTGCAGCAGCTGGTGAAGCTAAACGCCCTGATAGGCTGCTGTCGCCGCGGCGATGTACTCTGCTTCGCACGAGGAGAGAGCCACAACCCGTTGTTTTTGCGATTGCCAGGAGACTAGGCTTGTGCCGAGGAAGAAGAGGATGCTAGTGGTGCTCTTCCACCCATCAAGGTCGCTGGCCATATCGCTATTGCTGTAACCTAACAAGGCCAGCTTGTCTCCTTCTCTTCGGTAGGTGACGTTGAACCCCCGTGTCCCGGCGATGTACCGGAGGATGTGCTTCACCGCGGCGAGGTGATCTTTCCGCGGATCCTCCATGAACCGACTCACGTACCCCACGGCGAACGTGATATCCGGCCGAAGTATGAGTCAGATATCGCAGGCTCCCTACAATGCTCCAGTAGCAGGTTGCATCCACAGGCGGTGCCGTTGATGCCTTGGATAGCTTGAGTCTCTCTTCCATCGGCGTGTGATAAGGATTGCACTCTGCCATGCCATTCTGCTTCAGGAGCTTCCCGGCGTAGGCGCTCTGATAGAGCAGATCCCGCTGACGCTTTGGTTTACCTCAATACCGAGGTAGTAGGTGAGCAGCCCCAAGTTGCTCATGCGAAACATGGACATCATTTCGCGCTTGAATTTGTCGATGCCTGCTTGAGTTGTCCCGATAATGATCAGGTCATCAACGTAGACGCCGATGATCAAAGGTCCTCCGGGCGCCCGCCGCATGTATAGCGCGTGCTCATCCATGCACCGGCTGAAACCTAGTTCCTGGAGGCTGGCGTCTAGCTTGGCGTTCCAAGCGCGTGGTGCTTAACGCAACCCATACAACGTCTTGCGTAGCTTGAGCACCTTATGCTCCTGCTTGTACGGTGAAACCTAGCGGCTGCTCAACGTAGACTTCCTCTACAAGATCTCCATTCCGGAACGTGGACTTCACGTCCATGTGGTGCACGGACCACCCTTGGTGCGCCGCCAGAGCCAGCAGTAGCCGCATCGACTCTATTCGCGTGACAGGGGCAAAGACCTCCTTAAAGTCGATCCCTTCGCACTGCGCATACCCTTTCACCACGAGATGCACCTTGTGTCTGGTGATGGCGCCATGCTCGTCTCGTTTCACCTTGAAGACCCATTTAAGCCCAATCGCGTGGTGCCCGACAGGAAGCTCGACGAGGTCCCAATTATTGTTCTCCTTGATAGCTTTCATCTCCTCCATCATCGCCAGACGCCAAGATGGGTCGCGCTCCGCCGCGCCAAACGTGGTCGACTCTTCTGCACTCACCATGTGCAACTCGGCAGGGGCGATCTGTTCTGGCTCCAAGGACCATGTCGGGGGTGCCAGAGGGTGCGGGACCGAGGATGTCCCGCAACATCCTGAATCGGTGTTGAGCGCCGCCGTCGTTGTCATGATCGAGCTCGGCGAGAGCCTCGGGCGTGGGCGATATGAACCGCACACCAGGTGCATGACCCAGAGCACCTGGTGGTGGCAAGTCCTAGCAAGGTGATGGCGTGTGCGGCTGCTTCCTTGGGGCAGGGACCTCCACTGGAGCAGTGATGATCTCGTGCTCGAAGATAAACGTACCAGCGCTGGATGTCTTCTGCTGCTCGTTGGGATTTGCCCAATCCCAGCTTGCCTTCTCGTTGAACACCACGTCACAGGAGATGTGGAAGCGGCATGCAATCGGGTCGAACAACCGATACGCTTTCGATCCTGGCTCGAACCTGAGGAGCACCATCTTCACACTGCGATCATCAAACTTCTTCAGATTTGGGCGAGTTACCTTGGCGTGAGCGATGCTTCCCAACGTGCGCAGGAAGGAAACGTCGGGTTTCCTCCCATGCCAGGCCTTAAACGGTGTCATGTCGTCCAAGCTCTTGGTGGGCACACGGTTCAGGAGAAAAACAGCAGTGGTGACCGCCTCCCCCCAAAACTCAGATGGCATCTCCTTCGCCTTGAGCAAGCAGCACGCCATGCCGACGATTGTCTAATTACGCCACTCAACAACGCCATTCTGTTGCGGTGAGTATGGCGTCGTGAGCTGCTGTGCAACTCCCTGATCCGCGCAGTACTGCCCAAACACGATTGAGGTGAACTCCCCCCTCGATCCGTTTGCAGTATGCGTAGACGCCGCCCGGTCTCGACCTCGACACTGGCCTTGAACTGCTTGATGACAATAGGCGCCTGATCCTTGCTCGTTAGGAGGCAAAGCCACATATAGCGGCTACAATCATCGACGAGAAGGAGAAAGTAGCACCAGCCACCATGAGTCGTCGGTGAGATGGGCCCACACAGGTCGCCGTGCACGAGGTCAAGCAATCCCTCGGCACGATAGTGGGCCAATGCGGAAACGAGACGCGCCTTTGCTTACCAATGAGGCAGCTGTCGCAGATCTCACTGGGATGATTGATCATCGGGAGACCGCGCACCATCCCGTCTTGAGCCAGTCTCTTCAGGGCATCGAAGTTGAGGTGGCCGTAGTGTGCATGCCATAGCCAAGCCTCATCATCTTGTCACGCCATTAAGCACACCGGCCTCGCAATGTTCAAGTTGAGCATGTACAGGTGGTTTTTGGTGCGCTTCACATTGGCAAGCAGTTGATGTTGCCGGTCGTAGATCCGCAGCAGTCCCCCGTCAATCAGCACCTGGCAGCCACGCTCATCGAGCTGGCCGATGCTGATAATGTTGCTCTTGAGCCTGGGAATGTAGTAGACATTGCTAATCGTTTGGTGTTCACCGTTCTGGCAGGTGAACAGCACCGTGCCGCGCCCGCGGATGTCGACCACTTAGCCATTGCCGAAGTTCACCGAACCGATGACGCCCGTGTCCAATTCCACGAAGAAGTTATCACAACCGGTCATGTAGTTACTGGCCCCAGTATCCAGGTACTACACGTCGCTCCATTGTTCTCATCTCACCCCAAATTCACCTGGGCGTGCGTTTCGTCGAGCTTGACAAAGTTTGGCGGCATCTGCTCAACGTCGTCAGTGAGGGCGCACACCTGCGCCATGAGCAGCGTCTGGTCCCCATCATCCTCCTGGGTAAGATGGACCTGCTCGCGCTGTGGCTGCCAGCAATCCTTGGCCCAATGGCCAATCTTGCTGCAGTTACGACACTGTCGCGACTGACGTTGCGCTCGCGCCCTGGTTCGCGCCTGTCACGTCCGGCGTCATGGCGCCAGTTACCTTTGCCGGGGCGACGGCCGCTACCACCAGGCTTGCTCGGCGATCTCTCGCCGCTCTTCTTCTCCTTGAGGCGAGCCATCATTCCTCCTCGGTTAGCAAGAGTTTAGCTTTCGAGGTAGTAGTCGGTGGCGCCGGTTGCGGGATGCAATGATCATCATCGCCTTTTAGAAGCCCGGTGACCTCCTCAATGGACAGCTTGGAGAGATCGAGCATGGTTTCCATGGTGTAGATGACATGACCAAACCGAGGTAGGACGACGCGAAAGTATTTTTCGACGGCCTTCTGCTCGTCGACGGGTTCACCATACTCCGAAAGCTGGCCGACCAAGTAGCTCAAACAAAGTGTGAAATCCTCAGGATCTTCGCCTTCCTTGAACGCGAGCATCTCGAACTCGGTGCGCAGCTTCTGGAGCTTCGACTTGTGGACGTGATCAGAGCCAATTCGCATAGACTTGACGTAGTCCCATGCATCCTTGGCCGATCGCTTGATGGCGAGCACGCGAATCATCTCCCGCAGGACCGCCTTGAGGAGCGCCTCGAGTGCCGCACGATCCTCCTGCAGATCGGCGTCGCCATACTCGATGGCGTCCCACAAGCCCCTTGCCTGGAGCATCACCTTCATTACGAGCGACCAATCCGTGTAGTTGTTGCGCGTGAGCATCGGATAGGACGCACCTCCAACCTCCCGCACCATCTTCTGGATCACCATGTCGCGGCCACGAGTGCGACCACGACGAGGGACGATCGGCGAGGCCAAGCGCCGCCCTCGGCCTCCACGGCGCAGCGACAAACTCCGGTCACCATCGCTTACTGGAGCCGACATTGCACAGGGATCGAGTGGCCTTGCTCTGATACCAACTATTGGCAAAGAGATCATGATCGCTCATACGAACTCACAACGTTGAGGCAAGAACAGATGAAGACACAATGTTTTTGTGTTGCCTGATTGCAACACCTTGGGCTCTTTATTTATGGCAAAATAAAGATCTAAACTAGGCAAGCAAAAACTCTGCTCCGTAATAAATTCAAACTCCAAAACCGAAACAAACTCCTATTCGTGTACAAAACGGATTATACTAACAACATCCAATCCAATCCGACTCCAACAACTGTTACATCTCCTCCTCCGATTCGTTCGATCGATACACCAGTTCGGACGGGATACGGTTGTTTCGCGGTGCGGAGAGCAACATCGACCAAGATAAAGAGCTCGGCCGGATCCAAGAGCAGAGGAGTTGCACCGCCTCGATCGATCGCCGTGACCACGACCCCGGGGCCAGGCTGCGAGCGAACGATCGATTGCCGAGGGAAGCCAGCAGCAATCAAGCAAGGCTGCAAGGGAGGGATGGAGCAATGGGAGGACATGGCGGCGTGGCTAACGGACGACGTGCTCGCGGACGTACTCCGCCGTCTCGCCCCGCGCTCCCTCGCCGCGTCCCGCTGCGTCTGCAAGGCGTGGCGCGCCATCATCGACGCCCGCCGCCTGCTGCGTGCAGACCTCCTCCCGCACTCGGTAGGCGGCGTTTTCATCGACTTCCACGGCCTACATCGCCCGGAATTCTTCTCCCGCCCCTCAACGGGCCCCACGATCTCCGGCAAGTTCGACTACTTGCCCGACCAGGACCAGCGGAAGTTGGTCCGGGATCACTGCAATGGCCTCCTCGTGCTTGAAGACTACGTGGTCAACCCTGCCACGCGATGGTATTCTACCTTGCCTCGACGCTCTTCCACGCGATGGTATTCCGACGTGGAATACCTCGTATTTGATCCCGCCGTGTCGCCGCACTACGAGGTATTCTCGATCCCGCGCTTTCATCACAAGCGTAAGCGATACCGTCGCCACGACAAATCCGAATGGCCACCGACGCCATGCATCTTGCATGTCTTCTCGTCAAGGACAAGGCGGTGGGAGGAGAGGTCCTACGTTCGCCGAGGGGAGGCTGCAGGGACCGTCGCCGATGTGCGATCAGAGTACTGGCCACACTATCAACGCAACGGTGTCTACTGGCGCGGAGCACTTTACGTGCATTGCCAAGCTAATTTTGTCATGAGGTAGCGACCTACTCACCCTTAGCATCATCGTTTGATTTCGATTTTTTGCTTAATAAAAATATTGCCCACTTCTACTGTCTAACAACGTTTCCAATCAACGATTTGATTTCGCAGAATATCCTTGTCGGATGATAAGTACCAAGTAATTAAACCGCCGATGGGTATAGGAGTCGACGACTATGGGCTTCATCTAGGAAGATCGGAGAAGGGGGTGTATTGTGCGTTAGTCGATGGATGGTTTGGAATTCGTGTGTGGATCCTTCATGAATCATGTGATCAGATGCAGTACTGGGTGTTGAAGCATCAGAATGACCTTAAGCGCATGCTGTCACTTCGGAATTATGATCGACATGGGCCATGGATATTGCAGGATATTAACTATTACGAAGAATATAACGAAGATGACAATGTGAAAGAACCGGTGGAAGAGAAATTCGAATGGAGCTCTGACAGTGATAATGTTCTCGATAATGAAGATGAGGCTGAAGAACGCTACCATGGATATATTGTTATCCTGGGATTTCATCCATTCAAAGAGGTTGTCTTCTTTTGTGAATCATTGAGGAGAGGATTAGCCTATCATTTGAATAGTTCCAAGATTCAAGACTTGGGCAATATATACCCAACATGTTACGACCAAGAATTACCTAACGAACGGCTCATAACCGCGTCTTTTCCGTACACGCCTTGCTGGATGTGAGAGTTTGTGTGGAAAAAATTTATAAAGCCATCCCGAACAAATGGCCTACTTATGTTTGTGTCCATGTTCTTTTAATTTATATATAAATAGAGATTGGTTTCTACAAGGAAATATTTTCACGTGTTGTCCTTTTCTGTTGCGAGTACCATCAATCTAAGAGCATCTCCAGCAGGAGCCCCCAAAACAGGGCCCCTACTTTTAATTTGAGGGCTCCCCCTACTTTTAAGGGCCCTGTTTTCTGAGCTGCACTCCAGCAGGAGCCCTCAAAACAGGGCCCCTACTTCTTAATTCCCTCTATTTCCTCACACACTATATGCATATGTATTTGAGAACATCACATTATATAATAATTTATTTAAACTATAACTCTAAAGCACTATACTTAAAATTATGAATGAAAATACAAATATTCAAATTTAAATTCAAAGACAAATTTGGTCCGAATTTAATGATAGTCGATCACAACATAGTTCATAACATCTCTGCAAATCAAATGACATAATCATCAAACATATAGTCCGACAAAACAATTAAACAACTAACGTGCGCCATGTCGCGCCCACAAATGCTCCACAAGATCATTTCGGAGTTTCTCATGCCCCTCTTTATCTTCAATCTCATTGTGTATCCTGAGAAACTCGGATAACACATTTGGATTACGGCGTTGGTATTCCTCCTGCCTCAGCTCCTCACCCCCATCTTGATCATAGTCATATCCCCCAACATCGTCGTCATCTCTCTCGTTCTCAATTATCATATTATGTATGATCACACATGCTGTCAATATGTACCATAGCATATCCTTGCCCCAAAATCTTGCAGGACCCCTAATCATGGCAAAGCGTGACTGCAAAACACCAAATGCTCTCTCAACATCCTTCCTAGCCGCTTCTTGAGCTTGTGTGAAGTGAGACTTCTTGTTACCTTGTGGGTTTCTATAGCTCTTCACAAATGTAGCCCAAGAAGGATAGATCCCATCTGCCAAATAATAACCCATGGTGTACTTGTTGCCATTCACCGTATACTCAATTGGAGGTGAAGTTCTAGAAGTTAGCCGCTGAAAAAGGGGAGACCTTCGAAGAACATTGATATCATTTAGTGATCCTGGTAATCCAAAAAATGAATGCCAAATCCACAAATCCTCCGATGCAACCGCTTCAAGGATCATAGTTGGGCCATCCACATGTCCCGAGTACATACCTTTCCATGCAGTCGGGCAATTCTTCCACCTCCAATGCATACAGTCAATGCATCCAAGCATCCCTGGCCAACCCCTATTGTTGTTTATCTCCAGTAACCTTGCAGTATCCTCAACAGTGGGTGGCCTCAAGTATTGCTCACCAAAAACCTCAACCACTGCTCGAACAAAGTGCTTGAAGGCCTCAATCATAGTGCTCTCAGCGATTCTCACAACCTCATCCATGGAATCTGCAGGAACATCATACGCTAACATCCTAAAAGCTCCAACCACTTTCTGAAGGGCAGTGGCTCCAAGCAACCCTACTGCATTTGGCCTTTGCCTGAAATAGTCATCATGTGCCTCGACTCCTTGAACAATTCTCAAAAACAATGGTTTAGACATTCTGAATCTCCTCCTAAAAAATTTGTCATTGTAAATTGGAGGATCTGCAAAATAATCTGCAACCAAGCGCAAGTTACCAGCATGCCTGTCTCTTGGCACCACTTGACGACCAAGCACTGAACTACGCCGAAGCTTCTTATGATTCCTTTCTTCAGCATCAGCAATAATTAGCATGGCCGCAACCAAATCATCGTCATCCGATTCTTCTTCTTCCCACCATTGATCAAGCAAATCGTTTTCATCATCGGTAAACACCATCTGCAGTATCATTGTCAAATATTAATTTATAATGCAACATAGTCAAGTACAGTACAGTCGTATCTCAAACAGAGGACAATCCACTTTAAAACTTTCATGTCAATTCATAATTCATCTCAGCAAATCAAAAGAAACATAGTCATAATGCAACATAGCGCACAACCAAAATAAAACATGCATATCACATTGAAACATAGTCCTAAACCAAAATAAAACATGCATATCACAATGAAACATCTATCAAATTCCTTCTCCAGCACCGTGCCCTCCACTAGCATCATGTCCTCCGAAAGTACTGTTGAATGCCGCCATCTTTTCAGCTGCAATTTGAGCCCTCATTGCTATCACATATGTCTTCTGGGTGGGCTCCAATGTGTTAAGGTCACAAAACATAATCTTCTGTTCTTGATCCCATATCATCTTTTTCTCCTCATTTGCAACCTTGCGCTCTTCAAGTGATACCTTGCGCTCTTCAATTGATACCTTACGCTCTTGCATCATCTTGTTCTCCTGCCATCTATTCTCTCTAATTTTCTCTTTCTCTGTAAGCAATTTCTCTAGCAACCCTGCATAATTCATTTGTTCACCTCCTTTCTTCAACTTCTCCTTTGCTTGCTTCCTCCCCATAGGCCTTTTACCATTAGGCATGGAAGAGTCAGGGGTTTGGCTCTTTGTACTCTCATCATCTTCTACATCAAACACATCGATTGCTGTTGGTGGTGAATTGCTTGCCCTAGGCCTTTTGTTGTTGATTGGGGGCATGAATTTCTCGCAATGCCTAATCTTCAACCAACAATGGAGGAAAGGAAACCCCTTCTTCTTTGGATCATTGTTTGCATATGCATTTTGAGCTTCTAGCAACTGAAATCGAAGACATGTGTCAGTACAAATTCTTAATGAAATGATGCAACATCTTAATAAAAACAATCCTTACATGTTCCTGGTAGGGCACTCCACTAGGATGGCGGCGCTCAACCTCCTCAAATAATCCTTGAAACTTCTGACATTCCCTGTGAATTGTCGCCCACCTATGCTCTAGAGAATTTGCATTCCTATCAGATACAAATTTTTTGTTGGCATGAAAGTTATCATGAATTCGCTTCCAATACGCTTTGCTAGGTTGCTCATTTCCAGTGATAGGATCCAAACTTATGTTCTCCCATGATTCACATAATTGGAGATCTTCCTCCTAAGAGTAGTTGGCAGCACGGATTGACTTCCTCTTTGGTGCACTAGGTTGACTAGGCTCGGTACCAATGGGTAAAATTGCAATGTCATCAATGTCATTGTCGTCGGACATCATCCGTGACCAATTACCTCCCTGCGACATATCCCAAACTGTGCAAAAAAAACAGCACATATAACATGCAATACAGTTTAAGCAATTCCATTTTGTTGATAGTGGGTCACTCTCACTTACAATACAGGACAGCATGAACAGGGCCTGCTCTGGAAAAGAGCTGGTCCAGTACTACTACATTAACTTAAAACTAGCTAGATATATTGAATTTGATACTAGCTATATAATTCCATTGCTCATGCGACTGACATGAATTTGAAAAGTCTGGAAAATTGAAGACCACTAGAAGAGAATAAGCCTAAACAGTAGAATGACTCATCTGATCTGGAAAATGCCAACATGACATCTATATATTGTAACATGCAATTTTCCAAAACAGCAAGATCACACAAGAAACATAAAGCATCAGAGAACAGCAACCAGACTAGTTTTGGCCCACAGGTGAGCTAATCTAAGACTGCGTACATTCCGCAACATCAACACACACCTCATTAGAGGGTGCATAAGTGCTACCTTCCATCAAACATAGTAGTAAAGAAACCAAACATTTAAATGTTTGCAGCTGAATTAGGAATCCAGGAGCTGCATGCCTTGGAGAGGCAGAACAAGTTGGATATGGCCATTGTTTCAGCAAAAGGTATGGTAAGTCAAGTTCTGATATCCACCGACAAAAGCTAAAGCTCATGGCCCATACATAAAAAACACGGTCACTGCCCTTTCCAAGCAAACAAAAAAAAGGGCAATGACGTCCACTATGGTGTAATGGTGCACTAACAAAGCAAAGAATCCTCTGAATGAGATGAAATCCTAGTTGCCTTATCCTACTTTTCACCACACTGCTGGAGAAAATGCATAGAGTTACATGTACAGCACCCAAGAATAGTAACTTGCTTGTTGTCATTGGTCCAAGATGGGATTTTAAAGATGTACAGTGCTTATATGTTCTCCCAACCAGGCAGTGCACAAAACAGACCACATATCAAATTAACAGCACATATACATATCAAATTGAATCACATATGCATATCAAATTGAATCACATATACATATCCTAATCCCAATCTGAAATTAACAAATCAAGCATACATGAGGTTGTCTATTTACATCAAGCAGCATAGTTCATCATCACTTTCTGCAGTGGAAATTGGAAATTATATACATGATCTTGGAGATCAGAGGTTTTCCATATATCATACATCAAGCAGCAATCTCAAGCTATCCCAATCCCAATTTCAGCATCTCAAGCTATCAACCCACAAAGCACATCGGCATATATACATACAAAGCACAGGTGACGCAACGGAGGTGGAGGTGGCGCAGGAGGAGATGGCAGCGGCCGAACCTGGCGTGAAGGATGTCCGGGTTGGCGGCCGGCGAAGTTGGAACCGCTGGTGGTGGTCGCGGTCGAGGTCGGCGATGCGGTCGAGGCTGGCGATGTGGTCGGCGATGCGGTCGGCGATGCGGTCGAGGCCGGAGGAGACCGGCGATGCGGAGAAGACCGAGGTCGCGGAGGAGAGCGGGGAGGCGGGCGGCGCTCGGGGGCGGGGGAAAGAGGCGGGCGGCGCTCGCGGGCGGGCTGCGGGAGGGGAAGAGGCCGGCGGGGGGTGAGGCGGGCGGGGGAAAGAGGCGGACGACGCTCGCGGGCGGGCTGCGGGAGGGGAAGAGGCGGGCGGCGCTCGCGGGCTGCAGGAGGGGAAAGAGGCGGGCGGGGGAAGGAGCGGGCGGGGGAAGGAGCGGGCGCGGGAGGGGAAAAACGCTGGCGGGGGAAGAATCGTACCAGCGCGCGCAGGAAACCGTGTTTTGAGGGCTTGGCCTAGAGCCCCCAGGAATGAGGGCTGGAGGGGGGATTTGAGGGGCCCCTCAAATTTGAGGGCTCTAGTAGGGGCCCTGTTGGACCTCTGTTTTTTCCTCAAGCCCTCAAATTTAGTTTTAGGGGCTCAAGTAGGGGCCCTGCTGGAGATGCTCTAACTGCTAGTGATAGTCTCTTATCAACTAATTTGTAATCTGAGTCTAGAATTTGTACTTCTCCATTTGAATCAAGTTTGGAAATTTCCTGATTACGGTTCTAAGAAAATGATATATGACAACCAATCCGTAGCACATTGTATGAGAACAACTTTTGAGAACCTAGGTGCACCTACACCCTATTGCTCTGCCGTTAGATTGATAAATTGTTGTGGGTACCCTGGGCTTGAATACCCAAAATCACCGTATATGTTTTCTGTACTAGTCTCATGATCAGTGATTAGTACACATATTTACAATATCGAGATCACATCTATACACACCGCACACAATTAATTTACAACAATGGAACAATATATAAACGATGTATAATTACAAGTTATAACATAGGGTCGACTAGCCAAATAAATATAAATATTAAGAGTAAAGTACAACGAAGGCAGGAGTTAGGCCCTAGAAAGACCAATCGTTGAATTCCCCGGTGCCAGGGCAAAGTACGCATCGTCTGACATGTTATCTTCCTCATTCTCTGAACAACATTAATTTAAACAAGGTTGAGTACATTGTGCACTCAGCGAGACTTGTAGTGTATCATAATATATATATGTGCAAGGCTAACAATAAATAAGGTTCTACCCTACAAGTTATTTTTAGCATAAAGCAGCTTTTGTTTCCAATATCGATAAATACTAATTTGCAACAGAATTATAAAGAGTAGTTGACATGTAATAAAATAACATTTGTATAACAATAAATAACTTTCATTCTCAGCCTTCCTTGGCTGCGATCATCGAACAATCCCAGCCCATGAGCATGACACACTTAACACATACATGACATTCCAACTTTTCCAACAAAATAGTTTTAGAAAATAAAAGTTATATCCATTGTTGTTGCATCTAAGCATACTCATGACCACGAGCACGACTATTTAAATAATTTTCAATACTCTCGAGAAGTTGTACAACTTTACTCACATGAGATAATCACATATACTGTCGGCAACTACATGCTTTTTTAGGTGTGTGATGAAAGTAATTATCATATAGCATTTACATCATTTAGTTCTAACCTTGCACCAACTTGATGAACGTCAAACCTCACTTAGGTCCATCTCCCAAGTGAGCATTCGAACATCACTTAGGTCCATCTCCCAAGTGAGGACCCTCGTTTAGCTCTATCTCCTAAGTGGACATTTTGGTTTAATCATTTAGAGATAGAGTCTAATATCCTTTTGGTTTTATTTTATTGACTTGAATTTGTTTTCAAGATTTTGGTATTTTGAATTCACGATCTGTAATGTCATTTTCTATTTTTATTATTTACATGATCATTATTTGCACTTGGGGTTATTCTTGGGTCATTAATTTGCATAGCATGAAACTTAGAAAATTTCAAATAAATATTCAGAAGAGATTTGAATGCCAGCAAAATGCAAGAAAAGTTTTTAAAAATTTCATATTTTTGAACATCAAAATTTTGAGATGTTACAAACCTACCCCCCTTAAATGAATCTCGACCCTGAGATTCTGGTAGAGTAGAAAGAAGTAAGTAGGGTTAAACTGGCTAGCAATAGGTTCCAGAGTTCTGCTTGGCATGACGTCCTTTAGTTCGCAAAGGTATGAAGTGAGTCCGCACAAGAAGGGATAACGCTTGAAGAAGTTAAAGGGAAGTGAGAGACTTGTTCTTTTGGATAGGTCGTAGACTTTAGGTGCTTGCTCCTTGTTGGGACTCTTGATATGGACAATTTCTTCTTTGCTGAAGTTAAGGTTGGTAGCGATGGCACCCTTCGCTGATTTTTCTGGATTCCTTTGGGGACACCTATGGGCATAGTGCCCCACATTTCCACAATAGAAGCAAATGATATCTTTTTGAGGTTTGCTTGGGGCAGTGCTACTGTTACGTCCATTGTGACTGCTTTTCTTTGCACTCTTTGCGGAGTGGGGTTAGGTGATAGCTCGTATGGTTGGGTAGGGTTATGGCGAGTATCAACTATTAGCCTTCTTTTCTTACTCTTGCCAGTGATAGTTGCCTTGCTCCCATCCATTGGGTTTAATTAGCAATGGTTTGATCTATAGGGCCTCCGGGTAGGTTGGTTTGGATCTTGGTCTTGCTTGATCCAATGAATCTTCAGGATTTCAATTTCTAATTATGCACTAAACAACTGAATCCAAATAAAGGCAAATAACTCAAATATCCAAATAAATTCAATTGAACTTGATTAATCTTTATTATGATTAGATGGATGATTTGAGGTTGGGTTGGTTGGGGTGTTGACAGAGTTAGAGGGGTTGGAGTGAAGTGGTAAATGGCCAAAGGAAATCCGTTGAGACGGGTGCCAAGGATGGTTTATAGTGAAGGAATATTCATGGGAATATTTTTACTTAGAACTCGGAGATGGTTAGGTATAGCTGATGGCAGATCATGACTCAGCCTTTAGTTTAATAATTATTTTACTATTTTATATTTACCAAGGAAGTTTTATGAGTTAGGTTAGACTTACGGATAGACGAATGTGTTTAGTTTTATTAAATTAATCTTTAGAGTCTGTATTCCTAGCAATTTACGCGGTGATATTTTATGGGGTCCTATTTATCAATTATTCAAACTATTCACCAAATGATTAGTTCAATAATTCATGGAAGCACGAGGATATTTAATTATCTAATTGATGTTTTAATAATAAATTTTAGTATATTCTAATTTACTACTCATCTGCGACTATTGGTCACATGCTCTGACGTTGGTCACAACATCTTCGTACAAAAAATGAAACATAAAAGAAAAAAATTAAAAAGAGAAATATAAAGGAAATAATGTAAGATAATAAATTAGAAAAAGAAGTCCAGCCCATCCAGATCTAGCTAGATCCGGTCGCCACTGCCGTTCACCATCATAGAAGATCCGATAGTGGGGTAGTGGTGTGGCTGACGGTAGGGGAATGCGGTGGCTGGCATTCTTGCTCGCAATTTCAAATCACGCTGACAAATGAACCCATCCCCCACCCGCTTCCTATTCCTTCAAGGCTCCAAGCCATCCAAATCCCACTGCCATGTTAAGTGAGAATATGTCACTTGTTTAGTCTAACAACTCTGCAAGATCCCGTCACCATGCAAGATCCCGTCACCATGGTAAGTTAGAATATGTCACTTGTTTAGTCTAACAACTCTGCATATGACTTGCACACCCATAGAGCATAAGAGGGGTCATTTCTTGAATCTTATATCACTCCATTAGAGCCTTTATCCCAGAGATGAGTAGAATATTGTTGTAATAAATCTCAAGATTATATATGTAGATGGGAGTGACTCATTTCTCCTCGAGTTAGCATTTTGACTCATATGGAGCTATTATCCTTTCATAAAACAAATTGTTATGAGATTGCTCTGTTCATTCACAATCTTCTCAATACACAAACCACTCCCAAATGTGGGATATGCTTAGGTTCTATGGATTTTGAAGATACTACTTTGTACATTCTACCATGATAAGTTTTAAATTTGAGGTACTTTAGATAGCCATATCTAAGTTTTCTTATGAGCATTTATCATGTATATGTCATCGCCCTCCGGAAAATTGACTATGCTTGATATGCAAAGATGTGATGTGCAATCATTTTATCAGCAAACATATGCTATGCCAGTATCAAGAAATGGGGCATTGTCTTGCCCTGAGATTTAGGTAAATTGTTGAGCCTGCTTTTTATCGACTGTTCCTTTGATCCCATAGATTTTCCCTTGGTTCCATGCAAGACCGTTCCATAGTTGTGGAATTTTGGACACTGTTGGACCCCTGTACATCAAAAATTCCGTTTTTGGCCCCCTTTGCAAAAAAATTCCAAAACTGGATCCCTCTCCACCGCGCGATCGCTAGACGTTGACACGTGGCCCGGTCGTGCGGTCTGGTACCGCACGACCACACTGTTCATCCGGTCGTGCGGTACCAAACCGCACGACCGGCGTGGCTCCGCTCCGAGCGCGGATTCGTCGCCCGAGCGCACGATCGACGGCCCGAGCGCGCGTCCGCTTGCCCGACCGCACGACCTGCTGGCACCCCGCGCGACTGCCGTCCCCAGCGCGCGATTAATTGCCCGACCACGGGATTCGTCTGCCGACCGCACGTCTCCGACAAGTCCCGTCCGTCCGCCGAAAGAAGAAAAGCAGCACCGCGCGCACTGCTTTCTCCTGTCCGATCGCACACGCGTCTTCAGCGCAGGAACGGCCCCCTCTCCATGAGGACTGGATGCACACTTAAAAAACCGCAAGCACAGCGCAAGAGAGGGAGAAGAGCTGCTGTCGAAGCCAGAACGCTCATTTGCAGCCGAAGTGAAGATAGAGCGAGGGAGAAAGTGAAGGGAAGTGAGGAGTAAAAACATGTAGATTTGAGTTGTATTTGTTTGGAATCAGCGGATTTTGCAAGTATAAAAGTTGTAGATCGTGTCATGAGCTTCAAGAAGAGGTAAGTCATGTGCCCGCGAAACTAAATTTTTATGTATGTGATTAGTCCATAATTAGTCCATTAGCACAAACCATCGTTTTGTAATGTTATTTTATGTGAATGTGTGAGAATACGCCATGTCAATATTTGGTACGTTATGTATTAGTAGTTAAGAATACGCCAATGTGTCATACGGTGTGTATGTGTAGGTAAAAATCCACATATGATGCATGCTTTATTGAGTGTAGATAATGTCGTATTTTATGTTGAAGTTACGTATTGTAATGTAGTTAGTTTTTGGTGAACATATGTGATCACATGTGTAGGTGTTGAAAAAGTACATATTTATATTGGAGCATTTGTAGGTGATAGGAACAGTAGTTAGATTAGAGACAATTTGGATAATTAGTAGGCTTAGTGAATGCCTGTAAGCAACGTGTAAAATTAAAATTGGGAATAAATTTGGATTATTATAATAGAAATACCAGGAAAGTAGTACAAAGGTATAGTAAAAATAAATAAACTGAGGACATGAAATTAGAAGGATTTATTTTGTTGATTTATGTACAATTTTATAAGTGAAAGCCGCATTAGGAAGATAATTATAAGTAATGGAAATGTTGCAGTAATCGGGAAAAAAATGGAATTGAAATTGGTTAGTGCAAGCTGGCGTTAAGTAAAATGTAACGAAAGAAATTTTATAAATAAGACCAATGCAAATAAAAATGAAATGAATATGTAATGTGATGTATGTTGCAATTTTTGTAATGGTACGATTGTTACATGCTGTGTACTAAAATGGTACGATTGTTACTTATGTTAGGTACGCAATGGCTGGCATTCAACAATTGTTCGTGTTTTATGGGAGTGGTCTCGTACGTGATGGGCCGTATGGGGCGGACCTGTCAAATTGCGAGCGGA
This sequence comes from Dendrocalamus latiflorus, assembly GCA_017311315.1. Taxonomy (NCBI): domain Eukaryota; kingdom Viridiplantae; phylum Streptophyta; class Magnoliopsida; order Poales; family Poaceae; genus Dendrocalamus; species Dendrocalamus latiflorus. The sequence continues at coordinate 14,070,433 of CM029651.1, read as the reverse complement.
CCATGATCCGGGCACCCGGTCTGAGCGCTATGAGCTTGTCTGAGCTACGGAGGTGTGTCCGTTCAGCGTTCGATCGACAGACCGCAAGGAATAAGTTACGGATCGAGGCAGTCTATGCCTCAATGGTGGATGATGGAAGGGAGAGCATATGGCAACTTCTGAAGGTGACCAATGATGCCTCATGGGCGAACTACATGGAGGTCGTGTGCAACCCTGATGCTGCGATATATGGGAGGCCAATGGTGTATGTCGAGTTCGTGGAGAGGGCAGAATCATCAGCCATGGTTGGTTTAGTTGCCGCTGGTGGAGATGTAGTGGCCGGCGGTCATGAAGACGCTTCTGCGGGAGAACATGTGGGCGAGGAAGTGGGTGATGAAGACGACAGGAGGCGTGCGGAGAATTTCCAGCCCAACGAAGGTGTAGACGAGAGGTGGTGGGCCGCCCGTATTGACTGTCATGAGTATCTGGGGGACCAGGTGGAAGAAGAGGGCAGCGAGGAGAAGGAGGAGGTGGAAACAGGCAGTTCTGGAGAGGACGAGGATGGCGAAGGTGCAACTGGAGGGGTGGTAGGTCGTGTTGTGACGACGAAAGGTGCGTACGTGTCGTCCAGACTGGACAACATCGCAGCGGCAGCCCTAGTTCTGCCACAGGCGGAGGAGGGAGAATGGGGGTTCAGCGAGGGCGCACTCTTTTTGGGGCAGTGCTTCCGTAATAAGAGTGCTGTCCAGCAGGCTATTGCTAGACATGCCGTCAACATAAGCCGGACGTATCGGGTCCACAAGTCAAAGCCGGACACGTACGTTGTGAAGTGTGTCGACGGGTCATGTGGTGGCAAAGTCCGTGCACAACGGCACAAGGGCGTTGGCACTGAGTTCCGGATAACGGTGCTGCAAGATCACAGTTGCGAGCTTGCGGGGCTAGTACATAGACATCGCAACATGACATCATCGTATGTTGCGGAGCTGGTCACGCACCTCGTCCAGGCGGATGTGTCAATTACCCTGAAGGTTCTAATGGCAGAAGTAGCAAACACGGCGGGCTACGAAGTGAGCTACAAGAAGGTATGGCGGGCGAAGTGAAAGGTGCTGCACGGTATGTATGGGACGTACGAGGAGGCATACGACCTGGTCCCAAGAATGCTGCATCAAATTTCACAATCAAACCCAGGCATGTACATAAACAGGCAGCAGAGGGTTCATCCTACGGAGGGCCCGAACTGTTTCATTCTTGACCGGGTGTTCTGGGCCTTCCATCAGGCGATACAAGGGTTCAGGTGGTGCCGTCCAGTGCTAACCGTAGATGGGACGTTCCTATCCGGCAAGTACAAGGGTACTATTTTGACCGCAGTTGCAGCCGATGCAAATGACCAGTTACTCCCAGTGGCATTTGCAATTGTGGAGAACGAGAATACAGATAGCTGGCTTTGGTTCCTTTGCAATTTGAAGCATGCCGTAGTGCAAGAACGCCCTGAAGTGTGCCTTATCTCCGACCGCAATGCAGGCTTGCTGTCTGCGTTGCGAACGTTGCAGAATGGGACGCAGCCCCCCTTCCAGTGGACTGATGTGAAGAACCGCTGGTGCATGAGGCATATTGCAGCGAACTTCCATAGAAGGTTCCGTAGCAAGGACCTAATGAAGATGTTCAAGAAGCTATGCATGCAGAACCAGAAGCGAAAGTTCGACACCTTGTGGAGGCAGCTCGATCAGGAGGCTACGAAGCATGTGCATACAGAAGCAGGGGCCGTGGAGGGGGGCTCGACAAGAGTCGGGGTATTCTCACAATGGGTTCAGTCCAATGCACCTGACTTGGAAATGTGGTCTTTGTTGCACGACACCGGTGGGGCAAGGTATGGGATCATGACAACCAACATGTCTGAAGTTTACAATGGTGTCTTGAAGGGCGTCAGATCCCTGCCGATCACGGCAATCGTGGCCGAGACTTGGAACCGTACTGTCGGGTACTTTGTGAATAGAGCCATGATGGCGCAGAAGCACCTTGAGGAAAACAAGCAATACTCTGAGGTCATGCAGGCCTTCATGGACAGGAAGATGGAGAAGGCTCGATCCCACATTGCTCAGCCCATTGATGGCTTAAGGAGGAAGTTTGAGGTCCGCCTAAGGCAGAAGTATGTCATGGGTCACATTAGAGGGGAGCGCAAGCAGGTATGCACGATTGGTGATGAAGCATCTTGCACCTGCAACAAGCCCCAGCTTCTGCACAAGCCATGCTGCCATGTGTACGCGGCCTGCGCTTTTTGGAACCAGGCATCGACACAGTACATCTCCAAGTACTACGACATGCAGCACTTGTATGCAACCTGGAGTGCAGAGTTCCATTCCTACGGGGTAGACATGCACTACAGGGAATTATGGCCGGGGGAGATAAAGTGGGTGCCCAACGATGCACTGAAGCATGTCGGTCGTGGAAGATGACAAAGCCGTCGCATCCGCAACGACATGGATGAGAGCCAGCGAGGGGATCGTGTTCGGCGCCCGAAGTGTAGGCTATGCAAGACGATTGGCCACTCCCTCAGTCAGTGCCCAAACAGGCCGGCATCAAGCAACGCTCTGTAGTACCAACCACAATTCATATGTAATGTATTATTCATGAGGTGTACGCTGAATTGTTGGCTCGATGTAGCTATGTCTTGCACATTACCATGTTATGTATGTTTTCGCCCATTTCATATGTTTCCTTGTCGTGTGGGTCATATTCGTGTGCACATTTTATGTATGTTTTGGTACATTCCATACGTTTCCCTGTCATTACATTTGTTGTTAATTATATTGTTATTTGTTGCACATTTTGTTATAATGTACACTAACTTGTTATCCTTCTGTGGCAGGACATGGCGTTCGAGCTGCTAGACCCCCGTTGGGACGAGCACCACCGATGCCATGTGTGGTTGTCTGGAGACGCACGCGGGCCTCCTTGCTTCGTCCTTAGGGGCCCTCGAGAGAACTGGCGTCTCGACCAGCGGTACATCCCACTACTGCGGGACACCGGTCTCCTGCCCATTGCCCGCATGTTGGATCTACCGCATGGGTTCCAGTATGATGCGGCACTGCTGTCCACTCTCGTTGATCGATGGAGGCCGGAGACTCACACCTTCCACTTCCGGTGGGGGGAGATGACGGTTACTCTGCAGGACGTCATGATGATTACAGGTCTACCCGTCCGTGGTGCTGCTGTGGTGCCACCCCCAAAGGCAGCAGATTGGAAGGTCCGTCTGGGTCACCGGTTCGGTCATGCGATCCGAGACAACGCAGCTGGGGTGCCACATGGATGGCTTCGTCGCTACATGACCTGTCCTGCAGACGCAAATGAGGACGCGGTGCGGACGCACTTCGTTGCATACCTGCTATATCTGTTCGGGTACGTCTTGTTCCCTAGCACGACTGGAGACTCCGTGCAGCCTAGCTACATACAGCTAGCGGAGTCCTTGGCGGATGGCTGGCCTGGTCAGCAGCCACAGTATAGCTGGGGATCAGCAGTTCTTAGCTCCACATACCGAGGCTTGTGTGACGCCTCGTAGCGTACCGCGGCCAGCGAGCCGGTCCTAGCCGCCTGCTACCTTCTCCTTCAGTTGTGGTCATGGGAACACTTCCCCGTTGGCAGGCCTTCCTTTGGTCGTGTTGTTGTGCACCCTTATGCCCTCATCCCACAGTTGTACGGCCTCGATGATGGCGACGATCGCGTTGATGCGCCCACAATGGGTACACGTTGGACGCATGGTCAGTTGAGGTGGGCCAGGGAGAGACCGAGACGTGCGTACACGGATTTCCACCAGAGGTTCGAGCTTCTGCCGTTTGGCGACGTAGTCTGGTGGCCATGGTCTCCACGGTTCATTGCGAACACGGCCCCCCACGGGTTGTCATCTCAGTGCGAGCAGGATCACAGGTACTGGATGACGACCTGCCACTTGGTGTTCGCACACTAAGTCGAGCCATACAGCCCACACCGAGTCATGAGACAGTTCGGGCTGTACCAGCATGTCCCTCCCATGGCAGGACGCCCTCTTGCGGATATCACCCACCGATATGTCACTACACCCCAAATTTAATTACTGCATTAGTCTCAATGTCACTACCCTACTAATTGTGTAATGTCTCAATGAACTTGCAGGCAATCGACGAGACGGCGAGCGACAGAAGACTGGAGAGCCACACAGCGGGTGTGGACAGACATGTGGTCTGACCATGCGGATACGATGGTTGTGGATGAGACACGGCCGGACGACCCCGACGGCCCCTCGACGTATAGGGCATACTTTGACTGGTACACTCCACGGACCCGCTATAGGCTTACTACAGGGGAGGTGGCACATCCTACACTTCAGGCTGTTCACGAGGCCGCTATACAGGAAGGTCCAGACCGTCATCTAGCGGCACGGGTCGACCAGGCGGTACGAGATTACTATGTCATTACGCAGTGCAGGATTACGTTTGAACTGACTGTTTGTTTCACTTCAGGTGGATCGGCTACATCATATCGATGACGAGGCTAATGAGGCTATACGACGTAGGAAGTCAAATACCGAATCTCGGTAGGTAGGTTATATGCGCAGCATCAGCGAAACTGCAAGGGGTGCGATATGGGGCTTGAGTTGTGGTCGCCACCGAGATGACGTTGTTGCTACACGCGGTGGCGGACGTGGCCAGGGACCACCACCTCCCTCCGCGTCGCCGTCAGCACCACCATCAGCACGGCCATCGACGTCGCGTCCATCCCAGTCTGATAGTCAGCCCAGTCGCTCGGCCTCCATGCGCTTCGGACCGGCGGTTCGACAATTGCCAACTATTTTTTATCGGCTTATTTACCATTTATGTCTAACGACATGTTCATCTTGCAGCAATTGTGACAGTATAGCATGCTTTTACGGAGGGCGACGTCATCACGAAGGGCGACGGAGGAACGACCGCGCTCTCCAGGACCAGGGGGCCCACTCCAGACGCTCGCTCGACCTTCACGCGCTTCGGCCCGGCGGTTTGACAATTGCCAACTATTTGTTCATGTACTCGTTTACCAATTATGTCTAACCACATGTTCGTCTTGTAGCAATTGCGACGGGATAGCACGTCGCAACGGGCATCGTCATCACGGAGGGTGACGGACGAGCGACCGCGCTCTCCAGGCCGACGTGGGCCCACTCCAGAGGGCGATCCTGACTCGCCGGACGAACCAGAGGGGTCGATGCCCTCGTATGTCCCTACCGTGCAGACCAACCTAGATGATCGGGACAGGTGGTTTGGGCAGACCTATGAAGGCATGTCATCGCAGGAGTACATGCACGACTACCCGTCGACATCGTCATTTCACCAGCCACATACCCCAGTATGCACTAACGTTCTAAGCTATACATATGAACAATTTTTGTACTTTCCATTGCCTAATTCAGTTGTACCATTTAAGCAGGACGTAGACACCTCCTCCGAATGGCTGAGCTCTATGATTTTTGGCCAGCCGTCGCAACTCTCCACAGAGTTGTACCCACCACCGCCTCGGCCACAGCCCTCGCGCTACGATCTTCGCGATGCACCACACTCCCCTAGTAGATTCACCTTCTCAGAGGATCATATGCGCCGTACGAGGAGGCGAGGAGGAGATGATGAATGAATTTTTTTAATTGTGCTTTTGTAATTTTTGTGATTTTTTTCAAGTGCTTGATGGTTTGATGTTCAAAGATGGTTTCCAGTATAAAAGGGTTGCTCTAAGTTCTTTGATTTACTACGGCATACAACCAACTGAGAGATGACAACACGGGGTAGCGGGAGAAGACATAGCTTGACGACAACGTAGCATAATGTCACATCCCAAAAATTTGGCTTTTTGAAAAATTTAAATTCAAATAAATTATTTTAAGGTAATTGGATTTTACTTGGCTTTTATTTGCCTTTTTGGATTTTCTGGAATTTAAAAAAAATATTTTTAGAGCTTAAAAAGTAATTCAAAATATGAAAATTAAATATCAACAGTAGTTGGAAATAATTTTATTTAGTCCAAAATATGTCCAGGAGCTTCTGTGAATTTTTCTGGAATTTTTGGAGGTATTTTCATATTTTTCTGAGGCCTAAATAATTTTCTAGCCTTTTCTGAAATTAGAAATCAAATTCTGAAAAATAAAAACCTCCCTTTTCCTCCGGCCGACGCGTGGACGGCCCAGGGCCGCCCACGTCGCCGCTCGGCCAATCCAGGCCGTTCCCTCCTCTCTCTCTCGCCGCCAAGCGGGCCAGGCCCGTCAGCGACCCCCGCCTTCCCCTCCTCCGCGCCCGACGCGTGGACGACTCGGATGAGCCGCGTCCCCGCGCCCGGCATCGATCCACCGTTCCCTCCCACTTAACTCGTCCCCGCCGCCCGATCCGCCCTCGGGCCACGCGGCTGCCATCCACACCCCGCTCCCTCATCTCTCTGACCCGCGGGCCCCGCCCGTCAGTGTCACGCGCCTCCGCTCCCGCTGCCACCCCGGCCCCGCACGTCAGAGCCGTCGTCTCCCCCGCGGAGACGCCTTCCTTTCTCTCCTCCCCTTTCCTTTCTTGCGCCGGCGACCGATTCCCCCGAGGATCCCTTCCTTCCTTCCTCGGCCCCCTCCGGTTTTGGAAACCCCGAGCGCCGCCGCGACCGAATCCCTTTAATCCCGTGCTTCCCTTCCTTCTCCGCCTCCCCTCTTTCCTTTCCCTCGCCTCCCCTTCCTTTTTCCGGCCGACCACCCCGGCGAGCAATTGCCTCGCCCCTGCTCCCCCTCAGCCCCTATAAATGCCCCATCGGCTTCGCCTTCTCCCGCACCGCATCCCAGCGCACTCCACCGCAGCTCCCGAGCCCTCTAGAGCCCGATCACCGTGCCACTCCTCCCCTCGAGCTCCGCCCAACTCCGGCGAGCTTTCCTCGCCGCCTCGGTCATCCCCGAAGCCCGCCGTCGCCACTCCAAGCATCCCCGCGCCCGGGCGAACCTCCCCGACACCTCAGCAGCCCCTCCCCGCCGCCGGAGCGCCGTCGCGCCGGAGGACCCGAGCCAGCTCCGCCTCCCTCTCGTCGCCGGCCGCCTCCGTTCACCCCCGAGCCTCGCCGACCCCTCCAACCGGATCCCCTTCGCGCCAGGGTTACATTTCACGCGCCGCCCGAACCTCTCCGCCACTCCCTCGTCGCCGGCGCCGTCGCCTCCGACCATCTTCCCCGACCTCCCCTCCGGCAGGTACCTCAAAAGGTATGGTTGCCCTATATGGGTAGGCAAAGCCTCCCCCGCCCATCTGGTTAGCCGCGCTCTCTCTCAACTCCCCGGTGCGCGTTCGAGCCCTCGGCTCCGCGCGCTGGGTTGAGTTTTTCGTTTAATTTTCGCGACTGACAAGCGGGCCCCACCCGTCAGAGGCCGCCGGTCTGCGCTGCCACTGCCGCCTGGGTCCCACCCCTCTGTGCTGGACTCTGACAAGTGGGCCCGAAGACCAGTGGGTCCCACGTGTCAGAGGTTGACTCATTGGGCTCACTGTCCAGTGGGTCCCACATGTCAGTGACCGCCAGTGGTTACTGTTCAGTGGGCCCCACCTGTCAGTCTCTCAGAATTAAAATAAAAGATTAAAATTTAATTCTCCAGTGGGTCCCACCTGTCAGAAATTTCTGAATTTCTCGATTTATTCAAATCTGAGATTTTCAAATGAGCATAACTTTCTCATTTTAACTCCAAATCCAGCCATTCAAATTTCTAAATTCATCTAAAATCAAGATCTACCCAATTATGGCCTCTGTTGAATTTTTGGTTTTTATTTGAATTTTCTTTTGTATTTATTGTTTTGTTGCTTCGTCTTTCCTCGCGTAGATACCAACGTTGTCGACGATCCCTCTTCACAGCAGCAAGAAGACCCAGAAACCCTGCAAGAAGGCAAGTCTCCTTTGATCATCTTGAACCTATGATTTTGAAATGTTTTAATTATTTTAAATGTTATGCATTGCTATTTACATAAAATGATAATTCAAATCTTAAGGTAGTAGTTAATCCAACTTTGTTATGCCCTCCATTGGAATTGATTGTCATGTACCCTTGTCACCATAGAATTTCCTTTGTCTCATTAATGAGAGTATTATAATTACTTGTTGATGTTAGTATGGTAGGATAATGCTTAGTCATGCTATCTAATAACTTTGGAAAATCTTGAAAATGGGAAATTATGATTTATTAGTAAATCCTTGTGTTTGAAAGTGAAGTGGCAATTGGAGTTGTCACTGTGATTTTAAAATAAAATAAAAATGTGAAAGTTGGTTTAGATTAGGGTGGATGGTTGTTTGGGTTGGTGCAGTAAGCACGAGAACTTGTTAAGTGTATGTTCCACCCTAGTCAATTAAGGACCGACGCTTGTGTTTGTCCAAACTGAGCATTAACCGTACAACCACAAGTCTATATGGGTACGACCTAGCTAACTAACCTATAAAGGTGTAGTTTAGATATCACCAGTGGTGTATTGAGTGCCAGGGCGTACTGGTTACTCATAGTGAGGGACAGGGTTACTGTACTCATATGGCGCAAGAGGGGGCTTCAGATTGGGCGGATTTAACCCTTCTGCGGTGAAACCTCAGCGGGTGGTCTCTAGCTATACTGGAGTAGGTGAAAGGCTTTGTGATATTTTATCTGGGTCTCATGCCAAAGGAAGCATGTTGACTATTAAGATAATTTATCTCTTGTGGGTAAAGTTGTACAACCTCTGCAGAGTGTAAAACTATTCGAATAGCCGTGCCCACGGTCAAGGGCGGGCAAGGAATGCATTCACATGGTAGATTTCTGGTTTTGATTTAAAATCAAAAGTTTTGTATTCCGAGGGTGGAGGGAACTCTCGGAAGGGAATCCTGGCGGTTGGAGCCAGAGAGGGTGGATGGAACCCGCGGTTTAAAACTTGACCAATGGTAATTTGGTTAGCTAGTGTTGGCAGTTGGAACCTTCACTAGAAAGTTAATTCTGTTAAAACATTTACTTCATTAAAGTGATGCCTTCGAAAATAATTAGTAGTAATGGAGATTTTAAATATTGCTTTGTGCAAAAGAACCATATGGCCTTCCTTTGTTAAGCCTTGCATCTATGCATTTTTCCCAAGACTTGCGGAGTACTTTATGTACTCACATGCTACACTTAAAAATAAAATCTCAGAGGAAGTTGAAGCTCAAGAAGGTGACTACGACTACTGCTTCGCTTGTGGCTGTGATGGATTCTTCCCGGAGGACTAGGTCGCGCTTCCCCAGTCAATTGCCTGTGGCGAATTGATGGGTCGTCCTCGAGTTTTATTTGCTTCCGCTCTATTTCTTGTGTGCGAGGTCTTAAACCTCCTTTGTAATAATGAGACCCGGTGGTCAGTACTCTTATTTATTGTAATAAATCGTTGATGGTGATGTTTTCCATTCTGTTTGACTGTGTGCACTAGCTTTGATCTGGGACTAGTGCTGTAATACACAGAGGGTCCGGGTTTGATAATCCGGAGGCCCGACAGAGATGGTATCAGAGCCAATTTGACTGTAGGACGTGACCTAGATTAGGAATGGCAAACCATAAGGACTTATATTTATAAAAAGAGTATATTAAAAATGTGTAAGCTTCTTTGCTTCTACTCTCCTCCTACTTAGAATCTCGTTCTTGTCTCCAACTCCATTTGTTAAAACTTTTACTAATCTTTTCTTTCGCTCAACTTTGTAGATGGCTGGTTCATCCTCCGCTGCCCCGTGGGACTACTACTCACAGGGAGAGGATGCTGGAGCATTCGCTAGCCTTCTCCGGCAGCTGATGCAGTGTCTGGAGTACCGTCAGCCGCCCATCTTCAGGGGTCGGAAGACGCGGATCCTGGATCGAGACTCTTGGACGATGGAGGTATTCCTGTATGCACGGGAAGAGGAATTCAAGTCCCACACCTACCCCATCAAGTACCCTCGGTCCCGCTGTTTCGACGCTGTCCAGGACGCAGCACGCCTCGCCATTGACGAGTTGTGCCACCTGCACAAAGATGCTGTACATCAGTCCCCCTTTTGCTTCTTCATCAACCCTCGCCCAGGACAGAGGTATCCAGATCCCTTTGATATTCCCGCTGACGATCCTCGACTGTCACATCAGGTGCAGCTCACCCAGGCAATGGCCGTCACTTATGCTAGAGCTCAGGAGGAGATTGGACAACTTAGGATGCTTCTCACCTCCAGCTACCAGCATTCGGACACACTTCGCGCACAGCTTCTCCAGAGCCAGGCAGCTGAGTTTGAGCTGGGACGTCTCAGGGCCGCAGCTAACTACACGCCGTCTTCTCCAGTACCAGCTGTCATCCCCAACAACCCGGCACCAGCTCGACTCTCGGGACTCCGCATCAGGATGACAGCACGCAAGAAGGTGCGACGCCCCAGTCCGCCACCTGTCATTACTCTCAAGAAGCGCAAGCCTTCTCCTTCCCGTTCTCGGTCGACTGCCTCCAGTCGTAACCGTGTCTCGGCCGAGTGTGACTGTTCACGTCACCACGTGAGAGAGCGCCAGGAAGACCCGGAGGAGGATCCAGAAGAGGACCCGGAAGAAGACCCTGAGGAGCGCATCTTTGGAGAGGATTAGTAGTCTTTGGAGTCCGTAGTACCCAAATAAAATGTCCGCGTCCTTAGAACGCTTATTGTTATGTTTTGGTGTGTTAGATGGACTGTACCAGGCCTATGCGCACTTGTGGTACAGCCATCCTTGGAGTTATCTTGATTTTAATAAAAAGTTTCCCCTAAGTGGTTGCTAGTTCTTTCTTGTGTGTTGGCTTGGGATGTGGTTTAGTTCCCCTAATCTCTTACCTTTGCTATTTCCCTCTTACCTTCTGCTAACCTAAACCGCTTCAGATGGTGAACACGAGGAGCAACCCTGGCAGCAGCCGTGACGCCAACAACCAGCCGGAGGACAACATTCCACCACCTCCCGCTCAGGCCCCCAACTTGGAGCAAATGATGGCTATGCAGCTGCAGTTACTTCAAGCTCTCGCCCAGAACCAAGTGCAGCCAGCCCAGCAGGCACCCAACCAGGCACCCCAGTCTAGATTGGGGGAATTCATGAGGACAAGGCCTCCCACTTTTGCTGGATCAGTGGATCCCTTGGAGGCAGATGATTGGATCAAGGATGTGGAAAGAAAATTGGTCCTAGCTCAGTGCAACGATAATGAAAAGGTGTTGTACGCTGCTCATCAGCTCAAGGGAATGGCTGCCAACTGGTGGGAAAACTACCGCGCCGCCCATCAAAATGCACAAGCCATCACTTGGGAGGAGTTTGTCGAAGCTTTCCGCACTGCCCATATCCCTACTGGGATAATGGAAATGAAGAAGAGAGAATTCTACCAACTGCAGCAGGGAAACCTCAGTGTTTCCGAGTACCTGAACAAGTTCACCCAACTGTCCAGGTATGCATCTGAAGAGGTCACCTCGGAGGCGACCAAGATTTGGAGGTTCACGCAGGGACTTGACCCCAACCTCAAGGTGCAGCTGGTGTCCAATGACTTCCCAACCTTCCAGCACCTAGTGAACAAGGCCTTTGTCCAAGAAGATGCTCAGCGCCAGCTGTACGAAAATCGGAAGAGGAAGTTTCAAGCCCAGCAAGGAGCAAGCAGCTCTCGATTCCGCCCCAACGCACCTCACTATCACAAGCTCTCAGAGTCAAGCGTGCCGAGGACTCCCTTTTCAGGACCCCGCCCAAATCCACAAACTCCCCGGGCAAACAATGGTGGCCAACCCCCGCAGAACAAGACTTCAGCAGCAGGAGTGCAGTGCTTTAACTGCAAGAACATGGGGCACTATGCCAGCAACTGTCCCCAGAAACGCCCAGCAATGACTCCAGTTCGTTTCAATCTGGGGACTACACCAGCAAGAGCTCCGACTGCAGGTCAAGGCCGTGGGGCACCACAAACCCCAAGGACTCCACAAGTGGTGAGCAGAGGGCATCTCAACCATGTGACCGCGGAAGCAGCCCAGGATGCACCTGACGTAGTTCTGGGTAAGTTTCTTGTCAACTCAGTAATTGCATCAGCATTATTTGATTCTGGAGCTTCGCATTCTTTTGTGTCAAAAGATGTGGTTGAAAGGTATAATTGGGATGTGAGTAAACTACAGAACCCCATGCTAGTCCAGTCCCCTGGAAAGGAAATAAGGACTAACACAGTTTGCCTTGACGCAACTGTGGATATAAATGGAGTTAAGTTCTTAGCAAATCTTATTATAATAGACTCCAAGGGTTTAGATGTAATACTTGGAATGGATTGGTTAACCAAGTATAAAGGGCAGATAGATTGTGCTGATCGAGCTGTTACAATCACTAACTCTGATGGGATTCAAGTAAGGTATAAGTCAAACTCCCCTACCCAGAGCAGGTGTAGTTTGAACAGTGTAAAGGGAGTGACTCTGGAAAAAGTACCTATAGTGAGTGAGTACCCAGATGTATTCCCTGAAGATTTGCCCGGAATGCCGCCAGACAGGGAAGTAGAGTTTGTCATCAACCTAGTACCTGGAACAGCTCCAATTTCCAAGAGACCTTATCGGATGTCTGCAAATGATTTGGCGGAAGTTAAGAAACAAATTGAAGAGCTGCAGGATAAAGGATTTGTAAGGCCAAGCTCGTCACCTTGGGGAGCACCAGTACTGCTAGTAAAGAAGAAAGATGGTAGTCTTCGCATGTGTGTGGACTATCGATCATTGAATGATGTGACTATTAAGAACAAGTACCCTTTACCCAGAATAGATGATCTGTTTGATCAGTTGAAAGGATCATGTGTATTCTCTAAGATTGACCTTCGATCAGGATATCACCAATTGAAGTTAAGACCAGAGGACATACCCAAGACCGCATTTGCCACCCGTTATGGATTGTATGAGTATACAGTGATGTCTTTCGGTCTAACCAATGCCCCAGCATACTTCATGAATCTGATGAATAAGGTGTTCATGGAATATTTGGATAAGTTTGTGGTTGTAGTCATCGATGACATTTTGATATATTCCAAGAATGAGGAAGAACATGCCGAACATTTGAGGATAGTTTTGGAAAAGCTCCGAGAAAATCAGTTGTACGCCAAGTTCAGTAAGTGTGAGTTTTGGTTGAAGAAAGTAGCTTTCTTGGGCCATGTGATTTCGGCGGGAGGAGTATCCGTAGACCCGGAGAAAGTTAATGATGTGCTCAATTGGACACAACCAAAGTCAGTATCCGAGATCAGGAGTTTTCTTGGATTGGCTGGTTGCTATCGTCGATTTATTGAAGGATTCTCCAAGCTCGCAAGACCTCTGACCCAGTTGCTGAAGAAGGAAAAGAAGTTTGAATGGAGTAAACCATGTGAGGATAGTTTTCAAGAGTTGAAGAAGAGGTTAACTTCTGCACCAGTGTTGACGCTTCCGGACATTAGGAAGGATTTCGAAGTCTTCTGTGATGCGTCAAGGCAGGGACTAGGCTGTGTACTGATGCAAGAAAGAAAGGTAGTAGCATATGCCTCAAGGCAGCTGCGACCCCATGAAGGAAATTACCCAACGCATGATTTAGAGCTCGCTGCCGTAGTGCATGCACTGAAAATATGGAGGCATTACTTGATTGGTAACCGTTGTGAAATTTACACGGATCACAAGAGTTTGAAATATATATTCACTCAACCCGATCTCAACATGAGGCAAAGGAGATGGCTTGAGTTAATAAAGGATTATGATATTGGAATACATTATCATCCAGGAAAGGCTAATGTAGTAGCAGATGCCTTGAGCAGAAAGAGTTATTGTGCCAAGCTATGGATTAAGGACAGTATGCCTGCCCTTCAAGAAGAGTTCCAACGGCTCAACCTAGAAGTAGTGGAGGAAGGATTTCTAGCCACTTTGGAAGTTCAACCAACCTTAGAAGATCAAATCAGAGCAGCTCAAAAGGAGGACAAGTATGTCCAGGAGATCAAGGATAATATGAAGAAAGGAAAAGCTTCGGGATTTTCAGAGGATGAAAAAGGTACCCTTTGGTTTGGGAAAAGAATTATTGTGCCTGAAAAGAAGGAGGTAAAGGAGTTAATACTAAAGGAAGCCCATGAATCTGGATATTCAATTCACCCTGGGAGCACCAAGATGTACCAAGATCTCAAGGAAAGGTATTGGTGGTCAAGTATGAAACGAGAAATTGCAGAATACGTAGCCTTGTGCGATGTATGCCAACGGATTAAAGCTGAACACCAGAGACCTGCGGGACTTCTACAGCCATTGCAGATCCCTGAGTGGAAATGGGAAGAAATTGGTATGGATTTTATAACTGGATTACCAAGAACCAAAACAGGGCACGATTCAATTTGGGTTATAGTGGATCGTTTGACAAAAGTCGCCCAATTCATTCCAGTAAAGACCACATACTCCGGGGATAGACTTGCAGAGTTGTACATGTCAAGAATCGTGTGCTTGCATGGGATCCCAAAGAAGATTGTGTCAGATCGAGGAACCCAGTTCACTTCGAGATTTTGGCAAAAGCTACATGAACTTTTGGGCACAAACTTAAACTTCAGTACAGCTTATCATCCACAGACAGATGGTCAAACAGAAAGAGTAAATCAAATCCTGGAAGACATGTTGAGAGCTTGTGTACTGGCAAACAAGAGTAATTGGGATCAGAGTTTGCCCTATGCAGAGTTCTCCTACAACAATAGTTATCAATCCAGTTTGCAAATGTCTCCCTTCGAAGCCCTATACGGCAGAAAGTGTAGGACTCCATTGTATTGGAAGGAAACAGGAGAAGGACAAGTGTTTGGACCAGATGTGCTGAAGCAAGCAGAAGAACAAGTTCGTCTAATCCAGGACAGATTAAAAACAGCACAAACCAGACAGAAAAGTTATGCAGACAATCGACGTAGAAGCTTAGAATTCGTACCTGGGGATCATGTTTATTTGAAGGTGTCACCTCTCAAAGGAATGAGACGTTTTGGAGTCAGTGGAAAGCTAGCTCCCAGATTCATCGGACCTTTTCCTGTTGTGGCGAAACGAGGAGAAGTTGCTTACCAGTTGGAGCTTCCACCTCAGCTGTCAAAGGTGCATGACGTCTTCCATGTGTCTCAGCTAAGAAAGTGTCTTAGAGTTCCAGAAGAGCAGATGCCTCTAGATGAAATAAATGTAAAGGAGGACCTCACCTATCCAGAGTATCCAGTCAAGATATTGGAGGAAGCAGAGCGCCGTACGCGCAGCAAGGTTATCAAGTTCTGTAAAGTGCAGTGGAGTAACCATTCAGAATCGGAAGCAACTTGGGAGCGTGAAGAGGATCTAAAAGAAGAGTTCCCCGACCTTTTTCCCAGTCCATCCGAATCTCGGGGTCGAGATTCTTTCTAAGGGGGGTAGGTTTGTCACATCCCAAAAATTTGGCTTTTTGAAAAATTTAAATTCAAATAAATTATTTTAAGGTAATTGGATTTTACTTGGCTTTTATTTGCCTTTTTGGATTTTCTGGAATTTAAAAAAAATATTTTTAGAGCTTAAAAAGTAATTCAAAATATGAAAATTAAATATCAACAGTAGTTGGAAATAATTTTATTTAGTCCAAAATATGTCCAGGAGCTTCTGTGAATTTTTCTGGAATTTTTGGAGGTATTTTCATATTTTTCTGAGGCCTAAATAATTTTCTAGCCTTTTCTGAAATTAGAAATCAAATTCTGAAAAATAAAAACCTCCCTTTTCCTCCGGCCGACGCGTGGACGGCCCAGGGCCGCCCACGTCGCCGCTCGGCCAATCCAGGCCGTTCCCTCCTCTCTCTCTCGCCGCCAAGCGGGCCAGGCCCGTCAGCGACCCCCGCCTTCCCCTCCTCCGCGCCCGACGCGTGGACGACTCGGATGAGCCGCGTCCCCGCGCCCGGCATCGATCCACCGTTCCCTCCCACTTAACTCGTCCCCGCCGCCCGATCCGCCCTCGGGCCACGCGGCTGCCATCCACACCCCGCTCCCTCATCTCTCTGACCCGCGGGCCCCGCCCGTCAGTGTCACGCGCCTCCGCTCCCGCTGCCACCCCGGCCCCGCACGTCAGAGCCGTCGTCTCCCCCGCGGAGACGCCTTCCTTTCTCTCCTCCCCTTTCCTTTCTTGCGCCGGCGACCGATTCCCCCGAGGATCCCTTCCTTCCTTCCTCGGCCCCCTCCGGTTTTGGAAACCCCGAGCGCCGCCGCGACCGAATCCCTTTAATCCCGTGCTTCCCTTCCTTCTCCGCCTCCCCTCTTTCCTTTCCCTCGCCTCCCCTTCCTTTTTCCGGCCGACCACCCCGGCGAGCAATTGCCTCGCCCCTGCTCCCCCTCAGCCCCTATAAATGCCCCATCGGCTTCGCCTTCTCCCGCACCGCATCCCAGCGCACTCCACCGCAGCTCCCGAGCCCTCTAGAGCCCGATCACCGTGCCACTCCTCCCCTCGAGCTCCGCCCAACTCCGGCGAGCTTTCCTCGCCGCCTCGGTCATCCCCGAAGCCCGCCGTCGCCACTCCAAGCATCCCCGCGCCCGGGCGAACCTCCCCGACACCTCAGCAGCCCCTCCCCGCCGCCGGAGCGCCGTCGCGCCGGAGGACCCGAGCCAGCTCCGCCTCCCTCTCGTCGCCGGCCGCCTCCGTTCACCCCCGAGCCTCGCCGACCCCTCCAACCGGATCCCCTTCGCGCCAGGGTTACATTTCACGCGCCGCCCGAACCTCTCCGCCACTCCCTCGTCGCCGGCGCCGTCGCCTCCGACCATCTTCCCCGACCTCCCCTCCGGCAGGTACCTCAAAAGGTATGGTTGCCCTATATGGGTAGGCAAAGCCTCCCCCGCCCATCTGGTTAGCCGCGCTCTCTCTCAACTCCCCGGTGCGCGTTCGAGCCCTCGGCTCCGCGCGCTGGGTTGAGTTTTTCGTTTAATTTTCGCGACTGACAAGCGGGCCCCACCCGTCAGAGGCCGCCGGTCTGCGCTGCCACTGCCGCCTGGGTCCCACCCCTCTGTGCTGGACTCTGACAAGTGGGCCCGAAGACCAGTGGGTCCCACGTGTCAGAGGTTGACTCATTGGGCTCACTGTCCAGTGGGTCCCACATGTCAGTGACCGCCAGTGGTTACTGTTCAGTGGGCCCCACCTGTCAGTCTCTCAGAATTAAAATAAAAGATTAAAATTTAATTCTCCAGTGGGTCCCACCTGTCAGAAATTTCCGAATTTCTCGATTTATTCAAATCTGAGATTTTCAAATGAGCATAACTTTCTCATTTTAACTCCAAATCCAGCCATTCAAATTTCTAAATTCATCTAAAATCAAGATCTACCCAATTATGGCCTCTGTTGAATTTTTGGTTTTTATTTGAATTTTCTTTTGTATTTATTGTTTTGTTGCTTCGTCTTTCCTCGCGTAGATACCAACGTTGTCGACGATCCCTCTTCACAGCAGCAAGAAGACCCAGAAACCCTGCAAGAAGGCAAGTCTCCTTTGATCATCTTGAACCTATGATTTTGAAATGTTTTAATTATTTTAAATGTTATGCATTGCTATTTACATAAAATGATAATTCAAATCTTAAGGTAGTAGTTAATCCAACTTTGTTATGCCCTCCATTGGAATTGATTGTCATGTACCCTTGTCACCATAGAATTTCCTTTGTCTCATTAATGAGAGTATTATAATTACTTGTTGATGTTAGTATGGTAGGATAATGCTTAGTCATGCTATCTAATAACTTTGGAAAATCTTGAAAATGGGAAATTATGATTTATTAGTAAATCCTTGTGTTTGAAAGTGAAGTGGCAATTGGAGTTGTCACTGTGATTTTAAAATAAAATAAAAATGTGAAAGTTGGTTTAGATTAGGGTGGATGGTTGTTTGGGTTGGTGCAGTAAGCACGAGAACTTGTTAAGTGTATGTTCCACCCTAGTCAATTAAGGACCGACGCTTGTGTTTGTCCAAACTGAGCATTAACCGTACAACCACAAGTCTATATGGGTACGACCTAGCTAACTAACCTATAAAGGTGTAGTTTAGATATCACCAGTGGTGTATTGAGTGCCAGGGCGTACTGGTTACTCATAGTGAGGGACAGGGTTACTGTACTCATATGGCGCAAGAGGGGGCTTCAGATTGGGCGGATTTAACCCTTCTGCGGTGAAACCTCAGCGGGTGGTCTCTAGCTATACTGGAGTAGGTGAAAGGCTTTGTGATATTTTATCTGGGTCTCATGCCAAAGGAAGCATGTTGACTATTAAGATAATTTATCTCTTGTGGGTAAAGTTGTACAACCTCTGCAGAGTGTAAAACTATTCGAATAGCCGTGCCCACGGTCAAGGGCGGGCAAGGAATGCATTCACATGGTAGATTTCTGGTTTTGATTTAAAATCAAAAGTTTTGTATTCCGAGGGTGGAGGGAACTCTCGGAAGGGAATCCTGGCGGTTGGAGCCAGAGAGGGTGGATGGAACCCGCGGTTTAAAACTTGACCAATGGTAATTTGGTTAGCTAGTGTTGGCAGTTGGAACCTTCACTAGAAAGTTAATTCTGTTAAAACATTTACTTCATTAAAGTGATGCCTTCGAAAATAATTAGTAGTAATGGAGATTTTAAATATTGCTTTGTGCAAAAGAACCATATGGCCTTCCTTTGTTAAGCCTTGCATCTATGCATTTTTCCCAAGACTTGCGGAGTACTTTATGTACTCACATGCTACACTTAAAAATAAAATCTCAGAGGAAGTTGAAGCTCAAGAAGGTGACTACGACTACTGCTTCGCTTGTGGCTGTGATGGATTCTTCCCGGAGGACTAGGTCGCGCTTCCCCAGTCAATTGCCTGTGGCGAATTGATGGGTCGTCCTCGAGTTTTATTTGCTTCCGCTCTATTTCTTGTGTGCGAGGTCTTAAACCTCCTTTGTAATAATGAGACCCGGTGGTCAGTACTCTTATTTATTGTAATAAATCGTTGATGGTGATGTTTTCCATTCTGTTTGACTGTGTGCACTAGCTTTGATCTGGGACTAGTGCTGTAATACACAGAGGGTCCGGGTTTGATAATCCGGAGGCCCGACACATAAAAAATTACCAACATACACGAAGAGAACCTCCAGCATTACAACTTGAGGATAACAGTCCTACTGCCACAGCATCAACACATCAACAAATACATGAACTAAAATACGACACAACCATAACCCTCATTACCTACATGCCAAACGAGCCTCGTGGCACCCACATGGAGAATTGCTGAGGGGGCCGCCTCGGACGTGGCTGGCCGTCGTGGTAGTGGCATGCACATATGCAGCTCGGGTTCACGCAGCAACATGTGGGATCATAAGAGCTTCCTATATTCACGACCTCCTCGTTGCCCCTCTCGCGTTGCATCTGTTCGCGAAGGTCGTTGTTCTCCTCAGTGAGACTCTCCATTCGGTACTCCAAGTCCCATATTCGAGCCCACAATGTATCCACATAACGATCAACATACCGTTCATGAGGAGGGTCGATCCAGTGGGAGAAGTCGCATTTTGCCATCTGCAAAAAAAAGGACGGTAAACTTCACGGGTCCATAAGCAATAAAAAAATGTAATATACTAATTTGTACCCCGGAGCGTGAGCATCGGAAGAAACGTCGCCCGCCATCGTTCGGGGAATCCAAGATCTGGACGACCGCGTACTCATTATGTCTGCATTTCGGCCACGCTGGTTGAGCACGCCGACTTGGTATCAATCGGTACTGTGGACCGAACATATCCCTCCTTTCTAAGGGAATGTCGTCCTTCGGTGACCCAAATCCCACTGGCCCGTCGGCTTCCGACATGGTATGTTTCACCACGAAAGAGAGGGTACTTCTTTGTTCGATTTACAATGTCATGGAGCCCAACCGTGCTACTTATAGCACAACAGGCCAGCTTAATGCAGTGACCACAAAAAAAGATGACAGTTCTGTGTACATACTTGACAAAAGGAGCCAGCTTTGCACTGAGATGTGACAATACAGGCTAGCTTTGCACAGAGACGTGAAAAAAAGGGCAGCTTTGCTCAGTGACATGTCAATAGAGTGCAGCTTTGCTTAGGGACATGACAACACGACCCAGCTTTGCTCAGTGACATGACAAAAGAGGTCAGCTTTTGCTCAGTGAGATGACAAAAGAGGGCAGCTTTGCCCAGTGACATCGCATGGTTTGCTGTGTTACGCATGTGGGCACTATACCTCACAACACGCATGTGATGTCTTACAAGTGCTTGATGGTATGATGTTCAAAGATGGTTTCCTTTATAAAAGGGTTCCTCTAAGTTTTTTGATTTACTACGGCATACAACCAACTTAGAGATGACAACACGGGGCAGCGGGAGAAGACACGATAACAACAAACACAAGAACCACAAGGAAGAAAATAGCTTGACGACAACGTAGCATAAAACATTACCAACATACACGAGGAGAACCTCCAGCACTACAACTTGAGGATAACAATAATCACAAGAAAGAAAATAGCACACAACATTAAATTTATCTTCCACTCCAGTCTGTCGAAACGATGCCGCATCCCGACGGGGTCGCAACCCCCCACGGCAACTCTCTCCTGGCGAACGTTGTCTGTCCTAGTGCCTATTTCATCCTCCCACACCCAGAATCGGCAACCACCGGGGGTTTCCTGTGATTCAATGAGAAGAAGATTTTTAAACATGCCACCACGATTTGAATGAACCCAAAACAATCTTACTCACCGAGTGATAGGGGCACTTGTAGTAGTGCCGCCCAGGATTCGCGGCCGTCTGTGATGTCCTACGTCTAACCACCGTGTTGCAATTTGGGCAAATCACCGTGGGTGCCGATGAAGAGGTGCTCAGGTGACTCATTGCCTAGTCTGGGGGAGTGAGCACGAAATAAAACTACACAGATTGGGAACAACTAATTCACAAGGTGAGTGATAACAAGGCAAGGGACTAGGTGAGGAATGGCTCCCTTTTATAGCCTGGGGGGCAGCCTCACGCACAAAGACCACAGAATAAGAAGGCATCAGGCAATGACAGCACGAACAAGCACATACATTCGACGTACACAAAAATGTTGAAAGAGAACACAAGTCTGGACCCCACACCATGCTCAGTGCGGAGACAAAACATGCCAGCTTTGCGCAGTGACCTCAGAAAAAGGGGCAGCTTTGCTCAGTGACATGACAAAAGAGGACAGCTTTGCTGGGTTACATGACAAAACGGGGCAGCTTTGCCCAGTGACATGACAAAACGGGGCAGCTTTCCGCAGTGACATGACAAAAGAGGCCAGCTTTCCGCAATGACATGACAAAAGAGGCCAGCTTTGCCCAGTGAGATGACAAAACGGGGCATCTTTGCTCAGTATTGCATTTTTTTGTGGGCAGTTTTGCTCAGTGACATGACAAAAGAGTGCAGCTTTGCTCATTGACATGACAAAAGCTTCATAGGGATTGTTTCCTGCAAACGACTGAAAAGGCTACGTTGTACCACATAAATTGAATGATCCACGCTATGAATTTATGACGAGACTACAGGCTCTGAAAAGCCTTCATAGGGACATTTATTGCTACACTGGAATCCTAACTATGCTCAAAATATTCCCATGTCGTCCTCTCCATGGACTATGCCCACTGCACCAGATAACCTGCCTACATAAAGGCCTCCCTCCTATGTCTTCCATACCACATCTCCTCCTCAAGGCATCACAATACTACTACACAACAATGTCTTCCTGGAGGTCTGACCCATTTGGAGTGCCGGAGTGGCATGAGCGTCCGAAGTGCCATTGCGGCTTTAGGACGATGTTGGGAGTCTGCACGGATCGAGTACAACGAGCCAAATACGGCCGTAGGTTCTTCAAGTGTCCAGACCTGGATGACGACTTCGTGGTAACGACCACAACTAAATCATTTGTTTCTCGTTATCGTTTTTCAACTTCATCCATGACATCTACCACGCCACACATAGGCTTGCACGTTCATCGAATGGGTGGATCGGGTGTCGCCGGCATGGCCAGATAACCGTGCAGTGGAGGTGGAAAACAAAGGACAATACTTTGTCAAGATGACTCAGGCTCGCGAGGTGGAGCGACAGATGCGGCTTGAGCAAGAGCGCCACGTGAGGGTGGACCAAATCCGTCTGAAGGGCAAGGAGGATGAGCTGCAAAGGAGGCGGGAGCAGTTAAGACTGCGTGAAGCAGCCATCAAGCATCAGGAGGAAGAGCTTCTAGCTCGTGAGGCAGCTCTCAAGACCAAGAGTGACAGGAAGAAGGATGCAGCGGAGCCATCTTCAGGGCGCGACAAAAAGGGGAAACAACCACGCTACACCCAGTAGACAAAATGTAATAGACCCAGCAAGTTATTTTCCCTAAGGCATGCATGTTAGGACTAGTGGTGGAGTTCCGAACATTACAAGTACAGAGTTCCACACATGCCACATGCCTGCCATGTCAAAATATCACTAGCCTTCGAAATATCACTTATCACTTTATGTATCGACCGTTCTACGGTCAATCGTTCCTAAAAAAATTTACCAACTTTTTTTATGCATCCACAACTTACAATGAACATTAACTTTTATTACAACTTTATCTGATTTTTACCCAGTTTATAACTACAAAATTGCCAAAACTTAAAACAATCACGGAGATTGCAAACCCTAAAAACAGCCCAAACCCTAAAATTCACTTACTACTGTATGCATCGATATTTCTACGCTCAATCCTTCAGCAAAAAAATTTAGCATAATTTTTTTTTGCATGTACAACTTGCAATGAACATAAACTTGTATTACGACTTCATCAGATTCGTTCCCAGATTACAACTACAAAATTACCAAACCTTGCAAAAATCACGGGAATTTCAAACCTAACAGCAGCCCAAACCCTAACGATCCCCGTCTACAGTGTGAACGCGCGCTCGGGGAGGATAGGCGCGGTCGGGAGGCGAGTCGTGCGGTCCTGCGAAGCTCCGTGCGGTCAGGCGGGAGGACGCGCGCTCATCGACGCAGTCGTGAGGCGACGGAGGCAGACGCGCGGTCGGCCGGGAGATCGCGTGGCCGGGCGACGAGGCGGGCGGGTCGTACGGTCTGGTACCGCACGACCCGGTGAACAGTCCGGTCGTGCGGTACCAGACCGCACGACCGGGACAGGTGGTGGCCGGTGGTGATCGCGCGGTGGAGAGGGGTCCAGTTTTGGAATTTTTTTTGCAAAGGGGGCCAAAAACAGAATTTTTGATGTACAGAGGTCCAATAGTGTCCAAAATTCATAGTTGTGTTGGTACGCAGGGTTTTAAATTTGTCAGACATCTATTGTCATTTGAAGTGATAGATCTGACTATGCAGGTTGGCCCACCAATAAGCATTTTACTATTGAACTGTGTTGTTTATTCCTACGTACATGGATTCTTAAAAGAAATACAAAGTATACAACATCAACCAATACTTTGCTACACTGGTTTGACATGTGGAACCACTAGTTGGATCGGCCGAATTTTTTGTATTTTAGCCCTTTTTTTGAAAAATATTCACATTTAGACCCCTGGTAGTTTTAATTCCGTTTTTGGACCCAGATCTCGGCGCCGTCGGTCACGGCGCCGAGGTAACACGTCTCGGCGCCGTGGACCACGGCGCCGAGGTGCGAGCCCCGCGCCAGCGTAGCGGCCGTCGTGGCGCCGACGTGGCAGTCAGCTCGGCGCCGTGACTCGTGGCGCCGAGCTCGGCGCCGTGGATCTTGGCGCCGAGCTCGCGCCATTTACCCAGTCGGCCGGGCCGAGCATTCATTTCGCGTAGCTCTCCCTCCCCGCGCTGCCAGCGCCTCCCCGCCGCCTTCCCGGCCCCCGCCGCCTCCCCGGCCCGGCTCCACCGCCTCCCCGGCTCCCGCCGCCTCCCCGCCGCCTCCCCGGCCCACGCCGCCTCCACGGCCGCCAGCGCCTCCCCGGCCCACGCCGCCTCCACGGCCGCCAGCGCCTCCCCGCCCGCCAGCGCCTCCCCGGCCCCCGCCGCCTTCAAGGTGAATAAGGCAGAACTTGGAAAAAAGGATCTTAGTGAGTAAGGCAGCAAGCTAACTTGAATATCTTCTTACTAGTTGCAAAGCAGTACAATGATAATTATTTTTTTGGAAGTATCCAATGAGCACAATCGAGTATATATGGGAAGAGTATAGGATAGTTCTTCTGGGTGCCTAACTGCCTATGAAGGAAATTAGAATGATTTCATGTTTTATGGTTGAAGAGTAGCATACACTTCTGCATGGCTACTCAGATATCTAATGCAATATCCACCCTAAGAGAGAAACAACAAAGTAATAGTCTGCAAACACATCGTAAGAAAACTAGAAATAGAAGGTTTTTCTGCACCCGAAAATTGTTATGCCCCTACGCATGCATCGACAACCATCAGGTCCATCGCACTTAATGACTGCCGCAAATACCAGTTTGGACAGTTAGACGTATGGATTTGGAATATCAAATTGCCATAGTTAATCCTTAGTTATATAGTAGAAAGCTACAATCAGTCCTTGATATGAAAAAATAAACCTCTAAACCTTAAGCTTTTGTACAGTCTGGTGTCACACAAATCGCAGGAAAAACTAATATTCGGCTACACTTAGCAGTTCCACAATATGAAATTCAATGCTATACTAAATTACCAGTTCCGCCAGCGCCTTGAAGGTGAATCTCATGTGACTATATCTGGATCCTATTAGATATATAGATGTTTGAATGGGAAATGGTTCATTTAGATATTTTATTGCTTAAACAAGTATGCATATGATTTATCCAAAATTTCGCTTAAAGGTATTAAGTTTGGTTTTGTGTATGAACTAGATGGACAACCTAGTGACCCTATATCATGGAGGCAGTGTGACAAGTGATGATTATGGAAATGTTCAATTTGTTGAAATGCAAAGGGTGCCTCTGATATTCGGCGATCGGCCGTCGTTTAGTGAGTTGGTTGCTAGGGCTCAGGAGAAGCTACATTGTCATGCAAACGAGGAGAGCATCACAGTTGAGGGGTTACTTCACTTCGGTTCGAAAGACCTAGTTCTCAGGCGGTTGATCTTAATTGGTTCAGAGGATGAGTGGGACCAATATGTCAAATTGGTTATGAGGAATGAGTTAAAATGTTTGGACGTTGTTGTGCGGAAGGTGTCCATTGATCCCACCCCTCACGGTTATTCACCAGAACTAGGTGATCAGGCACCCTTTGACCCTCCGTTACCGGATCTTGCGGTGGATGTGGAAGAAGTGCCTGAGGTGCCCGATGCTCTATCTTCCCCGAACGAGGTTCAGATTTCTCAACCAGTTTGAGTTGAATGTCGGACTGATGATGTCGTGGCGGCCCCTCAGGAGATGGGATTGACCCAGAATCAGCCCAGTAAGTGTCGAGCAACACTTTAGCCTTTTCCCGTCAATCCTTTGTTTTGTCTCAATCCCATCGTTGTCGTGCTTATGATGCAGGAAACATTCCTGGTAATGTGGTTGTTCCTCCCGTTGCTCCATCTGGCAACGTTGAAGAAGTCTGCAGGGACTCCAACAGTGAGATGATTCAAATTGTGGATGATCTGGAGCCTTACGAGATCGCAAGGGCCGTTGATTCTGATGATGACCGCCCTTTTGGAGAGCTGACCGAAAGTGATATTGAGCTGATCAGGCGTTATTGCCCTGGCCAGGATCCATCAGTTCATGAATTCAGCGATCTTAGGCATTTTCATGGGGCTTATGCAGAAGGAAGGGATGACGAGTTGCTAGATGCTCCTGAGGCCGGGTCAAGCATGACAATTGAGAAGGGCATGGTGTTTGAGGACTTGTCTGCATTGAAAAGGTGGCTGCAGGAGTATTCAGTGATCCGTAAAAGGCCATTCAAGGTGAGACATTCTTATGTGGAGCGGAGGTACACAGTTGTGCGCGAGAAGGAGACATGTGAATGGAGGGTTTGTGCTAGCAAACAGAAGGTCACGGGAAAGTTCAAGATCACAAAAATCGTTGGCCCACACACTTGTGTCGAAGCAGAGCTCAAACAGAAGCATCGGCAGTTGACCTCTACCATTATTGCCAAGTCACTGTGTCACATAGTAAAGGGAGAACCCAATATGAAGGTGAAGACACTTGCTGGGATTGTTAAGGAGAAATTTGGATACGAGATAAGGTATGGAAAAGCATGGAGGGCAAAGCAACGCATCTGGAAGATGATATATGGGGACTGGGAAGATGGGTACTTGCAGTTGCCAGCACTCTTCAATGCAATCAAAGCGGTTAATCCAGGCAAGCATTATGAGTACGTCCCGAAACCAAACGAATGGACTCAAGATGGGATGCAGATATTCTTCCGTGCTTTCTGGTGCTTTGCTCAGTCCATCGAGGCCTTTCGGCATTGTCGTCCCGTCTTCGCTATTGACGGTACGTTTCTTCTTGGCAAGTACCAGGGCACACTTCTGATAGCCATTTCCTGTGACGCAGACAACGCGTTGGTTCCTTTGGCGTTTGCTTTGGTTGAGAGGGAGAACAAAGACAGCTGGGGATGGTTCTTGCGGCTCGTTCGGAGGCACGTGGTCGGCCCTGGTAGGGAGGTTGGTGTCATTTCTGATAGGCACCAGGGCATACTTTCTGCCGTACAGGAGCAGATACCGGGGTATGCAGCTTTGCACCACCGTTGGTGCACTCGGCATCTTGCCGAGAATCTACTCCGTAAGGATGGTGCGAAGGATAACTTTCCTCTGTTCGAGGAGGTCGCTCGAATGCTTGAGGTGAAGTTCTTCCAGGAGAAGTTGGAGCAGCTTAATACTGCAACAAACGCAGAAGGTAGACAGTGGTTGACGGGATTGATGAGAGATGTCGACAAATGGACAAGGGCTCATGACGACGGTGGCTGGAGGTACGAGTTTCAGACAAGCAACATGGCCGAATCCTTCAATAGTTTGCTTAGGGGTATACGTGGTATGCCCGTCAATGCTATCGTATCCTTCACCTTTTACAAGCTTGTTGCCTGGTTCAACGAAAGACACGCACATGCAATGGCGCTACAAAGTAAACAAGTGAGATGGGCGCCAAAACCGAAGCGCCACCTTGAAAAGGCAAAGGCTAGGGCTGAGGCACATGAGGTACATTGTTTTGACAACGCCACGGGCACTTATGAGGTTGTAGAAAGGGGTGGTACAACGACCGATGGAGAGCTCCGGCCGACGAGGAGGCATAAAGTTGTCCTTATTGATTTCTCATGCACATGTGGTAAACCGAGGCAGTACCACTTTCCATGTTCTCATTATGTGGCAGCAGCGAGGCATCGCAACTTTGACTACGAGAGCAAGATACCTCGGGAGTTCAGTGTTGACAACCTTGTGCTTACGTGGTCTCCCTGTTTCGAGCCTTACCGGGATGAGGGAGAGTGGCCACCGTACACCGGGCCCAAATACATTGCGGATCCGGGTAGCCGTTGGAACAAACGTGGAACCAGGAAAAGGACGAGACACAAGATGGTTATGGATCAGCTTCCAGGAAGAACGAGGCGAGGGGGATCAACCCCCTTTCTTACTAACCCCGAGCAGAACCAATGTAGCAGATGTGGTAGACTTGGCCACAATTCACGCACATGCCATTGGCCACTTAGTCAGGTGCGAGTGCTTGTTATTCGTTATGTTTCATAGTTCGTGTAGTTGTTTTTTCATATGTAATTTGCTATGTTTCTTGTTTAATTTCTTATTCTTTCCATATTGTATGCATGTTCAATATTTTGTTTACTTGTATGTTGGACTGACAAATTCAATTTTTTTAGGATGGCGCAATTCCACCTGCTAGACCCGTACTACGAGGAGAGCCACAGAGGACGGCTCACCGCGGAGGGGAGGGTATTGCCTTCATCACTTCCTGTACAATTTGAGTTTATATTGATGCATTAACTAAAAAAATTGGTGTATTCTATACAGGAGCTGCCCATCCTTCGTCCTCGAACCCATGACGGGTTCCTGGACATGCAGTACGACGAGCGGTACACTCCCTTCCTGGAGAGGGCTGGCCTAGACGCCATCTCTTACCAGGTTCGCCGTGGGTTGCCCACCTTCAACCCCCCGGCCATCACTGCACTGGTTGACAGGTTAAGTGATGAACCATTGCAACTTGCATGTTCATTGTTTATCGGCTATTTGCGCCTTAAATTCTCTGACATGTAGTCCTCTTTTTTGTATCATGTAGGTGGAGACCGGAGACTCACAGCTTCCACCTCCCTTTCGGGGAGATGACTATTACGCTCCAGGACACTCAGAAGATACTTGGTGTCGCCATTCACGGCCGTCCGGTTATCGGGCCGTGCGTGCCTGCAGGTTGGAGAGCCCGAGTAGAGGCCTTCCTCGGGAGAGAGCTTCCTCCTGAGGCAGGCCATCGTAGTTCTGGTGTTCCTATCACCTGGCTCCGGCAGACTTTTGCAGCGTGTCCTGAGGGTGCGGACGAGCAGACAGTTGCCTACCACTGCAGGTAGGGGTGGATATCGAGCCAACTCGTCGTCTTATCGAGCTTTTTGTAAAATTGACATAGTTTGATCTAACATCATTTTACATATAATTGCAGAGCATGGATCCTGCACTTGTTTGGCTGCGTTCTCTTCCCCGACGGAACGGGAGACAGCGCTTCGTGGATGTACATCCACTGCCTCACGGACTGGGACACGGCGGGGCAGTACAGCTGGGCTTCCGGGGTGTTGGCGTTCCTTTACCGCCACCTCTGCGAGGCGTGTCGTCGGAGTTCGGCGAACTCGACATTAGGTGGTTGCCTGTACCTCCTCCAGCTGTGGATGTGATATCGTCTACCGGTTGGTCGTCCTACGGTTTTGCCTGGTCGTCCATGGTTCCCAGAGGTTCCAGTTCGTCGACGTCCGACAGTTGCATATCTTTGGGACCAGGTCTCAGTTCCGTACGCCAGGAAGAAGCGGGCGTACGTAGAGTACATAAATGAGCTAGATGCGCTCACGGCCTCCAGTGTAAGTTAATTACATGTGGTATCGTGATTTTATTTGTTAGTCCTGTACCTTACAAGTAAATTGTTGCTATGCAGGTTAAGTGGGAGCCGTATGCCGAGGAAGAGGTGGTGGACATTCAGTTCAGCGCACTGTGCAGCATAGACGAGGCCCTCTACAGGATGAGGTGCCCCCTTATCTGTTTCTATGCTGCTGAGTATCACCTGCCACATCGAGTTGCACGCCAGTTTGGTATGAGGCAGCTGTGGCCAGTAGCGCCGATCTCCACGTCTGTGGCCTTGCACAAGTAAGTGCCATGCAATTTCAATTCTAACCTTGGATTCCAATTGCACGGTGTTTCTACTAATGTTAACTTTTGGTTTACGTCATGCAGATTTGATCGTCAGCGACAGAAGAAGGTCACAGACTTCGAGCAGCACCACCACGTGTACGTTGAGGAGTGGGGACACTCCCAGGACCACGTGGACGACAACAACGAGCCGCACAGCAACGAGCATTTCCAGCGGTACCAAGTTTGGTACCAGCGTGCGACGCGGTCCAAGCTTAAGGGCCAATGGACTCAAGATGACTACGCCGACATTGCGTCCTCCGACGACGATGACACGCCCTACGACCAGTCGACTCGCCTTGGGACGCAGGTGGAGATAGCACCAGTCCTGGACCGTGTGGTAATGTTCAATCTCATTGCTTATTTTTCAATAGACCTAAATACCCCTGACATGTAGCAAATTATCCATTCTTTTGTTTGTTTGCAGGGCAAAACCCTGAGGCAGTCCGTACAGGACATAGAGCGTATGTCCAGGACAGTCGGCGACGACGTCAGGATGCGTACCTTCCTAGAGGTAAGCTTCGACAAAGCCACTCACAAAATTAGTACCTAATATCTTCGTGTCTTGTGGGTTAACAAAATGTTGGAATGCAGAGGCTCGCATGTCGGCTACGTCGTGCGGCTGCTCGTTGTGGTTGCAGCACAGGCGCGGCGAGGGACGTAGACGTGCCTTCGACACGACTTGTAGACCCGACGCGGCGAGGGTCGTACACGGGACAGAGCTCGTCCCCCACGAGGAGCGACACTTTCCCGTCCCAGGGCGGTGAGGACGAGGACGACGACGAGGTGGAGCAGAATTACGATGAGATAGGCCCGTCTCAGCTCGTAGACGCTCCTTCGACTCAGCCTACACAGCCCGTACGACGCAGACGCCGCCGCGAGCCTAGCCGTTACACTCCAGGCACCGACGCCCTTGGTAAGGGTAAGGGTAAGGCTAGGAGGTAGTGATACGGCCGTGTATGCTTGTGGTTGGGCTTAAAAGTCGTTGTATATATTTTGTAATGAGCTAGGAGGCACTTGGTAAGTGGTTGGACTGAGATGTGTTTGTAATGAGCTAGTTGTTGTATACATGTGTTTATGTTATATTCATTGTGCTTTTGTAATTTTTGTGAGGTTTTTCAAGTGCTTGATGGTTTGATGTTCACAGATGGTTTGCATATGTCAGCTTTGCGCAGTGACGGAATAGGCCTTTAGCCTGTACACATATAGGGGCGTAGGTCTTTAGCCTTTACAGGAGTAGACCTGTAGGCCTGTACACATATAGGGGCGCAGGTCTTTAGCCTTTACAGGAGTAGGCCTGTAGGCCTGTACACATATAGGGGTGTAGGTCTTTGAAAAGGCTACGAACTATGAATTTATTACGAGACTATAGTCTCTGAAAAGCCTACATAGGACCATTTATTGCTACACTTGAATCCAGGAAGAGCGAAAAGATCCTCTCCATGGACTATGCCCACTGCACCGATAACCTGCCTATATGAAGGCCTCATATGTCTTCCATACCACATCTCCTCCTCAAGACATCACAATACTACCACACAACAATGTCTTCCTGGAAGTCCGACCCATTTGGAGTGCCGGAGTGGCATGAGCGCCCGAAGTGTCATTGCGGCTTTAGGACGATGTTGGGAGTATGGACGGATCGACTACAACGAGCCAAATACGGCCGTAGGTTCTTCAAGTGTCCAGACCTGGATGACGATTTCGTGGTAACGACCACAACTAAATCATTTGTTTCTCGTTACCGTTTTTCAACTTGATCCATGACATCTACCACGCCACACATAGGCTTGCACGTTCATCGAATGGGTGGATCGGGTGTCGCCGGCATGGCCAGATAACCGGGCAGTGGAGGTAGAAAACAAAGGACAATACTGTAGCAAGATGACTCAGGCTCGCGAGGTGGAACGACAGATGCGGCTTGAGCAAGAGCGCCGCGTGAGGGTGGACCAAATCCGTCTGCAGGGCAAGGAGGATGAGCTGCAAAGGAGGAAGGAGAAGTTAAGTCTGCGTGAAGCAGCCATCAAGCGTCAGGAGGAAGAGCTTCAAGCTCGTGAGGCGGCTCTCAAGACCAAGAGTGACAGGAAGAAGGATGCAGCGGAGCCATCTTCAGGGCGCGACAGAAAGGGGAAACAACCACGCTACACCCAGTAGACAAGATGTAATAGACTCGGTCCACACGAGAGGTCGTACGAGCAGTTGGGTAGATTAGTCGGATATCATGCTAGCATGTAATAAAATTGTACGCGCCATGTTCGTCCCAACTTCATAAGCTTATTATCTCGGCTTTTCGCATGCAATGATTCCCACGTGTCTTATTATCACTTCCCCTCCTTTCGTCCAATTGTTCCTATCACAGTTGTCATACAAAATAATTCAAAAAAATCCTTCCAATACAACAACATAACATGATCAAAAAATGTTATTGCCAGTTCAACATATTTTTCACGGTCAGCATTGTACAAAAATCACAAATACACTAATCGTTACTTCACACATAACTCGTTCATCAATCCACAAACAGAGGGGATGGGATTGACCCAGAATCATCCCAGTAATTATTTCCCCAAGTGTGTAGTAACAACTGAACAAAAGGAAGAGGAGAGTTGCTTGTATGCCACATGTCGCCTCCCCTCTGTCTTGCCCGCAGCATCTCACGGCCCGCAGAACTTCACACAAAACTCGTTCGTCACGGCCTGCATAATTTTATTTTTCAAAAACCATTACCAACGTACTATAATATTTTTAAAAAAATCTACACGAATTTTCCTACATGTATCATCTGCAATACATAACGAATTTTCAAAACATACGTCGTATTTTTTGCTCTCTATAAATAAATAACTAACTATATTACATAATATTACTATCATTAAATAATCCAAATGAAAAATACAACTAATAATTCATTTTGCGAAAAAAGGCTGATCGGTGCAAACCCTAAACAGCGGCGGGGACAGAGGGAGGAGGATGTGAATGAACGAAGCCCGCGTGCTCGGTGCTGTTTCAGAAGCCACATGCTCGGCGCCACGAGTCACGGCGCCGAGGTCGGCGCCACGAGTCACGGCGCCGAGCTGGCTGCCACGTCGGCGCCACGACGGCCGCTACGCTGGCGCGGGGCTCGCACCTCGGCGCCGTGGTCCACGGCGCCGAGACGTCTTACCTCGGCGCCGTGACCCACGGCGCCGAGCTCTGGGTCCAAAAACGGAATTAAAACTACCAGGGGTCTAAATGTGAATATTTTTCAAAAAAGGGCTAAAATACAAAAAATTCGGTTGGATCGGTGGATCAGTAACTTTACCGGTCTAGCTTCAATTTCTGTGCTTCTAGAATTCCATTACAATGCGAATGCAGCCAATCTCTGGTAGCTACCTTTCAAGCAATCACTAATTGAATGCATGGTCATTTGTTGTTAAGCTAATCTAGCTTTAGCTAATGAACAACGAGATAATTGATTCATTTGAACATTGATTGCTACAAAGGAAGAAATAAAAAAGGAATAGGATATGGGTTAATTAATTCATTTGAGCATTGATTGCTATAAAGAAAGAAATAAAAAGGAATAGGATATGGGTTAATTATGGCAAATAACACCGCCACAGGATCCAAGTTTCCCATCCACGTTGGTGCTAAATATAGGTTAATTCTGGTAACTAATGCAGTCATATTAATTAGCATAGACTATAGTCTACTTAGCGCAGCATGCCCCAAGATCAGATCCTGATGTACTATTCATTATGTTGCATCCAAATTTTATGTTGCTTACTTTTTCTTAGATTATGATTACTAGAGATATGTTATTTGCATTGTATTTGTTGTTCCATTGCAGTTGTGCATTAATTGTTGATCGATGTCACCTTTGGGTTTGGATCCTTGATGAATCATGTCATCAGATAGAATGGGTGTTAAAGCATCAGAATTACCTTTAACCCCATGTTGCCACTTTTGTTTTTCATTTTTTTTTTCAGTGAGTGACATTAATCTATAACTAGTAGTGATCGTCCTGTAAGCTAGTAGCGATCGTCCTATAAGCTAGTCTGTAATGTGAAGCGTAGAATTTGTACTATCCGTTTTGAATAAAGTTTGATATTTCCCGATTGCGATTCTAGGAAAATGATATTTGACATGACCAATTCGTATCATATCATATATATGTCATATGATATGGGGCCTACTTATAGCCATAGCAAATCTACCGTATATTAAAATTGGGGGACTTCCTGGCCAGTGAGGTGTGCCATGTCATTTTTTGCGAGAAAGCCCCTGCGTTTTGCGAAATCGCATAGAGGTCCTCCGTTCTTGCAAACAGGTCTCTGCTTCTCGCAAACAGGTCCCTACCAGGTTTTTTTCGGGAAAGCACCCTCCACTTCACCGATAGCAACCCGCGGTTTCCAAAATTATGTATAGCTCCTTGTTTAGTTACGTACAGGTCCTTGCAGGTCCTTGTTTTTTTTTTGCATAAAAGCCCTTTGGTTTTTTTGAAATTACACATGCGTCCTCGATTTTTTTTAAGAAACGTCTCACGAATTATCGTCTCTTTTACTTCGGTCCACACGGTGACTAGCGCGACATCACGCCACGCTTACGTAGCTAGTACAACTGACTTATGGAGGAAACTCGAGAAAGTACAAACAAAGGAAAAGAAAGGAGGTGGTTGGTTCCTTGCTCGCGGGCTAAGTGATAAAAACATCGTGTATATGTGTATTTGAACAACGACTTCGCATCGGGTTTTTGCTTTCGTTTCTTTAAATTTTTAGTGTTTTATAAATTTTGTTTCTCTTATTTTTTATATTGTCCCTAATAACATAACTTTTGTATTTTTTTAATTTAACTACTTAGAAAAAAGTTAACGATCGCTACAACCACAAGCCCCTTAAACTGCTAACTGACGACGTGCTCGCAGACGTCCTCTGCCACCTTGCTCGCCACACAGCCTTGCCGTGTCCCGCTGTGTCTGCAAGGCCTGGTGTGCCGTCATCGACGGCCTCCGCCTGCCGCGTGCAGGCATGCCTCCTCTGTCTCGTTAGTGGCATCATCATCTACTTCCATGACTATGGCTTTGTTCTTTTTCAGTTTTTGGCTTTAATTTTTAGTTTTTCTACAGTAACTAGCTTTTAAACGAAGTATTTTTTCAAGATAGGGTCTATTATTTAATTGTAGTGCATACTATACCGACTTAATTTATATTGGCAAAAATCACACGTAAGTTTTTGTTACTTTGTAATCTCTCGTATAAACAGCCTAAAAGTTACAAGCCACACCTAAAAACCATAAACCTTAACGAAAAAGAACAGCCCTACAATTTCTCTAAACTCTTCTCCTGCCTCTCGATGGGCCCTACCATCTCGAACAAGCTCGACTACTTGCCCTTCGGCGATGCGTGATCGATGGTCCTAAGGGGGTGTTTGGGACTGCTCCACAAACTCTGCTCCACGAATTCTACCGTGGAGCAGCCCCACAAAAAATCTAGAGTTTATGGAGCACCCCTTTAGGTGCTCTCACAACTCCACCTTTTTTCCTCGAACAGAGTGCGTGGAGCTGAACATGTTTGGTTAAAAAACATAGAGCGAAACTGAAAAACGTGGAGTAGAACAGTCCCAAACACCCCCTAAGTCACCGACCACTACAACGGCCTCCTCCTCTTGTTTGACGACTACGTGGTGAACCCTGCCACGGAAAGGTCGGAGCCCTTGCCACCACGACCACCCCCACACACGGGGATCGATGGAGGCGTCTGCATCCTCCTGCGACGACAAGTGTCTCGTGTTTGATCCCGCTACTATATTACGTGGTGTCCCAAGGCCCAGCCTAGCCCAGGGCTAAGACAGCCTGCCTCCCACTCCTAACCGCCCTTCACATGTTTCTCAGCCCAAAGCCCATTCGCGCAAGAACAAGAAGGAGAAGCCCCAGCCGGACCTCGCTCCGTCTCTCTCTCCTTCCCCGCATCACCCGGCCCGTCGCTCTCACAGGGACGGCGCCGCCATCGCACCTCCCGACCTCCCCTCGCCGCTCGCAAACGGCGCCGCCAACCGTCGCCCCTCCCAGCCTCCTCCCTCTCCGCCTCGCTAGCCCTTCGCTGGGCCATCCGCGTGCCGCCTGCTCACCTGGCGCCTCGCCGTGAGAGCTCACCGCCGCGGCGCCGCCTACAGTAGCTCAACCATTTTTGATATGGGAATGTTGCTATCGGAATATGCTGTTAACTCTAATTCATATGGTAGTCCCTGATATTTTGTTAAGATCTCTGTTTTCTTGGTTTGGTACTTATCCTGTCTATGTTTTTATTCTGTTATAAGTTAGCCCCCACTTTGATTCAGTTCTGGGTCTGCCACTGGTACTTTTGTTATGCATCGGTGTGGGGGTGGTATTTTGCTTTAGTTTTAGCCTGTTAGTTTTCAGTCCGTGGTGTGACGGAATCCTAGCTCCGCCACTGGTTATGCCGTTAAAATTTGGCGTTCATTTTATGCTGTTAGAGTTCATGCCGGGGCATGTTGGATTCCTGGTTGCACCCACTGGCCACAGTCAAAGTAAGATGGTCACCCAACTCTTTCCATTATGTTGTGTTATGGACATACAGCATTACTACTTAATTGGCTTTGGTGCTTGATTGTTATTTGCTACTGAGCGTTGGGAGGATTATGGTGCAAATTGGGATTTTGATAATCTGATGTTAGTGTTTACTGCCATTTTCACATGCTAGTGCCCTGAGAACGTTAATCCGTGTAGCCGCTGGTCCGAGTAACTGCGATGTTCATTGTGTTCTTGCTCTGACATATTTTTTTACATTGCTAGCTTACTGATCTGTTCGGTGTTACCTTGTAAAAGTAGATTTATTTTTGGAATATAATCAGTAGATGATAAGCTGAGCTGACCTTCCGAAGTACTCTAATAGTCTGCGCTGAGCCGCTGATCTTCCAAACTACTCTAGTGAATAATGAATTAGGTCATTTAAAATGGCTAAGAATATAATTCTGACCTTTTCTCTTTTTTGTTTTCAGAATTTGAAATACAACTTGTTGCTTCTCTGTTGTGCGCTTGTGAATGCGTGGACCTGTAGTGCTTACACAGACTGGCATTCAAGGCATAAATGATGGAAAGAAGATTGGCAGCACATTTATCTTCAATTCCCAGAACTCTTCCCTTGGTACAACTCAAGGCTATGTCCTCATTCTCGGCAGGTCATGGACGCCGACCCAAGAAGAAGCTTTATCACCGTGAGCCTGGCCTTGACAAGGCCATGGACCTCCAAAAGAAGCCTGCTCTCCTCCTTCGTCTTCGTGAGCTCATCTTGGCCCAAAAGACAGGTTCACTACTTGTGCGGGACCTTGAAAAGGTGGTTGGCTTTGTCCAAAAATGGAACTTTCTCTCACTTATCGAGCGTCACCCCAATATCTTCCATGTCTCTGGTGGAAGTGCCTCTCGAGAGCCCATTGCTGTCACTCTTACTGAGAAGGCCAGAAAGATATCGAGTGAGGAGACACAAGCACGAGAGCTAATGGAACCTATCTTGGTGAGAAATCTAAGGAAGCTACTAATGATGTCAATGGACTGCCAGATCCCTCTAGATAAGATTGAGCTCATCCAATCTGAATTGGGCTTACCGAAGAACTTCAAGATCAACTTGATTCCTAGGTACCCTGATTTTTTTTCAATCCGGGATGTGAAGGGATTGGACCATTTGTGTTTGGAGAGTTGGGATTCTTCACTAGCAGTCACAGCCCGAGAAGAAAAATTGAATTTCGAGGTCTTCCAAATAGACTGTAGAGGGATTCCTAAAGATGGAAATATATTGAGTCCTTTTGCTTTCAAGTTAAAGTATCCAGCAGGATTTAGGCCCAACCGGAAGTACCTTGAGGAGGTGGTCAGGTGGCAGAAGATGGCATTTCCTTCACCATATTTGAATGCTAGGCGGGTGGAGCCTGCAACACCACAGGCTCGGAAGCGAGCTGTTGCTGTTCTACATGAGATTTTGAGCCTGACAATGGAGAGACGACTAACATCTGATAAGCTAGACGTCTTCCATAATGAGTACAGGCTGCCATGCAAGCTACTTCTTTGTTTAGTAAAAAATCATGGGATCTTCTACATCACTAACAAGGGAGCAAGAAGCACTGTCTTCCTGAAGGAGGCCTATGATGAAAGTAACCTTATTGAGAAGTGCCCTCTGTTGAAATTCCATGATCAGTTTGCATCTTTAATTGGTCGACCAAGTTCTGACTCAAATAATCCATAGGCAGTATAATTGGAGTATTGATTTACATGGGAGGAGAAATATTGGTGTGGCTGCGTGATGCATATCATCAGTTCAAACTCAGGTCTGCTCACATAAGCTCATTTGCATGCAGCCAACCATGTAAGTCTTTTGTACAATCTATGTTTCTTTCAGCTTAGCTGCTAAAGAGGGAATTGAAAACACCAATATCTCATCTTCAGATGTGAAGTCCCCCAGGAATCAAGTGGCAGCTCAGCAGATAAGACATTTATTTATTGTTGTACAAGAGGTCACAGGTTCACAACTCCTGCCATTGTGGGTTTGGAATGTAGGGCATGGTATGGGTTAGGTTTAGGGGTTTTCAGGAGAGGATTAATTCCAGTTGTGAATCTTTTTTTTTATAAAAAAAGAGCTTATAGTTGTAACCCCACTTTATACTAACATACATTAGTGTTGACTGTTGAGTTTGCTTTTCTTACTTGGATGGCTGTCTGACATTTCTAATCAATAATACGGTCAGATATTCATTGATCTGAAACTGTATCGTACTCTCATGTGATTCTGCCTGCAGAAGGGTACTTGCTGTTATTGTTCTGCATCTTACAAGTTACAATGTGACACACCACTAGAATGCTGTTGATTGGTTGTATGCTTTTAATTCATTACTAGCATCATTTTATTTTTCCTTGCATCAGTTGAACCAATGGTAATGGTAATAGACCATGCTGGTATTGTTTATCAATCAGTTCTTATTTTGCTTTTGTTTCTAAATCCATGCACAGGCAGACAGCACCTGTAAAATGCTCCAGATGTTGTCAATAATAAAAAATTCCATCCATCTAACACATGGATTGGTCTGCTAGTTTTTGAATTTGTTTAAAGTGTCAAGCATTTCAACATTTATCATATCCGATTGTGTCCTGATGCTTATGTTAGTTCCCCGCTCCAAACGGCTTCAGCTTCTGGCTTCATAATTTTGTCTTTTTTGGGGCTTTTTTACTCCCCCCCCCCCCCCCTCATTCCTTTGTATTGATGATATAACATTTTTCATTTTTTAAAAAATTAATTACTCAGAAAAAACTAACAGCCGCTACAATGAAAAAAACAACAACAGAAGCCACGACTTATGAGACAGTTGGAGCAGGGCCTAATTATGTGCATTGGATGGTATCAATCCCTCAACCATCAACGTATTTGTGTATTTGACTATTTGCTAGGCAGCAGGACATCCTTACATGACGTTTGAGATATCTAAGAATGAAATGACTTCACGTGTAATTGTACATCTTCAGCATTTACTAACATAACATCTGATTAATAGGTTGTGACAAAGATTATTGTAGGCAGCTACATACATATACTAAATGCTGGTAAATAATATTCTTTATTTTGGTGAGACCACAGCATAGATTACTGGCATTTGTACTAACTTTTTTTTGGAGCATTAAGTACAGCAGGGGAGGCCCCCACTGTAGAGATTTTATTAAAGAAAAAGAACTGAACAAGCTTGTTTGCCAAGAGGCCAAACAGCAGGAGCAGGTCTAGAGAGGCTTAAAAGAAAACAAACCAGAGACAGAACTAAACAAGAAGCTCTACACAAAGAAGAAAAGCAGCTCCTTTGGCCTCAACAAGAAATCTATGAGTCTGAAGTTTAGCCTCTTCAAGAAAGAGAGCCTTCCAAGAATTGAAAGAAGGTCTTCCTCTATCAAATATGAAGTTATTTCTTTGCTTCCAAATTTGCCAAGTGGCGATGGTGAAGATTTCCATGAAGAAGGGGTTCTGGAATTGCTGCTTTGTTTGTACCATCATTTGGAAGAAACCTGCAGCCAAATTCCAATGAATGCCCAAATGCTGCCAACACCTTTGACTGAAGGGGCAACTGAAAAATAGATGAAAGGCAGTCTCTTCATCATTGCCATCACAGAGGACACAGTTATAGTTGTTGCCTTCCAGCTTGTGTTTTTTCCTTTTGAGGATATTTCTAGTGTTTAGCCTATCCATTAGGAGGAGCCAAGTGAAAACTCTGAGTTTGTTGCAACACTTGGAGTTCCAAATCCAAACAAAAGGGGCTGGGGGTTGGAAACTTCTGTAGGGAAGGTTATAGAATTTAGAAGAGGAGTATTTGCTATTCCCCCAAATATAATGCCATGAATCTTTTGTGTTTTCCTGGACTTGAATTGTCTGTATGTAATCCTGCAACTTTTGATATTCCTGAAAAGCTTGCTCAGAAAGAGGCAGATGAAATTGAGCCTCCAGACTATTGTTCAGCAGAAACTGAGCCACTGAAGTCTTTTGTTTTTTGCAAAGGAGAAAAGTCTGGGGTAATTGGTTTCCATTACATTGTCATTCCACAGATCTGACCAGAACAAGACAGTGGAACCATCCCCAACTTTGCAGCTAGCAACACCTCTGTAAGGATCACAAAGCTTCAGGACATCTTTCCACCAAAAGGACCCCCTGTTGGTTGAAGCATGAGGGACTTCACCATTGGGATAGTGAGCATACCAAATTAGTTTAACCCAGGGGATTTCCTTCCTGTTGTAGAATTTATCTAAGTGCTTGAGCAGGAGGGCAGAATTTTGGCTTCTCAAATTTATGATGCTTAGACCCCCCTTCTTTTTAGGTTTACTAGTTGGATGTTCGTGCGTTGCTACGGATTAAAACATAATCGTAACAATTAAAAAGTCTAATTGCAAAATGATAGGGAGCAAAGAAAATACTCTAAAATTAGTCTATCAAACAAGAACAATATAGATCAGTGGCGAAGCTAGGAATAAAATTGAGGCTAGGCTGAATCTTTTGTCGGACTAAAATAAATTGACATAAATATAGTGTTTTACTTTTTTACAGAATTTCAAATTCATATAGAAACACACAATTAAAGACAAATAATGCAAAATAAAGAAATATAAAGTAGGTACCTCGAAAGTCGATAATACGAAACACATACTCAAGAATATATAATTATTCTACCATAAGTGCAGATTAGCGATAAGTCACTGACATACGTCATATTTACATATATTTACTTGTTATTTTACCCCATTATTCTTCACATTTTGGAACCATTTATCGTCATTTACATGCTTTTATATAATTAATCGCTCAATTTGGATCATTTTACATTTTTTTTTGCTTTTCCGCAGGCCGACGCGATTAAAGCGCATAAAACGACAAATCTGGACTTTCGGGACTGCTCCGTACAGTTGTACGCATCGTAACAGATGCATGGGATCAATTCACGAAGAAATCGGAGTTCTAGAGGGCCAGAACTGAAGAAAGGAAATGGGAGAAGGACCTCCTTGTAAACCCTAGTTTCTTGGAGGACTAATCTGCAAAGTGCTAAAAATCCCCCACACCCTTAAGCCCTCGCCGCCACCTGGGGGAATCTTTTGAGCCTCCCCCTATTCTCCTCCTCCAAATCCGGCCGCCGACAAGCGCCGGCCCGCAGCTCGCCGGTGCGCCACCGTCTCTCCGCCGCAGCTTCTCATAGCTCCTCCTCCACCCGTGCGCCGCCAAACCACACCGCCGCCCCTTCCGCGCTGGCCACCGACGAGCCGCATCATCCCGTGCGCCGCCGCCTTCACCTCTCCGCCACCATCACCTCCACTCCCGAGCGCCCCCGCCACTTCTCCATTCCACCGTAGAGCGCCGCCGTCCTCATCTGCTCACTCCACCAAGCGCACCACCGCGCCACCGTCTCTTTGCCGCCTCTCTTCTCCATCTGCGCCCCCGCACCTCCACCAAGCGCCGCCATCAGTCTCCTCTCTCGGCCGACCTTTTCCTTGCGCCGCCTCTCCTCTTCTCCGGCCACCGCGCCATCGCATCCACCGCCGCCTTTCTTCCTT
This sequence comes from Dendrocalamus latiflorus, assembly GCA_017311315.1. Lineage (NCBI taxonomy): Eukaryota > Viridiplantae > Streptophyta > Magnoliopsida > Poales > Poaceae > Dendrocalamus > Dendrocalamus latiflorus. The sequence continues at coordinate 14,029,189 of CM029651.1, read as the reverse complement.
AGCCCCCTCCTGCTTCTCTTCTCCTCCTCCCTGCTCACCTCCCTTCACCGGCCACATCGCCGCCGCCTCTCCTCTTCTCCGGTCGCCACGCCTTCTCCCGTCACCATATCTGGGCCATCTCGCCGGCAGCCGACCGCACCGATCGAGGGATGATGTTTCACAATTCACCCTCTAGAATAACATCCTGATCTTATTTTTATTTGGCTTTCCTTATTGACTTCTGTTGTCAATTGTCACGACAAGACTGTTTTGGCCGACTAATTGCCAGTGCACCGGATACTTGGTTCGATGTGGTTGAGTGCTACTCAAATGACAGTAACAAGTCACTCCAGTATGTTTTTCGCACATTTGATTCCATATCTAAGTAGCATAAGCAAATGCTGCATATGTTTTCAATGCTTAGTTTCTGATTCAATGCATCTTTAATTTAGCCGTACCACAAAAACATCCAAGTGCCTTAACTTGGGTTCCTACAACTACCTTAGTTTTGCTGTGGCAGATAAGTACTACAGCCCTCGTGTTATTGAGTCACTCAAGAAATACTCTGCTACTACTTGCAGTGTCCGAGTTGGAGGTAGGTGCTTATGTCTGTGCCATAGTTTTCTATCCCTGGGTACAAGTACATAATACTGTACAGGTCACTGAAAAGTATGGTTTGTGGAAGATACAATCGTAATTTTGAAAAACCTGCAGAACTGCAACCCAACCCTTGTTCAAGTTTCAAGGTTTCACATCCATGAACCAGCATAACAAATTCCTATTATGCTGCCTAAAAGCACACAAGCCATGCTGAGTTCTACAAATTTGAAAACAGTGAGCCAGCTAGGCATATTTTGACATTAAACCCTACCGAGTCCAACTGACGCATGCACCATAAAATAACCTAACAGGCCTCCAACCGACTTTAACATTTTTTTATTAATGTGCTTCACAACGAATCACAAGCAACCATAAGGCAAGAAAACTTCAACTGTAGACATCAACACATTATGATGTAACATAATCCAGCACTATAGTGAACCACAAAGAATTTAATCCTGCCACTCCAAAAAGAATGTCGCTTTTGCATGTGTACTGATCAAACTATTTGAACGTTGACCATTATATCTTTGCAAGTATTATGACTGGCTATGAGACATAATCGTTATAAGATAATACTTCCCAGAAGATTATAATCTTATAATTTTACCAAAATATAACAAGAAAATTAATGGTCACACAGGTAAAAAAAAAACAAAAACCATTATGGGGGAAGTATCAAAGATTCAAAGTATATTATATTGATGCGGGATGTCAAGTTCATAATCATGCCTCCCATTTCAGCACTTGAAAAAGGTGTTCTATACAAGAAACATCTTCATTTATTAGTGCTCAAGTTACCAAACAGTATGGAGGGCAATGAATTAAAGGACGTAAGTAATGCCGTTTACCTCTCTCGATGTGATGATTATGATCCTTTCATCAGAGCCAGCAATTATATCAGTAAGCCTAACATCAACACCAACATCTGCCTATAACATCTCTATTATTCCATCACGTGTTCCAACTAAACTGTTAGCCTTGTCATTTGGGCAAAGTATTCGAAATACGATGTCATCGTATGGAATCTCTGGATGTTCATTGATCTTTCCACCGTTTGAATCAAATTCATATCCTGGTGGCTCCATGCTAACATTATTTCTAATTTGATCAGGTCGACCATAAGGTTCTTCATATACAGGCATCTGCTGAGCACCACCCAAGTATTCCTCATCCTGAGAAATTCGATGCTCTGGTGAATTCATCCGTCCACGTAAGGGACCGCGATCACGGTGTAAGCTTTCCTTTAGGCAATCAGAGATTATCGCTACAGCCTTTTTAACACAATTCCCATCTCCAACAACCTGTAATATCACATCATGAAAATAATACACCTTAAGACTGAGAAAAAAAACTGTACAGGAACAGTTTTCACCAAGCAACCATCAGACTAAACTTGTCTCTTTTCAATTTTCATATTTTAAGTTTACACGTGAGATACATTTAAGCAATTTTGCTGGAAGACAAATCTGGAACCATCAGCATTTAACATTCACATTTAATATAAAAGTATGTTCAAAATATAGCCTCAAATGGTAAGTCATCGCTATTCCACAAGTATGTTGAGTGGTCAATACAGGTCCAGAATGGATAGTTTTCATATTTGACTTGACGGAAATTATTATGTAAGAGCACATCATTAATCAACATACGTCATAATTAACAAATCCCCATATTTCGTGCAGTCAAGGTTCAAGAATTATATCGATCCAATTTCACAAAGTACCTGGTATCAGGCCAGCTTTCAGACTATTTTGAATTAAATATGATGAAAGCTAAGTCTCAAGTACAAACCAGAGCAGACCAGATTTTGTTCGGTAGGAAGTACTAAACCAGTTTCCACCTTGCAGTTGGTACCCAACTACCCAGTTCTGGAACTAACTATTGTGATATTAAATTAGATTATACACAAGTAAATTATTTTAGTGCCAAAGCTCAAACTCAAACAAAACCTACATACAAATACTATACAGGTTTATGCTATTCAACATTATACAAGTTAACAACCAAAAAAGGATCCACAACTAATGCGCAGCAACCAACAGCTCTTGAGGACATCTTCGGAATCAGGGTGATCGGTCAACGTAATTGTGAGAGCTCGTACGAAAAGGTCATCTCGAGAACCCAATCTCAGAGGTAGCAGATGATGCATTCACTGACCTAAAAGAGCAGTGGAAATTGGAGCATTTCCTACAATGTCAAATATTTAATATTTTTATGTAGATTTGACCTCTTATCTTATAATTTATTGATATTTCTGTTTGATTTGTCTTTGTTCTTATCTTCTTATTATTGTTTGCATATGGGAATATTCAGGTTTGTTCGGGAAACAATTCATTATTTCCATGTGCCATGACAACGATTATCATCATACTGCAGCAATGTCACTCTACCTAGTCCATCAGGCGCCTTTAGCTTGTTCAAACTTGAATATATTCGTCTGCTCAAGCAGTTCAATTTCTCTTACACCACTGCAACATCAAAGAGCACCAGACAGAAAAAAATATATATACTTTTTGATCAAACAAATTTGTCTAATAAACCTATGCAAGTTATCTAACCACCACTGCAGCTTGATACCTTGTCAAGCAATTTTATTGGCCAAAACTCTTCACCACAGCACTTCATCCACAGAATGTTCGATTCTAGTCTCCTAAGCAACAAGAACAACTCTAAGTGTCCAATAAATATAATCTGTTAGCTAACTTTCGTGTTCTTTTTATTTGTTCAGGTAAAACTTGGAATGGTGTCATTTTACACTCCACTCAAAATTCCAATGTTACTGTTCTCTTATCTAAACCAAAATTGAAATGTTTACCACATTCTAGCAAGCACCAAACCTGTACAACCTCCTCCGATAATGATACACACCGCGGTGTATGCCGGTCGCGTGGCAGGATCCTGATGTGCGTCTTGGTCTCAACCCTCATCTGCTCGATGATCTTGCCACCCTTGCCAAGCAGGCACCCGACATGCAGCCGCGGCACGACGAGCCGCGTCGTCACCTTCCCCCGGTCCCGGGCGTCCTTTCCCCTGGCCCCGTACTCGCCGTCCTCGTCCCCGTCGTCGGGGTCCGTCTCCAGTATCCGCCGGTGCACCATGAGGAGCGCCTCCTGCGCGGGCGAGAACATCGGCGGGCGCCCATCCGCCTCGCGCCGCGCGCCGTCGGCCGTCTCGATGACACGGACCGGGTCCCCCGCGAAGGGCGGGTGGACGGTGACGAGCGCGCCGCTGTCTTCCCGGACCTTGGCGATGAAGCTGGCTGGGAAGCCGTAGGACTTGGATTCAGGGCACAGGATGCGGAAGGAGGTGGTCAGGGCGGGGCCGCCCGCCGCCGTGGAGGACGAAGGGGCAGGCGCCGGCGCCGGCGCGGCGTCGGTGGAAACCGGGGTTAACGTTCGGGCCGCCGCGGCGGTCGAAGCGGGGCTTGGAGCGGGACGGCGGCGAGTCCTGGTCGTAGTGGTACCCGCGCTTCGAGCGGGAGCGATCCATTGCTGGGGGGGGGGGACGTGGTGAGGGCGGAGGTGAGGGCGGAGGGAGGGGAGGAGGCGAGGGCGGCGGGAGGGGGAGGCGGTTCGGGGAGGAGGATGCGGCGGGGCGGGGCGGGGGGGGGGGGTGAGGGCGGGAGCGCGGGCTGGCGAGGAGGGTGGGGGCGCGGAGGAGCGGCGGCGGCGCGGGGGGGGGACGTGGTGAGGGCGGAGGGAGGGGAGGAGGTGAGGGCGGCGCGGTGGCGGAGGAGGGAGCGGAGGAGGCACGGGCAGTGCGGTGGCGGAGGAGGCGAGGGCGGCGCGGCAACGGAGGGAGGGGAGGAGGCGAGGTCGGCGCGACGGCGGAGGAGGGAGGGGAGGCAGCCGCACGGGAATGGGGGATGGGGGGCCGGGGGCAGCGATAGCGAACGGGTTTTGGGTGGGACGAGCCATATGTGGGGCCCACATGTGTAGAATTCACCATCACCTTCAACTCCTCCTTTTAAGGAATAGAGACTGCATTTTTCCCAAGCCACCAAAGGTTTCATTTTCGCATTGCTATCCGAACCTCTCCAGAGACAATGTTTCCTGGCTCTGTCAATATGCTTAAGAACTGCAACTGGCAGCTGGAGGGAGCACATTGCATAGGTTGGGAGAGAAGAAAGAACTGAGTTCACTAGTTGGAGTCTACCAGCATGAGTTAAGAAATTGGAGGTAGCTGTGAGCCTTCTTTCCACCTTATTCATGAGAGTTTCAAAGTGCTCAACTGTAGGCTTGGTGGTGCCCATTGGAAGGCCCAGATAAGTGAAGGGGAGCGAATCAAGCTTACAGCCAAAGACTCCTGCCAATTGTTGAGCTCTTTCATAGGAGATGTTCAAAGGGACTAGGCATGATTTCCTGTAGTTGACTCTGAGTCCAGTTGACTGAGCAAAGGATTCTAAGAGCCCTTTCAAGGTGAAGAGTTCACGCTGCGACGCTTTCATGATCAGTAAAGTATCATCCGCATATTGAATTATGGGATACTGAGCCATCTCATAAGAGGGAATTGGCAGTTCAAACAAGCCTTCCCTGTGAGCTTTGTTGACAATGCATTGGAGAAGGTCTGCAGCTAGGACAAAGAGTAGAGGGGAAAGTGGGTCACCTTGTCTGACACCACGTTTACAGTGAAAGTGCTTCCCGGGGATACCATTCAGGAGAATTGAAGAGGAACCAGAAGCAAGGATTCTCTGTATCCAATCACACCATTTATTATTAAAACCAAGATGAGCCAACATTTGGAGAATCAGATTATGTTCTACTGTATCGAAAGCTTTTGTGAAATCCAGCTTAAGGATGATAATCTCCTTCTTAGAGTTCTGACACTGGAAGATGTACTCATATGCCCAAGCAAGGCAATCCTGAATTGTCCTAGATATGATAAATCCATACTGATTTGCATGAATTAAGGGGATGATTTTGTCTTGAAGTCGGTTGGCCATCAATTTTGAAATGATCTTGAGAGCACAATTCAACAGAGAAATAGGTCTGAAATCATTCACACTCACAGGATTATTTGTTTTGGGGACTAAGGTGATGAAGGAGCTGTTTATAGCCTGCAGATCCAGAGAGCCATTGAAGAAATCAAAACAAAGTGTATAGAAATCTTCCTTTATTATATTCCAACATTTCTTGAGGAAAAACCCATTGAACCCATCCGGGCCAGGGGCTTTCTCTGCAGGCATTTGCTTGATGATCAGATCTATATCCTCCATGTTAAAGGGACTTGATAGCTGCTCCAGGTCGTTTCTTGTTTGGACGAGAGAGCTTAGGTTGTATAGCATGGCAGGGTTTGTAGAGCATCCCATTGTTTGCCTGTATTCTTCCAGAAGTACAGCAGCTTTCTCATTATGGTCATACACACTTCTGCCATCTTCTGCTTGGAGTGTGGTGATTGTGTTTATTCTGTATCTTTCTGTGGCAGCAGCATGAAAGAAACTAGTGCTCTCATCCCCAAGTTTTGTCCATCTGATGGTGTACCTTTGCTTCCAATATTCTTTTTTGAATCTAAGTAGTTTGGCAATATGATTCTTTAGGATATTTCTGAAATTGAACTCCTGAGTAAAAAGAGGCCTTTGCTCTTCCAAAGCATCAAGAGTTTCTAGAACAGAATTGCAGTTTCTTATCAGTTTGCTGAGGTTTGACAAACCTTTGCTCCATTTCTTCAAAGCAGCTCTTAGGAGCTTGAATTTGGCAGTAATTCTAGAGGCACTGTTAGGAGCATTGACATTTGAATTCTAGACAGATTGCACCAGATCAAAAAAGCCAGGATGATCCACCCAAAAGTTTTCAAATATGAAGATTTGAGCCTTTGGAATTGAGGTTCCAATTTGAATTCTACAGGGAATGTGATCCGAGGTGGGTCTAGCCATTGGAAGGAGAAGAGTGTTGGGAAAGTCACTAGTCCAGTTTGAAGTTGTGAAGACCCAATCAATTTGTTCTAGGAGGGGTTCATTTCTCATATTGCTCCAAGTGAACTTTCTTCCTTTTAGTGGGATCTCCAGTAAACCAAGATTACTGATGATCTCATTAAAGATCATGATGTCCTGCATGTTTCCACCCTCTCTATTTCTATTAGAAGAGGATCTGTAGAAATTGAAATCTCCTGCCAACATCCAGTTTTCATCAGCATCCAGTTGCAGGTTATTGAGCTAGTAAACAAAATCATCTCGATCAGGACCTTGACAGGGGCCATAAATGGAGATAAGGGACCAAGTCTGTCCATTATGGGTGGAGGTGAACTTTACTGTGACTGCGAATTTATTAATTTGGATTACTTCACCAGAGAAAATGGAACTGTTCCAACCCATTAGGATACCACCAGAGGCTCCCTCAGAAGGAGAGAAAGCAAATTTGTTGAATCGCTTGGGGGCTAGTTTTTTTATGAATGAGTGGTCAAACTGATTTCTCTTAGTTTCTTGGATGCAATAGATTGCACAGGCACTTTCCTCAATCTTTTCCTTGATTGCAGTACATTTGTCCTCAGAATTCAGTCCTCTAATGTTCCAATTTAAGATGTTCCAATTTCTGGATGGGTTACCACAGTTGCTGTGGGAGTTGTTATCCATTGAACAGATGATGCGAGAACCAACTGAAATTCTGACCAAGAGAAGTCAGAATAGACGAGATCTACAAGGTCCCAAAGCCAGCCCCAAAGTTGATTTTGAAGTCAAGAACACATAAACCAGACAGCAGCCCACCACATAAAGAAAGCAATCCAGAGCATTGACTAATAAACAAGGTAAATGTTCCTTGCCCGATAAAAGGAAACCAACAAATTCAAAGCAAGCAAAACAGGTCTGATGAAGGAGATCTCCAAACTTTCCAATACAAGATGAAGCAGGGCATTCCCTGATTAAAAGATAGCTATTAAGGTAGGGATTCATTGATCACTGGTTGCAGGTCCCTGTGAGCACTCCCACTGACTTCAGCTTGCGCCGGGATTGAAGCGAGGAGTATCTCTGCCGTCACCTCCAAGGGGTTGATGCAACATTTCTTGGTTGCCACCTTCTGGATTTCAATTATAGGAATTTCAGGGAAGACAACCCCAGCATCAAAACTTTTTGCAATGTCAGAGAGGCCAGGAAAATCAGAGGCTTGACTTGAAGGAGTAGACAGGATTTTACCCAGGAGTTCAGGCTGGGGAGCCACCTTTTTTCCTTTGGTTCTGCCTTTGTTGCCCATCTTTTTTGTGAATGGGGGAGATTGAGGTTTGAATCCATTCATCCTGGTCTTGAGCCTTGTGCTTCTACGGAGCATTTCAGTGGAAACTGGGGTGATGCTTCTTCTCTTTTTTGCTTTAGCTAAGACACCCAGTGAGCCATCAGGAGGTGGCAGAGGATCAGATAGCTCATAGTTTTCAGGGAACGCAGGAAAAATATTATTTCTGGGTTCAGCTTGGGCCTCCAGCATCTTGGCTTTGCTCTTGAACTTCTTTCTATAGTAGACCTTGGTGACGGTAGTGACTCTGGCTGGTAAGACAACTGGTTGAGCTTGCTGGTTTGGGATAAATTCAGTGTTTCTGTGACTTTGGTCAGTCTGAAAGGGGTCTGAAATCCCATCTGCTGCAAGAGCTAAAGCTTGTTTGGTCATGTTAATGGTAATCTTAAGAGAGCTGATACCCAGAGCGGCTAAATCAATCTGGACCAGGGAGCTTGGAATGTCAATGCTTCCAACAAAACGAGGGGTACCAGCTAGCAATTGGTTGTTGATCATTTGCCTTAACCTTGCAGCAAGAAAATTGCAGATAGCAGCCTTCTGGTCAATGTCCCTCGAGGTTTCCAACTGGATGCTTGCGGTAAGAACAGGGAGGGAAGTGGAAGCAGCAGGCAGAATTGCTGCAACTTGGCTCTGATTGGGAGTATCCATGTGTATGACATTCTGCTGTGGTTCAATTTCCACAATTCTGTCAACACCTGTACCAGCTTGGAGCAAATGAGCCGATGAACCAGAGTCAGCCTGAAGAATCCCTGATCCCTGATCTTGAATCATGTCAACTTGATTCTGATTCTCAGCAACCAGCTCATCTATGACTTGATCAGCGAGCTGAGCAATGTGTACTGCTTCACCTGGCACCACTGGACCCTCAAATGGGTGAGGATTCCCGTTGTTGGCTGGGGGGTCCTCTTCATTAGCAGGCCCAAGATCAACCAACTCAGAGTTGAACATATAGACTGGAACAGTCCAAGATTTTCCAACCCCACCCAATTCTTTCCCATGCTTGATAACTAAACTGCGAGGGACCTCTAGGGGGTCATCAATCATTACTTTAACCAGGGCTCTAGCTAGAGAACGATCCTCTGAATTCCAGAAAAGCAGCTGACCCATGACACCACATACTTGTTTCAGGATGTTAAAATCTTTGAGATCAAGTGGGTAGCCGAGCAAGAGCAACCAACAAGTTCTAGTGAATGGGGATTGCCTAGCATTCAACGGAGCCTCATCATGTTTAACAAAACGGAACAACCTATTACCAACCATATGAGGATTTGTGGCAATCAGGGGTATCTCTCTGACACGGGTTTGCTAGCTGAAAGATGCCCACACCGTGAGGATGAGAGGAGTAGAGTAAGACATTCTTCCGTACCTCTATCTCTACATAATCTCTGACCTCATGCAAATACCGGAGGCGCTGTGCAGGCGTGAGAAGCTCTTCAGTGATGGCAATAGCACAGTCTTCATGGCGCTTGACAACACCCCCTGAGACAGACTGTCTTGCGAGCACGCCTATGCTGGCCACCATCTTCAATGATCATGGCAGGCGGGATGAAGGGCCTGGGATCAATGGCGAAGTTTGCCATCAAGGGAGAATCGGTGGCAAGGTTTGGCAAAGAGTGAGGAAGAGAAACTGTCGACTGGCTTTCTGAGGTGGTGGAAAAAATCAGAAGTGGTGAGGCTGGCGTTGTTGGGGGTGCAGGTGGAGGATGCGAAGTGTCCCTTGGAGCATTGGGGCCATAAGACTAGTTAATGGAATTAGGAAGCGTCGTGACCTGCTTTTCTTGGACCGAGGGAGGTTTACTAGGCTTTAACACCCATTTGCCATTAATACTCAGACGCCTTTTAACACAGAAGCGGGCCTTGTGGCCGTAGTTAAAACAAAATAAACACCTTAGGCTCCCACAGCAGTCTCTGACAAGATGACCCGGGCTGAGGCATTTGAAACACCCGCGAGAGAGCACAGAGGTTTGAAAACCCATGCGGGAAACGAGGCACACACCTTTGGACGAGGAGCTAGCATTGAACTCTTCGGGCGGCTGAATGGCGCCGTCATGGGGGACAACAGAGCTAATGAAAAGATCTCTTTTGAGATTTTGAAAAATCCTTCGGACTGGAGCGTTGTCATGGCAAACAGCTTCGGGTTCTTGATCAACAGACGAGCCAGAAACAAAAGAGATTGAAGGAAGCCCAGTGTCATGAAGATCCAGAGGCTTGATAATAGCCTTTTTGCGAGTACAATCTGAAGCCTTCGAAAGAGGATAGAAGATCTCACCAACTTTGATAACAGAGGAGAGTTCAATTGGCCGGGATTTGGGGACTGGCGAATCTTGAATAAGTTTGCGACTGAAAGAGACTCTCTTATGAGAATTTTTTCGCTTATCTCCGCGGCTGGTCATAGATGTCCAGCTGCGTTCTTCTTCCTTTTCCCATCTGCTACTTTCCTTCTTCCAATCATCCCCTCCATCACGCCAAAGATGAAAATAAACATCAAAGTGGTCGGTTGTGAATCTTTTAAGATTGCGAATCAAGAAACCCACATGCTTGTTAGCAACCGAAAAACGGTAGTGACGATCACTCAAAAGAAACGTGAAAACCCGCAGGTGAACCACCCAAGCAACAATGAAGAGCCAAAGCCACAGAATCTTCAGTTAAACGGAAGAGGTAGCGACGAAAAACCACCAGCAAGAAGAAGGATCCAATTGGAGATGAAGAGGGATGGTGCACTGAAGACGAGAGCTTACGAACCACCTCAGCTTCAAAGCGCTTACCCGGGGAAAAGTCCCAGTTTCTGACCAGAGCAGCCAGCACTGGATCTTGTTCCAGTTCGATGAGAGCATCCGGGGAAGAAGCCGCATCCATCACGTTGGTTAGGCGTGGCCTCTGCCCAACGATGTATTTGTACTAACTTGATGTCTTCCTAGTTCCTATAGCGTTGGTTTAGTCTTAACTTTATTAGTTGCGGTGTTTCAGATGATTGAGATGTGAGTCTGATAAGTTATGAAACATTTTCAGCGTACTCGTGTTCCAGACGTCAGGTTTCTTGTTTACATGGATTAAAATGCAGAACAAACAAGAATTTGTGCTTTGCTATGGACCTCTTGTTCCTATGGAGCAACCAGTAGGATTATACCATGCCGTGCATGCAAAATGATGGCTTGTGCCAAAATAATGAGCATGCATTAGTCGAAATATCTTTTGAACCATTACCATGTATTTACGGTGTTATTTATAGTTTTTTTGTTATTGAATCACGATTTTCTCCATGGTTAATTTGATAGGTCTAGATTTTGATCTCAGAAATGTGAAATACTTCAGTTTTTAGTTCACATGCTGATTATGATTTGAAGCAACTGTGAGTCATCTTACATAGCTGCGAGTTAACTGCATAACTTAAGTTTCAACTTTCAACTGCTTATGTTGCATTACCGCATTCATCATGTACCCTATTGCACATTGATGGAAGAACGAAGATCATGACAATTCAATTTTCCTCCCCATTGATTATGCTGCATTACTGGTCTTGTAGTATTCAGGTTATTCATAATTGCATTAACCCTACCTATCTGGTCCAGCACAGAGGGTCTATTTCATTGCTGTGTGTTGCTGAATTATTAGTGCAGGTGGCGCTATTGCGTGCCTGTACTATAATGATCCATTGCATTCAGTCTAGGTGTATCTCCCTGCTTTCCTGGTATTCTGCTATCTTTGTACCAGGTGTTGTACAAGGAACAAGGCACAAACAAGTATGCTAATACAGAACTGACAGCTGGGGTTGCCAGTGGCCTAATCTATTCCAGTGTAGATGGTTCAGTGTGCTTCAGCTGGTTCATATGCTTTTCCTTATCAAAGACTAGCTGCGGTTTTCGGCCTGATAGCTTAGAATTTTGTCCTGCAGCCTGTGCATTTTAACAAGCGCCACATCTTTTTGCTGCAGATTGCCCCATTTTTGTTAAGCAAGACTTGTGCATGTGGGATTATAGTCCCCATGTCTTTGTAATCTTCACTGGCAATGGTTGAGGAGAGGGAACTCACAGTAGGGTCAACTATAAGCAAAGATGGCCTATCATTTACTGTATGATCTTTATCCAGCAGGAACAGGTATGCAACAAGCCAACAAAAACACTTTTTCTGTTAATGTCTTAGTTCAAATATTGCAATTAAATCATTAAATGTTTAAGTATCATCACCGTGGTTTCCTACAGAATAAGTTGCCATTTGGAATTTAGCAACCCAGCAGTCAAGATCAGTCATGTAGCATCTGTTTGATTTTGTCAGATTATTCTGTGGCAAGTCTGTAGCAACAATGTTATTTTTGTGTAATTACCGCTTTGTGTCAGAATCGATACACTGTACAGTTGTCAAGTACAGAGACTCTACAATGGAGTGCTTTGACAGATTGGGCGAAGGGCTGAATAATGACATCCTCTGAAAACTTGTAGGTTAAGTGGTTGCTTGCTGCTGAATAATGACCAATGAAAATGGGGAACACTCCATGCTGTTGATCTGGGACCAGATTCTAAACATGGGAAGCTTTATTAATGGAATAATGGTTATGCCAATTCCTGCAACGGGCGAATTATGTTAGTCGCTGGAGTCTTGCTGTTGGTGATAGCAAGATCCTTACTCTCATCGAGAGGATGACACTTGGGGATGGGGCAATTTTTCTTGTTTATTTCTCACACAATGCTATGCCAACCTGAGGGGTTGGGGATACATATTTATAGGCTGCTAACCAGCCAAGCATATGCTAAGATGCTGTTCTAAAGCTAGTCTAAGATGTTAGTCAAAAGCTGTCTTAAAGCTAGTCTAAGATGCTAGTCAAAAGCTGTCCTGCTCGACGTCAAGGCAGCCGTGGCGGACGCCATCAAGCGTCTTCAAGCTGCTACGGAGGCGGAGTGCGGCCGCAAGCTTCGGGTCCTACGCACGGACAACGGCGGTGAGTTCACGGCGGCCGAATTCGCGGCGTACTGCGCCGACGAGGGGATCCATCGTCACTTCTCCGCGCCGTACACCCCGCAGCAGAACGGCGTCGTCGAGCGCCGCAACCAGACGGTGGTGGCCACCGCCCGCGCCCTCCTCAAGCAGAGAGGGATGCCGACATTCTACTGGGGTGAGGCGGTGATGACTGCCGTCCACTTGCTCAACCGCTCCCCCACCAAGGCCCTCGACGGCAAGACGCCATACGAGGCCTGGCACGGGCGCAAGCCCGCGGTGAGCCACCTCCGTGTCTTCGGCTGCCTGGCCTTCGTCAAGGAGCTCAACCACGTCGGCAAGCTCGACGACCGGAGCACGCCAGGGGTCTTCATTGGCTACGCGGAGGGCGCCAAGGCCTACCGCGTCCTCGACCCTGCGACACGGCGCGTGCGCATCACGCGTGACGTCGTGTTCGACGAAGGGCGAGGCTGGACGTGGGGCAAGATGGTGGATGACGGCTCGACTCCGACGACCAGCGATTTCGTCATCGACTACGTCCACTTCGAGGAGGCGGGGGGAGCCAGCAGCTCGTCTTCACCGAGCTCGCCTACCCCACCAACTCGTTCGCCACCACCTCCGGCGAGTCCACCGCCAGCACCGCCGGCCACGCCTCGCTCTCCTACACCGGGGCCTACTCCTTCAGGCTCGGCACCGGCAGTTTCGGCCCACGACGAGCAGCGCACGGTGGAGTTCGCCACTCCGCTGTCCAACGATGAGGATCGCATCGACGCCTACCACGGCGGCGAGCCTCTGCGCTACCGTACCGTGGACGACCTCTTCGGCGAGCAGCCGGTCCCTGAACTGGCGCAGCGCGACTTCGCGGCGGAGCTGCACCTCGCACAGGACGACGGCGAGCCTCGTTCCGTTGCCGAGGCGGAAAGAGACGCGGCATGGCGTGCCGCGATGCAGGAGATGGACGCCGTCAAGCGAAACAAGACGTGGGAACTGGCCGATCTTCCAGCCGGCCACCACGCCATCTCTCTCAAGTGGGTCTTCAAGCTCAAGAAAGACGAGGCTGGAGAGGTGATCAAGCACAAGGCGCGTCTCGTGGCACGTGGCTTCGTCCAGCAGGAGGGAGTCGACTTCGACGATGCCTTCGCGCCTGTTGCACGGATGGAGTCCGTGCGTCTCCTCCTCGCCCTCGCAGCCCAGGAGGGCTGGCGCGTCCATCACATGGACGTCAAGTCTGCCTTCCTCAACGGCGACTTGAAGGAGGAGGTCTACGTCCGCCAGCCGCCGGGATTCATCATCCCCGGTAAGGAGAGCAAGGTCCTCCGCCTGCGCAAGGCCCTCTACGGCTTGCGGCAGGCACCGCGAGCTTGGAACGCCAAGCTGGACTCCACCCTCAAGCAAATGGGATTCCAGCAGAGCGCTCACGAGGCCGCGGTCTACCGGCGGGGCAAGGGAGGCAATGCCCTGTTGATAGGCGTCTACGTCGACGACCTTGTGATCACCGGTACCAAGGAGGAGGAGATCGAGGCATTCAAGGCGGAGATGAAGGTCACCTTCCAGATGAGCGACCTCGGGCCCCTCTCCTTCTACCTCGGGATCGAGGTCCACCAGGATAGCTCCGGCATCTCTCTTCGCCAGACTGCCTACGCCAAGCGCATCGTGGAGCTGGGCGGCCTCACCGACTGCAACCCAGCCCACACTCCTATGGAGGAGAGGCTGAAGCTGAGTCGTGAGAGTACGGCGGAGGAGGTGGACGCGACGCAGTACCGGTGCATTGTGGGCAGCCTTCGCTACCTTGTCCACACGCGACCGGACTTGGCGTTCGCCGTTGGCTACGTCAGCCGGTTCATGCAGCGACCGACGACGGAGCACCAGCAGGCCGTGAAAAGGATCCTCCGCTACGTCGCGGGCACCTCCGACTACGGCTTGCACTACCCAAGGTGCCCCGGCACGGCGCACTTCATCGGGTACAGCGACAGCGACCACGCCGGCGACATCGACACGAGCAAGAGCACCAGCGGGATACTGTACTTCCTCGGCAAGTGTCCAATCAGCTGGCAGTCGGTCAAGCAGCAGGTGGTGGCTTTGTCTAGCTGCGAGGCAGAGTACATTGCAGCCACTACCGCTTCTACTCAGGCTCTGTGGCTGGCTCGGTTGCTTGGCGATCTCCTTGGCAGAGACGCGGAGGCAGTGGAGCTCAGGGTGGACAGCAAGTCCGCCTTGGCCTTGGCGAAGAACCCTGTCTTCCATGAGCGCAGCAAGCACATCCGGGTGAGGTATCACTTCATCAGAAGCTGCCTGGATGAAGGGAGTGTCCGGGCCAACTACATCAACACCATGGTTGTCACGGCGTAATTGGCGACCACGGCGTGTCGTAGGCACCAGGACGCCTAGGCGACGTCTAGGCGAGGAGACGGCGACGCCTAGGCGAGCCTCGGCGACACTGCGTAGGTTCGACGCTGTATACGCAAACAGACCTCATGCATCTTTCGTGTTCCATTCCACTGCGCCCGATATATTAACTCATACGCTCCCGTCTCTCCCGACTCTCTCATCTCACTCGCTCCCCCTGACTCTCCCATCTCTCCCGACTCTCTCTCATCTCTCTCGGACTCTCCGTCTCCCCCGTCCGTTGACCCCTCTCCCCGCCGCCGCCTGCCCCGTCCGCCGCATCCTCACCTCGCCGCCGCCTCCCCCGTCCTCCGCATCCTCTCCCCATCGCCGCCTCCCCTCGCCTCCTCCCCCCACCGCCTCCAGCTCCGCGCGCCCGATCTTCTAACCCTAGCCGCCGTCGCCGGCGGGAGGGAGGGAGGCGGCGCGGGTGGAGGCGCCGTCGCCGGCGGGAGGGAGGGAGGTTGCGCGGGTGGAGGGAGGCGGCGCGGCCGGAGAAGACAGGGGCGGATGGCGTACCTGGGCAAGGCGAGGCGATCCTCCCCGGCGTCTCCTCCCCGGCGCCTAGACGCCAAGGCGTCGCCTAGGCGACGACAAGGCGACGCCGTGACAACCATGATCAACACCCAAGACCAGCTCGCCGACTTCCTGACCAAGTCTCTCGGGCGGATCAAGTTCCAGGAGCTTCGCGCCAGGATCGGGATGGCTCAGATTCCTCACAAGGAGACACACAAGACTTAGGGGGAGAATGATGGATAAGATAAGTCTCTGTGTCAAGGACAGCATCTCTGTGTCAAGGACAGCATCTTGAGCTTTAGGACAGATTTAGACTAGCATCTTAGACTAGCTTTAGGACAGCTTTTGACTAGCATCTTAGAGTAGCTTTAGGACAGCTTTTGACTAGCATCTTAGACTAGCTTTAGAACAGCATCTTAGCATATGCTTGGCTGGTTAGCAGCCTATAAATATGTATCCCTAACCCCTCAGGTTGGCATGGCATTGTGTGAGAAATAAACAAGAAAAATTGCCCCATCCCCAAGTGTCATCCTCTCGATGAGAGTAAGGATCTTGCTATCACCAACAGCAAGATTCCAGCGACTAACAAATTATAGGCACAGGTTTGGATCCCTTCACACTTCCCAGACAATCTTGAGTATGTTCTGATATTTCTGCATCAAAGTGGTTGTCCACATAGAATGTCTTGGTGGGAGATGCATTAGGCGTGTTTTCTATACTTAACCACAATGCTAAACTAAGCTGTCAGTTGGATCCATTGGAATAATCAGACATATGCCAAGTAAAGATCAACCGACAAAATTATGGATGGTGTGGACACATAGAGGTGAAATGTGTTAGAGATATATGTATAGTTTGTTATTCCCCATTGTTATGAGGGGTTCTTTGCATATTTACCACCTGTACTTTGTGTATATATACCGGCCCATTGGCCTCATATGAATACAAGCGCTATTCATAACATGGTATCAGAGCCAAAACTAGGGTTTTGGCTTACCTAGGGTTCCGCGCGCCCGTGTGCCGCCGCCGTCGCCGACTCCCGGCCTCCGCCGCCGCCGTCGCCGACTCCCGGCCTCCTCCGCTGCCATCATCGCCCGCTCGGTCTTCACGGCCTCCTCCACCGCCGCCTGTCGGCCTCCCGAGTTCCCGTCGGCTTCGCCTGACTCCGCCCGAGCACGCCCGCTCGAGCTCGCCGCCGTCGGCCCCGCCGACTCCCCTGTCGTCGTCGCCGCTGTCGTGCCTCCACCGCCGCCGTCCCCGCTCGGCCTCCTCCGTCGCCGTGCCTGCTCGGCCTCCACCGCCGCCTGGGCCACCTCCGCCTCCGCTCTCCATCGACGGCCGCCGCCGTCCCCGCTCGGTCTTCACCGCCGCCGTTCCCTGCTCGGCCTCCACCGCCGTCTGGGCCACCCCTCCGTCCAGCCGCGCCGATCCGACGACGCCACCCGGGCCACGTCGCCGATCCGTCGTCGCCGCCCGGGCCACGCCGTCGTCGCGCCGCCGTCGCGCCGCCGCCGCCTCTAGCCCTAAGCGCCGCCGCCGCCTCCAGCCCTAAGGCGTGCGTGCGTGTGTTTGGGCCGAAGGCCCGTTTTTTTTTAGGTTTTCGGTTTTAGCCGAAGCCAAGAAGAAGAAAAAAAAAGAGCAAAAAAAAAAAAAAGAGAGCAAAAAAAAAAAAAAACGTCGTTCTAACCGCCGCGCCGTCCAGCGCCGCCTGTTAGACTTCGTTGCCTTGGTCGCCGCGCCGTCCAGCGCCGCCTACCAATGGGCACCGTTGCTCTCCCTCGCTGCCCGGTGATCTTTGATGGTGTTAATTACACCGACTTCGTGTCTCACATGCGCATTCACATGCGTGGTCTTCGTCTCTGGGGCGTCCTCTCTGGCGATGTCACCTGCCCGCCTTGCCCTATTCCTCCGACGGAGCCTACGCCTGTTGCATTGCCTCCGACAGCCGATAAAGCTGCTGCTGATGATAAAGCTGCCTCTGCCTACCAGGAGGCTCTGGATTCCTACACGGATCGTCTGACCGTCTACACTCAGTGGTACGATGACGACGCTCGGGCTGCTGCTGTTTTCATCGCCAGTGTCCAGCCTCAGTTTTCTTCTGAGGTTGTGGGACTCCCTTCGGCTTTTCAGATGTGGACTCATCTTCGTCAGCGCTACGAGCCCTCTGGTGATGCCCTGTACCTGTCTGTGGTCCGCCAGGAGCACTCTCTTCAGCAGGGTGATGCTACTGTTGACGCCTTTTACGCTCAGAGTTCTGCTGTCTGGCGTCAGTTGGACTCACTTCGCACTGCTGGCTGTCGTACCTGTCCGTGCTGCCTGGAGGTACGTGCTGATCTACAGTTTCAGCGGGTTTACGAGTTCCTTACTCGCCTTCGTCCTGAGTTTGAGCAAAGGCGTGCCCAGCTCCTTGCACGCCACCCTCGTGTCACTCTCATGGAGGCTCTTACTGAGATACGCGCAGAGGAGACTCGTTTGAGTGGTGCTGGTCTGATGCCACTCCCCTCTGTGCTCGCCGCTCGTCCGCCTGCTACACTGCCTCCTCCAGCGGCTACCACAGGTGGTGGTGGCCGTCCTCAGTCTGGAGGTGGCCGTCCTCACTGTTCCTACTGCGACAAGGATGGCCACACTGAGTCCCAGTGCTACAAGAAGAAGCGGCATCTTTCACGCCGTTCTTCTACTGGCACTAGTGCTTCTACGACGACGTCTGCCTCGACTTCTTCAGCAGCTTCTCTCACCGAGCAGGAGATAGCCAGACTTCGACGCCTACTTGCCGCTTCAGGTTCTCCCTCGACAGGTTCTGCAGGATCTGCTACTGACTCTTCAGGCACTGAGAGACCACCTCCTACACAGTCAGGTACCTCCCCGTGGATTCTTGATTCTGGAGCATCTTTCCACATGACTCCTGATTCTTCCACTCTGTCTTCTATTACACCCCTTGTTTCTCCTGTCAGTGTTCTTACTGCTGATGGTACATCTCTTTCTGTCTCTGGTCGAGGATCTCTTAGCAACTCATCTTTTCATGTTCCTTCTGTTGCTCATGTTCCTCGCCTTACCTTGCAGCTTCTTTCTGCTGGGCAGATTACTGACCTTGGTTATCGAGTTATTCTCGATTCTGACTCTTGTTGTGTTCAGGACTGCCACACGGGAGCTCTGGTTGGTTCTGGCCCTCGGCGCCGTGACTCACAGCGTCTCTGGGAGCTTGACTGGCTTCATCTTCCTTCCGCTGCCACCACCGCCGCCAGTCTCTCCGCTTTTGCCACTTCGTCTACCGGCTCTTTCCAGCAGTGGCATCATCGTCTTGGCCATCTGTGTGGATCTCGCCTGTCGTCCTTAGTTCGTCGTGGTCTTCTGGGGTCTGTCTCAGGAGACGTGTCTTTAGATTGTCAGGGCTGTAAGTTAGGTAAACAGATTCAGCTTCCTTATCTTCATAGTGAGACTGTGTCTCAGCGTCCTTTTGATCTTGTTCATTCAGATGTTTGGGGTCCGGCTCCCTTCGTTTCGAAAGGGGGTCATCGTTATTATATCATTTTTATAGATGATTTTTCTCGCCACACTTGGATATATTTCATGTCTTCTCGTAGTGAGGCCTTGCCTATCTATAAACAATTTGCCACCATGATACACACACAGTTCTCCACTCCTATTCGTGTCTTTCGTGCTGATTCTGCTGGCGAGTACCTCTCTCGTCACCTGCGCAGTTTCCTTGCTGAGCAGGGCACTCTCGCTCAGTTTTCTTGTCCTGGTGCTCATGCTCAGAATGGTGTCGCTGAGCGCAAGCATCGTCACCTCCTTGAGACGGCTCGTGCTCTGATGATCGCCGCCTCTATTCCACCTCACTTTTGGGCCGAGGCTGTTTCCACTGCCACCTATCTCGTCAACATCCAGCCCTCTTCTGCTCTTAAGGGTGCGATCCCTGTTGAGCGTCTCTGTGGTCTTCTTCCTGACTACTCTGCCCTTCATATGTTTGGCTGCGTTTGCTATGTTCTCCTCGCCCCTCGAGAACGTACCAAACTGACCGCTCAGTCTGTTGAGTGTGTCTTTCTGGGGTACAGTGCCGAGCACAAGGGCTATCGGTGCTGGGATCCTGTTGGTCGTCGGATACGGGTTTCTCGGGATGTGACTTTCGACGAGTCTCGTCCATTCTACCCACGTCCTGACTCTCCTTCGGCTTCCTCTGTGGAGTCTCTGTCTTTCTTGACCTTTCCAGATACTCCCATATCTGTTTTGCCCTCGTCCACCTGTCCTACTGAGTCTCCACATATTTCCCCTGTGGCCTCTCCGCCGTTGTCGCCGCCTGTGTCGTCTCCTACGACTCCTCAGGCTCCTCCCACTATCGTCTACACTCGTCGACCTCGTATTGAGGATCTTCCAGATGAGTCATCTTCTTCTGATATTCCATCTTCTTTTGATGCTCCATCTTCCCCTAATGGGTCATCTTCTCCTCGCTACGCTCTCCGCGATCGCCAGTCGATTCGGCCTCCTGCCCGTTTTGCCTTTGCTGGCGCAGCTACTCGTGAGCCTGTCTCCTACCGGGATGCTGTTACTCACCCTGAGTGGCAGCTTGCCATGACCGAGGAGATTGCTGCCCTCGAGCGTACTGGTACTTGGGATCTTGTTCCTTTTCCATCCCATTCTCATCCCATCACATGTAAGTGGGTCTATAAGATTAAGACTCGCTCTGATGGCTCTCTTGAGCGCTATAAGGCGCGTCTTGTTGCTCGTGGTTTTCAGCAGCAGCATGGTGTTGACTACGACGAGACTTTTGCTCCTGTGGCCCACATGACCACTGTTCGCACTCTTCTTTCGGTGGCGTCTGTTCGCCACTGGTCTGTTTCTCAGCTTGATGTCAAGAATGCCTTTCTTAATGGCGAGTTGCGTGAGGAGGTCTACATGCATCCGCCACCTGGGTATTCTGTTCCTGAGGGCATGGTCTGTCGCCTTCGTCGCTCTCTCTATGGCCTTAAGCAAGCCCCCCGTGCTTGGTTTGAGCGCTTCTTCTCTGTGGTTACTGGTGCTGGATTTTCAGCTAGTGATCATGATCCTGCGCTCTTTGTCCACACTTCGTCTCGTGGTCGGACTCTTCTTCTCCTGTATGTTGATGATATGATCATTACGGGAGATGATTCTGAGTACATTGCCTTTGTTAAGGCTCGTCTTAGTGAGCAGTTCCTTATGTCGGATCTTGGTCCTCTTCGTTATTTCCTTGGGATTGAGGTTATTTCCACTCCAGATGGTTTCTTTATGTCCCAAGAGAAATATATTCAGGATCTTCTTGATCGCGCCTCTCTCACTGATCAGCGTACTGTTGAGACTCCTATGGAGCTCAATGTTCACCTCCGACTCTCTGATGGCGAGCCTCTTTCTGATCCGACTCGCTATCGTCATCTTGTTGGGAGTCTTGTCTACCTTGCTGTTACTCGTCCAGATATCACTTATCCAGTTCATATTCTGAGTCAGTTTGTTTCAGCTCCCACTCAGGTTCACTACAGCCACCTTCTTCGAGTTCTGCGATACCTTCGTGGGACTATCTCTCGCCGTCTCTTCTTTCCACGTTCCAGCTCGTTACAGCTTCAGGCCTATTCGGATGCTACTTGGGCCAGCGATCCCTCTGATCGCCGGTCTATCTCTGCTTACTGTGTTTTTCTTGGTGGTTCTCTCATTGCCTGGAAGACGAAGAAACAGACTGCAGTGTCCCGTTCGAGTGCAGAGGCTGAGTTGCGAGCTATGGCTCTCTTGACAGCAGAGATTACTTGGCTACGGTGGTTACTTGAGGATTTTGGTGTTTCTGTCACTACACCGACCCCTCTCTTGTCAGACAGTACAGGTGCTATCAGTATTGCTCGTGATCCTGTGAAGCATGAGCTCACCAAGCACATTGGAGTTGATGCTTCTTTCATGAGGACTTGTGTGCATGATCAGGTGATTGCTCTTCAGTATGTGCCTTCAGAGCTTCAGATAGCGGATTTCTTCACGAAGGCCCAGACTCGAGCACAGCACAGTTTCTTCCTCTCCAAACTCAGTGTTGTTGATCCACCATGAGTTTGAGGGGGGGTGTTAGAGATATATGTATAGTTTGTTATTCCCCATTGTTATGAGGGGTTCTTTGCATATTTACCACCTGTACTTTGTGTATATATACCGGCCCATTGGCCTCATATGAATACAAGCGCTATTCATAACAAAATGAAGCCAACTGGCTGCTGCTCAGTTTGCCGCTCAATTATAACCCGTGAAAGTGAGGAGCATATACGTAACAGGAGCAGTGATTGGGACCAGATTCTGCAGACACTAAGAGAGCACCTATAAATGATAGTGGTCATGAGCCTGGTCAGATGCACTAAAAGTTAGATTTGGATGGGTGTTAGTGGCTGTTAGTTTAGGCAGGCCTATCCGGAAGTCATGCAAATACAATGGATGGAGACTAGAGGCTCTTTTCTGATCCTTTTTTTTTCCTGTTAAGCATTAATGCCTCCCTCTGCAGTAGCCTTTCTGAATGATGTTACTTGCAAAACTTACATTGTGGACCTTGCATTGGCCTCTCATAAATTTTTTTGGCTCTATTATTGGCCACCAAGAGCACATGCTTTTCTTTGCCCTCCAGTCCACTTCAGCCTCTAGCAGGGATAGAAATCTCAGAACCAGTGCAAAACCCGGCTGGCCGATTACCGAAAAACCCGGGAAAAGACCGGATGAAATTCACGTATCAAATTTTGAATTTGGACGGTTTGAAAACCAGTAACCAAACAGTTACCGGAAAAAAGGGGGAAAACCCGCTAAAAACCGGGGAAAGCTAGAAAAAAACCTAGCACAAAATGTTGGGACTATTATATTTATGCATATTTAGTTTATACAATAGCTAATCTAGCACAAAAAAAAGTCATAAACCAACTTAAGAAGTGCATTTATAACCACTGAAATTCTGGCTAGCTTTTCCCTCCCGATATCCCTGGCCTCTAGTGACCCATCTGGTTTTCCAATTGATTTGTCTTTCTTGTACACCAGTCTTTGCCTGCCTATCCCTGTCCTTGAGTAGCATTACCCGTTCCATAAACAACTTTTGTGTGTGGCTGGGGCCTGCCTTTCTAAGTTGGCAACTTCCACAAAATCACAAGAGTTATCACTGCTTCAGAACTGGTTTGCTTGGTTGGTTTTGGTGTCTCTTTCTCTGGAGCCTGCCTTGACTTTAGGAAGCTACCATTATCTGGTCTTTCACTTTGATTCTCATAGTTACCATTAGATTTAGACCTAAATCTAATTTTATTTTTTGAATTTGGTAGGTTTCCGGTTTCTTGTAGCTTATTGATCAATACATCATTAGCCTTTTCATTTCTGATCAATACCTATTGGTTCTAAGCTTTTTACAGTGGGTGTCTTTTACCTTCTCTACTCATAGTTGGTTTTCAAACTTCAGAGAAAGTTGGCAATTAGAAGGCCCCGTGAATTGCATTGTTCAAAGTCTCTTTGATGGTTGAACGTCGCAATTAGGGTGGCCTGTCCAGACCAACCCTGTTTATGTCATCATCTGTCTGATGTCTATCCATTAGGAGGGGAAAGCACCTCATTTAGGTTATGTAACAATTTCTCTTTTGCTTGCTTGAGTGAGCAAATTGGCGCTTAGCAAGCAAAGAATCCTGATTTGAACATCAGAACCTGCTCGGCCATCACCATCCCTCGTTCTGGACAAATATTTGGACTATGTATCAGCATCATGTTGGAGTCTCATTTCTTCCTACTCCTGCATAACCTCTAGTAGCAAGTCATTTTTATAGTTGTCTCATCTGAAGAAAGTAATATGTGCATTATCCATGGAGGAGGTCCATTATGGTGTAGCAGTTTGTGATTTGGTTGGTTCAGATTTCACAATCTTGGCATGTAATGAGGGGTGTCTATCCCTGTTCTTGTGGTGTTTCCAAGTCTCCCTGATCTTTCTTTATCTCTGTCATGTTGCCAGGTAAAGTTGAAAGGGGGATTATTCTAGTCCAGTACTCAAGAAACGATTTTATTCCATGTCAATCAGACTGAGCATCTCGAGAGGGGGATGAATCATTCCAATCTTTAGCTCACCACCAAACCCACAAGCCCGGTCAATCAATTTAGGTAAAGCATTTGAGATAGCTTCTTGCCATGTTATATAGTATAGAATTCCTTTGTGCAAATTTTGGAGGGGGCCCTTGGAGCTGGAGCAATCATATGTCTATCTCATTGGTTGGGTTTAGTAGCTCCTTTCTTCAACTCTAGGCTATATAAGAAGTAGCTAATTGCACCTTGTAGTTGTATGGATCATGGAATGCAATGGAAGAGAAACTAAATTTTGATGAGTAAACATGTACCAGCTATTTACACAAATCAATCTAGTACAAAACAGGGCAACTTTTGTTGAAGCTAAACAAACAGCTTTTGTCGGTTCGGGTACGGTTTGTTGTGGAACAAGATGATGACCACCCTAATGCTCCGCTACAAGTATCTGATTGCCAATTGCCAACCTATCTGCGTCTTGTAGCTACGAATAGTGAAGGCATATGCACGCCTGGCAGTGACTTGTGGAAGCTGCACTGTCGCTTCCGATCTGAATGATCGTAACAAGTGTGTGGGGCTGCCGGTCTTGCTCTTGTCTGCTGCTGGGTTGATGAAAGCCACCTGCTTCTGCGTCTTGCTATTTGCCTCTGTTGCCATGCGTTTGGTCTCTGTCCCCTTTGCCTCCTTCAGCGTCAATCTACCTCACATTTTTCATTTCTTTGGGTGGTTCTCTTGTACCCTTCTCAATTGTAACTCTGCAAACAGAAACTTAGACGATGAATCATAGTTCTGTAATTTTGTTTAGTACTGCCTGTTTCGTTAAAATACCGGCCAATAACATTATCCTTACGGCATCTAGTTCCAGGTTCCCTTCTCCAGGTTAATCTCATCATGTCATGTCCTGTTGAAACAATTATGGTGTGACGTGGTGCACAGACAAAAACAAAGGACGATGATGATGGCATGGAGACCGACTGCGATGCTGCATAGATGCAGGGAAAGGGAGGTGTGCATTATTGTGCACAGCATACATATCTATCTATATTTGTGTGATGTGATCTGAGTGAGTCTGACACGAACAGTGGCGGCATCATCCTAGGGGAAATTTAACTTTTTGCCACTCTTAACATTGCCACCTACTCAAATGCCATCCTCTACATTGCAATTAATATTTTGCCACTCTCCAGCCTCCGTGGCGCCTACGTGGCCGCCATGTCACGCCCGCGCCGGCCGCGCCCGCGCCGCCGCCGGCCTCCCCGCGCCCGCGCCTGCGCCGCCGCCCGGCCTCCCCGCGCCCGCGCCTGCGCCGCCCGGCCGCGCCCGAGCCGCCGCCGGCCTCCCCGCGCCGCCGCCCGGCCTCCCAGCGCCGCCGCCCGGCCTCCCCGCGCCTGCGCCGCCCGGCCGCGCCCGAGCCGCCGCCGGCCTCCCCGCGCCCGCGCCTGCGCCGCCCGGCCGCGCCCGAGCCGCCGCCGGCCTCCCCGCGCCGCCGCCCGGCCTCCCCGCGCCCGCGCCGCCGCCCGGCCTGCGGCGGCTCGGGCGCGGCCGGGCGGCGCAGGCGCGGGCGCGGGGAGGCCGGGCGGCGGCGTAGGCGCGGGCGCGGGGAGGCTGGCGGCGGCTCGGGCACGGCCGGGCGGCGCAGGCGCGGGCGCGGGGAGGCCGGCGGCGGCGCGGGCGCGGCCGGGCGGCGCAGGCGCGGGCGCGGGGAGGCCGGGCGGCGGCGCGGGGAGGCCGGCGCGGGCGCGGCCGGCGCGGGCGTGACATGGCGGCCACGTAGGCGCCACGGAGGCTGGAGAGTGGCAAAATATTAATTGCAATGTAGAGGATGGCATTTGAGTAGGTGGCAATGTTAAGAGTGGCAAAAAGTTAAATTTCCCTCATCCTAGCGCACCAACTGCCCCATCTGGCCCCCTCTTGGTAGCACAACACAAGCCGTGGTAGCAGGGGTGGACCTAGGGCCGGGCTAAGGGCTGTAGTTTAGGTCCTAATCTAGTAACTCTAATGGGCCTCAATGCCATCTCCCCGCCCATTAGGGTCTAAACCACTGGTTTCCCTTTTTGTAGCCTCCCTGGCCAACCGACGCATCTCATTCATGTAGCCACGCCCGTGCGTCTCTAGCCTCCTCCCTTCTAAACCTAGCTGCTAATTTCGCCGCCACTAGCCTGCTAGCTGCCTCATCTCTAGCTAGTGCCCTCTGAATCTCTGGCTCTGCCCCACCCTTCGCGGCTCCATGCCTTAGCTGGGTGCTCTGGGCCACGGCCCCTCTGTGGATCCGCCTCTAGCTCCAACGCTCCGCCCTTCGGCCTCTAGGTCCCAGCGTCTGTGGCTCCGCCTTTGGCCTCTGTCATCCGAAGCCCTCTACGGCTCTACCCTCCCTGCCTTAGGGTCCTGGCCTACCGGCCATCGGCCACATCGTTGCCACCACCACCACAGGCCACTAGGCACCAGCTAACCCACCTCTGGCCCTCTGCAGCTCCACCCTTCAGCCATCGCCCTCCAAAAACTGTAAAATCAACAACTTTGCATCAAGGCAAGAAAGAGTTCTTCCATTGTTGCTATCAGATTCATTTCCTGGTGAATCAATTTGTAATTGTGATCTTGATTTGGTGTCATATTGCAGGAGATGATCAAGATCTTGAGCCACCGACAAAAAGTGAGGGCAAATTTAGCAAAATTTTCACTTTTTTCCTTGAGTTGTTTTTGTCTTGTAATGGTATGATTATTTGTGTAAATGTAGAAGGGATTAAGCCTGTGACGACACTGGTGGAAGATGAGAGAGTGGCAAATCCAGAGCCGGTGAAGCCTCCTCCAGGTAGAGTACCATTCTTTTCTTGGTTCACTTCAATTTTGCACTTTATGTTGCCATGAAGACAAGAATTTTCTGGTCCTGCATGATCCAGATAAGAAACTAGCTGCGATGGTTGATCTCTGAGCGATGAACCTAGAGCCCATCACCTATCTTCCAGGTGAATTCCCTCCTTTTGTGGATGTAAGACCTGTACTAATTCGGATGGATTTTAGTCTATTTCGCTAAATGCTTGGATTCTCCTCAAATGTAGTGGAGGAGAAGCCAACTCTGGCGGTAATTCACCGCATGACAAATGTAGAGCTAGCGAGGCCTTCTCCAGGTAAATTTAATGCACTAAAAAAGATGAGATCAACTCAAATGCAATTTTAGCATTTCCTAAGTTATGGTTAATTGGTTACTTGCTTTATGAGCCACACATCTGTCATAAGTTTGCCCCTGCTTCATTTCTGGGTCCACCAGTGCATGGTAGAATCAACTTTGGGCTTTTGCAAGGGGAGCTGGCCGGGTAGGGATGGCAATGGGGTCCTATTCCCCATTCCCCAGTGGGGAATTACCCTATTAGGGGACAGAGATCGGGCATTTTTCCTTCCCATGGGAATATAATTGGGTTACAAGTATTCCCCGTCGGGTGAACCAGCGGCGGGGTCGTTCCTTCGCTCCCCGTCCCTGTCCCCTGCATGGGGCCCCATTATAAGCAGTTTAGCAATAAGCAGTAGCACTAACATTTGAGACTTGGGAGACATCTAGGAGTTGAATATATTCATTCACGAGCAGACGCGGCTTGGCCCAAACGGCCGAAACCCTAATCCTCTCAGTGCATGATGCATCCGCTGCCTTGGTCATTCATTCACTCAGTTCTTCTCACGGTCTCACCCCTCTGCCTCCCTATCCCTCCGAAGCGGCAGCTCTGGCGCACTGCACATAGCGTAGTGCCACTACCGGAGCTCGTGCCCATGCTAGCAAATGGGCGACCAGACCTTGTCGAACTTCGCTCCTCTTCAGACTCCAGCCCTCCGCTCTGTGCCTCCGCCCTGCAGCGAACCCTAACGACTGGATCTACTCCTCCTGGCAAGCGGCAATTGGATCTGCTCCTCCTGGCGATTGGAGTCTAGATCTGCTCATCCCGGTCTGGCACAGCCGCAGTAAGCTCCTCCCGATGGCCGGACCGCTGGATCTACCTCCCTCTCCCTCCGAAGCCAGCCGAGCACCCCCCTCCAGATCTACCTCCCTCTCCAATTGAAGCTTGAACAAGTGAGCTCAATAGAATTCATGATTCCTAATAGTTTATTTATGCATATTATTGGGGGTAGGAGTGATTGCATATTACTTTGGACCTGATTCTTCTTGTTGAATTAGCTGGATTCTTTTGAATGTTTCTTGTGAGATTTCAGCAACTCCTATGTTATGTACTTATGTTTATCTGCTTAACTGAGTCCTTGGAGACCATGTAGCTCGGTTGCATATTTTACTGGAACATTTCAAGTTCTTGGTCCTCTTGTCATTGCAAACCCATCATTTTAAGGGAATTTTTTGGTTGACTTTATTGTCTTGATATACACATGAGTTCCTAACCAAAGTTTAATCACAAAAAACTAGCACTAACTGTAGTATGTGTTTTCTGATTCCCATTTGCAATCCAGCACATTGTTTATGGATGCAATTCGCGAGGACAATTCACCAGATATGAGTGAAGTCAGAAGGATACTGGAAGAACTTAGCTCTTCGTTACATCACCTTATACATGTAGTCTACTGGAAAATTTGCCGTTCAAAGAACTCTTCTTATGCATGCACTCAATTGATATAGGACGCTGAAATGGGGCATCATGGTGTCTGGGCACCAAGCCTCCCTGCCTTTGGATTGCTTTTAGATACGTACAAGTGTAATGATATATAATATATCAAGTAAACCTGTTAACATTCATTAATTCAAAAAGGCATCAATTTGAAAAGGAAGTAATCATGGATAGAAAGTCTTAATCATAGAGTCTGGGTATTATGGTGCTTCTGTTATACACACACACACACACACACATATCCGCCTCCGCACGCACTCTACGGAGTATAAATAAGACGTAGCGTCGAGATCCGCCTCCGCACGCACTCTACGGAGTATAAATAAAACGTACCGTCGAGGTCCGCCTTCGCATGCATTCTACGGAGTATAAATAAGACGCGGATGTTGTCCTTGCGCACTCTACTGAGTATAAACAAGACGCGGATGTTCCCGCGCACGCATGGGCATTATCCCTATGTGTATTCTCCGGAGTATAAATAAGACGTGGTTGATGGTCTCACGCACTCTGCGGAGTATAAATAAGACGCGGATGTTGTCCCTGCGCACTCTACTAAGTATAAACAAGACGCAGGTGTTCCCATGCACGCATAGGCGTTATCCCTGTGTGTACTCTCCGGAGTATAAATCAGACGTGGTTGATGGTCCCACGCACTCCACGGAGTATAAACAAGACGCAACAGAGGCTTGCCTCCGCGCACACTCCACGGGGCGCCGATAAGGTGCAGTAGAGGCTTGCCCCCACGTGCACCCTATGGAGCACAAGTTAGGCGCGTGGCCGTTGTCCATGTGCGCGCCCCATGACAGCGAGTAGGGGAGTCATCAGCGCTGAGAAGCAGCCCCACCCGCGGACGGAGCCCTCGCATGTCTATCTTGACTAGGCGCCAGCTCCGCTGCCACCTCTTCGAAGGGTAGGGGACGGAGCGCTCGCGCGTCTACCTCGACTAGGCGCCAGCTCCGCTGCCACCTCGACGAAGGGTAGGGGATGGAGCGCTCACGCGTCTACCTCGACCAGCGCCAGCTCCGTTGCCACCACTTCAAAGGGGAGGGGATGGTGCGCTCGCGCGTCTACCTTGACCAGGCGCAAGCTCCGCTGCCACCACTTCGAAGGGTAGGGGACGTAGCACTCGCGCGTCCACTTTGACTAGGCGTCAGCTCCGCTGCCGCCGCCTCAAAGGGTGGCGGACGGAACGCTCGCGCGGCCACTACCCCGAAGGGTAGAGGAAGGAGCACACGAAGGTCTACCTAGCGTATAGGTGAGCGCGAAGTAAAGTCCTGCGAGTCTACCAGAGGAAAGCGCGGTCGTAAGAAGTGACGGAGACATAAGAGACATACTTCAACTAAAGCCCTTTCTATATTCGTCGGAGGACGTTCACAAGGGGGCACGGTAAAAGTCAAATGTACAAGCGTCCTTGGATGCTCACAACCGCTACTCGGCCAGATCCTCCTTAACATGCGTCCGCGCTGAAGCCTCACCCGAAGAGACCCAAGCCGCCCAGAAATCTAGCAACTCTTCGACCCGCCGCCAGCGTCGAAGACGCCGTCGGGTCACGAGGTCAGAAACTAGCAGCCGGTCCCTATCGAGCAGCTGCTCAGAACACAAGGATACACTAGTCAGAACATGGGGGCAATTTCTACTTTATTCATAGAAGGGGGCACGTATATTACAATGCACACCAACACACAAGAACCCTGGTGTCACACCTGTGGGTTTGCGTCACGCCCCGAGGCTTCGGTGCCACCTTCGTCGCGCCGTGGGACTTCATCCAATCATCGGCCAAGGTTCCCCTCATTGTACATGGTCCACCGCAGCTCGACCTTCACCGCGGCCTCCCCGATGTACTCCCAAATCCTCCCGTGGAAAACACGAACAGCGGGGCGAACAGCGCGCATGGCGCCGGACATCACCCCGGCCCCGGCCGGCATCTCCAATTGGGGGTCAGCCAGCTCGTCGACATGTCGGCAGCCCCGGTGCTGGAGGAGCGCACACGCCAGGCACGAGGTCACGTAGGAGCAGTGGTTGCTGAAGGACGTCGCGGCGTTGCGAGCAAGGTTGGCTGCATCCCCGATCCGACGAAGCGTCCGCGACACCTCTTCGGGCCCGAAGGAGCGAGGCGGCACTTCGGCGACAAGATCTTCAAGGGCGCCTTCCAAGGCCAGCATGGCATCCCATGTGACCACCGAGGCGTCGCCCAGAGTCTGGTCCCGCTCCCCAAGAGACGCGGCGAGACGACCTTTCTCCTTCTCCAGCGCAGCGATTTGCTGGAGTAGGCCATCTTGCTCCTCCGTGGCCACGCGCCGTGCCACCTCTGTGGCCACTAACCGCGCCGCCGCCACGAGCGCCTCGGCGTATGAGATCGCCTCCGCACACTCCGCCTCCAAACGTTGGATGCGGTCATCCTTGGCGGAGTGCGCCTCCTTGACTGCGCGAAGGGCCTCTTCGGCAGCGCGCAGCCGGTCCTCGAACACCCCCCGCTCGCGAGCGTGAGCTGCCTGGCGTGCCCGACTAAGGGCGAGGGTCTATACGACATGGCCGTTAGTAAACTTCAAAGGGACCACGCGTCACTAAAAGGTCAGATACTCACCCTCATTTCCGAGACCTCCAGGGCGCCCCAACGAGCTCCGACCCGCAGGTCAGCAACGCCTGGTGATCCAGGTTCGCGGTCGCATTATCCGCGACCCCTTGCCACGCTCCCACAGCACCTCCGGGCGAGGGACAAAATCCGCGAGACTTGGGGCGCGACATCCATGACGACAGTGTCGGGCGCATCAGGCGTCCCTTCCAAAGGAACATCCCCGCGCCCTGAAGGTCGTCTACGCTCGGGGAAGCGTGCCGCTGCGGAGAAACGTAGTGGTTAGAGCCTGACGAACGCACCACACGATTAGGCCAAAGACGGTGAGCCTACCTTCGGCATCAGCTGGTGGACTCCTCCGGTATGTCCCCTCAGCCCCCG
Organism: Dendrocalamus latiflorus; assembly: GCA_017311315.1. Taxonomy (NCBI): domain Eukaryota; kingdom Viridiplantae; phylum Streptophyta; class Magnoliopsida; order Poales; family Poaceae; genus Dendrocalamus; species Dendrocalamus latiflorus. The sequence continues at coordinate 13,997,987 of CM029651.1, read as the reverse complement.
AAGGAATCGCAAGAATGCCTGCGTCCCCAAAAGAAGCTGGCCCGCCAGGCCTGGGGACCTCCGGGTCGGAAGCTAGTTCCGGCAGACTTCTGACCCCAGTCGCCGCAGATTCAGAGGGAGCCGCGGGGACGTGGGGCCAGGGGTCCTCGGTGTCGGAATCGGAGTCCCACAGGTTCCCGACCTTGGTCGCCATAGCGAACCTCCCCTTCGGGCGAGCAGGTGATCGTACGCGCGGCCGCTTCGCCTTGGGGGAATAAGGCAGGGATCCCGCCTCGGTAATCGCCGCAGGCGGATGCTCCACGCTAACAACCCCAGTAGGTGGCAGCTCCGCCGCCTCGGTAACCGCCGCAGGTGGGAGCTCCGCGCTAGCAACCTCCGTAGGTGGCAGCCCCACCTCGGTAACCGCCGCGGGCGAGGACTCCGCCCCTACATCATCCGTGGGTGGCGCCCCCACCTCAGCGACCGCCGTGGCCGACGAGGCTTCCCCCTCCTGGTCGTCTGCGATACACCCTTGGTCCCTGGCATTACCCAGGGACCCCTCGCCTTCACCCTCCGCATCCACTTCAGGTCCGAATTGGCATACTTCGCCGAATCAAAATCGGCGTCCGCCACGCTATCAGGAGCGGTGGCAGCCACCACGCCAAGAGCGGCCGCGGAGGACCGAGCCCTCCGACGAGACGGCAGTCCCTTCCCCTTGGCATCGTCGTCTCGGCGGCGAGGTTGGCTCGGGGCCGGAGTAGCGCGCTCTGGCACTTCAATACTCAGGGCCTCGCACACACGGTTTATCTGACCCAGCTCCGCCTCCGCCTCTGCAGTCTCGGCTGTGCGCAGGTCGTGCTCCCTGGCTGTATACGGCCCGAGGAACACGCCCACTGCACGCTCCGCGTCCTCCAGGAAAATCCCTATAGGCGGCAAGGGGCGGGGTTTACAAAACAGTCCAATAGACCGAAGGGGAAAAGCAAGGCGTCACCAAGACTTACGAGGTTCGGCGGGTCTTGGTAGCGAAGTCACGGACGGGCGGACGTTGTCGCGCCGAAAGCTCCCAACTGAAATTCGCCATTCACCGGCAAGCGGCGCCACGCCATACATGACAAACTCCTCGGCGAGGTCGCGCATGTTGAAGCGGGCGACGATCCCCATGAGCCTCCGCGCCCTCCGCCTGTCCTCGTCGTCAATCGGCGTGCCAGGCGTGGTATTGAACGCCACCGGCCGGCCCGAACACTCGAGGCCGCTACCGCTCGCCACACGGTGGTAAACCCACCGCTTCATCCAGTTCGGCTCCCACTTCGCCCGAGTTGAGTTGGCAGAGAAGATCTTCCTGCATGCCGGCTGCAGGACGCTGCCGAAGTTGGAAAACGTCCCGTCTTTCTGCTTCTTCGGCTGACACCGTGCGTCGTGAAGAAACGCGAACAGCGACGCGCTGGGCCAGCATGCCTCTGTACGCAGGGCCCAGCTGTACACGGCTAGGCGGGCTATCGCATTCCGGGTCAGCTATGCCAGCTCAAGTCTGAAGGTTTGCAAGACGGCACCGACAATCATGCGGCCGGGATGCGAAGTCTGGCTTCAAAGTAAGCGACGAAGACGATCGCCTCCGACTTCTCGGGGTGCAGCTCTGTCTCGTCGCTGGCCGGCAGTCGCACCTCCCGACGGTCCGACAGCTTCCCTTCGCATAGTAGGGTGCGGATCGTCTCCTCCGTCACAAGCGTCGGGCCCAAAACGCGGGAGCACGGACCTTCCATTTTCTCCGTCGCCACCCACCATTTGTCTACCAGTGTGGAATCGCGCCCCTCGAGCGTGTACTTCACCTCGAGCGGCGATGACTGGCGGGAGATGGCGTTACCGCCGGCTTGCTGAGCGTGTTCTTCGCCGTGTGCCATCGCTCTCCAGGTACTAGACGATGACGGGGGTTGCGCGGCGGCAAAGAAGGCAAGAGAGCAGGGCGCAGGAAGAGGGACCAGAAGGCGTGAGGAGGAGAGCGCAGACGTGGCGCCACAGGGGTATTTAAAGCCCCTTCATCTCCCGCACCGCCGGTAAGCGTAACCGACGGGAGACGAACCGCTCGCCTCCCCACGATCGAAGCCGAAGCGCCGCAGCTGCCCACGCGCGTCGCGCACGACCACAGTCGTGCAAGGGCCTGACAGCGCACGACGCGCCAATAGCATCTCACCACACATCTGCTCCCTCGGAAAATAAATACAGGTCACACAACGTGGCGCATCCTCTGGTGTGTGTCGGCACGATTCTCGGGGCCATCAATGCAGCAGTAGCAGGCCATGGGCCAGTCAACCTCCACAGCAACCTCGGCGGGGTTTTCGCTTTAGCAGGGAGACTCCGGCTCCGACTTCGGCCCCGCCCCCCACGAAGGGGCACCTCGCTACGCCACCACAGGTCGGTGCGGCAAGCATGAAGACCACCTCGACTTCGATGGCTCGGGACGACCTGACACCTACTTCTGGGGTCCAGCTGGGCCTCCGACTTGGCCTCACACACCGGGGGCAGCTTCGTACCCTGCTCCTAACATTTTAAATATTTTACTTTACGCGCTTAACATCTCACAAGTAATATCCATGGAGTGAGGTCTCGCACAGATTTGGCTTCCTCTTGATAGGACGCCCCCGGTGGGCGGAGTGCGGAGACGAGCAGGTGACGGTCTAACCTACAATGCCATCCAAGCACCGTCCTCAAGCCGCGGGATATCATCTGGCCCTCTGATCCCTGGTCCGCGCGAAGACTTTGGAATCTGCCCCGATCAAACCCGCACAGCGACGCCAGAAGCCACCGCGACTTCGAAGTCCGCGCAACGACCTTACAGCCCCGACCAGTGGGGGTCCAACCCCTGTGCCCCCCATAATCGGGGAGCGTGACTGCTGATCTACAACAAGCTTTGACTTGTTCTCATAAATAGGCCGCCTTTTGTTCATCAACGCTCGCTGATATTAGCGTCAGTAGACGCAATCATCAAACGCAAATGAATAAAAGTAGGCCTACTTGTGAGAAGATAACCGTGTGCAGGAACAAGACGAGCAACCTGGGATAAGGGAGGAACAAGCCGTAGTACCGACGTATTTGTACCCATACTCGCCCGACGGGGAGTCGCCAGGCTGGCGGAAGGTCAACCGACGACATTCCAATCGACGGGACTGCAACCGGCGGGTGCTTGGCGGTTCGGCTCCCCGTGATCGAGGAGCGCAACCGCTGGCAGGCGAGAGAGCGTAGATGCAAGCCGTCCGACAGCTTACGACAGCCAATACATCCCGCCACGCGTCCCACCTCTCTCGGGAAGGGACGCGTGACCACGGTCGTGCGACCGCCGGCAGACCACGACGCACCAATCACGCCTCACCGCGTATACTCTTCTTTTGGGATAGCGTGTATGGTTGCGGCCGCCCGCCCCGGACATCCCAGGGGTCGGCGCGATTCGCGCCGGCATTAAGACAACGACTCTGGGCTACGAGTCGATCGGGCCACATGTCGGCCCCACGTCTATAACATGACCTCGACCAGCACCCCCGCGATGAGCTCGCCTCGGACCCATCTCCGGGCGGAGCCCCCGCTCTCGGCCGCGGTGTCAAGCACGGGAGCTGGCCCCGCCCGACGCCTCGACCTATCCGCGACAAGGGCACGTCTCCGCTGCGACTTCGACCTCGCCACTGAAGGGCCCTGCGGGCGAGGGCGACTTCGGCAACCCGCCCAGCGCTATATCCTCGCTGCAGGGCGGGGACTAACCAGGCAAGAAGGCTCCATCAAATAATACAGAAGTTCACAGGCCGTAGGAACGGAGGGGGCCAAATGGCTCGACAACATGGCTTCGGCCCGTGAAGACTGTCACCATGAGAGGCTCCTATTGTAGGGGTGGCCTCCACCTAAGCCCAGCCGGCCTGTTAGAAGGCTGTAAAGCCCAATATGGGACATATGTAATGACATAAATACCCTTGAGGGGGTTACTCAAGTGTAAGGGCAAGGTTGTAAAAACACTCCCCATGTGGATATATATACGATACAGGCCATGAGGGAAACCCTAAGCATTGCTCACCTAACCCTCCACTACCACTGTCTCTCTCTGTTTGGTCTGTAACCATAACAGACATAATTCTTCCAACATGTACTATCCGCCCAAAATGTATGTACCAATCTGCCCTTGTCATCAACAACATAATCAAAGTAGAATGAAGAATTTATGTCATTCTTCTTACTCAGGTTGTCAATAAACATATGAGCTGAGCATCTGATGACTTAATACAACTTATTAGCTCTTTATGATAATTTTGCAAGTCTCTCCTCGTGCATCCTACATTCTCAAATCCACCCTCACTAATACGAAGATATCTATATGCCCCACTTGTGCCAATGCCTCCTTATGACATGTGATTAATGTACGCTTGGCCTTCTCATTTACTTTGCGTTTGACAGCTAGAATTGCCTCACATCCACACCTACTTAGCTTCTTAACATATTTCCTTTTCTTTGGCTCCATGTTATTGTCCTTACATTTCTCAGATCGGAAGTCTTGTCTAGAACACATCCATCACTTCCATCTCATGACACCATTGACTGCCGCTCTTTTTCGGGGTACCACAAGGAATTAACTGGCGGGGAGGTGAACTAATTTGAGCGATAGATTGTGTATCAAGATTTTCTTCTCTTGGCAATCCCAATGCCACGCTCTCATCGGCCACAGATTCCATGCCTCCTACAACGCTCTCATCGGCCATAGATTCCATGCCTCCTACAAGAAAAATGCTGCTAAAGGTTGTGTAGGAAATAACAGAACTATCAAACAAAAAGACCATGATATTCAATTGATTCATGTTTCACTCTTAAAACACATTGAGGTGAATCAAAGGCTAGCAATATCATAGAGCACTGTTCTAACTTATTTATCTCAAACATGACAGAGGTTGCCCCAGCTCCATTCAACCACCAATTTCCATTCGAGCTGGCTTCACCCAATTGCTCATATCCATGCATACATTGGCCCAATACACCTTCAACCCTAGAGACTTAATTCTTCCAGTGGGTTTTTAATACTCTAGTACAACCATCCTGCCGATATTCGAAACAATAATACCTGTCTAAGATAATTTGGGAATCATATTTATGGTATCCAATATCACTAGAGCGGAAACGTAAGTTTCACAACTCAATCCAGATGCACTATATTTCACCTACCAGCAGGTGCTCAGACTGAGGCGGAACGGCGCGATCATGACGGGAGGTGGAACGGCGCGGGACGACGGGAGCCGGAACGAGACCTCGCCTGATACTCGCGGGGAGAAGCGCGATCACGACGGGAGGGTGGAACGGCGCGGGACGACAGGAGGTGGAACAGCGCGGGACGACAGGAGGCGGAACACGCACGGGGAGACATCGCCTAATGATCGCGGGGAGAAGAACTCGCAAAAAGGATCGGGAGGCGGAACGACGCAGGGGAGGGTGGAACGGCGCAGGACGACAGGAGGCGGAACGCGCGCTGGGAGACGTCGCCTGATGATCGCGGGAGAAGAACTCGCAAAAAGGATCGGGAGGCGGAATGGCACAGGGGAGGGTGGAACGGCGCGGGACGACAGGAGGCGGAACGGAGCGGGACGACGGGAGGTGGAACACGCGCGGGGAGACGTCGCCTGATGATCGCGAGGAGAAGAACTCGCAAAAAGGATCGGGAGGCGGAACGGTGCGGGGGAGGAAAAAATGACGGGGGAGGCGGGGGGGTTGGCAAACGTGCATAAGTGGATTAAAGCACGCTAAGAGCAACTCCAAGAGATGGGCTAAATTTGATCCCCTATAATCTCATTTTAGGGGACATGCTAAAAAGTTGTGGATCAATATAACTCCTTTGCTCCAACAGTCATCCCCAAAATTGATCCCCTAAATATTTTAAATCTGCTACATGGGCTTGTTGGACAGGACCATTTTTTGTTGGACAGGAACATGTTGATCTGCACTAAGGATAAGAAATATGAACCTGAACATAGATGTAAATTTCTATAAGATTGATGGCTATTTCAGAAGGAACGGATGCGCCTCACCAAATGCTGGTAACTACAAAATATTTGTGTAAATTTAATAGTATAAACAAGTCAGTAAAACCCCGTTTTTATCAGCATGCCAATTGTTACAACCCGAGCTTTCATACACATTTCCACATACTTCAGAGACTTCAGTGGAAATGTTCTTCCGATAACAAACACGATTAGTTTTGACTGCAAATCTGACACAACCAAAATATCAAAGCATGAGCACTTTCCTGTCAGTAATGGATCATGTCCATTTCCGAATAAAAATGACTGAAATGGTATTGACACTCTCCCCCTACAAGAATAGTAAGCATCAAGAAATGTTATTTGACAAATAAATCGATGATCAGCCGAATTAGCAGGGGATTTGTCAAACGTAAAGGTCGTATTAAAGGAATCAGGCCAAAGGATACAGTGCAAGTTTGAGGGGCTACTCAACTGAGTTCCTGAATATTGAATGTGCAGTCAGCAGAGAGCAAGGTAAGATTTAACCAGAGTAGTCTCAAAATGTCAAGCAAACTGTCATTACATTAATTAGCTAAGTGCTTAAGATTTGAGAGAATTTCTAAAGAACAAAAACTCTGTAAATCACCTAGTGTTCTGAAATTTAACCCGACTTAGAGGAATGTCGAGCTACAATCTCATTCTGTAGGCTCTTGTAGAACTGTTGTTGTATGTCTGATAGGCCAGTAAAGTCCATGGTCATAATTCTTTCTTCTTCTATCATTCTTTTCAAACATATCTCATCACTCATAAGTTCTAACTTCTTTTTCTTATTTTCCACCTTTACCTGTTCTAGCTGAATCCTTTCCCTTTGTAAAGCATAAGCTTCTTTGAACCTGTCATCTTTCTTACGCTCTTTCTCCGCATCACTCACTTCTCTCTTTGCCCACAAATGATCTAATGCCTCCATGTAGCCAACCTGTCCTTGTCGCAGTGCTTCTTTCGCCCTCTTCCTACCCATTGGTCTCCTTTGTGTACCTTCACTCTCTGGAGTTGCATTTTCATTTATCTCGTCATTAGAAGAACAATCAGGAGGGCTTGATTCAGAGGTTGTCTTTTGTTTTTTGTGAGCAGATTTCTTAGCAGGCTTCTCAGCCAAAGATCTCTGCTTTTCATGCCACTTTGGTTGTGTCCTCAACAGTACATAGCAATGCATTAATACGAATGACTTCTTGTTGATATCTTCAGCTTCATACAATGCTTTTGCTTGCTCTAGCTACACAAAAAAATAAACATTTGTTAGTTAGTTCATTTCAAAAGTTATACATATGAAGCAAGTAAAATATACAAGGAGGCAAAATAACCTTGTCTTCTATTGTCACCCCGCTCTGCCTTCTACTCTCAATTCGACTAATACATCCACAGAACTTGTTTACGCCCTCTTGTATAGCTTTCCAACGATGAAAAAGAGAATTTTCAGAGCGATCTGATTGGAATTCCTTATTGGAATGAAAATACTCATGTATCCTCTTCCAATATGCTCCACGAGTTTGATTAGTGCCTTGGATAGGATCAATACTTGTATTCAACCATGCCGAGACCAATAGCTCATCTTCCGGCCTGCTGAAATTCTTTGTCCTTTTTTGATTTGGTCTCAAGGAGGGCGTATGATCCACATTCTGTGATGGTTGCTCCCCAACAGGGCTAAGTCCTTCCCAAGCAAATTCACTATTTCCATTTGACAATAGGTTTGTAAAATAGCCATCACCATCCATGGTTCAGTACTATTTGAAACAAAACAATCCAGGAACAAAAATTAAGAATTCAGGCCACTTGCTAACAAGATTATGTGTAATTTGGAGTGAAACAAGCAATGGGAGTTACCTATTCCTGTAGTTGTGTAAAACCTGTCAGGTACTTGCTTTAGTTTACTTCCTAGAAGGTAGAACTCTTTCAATCACTTTCCTCAATCTGGTACACAAAATTTCATGAAGAGTGAATCCTCAATCTGTTCCTATGTTGGCCGTCTGTGATACCTTTAGTTTAGGTTCATGAACTCTCAAAAATGATGAATCATGAATTGTGGTTAACTAAAATGATATACCACCAATAAAACCATGAATTCATACTTATACATTTGCTAATATTGCATAGGTAATGTCCAAGAAAATTGCATTTTTCTGTGGATTTAAGAAACTGTATTGAACTATCAGAAATCGTACACTTATGATTCTCCAACAAGAAAATGCCCAATCCATTAATCTACAATGAGTCAATCACCATTGATACATTCATACTAGCAATGCAAAGTGCAACTAGGAAGGCGAAGGAAATAGGAACATAGACCGCAATGCTTATTTTGCTCAGACATACTTTGCGAAGGAAATAGGAACATACTTTGCGAAGGAAATATCAGACCGCAATGCTGTCGGAGAGGCGTACGCGGCCAGCGAGGAGGCGCAGGCGGCCGGCGGAGAGGCGCAGGGGCCGGCGGAGAGGCGCAGCGGCCGGCGGAGAGGCGTAGGCGGCCGGTGGAGAGGCGCACGCAGCGGCCAGCGGAGAGGCGCAGGGGCCGGCGGGGAGGCGCAGGCGGCGCCCGGCGGGGAGGCGCAGGCGGCCGGAGGGGAGGCGCACGCGGCGGCCGGCTGGGAGGCGCACGCGGCCGGCGGGGAGGCGAAGGGGCCGGGGGGGGAGGCGCAGGCGGCTGGCAGAGAGGCGCAGCGGCCAGCGAAGGAAAAAATTGGGCGCGGATCGCTACTCGCGCGCGGGAACCGTGATTGGGGACGCGTGGGGTGAGGCCATATTTGGCTCCGGTGAGGTGAGATATTGGGGGTGTTAAAATTTTTAATAGTGGTTTTGGGGATCTTTTGGAGAGGGTTTTTTTCACTAATCACCAAAATTTATTTTAGGGGATGTATTAGCCCATCTCTTGGAGTTGCTCTAAGAATCCAGGTCGTAAGGGGCAGATCTAACAATCCTGGACGGTATTAGCATGTTAGCATTCAAATACCCATTAGAACTATATATATATAGAGGGGCATATAGCTCGGGTTATTAACTGAATTGTTGGGGCGCCTCCCTGAATCCCCGTCAAGGGCGGGGAATGGGGTTTTGCCATTCTCACAACTGGGGACGGGGACAGGAATCAGAGGATTTTCACACACTCTGTGATAGAGGCATTCTCCTACTCCCTGGCGGGAATGCCCCGTTGTCATCCCTACGGCCGGGAGAACGGCCGCTTAGCTGCACACACGCACACTATGCACCATCCACCCCATTTTCAGAGGCCAGCCTCGAAATCCCGGCCTCCTCTCCTTGGAATGTGAATTGTGATGCCTTCAGATGAGGCGAGGTGCGGCACGTTTTTTGGCTCTAATTCAGACTCACGAGGAATTTCTAGATCGATATCCTAGCCAGGACCATCTTAGCGCTTGTTTAGAAAGAAAGGGATTGATTCAATCCGAACTCTCGGATTGGAAGGCAAAATAATAAATATCCTAATATCCGATCGGACCTAATTTCCATCCATCTAAAATTCCAAACAAGCCATTGAGGTCACAGGGCCATGACATGATCGCAGCTGCCAGCTAAAGAATGGTAATTCCACAAATTATAACCCTTGGATCACTATTTTGTACGATCGCTACTTCACCATTATAACAACCATTCAATTTAGGAGGAGAAAAAGAGTACAGGGCCAGATGGAACACAAAAGACACCGGTCCCGAAGAGCTACACACAAAAGACACTAGCTCCAAAGGCTTAACACTAAAGCAATGCCGAGGACCCTGTGTCCTGCAGCCACCAGTTGCCAAGCCACTCACCCTGTACGATCGCCATTATGCTAGGCTAGCCACACACAACCCCAGGCAGTCAAGACTAGACCAATAGATCATACATAAGATCCAAGAGACCGATTAGAGAAGATAAATAAATATATTTAAAAATCTTCTTCTAGATTAAGACTAAGTTTATAATACGAAAGCTTAATTCAATTTAGTTTAGCACAAATAAGATCTAAATCAATTAGGTTCACATAAGTACATCAACACCCTAAATCTATGTCAAGGTTTGCAATCCTATGATGATAAGCAATCAATTTAATTTTATGAATGTAAATTGCTTGAAGGTAAATTGAGTATAAAAAAACAAACCACAAAGATATGATTCCTTTTTACTGTAGTATTCTGAGACTTGCCGGTCTCCCCTAATCTACGTTGAGGTAAGCCCAAACAAATTGAACCGATTCCACAAATTAAGCCAAACACCTCAATCCACTAAGGTTGTTCTTCCTCCACTCCAGAGATAGCACGTACCACACCACTCACAACAAGCCGGGTCTTCTCTCAACCTTCTTTAAGAAGATCACCGCGTATGACGCCTCCAACGCAGTATAGGAGTCGGGAACCTCTAAAAGTAATAAGTCAAGCCCATTCCTTGACTCTCACCACGTGTAACAGATGCACAAGCTCACATGGATACGAAACCCACCTCTAGATGCAACACATGTAATCTAGTCTTTCTTCTTACTCACAAGGTATAACACATGCACAATTGAGAGGAGAATTTCACTCTAGTTCAAGAGAATGAAATACGGTGCCAAAATTTTGCCTCCTAACCGGCCAAGGGGGTATTTATAGCCCACACCACAAAAACTAGCCTTTGGAGATAGAAATCAACAAAACCGATAGTACCATCATTATATGACCGGTACTACCGCTCTCCTCTGTAACGGTCAAAAACTAGCCGTTACATATTGGAATCGGTAGTACCGCCGACCACTGGCCATGGAGGATGCCCTATTCGCTGTAGCTACTGATGCACTATCCACCAAGACGCACAGCACTAAGCGGCTGAGGCAAGGCCTAGCCAACCATACACACGACTGAGACAAGGTCCAGCTAGCCACGCTAAGGAGGTTGCCCTAACTGCTGCAACTGCCGACACGCTACCCATCGAGACACATACCCTCGCGCATCCAAGGCAAGATCTAGCCCGCCACGCGCACACCATGTGCGGCCGAGGCAAGGCCCAGCCAGCCACGCTGAGGGGGGCCCATGTGCTACTGCTGATAGAGATGGCAATGGGTACCCGATACTCGAATACCCGACGGGTTTTACCCGATAAAGAGACGGGTATGAAAAATTTTATGTACCCATGGGTACGTTATTGGGCGAAATCCTCTACCCGCCGGGTAGGCGGGTGCGGGTGTGGGTATATACTACCCATACCCGCCTACCCGCGGGTAATGAATACCCGCATTAGACAACTAGACATCCCACTCAAATGTTAATTTTATTATCTACTTGTTGTTGATTGTTTATTTGTTTGTCATATGTTGATATGGTCATATCAAGTATGTTTATGTGATGTACTAATTTTAATCATTAGACGCTTTTGTGCTTGACATGTATGATTAATGAATGTCTAAATTGATGATATTCTTATGTGTTGAACCGGGTATGCTTGCGGGTACGGGTTACCCGTCGGGTAGTAATACCCGTGCGGGTACGGGTATGGGTAAATTTTCCTACCCGCGTGCGGATACGGGTAACCCGACGGGTAAATTTACACCTAGCGGGTACGGATATGGAATGGCAATACCCGATGGGTATTTACCCGTTGCCATCTCTAACTGCTGACACACGGTCCAACACAGTGTCTGTTTGTACCGATTTTGTAAAGCGAGGTTGACGCATGCACGGAGCACCACCGGTTCGGTAGCTGTTGGCGCGGGCTGGGGTTGAGACGGGAGCCCTCATCACGCCAACGGCGTGGGAGGCGTGTTGTGTGGCGTGCGGATGCCGCCCGTGGGTGGGTCGTGGGTGCCCTATAGGCAAGCAAGCTCAAGATGGGGCACTCACTGAGCAACAAAACAAGCTCATCAGGCTTGGACATGGGCCTCTTCTCGTCGTTTTCTCCCCTATGCTAGGTTGATTGTGAGCTCAAGAATTCATACCTAAACTGCTCCCCCTTCTAGGCAAAAGTGAGAAACGGTTAGGGATGAAAATATCTGCAATACGTTGAATCCCAAGGAATGGAAACTAGCTAGCTAGAATGTGTGTGTATGTAGGACGAATCTGTTCCTCTGTTGTAAACAACGCCCATGGTGTCCTTGCCCTTCTCTTCAAGCTAGTGCATTCCGATCGGAATCAAATGGTTGACGCAGGGTCACTTGAGAAAAGAGAAATTTTATTGCAAGCCTAATTTCTCATGCATTGATTTACTACCCTCAACGATACTTTTCCTCATGCTAATTGGTTGGAACAAGCGTAGGGAAAATCATCACACAACTAGTACCGCTCCAACGGCTGCAGCTTCTGGCTGTTGATTTTTGACTAAAATTGCACTATAGCATATGTAAATTTTTTCTGAGTCATTCAATTTAAAAACTAAAGAAAAATAAGAAACAAAAATGAATACACTGTTATATCTTTAAGACAATGCAAAGGAATAAGAGAAAAAAGAAAAAAAATAATAAAAAAGCCAAAAAACCAAAATTAAAAACCGACACGTTTCAAGTGACTTCTGAAACTAGAAACCGAAGCCACTTAGGGCCTGTTTGTTTTAGCTTCTGGCAGCTGCAGCTACTCCCAGAATCTGCAGCTCCCCCAAACAGTCCAGATTTTCATCCAGATTCTAAGTAGCCAGAAGCTACAGAATCCAGAAAATGAACTAGTAGCCAGAAGCTGGGGTTATCCAGCTTCTCCAGATTCTAACTAGCTGGATACTCACCAGCTACTTCTCAGAATCTACAGCTGAAACAAACAGGCCCTTAGAGCAGCCCCTAAGCCTCTTGTTTCGAGCTAAGCCAAGCATGCACTTTGCATTGCATTGGAAACTTGACATGCATACCCCTACTAGTACGATCTCTAAAGTTCTTTTTTGAGTGACATTTTAGAATTTATGTTATTAAATTTTTTAAAGTTTAACCACTAATATACGTAAAAAGCTATCAAATTGAACATATAAAAATTATATTATTAAATTTATCGTTAAAATGCTGTTATAATATTATTAATATATAATAAAGTAAAAGTAATGATTAAAGTTATATTTCAATACCATAAAAGTAAAAATATCACTAAGAAAAGAGGACGAAGTACCAGCGTTTCTTGATCTCGTCGGTTAGCTGTAGATCTCCCACAGGCCACAGTGCATCACTTGACCGGAAGATGGTGGTAATGCCCGGTGGGCCCGCCGACGCAGACACGCGGCAGCTCAATTATATGCGCTTGTGTGCGTGAGGGAACAGTACACATGTACGATCGCCGCACAGTGCCGTAGCGAGCTGCAGGCCATGAGGTAGTGCCACGCGGCTTTTGAACGAGGTAGGTTTTACTTTGAGTTGTTTGCAGCGGTTGCTATAGGATACGTTTTGAATTGAATAATTTTTTAATAGAAATGTTTTTTATTTCTTTAATCTCTTATAATCAGTTAAAAATATAGTACCTTTATATAGTCCCATACTCGTACTCATGGAAGAGAGTGAGAAAACAAGCATCTGATATAATTAAGGACATCTTTTTTCAACTCATAACTTATAGTTTCATTAAAAAAAATGAACGGAACGGTTTCTCTGTGGTATTTTCAAAACGGTTTATCGAAATAGTTTTTTCAAAATAGCTTATTGATATTCAGTTTATTCGTATAAATGTTTACACTAAAATCAAAAACTATGGATCGCAACCCAAAAAACTCTCCCTAAAGATAGCAGCAAAAGGTACAGGGAAAACGATGGAAGAAATAAAATAAAGATGCGTGGTGCCGAGGATGGGGTGTGTCTCAGCAAATAGGCAAATAGGGTTGCTAGGTTGGTATGGATGGTGGAAGGAGTAGCCATCATTTGAGTCGAAAGGGCTCATCCACAAGTCGGATTGGAGTTTCTTTTCAAGGAATCTGATCAGGACAAGAACAAGTACTATAATTTGGTGCCAAATTACCCTGGATGGGGGAGCACGAGCGTAAACAAATACTATCTGTGTGACTTTCGGCCTTTCTGCGGGCTGAGGTGCAGGAATCGAGCAATCTCCACAATCAATTTCCAGTCGTGTCAGATCTGCCTCTTTAGTTTATAACCTCTCCTTTTTTTTTCCTTTTCCAAACACTTCCTGGTCTTATTAAACTTTCTTGCATCCTCCATTAGTAGTAGTTAAGCAAAGTGGGGATCGTTTTGGTTGGGGTTGATGGGTGCAATAATGGAGTCATGGAATTTTGCAAAATTGAGAGCGGGAATGGAACCCTATCCCATTCATTTTCATTCACCTACATGTCAATCTATCTTATCTCTTCTTATCTACACATGCCTGTTGGGAGGTGCGCATAATTTTACCTGCCTTTTGTTTCATCCTCTCTTTTCCCTCACTTTCGCCTCTTTCATTATCCCAATTCCATGACCTATGCATGGTCTTCCATGGCTGAAAGCAGAAGCGATTCCATTGGCACTAGTGGAGGTGGCAAGGCTTGCATCTTTGTGCGGCCCTACCTACATCGATGTTGTCGCGTGGCCGTACGGCCTGTGCATCGAAATGCCTAATGACAACAATCTTAAAGCACAAGGATTCATCAACTTTTCCAGGTTACTTCAGAATCACAGGGCATTAAGAAAGTCAGGAGAGTAAATTAGCTAGTGGAGAGAGCAATGCTGATTACTACAAGCTAGCCACCATCTCAACCATGAAAAGGTGGATAGATAAGTGGTGTTCTCCCTGATCTTGTTCTCACAAAGCAGCCTCTAATTAGGCACATTGCTATATAAAATTATGGGATAATCTTTGGTTTTAGAAGACCCCATGCACGCACGCTAATAGCTTGGTAGATCCAAAAGGCTAAGCATGTTCTTTTGACTGTGTTTTATAACTTTTATCTTATTGCTTTTGAATTTTAGTTGTTCGTGAGAAAAAATACGAAGAGAGAGAAAATCGCATGTGTCTACTATAATTGATTTATAGATCCCATCTTAAAAAAATATATAATTTAAAAACTAGTTATTATAATAAAAATTAAAAGCCACAAACACCATGCTCAAAAAAATCTAGCCCACGGACGTGAGAACAAATCCGTGCCATCTTTGTTGGGTGTTGTTTTTGGTCA
The DNA here is from genome assembly GCA_017311315.1 of Dendrocalamus latiflorus. NCBI lineage: Eukaryota > Viridiplantae > Streptophyta > Magnoliopsida > Poales > Poaceae > Dendrocalamus > Dendrocalamus latiflorus. Next base: position 13,982,937 of record CM029651.1, on the reverse strand, counting down.
AGCTTCCAAGGAGGAATAATTAAGTTCCATGTGTAGTGATGTAGAAGCTACTATTTGTGTAGTACTAAAGGATCAAGTGGTATCAAAGAGCTGTACTACGTGTAAGGAACTAGGAACAAAAGATATTTCTTTCTTTTGCGTGGAGGAAAAATTCCTCCCATCAACCTCTTTTTATTGTCAAACGATGTTCCATCTCTTTCCTTTCGCCCCTATGTATTCACCTTTGCGCTGTGTTACCATCGAGAGATTTCAAACAGCAGCATCGTATTTCTATACAGGATGCACAGGTCAAGCACATGATAGATCAAGATGTGTCAGCTGATTTGACTGAATCGGAAAGTAGATGGACTACGATAGAAAGAATCATTTGTTTATAACTGCTATCATAGACGGCTATTAAACCGTCTAAATTTATGTGTTTTTGATAATAGGTGATTATCATAAACAACTCTCAAACCGTCTGTGATATATCAGGTATTACAGACGATTCTTAAATATAGTCGTATATGATATGCCAATTATCACATAGGTTAATGCCAAAAACCATAAACGGTTCTCAAACATAGCCGCATGTGCTATCTTACATATCGCAAACGGCTAATACAAAAAACCGTCTGTGATATTCATATAACACAAATGGTTTATTGCTATAAACCGTCTGTGATAACTATTTGAATATCTATATTGTTTTCTGTTTTTCAACTAGCCTCAGAAAATGCCAGCTGTTATAGGGATGGCCCCCACCTAAGCCCAACAGGCTTGTTAGAAGGTTGTAAGGCCCAAAGTGGGACATATGTAATGACATAAGTGCCCCTGAGGGAGATATTCAGATGTAAGGGTACTATTGTAAAGACACTCCCCATGTAGATATATATATACGATACCAGCTATGGGGAGAACCCGAAGCTCTTGCTCACCTAACTCTCCACTACCATACTCTCTCTCTCTGTTTGGTCTGTAGCCACAACAGCTGGCGTCGTCCGTGGGGAGGATAAGAGCAAGCCTCAAGATTCGAAGAAGGATAGCACCGAAAAAAGCTTCATCGTCGGCGGCGAAGAAGAAGAAGGTGGGCGCGACGGAACCTCGCGTCAACACCAGGGCTTCGGCGCTGGCAGTCGCAAGCATGGGCGGCGATGCGGGCGCGACGGTCGCGAGCACCGGCGTGCACGACACGACGATCGAACCCGCCACCACCGCCGCGACAACCGACCCCGCCACCGCTGCCGCGATGACCGATCCCGCCACCACCACCATGACGGTCGAGACCGCCCCGCGCGCGGCGGGTAACCCCACCGCGGGCACCGCGACAATCGCCGTCAGCGCCGATCGGGTGGCTGGGGGCGGTAGTGCTAGTGCCCACGCTGGCACGGCGGCCGTTCCCCCACCCAGTGCAGGAACGGTGAGCGGTTCCGGTGGCAACGCGAGCCTCGTCACCGATTTCGGAGTCCATCACGCCAGCGCAGCAGGCAGCCCAGGAGCACAGGCCATGGTCACCGCTGTTCCGGCCATGCGGCCAGGTGCGCCAATGGCCCTAGCCACATCTACGGTGGAGAACGCCCTGCTGGCGGCCCTCAGCACGTTCCAGCGGGAGTTGGCGGATCTCCGCGGGGCCGTGCAGGATATGCAGGAAGCTCGGAGCCAGCAGCCCCCGCCGACGGTCGCGCAGGAGCCCACACCGGAGCGGGCGGACAGCCGCGACGCCCTCACGTCTAGTCGCGTCCCGCTGCGACGCATGGACCCAGAGTCCCCGCTCTGTGCGGGCCTACAGCAGGCGGCATGGCTGGAGGACTTCAAGTTCCCCAGTGCCATCGAGCCGTACAAAGGCGATACGGACCTTCGGGAGTTCGTGCGCGTGTACGAGACCGCCATCGAAGCCGCTGGCGGAGATGACACCACAAAGGTGAAGAGGCTCCCCCTCGCGCTGCAGGGAGTGGCGCTCTCTTGGTTTTTCACCATCGAGCCGAACTCCATCTACGCATGGGAGCAGATCCGCGACCGACTCTACAATAGCTTCCAGGGGAACTACGTCGAGCGTGTCGATGCAGATCAGCTCTTCGCGGTCAAACAAAAACCCTCGGAGAAGCTCCGAGAGTATTTCAAGCGCTTCGCGAAGGTACGCGCCAAGTCAAGGACGTCAACGAGACAACTATTATCAATGCAGTAGTGCAGGGCCTCCGCCTAGGGCCGTTGGCCGAGTACAACGCTCGCAAACAAATCAAGATAGTTGCGAAGCTCTTCGACAAGATGGAAGAGTATGCACAGGCGGAAGAGGATGTGCGGAGACGCGAAGGCGACAACTCTGACCCTATTCAAGCGGAGGGGTCGTCTGTCCCTGGCATAGCAAGCCACTCGTGCTCGTCACGTGGTAGTAAAATCACCGACGCGTCCAACCGGACTCCCACTTCCCCCACGTGGCCAACGCAGGGAAGAGCCACGCACATTGCTTCCTCCGAATGAAGTTGACGCTGCCGAAGTTTGATTCCGCCCCTCCCTTGATTTTCTTCGGCTTGCAGCGCGCATCGTGCAGAATGGCGAACAGGCTCGCGCTGGGACGGCGACCTTCTGTTCGCAATGCCCAAGTGAAGACAGCCAGGCAGACTATCGCGTTGGGTGTCAGCTGCGCCAGCTCCAACCCGTAAGCCCGCAGGACCTCGCCGACGAAGACTGTCGAGGGCATCCGCAGCCCGACATCAAAGAATGCAACAAAAACAATAACCTCCATCTCCGCCGGCTGCGGCTCCGTCTCGTCGGGGCCGGGCAGGCGAGCCCCACCACGTTCCTCGATCTTCCTCTCCCGGACGAGCCTCTGGATCATCTCTTCACTAGCGCGACTCCGCCCCAACACACGGGAGCAGCGGCGTCCCGAGTGTTCCATGGCGTCCCACCGCTTGTTGACGTGCGCTGATCATCGCACCACCAGAGGGTACTCCCCCGGGGGAGGTGACAGGTCGTACCAGTTGGACGAGGTGCTGCCGCTGAACCGACAAGCAAGATCGTCGTGACAAGCCATTCCTCTCCGAGATGGGGCACTAAAATATCACAAGCAGGGGTGGACTGTGCTGGCAGCAGAAGAGAGAAGCGTCCCCATGCCGATGGTGACGCCTTATAAAGCTGGCTCACCTCCCCCCACGAGCGGAAGCGCAACCGGCGGGAGCCCAGCGATTCGGCTACCCACGATCGAGAAGCGCAACCGATGACAGCTGGGGGCGCGCAGCGGTAGGTGGGCAGACAGCGCACGACGCGCCGGCAACATCTTGCCATGCGTCCCGCCCCTCTAGGGAAGGGGCGCACGGCCGTAGTCGTGCGACTGTTGACAGCCCACGACGCGCCATTCGCGGTCCGCCGCATATCCCCCCTGATGGGGCAGCGCGTACGGCTGCAGTAGCCTATTCCTGACAACTCAGGGGTCGGCGCGATTCCAGGTGCCATTAAGACGCACTACCGGGCCGCGGAGCCAACCGACCGTGTCAGCGTCAGACCAGGCGGAGACCCCCACCCCATGCGACCGCTCGAGGTTACGCGCGGGAGCCTCACCCACCTCGTGCCCAGGGGAACTCGTGGTGTGAGGTTTGCCTCTGCTCTGCCTTCGACTTCGACCTCGATTTCGACTTCGACCCCGCCACTGAAGGGCCCCGCAGGCGAGGGCGGTTTCACCAACCCGCCCAGCGCGGTACCCTCGTGGCAGGACTAGCACTACACCAAGCAATAAGGCTTCGCCAAACGTTAAAGATGCTCACAGGTCGTAGGGACGGAGGGGGCCAAAGGGCTCGACAACATGGCTTCGGCCCGTGAAGCCCCTCACCATGAGAGACTCCTGTTGTAGGGATGGCCCCCACCTAAGCCCAACAGGCCTGTTAGAAGGTTGTAAGGCCCAAAGTGGGACATATGTAATGACATAAGTACCCCTGAGGGAGATATTCAGATGTAAGGGTACTACTGTAAAGACACTCCCCATGTGGATATATATATATATACACACACACACACACGATACCAGCTATGGGGAGAACCCGAAGCTCTTGCTCACCTAACTCTCCACTACCATACTCTCTCTCTCTGTTTGGTCTATAGCCACAACACTAGCCATGCCCTCTAAAAACAAGCACATATATTACATATATAGCACACGACAATCATTCAACAGATCTCACAAATGAATTAAACAACTAAATGAAGTATATTTCAATGAATTGTTTGATTAAGCATAATTGAGTACTTACAATTGCAGCAAATATTTCAACATCTAATCTTTATCGTCGTGGTAGAACTCTCCAGTCTTGTTTATGAACTCCGCTATCAAGAATTGGAAGAGCATTCCTCAAATTACGACGAGTTTGTCAAGATTGAATGTACTTATGTCGAATTCCACACGCTGTCGCTAGGAGTGTTAAAGTTGCCATGATATAGTCCTTATCACTATGAGCAAGTAATCCCTTCGTTGTGTAGTCTTGGATGAAGGGTCTGTTATCGATGATGGATTGCTCAGAGACGAAGTGCGGGCGAGGAAACCCACCAGTTCTCGCCGTCATCGGACTTGTTGGATCATGGATCTATACATAAATAATGAGTTATGACATTTATCGGTATTACGTGAATATAGAACATGACTGTACATTACACTTGCAGTGTTCAACATCGTAGAAGTGAAGTGTCGAGTTCATTGAGATTGAATAGTAAAAATAAGTATTCAATGGTCACAACGAAGTAGCCCGAGTCATGGAGGAAATGCGCCTCCATGTATCTCACGGTAAATCTACTGTGTCGGTTTGGCTTCATGTTGAACCTCTGCATGTACTAGATATGCAAAGTATTACAAACCAGTCCAACCTGGGTAATTATGACTTGGGAACCAATGATACTCGGAGCATGAACTTCCATTCCCTGGGAAGCGCATTAATCTTCTTCGATTGGGCCTTAGTGCCTCGATTGCAATACATTTTTAGCGCTGCCTTCACAGGAGCCAACGCGTTGGCCTTCTGAAAAGGAGTTTGAGGTAGAGTCATGCAACGTTCTATTTGATAGGCATGGTCGTATGAAGATCACCGAACGAAAGGGTCTAGACTGATATCTCTCTTGGGCCACTAGACGAATATGTGGACAGCATCCCCTAGTGTCATGATTTCTCTGTTTGAGGGCCTATCCAACATGATAGCCCTAAAAACATCATTAATCATGTCCACCTGGACCATCGCGAAACTAGTCCCTAGCTGGGCACCGTGAACTAACATCCCTAGCAAGTATGGATACGCCAACCCCCGCCCAACGTCAATGGAAATGGAGCCAACAACCCTGATTCTGAGGATGCACGATGTGGCCTTCTACATAATGATACACAATGAGCTAAGGCGTCCACTAAATCTATCTATGTAGCATTTTAGAGATTTACATTACCTGGATGTCGTCGATAAGTAGGCATCGCTATGTTTAAAAAGTGATGCGGACCCATAGCTACTCTAGCGTTGAGGGGGACTGGGTACCATAATAACGGAGGTGGCTTGTGACTAGTTACAGACTTCTCTCAGTTCTTTCTTTAGTGCATCTATCTCTTCTCGAAGTGAGGCAGTTATATCCTCAAGTTTTGCATCAGTCTCGTTTCATACTTTCCTCACGCTTGGCCTTGGATCTCTTCCTACTCCTATACGCCACAGAGTTGTTTGGGAATCCGTGCCTCTAAGATACGTAAACCCCTAGGCCTCGCGTGTGACCTGGATGCTCCTTGTTTTCCAGGGCCGTGGACAGTATATCCCTCCCCCTGACCGCTTAGAAGGATCCTTCGGAAGATTCAGTAATCAATGTTTGCTGCAAGAGGTAATCATGTAATTTTAGACCCCATGAAGTTATGGACTTATTAACATGTAGGTAGTTTAACATATCTTACCTGACATTGGGACAATTTCTCGTCTGCAAGGTTTTTGAAAGAGGCAATGCCCGAAGGCGTAGTTGATGACCTCGCTATTAACCAGTTTCGGGCGCACTCGTTTGTGATCCTAGCAAATGGTGAGGAGGCCTTCGATCGGATTGTAACCTCATCCTCTATCCTCCATTGTAGGATTTTACTCGCGTACCCAGTGGTGCCAAGTCTGTGAGGTGAGTGTTTCATGCTTGGATAGCCTTATGCGCTACACTTTCCTATTGAAATTTAGTCGTCATCTTCATCTGCACAAAGACATCCTATGTTTTTGCTGACACGAAAGAATACCTCATGAAGGACCTGGACTTCTGCTGGGATCTCGAACGAGTTTGATATTTTCGTCCACAACACATTTCGTTGGTCTTCTGTCAAATCTTTCTAGTTTGCTATGGTGATGGAGACCCGTTCTCTTCCAATTATCCCATAGGTTGTCCAAAATGATGTAGCTACTTTATTCGGCTACAGAGGGACCCCATCTGGAGAGACCTCCGTGATGGTCACTTGGCCCGCTAGCCTTTTAGATACTCCTTTGACATGCTTAGTAACCTCAGTCTTCGGAGCGTCAGACCCAATCGATGACATCGATGACAACGATGATATCTCTCTTTAAAAGAACCGTCTGTGATATTAGTATTAGTTTAAATTGATTTCATCTTCCCTTAAAGCTTTCATCTTTGCATTGATTTCATAAGAATTTCAATAGTGCAAACCCTTTTTACTTGACTAATTTGCATAATTAAAATCAAGCTCCACAATTTCAATAGTGGAAACCCTTTTTTACTTGACTAATAAGATAATTTCCAGGGTTTTTTATGTTATCTATGGGAATTTCTACCTCTCACAGAAAATGATATGCATTAATTTAGTCTCAATGGCTATTTATATTGGTATGATTAAAATTTACAAAACTACAGGTAGTTTGTGAAAACTATTGCAAAACCATGTATGAAATTTTGAAGTGCAATAATAGAAATGAAGGTTTATGATGTTTTCTGATGTATTTACTTGTTCTAGTATATTGTTAGTTTAGGGCTTATTTTTCTATTGACTAAACTGTTAAAAGCGGTTCCTTCCATTGGTCCAAATCTTAGATCCAAATCCTAGAACATAGATAAATTAGTCATGGCTAATTCACAAGCACATAGATTAACTGCTAACTCACATACCAATGGAGAGTAATACTAGCAGAGGAAGTCAATGAAGATGTCGTTGTGGTTGGTGAAGAAGAGGCTGATCGAGGACACCAGAGGCGAAGATGTCGTTGTAGTTGAGGAAGAAGAAGCCAAGGTCACCGAGGTTTGAGAAGACGGAGTCATGGGGAGACTGGCTGCGGTGGATTTGCGCGAGAAGGCAGCCAGACGGGGAGGCGGTGCTGGATCTACGTAGGAGGTGGATTTGGAGAGGAGGCAGCACTTGAGGAGGCGACGGCGAACAGGCAACAGGGGCACACAAGTGAGGAGTAAGGGCGCAAACCCTAGTGGGGCCCTACTTATAAAAGAAATTATCACAGACGGTTCCATTAAAGAATCGTCTGTGATATTAATATCACAGACAGTTCCATAATAGAACCATATGTGATATAAGCAACATCACAGATGATTCCATAATAGAACCATCTGTGATGTTGGTATCACAGACGATTCTATTATGGAACCGTCTGTGATAGTACAACAAATCATATTTTTCGACTTGCCTCAGGACGTGCTAGCCATGTCCTATGAAAAAACAAGCATATACAATCACAGATGTAATTATTTTTTTATTTACTGAATAAATTATAATGGAATTATTCATTAATTACATGGCAAGTTTCTTATATTACATTAGAATAATTTCTAAATAGGTGTTCGCCGTGTGGGATCATTACACTTGGCTATTTCCTTTTAAATAAAACCCTTCACGATGGTCGACACACATATAGCTTGATTCATCGCTTCGTTCTTCCTCGAGCCTCATGCTATCTCCGAATGGAGGCAACTCATCAAACTGATTATACTCTTCCTCATCCACGATATTCTCAACTCCGACAATCCTTCGTTTTCATGAAGAACTATGTAGCGCTTTTTATTTGCCGGATTGGTTACATAAAAAACTTGAACAACTTGCCTCGCGAGTACGAATGGTTCATCTTTCTATCCGACGCGGTCGAGGTCCACAGTTGTGATATCATACTTGTCGACCTTTACACCCTTGGGAGTTTGACCCAATGGCACCGGAATAGATGGATCTTCAAAATTACATAATCGAGCTCCTAAATCTCCTCTACAAGCCCGTAGTAGGAGCTTGGGCCAACAGTAATGAACTGTTCATCACGAAATGCATCGATACAAATACCTAAGTTCTGGACTGTGCTCTATATGTCCTGATCTGTTGTATAAAATGTGTACCCATTAATGTCGTATCCTTGTCATGTCACAATTATAAATTTTGGCCCTGTTGCGAACCATTGTAGCATTTCACTTGATGACCTCCCAATGAATCGCACCCTCAACCATTCGTTGAACTGACGGTCGTGCTGACTCGTGATCCAAACCTCCGATTAGGGGTGGACAATTGGCTTGAAGCTCGCGAGCCGGCTCGGCTCGGGCTCGAGAAGTTTCAAGCCGAGCCAAGCCCGGTCTGTAGCTCGGGGAAAAAACGAGCCGAGCTCGAGCCGCTCGCGAGCTGCTCGTTGGCTCGTGTGAGCTGGCCCACGAGTAGGAGCAGCCCAGTCCCTAGTCGCCCGGTCGGCCCGGTCGGCCCAGTCGCCCAGTCGAAAGCGAGTGCGGTGCCGTGCGATCGATCGATCTGGAAAGCGAGTGCGGTCACTCACTCACTCGGTTAGGCCAACATTAACCCTAACCCAGTCGCTCGCGCGGCCGCCGTGGCGATCGGCTGATCGTCGTCCTTCCCCCACGCTCGGCCGCCGACGCCGTCTTTCCCCCGTGTGCGCCCGCCGTCCTTCCCCCACGCGCGGCTGCCGTCTTTCCCCCGCGAGCAATCGCTGTCCTTCCACCCGCGTGCGGCCGCCGTCCGTCCCCCCGCGCCCGATCTCCGTCCTTCCCCACGCGCTCGGCTGGCGGCTGCCATCCTTCCCCAAGCTCCATCGTCCCCATGCACGAGGGCGGCGTCCTTCCATCCGCTGCGGCCTCCTCCAACCGACGCGCATGGGCCGCGAACGGAGCTTGGAGTCTTGTGCTCGAGGGAAGAAGCCGAAGGCGGCCGACGTCGGGGCCTCCCCCTCGGCAGTAGCGGGCGAGCGTGCAACGACAAGCGGTGCCGGTGGACACCACAGCTCCCAACAGCCTCGGTGAGTTTGCTCCTATTTTGTTGAGTTGTGCAATGGTTCTAGTCTCTATTTAGTGCATAGAAGTGTCCTGCTGTTTATGCGCTTGGTTTATGTGCTGTTTGTTGAGTTGTGGAATGGTTGACCTCGCCGAACATGTATATGCGCACGCTTCCATTGTAATCCTGCTGTTTATTAAAGACCCTGTGGATCTGGCTGTATATTGTTGTATAGCAAGTTGAATGTTGAAATAATTCGACTCCTAGGTACAATATCCACCAAGTCTAAATTGGGCCAGCAATAGGTCCACGTGCTTTAGAAAATTATAACCATAGAATTATACATGTGTAGCATGTCCAAGACAATTTAACACCAAATTGTTGTCTAGAAACCAGAAAGCTCAGTCAAACAGTTTCAGTAGTTGTCTAGTCTAAAGTAAAAAAAACTTTGCTATGTGAATAGATGAATTTACCTAGTCACATTGTAGTTGACAATAAGACATCTAACAGCTATTAACTACAGTCTTAATGTAAGACATCTAACAGCTATTATTGCAATGTTTTATTGCAGTCATCGAGTGAGGATGTGGATTGGGAGGCTTTGGGTGGTGATGTTCGTGGTGGTGAAGACATGGATGAGGACATGGATGATATTGATGTGGACTCCTCAAGTTCAAATGGTGCTGAAGAAGCAACAGAAGAGGGTACAGTGTCTCAGAAGAGGGAGGAAAAAAAGAGGAAAAGATCTCAAGGAAAAGAGGAAAAAACAGAAACAGAGATCAGATTGTTGGAAGATCTTCAAGGTGGTGAATGTTCCATCGAAGACAAAGAAAGGAGAGGTTGATACAAAGGCAAAATGTAGGTTCTGCTACAAGCTCATGTCTTACAAACAAGGGGTCAACTTCACATCTTATGAGGCATATACCGAAGTGCACGCCATATATGAACAAGGTGGCTAAGATGCAAGCTCAAGCGAACTTGAACTTCGGTCCTGCCATGGGAGGTGAGACTGGTTTACCTTTTGTTTCTACTAGGGAATATGATCAAGATGAAACTCGTCGAATTATTACTAAGATGATAATTGTCCAGGAGTATCCCTTTAGGATGGTCGAGCATACTTGGTTTAATATTTTGATGAGATATTTAAATCCATTATATCAGTTCATTGGTCGAAAGACAATAAGAAATGAATGCATCAAGATTTATGAATCAGAGAGAGAAGTTCTTAGAAAAAGTCTCAGAAGTGTGTCACATATTAGTTAACTTGTGATTTGTGGACCTAAAACCAAAACATTTGCTATATGAGCTTGGTGGCACATTATATAGATAAAAATTGGGTTATGCAATGTCGTGTACTGAGCTTTATTGAGTTGGATCCTCCACACACTGGGGTTGTCATAGCTCAGGCTATTTTTGATTGCGTTGTTGAATAGAAGATAGAGGATAAGATCATCACACTTACTCTTGATAATGCTTCCTCGAATACTGCTGTTGTACGTAGTTTAATGGGCAAGTTTGCTGCTAGAGGATCAGCTCGGTTCATTGCCAAGTATTTTTATGTTCGATGTTGTGCTCATATAGTCAATTTGGTTGTTAATGATGGACTACAACCATTAGAACCTTTGATTAACAAGCTCAGGGAAACAATAAAGTATATAAAGAAGTCGCCATCTCGTATGCACAAATTTTTACAAATCTGCTCATCGCTTGCTTTGCAAATTGGCCCTGGATTGAGCCTGGATGTGTCTACACGATGGAGTTCTACATACAAAATGTTGTCAGTATGTATTGCTTATAAGGATGCTTTAGTGTGTTATGCTGAAACGGATGCAAATTATCAATGGCAACCATCGGGCGAAGAATGGTTATTTTATGAAAAAAATTGCACCAATATTGCAGTCCTTATCTGAAGTGACTACTGCGTTTTCTGGATCAACTTATCCAACGACAAATATTTTTTATCCTCATATAGTTAATGTCAAGATTGCATTAAGAGCTGCAATTACTTCTGGAGATGAGTATTTGAAGCAAATGGCTATTGCAATGTTGGATAAGTTTGACAAGTATTGGGAAGAAAAGAACAATGTCATGGTCCTTGCTACTATTCTTGATCCCAGGTTTAAGATAAGGTTCATTAGTTGGTGCTTTAACCAAATGTACGAACCCTCAAAAGCTGCAAAAGAGCTTGATGATGTAAATGTTGAATTGGAAGATTTGTATTCACAGTTTGAGATGGATCATCGGCACAACAGAATGGGCAATAGAGGTGAAGCAACCTCCTCTTCAGGTATGGGTACAAGCAGCTCATTATCATCAGTCTCATCTCAGTTTCAGTCATTCTTGCGTTCCACTTCTACCGAGCCTTCAAAGTCAGAGTTACTCATCTACTTAGATGAAACAAATGAGAGTTTAGATAACAAGGACTTTAAATTGCTCGCGTGGTGGAATTTGAATGCACATAGATTTCCAGTTGTGTCGAATATGGCTAAGAATTTCTTGACTATACCAGCTACCAGTGTATCTTCAGAATCAACATTTAGTACTGGTGGTAGAGTACTAGATGACTATAGGAGTTCTTTACGTCCGGCTATGGTTCAACATTGGGTATGTGCCTGTAGCTGGATCAGAGGTGCACATGATGACATGAGATCTCTTATAGTTGTGGTAGGTTCATTTGTAATGCAACATTTGTCTATTTTATTTTTGCTTATGTTAACTTCAATATTATATATCTTTTCAGGAAGAAGATGAAGAGGATGATGTTCAACCATTCCATTTCCTAAAAGCGTCATAGAGAGCAGCTAGTGTCTGGTAATGCTTCCACCAATTTTATTTTCATTCTTTTCTTTCTGCTACTGAAGTGCTACTGCTGGCTGCTGCAGACTGCTACTACTGCCTGCTACTGTTGCACACTTGAACTGCTGCTGTGAATTGCTGCTGCTCCCTGCTGTTGTGAAATGCTTGTGAAATGTACATTTAACTCTGTCTGTGAACTCTGTCTGTGAACTAAAGTGCTCTCTGCCTGACTGCCTCTCTGTGTGAATTGCTGCTGCTCGCTGCTGTTGAACACTTGAACTGCTGCTGCTGATTCTGTGAACTGCTCAATGGGAATGCTGTTGTGAAATGCTTGTTGTTAATGCTCTCTGTCTATCTGAATGCTTGTGAAATGCTTGTTGTTAATGCTCTCTGTCTGTCTGAATGCTCTCTGTTGTGTCTGCTCTTTGTCTGTGAATGTGCCTGCTCTGTTGTGCCTCTGTTAACTTCGAGCCATTTTGGCTCGTTCGGTTAACTTCGAGCCATTTTGGCTCGTTCGGTGAAGGTGCCTGCTCTCTGTTGTGCCTCTGTTAACTTCGAGCCATTCGGGCTCGCGAGCCGGCTCGAGGCTCATTTCGAGCCGAGCCGAGCCTAGCCCCTCGCGTAGCTAGTTTCGGAAACGAGCCGAGCCGAGCCCCTTGCGTAGCTAGTTTCGGAAACGAGCCGAGCCGAGCCTACTGTTCACCCGAGCCAGATCGAGCTTGGCTCGAGCCGGCTCGGCTCGTTTCCACCCCTACCTCCGATCGACCTGGATTCCATCGGCGTAGCATGTCCTTGTGCTCTTCAACATATAGGGATACTTCAGTAATGTGTTACAAGACCGTGAAATGGGCTTGAGTGTATATATCTAGATCAGGAGTTATTGCTTTCCTTCCGATAGTCCTGATACCCTCTATCCTCCCCTCGTGACGAGATACAAGCACACCTATTGGTTCAACCTGAGCTATATAATCGATGTAGAATTCAATGACCTCTTCGGTTGCATAACCTTCGATGATGCAGCCCTCCGGTCGAGATTGATTGCGTACATAGGACTTCAGAATTCTCATATACCTCTCAAATAGGTACATATGATGTAGAAACATGGCCTACATATCTTTAACTCTTATACAAGGTGGGCAATAAGATGGACTATGATATCAAAAAATGACGGAGGAAAATATATCTCAAGATGTCATAGAGTCATCATCACCTCGGTCTGCAGAGTATCTAGTCCATCGAGATTGATGACCTTCTGAGCAATTGCGTTAAAGAAATAACACAACCTCATGATTGTCACTCAAACCTTGTTCGGCAAAATACTTCTAAATGCAACAGGAAGCAGTTGTGTCATTAGCACATGACAGTCATGAGACTTCATGCCAATTAATTTCAAATCTTACATGGGAATAAGTTTCTTCATTCTGACGGAGCAACCGAATGGAACTTTTGCACCATGCAAGCACTAACATAGTTCAGTGTTCTCGGACTTTGACAGAGTGTAATAAGCTAGGAGAAGGTACGTTCAGCCTTTATCGGTCTTCCATCAAGTCCTTGAATTTACCAAACTTGTGTATTGCGGTTTGCAGCCTAGGAATAAAGGTTTCTCCAGATTCTCCATTAAGCCCTCGAATTTACCAAACTCACTCTCATTATAGTTTTCTTCTGCAACGCATAGTATCTTATCCAGATTGTCATCATATGATCTATCCTCATCGAAGTATAATCCACAACCAGTATATGATTGTCTCTCTCGACACCTTCCTGTATAATCTTCTCTTTACTGTGACTGGTTCAACATGTATGTCCCTTTTTGAAACCTTTTCGAATTAGGTGAGCTTCAATTTGCACCGAGTTGGTAAATATCTTCAGATTATCGCAATCAATGCATAGACAGCCATATATTCCAACCTGTTCTTCAACATATCTTGCTCAGCCGCTCTTCTAAAAGCAAACACGCCATTAATGTACTCTTTACTTACATAGTTCTCAACGTACATTCAGCTTTGGTCCATCTACACTATGCATGTAACAAATTAGTGTTAAATTGGATTATTAATGCTACTATATACTAGCCAGCTATGTACTATTCATGAAGCAATATATATCAAGCAAGAATTAATATGTTGAAGTAAACTAGAAGTACTGGCCTATTCTTAAATTGCAGCAAACTACTGATTAAGCTAGATCTAAATCTAGCTATCATCTCTCTTTATTACAAAGCATATAAATTAGAAACAGATATTAACATCTAATCACCAAGCTAGAACAAATCGATTCACAAGCAGCTAGATTTACAATCGGAATGCTTCTCCAAAGCCGGCTGCCTCCTTCAATGCAACACAATGAAGATAGATCTATCAGAACCTATCTAGCTTGGTATTAATTAATAACGCGATGTATCCCAGACACGTCCAACCACAAACCGTCTGTAATATGTGATATCACAGACGGTTCATGTTAATAACTGTCTGTGAACTATCATAGACGATTCGTGTTAACAAACGTCTGTAATGTGTGCAAATATCATAAACGGATTGTATTAATAACCATCTATGAACTATCACAGGTGATTTTTAATACGAACCGTCTGTGATGTCTTCAATTATCACAGACAGTTTGTGTTAATAACCTATATGAACTATCATAGACGGTTATTAACACGAATCGTCTGTGATGGTAGCTCATCACAAACGGCAAACGGTCACTTCTGTAAAACAGTCTGTGCTAATTAGCGGCACAGACGGTTTCCTTGAACTGTCTATGATGAGATGTCTAGTCTAACTTATTTTTGTAATAGTGATGTGAACCGGCAATGATCGCCGATAGCAAGATAACTTAGGCGAAAATCGATTCTAAATGATACATCGATGCGAAGCAATATCAAATAAAAGCAACTACCAGATAAATGTAAATTGATGAAAATCAACACGGCAATACGAAGTAATATCGATCATCGTCGAATTATGTAGTGTAGATTGGATCTAGTGACTAAAACTAGAGACTACTCTTAACACCGAAAAAAAGTAAAGATGTATAGTAAGATAAATTTTAGGTGGTAGTGGACGACTTTTACACGTAACCCTCGGGTCTTATTTATACCCGTAGTCTTGTACGAGAGTTTGGAATCTGATCTTCTCGGCTCGTCTATGCACGACAGGCCGACATAGGGCCTGTTTGATATGCTGCAGTTTATAGGTTTTGGTTGAAATTTTTGAATTTTAATTATTTGTGATAAAGATTATGGGAAGAGAGATACTTGCTTGTGATTTTGGTTGATACATGTGTTGAGCTTTTAACGTATATTATAATTAACTTGTAGACTCTATCTTGAGAAAATATTCCGTTTAAAAGTTGGATACTATAGCAAAAATCAAAAGTCGCTTTTAGAAATCGTAAAGAACCGGGACGCAGTTTGGACTCCCATCCCACGTAGCAGAATATCCCACGGCTTCCATCTGAGTAATCGGGTTTCCATGGCACCATGAAACTTCCTTGCTCTTTCACGTGCATCGGTTTCGGACAAGGCAGCATAGATCATTGTGATCAACTCGTATTATATTCGAATTAAGACATGAAATGTTGATGGTAAAGGATGTACTAGTTCATCATTAATCTTTCCAGTTTTGTATCTTCACCATCCAAACTCGGAAATAGACGAATATCATATCATTGTGATCAGCTCGTCGAGATCTTCAATACGGTAGCGTCCAACACTAATTCGCCTGTCGATTATCTTGCTTACTATTGGTTTTGTCTCAGGACCCACCTATATATTACTCTAAAATTGTTGAATTTGGATGGCAACAACCTAAAATAAAATGGTCCCTTCTGATTGCATTAGGTTTTAGATGTGACACCTTATTGAAAAAACCATTGTTACTAATATTAGGTGAATTCGCTTTGTGAAAGGCTATTCACCTACAGAAGGTTTCGAAATAATTCAAATGGTTGGATGGCGTAACTGTTTGCTTTTTGATGTCCGCATTTTCCAAAAGCACCTAAGCGTTTATCTGGGGGGAAAAAAGCTACGACTCGATATAAATAAGGAGTTGGTGAGTTCCCTCCGATCACAAAAGGAAGATGACGTCATCGTCGCCTCACTCCGTACGACGGAGCTGCTAGCACCGAGGCTCCAGAGGGGAAGTGTGGAGGCGGAGGGGAGCTCGGCGGCTACTGTAGGGGAGAGGCACGGAAGGGAAGGAAAGAGGTGGAGGGCGAGCTCGACTGCTCGAGTGGGGAGGAGGAGGCAGAGGGCGGGGGTGCTCAGGTGGGGTGAGGGAGGGGACGTAAAGTGAATCAATTTAATGTAGTTAGATGGCAATGTGTGGGTAATTTTCTTTAATTTTAAAGGGTATTTTTGTTTCCTGTATGTTGATTTCCTACGAGAATTCACTATAAGGCTGCTTCTCCTCACTAGTTTATTTTTTACTCTACTTCTAGTGAGATGCAGAATTGGGTCAGTTTGGGAAGCTGAGTATTTGACACAGCTCTACGAAATCCAAAGAAGAAGCTGAGAGCAGCAGCTATACCAAACAGGGCCATAATCAAATATTATAAGTTTTGGCTATCAATATGTTCCAATATTTATATTGGACACATAAAAATGATATGTGTAGATTTATTTCAAACAATTTTTATAATATTATAATTTATTAGATTTTATAATATATTATAATAGAAATCAGTAAACATAGTTGTATTTTAAGGATCAATTATGCCGATGTCTAAAACGACTTTCCCTGTGACCAAAGGAGTGAGCCCCGCTCAAAACGGTTTAGGCTTCTGGCTTATTTTTCACTATTCAATAATTTCGTCTTTTTCTATTTTTTGGCTTCTTTTGTCGGTTCTTTTTCCCCGTATTCGTTTGTACTGTCTGTGATGGGCTAATCTGTTTTTTCTATTTTCAAATATTTTTAAATTTAATTACGCCAAATAAGCCACCATCAGCTACAGTGCAATTTCAGCCAACTACAGTGCTTTTCAGCTATAAGCAGAGCCGGCCCTGGGCCTGGGCAGTAGGCATGTATACATGTATGATATAGCCTATGTATTGAATATTGGATATAATTGATTAATGATTAGTTGGGCTAGCTGCCAAAGTCAAGTAATGAGCCTGTTGTAGGGGTGGCTCCCACCTAAGCCCAACAGGCCTGTTAGAGGAATGTAAGGCTCAGAATGGGACATGTGTAATGACATAAGTGCCCTTGTAGGGAATACTTGGATGTAAGGGTATAAATGTAAAAGCACTCCCCATGTGGATATATATATATACAGCACAGGCCATGGGGGGAAACCCTAACCCATTACTCACATAACTCTCCACTACCATACTCTCTTTTTGTCTGGTCAGTAGCCACGACAGTTGGCACCGTCCGTGGGGAGGACAAGAGCAAGCCAAAGAAAGCTTCGTCGACGGCGGCAAAGAAGAAGGCGGACACGGCGAAGCATCGCGCCGGTACCCGGGCTTTGGCATCGGTAGTTGCAGGCATGGATGGCAACGCGAGTGTGACGGCCGACGGCACCGGCGTTCATGACGCGACGACCGACCCCGCCACCATCGCCGCGACGGCCGACCCCGTCACCGTCGCCGCAACGACCGACCCCGCCACCATCGCCGCGACAACCGACCCTGCTACCATCGCCACGACGGCTAACCCCGCCACCATCGCCGCAACGACCGTCGAAACCGCCACACGCGTCACAGGTAACCCCATCGCAGGTACCGCAGTGGCCGCTGGCAGCGCCGCTCAGGCGTTCGGAGTTGGTAATGCCAGCGCTCACGCCGGCGCGGCGTCTGCCCTCCCACCTAGTACAGGAACGGCGAGCGGCTCCGGTGGCAACGTGGGCTTCGTCACCGGTTCCGAAGCCATTCATGCCAGCGCGGCGGGTAATCCGGGAACGCAGAACGTGGTTGCCACCGCTCCGACTGTACCGCATGGAGTGCCGACGGTCCTACCCGCGTCCGCAGTGGAAAACGCCCTGCTGGTGGCCCTCAACGCGTTCCAACGGGAGCTAATGGATCTCCGCGGGGCCGTGCGGGACATGCAGGAGGCTCGAAGCCAACAGACCCCGCCAGTGGTCGCGTTGGAGCCCACACCGGAGAGGCCAGACAGCCGCGACGCCCCCACATCCAGCCGCGTCCCGCTACGACGTGTGGATCCAGAGTCCCCACTCTCCGCGGGCCTGCAGCAGGCGGCGTGGCCGGAAGACTTCAAGTTCCCCAGCGCTATCGAATCGTACAAGGGCAACACGGACCCGCGAGAATTCGTGCGCGTGTACGAAACCGCCATTGAAGCCGCTGGCGGAGACGACACCACGAAGGCGAAGGGACTCCCCCTCGTGTTGCAAGGCGTGGCGCTCTCTTGGTTTTTTACCATAGAACCAAACTCCATCTACGCGTGGGAGCAGATCCGCGACCGCCTCTATAACAACTTCCAGGGGAACTACGTCGAGCGAGTCGACGCCGATCAGCTCTTCGCAGTGAAGCAAAAACCTTCAGAGAAGCTTCGGGATTACTTCAAAAGCTTTGCGAAGGTATGCTGCCAAGTCAAGGACGTTAACAAAACAACCATTATCAATGCAGCCATACAGGGCCTTCGCCTCGGCCCGATGGCCGAATACAACGCGTGAAAGCCAATTAAGACAGTGGCGAAGCTCTTCGATAAAATAGAGGAATACGCTAGGGCAGAAGAGGACGCGCGTCGAAGGCAAGGTGACGACTCCGACACCAATCAGGAAGGCCTGGCCAAGAGCGAAGATCCGTCGAAAGACGGCTCCTTGAAAGGCAAACGCAAGCCGGAGCCGTCGAAGGATGCCTCTGAACGCAAGAACGTCCAGCACAAGGAGTCATCCATCGACAAGTCCAAGCGCGGCCAGCAGAAGTTGCGGAGGCCCCGATACGTCTTCGACATCGAGGGCGGCTCCGAGGACAACGCCCCCCCGGTCGCGGCAGTAGAGGGCGCCGGGGGCGAGGACGGGGCCGCGGCCAGGGTCGCGACGATAGAGGCCGCGGAGAACACGAAGACCACCACCACGGGCAGTGGTGCGAGGTCCACGGTCGAGACACCCATGACACGCGGGCATGCATCTCTATCGCGGCACTCCGGCAAAGCGTCGCCAGGGACAGGAACGTGGAAGCACATCCACCCGTCGTGGCCCACGTTCAGCAACCCTTGGAAGCCCCCATGCAGATCCAAGATCAGGGACCGCAGCCCCAGGAGGGCCTTTTGCGGATTCAGGCTCATATACAGCAGCCTCGGGCAGGCCTCTTGCAGCTGCAAGCCCCGAAGGGAGCCCAGCGCAGGGTCATCAATGTCATCTCTGGAGGATCCTCGTTGGAGTTTGCCTCGGCACGGCAGCGGAAAGCCTACGCAAGGAGGCTACACCACGTGGCGGTGTACCCAACGCAGGCACCCCTGGACTGGGCACAACATGAGATCACTTTCACGCCCGCCGACGCCCAGGGTGTGGAATTTCCCCATCAAGATCCCCTCGTCATCCGGGTCGCCATCGCGGGGTGCGACGTTGGCCGCATTCTGGTGGATGGCGGCAGCTCCGCAAACATCTTGTTCGCTATAGCCTTCGACCAGATGGGGATCCTCCGGAGCCGACTGGGCTCCTTGGGAATCCCCCTGCAAGGCTTCGGAGGTCAACCCCTGCGGGCGCTAGGCCAGATATGCTTACAAGTCTCCTTTGGCCAAGACGACAATATACGAAGCGAAGACGCCATCTTCGACGTCGTCGATATCCTGTACCCCTACAATGCCATTCTGGGGCGACCAATCCTCAACTCCTTCGGAGCGGTGCCTCACCACGGCTTCCTCTGCATGAAGCTCCCCGGACCGCGGGCCGTTATCACTATCCGTGGCGACCAGGACATGGCCCGGCGTATCGAGCTCGGCACCAAAGGTCCGCACCGCGCGGCTCAATGGAACGCCTAGGATGGGAACCATAACATGAGGATCCGCGATGCCCCAGGGAACCAGCTTGGCGAAACCCCACGCAGATCATCCTGTTACCAGAGGCTCCGGCCGCGCTAGCAATAAGTGATTAGTGCCTCCGTTTTTTGTAATCGCTCGCCCGCGCAAACGGGAATTTAATAAAGTTCACCGTTTACCGTACTCTCCTCACTGCCTACATAAATACGAGGTGAGAACGCGAGGAGGCCCGCCCCAGCGCGTACTCCTGGAGTATAAACAAAGACACGCGTTCGCGCGCGCACTCTCTGTCAAAGACAGGGGTATGAGTATAAACAAAGACACGCATTCGCGCGCGCACTCTCTGTCAGAGACACGGGTATGAGTATAAACAAAGATACGCGTTCGCGCGCGCACTCTCTGTCAAAGACACGGGTATGAGTATAAACAAAGACACGCGTTCGCACGCGCACTCTCCGTCAAAGACGCGAGTATGAGTATAAACAAAGACGAGCGGAGGGACGCCTCCGCATGCACTCTACGGAGTATAAATAAGACGTAGCGTTGAGGTCCGCCTCCGCACGCACCTCACCGCTCGCAAAGCGCAGAGGCTTGCCCCCGCGCGCAGTCCACGGACTCTAAATAAGACGTAGCATTGAGGTCCGCCTCCGCACGCACCTCACCACCCGCAACGCGCAGAGGCTTGCCCCCGCGCGCAGTCCACGGACTCTAAATAAGACGTAGCGTTGAGGTCCGCCTCCGCACGTACCTCACCGCCCGCAACGCGCAGAGGCTTGCCCCCGCGCGCAGTCCACGGACTCTAAATAAGACGTTGCGTTAAGGTCCGCCTCCGCACGCACCTCACCGCCCGCAACGCGCAGAGGCTAGCCCCCGCGCGCAGTCCATGGTGCTATCCCTGCGCACTCTACGGAGTATAAACAAGACGCGAACCCCGCGCACGCATGGGCGTTTCTCCTGTGCATACTCTTCGGTGTATAAATAAGACGTGGATGTCGATCCCACGCACTCTCCGGAGTATAAAAAAGACGCGGATGCTATCCCTACGCACTTTACGGAGTATAAACAAGACGCGAACCCCGCGCACGC
The DNA here is from genome assembly GCA_017311315.1 of Dendrocalamus latiflorus. Lineage (NCBI taxonomy): Eukaryota > Viridiplantae > Streptophyta > Magnoliopsida > Poales > Poaceae > Dendrocalamus > Dendrocalamus latiflorus. The sequence continues at coordinate 13,961,943 of CM029651.1, read as the reverse complement.
ATGGGCGTTGCTCCTCTGCGTACTCTTCGGAGTATAAATAAGACGTGGATGTCGATCCCAAGCACTCTTCGGAGTATAAAAAAGACGCGGAGGCTATCCCTACGCACTTTATGGAGTGCAAACAAGACGCGAACCCCACGCGTGCACAGACATTGTACCTGTGCGTACTCTTCGGAGTATAGATGAGACGTGGGTGTTGATCCCACGCAGTCTGCGGACCTCAGTACGGCGTAGCGCCAAGGTTCACCTCTGCACGTACCCTGTGGGACATAAGCACGGCGTACCGCGGGGGCCCACTCCTATGCGCATTCCGCGAAGTACCAAGGTGACGCACCAGAGGCTAGCCCCCGCGCAAGCGCACGCGCGGGCGAAAGGCACCAGAGGCTGTCCTCGCACAACCCTAAGGGACGGAGCGCTCGCGCCTCTACTTCGACTAAGGCGGACTCATCCTTAACACGCGTCCGTGCCGAGGCTCTGCTCGAAGACGCCCGACCCGCCCAACAATCCAGCGCTTCCTCAGCCCTTCGCCAGCGCCGAAGACGCCGTCGGGTCGCAAGGTTGAAAATTAGCAGCCGGCCCCGGCTGTGTAGCTGCTCGGAGCAAGAGGGCAAAGATCAGAACAGCGGCGAAGCAACTTCGCACTTTATTCAAAAAAGGAACGGCCTCGGTTACAACGCACACCAACGCGTGACAACCTGCTGTCACACCTGTGGGTTCGCAGCGCCCTCCGGGGCCGCAGCGTCATCCTCGTCACGCCGTGGGAACTCGTCCAGAAACTGGCCAAGGTTTCCCTTGCTGTGTAGGTTATTCCGCAGCTCGACTATGGCTGCGGCCTCCCCGCAGTACTCCCATATCCGCTCATGGAAGAACTTCACGGCGCGGCGAACGGCGTGCACGGCACCGGACATTACCCCGCCTCCGGCGGGCATCTCCAGTTGAGGATCGGCTAGCTCGGCAACATGTTCGCAGCCGCGGAGTCGCAGGAGCGCGCATATCAGACATGACGCCACGTAGGCGCAGTGGTTGCCAAAGGTCATCGCGGCACCACGTGCAATGTCGGCCGCGTCTCTGATCCACCAAGCGATCGCGACAGGTCCTCGGGCCCGAAGGAGCGTGCCGGCACTTCGGCGATAAGCCCCTTAAGGGTGTCTTCCAGGGCCAACATAGCGTCCCAAGCAGCTACCGAAGCGTCGCCCAAGGCTCGATCCCGCTCCGCTAGAGAGGCGGCAAGCTCGCCGTTCTCCCTCTCCAACGCAGCGACTTGTTGCAGTAAGCCGTCTCGCTCCGCTGCAATTTCCTGCCACGTTGCCTCTGCGGCTGACGCCTGGGCCGCGGTGACAAATTCCTCGGCGTGCGACTTCAGACGCGCGCACTCAGCTTCCAAGTGGCGGATACGGCCATCTTGGGCAGACGCGCGCCCCTGCAGCTTCGCGCAGCGCTGCTTCGGCGGTCTGCAGCCTAACCTGTAGCGCCCTTTCTTCACGGACGTAAACCATTTGCAGCGCCTGGGCCAGCATGAGGGTCTACACGACAAAGGGAGTCAGCAGGTTTTCATGCGGCCGTAAGTGGTCCTAAGGTCAGGTACTTACCCTCACTCCCGATACCTCTAGTGTGTCACATCATCCGCAATCCCACGCCACGCCCTCAGCGCCTCCGATGGAGGAACGAAGTCTGCTGGGCTCGGGCGCGCGGTGGCCGCGCAGCCAGCATCGAGGCCCCCATATCCCGAGGGCTGCCTGTCCTCCGGGATAAGTATCGCTGCAAGAAAAGATGCCAATCTAAGTCTCATAAGAAGCGCTACCAAGGCAGGCCAAGGTAGCTTACCCTCGGTGGCGGACGGTGGGCTTCGCGCAAGCGCCTCCTCAGCCTCGGGCGGGTTGGCAACAGCGCCAACCCCTGCGGACAGCGTCGGCTCCTGGGCTGGCGGAGCCTTCGCACTGGGACCCGAAGCCGGCGGCTCCCACGCCACGGTCGCCACGACTTGAGGAGCCGGAGAAACGCGAGGCACAGGGACTTCGGTGTGTGAGTCGGGGTCCAATAGGCTCCTAATGCCGGCCGCTACGGCAAACCCCCTCGAAGTCTGGTGAAGGGGGGATCGCAGGTGTGGCCGCTTCGCTTGAGGAGGAGAGGGTCCCGCCTCAGTAACCACCACAGAAGGGGCCTCCACAGCAGCAAAGCTCGCAGACGGGGCCCCCGCGACCGCAATGCTTGCGGGCGGAGGCTCCACCCTCATAAGCTCCGCGGGAGGCATCTCAGCCTCGGCCGCTACCGTCGGCGGAGGCCCCGCCGCACTTACCCCCGCAGAGGGCAACCCCAGCACCGTCGTGGCCGCGGACAAGGGCTCCGCCCCGGTGCCGCTGGCCAACACCGGTTCTGCCTCGACGACCGTCGTGGGCGTCGGGACTTCCCCTTCCCGGTAGCCCACGTAGCGCTCTCCGTCCCTGGCGCCGCCCAAGGACTCTTCGCCCCCGGCGCCCGTGCCCTCCTCCAGATCCGAGTCGGCGTACTTCACCGAATCCGATTCTGCGTTCGCTGCATCGACAGAAGCGGCGGCAGCCATCGCACCGGGCGCGGTCGCAGTAGTTTGGGCCCTCTTGCGGGACGGCACCGTCGTCTTGGTGTTGCGGGGCCGGAGGGGCGCGTTCCGGCACGCGAAGGCCCATGGCCTCGCACGCGCGGTTTATCCGCCCTAGCCTCGCCTCCGCAGTCGCGGCCGCGCGCTTTGCGTGCTCTTTGGTTGTATATGGCCCAAGGAACACGCGCGCTGCTCGCTCCGCGTCCTCCAGGCGAACTCCTGCGCAGGTCGGGGGGCACGATTAGACGCAACGCAGTACGCGTGAAGGAAAGGAAGCGCATTGTCAAGGCTTACGAGGACCGGAGGGCGCCGGCAGTGAGCAAATGGACGGGAGGACGTTGTCGTCTTGAGGTTCCCCGGTGGCGAGGCGCCACTCATGGGCGAGCGGCGCCACGCCGTACATTATGTACTCCTCGGCGAGGTCGCGCATGTTGTAGCGGGCGGTGATCCCCACAAGTCTTCGTGCCCTCCGCCGATCTTCGGCATCGAGCGTTAGGCCGGGCGAGGTCTTGAAGGCAATCGGCCGGCCCGTACACTCGAGGCCGCTACCACTCGTTACACGGTGATAGAACCACCGTCTCATCCAGCCGGACTCCCATTTTCCTCGAGTCGAGTTCGCTGGGAAGAGCTGCCCGCATGATGACCGTAGGATGAAGTTGACGCTGCCGAAGTTCGACAACGCCCGCCCTTTCGCTCCTTCGGCTGGCACCGTGCTTCGTGCAGATATGTGAACATCGACGCGCTGGGCCAACACGCTTCCGAACGCAAGGCCCAGCTATATACGGCGAGGCGAGCCATCGCGTTCGGAGTTAGTTGCGCCAGCTCCAGTTTGAAGGTTCGCAGCATGTCGCCAACGATCGCCGCGGTCGGGATGCGGAGGCCGGCTTCGAAGTAGGCGACGAAGACGAGCGCCTCTGACTTCCCAGGCTGTGGTTCCGTCTCACCAGCAGCGGGCAGCCGCACCGCCTGGCGGCCCGATAGCTTCCCCGCGCGCAGCAGTGCCTAGATCGTTTCCTCTGTCACGAGCGTGCGGCCCAAGTCGTTGGAGTACGGGCCCTCCTTCCTCTCGGCCGCCAACCACCATTTGTCTGCCGCCGTTAGATCACGCTCTTCGAGCGCATACTTCACCTCAAGCGGCGAGGGCCGCCGGCGAATGGCAAAGTCGCCGGTCACCTGAGAACGCTTGTCGCCGGGCGCCATCGTTGCTCGCGGGCAGGAGGAAGCGCAGTAGCAAGGAAAGCAATGAAGTGCAGGAGGCGGCGCAGGCGAGGGGAGAGTGTGTAGAAGAAGCACGCATGTGGCACCGCGGGGAGTACTTAAAGAACCCTCGCCTCCCAATGGCTGAAGCCGAAGCGTTGCGATGGCAAACCACTCACCTCCCAATGGCCGAATACGAAGCGTCGCGACGACACACGCGTGCCAAATGCGGCCGCGGCCGTACAGAAGCCTGTCAGCACACGACACCCCAATAGCGCCCCACCGCGCGTCGACCCCAGCATGGAATAAATGCAGATAGTACGACCCGGCGCAGCTGCTGGCACGTGTCGGCGCGGCTTTTTGGGCCAATCGACTACAACAATCCCCGCTCCGCCGGCGAAGCCTTGAATTCGACTTCCGCTGCGTCTATGGGGAGAGACACCTCGCGGGGGCACCGCGAGGGTGCCAGAGGCCACGGCGGCTCTGGGAAAGGGCGTCCCGCCATGTGATTGCGTCCTCAGGAGTAAATGCGGTCAGCGGGACATGGCACGCCTCCCAAGCGGACGACGCGGTTTCGGGGGGGCATAAGGGAAGCATCCACAAGGCAAGGACCAGCAAACCTAACCAGCCCCCACAGCGGAGTTTGCGTAGCTCACTTTCGGCCCGGACCTAGAATCGCGCCAGGACGCAACAGCATAAGGCCACGAGCCAATCAACCCTAGCAGCAACGTCAACAAGATCTCCGCTCCAGCGGAGATACCCCGGCTTCGCCAGACAGCAAGCCTCCGCGAGCGAATACCTCGCCGTACCATCGCACCCTCCTCGGACAGAGCCCAAGCTCACCCCGTCCATGATGGCTCCGCAAGGCCCGACCCCTACTTCGAGCCATACCTCCGCCTCTCGTTCGTCTACGTTCGCTGGCAGCAGCGACAGAGCGCGCTCGTTAAGCGCGGATGAATAGCGGAAAGCCCCTTCGCGAAGGAATAACGGCACAGAGCGGCAAAAGGCGCCCGTCGAATCACAGGGCCCGGCGTACGGTCGAAGATAAGTTTTTTCTCGAAACTGATTCTCGCGCATTCTTTCTGCCAAGCGATCTGGGGCCAGACCCATTGATGCTAACCCCGCCTTAGGACCTCCCTTCGAAGAGTGCAGGATGGTACAGGCGGCTACCAGGCGCTGGCTTACGGCAAGCACAGACTTGTTCTGGTAGACAGATCTACTTCAATACACCAACATACTCTAATGGTAGCGCCCATCAGCGCAGCCAGAGCATGTGGATGAACTCAAGCATATTTGTCTACGAGAACGGGTCGGACCTTGCCACTTTACGCGCGGAGCCAGGAGCAGAAGCAGGAGCAACGTACGCAGGAAGCTGAGGAAGACGAAACAGAGGTGCCAGCAAGCAACAAAGGGCGGCGTTTGTGTACCCGCAACGACACATTATAAAGCTCCCTCGATCCACCCGCAAGCAGAAGACCAACCGGCAGGGGTACAGCGGTGCGGCCACCCACGGCCAGGGAACGCAACCACCGATGGCCGCGATGGGCGGCGGAAGGTGGCCGGCCAGCATACAACGCGCCAATACGCGCAGGCCACGCGTCCCGCTTCCCTAGGGAAGGGGCGAACGGCCGCGGTCACGCAACCGCTCACATCCCACGACGCTCCAATCACAGCACGCCGCGTGTCCTACTCAAGGCTAGATAGACTGCACGGCGCCGCCCCTGCCTCTGACAAACCAGGGACCAGCGCGATTTCGGCCGTCATTAAAAACGCACTAGTGGACCGCGGAACCGCAACCACCCCGCGCCTAGGGGCATTTGTGGCGCAAAGGTTGCCTCCGCTCCGACTACGACTTCGCAACCAAAAGAACCCGCAGCTGAGGGCAGCTAGCGACCTCGCAAGGCGGACGCGACTTCGACTCCAACTTCGGCTCTGACTTCTACGCCGACCCCGGCTCCGATCTCGACGTCGAATTCGACTCCGCCTTTCGGCCCCGGCGGGCGACCTCAACCCCAATACCATAGGGCCCTGGGGACGGCGAAAACTTCGCTAACCCGCCCAGCGCCATACCGACGCGCCAGGGCAAACGCTACACCAAGCAATAAGGCTCCACAAAACATTAAGCTCACAGGCCGCAGGGACGGAGGGGGCCAAAGGGCTCGGCGACATAGCTTCGGCCCGTGAAGCCCTTCACCATGAGAGGCTCCTGTTGTAGGGGTGGCCCCCACCTAAGCCCAGCAGGCCTGTTAGAGGAATGTAAGGCGTAGAATGGGACATGTGTAATGATATAAGTGCCCTTGTAGGGAATACTTGGATGTAAGGGTATAATTGTAAAAGCACTCCCCATGTGGATATATATATACATCACAGGCCATGGGGGAAACCCTAAGCCATTACTCACCTAACTCTCCACTACCATACTCTCTTTCTGTCTGGTCAGTAGCCACGACAGGGACATTTGGTCTATGTTGTGTATCCAGCACTGAGCGCTCTCTAAGGGTGTGTTTGGTTCTAGGGATAATAGGGGATGGGAAGGGGTGATCCCAGATTTGGACCTGTTTGGATTGGAGTCAGCAGGGACAGAGTCCATCCCCTTTGGGGAATATCCCGGGAATATTCCCCTAAATCGAGGATGCCCCTGTCCCTCAAAAACGAGGGGATGGGCTCGTCCCTCTTCCTCGCCTCTCAAAAACAAGAGGATGACAAAAGGGCCCCACACGTCGGATAACTCATCCCATATTTTGATGTCCCAGAACCAAACAAAAAACGGGGACGGTCCTATCCCTTACAACCAAACAAAGAACGGGGACGGTCCCGTCCTTAAAAACAGGGATGGAACCATTCTATCCCTACTGCCTCCAAACCAAACACACGCTAAATATCCAAGCATGAACATTTATAGAGAGAACGTATCAAGTAAGTCATCCACTAGATCCAATCCATCACGCACACCGCATGCGCCCTTGACTTCTCCACTCCTCTTTCGGTCTTCTCTTCCCCCAAAACAAGTGCCGCCATTAATAGAGGAGAGCCCGATTTCATTGATTTTCAACCAATTCGCCTTCGAATTTTTCATTTTCTAATAGTTCTACTTGAAATCTCCTCATATAGCCATTGCATACATGGTCTATTTTTATGAATTTGTGTTCTTTGATTATCTGTTAAATACCACTCTAAGTCTCCAACGCAATATCTACACTATCTAGAACAAAAATCTTTGACTTTCTTGTAACATCAGTTTCTTTTTTATATATAGATGTCCATTAGATCTAAGAGAGATAGATTGGAAAAAGTATTTTAGGTCATCAATGTCACATGAAAGGTTGAATGGTCTCTCCTAAATTGTTTTGTCCTTAGTAGCATATTATAGTTTTCTAAGACTTATTAATAATATTAATGTGCCAGTGGATTATCGACATTGAGTACTTTACATTTTGTAATGTACTAAGCCTAATGTTGCCAATAAATACTTTGTATTTTGTAACGTACTATCTAATGATTATTGCATTGAACTTTACCTTTTTACAACTGATATAAAATATATTGTTACATATTTATATTAGAATGAAGTGTCTTATGTTTATCGTGCCCTAGGGCCTCCAAAATGACAGGAAGGACCCTGCCTATAAGCCACTAAAAAAAGCTATTTTGAGCACCCCAAGGCTGGAATGAGTTTCTGGTGGTGGAACCGTGGAATTATATAACTCATAACCGAGTTTTTCACCTCCGGTAAGAAAGGGTGAGAAAACCACCCTCACAAAAGTAATACATACACAAATACCTTAAAAATTGCGCAGACTTGGGAGCTAGCTCTTCTGCCTTCTTCCTTTTCTATATTTGAGGCGATCAAGCATAAAACATTTATTCTACATGTGGTCGAATCTACAAGGCAGTTACACTGATCAATATGAAATAACAATCTCGGGCGGCCAATCCATCCACCATCCATTCTCCCAACCACACGTGAACCAGTGAAATCTTGGAGGAACAAAAGCATTTGACCTTGGCGTGGTTGCTGGCTAGCTCTCCTTTCTGCCTTCCTTTCTTTTCTTTGTTAGATAAACGGAGGAATCGCCCTTTACTCCTTTAGTTGACTGAAGTGGACGCACGAGACAGTAATGTATGCTATGCATGAGTGATATACATGGGCGATTGTCACATCCCAAAATTTGCTTTCTAGAAAAATTTAATTTCAAATAAGTTATTTTAAAGTATTTGAATTTTAATTGGCTTTTCTGAATTTTTTGGAGTTTAAAACCTATTTTTAAAATTTAAAAAGTATTTTAAAGTATAAAAATTAATTACCAACAGTAGTTGGAAATAATTTTATTAAGTCCAAAATATCTCCAGAAGCTTCTGTGAATTTTTCTGGAATTTTTGGAGGTATTTTCATATTTTTTCTGAGGCCTAAATAATTTCCTAGCCTTTTCTGAAAATCAAAAACAAATTCTAAAATTAAAAATCCCTTCCTCACCCTCCGGCCGACGCGTGGACGGCCCAGATCCGCCCACGTTGCCGCCTGGCCCATCCAGGCCGCACCTCCCCTCTCCCTCGCTGCCTCGCGGGCCCGGCCCGTCAGCCACCCCGCCTTCCTCTCCCCTCGGGCCGACACCTGGCCGGCCCGATGCACGCCACGCCGCCCACGCGGTCCATCCGGCCGTTCCCTCCCACTTAAACCTCACCCGCCGGCCGATCCGCCTCCGGACCACGTGGCTGCAATCCGCACCGTCCGCACCCCGCTCCTCTCCTCTCTGACCTACGGGCCCCGCCCGTCAGTCGCCCGCGCCCCGCTCCCGCTGCCACCCGGGCCCCGCCTGTCAGGCCGTCGTCTTCCCCGTGGAGCGCCGCCTTCCTTTCTCTCCTCCCCTTTCCTTTCTTGCGCCGGCGACCGTTTCCCCCGCGGATCCCCTCCTTCCTTTCCCGGCTCCCTCCGATTTGGAAACCCGCGCGTCCGAATCCCCCTAACGCCACCCCCCTTTCCTTTCTCGCCTCCCCTTTCCCGTCTCTCCTCTTCCTTTCCTTTTCCTGGCCGCCATCTCCGGCGAGCAATCGCGCGCCTGTGTCCCCTCCTCCGCCCTATAAAAGCCCCCCCTCGGCCTCGCCTCCCTCCGCCCAACACCCCGACGCGCTCCACCTCCCTTCCCGAACCCCGTAGCGCCTTGCCACCGAGCCACCTCCCTCTCCGAGCTCCGCCACACTCCGGCGAACAATTGCAGACGCCTCGGGCATCCCCAGAGCCCGCCACCGCCACTCTGAGCACCCCTGTGGCCGTGCAAACCTCCCCGACACCTCGGCCGCCTCTCCCCGCCGCCGGAGCACCGTCGCACCGGAAAACCCGTGCTGCGCCGTCGCCCTGCCTCGTCGCCGGCCGTCTCCGCTCTTCGCCGAACCCCGTCGACCCTGCCGTCCTCTTCTACTCCGCGCCAGGACCCCGTTTTTGAACTCCTCCGAACCTCACCAACCACCCATCGCCGCCGGCAACCTGCCTCCGTCCACTGCTGCCCGGCCCCCTTCCAGCAGGTACCTGAAGGGAATTACCTACCCTTTATGGGTAGGCAAAGCCTCCCCGCCCGACTGGTTATCACCGCTCTCCCTTCTCCCCCTTGGCTCCCTCGGCGCGCGTTCGAGCCCCCGGCTCCGCACGCTGAGGTTGAGCATTTTCCTCATTTTTCCGCGCTGACAGATGGGCCCCACCCGTCAGCGGCCGCCGGTCTGCGTTGGCCATTGTCGCCTGGGTCCCACCCGTCTGCGTCAGCCTCTGACAAGTGGGTCCAGAGCCAGTGGGTCCCACCTGTCAGTGACCAACAGCGAATATGGTCACTGACAGAGGGGTCCCACATGTCAGTGACCGCCAGTGGGCTTACTGTTCAGTGGGTCCCACCTGTCATAGACTCAGAATAAAGAATTAAAAATAAAAGATTAAGAATTAAATAATTCCAGTGGGCCCCACGTGTCAGAAATTTCGTAATTTCTGGAATTATTCAAACTGAGAAATTCAAATGAGCATAACTTTCTCATTTTAACTCTAAATTGAGCCATTCAAATTTCTAAATTCTTCTAAAATCATAATCTATCCAAATATGGCATCTATTTGAGTTTTTGAGTTTATTTGAATTTTTATTTGTATTTATTTATTTTGTTGCTCTGTCTTTTCGCGCGTAGAATCCAACATTGTCGACGATCTATCCACCCAGTAGCAGGAAGACCCAGAGAGCGTGCAAGAAGACAAGTCTCCTTTGATCATCTTGAACCTATGATTTCGAAATGTTTTAATTATTTTTAAAATTATGTGCATTGCTATTTATATAAAAGATTAATTCAAATCCTAAGGTATTAGTTACCCCAACTTTGTTATGCCCTCAATTGAAATTGAATGCCATGTACCCTTGTCTCCTTAGGATTTCGTTTGGCTCTTTAATGAGATTATTATATTCAGTTGTGAATAATAGATTGGTAGTATAATGCTTAGTCATGCTAATTAATACCTTTGAATTATTGAAAATGGGAAATTATGATTTATTGTAATACCCTTGTGGTTATAAATTTAGTGGTAATTGGAGTTACCACTGTTCTTTTAAAATAAAATAAAACGTGAAAGTTGGTTTAGATTTGGGTGGATGGTTGGTTTGGGTTGGTGCGGCAAGCACGAGATCTTGTAAAGTGTATGTTCCACCCTAATCAATTAAGGACCGACGCTTGTGTTTGTCCAGACTGAGCACTACTGTACAACCTTAAGTCTATATGGGTACGACCTAGCTGATTAACTCATGATAGTCTAGTTTAGGTGCCACAAGTGGAAAGTGGGTGCCAGGGATTTACTGGTTATTCACAGTGAGGGACAGGGATTTACTGTACTCATATGGCGCAAGAGGGGGCTTCGGATTGGGCAGATTTAACCCTTCTGCGGTGAAACCTCAGCGGGTGGTGTCTAGCTAGACTAGAGTGAGGTAAAGGCTTTGTGATATTTTATCTGTGTCACATGCCAAAGGAAGCGTGGTGACTATTAAGATAATTTATCTCTTGGGGGTAAAGTTGTACAACCTCTGCAGAGTGTAAAACTATTTGAATAGCCGTGCCCACGGTCAAGGGCGGGCAAGGAATGCATTCACATGGTAGATTTCTGGTTTTGGTTTTAAAATCAAATTTTTTGTATTCCGAGAGTGGATGGAACTCTTGGAAGGGAATCCTGGCAGTTGGAGCCAGAGAGGGTGGATGTAACCCGCAGTAATTAACTTGATCAATTAGAATTGATTAAACTAGTGTTGGTAGATGGAACCTTCACTATAGAATTAATGATAGTTCTGTTAAAACAGTTACCTTGCCAAATTGATGCCTTCGAAAATGATTAGTAGTAATTGAAATTAAAATATTGCTTTGTGCAAAAGAACCATATAGCCTTCCTTTGTCAAGCCTTGCATCTATTGCATTTTTCCCAAGACTTGCGGAGTACTTTATGTACTCACATGCTGCACTCAAAAATTAAATCTCAGAAGAATACGAAGCTCAAGAAGGTAACTACGACTACTTCGCTTGTAGATTCGACGAAGGATTTCCGGAGTACTAGGTCGCGCTTCCCCAATCAATTGCCTGTGGCGTATTGATGGGTCTTCATCGAGTTTATCTTTTGCTTCCGCTTTATTTCATGTGTGCGAGGTCTTGAAACCTCAATTGTAATAATGAGACCTTTCGGTCAGTACTCTCAATTATTGTAATAACGCGATGCTAGTGATGTATTCATTTCTGTTTAACTGTGTACACTAGTTTTAATCTGGGACTTGTGCAGTAATACACAGAGGGTCTGGGTTCGAAAATCCAGGGTCCCGACAGCGATGCTGGGTTAACTGTATCTCGGTAATCTTTTCTGGTTTTGAAATTAATTAAAGGAGCTCACGAATCACAAGCGTCCATGCTAAACATGACAACTGTACTTGGACTCTGTGGTCTCTCTGTTCACAACCGTGACAAGGATGGAACGCCTTAACAAAGGTAACCGAGCAAAGGACAGCATCCACGTACCCTGTGGTGTAGCATGTCCATTGTGCCGGTGTCACATCGGTGTTTAATTCTAGCTGCTAATGATATGGATTGATATATAAGTTTAAGTCAAGAACATTTCCTATCCTGCCATGGAAGGTAGAGAAAATCACACATTGTTATTAATTCTTGAAAAGAAAACGAAAGCCAACCGATTTGACGCCAGGCGTGCTAACCACTACTCATACTGAAGGAAAGGAAAATGAAAGGAGCGCACCGTGCTTGTATAATTTGTTAACTTATCATGTAAATCACGGTCAAACCATTGTTTTCTATTAAACCAAATTACTTTAAAGAAAAGCGGTTTCATTTTTTGAGGAAAAATTCTTATTTCCATCACTGTTCTTAAAGAAAAAAAAGATTAGTTGCATTTGGTGCTATTTTATTATCTTCAGGTCATCTGAAGTGACAGTTGACGAGTAGATCGATCACATCAATGGTCAAGGTGAGTATATATACCATCATTTCTAGCCGGAAATCGATATTAAGTTGTCCCAATACCGAAGCAACCGCACTGAATTTTAGTCGCCAAATCTCTCCGCGAGCTGATGTGCATTGTAAACAAATTTAAAGCTTGAAATGATAGGACAATTTCTTTTTTGTTTTTTACGAGGAGTACGATTTCATTTTTCATGTTTGTGCCAAGCGGCTGGAATTAGGCTTCTCTGCAAAAGCCTTAATTCACTCAAGCAAATATACATGTGAAGGATTTAGCACGAATCGGAATGTATAGTAAAACAAATTTTCAACCTAATCCTCTATAGTCTATACTTAAACAGCCGCGAGCTATCACATATCCATAGTCCATACAAAACTAACTAATCACGGTACAGGCAGGATAAAATACTGCAGGATTTAAAAAGAGAAGTTAGCGGAAACTTGCATGGTAGACTCATCCGTTTGCAAAAAGTAACACAAGGAGAATCCCATATCCCGATCTGCCGGGACAAAAACAGAACGAGGTTACACGTCGACAAATCGGCAATCAGCTACGCAAGGATCGATCGACAGATGCGCGCAGTTGATCAAAACACCATTAGGACGTTTCGCTAATTCGGACTATGGAGGAAGAAAATTACCCGACATATGATTTAAAATTAGTAACAATAATACATGCTTCGAAGATACGGGGACATTACTTATTGGAAAACCATTGTAAAGTATTTTCCGATCACAAGAGTTTGAAGTATATTTTTACTCAATCAAATCTGAATTTTAGGCAACGAAGATGGATAAAATTGATCAAGAACTATAACTTGAATATTCAATACCACCATGGAAAATCAAATGTTGTGACAGATGTATTAAGTAGAAAATGTATCATGGCATGGTCACAGTGCCAGAGTGCCAACCTCAACTACAAAAAAGAAATGTAACAACTGAACTTAGAGATAGCTGAGCAAGGACTGATAGTAGCATTGAAAATACAACCAATCTTGACAGAATAAATTAAGCTTGCTCAGGGAGAAGATGAAGAAATCCAACAAACTAAAAAACCGTTCATAAGGAAAATCTATCAAAATTTATTAAGATGAACAAGGTATGATGAGATTCTATGGTCGCTTATGTATTCCAAATAAGGAGTTGAAAGAGTTAATCCAGAAGAAGAACATTCATCACTATTTTCTATACACCATGTAGGAACAAATATGTATCCAGACTTAAGGAAGAGGTTTTGGTGAAGCAACATGAAAACAGAAATAGTTGAATACATAGCACTTTGTGACGTATGTCAAAAGGATAAAATAGACTATCAGAGACCAACAGGATTATTATAACCGCTGCCAGTTGTAGAATAGAAGTGTGAGGAGATTCGTATAGACTTCAATACTAGACTACCGAAGACACAGGCTGGATATGATGCCATATGGATGATTGTAGATCAACTAACTAAAGTAGCACACTTCCTACTAATCAAGCAAACCTATGGGAATAATAAGTGAGCAGAGTTATATTTGGCAAAAATTGTGGTACTAGATGGGGTTCCTAAAAAAATAGTCTCAGATAGAGGTGCGCAATTCACATCAAAATTTTAGAGAAAAAAAATACATGATGAAATGGGAGCACATTTGGCATTCAGCATGGTATACCATCCCCAGACCGAAGGACAGACAGATAGGATCAACCAAATATTAGAAGATATGTTAAGAGAATGCGCACTCATCTATGCAGTTGTATGGAATACATGTTTGCCATTTGCAGAGTTCTCCTACACTAGTAGTTACCAAGTTAGTATTAGGATGGTACCATTTGAAATTTTATATGAAAGAGAATATAGAACACCACTAAATTGGATGGAAACCGGAGAACGACAACTCCTCGGACCACAAATTACTCGTGATGCTGAAGCTCACGTAAAAATTATTAGAGATAAGCTAATGATTGCTCAAAATCGTTAAAAAAACTATGTAGACAATTGTAGGAAGGACTTAAGCTTTGAAGTCAGAAATTATGCACATCTTAGTTACCCCATTTAAGGCAATGCATATATTTCAAATGAAGGGAAAACTGACACTAAGATTTGTTGGTGCTTACAAGGTTCTAAAGAGAGTGCGAAAAGTGGCATACAATTTGCAATTAGCCCTAGACTTAACTAGAGCACATGAAGTATTTCATGTATCGCAACTTTGGAAGTATCTTCAACAACCAACTGAATATGTACCTATTGAAGATATAAATCTGCAGAATGATTTAACATACTAGGAAGAGCCTGTACAAATTCTCGAAACTACAGAGAGACAACTAAGGAAGAAGAGCAGTAGGTTTTGCAGAGTTTTTCGGAGAAACCATACTTTAGAAAAAGCACCATGGGAAAGGAATTAAATTTACAGCGAGATTTTCACAACTTGTTCCCCAGCCCAAGTGAATCTCAGGGTAAAGATTCTTTTTAAGTGGGGTAAGTTGAAACAACCCCAAATTTTCAAAAAAAATAAATTTATTTGAATTTTAATTGAATTTGCGAGTTCTTTCTAAATTCGGAAAGAGCCAAGCCAAAACCGCTATCCCTAAATGAAATGTGCTTTCCCTAGTTTGAAGGTGCACTCCATAAAACCATTTTCCCTCTATCACTACCCTGCCCCATGCTACACCGTCGTTCATGCCGACACTTGCTGCCTCACTCATCCATCTTGTTCGCCTGCACCAACACCTTGCCACCTCGTGCTAGCATTAAACACCATCGTGCTAGCATCGTTGATCCACATCGCCAACTGCTCAACATGCAGCACAGCCACCCTGCTCACCTGCACCACCTCCTGCATCCGTGCCAGTGAGAGGCAACGCCTCTCCTGCCACCAATGTGCTCGCCAACTCTGCCACTGCCCACTGTAGTGTGAAAACCGTGCAGCCATCCGCACTACCCTGAACACATCCCGAGCCCATCTCAGCACCGGCCCTATTGCCACCACCTTTGCCGCCCTTGAAGCTGAGCCATGCAACCAATTCAGTCTCATTTTGCACCGCCATACACCCACAGCCACCTCTTTTTCCCCAACTCTGACCGCGCCGTGCCGTGGAGGCTGATGCCCAATTCCCACCGGTGATCCCAACTTTGATTTCTTAGCTCCACCACCATTCAAGTCTAATTGCTCATGTCCATAGCTTTTCCCCATCACTATGAAGCTAACCCTTAGCTTCTTGCCTAGCTTCTCCACCCCTAGCTCACCGCTACCGTGCACCTTTGCTCCGTTGCCCACGGCCAGCGTCGCCAGCCCTCCTCAAACCATCCTGAGCCAAGCCAACATCACCACCGCACTCCCCTAACTCTAGTGATGATCAAGTCACCACAACTTGGTTGAAGCCTTGCTGTAGTGCCTGTAAGGCCGAGGAGGCCGACTAGAGGGGGTGAATAGGCACTTTTAAAAATCACTATTTGGTTAAAACTAAGTTTATATGTGGAAGTGTAAATCAAATCAATTTTGTGCAATTAAGGCAAAAAAAATTGTATAGGTTCATCTAAGTGCACCGACACCCTAAGTCTATATCAAGGTTTGCAATTCTAAGGTGGCAAGTAATCAATCCAATTTCTATAAATATAAATTGCAAGTAAGTAAATTGAGCACAAGAAAGTAAACCACAATTGACACGACTTTTTATCGTGGTGTTCAGAGACTTGTTGGACTCCCCTAATTCATGTTGAGGTAAGCCCAAATGGATTAGATCGGCTCCACGAATTAAACCAACCACATCAATTCCACTAGGTAGGTGATCTCCATCCTTCACAATACAATGGGTATTCTCACAAGTTTCTTTGACAAGATCACCAAACACGACACATCCAAGACCTTCTAGGAGTCAGCAATCTCCAAAAGTAACAACTCAAACCACTTATTTAGCTCTCACCATGTGCAACGAATGCACAAGATACTATAGATACAAAATTTAGCTCTAGATGCAACACATGCAACTAGGGACTTCTCTCCTTACTCACAAGGTACAACACATATAAAATTGGGAAGAGAGCCTCACACTAGCAAGTGACAAAAGCTATTCTCCCAACTGGCTAAGAGGGTATTTATAACCCCACCTCAAAACTAGTCATTGAGGCAAAATCAGCTTAAGGCCAGTAGTACCGCAAGCAAACGGTCGATACTACCGCAATATCTGTAACAGCTAGAAACTAGTTGTTATGGGTGCTATCGATCAGATTGCCCAGACAGGGTTCAGTCTGACCACTCACCCCAGTTTGACTACCATTAAGGCCAATCTGACCGCTTGGCCAATATCTAGAAAATAGAGCTCTCTGGAAAATAACTACCGGCAATAAATATCTGGTAGTACCACAAGGCTGGTCATAGTACGTCGGTGTAGGATCAAGTATGATAGACTAGAGGGGGTGAATAGGAGGTTTCTAAAATTTAAGTTTTAATTGACAATTCTAACAAGAATAAGCCAATACAAGATTCTAGCACAAGTCAAGAGCTAAATTCCAAGTTTTCACTAAGACACCTCAAGGCTATGTCGATATTAAAATACAATTCTAGCTAGGCAATTCTACACAAATAAATAAATAAATAAATAGCTAGAAATATAAATACAAAAATAGTAAAGACAAAAGAGAAAAACCACAATTAAACTCGATGTTTTTCCCATTGTATCGAAGACTTACCGGTCTTCACTAGTCCACGTTGAGGTAAATTCAAATGAATCAGACGGGCTCCATAAATTGAGCCGAATGACCCTCAACTCCACTGGGGTTGCTCTTTCTCCACTCCAGAGATAGTGAGCACCGAACCACTCACAAACACTGACAGGCCTCTTCACGACCTTATTTGAAGAGATTACCACACAACCTTCCTCCAAGTTATCTAGGTGTCAACAAATACTAAGAGTAATAATCTACAAACCTTACTTGAAGGAAATCAAGTGCTACAAGGATCAACTAATGATGCAAATGCACTTAAGTGCTCTCAACTACCTCAAAATATGAAATGTGAAGAAATGAGTAGTAGATAGTACACCAATGACTCTAATGTATTCAATGAGGTCAAGAGTCATTAGCTAAGTGCTGGTGAGAGGGTATTTATAACATCCAACCACAAATTCGATTGTTAGGGCAAACTTCCTCAAAAATTCAGCAGGTGGGGTACTACCGTCATGCATCAGCTGGTACTACTGCACCTAGGGTTTAACGGTTACATGCAGTTTATTTAATATTTCTGAACTAGCCGTCATGGTCTAGTGCAGTAATACCACACTCACATAGGCCAGTACTACCGCACAATGGTAGTACCTCTCGACTCATGTGGTACTACCGTTTTCCACATGAGGAGATATCTTCCAAAAATATGCTATCTAGAAAAAGTACCGCCATGTAAAAATCGATCCTACCAGAATGCAGTACTACCACACCTCAAATGTGGTCATACCGCAGAGTGGTAATATCGCAGTCTAACCAATGATCATACTGCTTTTACTGAATTTTTTCTCAGATGCAATTCCAAATGCATGCATGACTCTTAATTGATCAAGGTGGTACAAGATAAATCTTGAAGCTATTAGCCATGATCCCTTTTTATAGTACGACGTCTAGCCTATGAATCTAGTCTTTTCATCAATCACCAAGACCAGTAAAACTATAAAAGAGTCCTCAACTACATAATACCATTATCTTGAGCCATGTCGATTCTTTAGCGTCTTTGCATGCCATTTCTATGTTGTCATCCATAATCTAGGACTAAAACTTTAAAACACCTTAGCACGCACGTTAGTCTCTTAACACATTATTGTCATTAATTACTAAAATTATTTATAGGGGCCTAGATACTTTCAGCCGGTCTGTCCGCTCAACATGAGCTGGTCTGATCGGCAACTAATGGCCAATCTGACCGTTGGTCGGTCAGATCACCGCCGCACACAGAGCGGTCATACCATAGGCCGATCCGATTGCTCACACAGAGCCGATCATACCGCCCCAGTCAGATCGCCCTCATAGGGTGCAGTCATACCACCTTGTATTTTCCAGCAAAGATAAGAGTGAATATACTTCAACAAATTTACAAAAAAATATATTCGCAAATTACAGTACCATGCATAGAAGGATCAAGGCATGATTCACAATAAGTTATAAAATATATTTACACACTTTAAAATCATGACACAAGAATTGGGTACATAGACTCAGCTCGTTTACAAAACATATCTGCAAACCTAAGTCACATGCTATAAGGGTTGTGCATGAGCTTCAACTATTTGCAAAACACATCCACAAATCTAAACATCATGCCATAAGGAGTAGGAAACATGGACTTTAACTATTTGTAAAACACATTTGCAAATCTATGTCACATATCACAAAGATTATTCATGAGCTACAAGTATTTGAAAAGCACATTTGCAAATACTAGAATCATGCTAAAGAGAGTTAGAGCAAATAAGATTGAGCAATCAACATATGATGAGACTTAAACTATTAGACATGATCCCTCTTAATAGTATGGTAACCTATACTAGTAATCTGATCTTTCAACCAAATACTAAGACAGGTAAATGACTAAGAATACATCCTTAGCCTATGCTAGTTATATCTTTGCCTTGAGCATCCTCTAAGGTCTATGCTAGTTTGATCAGCATCCTCTTCATCATTGGTTGTATTTGTCATTGCCATTGCTGGAATCGATGCCGCCACCACCTCCCCTATCTTGGCCGCCATGGGAACGAGCTCCAGCTCACTTTGAAGTAAGGTGGGCCATGTGCTCCGTGGACCACCAAGGCGGGCTAGCAAAGACAGCTCGTATCGGCTCTTAGGCAAGTCGACCAAATTGGGCTAGCCTGATCCATGTAGAAGGGCAGTTTGTTAGAGAAAAGTTATATTAATAGAAAGCATGGGTAGTTGTGACACCCCTAGACATCAGGCCAGATACAACCGCAAGGTCACTAGAGGTATAATTAAAGAGAAGAATACCATCCAAGATGCTGCTCTGAAGTCGGTGCTCGATCTTTGACAAAATTATGATTAAGAATTTGACAATTTACCTTTCCATAGCATCCCTCAAGACTACCACAACAGTGCTAGCTTTTCAATGCTCAGCTCGAAGCTGATGATGATTATTGTCTCGATAAAGCTGCACAACATATTGTCTATCAGGCGTTATTGTATTCCAAGATTTTAGAGAATACCAAAATTTACACCATCGACTGTATTTAATCAAGCAGAAGATTCACATGCTACTGCTAATACCACTGCTAGTTCGCCATGAGGCCATGACACGGATACGGCAGAGAAAGAAACTAAAAATGAAGCAGCGCTGAATCTGCTAATACTACTGCTAGTTCGCCATGAGGCCATGACACGTATACGGCCGACAAAGAAACTAAAAATGAAGCAGCGCTGAATCTGATGCACCAGCGGCCGAAGAACACCACCCAGATTCCAGACGGGACCAACCCTGCAATACCCACGTTCGTGGCTTTGATGTTTACTACTGGTACTTGTCAGCCGGCCGTAAGTCGCAGTGTTCTTTGATCGTATCCGTTTGCTTTTGGCCTCTCTCTCTCTCTCTTAATCACATGACCAAACATCGTCCTTATCACGTTTTTACTAACTTACTACGATAATCTTCCTTATCACGTGTAGACTACAAAGAAGTCGCGAGATTTGATCCCACCGGCTGGCCGGCCGGCAACAAATAGTAATCACAGATATACTTGAAACATGCAATTCAAATGCATGATTTTTACCAATGGTGTGGAACGACAATTGCGCGTTAATCTCCATCCAAGTAACTAGTGATCCTTTACTACTCCCTCCAATTATAAAATAATATCGTTTTAGACATCGGCATGGTACTCAAAACATAATTTTAACCACTAATTTTTGTTATAATAGATTTCATAAGACCTGATAAAAGTATATTTTTGTGAAAGTTCTTTGATAAACATAATATATCTGTAGTCAAAGTTTAAAAAGATTAACTATATGTACTCCAAAATGACATTCTTTATACTGATTTAGGCCACAATTGGCTGGATACATTCTTTATTTATTCTGCCATGTTCAAACCAAACGCTTGGTCACATCTCATAACAATATTTGGATTTTTGTTTCATTTTTTTTAACAAAATCCATTATCAACAAGTGATAGCAACAGATATATTATATGGATTTGCTAAATAACACTCAAGTAAAAAAAATCGTGGTTTTTAGTCGAATTTATTATCATTTGATTGCTTCTAAATTCATGCGCCACTCTCTCCATTGTCGTCTCTAGTGATAGTGGGGTTAGGGTTTACGTTCACTGGGGTTAGGTATGGGATCACCGAACCCTAACCTTAGAATTAGGGCAGGCGGAGGTGGTACGGCGAGGTGGCGGTGATGCCACCTTGGTTGCGGGCTTAGAGAAGGGCAGTGGGCGGCAGAGAGCGACGAGATTGAGAGAGTATTAAGAGGCGACGGGTGGAGGTCGCATACCTGACGACAGTAGCCGTAGGAGACGATAAAGGAGGATGGCGGCAGCGAAGTTAGAGGTGTGACAAAGAAGGAGGGGGGAGGCGACAGCACATGAGGCGATAACGACGAGAAAAGACCGAAGAGGCGAAAGGCGGGGAAGCCAGCGGGCTTCACCAGGGCTGACAAGGCGGGGTCGACGATGTAGGGGAAGGGAGAGGGCAACTGTGGATAAGAAAGGGAGGACTATAAGATTAGGATTAAAGGTGGGCTGTATATGTAGGTCCTAGGAAGATTTGAGCCTTTGATTTTTTTTTGTCGGTCATAAAGTTTCGCGGATCCTAATGTTTTTTACTCGTGTTGTATACACACCTTATATGGCCCTGATCAACTCGGCTTCGGCTTCTGACTTCTGGCTTATTTTTCACTATTCATAAGTTTCGTCTTTTTTTGAACTTTTGGCTTTTTGTTAAGCTTTTTTACCGGTTCTTTTTTCCTGTATTTGTTTGTATTTTACGTAATGGGCTAACATGTTTTTTTTTATTTTTAAATTTTTTTAAATTTAATTATGCTAAATAAGTCTCTGTCAGCTACAGTACTTTTTTCAGCCATCTACAGTGTTTTCAGCCATAAGCCACGAGCTTTTCAGCCGAACCGATCACCACCATTATGTCCCATATTTAGGTAGGCCCCACATGTCAGCTCCCTGTCACGGCCCCCACGCGCTCCTACTCGGGAGTCGGGACCGACCGGACTCGGTTCGTCTCGTTTCGATCGCAAGGGGTGGCGAGCGAGGCGGGGCGGGGAGTCGCCTGCATGTGGGATTATTCGAGCGGCGCGCGACACGTATGGCTCGTCTGACGGCTGGTTATTCCGTCTCCCTCTCACTCACTCTTATCTCTTCTCTGTCCATCCCTTCCTTTCCTTTTCTTTTAATTTCTTTTTTGTTGTTTGCTCAATGTGATCAGCTGTTTTGTTTTCTTTGCAAAGAAGTAAGAGAGGCTGACAGAACGATTGTCTGGTCCCGTTCTAGTTTTATACATATATGGCTCGCCATTTTCTTGCTGCACCAAAATTCTAAAAGAATAGAATTAATTGATACCACGCTCAACTTTATCAATCAATTCCCAATGAGATATACGCAACATCTGTATGTAATGCTGTGGCTTGTGATGAGGCCTGGCGTTGTGATTCTATTTTGGCGCCGATTCATCATATCCTACTCTACCGACTAATTGCATCTATGTATATCCCATTTAAAGAAGCACGACGATATACTAGCTAACCTAATTTCGTAGAGATTTGCCCATTAAGTAGAGACCGATCGATTTGCACGAACTATAAGCAAGAATTAGCGGATTGTTCTCACCAAATCTTTTTTCCTTTCCTAAATTTGAGCCGTTGTGCGTTACAATCTTCTTTGCTTTTAAATAATCCCTTATTTTACAAGTTTTTTCTTAGCCGTGTACAGCTAAGCTAGCTCAAAACGCTTCCCAGCACTTCAATGCTCGTTCGTTGATTTGGAATGGGATCGTGCATCCATGTAATAACGCGCCAAATCGTTTTTTTCTCTCTTATTAATTGCTCTGGACTACCTCCGATTTTGCGATTCCCGATCTTTTCCGAGTCCACAAAACGTTACTCTTAGAGCAAGTTTAATAAGGCTGAGAGCAAGTTTAATAGTACAGATAGCTGCTACCTCCAATACATTTTCATGTCATCAAAAGATAATGATGCAGTCAACTCATACAATAAGCTGGCTATAAGTTGTCTCCACAAGAGCTCTCAATCATTTAATACATACATGGGTATTGATAATTTAATACATGCATGGGTATAGCAATTAGTTCTATAGGTACATGCATGGATAATACCTCTTTTCCTGTGCTATAGCCTGACTCTTGCATGGGAGTCGGCTTGGCTCTCTCTCTCTCATTTTCTCTCCCCTCCACATAGGACTATGCTGACATGGATTCCCTTGTAGCTAGCACAGTCAGCCTTATTAAACTTGCTCTGACTGTGCTAGCTATAAGGGAATCCATGTCAGCATAGTCCTATGTGGAGGGGAGAGAAAAGGAGAGAGAGAGCCAAGCCGGCTCCCATGCAAGAGTCAGTCTATAGCACAGGAAAAGAGGCGTTATCCATGCATGTACCAATAGAACTAACTGCTATACTATGCATGTATTAAATGACCAATACCCATGTATATATTAAATGATTGAGAGTTCTTGTAGAGACAACTTATAGCCAGCTTATTGTATGAGTTGGCTGTATCTTAGGTCCTGTTTGGATCCACCCAGATTTTAAGAATCTGGCTTTTGGAAACTGGGTGGGATCCAAACAGACCAGTTTTTGGGGCAGTTTTTAAAATCTACCTACCCAGATTCTTAAAAACCAAGAAGCTGTTGATACCCAGCTTTTGCCAGTTTTTTTGCACAAATACCCATTTACCCTCATTAAAGACCACACATGGCTGTTTAATGTGTTGTTCAAGAGCAATAAATGTAAGGGTATAATAGTCTATTAGCATCAATCATAAATGAAACTAGCTTTTAAAAACTAGGAGATCCAAACACCCTACCAATTTTTGCTTAGAAACCAGCTTCTAAAAACTAGAAGTAATAGCTGGTTTTTAAGAATCTGAAACTGATCCAAACAGGGCCTTACCTTTTGATGACATGGAAATGTATTAGAGGTAGCAGCTATCTATACTATTAAACTTGCTCTTAATGACTTGTTCCCTTTCCCTTGAAGCCCCGAGATTCGTGCAGATCAATCCAACCTTAGCCATGCACGCTGATTTGGCGCCAGCACATGTCTGGTTTTCCATTAGCTCTTGCAAACCAACCGAACTCACTTCCACGCAATGCAATGGGTAACAACACCAAGAAGACTTCTTGTTTTCTGCTCCAAAAGAAAACCAAATCCGTGCGCAAATAAAAGGAAAACTCCTGATTGGAGAAGGATTATTTTGGTCTCTGCTTTTTATTTCAGTTGCTTTCTCACTCCCAACGCCCCATAATGGCTTAGTTCTAGTTTCGGCTTCTCCAGAAATCGAAATAAATGAAATAGCTTTTTGAAGCTGTTTTTCTAAACGGCTTTCTAAGCCCACCAGCATATGCGTTATCTACGTCAGTATTATCATTATCCACTATCATCCTAAATCGTATAGTCAAAAACTACCATCACAACTAAAACCATCAGCCATAACCTTTAAACACCAGGTCCATAAATACTCGCCCTTCTTTGCAAGGACCTCGTTTGTTGCCTTGCGTCCCTAGCTACCCTTACACCTCACCTCGCAGGCTCGCACATCCATCCATCTGCCTCCAAGGACGCATCGCATCATCTTTGCTTGCTTTCTTGCGTATATATAGACGCTCGTCCACGCAGCCTGCAAGGCCAAGAGGAAGCAGACGACGCGAGCTCGCGCACCATATATATCTCCATGGCCGTGGAAGCGTACCAGCTACACCCCACAGGGCACTCGGATCGGGTGGGGGCTGCTGCTATGGGTGACGCCCCGTTCTCACCGGGGCAGGCGTGTTATGGCAGGGACGTCACCGGCAGCGCGGTGGGGAGCCTTGGCCAGAAGGGATTGAGATACGAGTCGTACATGGGCATCCCAACGCCGCCGGCGTCGGCCGCGGCGGCGGGGCTGGGGCAGTACTCGAAGCTCTACGCGCCGGCCGCGGCGGACGCGTCGGAGAGCGGCGTCACGTTCGGTGGTTGCCCTGCGCAGGAGGTGGCGCCCAGGAAGCGGAGGCGCGCCGATCAACTGCCGGTCCTTGGTGGCGCGGCAGGCGTGGCGGCGCACGCGCACCAGCAGCTGATGGACGTCGACCGCCTCGTGCTCCACCACGTGAGTGCCATGATCAATTTGCCAGGCTCGATCCATGCTTGCATCGAGGTATCAACAGGTAACTGGGGCTGACGCGGTTGTCGTTGTCCGTGATGCATGCAGGCGGCCAAGATGTGGGCGGAGCTGGCGGAGCAGAGGCGGAGGCACGCGAGGCAGATGGTGGCCGCCGTGGAGGCCGAGGCGGCGAGGCGGCTGAGGGCCAAGGACGAGGAGATCGACAGGATCGGGAGGCTCAACTGGGCGCTCGAGGAGCGGCTCAAGAGCCTCTACGTGGAGGCGCAGGTGTGGCGCAACCTCGCGCAGTCTAAAGAGGCCGCGGCCAACGCGCTCCGCGGCGAGCTGGAGCAGGCGCTCGACGCGCAGGCGCGCTGCGGCGCCGGCAGCGACGACGCCGAGTCATACTGCTGCGGGGAGAACGACGTGGCCAGCGGCGCCGGCGAGGAGGAGGTGGGGTCGACGGTGGAGCGGCGAGGGACGGGCCACGGAAGGTGCAAGGGCTGCGGCGAGGGCGTGGCCGTGGTGCTGCTGCTGCCGTGCCGGCACCTCTGCGCGTGCGCACCGTGCGCGGCCGCGGCGCGGGCGTGCCCGGCGTGCGGATGCGCCAAGAATGGCAGCGTCTGCGTCAACTTTTCGTGATGATGCGGGGAAGGAATAGTATTAGAGTAGGTTTTTTCTGCTCCTTTTTTTTTTCTCTCCTCTATTTATTTGCTCATGGGGATGATAAGACAATGGTTACTTTAATGATGTGGATATGAGGGGACGAGTTTTCTT
This sequence comes from Dendrocalamus latiflorus, assembly GCA_017311315.1. NCBI lineage: Eukaryota > Viridiplantae > Streptophyta > Magnoliopsida > Poales > Poaceae > Dendrocalamus > Dendrocalamus latiflorus. The sequence continues at coordinate 13,936,620 of CM029651.1, read as the reverse complement.
TTCTGCTGAATCTATTGATCAACAAGGAAGAAGAAAAATGCTAGCAGTATCGCATATCATTGCTTCAGTTGTTTTCTGAATTTCACTCTTTTTTGCCCAATTTTTTTGGTGTCGATGATTAGAAGTTGAATTAGACGCACGGGCGTCGTTTGTTAATTTGGATAACTCGAATTTGATCCGCAATCAACCCGCTAAATAAAAATTCGATGTCGTGAGTTGACCACGGTGGGAAAAATAGTGCTACTATTTTTCTTTATGTGAAAAAAGGTACGGAGAAATAATCGACAGTCCAAAGTATGGTCATAGTCAGGGGAAAACTCATGAGTTTGCAAATTTTATTATTGGTTAGCGATAGAACAGGTAACTAATGGTTTTTGGGTTTTTTTATGAGATTTTTTAATTGAAATTTGAATTTTTCATTTTAAAAAGAAGAAAGCTGGAAATTTTGCAAATTTTCTTTATATTTAAAGAAAATTAGATAGTTTTTTATCTGATTTAAATTTTTATCGGACTCCACCAATAACACTTTCATGAAATTTCCATGAAAAGTTTTTCCCTGGTCATAGTGGTAGAATATCTTTCCCCCCCATCTGTTGAGTGCCCTTGCATGCAGCCACGCCTGTGAGCTTTGTGTACATGTGGATGCCCATGTGATTTGTGTTCTGCTTTCGTTTTAATTTTCTTTTCCTTAAGGTACTGCAAATCGAGTATTGCAAAGAAACGATCGGTTACGATCGTACTGATACAACGGCATTCACGTGACGGGGTGAAATACCCGACACATGTGTTGAATGCATGTATATGGTATACAGAACAGAAATGTGTTGATTGACGCGATATTATTCGGATATAAGAGTACTCCTAGGAATATATACACACGAAACAACCATACACTTCGCGAATTTTGATCAAATTTAACATTGTTAATCACATAAATATCAAATTTAACCATTGAATCACCATAATTTCTTTTATAGCCCCCTCCCCGACCACGGCACTACGAGAGCAGCACATGTGTTAATCGTACGACCGAGGAGCGCACGACAACGACGATTTCACTGCTACAATAGTCGCGCGGTCTCCGACCGCACAAGTTCACTGCTACAGTATTCGTGCGGTCCACAACCGTATGGTTAGCAGTGCTACAGTGCATAATTTTTTGTTCGGCTGCTCCCTGTGTTTGATGGTGTAATAGTCTCCCGTGATAAATATAAATTTTCTATTTATTTATAGAAATGTATTCAAAATGTAATAATTTTTAGATATAGAAAATGAGGTTTAAAAATTATGATTTTTGTGTGAATCTTGTTTACTTGTTTGTGCAAATTTTTTGTAATTATAAACATTAAGAATTTTTGTCTGTAATTTAGTTATGTGTAGAGTTTGCACAAATTTTCATCTTCCTCGTGCTACAGTAGCACAACACAGTGGTCATGCAGTCTCCGACCGCACGTCTTCCTCGCGCTACAGTAGTGCGTTTTATAGTAGTCGTGCGGTCCCCGACCGCACGACTACACTGCCGTGCACTTATCGACTGCACAATTAACACATGTCGCGCTGCCGTAATGCTGCGGTCAAGGAGGAGGTTAAAAATGAAATTACGATGGTTCAAGAGTTAAGATTTGTTATCATGTGATCAATAGTACCAGATTTTACCAAAATTCTACCCATGAGAGAACACGAGGAAACATGGGTGTAAATACATATCATGCCGCTCCATTATTTTTGCTTGTTGATACAGGGAGGGCCTGCTTGCCTGCCTGTATCCGTAATCTGTGTATGAATATTGGCCGGTTCCCTTCTTTGCGGCTGCAACAGACAAGACAATGTCCATGGTTTTTTTTTTGCTATAAGTAATATTTTTTATCTATATTTTTTTAATCAGCAATAGATAACGAATATGCAAATACGAAAGACGTACATGATTTTGGGTTTGAAAAGCTATTTGAAGAATTTGTAGCAAAATACTGTTCTATTTATTTTGATTTTCAAAGAAATTAAAAGTTAGAAGCTAAAAATCTAAAATAACACGGCCAACGACATCAGGTTCAGATGCGCAATGCATGCAGTAGCCGGCCGACACCAGTTTACCAGCAGGTCGGTCACAATTCACATGCAATACAAAGCCTGAAAAGTCTGAATCATCCGTTGGCATGCAATCCTGCCGTTTCCCGCGTTCTGAACCATGGGTGCATGCATACATCTTGCATGGCTGGCACGTCCACTGGCTACAGTTCAAAGCGATCGTACGTAGGGACGGCAATTGTACCTGTTTACCCGTATATCCATGGGTAAATACCTTAATGGAGCCGGTATAGGATATTTTCTTTACCCACAGGTATAGAAATAGGGGAACACTCTACCCGTCGGGTAAACGGGTACGGGTATGGATAGGCTCTACCCGCCCCGCCCGTTTACCCGCGGTATAGATTGACAGGTGGCGCAGTCTTAGCAATATCTCTAATTACTATTGATTGTTATAAACTTTTCTATATCTTTAATTACTATTAATTGTTATAAACTTTTCTATATCTCTAATTACTATTGATTGTTATAAACTTTTTTGATAGCTATTATATTTCCTAGCAACAGTTTGTTTATATGTATCTGTCATTAGTTCAACTCTCAGATGGTGACTCTCAGTTCGCGGGTAAACGGGTATACCCACGGGCGACGGGTATGGGCGAGGTTTTTCGCCTGTCGTCCTTCGCGGGTATACCCGTGGGCGTAAATCGGGGTCGCGGGTACGGGTATGGGTGAGTGTAGAGACCCGAATATACAAATCCGGACTCTCCTGTGTATTCTGCACTAGTCCAGGATCACGCTAGTGCACACAGTATGTACAAAGATAAATATCATCCATATCACGATATTCTAAGGAAAAACCAAATTATATTGATAATTATCAGAGTACGACCTTATGGCCAAGCTTACAATAGACTAGCCCGGAGGGCTTAACAAAAACTAGCAGCGGAAAACCAAAAGAAAGCGCAGCAGCCAATCGACACGCCCACAGGCTATCGAGTGGAGAACGAAGCCTAATCCGCGAAGACGTCGAAGTACTCTTCTTCTGGAACCTTCTGCTGGTGATTCTCCTCCTCCTCAACTGAGCAATAGGGGCATAAAGCCGTGAGTACATAGAGTACTCAGCAAGTCGTTTGTAACAAAGAATGCAATATAGTATGCAAGGCTTACCAATGGATGGCTGAAAGGTTAATTTTGCATAAAGCAACAATTTAAGGTAAATACAATAAATAGATTGAAAAGCAAACTTTATAAATGATAATAAATAAGTAACCAAAGGAATTGAGACCAACCACAAGTGAACTAGCCATTCACCCAAGGAATCCACCATGAACCAAGATCCATGAAATGAACCACCAGTGAACTAACCATTCACTCTCCAACTTAACCTAACTAGGTTTTTATGAAAACTCTACCCCTCGTGTGAAATCACCGAGCGTTGTCCATGACCGAGGACACGGCTATTCGAATAGTTTTACACTCTGCAGAGGTTGCACAACTTTACCCACAAGAGATAAATCATCTTAATAGCCAGCATGCTTCCTTAGGCATGAGACCCAGATAAATTATCACAAAGCCTTTACCTCACTCCAATCTAGTTAGACATCACCCGCTAAGGTTTCACTACTGAAGGGTTAACCACCACAGTCAGAAGTCCCCTCTTGCGCCGTATGAGGACAGTAACCCTGTTCCTCACTGTGAGCAATCCAGTACCCCTGGTACTCACTTACCAATGATGATATCTGAACTAAACCTTTGCAAGTTAATCAGCTAGGTCTATCCCATACTAGACATGTGGTTGTGCGGTAAGACTCAGATCAATGGCGCACAAAGTTAAGTCCTTAAGAATTACCCAGGCGAAACATCCACATCCCATGTGCCTCTCGCACCCCCTTTACTGCACGATCAATCGCCCAAGTGAAAACCAATTTTGTATAACCAGCACCAATGACACTACCCATGCCATGGCAACAAGTTTTATAACTGTGGTTAACCACCACATTCAAGTATATCATTAAGTCAAGATTAATTAACCACATGTGATGATAAACCCAACGTACTAGTGATAAGCATGGCTAAGCAATTAAACGCACAACCCATGTGACAACTAATATTGCATCACTAAGTAATTTCCCATTCTATGGTGACAATGGAATCAGGGCATTCAAATTATCAAGGAGGGAAATAACCAATTGGGACGATAACTACCAATACAAGGGTTTGAATAAAAGTAGCGATGCATGATAATTTAAAACAAAATAATTAAATAATAGATTGCAAACTGGGTTCAACATGATCAAAGAATACGACTTGCCTTGGCCTTGCTCAGTTAGCAATTCTTGATCTTCGGATCCGGCTTCAGCTCCTTCGAACGCGTGATCTAACGAGAGAGAAAGCAAATCGAAAAGACAAAATGAAATCAAATAAAATTCAAATGAACTCCAAAAACTTTCAAACCTGAACCAAAAGGTAGAGCTCAATTTTAGATGAATTTAGGAAAAAGAATCGGGTCAATCGGAGCTAGGACGAGGGAGAACGGGCTATTGGAAAATTGGATCTAAAGAAAATCGGGAAATTGGAAAAAGGTACTGTGCTGTGGACCGGGTGCACGGGAGAACGGGTCTACGGTGGACTCGGCGCACGGCACAGTACGGGCTGACTGGGCTTGCTGACGCAACTGCTGACTGGGCCCTAGGGCTGACGTGGCGGCTTGCGCGGCGGCTGATGGGCTGCTGACGTGGCCAGATCGGCTCACGGGTCCACGGCCCGTGCGACTGACCGGTGGGCCCGGTCTGTCGGTGGCGCGGTGCACGGCAGACCCGGTGCACGGGGAGACGAAGGGGCACGGGCGCGCGGGCGCGGAGCGGGGACGGTCGGGCGGCGGGGTGTCCGGGCGGCGGCGGCGGCGGCTGGGCCGGCGGTAGTTCGGGACGGCGGCGGGGCTCACCGGCGACGACGACGACGGCGGCAACGGCGGCAGGGGCGGCGGACGGTCGGCGGCGAACGACGGGTGCGTCCTCGGGCGACGTCGGCGAACGGGCGTCGGCGGACGGCGGCAAGCGGCGGCGGAGGCGGCGGCTGCGGGACGAGGGAGAAGCCCGGGGGTCGGCCCCCTTAAATACACGGACGCCGAGGCGTCAGAATCGGGCACGGCCGAGGAGTTCGAAACGGGCACGGACGCCGAGGCAAACGCGGAAGGTGGCGGCGGCGGACGCGAGCCGGACTCAGGGACGAGTCCCTCCCGGAAACGACGCCTGACAGGTGGGCCCCACCTGTCAGTGGCACCGGGCGAGCGGGCGGCAAGGATGGCGACACGCGGCGGCAATCGGCAGGGGCAAGGCGGGCGCGCGGGAGGGCGACGCGTGGCGAGGGCGGGGGCGCGCTGGGCCGGCTCGGCTGGCGGTTAGGCTGGGCGGTCTGCGGCCCACCGGCCGGTTTGGTTTTCTTTTTCTTTTTCTTTTCTTTTTCCAGAAATTCCCATAAATCATTTTGAGCTCTGGAAAAATAGCAAATAAACCCAAAAGAATACCAATAAAATTCCAGAAAATTCCTTGAGGCTCAAGGAACTCAAATAAAATATTTTTGGCAAATGTTCATGTTTGGATTATTCATATTAAATCCTTTTAATTTAATAAAATTCTAATTAAGCTTTAATTAATTTCAGAGAAATGCAAATGGTGAATTTTATTTCAAAAGCTGCAAAAAGGTTCTGAAAATCAGGATGTTACAGTGAGCACTACCCGTACCCGCCACACCCGATTGTCATCCCTAATCGTACGTAATTACAACTAGTTTTGGTAACTCGTTACGCCGATTTTGCTTGTTTCTTTTAGGCATGTTCAAAAAGAATGTGACTTTTAGTTTTTGGTTGACTATAAAAAGAAATTAAGAAAGTAAAAATATTTCTATTGAGACATCACTCTATTCAAAAACAATTTCTACCATAATTTATAAAAATCATCTTAAAAATTTTAAAACTAATATCTAAAAACTAAAAAGACAGAAGCTATTAACAACAGTCTCTGCGTAACACTAGCCTGATGTTGATGAGTCATGCTCGGTGACTCACGATGGGCGGCGCATGTGGACTCGTAGCTAGATGTACCTAGTACGCACATATAAGAGCAAGTTTAATAAGGCTGACTGTGCTAGCTATAAGGGAATCCATGTCAGCATAGTTCTATGTGGAGGGGAGAGAAAAGGAGAGAGAGAGCCAAGCCGGCTCCCATGCAAGAGTCAGACTATAGCACAGGAAAAGAGACGTTATCCATGCATGTACCAATAGAACTAACTGCTATACTCATGCATGTATTAAATGACCAATACCCATGTATGTATTAAATGATTGAGAGCTCTTGTTATAGCCAGCTTATTGTATGAGTTGACTGCATCATTACCTTTTGATGACATGGAAATGTATTGGAGGTAGCAGCTATCTATACTATTAAACTTGCTCTAATTGGACGCACCTGTACGTTCGTTGTGCTAGCTAGCTGTAGCTAGCTAGCTGTTTAATTTGACATGCCTCGTGTGGAGTTCCATCCCGTGTCGCTTGCACACACGTACGGCGTGGGTGAGATCATTGCCGGCGTGCACCCATCACTCCCCTGCGTGCCGTCCAACTCCCAATTAAGCTATCGCATAATGGTTTTTTTACATACACGCCAATAGTCTTGAAAAGCTATCAGAAGAAATGGCTTTGAGGGGTCGTTTGAAAAAACCAACCAATTTATTTTGATTTTCCAAAAAATTGAAATTAAAAGCTAAAAATAATGAAGGCCAATATGCGTCTCTGCTCGACTTATGGCTAAAATTACATTGTAACTGATGGTGACTTATTTGGTATAATTAAATTTTAAAAAATTAAAAATAGAAAAATAGGTTAACTCATCACGTGTAATGCAAACGAATACAGAAAAATGAATTGGCAAAAAAACTAAAAAACCGAAAAACAAAAAAATATAAAATTTAGAAATAGTGAAAAATAAATTAGAAGTTAGAAACTCAAGCGGAAATGAGCGACTTGGTTGCCCTCTCTCCCTGTAGCTCCATGTGCGTGCGTACGTGCGTTTTTCATGCTGCATACGCCGGCAGGACACGACGTGAGGTGAGCAGGGTTCGATCCAACAAGTGATGTGTTTGTTTGCCAACAGCCGCTTGATGGGAAAGGTCTCTCTGCATACGCGCGCATGCATGCTCTAGTAATTTGATTGTGGGCTTTGGATCGGTGTCTAGACCGGCCGGCCGGCCGGGATTGATTGTTCGTGTGCATGCCGGCGAGCAAGCATCTTTGATGTGACGGACCCAATGTGTATATGTATGTATCGGATTTAGACTCAACTGCCCTTCGTTTTTTTTAAAAAAATAAAATGGGCTCAACTGGTTTTAATTGTACGTGGGGTACGGTGGCTTGCGACTGTAATTCAAATCTGTTCAAGAAGTAAGATAGTAACAGTAATGTTAAGAATGTAGAGTGAGAATGCAAGACGAAGAGTACGTGCCCAATTACTGCATGCACGCATCGATCTTCCCCTGCTTCACAAGTTGGCACAGCAGTAGGCAGCCAACAAGCTTAATTCTTGGCTTTTCGCTAACAATAATTTATTGCTCCAATTTAAGAAAAAACTGGCCCGGTTAACTTAATCCGAATACCGGCCCCCTGGTACAAGCACAAACGCACTTCATCTGGTATATGTTACGTACTCGGTACTCGATCTAGCACGCATCAGGTGAGTACTTGAGCGATCGACCAGCCAACAAAGCGTTGGATTTTGACCAAAACGTCCCAACAGCTAGCTCCTAGCTTACGTACACAGCTACACATATGGCGCAGCAGCGCCATCGATCGGTGCAATATCCTTCTCTAGCTTACAAACGTACATTGGCACGGGAAGCCCTGAATGTGATATATATATACACACACATATGTGTATATATATACTATACATATGTATGTATGTATGTATGTATGTAGTTAAATGCCCGTGCATTACTAAGGATTTTTAAAATTTATCATACTACATGTTTTGAAACTCACGGGTGGTAAAATATTTTGAAATATGCATACAAACATGGTCTAAAAGTTTTTAAATCTGTCAAGTAAGTCGGAAGCCATCGATCACCCCTTGTGGTCGTAAGTCGAAAGACATCAACCACACCTCGTGGTCATAGGTCGGGGGCCCTCGAGCACACCTCGTCATTGTAAGTCGGAAACTGTCGACCATCGCGTGTGATCGTAGATCGGGAGCGGTCAACCATCGCTGGTGGTCGTAAGTTGGCAGCGGTCGATGATCGATCGTGGTCCTAAATCGGGAGCCTTCGATAATGGCTCGTGGTCGTACGTCGGAAGCCAACGGCCATCGTTCGTGGTTGTAAATCGGAAGCCATCTTGGACACCTGTGATCGTAATTTGGAACATATCGACCAGCGCTCGTGGTCGTAAGTCAAAAGACATCGATCACACCTCATGGTCAAAAGTTGTAACACATCGACCAGCGCTCGTGGTCATAAATCGGAAGCCGTTGATCACACCTCGTGGTCGTAAGTCAGAAGCCGTCAACCATCGCGTGTGATCATAGGTCCGGAGCGGTCGACCATCGCTGGTGGTCGTACGTTGCAGGCCTCTGGTGCGCATGTGCCTTGTCGCTCAACTGTCGGCGCCAGGCTTCCGAGAAGAACCTAAAATGGAGAACGAGAGGAATAAATAGGGAAGCATGTTACCTCAATGCAATTGCCATTCAAGCACGTCCGCACTTCAACTGCCATTCAAACGCGATCGGCCACATAATTCCTCATTTTGTAACTGCTGATGTTGTAGTTGCTCTGGCTCCGCCTTGTTCTCAGCTCATGCACACCACAACCCACACCGCACTTTCGTTGCCATGGTCGACTATTGATGTGCCCTGGGTCATGTCGTCACGCCGGTGAAGGAGTGTCAAGGCCCGTCGTTGTACGCATTTTGGAGTGAATCCTGTGGGCGGCGATGACTTGGAAGTGGGGGTGGCGCTGCGAGGCGACGTGGCGTAGTTCACCAGATCTGGCCGGATTTAGATGAGATGCGGGGGGCTGATGCGGCTGCGGCGGGGGAGGGGTCAAAGCACATGTGTGTAGGGTGGTGACTTGAGTGGGAGAAGAGCATGGTTGGATGTGGCCAGTGGTGGAGAGGAGGAGACAACGACGGGGGATGGGGCGAAGTAGAAGATTGGGGGAGAGGACTCGGTGAGGAGAGATGGGCGCGGATCAGGAAGGGGGAAGGGGAGAGTAGAGGCACGGATTAGGACGGTGGGAGGGGGAGATGATGAGGAGACATAGCGTGGATTGGGACGGGGTGAGGGGAGAGTGGCGGCGCGGAAAACAGGGGGAGAGGACTCGGTGAGGAGGAGAATCTGCGCCGCCTGGGGAAGGGGAGAGTAGCGGCGTGGAGAATGAGGGGAGAGGACTCAATAGTAGCAGCGCGAAGAACGGGAACTTTGGTCAAATTTATAACTATTTGTGATGCAAATACCAAATTTAGCCTCTAAAGCACCGTAATTCCATTTGTAGCCCTCTCCCCGAGCACGGGACTACGCAAGTGCGACATGTCTGCAGTGGTGCGGTCAAGGAGCCATGACTCAAACCGTGTACTGGTCTGATCGTGAGCGTGATCGTATAAACCATGGTCGTGGTCGTGGTCGTAAGCCGTGTTCGTGAGCGTGGTCGTAAGCCGTGGTCATGAGTGTGGTCGTATAAGTTGTGGTTGTGGTTGTGGTTGTAAGGCATGGTCGTAAGCCATGGTTTACGACCACGCTCACGACCACGGTTTGAGTCATGCGCTCCCCCTGACCGCACGGTTTGAGTCATGCACTCCCTGACCACACCACTGCACACGTGTCGCGCTCGCATAGTCCCACGCTCGAGGAAGGGGCTAAATATGGAATTACGGTGATTCGAGGGCTAAATTTGGTATTCGTGTGACAAACAGTGCTACGATTACAGTGTTCAACCAGTGGCTACGACCGTGGGCTTCGACCACATGCTACGACCACGAACTACGACCACTAGCTACGACCACAGTGTTCTACCACTGGCCACGACCACCATCTTGGACCACAGGCTACGACCACTGGCTACGACCATCGTCTTCAACCACAGGCTACGACCTATGACCATTGGCTACGATCACAGTATTCGACCCACTGGCTACAACCACTCTCTTGGACCACAGGCTACGACCACAGTCTTCGACCATCGGCTACGACCACTGACTACGACCATGGGCTATGACCACGAGCTACGACCGCTGGCTATGACCGTAGTGTTCGACCACGGGCTACGACCACTATCTTGGACCACCGGCTATGACCACTAGCTATGACCACTGGCTACGACCACGGGCTATGACCACGGGCTACGACTATGAGCTACGACCATGAGCTACGACCACAGTGTTCGACCACTGGCTACGACCATGGACTACCACCACAGGCTACGACCACTGGCTACGACCACTATCTACAACCGCAGTGTTCGACCACTGGCTATGACCACCATCTTGGACCACCGGCTATGACCATAGGCTACGACCACAGGCTATAACCACGGGCTACGACTACCGTCTTTGACCACAGGCTACGACCACGGGCTACGACCACAGGTTTTGACCATGAGCTACGACCACAGTGTTCGATCACTAGCTACGACCACAGGCTACCAGCACAGGCTATAACCACGTGCTACGACCACGGGCTATGACCATAGGCTGCGATCATTGGCTACGACTACGGGTTATGACCACTAGCTACGACTACAGTGTTCGACCACTGGCTACGACTGCTATGTTCGACCATTGGTTACAACTACAGGCTACGACCAAGAGCTACGACCACTGGCTACGACCACAGGCTACGACAACTGGTTATGACCACTGCTTATGACCACGGTGTTCGACCACGGGCTATGACTGTGGGCTACGACCACCGTCTTGGACCACAGGCTACGACCACCTCGTGGTCATAAGTCAACAACCGTCGACTACACATTATGGTCGTAAGTCAGAAGTCCTCGACCACACCTCATGGTCGTACGTCGGCAGACATCGACCACACCTCGTGATCGTAAGTCGAAAGCCATTGACCACACATCATGGTCGTAAGTCGGAAGCCCTCAACCACACCTCGTGGTTGTAAGTCGGAAGCCCTCAACCACACCTCATGGTCGTAAGTCGAAAGCCGTTGACCATCACGCGTATCATAGATCAGGAGCGGTCGACTATCGCTTGTGGTCGTATGTTGGCAGCGGTCGACCATCGATCGTGGTCTGAAATCAGGAGCCTTTGACCAGGGCCCGTGGTCATAATTCGAAAGACATCAAGGACCTCATGGTCGTAAGTCAAAAGACATCGACCACACCTTGTGGTCGTAAGTCAGAAAACATCAACCATCACGCGTGATCATAGATTGGGAGCCATTAACCATCGCGCATGATCGTAGGTTGGGAGCCGTTGACCATAACCGCTACGACCATGGGCACTATGACTACGACCATGGGCACTATGACTACGACCATAACTACTACGACCACAGCCACGGGCGCTATGACTACAACCATGGCCACATATCAAGAGACACCTATACTGACTCTTACACATATATGCTTACAGACTCTTACACACTTTAGCTCGTAAGATCGAGTCTTTATTTAGGATACATAGATAATAATACACAAATATGCTTACAGACTTACATACTCTAACTCGTAAGATCAAGTCTTTATTTTGGATACATAGATACACATGTAATTATACAAGACACACATATACTTACTGACTCTTACATATTCTGACATAAGAGTCAGATACTACTTATGTACACTACATCATGGAGTGATATTGAAGGGACTTTGATGAAACTACGACCATGGCCACGGGCACTACTACTACGACCATGACTTCTACGACTACGGCTACTCCTGGTCGTAATGGCCACACACAAATTGCAGTCACTCTGACAACACACACCGGTCGTAATGACTTAACACACACTGGTCATAGTGACCGCACATACAAACTGGTTGTAATGACCACGACGTATCAACTCGAAGCTTCGATCATAGCGCATCTAATCAACTCGAAGTTTCGACCACGGCTCATCATCTCGATGCTTCGACCACGGCTTCTCACTTACTCGGAGTGTTCGATTACGACTACCGTAGCTTCAACTACTGCTACGACCATGGCTTCAGGGACTGCTTCGACCATGCCTTCGAGTATGGCTTCAACCATGGCTTCGAGGACTGCTTCGACCATGCTTCGAGTGTGGCTTTGACCACTTAAAAATCATCAAGATTAACAAAAACCTCACCTTGCAAACACACACAGAGCACAAAGGAATCATTAGCACCATCGCAGCAAAGTTGCAAGGCATATGCACCGAGTAGCTAGCTGATCAAGAGAGGGAAAAAATCTACAGGTCTCTTCAAGCAGAGCGCCGACCAGCTTGGGAGACCAAAATCGCCAGACAGCATGAGAGGCTCTGAGTGAAGAGCAGGAGGAGGTAGAGAGGCTCACCGAGCGAGCGACTACTGGGCGGCGGTAGCAGGGGAGAACCACATAGGCAGGCGTAGGAAGAGGAAGTCGTCGCCTCCATGCGGCACAGAGCAACGACAACAGTAGGGGTGGGTGTGGCCGGGGCAGGGAAACCATGGCGACGTAGCACCGCAGGGGGTGGGGCGAGGAGGGAGCAGGGGCAGCCATTGGATCCAATGGCGCACCGTCTATGAGCGCCCATCTCTTGGATCCATCGGTCGCCATCGCCGAGCGCCCTTCACTCCGATCTACTGGCCACTGTCGCCGAGCGTCGTGCCACCGAATCGCTTCGTTGCACTATTCGTGTAGTGAAAAATCTTGGTTGGAAGGGCAATGGGAGATGGGGCGTCATCGGTGGGGAGAGGCTCGGTGGCCAGTGAGGAGGGAGAGGGGAGATAGGGCGGTGGCGGTGAGGAGATGCCCAATGGGCGGCGAGGAGGGGGACGGGAGATGAGTGACAGATCTGCGAGGGAGAGAGTGTGGGAGAGAGATCTGTAGAGAATGAGAGCGTGGGAGAATAACCGAAGGTGGAAGTAGAGAGGAGGGACAGTTAGCGTGAGATAGAGGGGATATAGATGGTCGAGATTCCTGTGTTTAGATTGGACGGTTGAGAAGAGAGGAAGAAGAATGCACCGACGACCACCAACTCCTCTTTATATAATAGTAGATATATAGCATTTTATGTACTTTCAGGAGTATATAGTCTCACTTCCAATATACCACTTAAACGACTATTTTATACCTCTTTATCACTTTTAGTATACTTAACTGCTAATTCTAAGATACTTCAATATAATTTGGTTGAAAAATTTTCATCGGAACACTTTACTTTTGCTATACACAATTTTTCATATATGAAAGGAGTACATACATAAATTATGTTATAAAAAGTGGATTTTTATAAATTTTTTTTATGAAACTCACTTTGAAATATCTTATAATCATTATTAGAGTATGCTCAAATAGATAAAGAGGTATAACAACACCATTAAAGGAATATATTAGCAGTGGAGTACATATTCCCAGGAGTACATAACCTTAATTTTGAAATTAGCCCCATGCGGCACAAAATTTCAAATCTAGCCCCCCTTACTGAGCGTGGAAGAACTAGCGGCTGACGCGTGGCTCCTACCGCACTCTCCGACTGTGGCACGGTAGCCCCACCGTGGCAGCATCCCTGAATGCGGGCACTATTTGGCAGTCACCATGGGAGGTGCCGCGCTAGGGCACTGCGGCACCATGGCCTGCATGCAACACGCGGCACATGCATCGCGCCACTGATGGGAGTCCTGCCCACCCATGCTGTACAGGTGCGACAACAATCCTCCACATGTCTGTTGGCCCCTCGCCCCTACTAGCTCTGTGCAATAAATTGGCCCCGCCTCGCTACCCCCTATTTCATCTAGAACCACGAGAGGCCGAGAGAGGAAGGGAGGAAGGCCGTGTAAATGCCAAATTTTGAGTGGTTTTGATTTCGAATTTGAATTTTGCGTAGTTGCAAAAGTTGCAGATAGTTGTGAGCACGAAGAAAAGGTAATTCTTATCCAGATACGACTATAGTTTTAGCAATGCAATTAGCATGTAATTAGCTAAATAGTAGCTTATTAGCCTAGAAAAGTAGTAGTTAGCCGTGTGTAGTTGGTCTGTGCCTGTAGTTCACTTAGAAGACATTGTTGTTAGTGTCGTTAATTACTTATTAGTCGCAATAATTATGTGTATGACATTGCTTAGGTGTAACTAAATGAGTTTGCATGCAAACAAAATTGTTATGATTAGTGCATTAGAAAATAATTATTATGCAATATGTAGGTTGTTAATTTGTGCATGTCCCATAAAAGTCAGGAATTTCAAAAATGTGAAACATTATTAGTTGGAAGTACATAGAATATTTGACAGAAAAATTAAAAATACATAGTGCGTTAGACAATAATTATTATGCAATGTGTAGGGTGCTCATTTTTACATGTCCCATAAAAGTCAGAAGTTTCAAAATTTTGAAGCATTATTAGCTGGAAGTACACAGACTATTTGACGAGAAAAAATTGAAAATACTTAGTGTGTTACAAAATAATTATTATGCAATGTGTACGGTGTTAATTTCTACATATCCCATAAAACTCAAAAATTTTGAAAATTACAAACACTATTAGCTGGAAGTACACAGACTATTTGAACCATTTATAGTACATTCCCCTAATATTTCTCTTTGAAAGTGTGCACTAACATCTTCTCCTATCTACCCGTAGTCTTCAGATCCGCTATGTAGCTACTACAACTGGATCGACCAAGAGATCCATCCACATGACCAGTGGCGTCTTGACTGTGAGGAGTGGAGTGCCAATAGAGACTGCATAAGGAGGGAGGAGTGGCACCTCAACGAAGAGCACAACGGACATATTCAGCAAGAGACGTAAGCTCATCTTGAGATGTTGCATGAAACAATGGCCAAGCCCAAAGCGGTCGGCCAGGAGTACAACGCCGAGCTCACAAGAAATGGCAAATGGCCATAGTCCATGCAGTAGATCGGGCCATTCCGTAGTAGTCCCCCCATTCTACCCACTGTATTTTTCCTTTATCCTAAAGGCATATATGCTTACATGGTCCGGATGCTTGTGTCGCTGTGTACCGTATTAGTAGCGAGGTTGATAGAAGCAATTAGGTGAATCGTCATGCCATGTAACCATGTATAATACATGTCTGTTTGGAGACTCTAATATATTTTTAGGTTCCGTGCCTTGCAATTTAGCTTTGGTCGGAAGATTTCATCACTTTGCTACTTTCGAGTACATTTGTAATCTCCAAGCCCTGTAGCAAAATTGGACTTCGTAGTTGCTGCGGTATGATCACAACAAAAAATATACAACAATGATGTTTCAAATCATCTGCACCACAAGTTTTGCACATTTTCTAAATGTTTTATTTGCGAACGGACCATGGGGTGGCACTTCTACTGCGCTAGGGAGGTGCGGCACCTTCCTTGCTGCCACGCTATGGGGGCGTGGGACCTCCCCTACTCCATGCCACGGCCGGGTGGAGCGGCACCCTATAGGCCCTGTCACTTTCCACGCTCGGCCAAACAATGCTGCGGTGAGGATGCTGCCGTGGTGGGGTCACCATGCTGTGGTCGAAGGGTGCGATAGGAGCCACGCATCGACCGTTGGTTCTTCTGTGCTTGATAAAGTGGTTAGATTTGAAATTTTGTATTGCATGGGACTAATTTCGAAATTAAGGTGGCACAATAAGACTAAATAAAAAAAATTCCCGAAAGAGCCCACTCACCCCTCCATGCTAGTGCGTTCCCTGTGTCCGTCATGCGTGACAACTTCTATATGCCGCCGACGCCCCCTTTGCGAGCTAGACCCACACATATATGCATGACATGTGGTGTGGCGCGCGGCCGGTTATTTGCACACACGTTTTGCACTACACCGCCCTACCGGCACGTACGTGACATCGTGCCAAGTGTTGCCTGGATTCTTTTAGGCTTCATACTTATACTAGATAGGGTTTTTCTTACTACAGTAACTGACTTTCTAATGGTATGTCTTTTTAAAATAGGGTCTACAAGTTGATTATACTAGATATTGTACTGGCTTTAGGTATAATGGTCAAAATTGCATATAAGTATTTTTTTCTTCGTACTATCTCTTAAACAATTAGAATTCAAAAAAATCAAAAGATATAAACCATACGCTAAAAGAATTCACCTATTACTGCCCCTGCATGCCAATCCCTTCAGTTCCGCTGTCTAGATCGTTTCTTCGTGTTTTTTTTTCTGAGAACAGCACTCTTACAGTTGTCCCCGATCCGTATCACAGTTTGACAGCGAATTATGGTCAAGAGTAGTAGCTAGGAACTTACTAGGACGAAAGCATGATGCTCCTCCAATCTGTGACAGCAGTGCATGCATGAGAGCTATATATCTAGTAGCTAGCTGTACACTCTGTCCCAAGTCTAGGGCACAGCACAGCCTCTAGTGCTCAATCCATCGATCGATCCCTTCGTCGCCTCGAAAGATTTTGATGTGCCCTTTCTAGTAGTACAGTGCATGGATGACTTCTTAATTAACGAATCGTCCGAAGGATACATGGATACGAACTACGCCTCTGCAACCATGCATTTTCGAAGTTTGGAAATATTTGGACCCTTAAACACCCAAAATTCTATTTTTGACCCCCTAACAAAAAAAATTTCAAATCTGGACCCCTCCCGAGCGCACGTTCAACTGGAAGCCGCCACCTGTCCGGTCGTGCGGTGTGGTACCGCACGACTGCACTGTAGCACGGGTCGTGCGGTACCACACCGCACGACCGCCCCGTTCTGCGCGCCGGAGGGGGAATCTCGCGGTCGGGACATGCAGACGCGTGGTCGGGACGGGAGACGCGCGGTCGGGACGGGGAGACGTGCGTTCGGGAGAGCGGTCGTGCGGTCGGCGCGCAGAACGGGGCGGTCGTGCGGTGTGGTACCGCACGACCTGTGCTACAGTGCGGTCGTGCGGTACCACACCGCACGACCGGACAGGTGGCGGCTTCCAGTTGAACGCGCGCTCGGGAGGGGTCCAGATTTGGAATTTTTTTAGTTAGGGGGCCAAAAATAGAATTTAGGGTATTTAGGGGTCCAAATATGTTCAAAATACTGCATTTTCCGTGTTGGGAAATTAACGAGTACCTTCATACAGAAAATCCACTTCATCCTCCTCCTCGTTGAGCTCAAGGTCATTGACAATGTACGTACTACCTGCTGTCTTGCCGTCGGCGGGCTGAGCCGCCGGGAGCGCCGCGGCTGCCGGGGATAGCTGCGCACGCATGCCCCTGCCTCGAGCGGCTGATGTAGTTGAACTGGGTCAAGAGGAGTGGGCTTGGGCTTGATCTGCTACATGTGGTTTGATCCAAGCTAATGGGAGTGGTTCGATCTAATCAAGGTAGGGGTAAAAAGATATTTCCCCTGAGAATGAAAAAGGGCTGCGAAATAGCGGAATATATTCTTTTTTTTTGGAACTGAGTCTATTTTGCCTGAAAAGAAGGTGTGCTTTGAGAGACAGGAGGTGTGCCTGGCAGCTTAAATTGTCGGTGCAACAAGTGCAGTTGTGCGAACGCTACAGCATCGGAATTGAGTTGGGTGGGGGTTGAAAAGGATAATATCCCGATCTTCAATTGTCCTTTTGTTCTGCGTCAATTGGGGCTAATCTAGTGAAGCCCAAGCCTCGGCCCAACCCAAGGCTTGCCAAAAGGTCCACCAGTTTACCATTCCTACGCTTCCTCCACCACCAGTCCACCACAGCCCCATCACGCCACGTTTGTCGAGTCGTCATCCATTTCCGTACTACTTCGCTCAGAAGCTTCCAGCTCCAGGGCTAGGCCCCTCCTCGCCGCCGCCGCAGCCATGGCCGGCGCCGGGGAGGACGACCCCTCGTGGGAGCGCGCCATCACCGTCGCCGTCAAGAACGCCCCCATCTCCCCCTTCCCCTTCCCCTTCCCCGCCCCCAAAACCCTAACCCTCGACGGCGCCGTCAAGCCCTCCACCGGCCACCTCCCCTCGCCGGCCCTCTTTGACCGCTTCCCTTCCCTCGAAGAGCTCTCCGTAGCCGGCGCCCGCCTCTCCTCGCTCGTCGGCTTCCCCCGCCTCCTGGCCCTCCGCCGCCTCTCCCTCCCCGACAACCGCCTCTCCAGCGCCGACTCCCTCGCCGCCGTCGCGGAGTCCTACGGCGGCACCCTCCGCCACCTCGACCTGGGCAACAACCGCTTCGCCGAGGTCGAGGAGCTCGCGCCTCTCCAGGTCGAGGCGCTCGACCTGTACCAGTGACCCATCACCAAGGTGAAGGGGTACAAGGAGAATGTGTGCGCGCTGATTCCCAGCTTGAAGTACTTGGATGGCGCAGACGCCAAGGGCAACGAGCGCCTAGAGACCGATGAGGAAGAGGACGGCGAGGAGGAGGGTGAAGGGAAAGGAGAGATGGAGGGTGGAGAGGAAGCGGAAGGAGATGCAGAGGATGGAGAGGAAGGGGAAGGAGAGGAAGAGGAAGAAGGCGATGAGGAGGTGAGAATTTTGTTCTAATTTTTATTTTCTTTTATAATCAGTATTGGTATTTGATTAAAATGTTTCTCATATGATGCAATATAACCTTTGCATGGTTGAAAAGTCGACAAGTAGCTAAATGATAAATGGGCTGTGCTGGTATACTAGTGCACTGCATGCGTTGGATTTCGCTTAGTCATTGAATTGTTGCTCGTAGTGGTAACGATGGTCATTGGTGGATGCATGACACTATGTATGAACTATAGTGCCTTATACAATTTGATAGGTTAGGATGTGATTGGTTAAGCATTATTTGGTTTGTAATCCATATCACTCTTCCAGTGAGCTCCTTCGCTAGGTATGTGTATTGCTCATTACTTCATTGTGAATTAAGCGATTTGTTTATTTAGTATGTTTAGTCCTCCCTAGTGCCAAGGCCATTTTACATCTTGAAGAACTATCTGTGTTAGTTATTCCCCCCATTTCCTGAAAATTCAGTAGTGCTGTATGCTTTACTTTGAAATGAATGGCTAAAGTAACAACAAATGAATCAACTATTTTACATATAACTATATAAGTAGTGGGTGGCCAAAAATGAAACAGATAGTTCCCTGAGTTTTGGAGTTATGGTTTTGGTACAGAGAAAATCAAACTCCTTTTTTCTTCTTTTACGACTTTAAGCTGAGGCAAAAGCCAAATAGATGGTTGCTTCACTAGGCTGTTTGTTTGTCTGTGCATTTTGAAAGTTAATTTTCTACAAGGTCCAGTTTTTGTAGCTGCTGAACTAGGGAGGTTTAAATGATCCAAAAAATGCATTGATTCTTGTTAGGCAATCTGCAGTAAAATCATAGGACTAATTAAAATTGTTGGTATACTAATTGCTTTTTTGGTGCGAGGGATCACTAGTTTTAGTGTAAGGTTATGAAAAGTGGCTGAAATCCATTGCATCTAAGAGAAGCACACCGTATTGCTACTGAAATGTTAGCTATTTCATTTAGATGATTGCTGGACTTTGTGCCATAAGTTCTTGACAAGCATTAGTGCCTAGCCCTCAATTATACAAAACTTCTTCCCAGTTGATCATCTACATGGAAGTATTTGCTCTCTCTCATCTCACTGTTTTCTTGTAATATCTTTTTTGCTCTTCCATACCACTTTACAGTTGCACCGGATATTAAGTTTATGCATGTTTGGTTAATTAGCTGCTTGTCCAATGTTATCCATTCCTATTTTCACGGCCTGTCACTTTCTTGTATGTCTTTATAAATGCTCCTGCGCTCCATTTGTCGATATTACAGTATCAAGACCTATTCTTGAGCCACTTTTACTTTTATTAGTACCTTGATTTATCCATTTTGAGAGCTGCCAGCAACAACGACATCATACATGTTTATTTTTCCTCAAAAGATGGTGATGTTGATGGGGCTCATTTTACACAGTTGTAGCTTGGTTTTGATGTTCCCTTGCAAAACTTGTAATTTTATGGCCTTACACTGGGACAAATGGGAATACGTTTTTTGATAGAACAATCTTTACTATTATAAAAGTGTGAGTTGGTGGTTGGTCTATTCTCTCTCCTCTCTTCTCAGCCATCCGATTTGATCTGGACCATTCGTCTCTCTCCTTCTCTCTCTCAGGATACAACCGTCCACCCCCTCCACTTTCCCTATCTTCTTGCACATTCTAGCCACCATTCTCTCTTTGCTCTCCAATGTTTGATGTGTGAAGTTGGCCAGGCAGTAAGTTCCGTTTCATTATTTTTATGGTTCCGTTGTAACGCATGGGTACTAGTTTCCACCTAGTTTTTCACTGGCCTTCCCTGCATCTTCATTGAGTGGTCGGATACTCGTTCAATGGACCATGTACATTACAATTGAAACCTGATTTTTTGTCAAATAATTTGGATAGCCTAATGGTGTAATAACACACATTGCATTTTGCCTACTCTATTTTTGTATCAGCTAATTTCATCTGTACCTTTTTCAGGCTCAAGATGAAGATGAGGAGAATGGACCTGATGCTGATGCAGAGGACGAAAGCAAAGTGACCAACGGAAGCAAAGAGCCTACAGGATCTGCCCTGCCAAACAAGAGGAAAAGGGACGATGAAGATGACGCTAATGGAGACAACTAATTTGGGTTTGGCAATGGTTTTGGTTGGTCTTTGGAAGCTTTCCTTGCAATGTTCTCGGACCTCTGTGTCCTATGTAGCACGGACGGATACGACACGGACACATCTTCGACACGTGTCGGAGACGTATCGGCCGATTTTAGAATTAATTTTAATTAGTAAAATTCTCGACACGTGTCGAATACATTAAATACATGAATCGGACTCGGCCTGGACACAGCTGGCCCGTCCAGGACACGGCCGGCCCAGGCCCATAACGCACACCGTGCGTGCCCTAACCCTACGCACGCATCACACACATAAGCGGCCGAGCGCATTATTCCCCATCGGCCTCGCGCTGCGCCGCTTGTCCGCATCGGTCGTCGCCTGTCGGCTTCCTTCCCAAGCGCCGCCGGCTTTTTCCCCGCTTACCGCCGGATTCGTCCCCGCGTGCCGCCGGCTTCCTCGCCAAGCGCCGCCCGTCGGCTTCCTCCCCAAGCGCCGTCGGCTTCTTCCCCGTGCGTCGCCGGATTCGTCCCCGCGCGCCGCCGGCTTCTTCCCCAAGCGCCACCCGTCAGCTTCCTCCCCAAGCGTCGTCGGCTTCTTCCCCACTCGCCGGATTCATCCATGCGCGCCATTGAGGTATCATCTCCCCCTTTTCTGTTCAGTACTTCAACATTTAGCCCCTCTGCTTCTTGGCACATCAGAAGCATGTAGCCAACGAATTTTGTTATTACGGGTGAAGCATAAATCCTAAGGAATTCTGCCCTAAGTGTAGTGCTTGGAATAGTCCTAGTAATCATCTGATTCATATTCAAGCATTGTTCCTTGAATACTAGTAAGCCGTGTGGAAACATAGAAAATAATACATATATATATATATGTATATATATGTATATATATATGCATATATATGTATGTATATATATTATTTAAATATATATAGCCGTGTCGCCGTATCGGTCTTTTTTGGGAAAACGGCGAATTCCCGTGTCGGTGTCGTGTTGTGTCGACGTATCTGTGTCGTGCTACATAATCTGTGTCTTTGGATGCTTTTCAGAGGATTCTTTCTTAGACGTTTAGAAGACTTAGTTGTTTGTTAGATATCAATTGCTAAAAGATTTTCTAGAAGCTCTCTAATTTTAATTCAAGGCTCGGCTATCCTCCCTTACTGCACACTTGCAATCTTGCTCCTTTCTGTGACTTTCGGATGCTATTGATCGACAGACTGGTTCAGAAGATGCCGGTTCTGGTTCTGCGGATGTTGAACTGTATCGTGATTGTAATATAAAGATGTTTCGTTTGTCTTGCCTACATGAGTTCAAATTTGCTGGCCGGTATCATAACTTGTTCTGCATGCACTTTGTCCTTGCAGTCTGCATGAGAAGCCCAATGTTGCGCGCTCATGCCATGTGAGCACTCAGCACAAGGCGAAGCCCGATTCACGCATTTCACCATAGTAAGTGCTAACTTGTTTCTGGCAATCCTGTACCTGTTAGACCATATGGCTAGATCGAGGATAGTTTGGTGATGAATAATTGACAATAGTTAATTTATAATGATGAATATTTGATAATATTGCTTATCGATGTTATGCGAGACGTGTGGTGTGCGTGGACTGATGTTGGTCAAGTTAGGATGAACTTATACCGGAAAAATATTCTTTGGTCTTTGCATGTGCAGGTTGAGCATGGAGGCGATCATGATTGGTGACGAGGTGGACCGGGACTAGGATGTGAGATCCGAGGTTCAGATGGTCAAGGAGGCATAAGATGGTCGAGCTTATGCTTAGGGCGTATGAAGATTAGATATGGATGATACATGTTGGAGCTACGGAGGTGCGGTCTGGAGGCTACGACACGTGGTAGATGATGCGTGGAGAAGCTACGGGAGGTGCGGTCCTAGAGGTTTTGACACGTGACGCATTAGAAAAGTTGGAATTTTGGAAAACATGTGTTAGGAAGTGTTTCGGGTTCCTTAAAAATTAGTAGGTTAAAAGCTTAGTTGGAGTAAAAAGATTTAGGTCCAGTTGGACGAGTTGTATTAAAGTTTTGAGTAGAGATTAAATAGGATTTATAGGAGGCTGTTTAAAAAGTGTACGCGTGAAAAAAAAGGTAGGATGCAGCAGCTGTGACTTTGTAATTAGATGAGGAAAGACATTGATTAGAACAGATGTATAAAAATTAGGGTGCGGCTGCTTCTGGGAAGGCGCCGTTTTGGAGAATTCATTTAGGTAATGTGATAGTGGCTGGATGCATTGTGATCCTTTCTCGTTCTCATGACTACATGCATGGATTATTGATCTGGAGATTTCTTTTGCTTGCGTGACATAAAAATCCCTGCCACTTGTCGCCTGGAGGTAAGTTGGTCTTTGATTTCTGCGTCTGCATGTTGCATGTGTTAGGAAATCTGGGCCGGGATAGGCCCATGGTATGCACCTTATCATAGACTATAAATAAGGAGCTGTACCGGCATATTTTATATACATGCAATCAGAAATTAATAAAGAAAGACCACGAGTTCTCTCTACCTTTGTGTGTTTTCAATCTATTATTCTGTCTTCTGTGATTGATTCGTTTCGTTTTAAGTAGAGGAATTGATCGGGCTGGTCGCCAGAGACGATTCCTCAACACGTTATTAGCACAAGATCGCTCCAGTGAATTGAAGGTAATCATCGAAGCTCTACTAGATTGAATTATCTAGATCGCTCTAAGTTTGCAGTTTTCGCGTTCTATATTATTTTTCTATGGTGCAAATCCGCTCTAATCTACCACGAGCAGACTTGAAGTCGCCGACACAATGTCGATCGGTAGATTGCATCACAGCGTAGATGTTGATTGCACTGTAGATTGAAAAAAAAGAAAAATTGGCACTGCTGGCCCCGTACGGCCACAGTGCGTGAAGATCGCCGCCGGCCTGCCGCCGGTCTCCCCTTGGCCGCCGACCGCCGGCCTGCAGCCAGTGCTGCCTTGGCTTTCGTGCGTGTCGCCCGCATGGCCGCCCGAAGCGCGCCTCCTCGGCCTCTGAGCTCCGCCGCACGAAGTTGACACTGCCGCTCGAGGCCCGCGCTCAGCCGCCGTCGCCTGCGCCCGCACGCGCGCGCCGCCTCGGTCTCCCCGCATGTGAGCGTCGCATCGGCTGCTGGCCTGTAGTTGCACTGCCTCGTGCTCTCCGCACGCACCGAAGCTGCCGGCCACTCAGCCCGAAGTCACCGTGCCTCGGCCTCTCCACTCGCCGCCTGCATGAGGCCACATCCGCTCAATTCCCGCGTCCGGCCGCCGCTTGAGGCATGTGCCCGTACACGCCGCCCACATGCGACCGTACTCGCTCGGCCGCTGCCCGAGGTAGCTGCGTCTGAAGCGCCGCCCACCGCCGCACTTGAGCCGGCCCGCAGCCGCTTGGCCCCCGGCGCCGGCCCCGACCGCTTGGAGCACCACCGAGCGAGCCGCCTGAAGTCCACAGCCGCGCGCGCTGGACGACCCTGCCGCCGAGCCTCGCCGCCCCCCATCACTCGGTTCGACTGCTCTGCCGCGTGCTCGCTCGAACCGGCAGCTCGGGCCCCGCAAGCTGCCGCCACTCGAGGAAAGGGGTAGGGGAAACCCTACCCCTTTACCATTTTGAGCCGGCCGTGCACGGGCTGTATGGGCCGGGGTGTGATGGGTCGGGAGAGAATAGCCCGGCCGGGGGGCGACAATTTTACAAAAACTCCCCCAATTCCTGGAAATTACCGAAAGGCCCTTAAATCTTGCATACGGGTCCTGAATTTGGCAGAAAACCCCTCGGAAAATCAGGAAATTGCGCGAATGTTTCTCTGAACTAAAAATTTGTGTATAGACCATCGGAAATTGTAGAATTCACTGAAAATTCATATTCTAGCATAAAAGGGCATCAGGAATCCGAATTTTGAAGTATATATAGCATTTGAAGCATGTTTATTTCTGCCATTATTATTTTTTGTATTTATTTACTATTTTTGGTTAATTGTAATTGTTTAAACTTGCTTTTAATCACTGAAATTAGCAGTAAAATTTATAGAAAATTCATAAGAAATTCTGGAACATTACGAGATTCTTTTGGACCATTTATTTACCCGTAGTAAATGTAACATCCCAAAAATTCGATTTCTGAAAAATTTAATTTCAAATTAAATATTTTAAAGTATTTGAGTTTTATTTGTATTTGCCCTGAATTTCTGTTTTTGAAAATTGGATTTGAAAAGTATTTAAAAAAAACCTAAAAAAAATTATTAAGTAAAAATATATTTTGAATTTCTATAAAATCCTAATTCAAATTAATTATTTGGAGTTATTTGGCTTTTATTTGGTCTCCTGGATTTTCTGGAGTTTAAAACCTATTTTTGAAATTAAAAAGTATTTCAAATATGAAAATTAAATACCAACATTGGTTGGAAGTATTTTTATTAAGTCCAAAATGTCCCTAGGAAGTTCTCTGAATTTTTCTGGAATTGTTGGAATTTATTTCATATTTTTCTGAGCTTTATTGAATTTTCTAGGCTTTTCTGAAAATCTGGAAATCAAAAAAATAAAAAATAAAAACCCAGCCTCCTCCCCGCGGGTGACGCGTGGACGGCCCAGATCCGCCCACGTCGCCGCCGCGCTCCACCCCGCCTCCCTCTCGGGCCGACACGTGGTCGGGCCCGATTCTCTCCACGCAGCCTCGCCCGGCCCATCCCGGCCGCTCGCTCCTCTCTCCCACCGCCAAGCGGGCCGGCCTGTCAGCCTCCGTCCGCCTTGCGCTCCTCCCTCGCCCTCTGATCCCCATCCGGCCGCCCGCATCCTCCCCTTCCCTCTCTCTCGTTGCGCGTGGGCCCGACCTGTCAGGCCCGTCCCCTACCCCGCGCCGTCTCCTTCCTCCCGCTCGGCCGCACCACCCCGCCGCCCCTCGCCCGCCGGGATTCCTTTCCTTTTCCGCCGCCCGTGCGACCCGCGCCTTTCCTTCTTCTTCCTCCCCCGATTCCCTTCCTTCTACGGCCGCGGTTTCCTTTTTCTCCCCGCAATCGCCGCCGGCCACCGGGATCGCCGGCGAGGAATCCCCGCGGCCACGCCCTCCTCCGCCCCTATAAATACCCCTCCCCGGCTCTGTTTCTCCTCGCCCATCCTCTCTCCGCCCTCTCCTCTCCTCGGTGAGCCGAGCGTCCCCGCGCCGAGATTCCCCATCGCCGCCGCCGCCTTCAACTCCGGCGACAAATCGCCATCACCTCGGCCCACCTCAAGCCCCACCGCCACCACCCTCCGCTTCCCCGTGCCACGGCGAACACCGTCCGCCCCTCCTCCGAGCCCGAGCGCCGCCGGTGAGCCCCGCCCACTGGAAACCGATCGCTCTGCCGCCTCCGCCTCGTCGTCGGCCATCTCCGTCCACCGCCGAGCCTCGCCGAAGGTACAGGCGTGCTCCCCGTGCGCCCCTCTTCCCATTCCCGCCCTCGCCGTCCTCCGTCGTGGCCTCTGTCGCCGGCGACCCTAGAGACCCGTGCGCCCCGCCGGTGACCGAGCCACCTCAGCCAGTCCCGGCCTGCGTGGCAGCCACGTCGGCGCCACCTCCGCGCCAGCCGCCCCGTCAGCGCCACCTCAACCCCCGCCACCTCAGCGCCTCCCTTCACCCATGGACTCGGTCCACATGGACCGAGGCCCACCTGTCAGCCGGCCCACCTCAGGGCTGAGGTCATGCTGACGCCATAAATCCCATTTTTCTGTTGAAAAATAATTCATCCGAAAATAAAATCCCTGCTGACGCAATAATTCAGAATTTCCTTTAGGAAAATAATTCCAAAAAATCCCTTTTTCCATTTTCTCTGAATTTTATCTTCCCGGAGCCCGTTCTTCTTCGTCCTAACTCCGTTTGAGCCCATTCAAATTTCTAAATTCATCAAAAATTCCAAAATATCCATTTCTTCCATCCTTTCAAATATTTGAAATTTATTTGATATTTCAAATATTTAAATTTCAAATTCCAATGCCCAGTTTAATTTCAAAGCCTCAGTTCCATTCCAAATTTTCTGCGCGCTTTCAAAATTCAAATTCAAATCTTGCAAAATCTCCATAAAATCCATTCTATTTTCCTTGGTCCAAAGATTGTCTCAGTAATTTTGTTTCCCAACCAATCTTCCAAATATTCGTTCTACCTCGTGTGAACCCCAAATCCGCTGAATCTTTCTTCTAAATTCGTCTAAGATCATAATCTATCCAAATTTGGCCTCTATTTGAATTTTTGGATTTTATTTGAATTTTTTGTATTTATTTGTTTTGTTGCTCTGTCTTTCCGTGCGTAGAATCCAACGTTGTCGACGATCTCTCCACCCAGCAGCAGGAAGACCCAGAGAGCGTGCAAGAAGGCAAGTCTCCTTTGATCATCTTGAACCTATGCTTTTGAAATGTTTTAAATATTTTAAATTATGTGCATTGCTATTTACATAAAACCTTAGTTCAAATCTTTAGGAAATAGTTATTCCAATTTTGTTATACCCTCAGTTGACATTGAATGCCATGTACCTTTGTCACCCTAGAGATTTCCCTTGTCTCAATAACGAGATTATTATGGTCATTTGTGAATAGTGGTTTGGTAGTATAATGCTTAGTCATGCTAATTAGTACCTATGGAATCTTGAAATTGGGAAATTATGAATTATTGTATTACCCTTGTGTTTATAAACCTAGTGGTGATTGGAGTTGCCACTGTTGTTTTAAAATAAAACAAAATGTGGAAATTGGTTTAGATTAGGGTGGATGGTTGGTTTGGATTGGTGTAGGAAGCACGAGATCTTGTAAAGTGTATGTTCCACCCTATTCAACTAAGGACCGACGCTTGTGTTTGTCCAGACTGAGCATTAACCGTACAACCACAAGTCTATATGTGTACGACCTAGCTGACTAACTTATGATAGTCCAGTTTAGGTGCCACCAGTGGAAAGTGGATGCCAGGGATGGACTGGTTATTCACAGTGAGGGACAGGGATTTACTGTACTCATATGGCGCAAGAGGGGGCTTCGGTTCGGGCAGTTAGCCTACCTGCGGTGAAATCTCAGCGGGTGGTATCTAGCTAGATTAGAGTAAGGTAAAGGCTTTGTGATATTTTATCTGGGTCTCATGCCAAAGGAAGCGTGTTGACTTTGAGGATAATTTATCTCTTGTGGGTAAAGTTGTACAACCTCTGCAGAGTGTAAAACTATTCGAATAGCCGTGCCCACGGTCAAGGGCGGGCAAGGAATGCATTCACCTGGTAGATTTCTGGTTTTGGTTTTAAAATGAAAATTTTGTATTCCAAGAGTGGAGGGAACTCTCGGAAGGGAATCCTGGCGGTTGGAGCCAGAGAGGGTGGATGTAACCCGCAATATTAACTGGTTCAGTTGGAAAAGTTTAAGCTAGTGT
The DNA here is from genome assembly GCA_017311315.1 of Dendrocalamus latiflorus. Taxonomy (NCBI): domain Eukaryota; kingdom Viridiplantae; phylum Streptophyta; class Magnoliopsida; order Poales; family Poaceae; genus Dendrocalamus; species Dendrocalamus latiflorus. The sequence goes on along the minus strand of CM029651.1, from coordinate 13,908,527 downwards.
TGGTGGATAGAACCTTCACTAGAGAATAATTGTTAGTTCTGTTAAAACATCTACTTGTTAAATTGATGCCTTCAAAAGTAATTAGTAGTAATTGAATTTAAAAATATTGCTTTGTGCAAAAGAACTATATAGCCTTCCTTTGTCAAGCCTTGCATCTATTGCATTTTTCCCAAGACTTGCGGAGTACTTTATGTACTCACGCGTTGCTCTCAAAAATAAATCTCAGAAGAATACGAAGCTCAGGAGGCAGACTACGACTACTTCGCTGACGGATACGACGAAGGATTCCCGGAGTACTAGGTCGCGCTTCCCCAGTCAATTGCCTGTGGCGTATTGATGGGTCTTCACCGAGTTTATCATTTGCTTCCGCTGTGTTTCGTGTGTGCGAGGTCTTGAAACCTCAGTTGTGATAAGGAGACCTCTCGGTCTGTACTCTTTATTATTGTAATAAAGCGTTGTTGGTTATGTAATCATTTCTGTTTGACTGTGTGCACTAGCTTTGATCTGGGACTAGTGCTGTAATACACAGAGGGTCCGGGTTCGGAAATCCGGGGTCCCGACAGTAAATTATTCCGTGCATGTTTAGCAGCAGTAAACTTATTTATTCCTCCATACACATATAGATGACTGGCATCACGAACCGGGAGTTTGAGGAGCTGGCGTAGCATGGCCAAAACTATCTGACGTGGGCATCTGATGTCGAGATAGTGCTTGGAGTTAAGAAGCTCCGCGCGGCTATTGGGATTGGCGGACCGCATGACACCCAACTCACACCTGAGGAGAATGATCAGACACTTCATTTTCTCAGGCACCACCTCTGCCTTACTCTCAAGAATGAGTACATGGCAGAGAAGAACGCGTTGGCACTCTTGACCGCACTCAAGAAGCGGTTTGAGATGCTAAAGTACACCATGCTTCCTCAAGTAGAGCAAGAGTGGATTAGACTGAGGTTTTTTGACTTCAAGATGGTCGGGGAGTACAATTATGCCTTGCACAGGATTTGTACCAATCTTCAACTCTGTGGCAAGCAGATCACAGACGAGTAGAAGATTGAGAAGACCCTATTCACCTTCCACCCCAATGCAGTACAATCTGCTCACAACTATCGTCAAGATGACTACAAGGAGTATGCTGAATTGATTGATATGATGTAGTTTGCGAAGGCTCAGGATGAACTTCTCCGCAAAAATTACGTCACTCAGCCACTGGGGAGCTCCGTTGGATGTGAGGCCAACGCCGGGAGCTATAAGGTGCGAAAGCCCTTGATGAAGAGAAGGGGGAAGAAGGGTAAGGCCGTTGCCTAGAAAGGCAAGTCAAATGCTCCAAGTGACAAAAAGACAAAGCGGAGTGGCAAGACCTATGGCCAGCAGGACCAAGGTTGTTACAAGTGTGGCAAGTGGGGGCATTGGTCGCAGATCTGTAAAAAGCCGCAACATGTCATTGATGCCCACCAAGTCCAGAAGAAGAAAGATGGCAAAGGGCAGCCTAAAGCCCACTTTGCATCGGTTGAGGGGGAGAATTCTGAGCAGTTGCCTGATTTGATGGAGGTTGAGACCATCTCGGCAGCAGCACCCCCTTACGACCTAGAGGCATCCATCGCCATGATTTCTCTCGAAGAGAAGATCACTCCTGAGATGATAGCCAAAAAAGTCTCTGATTTTCTAGTAGATTCAGTCTGATGCACATAATACATTAGACTTTAATTGTCATTTATTTTGTGTTAAAAGGACAAGTTAAAACTTACATGGATGGTACTTTAGCATTTGTTTTCTCGTGATAGTTGGATGATTTTGAATAATTCATTCATTTATTCAGTTTACAATGGCATGATATATTCTGATATTGGAATATTTTATTTATGTGTTGAATGCCTTCTAATACATGTTAATAAAATACCTTATATTAGAATGCGTGTGGCGCCCTATGGAGGAAGTGTGCTTAGCCGACAGCGGCACAATGAATACCATCTTAAGAGAGACTAAGTATTTTCAGTCGATTCGTAAAAACGCTGGCAGCCTTACGATAATCGCCAAAAATGATGCTTGTATAATTGGTTCAGGAAGAGTCACAATTGTACTCCCAATGGGCACAACTTTTGTCATTGAAGGAGCCTTATTATACCCAAAATTGACTAGAACTCTCCTAAGTTTTAAGGATATTCGTGCCAATAGTTTCCACATTGAGACTGAAGAAGAGTACGGTAAGGAATACCTGCTCATTACGAAGCGCGAAGAGAATGGAAAAAGGATATTAGAAAAACTTCCTTCACTAGAAACTGGAACATTAAGGCACCTGCAGCCTACACTGTCCTGAAGACAGTATTTAGAAGCTCTGAACTATTCTGTCTCTAGCATGACAGATTAGGCCCCTAGGTCTTAGAATGATGAGAAATATAATCAACAATTCCCAAGGGCATAATATGAATGTAAAGAATTTCCCGAATCTCGAAGATTTTGTGTGCCCTACATGTGCCACCGGGAAATTAATTACTAGACCCTCCACTCTGAAAGTGAAAGATGAAGTCCCTGCATTCCTAGAACGCATTCAGGGAGACATTGCGGTCCCATTCAGCCTATTTCAAGGCCATTTAAGTATTTCATGGTGCTCATTGATGCTTTGTCGAAATAGTCGTACGTGGGTTTATTGTCCACAAGAAACCATGCTTTTGCAAAGCTGATCTCGCAGATCATTTGTATCAGAAATGTCTTCCCTGATCATCACATTAAGTCCATCAGAATGGACAACGCCGGAGAATTTACTTCAAAGGCATTTGATGATTATTGCATGGCGATGGGGATTGCATTTGAGCATTCGGTACCACATGTCCATACCAAGAATGGTTTGGCAGAGGTTTTAATCAAGAAAATTAAATTTATTGCCCAACCCCTTTTGCAGAATTGTAATTTGTTAGCTACATGTTGGGGACACGCAGTCCTACTTGCAGCGAATCTCATCAACTTTAGACCATCGGCCTACAGCATCCATTCACCTATGCAACTAGCGCAAGGGTCACCACCGAAAATTCCTCATCTAAGGAGGTTTGGATGCAATGTTTATGTACCTATACCCCTCCGCAGCGTACTGCACTGGGCCCTCTCCGTAAGACTGGGATATACGTTAGTTATGAGACTGCATCCATAATCAGGAATTTGGAACCCATGACGGGAGATTTGCATACCACCTGATGGGAACGGGGTCCCGATCTTCCAACAGGTTCTGGGTAAATTCGATTTGGTGGAGGCGCGACACAAATCGATCCGGCTTCCGAACGACACGTTCCGAACCCCGCAATCGCAGCACCACGTCTCCTCAGGTTATCAACCGTGCGCAGCCCGGTTGACCTCGCCAAGAAGGCTAATCCTCGCCTGCGAATCGAAGAACACAAGCAAGAACAAGGAAGAACACAACTGAATTGCAGATGGATAGATTTAGCACTCGAAAGTTGGGGTCTCACAAACCGATGAACGGCGAATTGTTCAAAGACAAATCAATCTAAGCAAAACCCAACCCTAATTGTGGGGGTGGCGGCTGGATAAAAAGGATTGAGGGGCGTGCAAAACCCCTGGACGCGCCCCTAATGGGCTCCAACACGATACAAAGCCGAAAGGCCCAAAAGACGGTGGCGCAGCACCCTGACAGATTCTGAACGCCCACTTGTTTCGACGATTCCTGTCGACTCAGAAGAAATTTTGACATGGGACCAGAGCCATTGGAAAGGTAGTCTTCTCAGCTTTCCATACATATGTAGAACGTCCAAAACGGAGTCCGGATGCGATCTGGGCGTCCGTTTTAATGCGGCCTGGTCCTGGACTCCGAATTGGATTCGAAGTCGGTTTGAGTTGGGCCTCCAACATGATTCGACCGCCCTTGCTGGACTTGTGCGCCTCGTATTCCTTCGCCAAGTACTTCTAGGTCCTCTCCATGGTTCCTAATCATTATTAAATCATTAGGTAGCAATCGATTCTCAAATGAACAAAAAGAAGTACTTAGCAACGAGCTCACCTGTAAATTCAATTGTCGGGCGCGAGCTCTAGTGATTGGTCCTTGAATGTCAAGTGGAGGTGTGTTGTGTGTATCCGGAGAAGTGATGTCCTCATCATCCTCCCCCTCTTGAAGCGGAGTTGTCCTCAACTCAGCCTCATCTTCTTCTCCCAAGTATGGCTTCAAATCTGAAATGTTAAAGGTGGGACTAACCCCAAACTCGGGAGGCAACTCAAGTTTATATGCATTATCATTTATCTTCTCAACTATCTTAAAAGGACCAGCAGCTCTAGGCATCAATTTTGATTTTCTTAACTCAGGAAATCTATCCTTTCTCAAGTGCAACCAAACCAAATCACCCGGTACAAGTTTAACTTCCCTTCTACCTTCACTACCAGCAATTCTATACTTTTCATTCATCTTTTCAATATTTGCCTTAGTGGTTTCATGCAATTTAAGAATAAATTCAGCACGCTTTTTAGCATCATTATGTGTTCTCTCAGTGGTAGGTAAAGGCAAAAGATCAATAGGAGCACGGGGGTTAAATCCATACACTACCTGGAAGGGACTTACCTTGGTGGTGGAGTGTTCCGCCCTATTATATGCAAACTCCACATGCGGCAAACACTCTTCCCACATCTTCAAATTGCGTTTCAAGATCGCTCTCAACATGGTGGACAATGTTCGATTCACGACCTCTGTTTGTCCATCAGTTTGGGGATGACAAGTTGTAGAAAACAGCAGCTTTGTCCCCAATTTATTCCACAAAGTGCGCCAAAAGTGACTCAAGAATTTTGCATCGCGATCTGAAACAATAGTAGAAGGCATACCATGCAAGCGAACGATTTCTTGAAAGAAAAGGTCAGCAATATGAACAGCATCGTCGCTTTTATGACAAGGAATAAAATGTGCCATCTTAGAAAAACGATCAACCACCACAAAAATACTATCCCTCCCCCTCTTAGTCCTTGGCAATCCCAAAACAAAGTCCATAGATATATCAGCCCAAGGAATAGAAGGAACGGGAAGAGGCATATACAAACCATGTGGGTTCAACCACGACTTAGCTTTTTGACATGTGGCGCACCGAGCCACGAACCGCTCTACATCTCGTCTCATCCTTGGCCAAAAGAAATGTGTGGCCAGCACCTCCTCCGTCTTCTTGGCACCAAAATGTCCCATCAAACCTCCTCCATGTGCCTCCTGCAACAACAAAAGACGAACGGAACCAACTGGAATGCATAGGCGGTTAGCTCTAAACAAAAACCCATCATGTATGACATATTTGTTCCATGTACGTCCCTCTTTACAATTTTCCATCACAACTTTAAAATCATCATCATTAACATATTGTGCTTTAATTGTTTCAAGCCCAAATATACGACAATCAAGTTGAGACAACATGGTATAGCGTCGAGACAAAGCATCAGCAATCACATTATCCTTCCCTTTCTTGTGTTTAATGACATAAGGAAAAGATTCAATAAATTCAACCCACTTAGCATGTCTACGATTCAAATTGGTTTGACTACGAATATGCTTAAGTGATTCATGATCGGAATGAATGACAAATTCTTTAGGCCATAAATAGTGTTGCCACGTCTCTAAAGAACGAACAAGAGCATACAATTCTTTATCATACGTGGAATAATTAAGAGCAGGACCATTCAATTTTTCACTAAAGTAGGCAACAGGTTTGCCTTCTTGCATCAAAACTCCACCAATACCAATTCCGCTAGCATCACATTCTAGCTCAAAAGTCTTACCGAAATCCGGAAGTTGGAGCAATGGTGCGTGTGTAAGCTTGTCCTTCAAAAGATTAAAGGACTCCTCTTGTGATGGCCCCCAATGGAACACGACGCCCTTCTTTGTCAACTCAATCAATGGCGTCGCAATGGTGCTGAATTCCTTGACAAAGCGGCGATAAAATCCTGCAAGGCCAAGAAAACTCCGCACTTGGGAGACCGTCGTGGGCGTGGGCCAACTCCATATCGCCTCCACCTTGGCTCTATCAACCTCAATTCCCTGTGGAGTCACAACATAGCCAAGAAAAGAGACTCGATCCGCGCAAAAGGTGCACTTGTCAAGGTTACCAAACAAACGCGCATCTTTCAAAGCATTAAAAACAGCACGTAAGTGATTCAAATGTTCATCCATGGACTTGCTATAAATCAAGATATCATCAAAGTAAACAACCACAAATTTGCCAATGAAAGGACGTAAAACCTCGTGCATTAATCTCATGAAAGTGCTAGGTACATTAGTTAAACCAAAAGGCATGACTAACCACTCATACAAGCCGAACTTAGTTTTAAAAGCAGTTTTCCATTCATCGCCAAGTTTCATTCTTATTTGGTGGTATCCACTACGCAAGTCAATCTTTGTGAAAATTATAGCACCACACAACTCATCAAGCATGTCGTCTAGCCTAGGAATAGGATGACGATACCTTATAGTAATGTTGTTAATGGCTCTACAATCGACACACATACGCCAAGATCCATCTTTTTTGGGAACCAAAAGAACATGAACAGCACAAGGACTAAGGCTCTCACGTACGTACCCACGGTCCAAAAGGTCTTGGACTTGTCGCTGAATCTCCTTAGTCTCTTCGGGATTGGTCCTGTATGCCGCACGATTTGGCAAACTCGCTCCAGGGATCAAGTCAATCTGGTGTTCAATCCCTCAAATAGGTGGAAGTCCTGGAGGTATCTCATCAGGGAAAACATCTCAAAACTCCTGCAAAAGGTTAGTGACAGGAGCAGGCAAAGTGCAAGGCATATTATCAAGAGAAAATAAAGCATCTTTGCACACAAAAGCATAGCATGTATCATTAACATCATCAATTTCAGCAAGGTCTGATTTTGTGGCAAGCAGAACAGAATTTTTTAAATGGATTACTTGCTGTTTTTCAGATTTATCATGTTCCTTTGCATCATTAGCAGCAGCAATTCTCTCCCTATCGGCCTCTATTATCTCAGCTGGGGTCAAAGGCAGTAAAGTAACTTTCTTTCCCTTATGCATAAAAGTGTATTTGTTACTACTACCATGGTGTAAAGCATCATTATCAAATTCCCAAGGTCTACCCAATAAAAGAGAGCATGCTTGCATGGGAACCACATCACAATCAACATGATCAGCATAACCACCAATGGAAAAATGGACTCGGCATGTTTGTGTTACCTTAGCTTTTCCAGAATCATTTAACCACTGAATATGGTATGGATGTGGATGTGGTCGCGTGGTCAAGCCAAGCTTCTTGACCAAATCAGAACTCACCAAGTTGTTGCAGCTTCCTCCATCAATGATGACACGTGCACGCCGGTTCTTGATTGCGAAGAAAGTCTGAAACAAATTATGGCGTTGAAGCTTGTCGGTTTGTTCTACCTGTGTGCTGAGGACTCGCTGCACAATGATGCTCCGTAGCGTCGCTGTGGACGCCCCACCAAGGACCAGGTCATCATCACCACCGCCAGTGTCATCCGAGGCAGCAGCAACATCATCATCCTCCTCGACATCTGAAGTGCTGATGTAGCCTCCATCTTCTGTGGCGATGTATGCCCGTTGGCTAGGGCAATTCTTCTGCACATGACCAAGCCCATGGCAGCGGTGGCACTGAATATCGGAGGAGCGGCCCGTTGAAGCCACGGAAGAAGAAGTCTTGGCTGGAACCTGCAAAGAATTTTTTGAAGGTGGCTTCGGTGGCGCTGCTGCAATCTTGTTCACAGGTAGTGGAGGAGAACGAAAATTCGAAGAAGACTTGGGCAGTCCCGCCGATGTAGTCGTTCGCGGCGTGTAGAAGGGTCGTTCAGTGCGTGCCTTCGCTGATTCCTTGCATCCCTGCAATTCTTTTTCTGCAAGCATAGCAAGGTGGAACAACTGGTTGACAGTAGTAAATTCTTTGTAATCAACAATATCCTGAATGTCACGCCGTAACCCCCCATAGAAACGACAAATCTTATCCTCCGTGTCCTCAACAACCCCACAACGCATCATACCCTTTTGAAGCTCAGCATAATAGTCCTGAACAGAACGATCACCTTGTTCTAAGCGCTGCAATTTTTTTCTCAATTCAAGTTTATATGTGGGAGGAACAAAACGATTACGCATATCTTCTTTTAACTGCTCCCATGTATCAGGTTGTAAGCGCATGTTACTGAGTTCATTCCACCAGATAATAGCAAAGTCCTTAAACTCACTAGTAGCTTGTCTAACTCTATGTTGTTCAGGAACCAAGTGAGAATTAAATTTTTGCTCTACCGTCATCTCCCAATCAAGATATATTTCAGCATCATAAAGACCAGAAAAAGATGGAATGGTAAACTTAACTTTAGCAAAAGGGTCGTCGTTACCATGACGATTCTGGTTATTACCTTCCATACCATGTCGGTTCTGGTTATTACCTCCCATACCTTGTCGGTTTTGCTGAAGACGCCGACGTAGTCGTGTATCTTGTGTTGCCCGCCGATCAATGTTGCCATCTGCATCATACACTATGTCATCATCATGACGATGGCCATCATTGACAGGTGGCAGGCGTGCCTCCAATTTGTCCAACCGACCAGTGAGGTCAGCCATTCGCCGCTCCACCCGCTCAATGCCTTCCGTGGTGTTCAACTTGGCAATGGCGGCGACGATGGTGTCCATTCTCGCGCCGAGTGAAGCATTTTGTTTGTCGAGCGCAGCTTGTAGCTGGCCGCGACTAACACACTCGTTGAAATCGACCGGTGTTCCGTCCCCTTCGTCTCCTGCCATGGTTAGTGGAAAACACAGGGAAAACAAAAAGGATTATCCCTATCAACTACAAATGAAGGGCAGTGGGAACTCGCAAAGGAAGTGGCTTACCAAGCTCTTACAAGTGTTCTTACCAAAGCAGCAGGTGGTACAACCGGTGGCTGGTTCGTGATACCGTGTCGAGCGTGGATACGATTGCAAGGGTCAAAACTGTGCTATCCAGAAGTAGATATATGGAGCTTGGAAGGCCAAATATGTCAGTGGAACACAAATCAATAACAGATAGTAATGCTGAATAAATGTCCAAAGTACTGGTCCTAGTTGCTGGCCTAAATGTGTCCTATATCAGTGTTAGGATATGATGAACAAGGAATCACGGCCAGAAAGTAAGCGAAGACAGCAACAAAGATGGCCAGGGAATGAGAAACTTAATTCAGCAAAGCACAAAACAAATAAAGCTCTGTCACCTAAAACTGTGCTCTGTCCGGTTTTTTTTTCTGTTTTTTTTTCTGTTTTTTTTCTTTTTTTTTGGGCCAGTACTAGAGCCGAGAACTGAATTTCTCTCTTCTCTACTAAGCCGAAATTTTTCTTTTTTGTGTCTTTTTTATTTTATTTTTTTCACAGAGCAGAGCACAGAAATAGGAACCACACAAAGTTTCAACTCAATCCGATGTAAGGTGTGGCCTACAGAAAATAATGAATGTGCTGTAAATTCGGTAAATCAATTTCGGAGCTCGAGTACTGCACTTTCCAGGCCGAATTTGGGGAAAATAAAATCGCCGAACCCGATGAAGTTGGGGAGTATCGGATGCAAAATTTAATTTCACCCAATTTCAAAAAAAAATCAACTGATTTCGAGTCCGTATGCAAAAGTTATGGCCGTTTGAAGTTGGACCTCCGAGTTATGGTTTCTGTGGAGGCCAAAACAAAGATCGGGTGGAGGGATTTGGTGGAAATTGGTGGCGGAAGCTCGGGGAAAGGCGGGGGATGATGCTGTGTGATCACGAGACGTGATGGATGATGAAAACAGAGGGTTAACAGAGGGTGGGATATGGGTGGGAAAACAAAAACAGAGGGTGGAATACGCGATGGATGACGGCTAGGGTTTCACGCCTAACCCGAAACAAAGGGTATGAGAGGTAGCGGAAGCAAGATAACCCGAAACAAAACACGATCTAAACCAGCAACACAACTCTACTAAGGACACAAACTCAACACTACGGACTCTGAAATTAAGTTGTGCAAAAGGCTAAACGAGATCTGGGACAGGAAACAACCTATGACTACAAATTTTTTTTAGGGCTTTTCGTGGACTCTAGGATGAAACGAAAACAACAAAGGTAGGGTATTCTCGAACCTGAAGGAACACCTGAAGCTCTGATTACCACTTGATGGGAACGGGGTCCCGATCTTCCAACAGGTTCTGGGTAAATTCGATTTGGTGGAGGCGCGACACAAATCGATCCGGCTTCCGAACGACACGTTCCGAACCCCGCAATCGCAGCACCACGTCTCCTCAGGTTATCAACCGTGCGCAGCCCGGTTGACCTCACCAAGAAGGCTAATCCTCGCCTGCGAATCGAAGAACACAAGCAAGAACAAGGAAGAACACAACTGAATTGCAGATGGATGGATTTAGCACTCGAAAGTTGGGGTCTCACAAACCGATGAACGGCGAATTGTTCAAAGACAAATCAATCTAAGCAAAACCCAACCCTAATTGTGGGGGTGGCGGCTGGATATAAAGGATTGAGGGGCGTGCAAAACCCCTGGACGCGCCCCTAATGGGCTCCAACACGATACAAAGCCGAAAGGCCCAAAAGACGGTGGCGCAGCACCCTGACAGATTCTGAACGCCCACTTGTTTCGACGATTCCCGTCGACTCAGAAGGAATTTTGACATGGGACCAGAGCCATTGGAAAGGTAGTCTTCTCAGCTTTCCATAAATATGTAGAACGTCCAAAACGGAGTCCGGATGCGATCTGGGCGTCCGTTTTAATGCGGCCTGGTCCTGGACTCCGAATTGGATTCGAAGTCGGTTTGAGTTGGGCCTCCAACATGATTCGACCGCCCTTGCTGGGCTTGTGCGCCTCGTAGTCCTTCGCCAAGTACTTCTAGGTCCTCTCCATGGTTCCTAATCATTATTAAATCATTAGGTAGCAATCGATTCTCAAATGAACAAAAAGAAGTACTTAGCAACGAGCTCACCTGTAAATTCAATTGTCGGGCGCGAGCTCTAGTGATTGGTCCTTGAATGTCAAGTGGAGGTGTGTTGTGTGTATCCGGAGAAGTGATGTCCTCATCACCACCCGCTTCGTTGATTGTATTTTTGATGAGGATAATTTTCCAACATTAGGGGGGGGGGGGGGAGGAAATCAAAACCTTGATGAAAAATGTCAGGAAATTACGTGGCTAGCCACGAGTAGAGATGGCAATGGGTACCCGAAACCCGATACCCGGTGGGTTTTTACTCTATTAGGGCATGGGTCTGAGTCAATTTCCTAACCCATGGGTCTCTTAATGGGCAAAAAGCCCAACCCATCGGGTCTGTCGGGTTCGGGTACGTTCCTATAGTACCCAAACCCGTAAACCCATGGGTAATATAAACCCGATCCATAGGAGTTATAAACCCAGGCTCCCAGGCAAACCAGCCCATAGCCCATTACCAATTAGCCCCAAGCCCCCAAATCCAATGCGGCAATGCCCCATTACCCATACGGCTAACCCTAGCTAGCACTCGCCACAGTCACTACTCACTCCTCCCCAGTCCCCACCCCGATTCAACAGCCGCTGCAGCGGCGGCGCATCTGGCACTTCGCGCTCGCCCTCCCGTCCCGCAGCTCCCGCTCCTACTCCCGCCACTCTCGCCGCACGCTCGTCCTCCCGCACGCCCTCGCCGTCGCTTCGCCTTCCAGTTCAGCTCACCGCCCCCACGCCGCAGCCAACGCGCATCACAGCAGTAGGCCCTTGGCCATGGCGCTGCCCTCCGGCTCCAACGAAGATGGCCGGTTGTCGGAATCTGGAGCAACGACTCCTGGATCCTCTGTGTAAATCACACTAGTCCAGGATCAGCTAGTGCACACAGCGTACAACAAAGATAAATATCAACCTTAATGACATTTATTAACTGAATATGGGCATGAATGCCAAAGTTTACATTAACGACACATAAGCCAAAATTAAGTAATAAGCAGCGGAAGAAGAACCGAAGCGGAAGAAGCCCACTGAGTCTGCCCACAGGCAAACGACAGTAAGACGCGGCCTATTCATCCAGATCTTCACCGTAGTTGACGTCTTCCTTCTCTGTGTGGAAAAAGCAACGTGAGTACAAACTTGTACTTCGCAAGTCACCCGGGAAAATGCACCATAATGATAAAGGCTTGAAAGGAAGGCTTATAGGGTTAGTTTGCATAAAACAGCATTTAAGAAATACAATAGATAGATTGAAATCGCAGAATTTAAAACAGTAAGTAAAAACATTACTTGTAATTGAAAATAATACCGTCAGTGCCGGCTCCGACCAAACACCAACCTATCCACGGGCATCCCACCCGGACCATCTTTTCCAAAAGCTCACGTATGGATTCCATCCATCCACACGCTTTCACTGCGCAACTCTGATGAATTCCATCCATTCACTAGATTTCCAATCTCTCACGGATTCCATCCATCCGCAAGGTTTTCAAAAACATTTTGAAAATCAAAATCTAATCCATGAAAAACTTTTACTCAGCATGCCCATGGCCGTGGGCACGGCTATCCAGGATAGATTATACACTCTGCAGAGGTTGTACAGCTTTACCCACAAGACACGATCATCCTTTTGTGCCACGCGATTACACACTTCCTTAGGTGTGCGGCAAGGAGTCATGACAAGGCCTTTACAATGCAAAGCCTTCAACCTGGTCGAGCCAACTCTAAGGTTTCACCCCAGTAAGGAATCCACCAGACCGGGACCCCCTCTTGAGCCTAGACGAGACTTCTCATGGCTTAACCACGCTCGCCCAAGTGAGACTTCACATGGCACCAACCACGCTCACTTTCAACCTACGACTCGACTCAGATTGGGACTTCACAAATTATTCAGCCAGGGCTGTCCCATACCAGCCATGTGGTAGTACGATTAGGGCTTTGCAACAGTAGCTCACAGACCGGTCCTTAATTGACTTAGGTCCAACCACATACCCCCGTGCACGACAATCAACCGCTGCGGCTCCAACCAACAGGGCATGCCTGCACCCACCACTCTAACCAATTGCCTAAGTCTAAACCAGTTTGATATTTTGTTTTCAAAATAGTTCATAAACCTCCTTGACTCACCAAAGTCAAGAGTACATATCATTTTATGTAAAAAGGATCATCATTTTATGTGAAAGATATCCCAAAACAAATATTGTAGCTAAGCAGGTCTAAGCATTTAATATGAAATCTCTCTAGCCAATACTAATGTACTAACTAGAGTTTGATTCTAGGGTGACAAGGTATTGAGGAATTCAAATTCAATGGAGGGATTAACAAGTAGGCAATAACTAAATTTAAAACTGTATTGAAATACGTTGAATAAAAATATGCATGCAATATAATTTAAATCAACATAATTTTATTTGAAAATCTGGGATCAACATGATCAAGGAGGGTGACTTGCCTTGCCCTTGAACTTGGTTTGAATCTTCGTCGAAGAAATCTCCCGAATCGTCGAAGTCTACACGTCAAAATAACCCACCAAATTCAAATAAACTCAAATTAAATTCAAATTGACTTCAAATATTTGAATTGAGGCTAAAAATGGATAGAGGGGAATTTTTGATGAATTTAGGAATTTGAATGGGCCAAATCGGAGTTAGAACGAAGGAGAACGGGCTCCGGGAAGTTTGAAAGGAGAGAAAATGGAAAAAGGGATTTTCTGGAATTATTTTTCTAAAGGAAATTGGATTTATGACGTCAGCCTTGCGTCAGCCCTGAGATTTTATTTTTCGGCCGAATTATTTTTGCATGGAAAATAGGGGAGAGGGGGCTGACATGTGGGCCCATTGTCTATGGACTGGGTCCACGGACCAATTGGGGAGCTGAGGTGGCACAACCGCATACGTGGCGCCGACGGGGCAGGCGCAGGCCGAGGTGGCCGGGGGCGTGGCGCCATGTGGCTACCACCTCACCCTAGGTGCCGACGTGGCGAGGGGCCGGCGAGGAGGCGCTCGGGGCTATGACGGCGGCGGCGCTCCGGTGCACGGCGGCCGGCGGCAAGGGCGGGAGCGGGGAGAGGCAGCTGCGGGGAACTCGGGGGAGGGGGCGGCGACTACCTGGGGAGGCCGGAGATGGCCGGCGGCGAGAGGAAAGCGGCGGCGCGGCTCGGGCTCCGGCGGCGATGGCTTTCCGGCGGCGGGGAGGCACGGACGCAGGGTCCCTGAGGTGCGCGCGAGCACGGTGAGGACGGCGGTGGGGACGGCGAGGCGAAGCGGGGCCCGACGCAACGGCGATTTGTCGCCGGAGTTGCAGGCGGCGGCGGCGGCGGCGCGGGGGCGAAGGAGAGCTCGGGGAGGGCGAGGAGAGGCGGAGCGAGGTGGAGCGAGTTGGGGCGGCACTCGGGGCGGCTTTTATAGTGGCGGAGGGCGACGGAGGCGGCGCGGATTTGTCGCCGGAGGTGGGTAGTGGGCGGCGGCGGTTGCGCGGAATTGGGGGAGGATGTGGGGCGAGGGGAGCGGGTCGTGGGGGAGGCGGGTAGGGCGGAGCGGCCGGTTGCGGGCGGCGGCGGCGCAAGGAAGGAGACGGGGTCCGCGCGGGAGGGATGACGAGTGGGGCCGGGGCGCAGCGAGAGAGGAGGGCGCGGGAGGCTGCCGGGTGGGGTCGGGGCGGCAGAGAGACGGAGGCGGGGAAGGCGCGCCGACAAGTGGGGCCGGGGAGGAAGAGAGAGAGAGGGAAGCGGGAGCGCTGACTGGTGGGGCTGGGGCGCAAAGAGAGAGAGAGAGCGCGGGCGGCTGCGATGGAGGCAGGGAAGATCGGGCGGCTGGGGGCGCGGATGGCCAGATGGGCCGGGCGCACGGGGAAGGGGAATCTGGGCCGCACGCGTGGCAGCCGGGTGGAGGGGGAAGGCGGGATCTGGCGGGCGGCGTGGCGGAAATCCGGCCGTCCACGTGGCGGCCGGTGGGAGGGGCTGGGGTTTTAACTTTTTTTTGGATTTTCAGAAATGCCTAGAAATCCATTAAGCCTCAGAAAAATATGAAATAAATTCCTAAAATCTCCGAAAACTTCAGAGAATCTCCTGGAGACATTTTGAACTTAAATAAAATATTTCCAACTAATGTTGGTATTTAATTTTCATACTTTGAAATACTTTTTAATTCCAAAAATATATTTTTAAACTCCAGAAAACTCAGAAAATCCAAATAACTCCAAATATTTAATTTGACATAGAATTTTTATACAAAATCAAAGTATCATACTATTTAATATTTTTGGGTTTTTCTTAAAATGCTTTTCAAATCCAGCTTTTTCAAAAACGGAAATTCAGGGCAAATCCAAATTCAAAACTTAGGCACAAAAACACTTATTTTAAATTAAATTTTATTTTATTCCATTTATTTATTTATTTATTTATTTTTATTTTACCAAAAATTTGGGCTGTTACACCGGTGAACTTCTTCCTCCTCTCCATTAACCATTGTTGCAGCTCGTATTACTGACCCGACGGGCGACCCATGGGTACCCGTTAACCCAGTGGGCGTGGGTCTGGGCAAAAATCTGCACCCATCACGGGCATGGGTTTTTTAGCGGGCACATCCAACTTTCATGGGCACGGGTTTGGGATAGCAAAACCCAGCGGGTTTATGCCCGTTGCCATCTCTAGCCACGGGAATCCATGCACATGACCCGCGCACTAGTGAAGCTGCGAAAGAGGTCCAGAAGATCATTGACTTGCAAGCATTATGCCTGATCACTTTAGTGATTTGAAGAGCATGACTAAGTCGCATGTGCCTGCACGCAATGCACCTGAGAGGCTGGAAATACCAAAGAAAGCAGAAGGTATCCCTAATTCCGTCCAGAGGCTTCAGAATAAAAGGACGAGAACTTCGGCTCCTCGAATCCCAAGTAACCGGGGACGCCTGGCGAAGAAGGATAAGAAAGACTTATCACAGCCGATCACTGAAGTCTCCAGAATAAGAAGGGGAGCCAGTTGAGACCTGGCACAAGTATGACACCTTCAGAAAAGAGCATACCAGATTTGAATATCCCCATGGAAGAAGAAATTGGCATGGATGTGTGCGCACACATCGGAGCCGAAAAACTAAAGGGACTTACCACCGCAATTGGAAGAAGCGATGTGCAAGGAGAAGCTCTAGAAGAAGCAATCGCTCCAGAAGAAATAACTCATGAAAAATAGCTATAAATTATGTGCACACGGGAGAGTCCATGAATAGGACAATAGCCAATATTGATATCTACTTCACAAAGAAAATTACCACAATCATCGATCTTGATCCCGAGCTTGCATCGCTTGCTGAATGTAAGAAAAGATCAGATTGAGAAGATTGGAAGAAAACAATAGAAACTGAATTGCTATCTCTGAACAAAAGAGAAGTGTTTGGGCCCGTATGCCGCACACCTCTCCATGTGCACCCGGTAGGGCATAAGTGGGTATTTGTTTGAAAGAGAAATGAAAGAAACGAAGTAGTGAGATACAAAACAAGGCTGATAGCATAAGGTTTCACTCAACGTTCTAAAGTTGATTATGAAGAAACCTACTCCCCAGTCATGAATGGAATTACCTTTAGATATTTGATCTCAATGGCAGTGAACTTGAATTTAGAAATAAAATTGATGGATGCGGTAACTTCATACCTTTATGGAAACTTGGATTCGAAGATTTATATGAAGGTCCCTGAAGGAATCTCTCTCCCGAACCAAGATAGAGCAAATAGAAATCTGTACAGTGTGAATCTCAGAAAGTCCATGTACGGACTAAAGCAATCTGGCAGAATGTGGTATAATCGCTTAAGCAATTTTCTCTGCAAGAAAGGCTACACGAACAATGAAGACTGTCCCTGTGTGTTTATACGACGATCCCAGAATGGATTCTGTATAATCTCAGTGTATGTGAATGATCTGAATATCATCGGGACAATGGAAGACATAAAAGAAGCAAGCTTCTACTTGGAGTCAGAATTTGAAATGAAAGATTGGGCGAGTCCAAATTCTGCTTAGGCCTGCAGCTCGAGCATGTCCTTGAAGGAATATTAGTACATCAGTCGGCCTACACCCAGAAGGTGTTAGAAAGGTTTGGCTTTGAGAAGACATACCCATCGAAAGTACCAATGATCGGGAGGTCTTTACAGCAAGAAAAGATCCTTTCCGATCTAGGTAAGAGGAGAAGGAAGTCCTGGGACCGAAATTCCCATACTTAAGTGCAGTGGAAACACTTATGTATTTAGCAAGCTGCACTAGACCGGACATTACATTTGCCGTGAATATATTAGCAAGGTACAGTGCAGACTCTACCAAAAGGCATTGGCAGGGCATAAAGGACATCTTCCGATACCTCCAAGGAAGCAAGGACCTTGGATTGTTCTACAGAAAGAATCAAGATCTGAACTTGATTGACTATGCAAATGCTGGGTACCTGTCTGACGCGCATACCACAAGGTCACAAACAGACTATGTATTCCTGTGTGGTGGAACTGCAATTTCCTGAAAATCGTCCAAGCAAAGTCTTATAACGATTTCGACGAACCACTCAGAAATTATAGCACTGTATGAAGCCGCACAAGAATGCGCTTGGCTCCGCCGAATGATTCACCACATCCAGCAGTCATGTGGGATGAATATTTTGCAAACCCCCACAATTATCTATGAAGATAATGTAGCTTGTGTTGCACAAGTGCAAACGGGTTATGTGAAGAGTCATCTCACAAAGCACATCAACCTCAAGTTCTTCTATGCTCATAAATTGCAGAAGATGGACGAGGTTAAAGTACTGCATACTAAATCATGTGAAAATCTGGCAGATTTGTTCACTAAATCACTCCCTACATCTAGTTTTGAAAGGTGAGTGCGAATAATTGGAATGATGAGACTTAGAGAAGTGCAGAATTAAGGGGAAGAATTCTCTCAAGCCCGTTAGTAAATCTTGATCATGAAGATTAAGTACCCAAAAGAATAAGTCCTGAAAACTGAATGAAATTGGGTGAATTGTACTCTTTTTTCCTTGACGAGTTTTCCTGAAATTTCTCGACCAAGGTTTTTAATGAGGCAATTCGTGCATCGCAATATAACATGTATCATGTACTCTTTCTCCAAATATTTCCCACTGAGTTTTATGGAGTTTTGATGAGGCATGAACGTGTCGAATGAGTGCCCAGGGGGAGTGTTAGAAAATCTGGGCCGGGCCAGCAGCCTAGGCCCATGGTGGGCACCTCATCGTAGACTATAAATAGATAGCCGTACCAACATATTTTTGTACACATGCAATCAGAAATTAATAAAAAAGACCAGAAGTTCTCTCTGCCTCTTTGTGTGTTTTCAATCTATTATTCTATCTTCTATGATTGATTCATTTCGTTCTAAGCAGAGGAATCGATCGGACTGGTCGCCAGCGACAGTTCCTCAACAGCATGCATTGGTTTTATGTCTTGCGGCTGGCTAAGGCGTTTTGTAATTAGGCAAGAGTGCTACTCTGGTTTTAGGATTGATAGATAGATGGAGGCTATGACTTTTTGATTGCATGTGAGAGGAAATTAGTGCAAATTGGTTTTGCATAGTTGCTGTAGTAATCTACAGTATTGCTATAGTACCCGAGAAAGAAAATTAGCCTATTTTGTTTTCTATTTTTTTATTTTTATTTTTCAGATTGAACGATTAGAAAACAGAAAATTTGAGAAAAAGTTTCCGCTGTCCGTTGTGCGCTGCAATCATTCACCCCCTCTGATTGCCATCGACGATCCTACAGTACCACATTTCCTTGGCTTTTAGTGCTGAGTGGCACCTTCATTCTATTTGGCGAGGAAGAAGTCAACATTTTACTACAGTAAGAGCAACTCCAGCAGTAGCCCTCAAAACAGGGCCCCTACTTTTAATTTGAGGGCTCCCCCTACTTTTGAGGGCCCTGTTTTTGTCCTACTGCAATCTTACTGCATTTGTCCTTTGCCTGAAATAATCATCATGTGTCTCCACCCCTTCAACAATTCTCAAAAACAATGCCTTTGACATTCTAAATCGTCTCCGGAAGAACTTGTCATTGTAAACTGGGGGGTCTGCAAAAATAATCTGCCACAATGCGCAGGTTCCCAGCATGCATGTCTCGTGGTACCACTTGACGACCAGGCACCGAACCACGCCGAGCCTTCTTGCGTTCCCTTTCTTCAGCATCAGCAAGAATGAGCACAGCCGCAGCCAAATCATCATCGTCTGATTCATCTTCCTCCCACCATTGCTCAAGAAAATCATCATCATCATCGGTAAACACCATCTGCAGTACATCACTGAATTTTAATTAAACAAATTCAATCATGGACAGCATAATATTTTTTTTAAAAAAAGAACACATACATAGTTATCATGATTAAATGACCAACATAGAGAGGGGAACAAATTCAACCATAGTTATCATGAATAATAAGCACCAACATAGTTCATCAAAACATAATCATCAACCATACATAGTCCACTCCCATCAACTAAATTAACTAGTCATCAACCATACATAGAAATCAACATAAACATCCATAGAGCATGCATAGTAATAAACCAAAACAAACATCGATGTCTCAAATCTCTTCTCCACCACCAGACCCTCCACTGCCAGCAAAGCCACTGCCATCGTTGCTACCACCCAAACCACTGTTTAAGGCCGCCATCCTTTGTGCTGCAAGCTTAGCCCTCATTGCTATCACATATGCCTTTACATCGGGGTCCAATGTGTTGAGATCACAAAACATAATCTTCTGTTCTTGCTCCCACATCAACTTTCTCTCCTCATTTGCAACCTTGCGCTCCTCAATTGATGCCTTGCGCTCTTGCATCGTCTTGGTCTCCTGCCATCTATCTTCTCTAATTTTTTCTTTTTCCATAAGCAATTTCTCAAGCATCCCTGCATACTTAGATTCTTCCTCTCCCCTTTTCACCTTCTCCTTTGCTTGCTTCCTCCCCATAGGCCTTTTTGCACTAGGCATGGATGAGTCAAGAGTTTGGCTCTTGCCACTATCATCTTCTTCTTGATCAGGAACATTAATTGGTGTTGAGTTGCTTGTCCTAGGCCTTTTGGAGGGCAGAAGAGCCGTGAACTTGGGGCAATGCCTAACCTTCAACCAACAGTGATAGAAAGGGAAACCCTTCTTGTTTGGCTCCTTGTCTGCATATATAGTTTGTGCTTCCAACACCTGAAAGCAAAGACATTTGTGAGTCAGCATTTTTGGTATAGTAATGAATTGATTAATGCTAATGTTCAATATGAAAGGATTTCTTACATGTTCCTGGAAAGGCACACCACTAGGATGGCGATGCTCAATTTCTTCAAAATAGCCCTGCAACTTCTGCAACTCCTTGTAAATTATGCCCCACCGATGCTCAAGAGAGTTGGCAGTCCTACTAGATTCAAATTTCTTGTTGGCATGGTAGTTATCATGAATTCGCTTCCAATATGCTGAACCAGGTTGCTCATTTGCAGTAATAGGATCCATGCTAATGTTCTCCCTTGACTGGCTTCTTTTTGGATGCACTAGGTTCACTAGCAATTGGTTGAGACACAATTGGTTGAGTGCCAATTGGTGAACTATCAATATTATCAATCTCAGCCTCCTTGGACATCATCCTTGACCACTGACCTCCTTGCGACATATCTCAAGCTGTGGAAACCACAATCAAGAAAAAAATAGCACTATCATATGATTATTCCATATTGAGGGCATACATATGATTTTTGCCCAAACTCTGCTTTTCGATTCTTTTGGATGGTGTCCTCAGGTAATCTCCACATGTCAAGAATCCCAAAACAATTAACATCTAGTAGTATATGCATAAAATACTTTGTAATGCCAAATCAATTGACATCTAGTGACCTCAAATGCCTCAAATTTTTCTGGATGATCCACTCACACACCAAGAACAATTCAATCAAGATCAAAGGTCATCAGCACAATTCAATCATTATTTACCTTGCTCGCCGGAGGGACGTGGAGGGGTTGGGGAGGACGTCCTGGTGGATCTGGTGGCGGCGGATGTACTGAAGCGGGACGGGGTGGAACGGGGGATCTGGCGCGGCGGATGTACTGAAGGGTGACGGGGCGCGCGGGGGATTGGAGGCGGCGGGGGATTGGAGGCCGAGCAGGAGGGGCGGGATGGGGGATCTGCCGGCGGCGTATCTACTGAAGCGGGACAGGGCGGCAAGGGATTGTTTGCCGAGCAGGAGGGGCGGGACGGGGGATCTGGCGGCAGCGGATCTACTGAAGCGGGACAGGGCGGCGGGGGATTGTTTGCCGAGTAGGAGGGGCGGGACGGGGGATCTGGCGGAAGCGGGACGGGGCGCGCGGGGGATTGGAGGCGGCGGGGGAATGGAGGCCGAGCGCGGGGGACGTTTCACTGGTGCGGGAAAAACGAGGAAAGCTGAAAAATGAGAGCCGGAGCAGGGCCCCTAGGAATGAGGGCTTGGAGTGTTAGGTTAGTTCTTTAGGATCTCCTAGGTTAGATCTAGAGGGTTCTTTTCTTTAGGGTTCTTGAGAGAAACGCCGAGAGGGAGAGAAGAAGCACCGACCTTCTGATTGCATGGAGGAGGAGTTGGCCATCGCGGGTTCGCTCGGTGAAGTCTGCGCACGGGCAGCGACGGTCAGGGAAGAAGGAAGACGGCGGCGGCAGCGGCGCAGATCCGGTGAAGGAGACGGCGGTGGTGCTTCCCGTCGCTAGAGCGCCACCCTCTCAGATCGGATTAGGGTTTGTCGGTGGGGATGGTGGCGGCACGGTGAACCTCGTCGTGCGTGCCGCCCCGGCCCCCACCTCTCTTTTATATGGCGTTGGCGACAGGGGCCCACCAGCCAAATGGGCTGGGAGCCCCCGATCAGGGCGCGGTCAAGGGGTGGCATTTGGCCGTTGGGCCAAATGCCTGAGATCATTCTAACATTCTCCCCCTTGATCTCAGTCTATACTTTATCTTTAATTACTTTTGCCTTTACACATTCCATCACAGATTAGTGCATAGAACATGTCTCATCGTCACGGTCAATCGCCGATAGATTCAACAGTTACAATACACCTCTCTGTTCTGAAATAGTTACTTTAATCTTTTGGGCCATCTTTTAGTCCAGGAATCATAGGCTTTCCCTTAAACCCATGCCGGCTACATGTTCTCTGAACACGTTGGGTGGTAAGCCTTTAGTAAGCGGATCCGCTAACATCTTTGCGGTACTTATGTGCTCAAGACTTATAATTTGATCCCGAACTTTATCTTTCACAACATAGTACTTTATGTCAATGTGTTTGGCAGCACCACTTGACTTATTGTTGTGGGCATACGTTACTGCGGGTTCATTATCGCAGTACAACTTAAGTGGTCTATTGATGTCGTCAACCACTTTTAAATCGGGTATGAACTTCTTTAGCCAGTTCACCTGCCCCGTAGCCTCATAACATGCTACAAACTCGGTATACATTGTGGACGATGTAGTGACGGTTTGCTTTGAGCTTTTCCACGATATAGCTCCTCCTGCGAGAGTGAATACATATCCGGATGTAGACTTTCTATCATCTCCCGCAAAATCAGAATCTGTATACCCCACTATATGGAGTAAATCTGATCTTCTGTATGTCATCATGAGGCCTTTTGTTCCTTGCAAATAACGCAAGACTTTCTTTATCAATTTCCAATGTTCTATTCCAGGATTGCTCTGGAATCTGCCAAGTAACCCGGTAACAAATGCTAAGTCAGGGCGTGTGCATACTTGAGCATACTGTAAGCTTCCGACAGCTGAAGCATATGGAACCGCTTTCATTTGATCGATCTCATATTGGTTCCTGGGGCATTGAAAATCCCCATATCTGTCGCCCTTGACTATAGGTGCAGGTGAATGACTACTTTTATGCATACCAAATTTCTTTAAGACTTTCTCTATGTATGCCTTTTGTGACAGTCCCAATATCCCCTTGTTTCTATCCCGGTGAATTTCGATCCCTAGAACGAACGAAGCTTCACCAAGATCTTTCATATCAAAATTTGAGGACAAAAACTTCTTTGTCTCCAGTAGCAGACTGACATCACTACTAGCCAGTAGGATATCATCCACATACAGGATTAGAAAGATAAACTTCCCATCTTTAAACTTTGCATAAACACAGTTGTCCTCTACATTCTCTTTAAACCCAATTTTTCTTATTGTACTGTCAAACTTCAAGTACCACTGTCTTGAAGCTTGCTTTAACCCATAAATCGATTTCTTTAGGCGGCATCCCATTCTTTCATTTCCTTCCACGACAAAACCTTTCGGTTGTGCCATGTAAACATTTTCCTCCAAATCCCCATTAAGAAATGCCGTCTTTACATCCATCTGATGTAACTCTAAATCATAATGTGCTACTAATGCCATTATGATTCTGAAGGAATCTTTACATGAGACTGGAGAAAAGGTCTCATTGTAATCAATCCCTTCTCTTTGCGTAAAGCCTTTTGCCACAAGTCGCGCTTTGTATCTTTCTATATTCCCTTGGGAGTCAAGCTTTGTCTTGTAGACCCATTTACAGCCTACTGTTTTGGCTCCTTTAGGAATAATTTCCAAGTCCCAGACTTTATTAGTCTTCATGGACCTCATCTCCTCTTGCATGGCTTCAAGCCATTTTGAGGAATTTTCGCTTCTCATGGCTTCTTCAAATGAGGTGGGATCCTCCTCCATTTGAAATTCCTCTGTATGATAAATCTGATAATCATCAGAAATAGCTGATCTTCTTACTCTTTGAGACCTCCTCGGGGCCTCCTCATTTGGTACATCTTCTGTTTGAGGCTGTTGTTGCTCCCCCTCATCTGTGGCAATAGGTTCTATAGGATCCTGAAAAACAGGTTCCTCATTATCATTCATTGTTGCCACAGGAGGAACAATAACAGGTGCTGGCACCACAGTGTCTTGCACCGTCGGTGCAGTGACAGCAGGTAGTGTGAAGAATGACTCTTGAATCATCGGAGTGGGCGCATACACCCGCTTCTCTTCAAGATCAATCTCACGAGCTACCATGCTCCCCCTCATCATTTCATCCTCTAAGAAGACAGCGTATCTCGTTTCTACAAACTTTGTATATCTATCTGGACAGTAGAAACGAAACCCTTTTGACTTTTCAGGGTAGCCAATGAAATGGCAACTTACTGTTCTGGGATCAAGCTTCCCAAGGTTTGGGTTAAATACTTTAGCCTCAGCAGGACTTCCGCATACACGTAAGTGGTTTAGTGAGGGAACTCTTCCTGTCCACATCTCGTACAGTGTTTTGGGCACCGACTTACTAGGCACTCTGTTGAGAATATGAATGGCGGTTTTCAACGCCTCCATCCATAAACTCAATGGCAGTGTGGAGTAGCTCATCATGCTTCGCACCATATCCATCAGGGTACGGTTGCGTCTTTCAGCTACTCCATTTTGCTGAGGTTCGCCCGGTGTAGAATACTGGACCACTATGCCTTTTTCCTGTAAAAACCTTGCAAAAGGTCCAGGAACTTGTCCATATGGGGTATGTCGACCGTAGTACTCCCCCCACGATCAGATCAGACTATCTTAATCTTTAAATCGTGTTGGTTTTCAACTTCAGCCTTAAATATCTTGAATTTATCCAAAGCTTCATTTCTTTCTTTGATTGGATAAATATATCCATAATTTCGACGATTCATTATGAGTTCTCTTTTGTTTTCTGTTTACATTCGAAGACGAGGATTCAATCACTTTCTCGCACGCGATGTTCACATTATCGCTTACGACATTCACATCATCACATAATGATAACAAATAAAGCTCATTCTGTAAAATGGCAAGACCAACACATTCTTTATTAAACATTATTTCACACTTGCCATTTCCAAAATTACAATCATAACCATCTTTGTCCAAATTTGAAACACTAATCAAATTCCTCTGTAAAGAGGGAACAAAAAGGACATCTCTAAGTAAAAGATTGGAGCCATTAGCTAACTCTAATGAAAGATCGCCAACGGCTTCAACTTCAGCTTGGACTCCATTTGCAACTTTAATGCATCTTTCGTTTCTTTGCGTAGTCCTCGTCGAACGGAATCCCTGTAAGGAATTAGCAACATGAACAGTTGCTCCTGAGTCAATCCACCAAGTGGATTTTGAATATTGCACATACAGGGATTCATTTATAAAGGTAATAATGTTCTCACCTTTCTTTGCCATTATCATCTTTAAATAATCAGGACAATTCTTCTTGTAGTGTCCCGTCTTCTTGCAGTGAAGACACTGATCTTTGTCTACAGCAAATTTGTTCTGTTGAGGTTGATGGACAGAGGCTTTTCCCTTGTTCTTTGAGAAGGAGGTACTGTTGAAGTTCTTTTTCTTGTTATCCTTCACATAGTTGATAGATCCACCATGTGAGGATTTAATTCTTTCCTCCTGTTGCACACACATAGCTATGCACTTTTCCAAGTCCCATTTCTCGGGCTGCATATTGTAGTTGACAACGAATGTGTCAAACTCTTTAGGCAAGGAAGCAAAAACCAAATGAATAAGGAACTCATCCTTGAGAGCCAAATCCATTGGTTTAAGCTTGGATGCCAAGTTGTTCATCCGCAGTATGTGCTCTCTTATGCCAGTACCACCACCAGAGTACCTCTCTGTCACAAGCTGTTTGATCAGCTGTGTAGCATAAGTCTTTGAAGAGCCAGTAAACTGACTCTTTATTCTCTCAAGGTACTCTGTGACAGTGTCACACTCTGCAATTGAGCCCACAATTGCAGGCTCAATTGTGTTCTTTATCACAGCCATACATTTCTTGTTGGCTGTGGTCCATTTCTTATGATCAAGATCATAAGACATCTGTAAGGGAGCATGATCCCTCTGTCTTTTCTGCCAAGCAGTATCATCCTCATCTCATTTTGATCCCTCACTGGTGCCATAGGCTCAGTGGGACGTGCTGTAGTGAGGACCCAGTCCACCTCAGCCAAGATAAACGCCAAGTCTATCTTTTTCTTCCACTCCCCATAATTATCTCCTTTAAGAGTGGGGATCTCTCTGATACAACTCATTAAGTTGTATCCGCCTGAAAATATTTCAAATAAAGTGAGAACATAACAGGAAAATTATATGCCTTATTTCTAACGTTGGTTAAAAATACGACATACAATTTAAAACAATTTTATCTATACATTAAATCTACATCACCGTTGGGCAGAAATAGAAATAATGCATAAAAATCATCAATTAAAAATTATAATACTGTTATTATCAACGTTGGTCAGAAAATAATAATATCATAATTATCTGGGATTTATATCAATTTTTTCCAAAATTAAATTCTCCCGTTGGTTCGAATTTAATAATGAAAATCAATCAACATTAACTTTTGCAGCGGAAACTGTAATTATTCTAAAATAATTCATTATACAGAAGCATTATACTGTACACTTTTAATCTCTGAAAAAATTAACACGTTGGTGCAAAAATTTACAGAGATTTGGATCAAATTTCAATCAAATTCATCAAAAAAAAGCTTCTGAAAATCAATAAAAACAATTAACACAATTTACTGTTCATTTAGCCATTTTGGCCCATTTGGCCCGGCCACGGCCCACGGCGTGCCGGCCTCTTTTTCCCCCGCGCGGCCCAAGGCGGCCTGCTCTCCCCGCGCCTTATGCGCGCGCTCGCGCCCTCCCCCGCGCCCAGGCCGCAACCTGGGCCTGGGCCGGGAAAGTGCCTTCCCGCCTGGGCCGAAAAAGGCCGGCTCTTCCTCAGCCGTCCGATGGGATCCGATCTGATCGGACGGCTGACCGCGCGCGCGGCGGGGATCAGTAACCCGAAAACCCTAACCCTAGCCCTATCTCGTCGCCTCCTTGCGAAAAAAACAGAGCGGCGGCTCCCTGTCCCGCGAGGCGATGGCGGCCGCGACGGCCCCGAGCGCGGAGCGGCTCGACGGCGGCGCGGCGGCCGGGAGCGCTACAGCGCGGCGGCACGCTCCCATGGAGGCTGCGGGGCGGGGCGCAAGGCATGGCCGCACGGCGCACGCGACGTCGGTGCCAACCGGAGCGGCAGCGCGCAGCGGCGGCGCGGTGGCGACGGCGGCCGGGCGGCGCAACCGGTAAGCCCCGCTCCCCTTCTCCGTTTCTTTCTTTTCGGTTTTCTAGGGTTAGGGGGGACTCTGTGATTTTCTTTTCCGCACGCCGGTCAACCGACGGCGGTCATTCTTCTTTTCCCCATCTAGATCTACACCTAGATCCGCTCTGATACCATTGTTGGATCTATTCTTTTCGCGCCTGGGGTTTCTAGATCTGAGAGGGAAGAGAAGAGGGAGTGGGGTACTGACCGTCGGACGCGTTGGAGGAGGAGCTGGCCATCGTCGGTGAAGCGGTCGGGGAAGAGACTGGCGGTGGCGTCTCGCGGTGGCGACGATCTCCCTGGCCGGCGGTGGCTTCCCGTCGCTGGAGCGCCCCCTCAACAGATCGGGTCTAGGGTTTGTCGGTGGGGTGACGGCGGCACGGTCAACCTCGTGATACGAGCCGCCCGGCCCCCACCTCTCTTTTATATGGCGCTGGCGACAGGGGCCCACCAGCCAAATGGGCTGGGCGCCCCCGATCAGGGCGCGGTCAAGGGGTGGCATTTGACCGTTGGGCCAAATGCCTGAGATCATTCTAACATGGAGGCCTCATTTGGGAGGTCTCCTATTTTTGAGAGCCAAGTAGGGACTCTGTTGGAGCTCAGTTTTTTGCTCTGGCTCTCAAATCTGAGTTTGAGGGCTCAAGTAGGGGCCCTGCTGGAGTTGCTCTAACATACATAGCAGATCGAAAGTCAGATACATTAAGTAGGTCGCAGCATGAACGTTTGTCTTGAGGCGTTGCTGTGGTGACGCTATTCCCTCCTTATCTTGGATGGAACTCCGACATGGTCATGCCGTTAACCGAGCCCGGAGGAGCAGCCCGTTGGTCACCTGGGCCTCCAAACGCGAAGGCGAATGCAGGTTTGGACGGCGCCGGAAAGCTCGAAGATTCCCCGTGCAGCATGACAAGGACGCTCAGCATGGTCGGCCGGTCCGCCGGGTTCTCCTGGACGCAGAGAAGAGCAAGATGGATGCATTTGAGCACCTCACTCTCCGGGGCTTGGCAATCCACCAGTGCTGGATCAATGATCTCCAGTGGTGTTCCTCTGGTCCAGTTAGCCCACACCTGATCAGAGGCATACTTGATTAGCATGTGTGGTAACCAAGGATTCTGTAAGTTACTTAATGAGGACATGACTCACGTAGCTCAGCAAAGTGTTGGATTCTTCTTCTGAAGATTCGAACACGTCAGTATTCCTCCTTCCCGACACGATTTCCAGGACTATAACTCCAAAGCTGTAGATGTCTAACTTGACCGACAGGTGCCCCAGTACTGCATACTCTGGTGCCATGTAACCTCTGCAGATGTAGCAGTTCAGAATTTCGGATTGTAGGCTGCTGCGTGTAAGTCGAACAAATTAATAAGAAGACAGATCGTTGAGCTTACAGCGTTCCGACAACTTGGCTTGTGATGGTACTCGTTTTGTCACTGTCGAAAAGCCTCGCCAAACCGAAGTCCGAGATCTTTGGGTTCATATTGGCGTCCAGCAGGATGTTGCTTGCCTTCAGATCTCGGTGTATGATTTTTATTTGCGAATCTTCATGAAGGTACAGTAGACCTCTTGCTGTGCCGCAAAAGATGTTGTACCTCGTTCCCCAATCTAATAATTCGCGCTTCTCAACTTCTACAAAAATCATGCAAGCAATTTAGACAGGTGCTAAAATCTAGAAGAAGAGACAGACATTGTATTACTTCATACCGAAAAGAAAGGTGTCAAGGCTCCGATTAGGCAGGTATTCATACACCAGCAGTTTCTCCTGTCCCTTCAAGCAAACACCGAGAAGCTTTGCAAGATTGTTATGTCGAAGCTTGGCAACCAATAAGAGCTCATTTCTCAACTCCTTCAGACCTTGACTTGAGGCCTTGTCCAATCTTTTCACAGCTATTTCCCGTCCATCAGGCAAGATCCCCTGAAATTTGCGGGGTTTTGAGAGGGTAAGTTGATGGGGATAAGATGTCAGAGTGAATAGTACAGTAATGGCAGTACCTTGTACACTGCTCCAAAGCCTCCGTGTCCTAATTTGTTCTCTTGAGCAAAGTTTGCAGTTGCATGTATTAACGTTGGCAGGTCGAAGAGAAGTGATCCAGCATGATCATCTTCCGCGTTAGCTGCACAAATATGTACTTCATTGTAATATCAACATCGATCAAATTTATTATTTTTCCTCTAATCCTGCACAGCCTGCTGTGCCTCTGTAATTGTTTCCCTATGTAATATAATACCCAGCTCTGCGCTGGCTTTGCAAAAAAAAAAAGAAAAGAAAAAGAGAGAGATCAAATTTAGTACAAAAGTGAGAATATAAGACAGCACATAAGCTAGGTCACTCACGTAGCGCTTGTGATTTGTTTGCTTTTGCATTTCTCCAGAGGTACATGGTAAAAATGGACAGGAGGATAACAACGACCCCGAGAACAACTGCAATCGCTGTTGCTGCATTTTGTCGGCCCCTTGTCCCGTTTCCTGATGTTGCATGCAGAGAAATATCAGACCAAATTGCAGGAAGTTGCATGTTGGACCTGGACTTACGCATGCATCATGCGTCTTTCTCGACCTAGTCTCTCAAGTACATACATACAAAATCAAAATAGCTGCTTTGCGGGTACCCATCGGGAATTGTTCAACCAAATGTTATGTAGTTATTTTTTTTTTCAACTCAGACGTCTATTTTTTTTTTAAATCTAGCTTCCTCTCTGAACTCGACAGCTATGACAGACGACACGTGTTGTCTACTGTGCTATAAGAGCTCGACAGGTGCTGCCTTGCTAGCTGCTCAGCAACAAGAGTTGCCGGCAGCTTTTGTTGCCGAGCATCTCGTCCGTGGCAGCAAATAAAATTGAAATAATTAGCGCTAATTAAATATGATTAGCACTAATTTAACGTGATTAACACTAATTAAGTACACATACTAAGGGACATTAAATGCGATACCAGCGTCCTCCTGAGCTCGAGTAGCTTGGTAGTTACCTGTCAAGATCAGCAACAGGTTTAAAAAGAGGGCTAGATTCTTAAAAATAGATGTTCAAAAATAAATTTGAACAATTTGTGTACAATTCGAACTTATGTGTTGGACGCCCACGTCTGTCGCCCGTTTCCAGTGTGAGTTGCGCACAGTTGTCGACTTTGACTTTGGCCACGCCATCATGCATAAGTCCTCTCCTCTCTCACACAGTTCACTTGGATCCGAAACCTAACCGCGTTCTACACGTTCACCGTACCCCTGCCTCGCCGGCACTGCCTCCATTGTAAGCGAGGGTGCTAGCTCGTTTCTGCATCCGACACACCTTATACATTGCTTCTTGTCTTCTTCCTAGCTCTGCTGCTTCCTGATGACCACCCTCGCCAGCACTGTCGATGGCTATCTGTTGGTTGAAGGTTCAAAATTTTCGGTTGAATGCTCAAAATCTCATGTTCAAAGTTCAAAAAAAAAAAAAATCTTCCGATCACAAGTTCTAATTTTAGTGGTAACCTCCGAATTTCCTAGTTTGAAAGTCCAATTTCTAAGTTGAAAGTCCTTTTAGGAGGCGGGTGTCGGTGGCATAGACCGGTCTCGAAACCTGCGGAGTCAACTATTACAAAATCTTTATACTTTTTATAGATTTAATTATGTATAAATATTAGTATTAATAAGATATTTTTGCAAAAATCTGTGGGGTCAATTGACCCCACAAAAATAGGCTGTCTACACTGCTGGCGAGCGTGTTGCAGCATTGCTAACGGGTAGGGGGTAACTAGTGAGGCCCTAGGGGCTGCAGCGGAGCCTTAGGAGTTGGGAGCATGGTTCTCATTTTTGGCCGGTAACCAGAAATACCGGTGACCTTCATTAAAATTTCAAATTGGCTTTGAAAAATTTATTTTGCATGAATTTTATCAAATGTAGAAGAAATTTTTATTGAAATTTGTTTTCAAAAATTTTGTCCAATATTTTTAACCAATTTTCGGTTGATTTTTTTAATTCAAATTTCGATTTGAAAATTTCGGCCCAAAATCATTCTAAATTTCCTAATTACCGGTCATGTCGGTGTTATTGGTTTTTTAAAACTGATTTTCAAAACCCTGGTTGGGAGTGCGTCAGGGGTTCGTTGGCGGTGGACACGCGCAAACTAGATGTGATGTCCCCGCAAACAATAGTAGGCAGCAAGCAAGACATACGTACCTTTCTTTGTAGACGACGGAGGTGTCCATGACGGCGCGGCGAGCCTCACCATCGGGCTGCCGTCGTAAAACTCCTTCACCTCGTACCTCAGGCGGCACCAGACCCCGTTGATCTGCCCCCCGATGCTTCCGTTGAACACCGCAGGCATTTCGTCCTTGAGCGCCTGGAGGCACCCCCGGCATGCCCGTGGCGCATGGTCCGGTGTGCACTGCACCATCCCGTTGATGCTGTGCACCACGTCGGACGTCGTCGTGGGGAACCCCAGGTCCGACGTCACCACCCCGACAGCGTACCTTGTTGTCGTGTTGAACGCCGCTAGGTCGGAGAGCGCGCCGACGAGATAGGCGGCGAGCGCGTCGAACCGGTCCGCTCCACGGGTGACGCTCTCCATGTTGGATCCCCAAATGAGGGCCTGGGTGTTGTCCG
Source organism: Dendrocalamus latiflorus (assembly GCA_017311315.1). Lineage (NCBI taxonomy): Eukaryota > Viridiplantae > Streptophyta > Magnoliopsida > Poales > Poaceae > Dendrocalamus > Dendrocalamus latiflorus. The sequence goes on along the minus strand of CM029651.1, from coordinate 13,876,954 downwards.
GTCTAGCCAGGAAGTCCATTTCGGAGTAGCGGAGGATGCAGCGGTCGTAGAAGACGGACACGTCCTTGGCGCCCTGGCACTTGTTGAAGGCGGCGCCCGGCGCGAGGGCGAGGCAGGACGCGCATTCCGTGCCGTTAGTGTCGCCGCGGCAAAGCGCGAGGCCCCACACCATGTCCAGCCCGGCGCCGAGGGTGGCGGTGGCGAAGCCCACGGGGGAGGAGCCGGAGGCGTTGGCGGCGAGGGAGGAGAGGAGGCTGCGGACGTTGGACTGGTACGTGGTGTTGGGGGCGTAGTATGTGCGGTTGTTGCACTTCCATGTCATGAGCTCAGGCTGCTCAGCGGCGAGGCACGACGGCGGCGGAAAGCAAAATGCTAAAAGGATGATAGAGATGGTGCATACGTAAGGTGCGGCCATGAGTTTGTCTACTTCAGTATATGATCTGCGCGCGCGCCCTGAGCTTCCCATGAACATATAAAGCCATCTGATATTGCAAAACCTCGCGCAATGTATATTCATCATCTCTAGGGCGCGTCTCTTCTGTTCAGTTGGGAAGGTCAGGCAACAGCGTGGATGTTCAACCATACTATTTACCACATATGCATGGAAACCAGAATACCTTGACTTGGACTACTAAAATGTTGATAATGTTGACTGGGATTTAGGACTACTGAAATTCACGGTCCGGCATGTTGTAGTCATGACTACGAAATCGGTTGAAAATCGTGGAAAGTCAGTTCTACCGGTCACGTACCTTCAGTTAGACTACGAATCAGTCTTAAATATTTCATTTTACACTGAATTAGTCCAATTTATGACATATTTCAATTAATTTTATTTGAATTTTAAATTTTCATTTGAATGTTTCGGTCTAAAAACTACTAATTTTTTTCGAAAATCAGTCAAACCGGTCCTATCAAACCTGGTAAAAATTTAAAACCGGTTTTTCTTCCCTGGATGTAGTCCCACGCGGCATGCAGCGCCCCTCAACTTCTTCATCCTTTCCGCAGTCAAACCGAGGACCTGATAAAAATTTAAAACCGGTTTTTCTTCCCTGGTTGTAGTCCCACGCGGCATGCAGCGTCCCTCAGCTTCTTCATCCTTTCCACAGTCAAACCGAAGGCCCAGTTCATCTGTAGCGAGAACACCAAGTCACCAACGCCGGCCGCGCCTGTTTGCTCGACGAAAACGCCTTTAGCATTGTTTTTACCAAACTTTACGCCTGTTTGAACCGTCGTGTTTGTTACAAAGACATTTGTTTTTACCAAACTTACATATATTTTAGAATGGATGTGTTTACAACAAACCACATTTCAACTAGATAACTTTTAACTAGTAGCAAGCAACAAATAGTTATCTAGAGATAATAAATAAGAGAGGGCAATTAAACCGTCTCATATATATCTACACTTATAATTAGATGCTGCCGTGCTTGCATGGTAGAAATGCTAGAAAAGACGGTCATTGAAACTGTCTTTACCGTCCTAACCAAAGCGCTTTTTCGGCTGGGCAAGTTGATCTTATCCCAATATCCTGCCAATTGTTTTCACTTTATTCCAATGTATTTTAAAAAGTTATCGGTAGGGACACGTTTTACCACAAAAGGAATCAATGACTTGTATTTTCCTGCTCCATCAAAACAACCGCAATCTCCCAATAAACCCCCAAAAAAAACCTATGACCTGAGGACGGCGGCAGCAGCTGCCATGGAGTCTCCGTTCACAGATGCTCAGGAGTACTGCCTGAAGTATAATTGGTGATCGTAGTTGAGTCTCCGTTCCTGATTCATCTCCATCTCCCCCCCCCCTTTTTTTTTGGTGTTGATCGGTTGATCCTTGTTGAAATTAATCTTGATGATTTAAACATGGTCGTCAATTCCATGGTTAAAGTCACACTCGAGAAGGCGTGGTCGAAACAGTCCTAGAGACCGTGGTCGGAGCGGTCGTGGTCAAAGTGACCGTGGTCGTGGCTCTTGTGAGTGGTCGGTTACGACCACGTTATGTGTGGTCGTAACAACCAGCGTTGTAGCGTTTGTATGAGTGGTCGGTTACGACCACACAGCGTCGTCGTGCTGGTGTGAGTTTACGACCACGTTGTGTGTGGTCGTAATGACCAGCGCGTGGCGGTTGTGTGAGTGGTCGGTTACGACTAGTGTGGTCATAGACGACCAGTCTGTATGAAGTCATAGACGACCAATGGCTGAGGTCGTGCGGCCAGTCTCTCAAGCAGTCAGCGCAGTTGGTAGTAATTGTAGCAGGCGTCAGCACGGGTCGTCGTGGGTGACGTAGGCCATACCGTGGTTGGTGAACTGACTGGTCGCAGTAGCAGTCGGTGGCTGAGTGAAGCGGCATGGGCAAGTGACTGGTCGTGCGAAGCTGTAGCAGTCGTGGGCGGCTAAGCGAAGCAGTGTGGGTAGCAGTTATGCTTGGTAGGCACTGTAGCAGTCATCAGCAATCAGAATAGAGCATGGGCGAGCAGCGGAGCAGTTGAGTGCTCTGAGGCCCGGTTGTCTATATATACCCTATAATCCTTGTGCAGTTTGAGAGTGAACAAAAGAAAGAAAATTGCCTCAAACACTCTCCTTCTTGTTCAACTTAGTTCTTCCATTACTCTATTTTTACCACCGTAGTCGTAGGAACCGACCAGAGCTGCACTGTTTACCGTCCGACAACAGAGCACTCGATCGAGTTTGGGCGTGCAGATCCTGTGGTTTCCCCCACTTGGTATCAGAGCACGGTGTTTGCCCAAATACTTACGACCGGAGTCGATGGTGACTAGAGCGCAGCATGCAGCGAAGGAGAGCGACGACGTGCCCTACCATTATCCGATGCTGACTTCCTTCAACTACACCACGTGGGCGATCAAGATGGAGGTGCTGATGGATGCCCAGGAGATCTGGGAGGTCATCACTCCACAGACCGGAATGGTCATGGAGGTGAAGAAGGACAAGTCGGCACGGGCCTTCATCTTCCTGGTCATACCCGAAGACCTTCTTCTGCAGGTGGTGAAGAAGAAGATAACCAAGGAGGTCTGGGATTCGCTGAAGACCATATACCTCAGGGCTGATTGGGTGCAGAAGGTGCGCCTGCAAACTCTGCAAAACAAGTTTGCGACACCACACATGAAGGAGGGAGAATCCATCGACGACTTTGCTGGGAAGCTGAGCGGAATGGCGAGCAAGTACAGCGCACTCGGCACAACTTTGAAGGACCCAGTGCTCATGAAGAAGCTCCTCAATTCAGCGCCCGATGAGTTCCTCCCGATGGTCGCCTCAATCGAGCAGTACTCTGATTTGGAGACGATGTCTTTTGAGAAGGCCTTAGGGTGGCTGAAGGCGTATGAGGAGAGGATTCGTCATCATGCCGACAACAGCAACGCCGATGGACAACTCCTTCTCACTCACTCTGAGTGGTCGAAGTGGTAGAAAGCTGGCGATAGGAAGTCGTCGGCAGGCAAGGGCTCCTCTGGCAGCAATAGCAGTGGCAGTGGTTGAAGGAAATTCAACAAAACCAAGGTGATGTGCTACAACTGCCAAGAACTTGGAGACTTTACATACGAGTGTCCTGAGAAAGGAAAGGAGGAGAAGGCGTTACTCTGTAACAAGAGTGATGATGAGCCAGCCCTTATGTGAAGAATCGAGGAGTGTGACGGCGGTGTGAAGCCTTCGTCACTGGAAGGGTTGGTGTGAAGCCGACAACAATAGGGTCGGTGTGAAGCCAACAACAGAAGTCAATGTGAAGCCGACGACCACGCCTTGGTGTGAGGCCAAGTAGCGGCGGTGTGAGGCCGCTGCAAGAGAAGTCGGTGTGAGACTGACAAGGCCACAGCAATGCAAAACTGCTGTGTGAAGCTTCAACATGTGTTCGAAGACGGTGGTGTGAAGCCATCGCTGTTGGAGGTCGTGCGAAGCTGACAACAGAAGAGTCGGCGTGAAGTCGACGACCACGCCTCAGTGAGAGGTTGAAGCAGTGTCGGTGTGAGACCGACAACACCACAGCAGTGCGAAGCTACTGTGTGGTCGATGGTGGTGTGAAGCTGCCAAGTGGTCATTTCGACATGTGGTTGATGGTGGTGTGAAACTACCAGGTGGTCATTTCGACATGTGGTCGATGGTGGTGTGAGACTGCTGCGGGAAAAGTCGGTGTGATGCCGGTGCCAACGGTAGTGTGATGCTGCTAGGGGAAAAGTTGGTGTGAGACCGACAAAGATAGCGGCGCAAAGCTGCTGTGCAAGGTTTGACTTGTGGTCGAAAATGGTGGTGTGAAGCCATCGTCGCTGGAGAAGTGGTGTGATGCCGCTACAATGAGAAGTCGGTGTGAGACCGACAACAACGCTGACGAGAAGACACTACAAGAAGACGTTGGTGAGAGGCCACAACATACGACCAAAAGCTTCTGCGTGTGGCAAGAAGATGCGGGTAATCCGTATCGGTGAGTCAAACCATCAAGATTAAGGGGAAGAATGTTGGAATTAATCTTGATGATTTGAACATGGACGTCAGTTCCATGGTTGAAGCCACATTTGAGAAGGCATGGTCGAAGCAATTCTAGAGACTGTGGTCAGAGTGACCATGGTCGAAGTGACCGTGGTCAGATTGGCCATGGTTGTGGCTCTTGTGGGTGGTCAGTTACGACCACGTTGTGTGTGGTTGTAACGACCAGCCTCGTAGCGTTTGTATGAGTGGTCGGTTACGACCACGTTGTGTGTGGTCGTAACGACCAGCGTTGTCGCGCTGGTGTGAGTGGTCGATTACGACCACGTTGTGTGTGGTCGTAACGACCCCTGCGTGGCGCTTGTGTGAGTGGTCGGTTACGACCAGTGTGGTCGTGGACGACCAATCTATATGAAGTCTTAGACGACCACGGTGTGCGTGGTCGGTTATGACCAGGTTATGCTTAGTCAGTTACGACCATATTGTGTGTGGTTGTAACAATGAGTATGGTAGTCGTAAGCGCCGGGGTCATGGCACCTATGTCTGCAATGGTCGTAACTATAGCGCTGCGGTCGAAGCCATGCTCAGATCAGAGAAGCGTTCAAGGAGCAGCTGAAGTTGAAGCCAATGGCTGTGGTCGTGCGGCCAGTCTCTCGAGCAGTCAGCATAGTTGGTAGTAACTGTAGCAAGCATCAGCATGGGTCATCGTGGGTGACGCAGGCCATACCGTGGTCAGTGAACTGACTGGTCGCAGTAGCAGTTGGTGACGGAGTGAAGCGGCATGGGCAGGCGACTGGTCGTGCGAAGCTGTAGCAGTTGTGGGCGGCTGAGCGAAGCAGTGTGGGTAGTAGTTACGGTTGGTAGGCACTGTAGCAGTCGTCAGCGATCAGAATAGAGCATGGGCGAGCGACAGAGTAGTTGAGTGCTCTGAGGCCCAGTTGTCTATGTATACCCTGTAATCCTTGTGCAGTTTGAGAGTGAACAAAAGGAAGAAAATTGCCCCAAACACTCTCTGCCTTGTTCAACTTAGTTTTTCCGATACTTTGTTTTCACCACCGTAGTCGTAGGCACCGACCAAAGCTGCACTGTTACCCCCATCCCTCACCTCTGTGCAGTTCACCGCCCACCGGCCAACGGCCAGGCACGTACGAGTGCAGTGCGCGGCTTGTCCTCTGCCCCAAGCACGCCTTCTTGGATTTCGGGCATCCAGTGGCCAGCAGCAGGCGGTGGCCGCAACTGCCTAGCAGATTCACATCTGCAGCCAGCTCGACTCTAGCCCCTAACGCCTCCTTGCCCAGATGCCAGTTACGAAACAGATCGCATGATACACTGGAGAGACTCGGCAGTGAATTATTTCCCTGTACCTCCACAGTTTACCTTTTTGCTGTACTGAATTTTAGGATCATTAGACTATCAATTGTATTTATCTGCTCTTTTCCACTGAAGTTTGTACATGTTTTTGACAGCCATCACCATTTCCTGAAAGGTGTCAAGAAGAAGAACAACATATTCCTTCTATTTAATTCCTTAATCTTCTCATGTTAATTTTATCGTTTAACGGGGCTTGTCAAAAATGATTTGTTCTGTACACAGGTACAGTGATCAATTGGAGTTGATATTGTTGCAAGGATGCTAAACATTTCTGTGCATCTGTTCGATGAAAAATATCTCAGGTTCTTGAAGCAATCTCTTTTTTATTGTTTGCCATTTGCAGTTTATTAACTTGCAAAAATAGCCTGCATTGCATCTCCAATTGTATTAGAACTGAATTATATGGATGCTTCGGTGCCTTCTATTGTGATACCTGACATATGATATTTTCAATTTGTTTCAGAGTCATGAATAAGTGCTCTCGCCAAGAAACAGAATCAGTGTACCAGCAAGGAGGGGGACACACGACACATGAGGGAAATTTCTGAAGAGACAACTTCACATAATAGGATAAAAATGCTTTGCTGGCCATTTAGGAAACTAGATGAACTGTAATAGGATTCTGGAACTTCCTAGCCACACTCATGTGTAAATGTCTTTTTTTAGGAATGAAAAACATGGACTTTTTTTGTACATGATTATTGGCTCTTACATGTTAATTCATGACTGAGTGATGCTTTGATCACTTTATGCATATGCATAGGAATGAAAACGGAGCCGGATTTAGTCGGATAATCCAGCTATTGAATCTGGATTTTCGAATTCGGATACCAAATATACAAATCCGAATAGAAAATCGGATCTAAATGCAGATGTTTACCTAGCGCTGTCGTAGATGTCAGATATGAATCCGGTATGATGTGAAGCGAATTCGGAGTCAGATATCTGGATTCGGCAAATATAATAGCAGCAGTTAGCTAATACATACTTATTACATTTGACCTTAAAACTGGGCATATTATATATGCATTTTGATCATCTCGATGAGCCCATTGTCATAGTGGACTCTAATTTGGTATTTTATATTTTTTTATTTCGGTACATTCCCCAATAAAGTTTTTTGCATGCTCTTTTAGCCAAATTCGATATGTTTATAACCGATTTATTTGCAATATATGTAGAATTAGTTAGGATTAGTAGCAAAATGACACCAATGATCAATGATTATGTTTACAGGAAGACTATATTCGATTCATTGACAACTCTACAAATATGAAGTTTTCCTCATAAGGCATTGACTGCATTATACAAATACTTGAGATGAACGATTCATTTGTTGTTGTCAATATTTAATGTGCAGTTACATATTAGAGTCAGCTATGTATCAATTTAAAATGTTAAAACAATTTAGTGCTATGTTATAAATAGGAAAGGTCACAAATACTTATTGGAATCCAAAAAATATTCGAATCTGATTCGATTTTCAGTATAATCTGATCCGGTATCGTATCCGGCATTCGTCTAATCAGTATTCGTATTTGACGTTTGTCCGATTCGTATTCAAATTCGAGGAAAAAAGATGGATACGGATATGATTTGTCCATTATCTACTCTGTTTTCACCCCTACATATGCAAGCTGCAGAGTGGTGCTAAATACTGATATTTGGAAGTAGGTATTTCTATCTATATGTTCGTCTTTACAAGTAGACGGCCAAATCATGTATTGCTGCGCTGAAACCGTCTTTACATGTTTAAGATCATATTTTATATTTCAAATTAGAGATGGTTGTAATTCAAATTAGAAACAGACTTTTACGTGTCGAGCAATTTAGTTAAAAATTCGAGTTCTCCATGTAGTGACGGTTTTGGCTGTGTCTATGAACCATTTATATACATAGACACAGTTATCAAAACTGTCTCTAATATTTTGAGGCAAGGGCAATGGCAATGCCTATGAAACGGGTGCTAAAACCGTCTTTAGCGTTTATAAAGATGGGTATATGTAATATCTTAAAAATAACTCTTCTGACAACCTATGTGTAATGAGAGAAAATAGGATATGTGAAAATAGGATGATTTGAAATTTTAAAGAGAAATGATTTCCCTAAAACGAGTTGTATGGAAGAAGTAGTGGCAGAATCAGGATTAAAATTTAGGAGGGGCTAATAGGACTTACAGACCAGTTTGCCAAATACCGAGTTGTCGGCCTACGGTCGTTGTCAGGACCCTGAGTAGCAACTCCAGAACCCTCTGTGTTAATCGCACTATCCCAGAAAAAACTAGTGCACACAGTGATCACAAAGACAAATATCATGCGTAATGACAACTTTATTTAACTAATATGAGCCTGATGGCCAAAGTTTACCGTTGTGGTTACAGACCAAACAGAGAGAGAGAGAGGTATGGTAGTGGAGAGTTAGGTGAGCAATGCTACCCCATGGCCTGGATGGTATATATATTCACATGGGGAGTGTTTTTTACAATAGTACCCTTACATTTGAGTATCCATCTCAAGGGCATTTATGCCGTTATACATATCCCACTTTGGGCATTACAGCCTTCTAATAGGCCGGCTGGGCTTAGGTGGGGCACCCCTACAACAGGAGCCTCTCATGGCGAAGGGCTTCACGGGCTGAAGCCATGTTGCCTAGCCATTTGGCCCCCTCGGCCCCTGCGGCCTGTGACCTTTAGTGACCTTGGGCAAAATTCTTATTTGGCGGTGCAGCCGAACTTCGCATCGAGAATATGGAGCCGAGCTGGTTACCGAGGCCGTCTTCGACTTCGGGGTCTTTTAGTCATGGAGCCGGGGATGCCGACGAAGTCAAAAGTGGGGCGAAGCCATGCTCCTTCGGAGGACACATCATCAAGGCGCAGGGCAGGTCGGCCCCACGTGCGTAGTGCCGGAGCCAAAGGCGGGTTGGCCCTCTACGGGGGCGAACTTGAAGTAGACATGCCGCGTGCCTTAATGGCGCCGAGGATTGTACTGCGACGATGGGGCCTCCTCGACCCACGCTTCTCGAGGCGTCGGGACACGTGGCGGAGCTTGAGTAGGACGTTGTGCGCTATCAGGGGCCGCCTCGGGGGAGGCGTGCGCGCACGCACGACCTGACAACGAGTGCCGTACGTGCCTTCCCGAAGGTGCGGGACACGTGGCCTGGCAGGATAGGTGCGTCGTGCGCATTCCTGAGTGCGGCGCCTCATGTTTCACTGGCTGATCTTCCGTCGGTTGAACTCCTGCCGGTTGAACTTCCGCCGGTTTGGCTGTTCTCCAGCCTGTGGGGAGGTGGGTATATAAGTGCCACTACCGCAGCATCACCCTTCTGCATCTCTAGGTATTCGCTTTGTTGCTCCCTGCTTGGGCGGGCCGCGTTCCTGCATGTAATGGCAAGGTTTGACCTATTCTCACAAGTAGGCCTTCTTGAGTTCATCCACGTTCTTTGATCGCGTCAGCTGGCGCTACTATCAAAGAATGTTGATGGACTGAAGGTGGTCTATTTATGAGAACAAGTTAAAACTTGTCGTAAATCAGCCTTCACGTTCCCCGATTGCGGGGAACGCAGACGGCTGGATCCCCCCTGGCTGGGGCTGTGAAGTTGCCGCACGGACTTCGAAGCCAAGGTGGCCGTCGGTGCTGCTCCATGGGTCCGATCAGAGCCGACTCTAGAGTCCTCGCGCGGGCTGGAGATCGGAGGGCCACATTGTATCCCACGACTTGGGGACGGTGTTGTGTTGGCGTCGTGTGTTAAACCGGCATTTGCACGTCTCCAGACTCCGCCGACCAAGGGCGACCCGTGAAGACGAAACCAAACCTGCACCTAGGCGAATTCCGTGGGTATTATTTGTGAAATGTTAATTGCGTAAAGTCATTTAGAATGTTAGGATTGGGACGCGAAGTTGCCCCCCGTGTGCGAGGCCAAGTCGGAGGCCCGGCTGGACCCCAGGAATATAGGCCGGAGTAGGCGCCGGGGTCGACTCACACAATCGAAGTCGAGGTGGTCTTCGAGCTCGCCGCATAAACTTGTGAAGGCGCAGCGAGGTGCCTTTTCATGGGGACAGAGCCGAAGTCGGAGCCGAAGTCGCTCTGCGGAGGCAGAAACAATGCTGAAGTTGCAGTCGAGGTTGACTGGTCAATGGCCTGCCGATGTTGCATTGATGGCCCTGAGAATCGTGCCGACGCGCAGCAGAGGATATGCCACGTCGTGCGACTTGCATTCATTCCCGAGGGAGCAGACGCGTGGAGGGACACGATTGGCGCGTCGTGCGCTGTCAGGCCATCGCACGACCACGGTCATCCATCCATTTTTGATAGGGCACGACGTGTGTGGGCGGCTGCGTCGCTTTGGCTTCAATCGGGGGGAGGCGAGTGGTTTGTCTCCCGCCGGTTACTCTTACCGGCGGTGCGGGAGATAAAGGGGCTTTAAATACCCCTTGTGGCACCGCGTCTGCGCTCTGTTTCTCATACCTACTGGCCCTTTGTTTTCCTGCGCCTTGTGCTCTCGTCTTCTTTGCCGTCGCGCTGCTCCCGTCGCTGCCTAGCTCTCGTGGAACAATGGCTCACGGCGAAGGACGTGCTCAACAGGCCGGCGGTAGCGCCTCCTCCCGAAAGGTCGTCGCCGCTCGAAGTGAAGTACACGCTCGAGGGGCGCAATTCATCGCTGGTAGACAAATGGTGGGTGGCGACGGAGAAAATGGAAGGTTCGTGTTCCCGCGTCCTGGGCCCGACACTCACGACGGAGGAGACAATCTGCACCCTGCTACACGAAGGGATCACCGTGAGGTGCGACTGCCCGCCAGCGACGAGACAGAACTGCACCCTGAGAAGTCGGAGGTGATCATCTTCGTTGCTTACTTTGAAGCCGGGCTTTGCATCCTAGCCGCCATGATTGTCGGTGATGTTTTGCGAACCTTGGGGCTTGAGCTGGAGTAAATGACCCCGAACGCGATAGCCCGCCTTGCCGTGTACATCTGGGCCCTGCGTACGGAGGCATGCCGGCTCAGCGCCTTGCTGTTCGTGTTTCTCCACAATGCGCGGTGTCAGCCGAAGAAGCCGAAAGGTGGAACGTTTTTCAACTTTGGAAGCGTCAACTTCGTCCTGCGGTCACCGTGCGGGAAGATCTTCCCTACCAACTCGACTCGGGTGAAGTGGGAGCCGAATTGGATGAAGCGGTGGTTTTACCACCGTGTGATGAGCGGTAGCGGCCTTGAGTGCTCGGGCCGGCCGGTGTCGTTTAATACCATGCCCGGCCGCCGATCGATGATGAGGACAGGCGGAGGGTGCAGAGGCTTGTGGGAATCACTGCACGCTTCAACATGCGCGACCTCGCCGAGGAGTTCGTCATGTATGGCGTGGCGCCGCTTGGTGATGGGCGGCGCATCACACCTGGGGGCCTTTTGCTCGACAATGTCCGCCCGTCCGTGTCCTCGCTGCCAAGACCCTCCGACCCTCGTAAGTCTTGGTGGAGCCTTGCTTTTCCCGTTCTCCCTATTGGGCTCTGCCTTTTTAACTCCGCCTCTTGTCACCTATAGGGACTCTCCTGGAGGACGCGGAGCGTGCGGTGGGCGTGTTCTTCGGACCGTATACGGCCAAGAAGCACGGCCTGTGCGCAGCTGCGACCGCGGAGGTGAAGCTGGGGTGGATAAACCGTGTGTGCGAGGCCCTGAGCATTCGCGTGCCGGAGTGCGCCACTCCGTCCCCGAGCCAACCTCGCCGCTTGGATGGCGATGCCAAGGAGAAAGGACTGCCATCTCGTCGGGGGGCTCAGTCCTCCGCGACCGCACCTGGTGCGTCGGCTGCTGCTCCTGTCGGCTTGTCGTTGCCGACAGTGCGGCGGACACCGACTCCGACTCGGCGGAGTATGTCGATTCGGAGCTGGAAGCAGTTGCGGAGGATGAAGGCGAGGGGTCCTTGGGCGGTGCCAAGGACCAAGAGTGCAGTGTGGACAATCGGGAGGGGGAAGCTTCTTCGCCTGCAGTTGTCACTGAGGCAGAGCCGTCACCCGCGGAGGATGCTGGAGCGGAGTCCTCACCCGCGGTGGTTACTAGAGCGGAGCCCTCGCCTGCGGCGGTTACCGAGGCGGAGTCCCCGCCTTGCTCCCCAAAGGAGAAGCAGCTGCGCACGTGATCACCCCCTCGTCCAAAGAGGGGGTTCACTGTGGCGACCAAGGTCAGGGGCCTGTGGGATTCTGACTCCGACACTGAGGCCCCCTGGCCAGACGTCCCCGCGGCTCCCTCCGAGGCTACGGTGACCGGGGTCAGGAGCCTGCTAGAATTAGACTCCGGCACGGAGGCCCCCCGTCTCGGAGGGCCAGCTTCGTCAGGGGACGCTGGCATCCTTGCGATTCCCTCTGAGGCTGAGGGGACACCCTGGCGGAGTCCACCAGCTGATGCCGAAGGTAAACTCACCTTCCTTGGCATAATCCTGTGGTGCGTTCGTAGGGCTCTAACCGCTATGCCCCTTTGCAGCGGCACACCTCCGTGAGTGCAGAAAATCTTCGGGGCGTGGGGACATTCCTTTGGGAGGGACGCCCGATGCTCCCGAAACTGTCGTCGTGGAGGCCGCGCGTCCAAGCTTAGCAGATTTCGTCCCTTGACCGGAGGTGCTAGGAGCGTGGCGGGGGGTCACGGATAATGCGGCTGCAAACCTGGATCGCCAGGCGCTGCTGACATGTGGGTCGGAGCTACTGGGAGGTGCACTGGAGGCCTCAGAAATGAGGGTGAGTACTTGACCTTCGGCGACGCGTGGTCCTTTAGAAGTTTACTGACCGCTTTGTCGTACAGACCCTTGCCCTTGGCCGGGCGTTGCAGGCGGCTCATGCCCGCGAGCGGGGGGCGTTAGAGGACCGACTGCACGCTACCAAAGAGGCCCTTCGTGCAGCCGAGGAGGCGCACTCTGCCAAGGATGACTGCATCCAACGCTTGGAGGCGGAGCATGCGGAGGCGATTTCATATGTTGAGGCGTTCGTGGCGGCGGCATGGCTAGCGGCCACAGAGGCGGCATGGCGAGCGGCCGTAGAGGAGCGGGACGGCCTGCTCCAGCAAATCGCTATGCTGGAAGAGGAGAAGGGTCGCCTCACTGTGTTTGTTGGGGAGCGGGAACATGCTCTGGGCGATGCCTCGGTGGCGGCGTGGGACGCCATGCTGGCACTGGAAGGCGCCCTCGAAGACCTTGTCGCCAAGGTGCCACCTCGTTCCTTCGGCCCCGAGGAGCTGCCGCGGACGCTCCGTCGAATCTCGGAGGCATCCAACCTTGTTCTTAGTGTCGCCAAATCTTTTGGCAACCACTGCTCCTTCGCAACCTCGCGCCTGGCCTTTGCGCTGCTTCATCACCGGGGCTGTCGGCATGTCGACGGGCTAGCTGACCCCGCGCTGGAGATGCCTGCTGAAGCCGGGGTGATGTCAGGCGCCGTACGCTCCGTTCGTTGGGCCACCCGGGCCTTCCATGAACGAATCTGGGACTACATCGGGGAGGTCGCTGAAAAGCTAGAGCTGCGACGGACCATGGGCAGCGAGGGGAACTTCGACCAATGGATTGACGAACTGCCACGATGCGGCGGAGGCGGTGCCACCGCCGCGGGGTAGGGCGCGGACCCACAGGTGTGATGCCAGGGTTCCGGTGTGTAGGCGTGTGTTACCATGTATGCACCCCCTCCTTTTCCTGAATAGTGGAAATTGCCCTGGCATTCTGACCGCATGTATCTCTGTGCTCTGAACAACTACTTGACAGGGACCGATTGCTAGTCTCTGATCTTGTAACCTGACGGCTTCTTCGGCACTGGCAGTGGGTCGAGGATTCGTTGAACTTTTGGGTGGCCCGGGCTTCCGCGGGCAAGACTCCCGTGCGGGCGTGTGTTAAGGAAGAGCCGGCCGAGTAGCGGCTCTGAATACCCGGGGACACTTGTACATTAGGGCCCTAGCGAACCCCTTTGTAAACACTCTTTGATAGATGCAAGGACTTTTGTTGGAGTATGCGTCCTCGTCACTTCTCGCGATCGTACTTGCCTCCGACCTATTCGTAGGACTTAGGCATTCCACCCTTGCGCTTCGTAGCCGAGATAAACGCACGAGCGCTCCGTCCCCTTCCCTTCGAAGCGGTGGCGGTGGAGCCGACGCCTAGCTGAAGTAGACGTACGAGCGCTTCGTCCCCTACCCCTCGAAGGAGCTGGCGCCTAGCCGAAGTAGACACGCGAGCGCTCTGTCCCCTACCTTTCGAGGTGGTGGCAGCGGAGCTGGCGCCTAGTCGAAGTAAGCGCGCGAGCGCTCCGTCCCCTACCTTTCGAGGTGGTGGCAACGGAGCTAGCGCCTAGTCAAAATAGATGCGCGAGCGCTCTGTCCCCTACCTTTCAAAGTGATGGTAGTGGAGCTGGCGCCTAGTCGAAGTAGACGCGCGAGAGCTCCGTCCCCTACTTTTTGAGGTGGTGGTAGTGGAACTGGCGCCTAGTCAAAGTAGACGCGCGAGCGCTCAGTCCCCTACCTTTCGAGGTGGTGGCGAGGAGTGTATTCATGGTGTTTGGCCACTGATATGAAGGCGCTAGGGGCGACGGCTGTAGCTTTTGGGGGAATGAAATCCTCTAGGCCTCCACCCAGCGGGCGCATCCTACGGAGGCTGACTCGTGGGCAGAGCTGCTTCCCAGCGTTGCCGACTTCCGTACAACATCCGCGCGTCTTATTTGCACCTCGTAGAGTGCGCGCGGAGGCAAGCCTCTGCTACGTCTTGTTTATACTCCGTAGAGTGCGCGCTGAGGCAAGCCTCTGCTGCGTCTTATTTACACTCCGTAGAGTGTGTGGGAACATCAACCATGTCTTATTTATACTCCAGAGAGTACGCGTAGGGGCAACATCCACGCATGCGCGGGAGCATCTGTGTCTTGTTTATACTTTGTAGAGTGCGCAGGGACAATATCCGTGTCTTGTTTATACTCTGTAGAGTGCGCGCAGGGGCAAGTCTCTGCTACGTCTTGACAGAAAATAAGACTAGTTTCACAAACGGTGAACTTTATTGAATTCCTGTTTGCGCGGGTGAGCGATTACAAAAGACAGAGTACTAACCACTAATCGCTCGACGAAGGATGCTGGAATAGCAGCGACTGCCGTTGCCATGGCGGCGAGGTAGGGCACGCTGGGAGCCTCTACTACAGGAGCGATCCACACGTGAGCCCAGTGAGGTGCTTCTTGGAGCCGCCGAGGGCCCTTGGGCTGTCGTGCCCACTCTAAGAATCCCGTTGAACCTCGCGGTGCGGGCCCGGGTACTGAGTTCTATGCGCCGGGCCATATCCTGATCGCCGTGGGTGGTGATGATACTCCGCGGGCCCGGGAGCTTCATGCATAGGAAGCCGTGGTGTGGAACTGCCCCGAAGGAATTGAGGGTTGGTCACCCTAATATGGTATTGTAAGGGTACGGGATATTGACGATGTCGAAGGTGACGTCTTCACTCCTCACGTTGTCGTCCCGGCCAAAGGAGACCTACAGGCATATCTGGCCCAGTGCCCTCAGGGGCTGACCACCAAAGCCCTGTAGTGGGATTCCCGAGGGGCCCAAGAAACTTCGGGGGATCCCCATCTGGTCGAAGGCCGCTGCGAATAAAATGTTCACGGAGCTTCCTCCATCGACTAGGATGCGCTTAACGTCGCATCCTGCGATGGCGATCTGGATGACCAAGGGATCTTGGTGGGGGAACTCCACGCCCTCAGCGTCAGCGGGCGTGAAGGTAATTTCGTGCTACGCCCAGTTTGGCGGTGCCTGCGCCGAGTATGCCGCCACGTGGTGTAGCCTCCGTGCGTAGGCCTTACACTGCCGTGCCGAGGCGAACTCCAGCGAGGAGCCCCTGGAGATGACATTTATAACCCTGCGCTGGGCTCCCTCCGGGGCTTGGATCCGCAGGGGGCCCTCCTGAGGTTGCTGCACGTGGGCTTGAATCCGCAGGGGGCCCTCCTGAGGTTGCAACCCCTGATCTTGGATCCGCATGGGGCCTTTCAGGGGTTGCTGGACGTGGGCCATGACAGGCGGCCGCACCTCGAGGTTTCTGTCGAAGTGTCGCGATGGTGGTGCATGCGCGCGTGTCTTGGCCACCTCGACCATGTACCTCGCACCACTAGCCGTGGTGCTGGTCGTCGTATTCCGCCCGAGTCCTGTCATTGCGACCCCAGCCGCGCCCCCGCCCCCGACCCTGGCGAGTCCTGCTGCCGCGGCCGGCAGGGGCGTTGTCTTTGGAGTCGCCCTCAATGTCGAAGACGTAGCGGGCTCTTCGAGGCTTCTATTGGCCGCGCTTAGGCTTGTTGCCCGACGAGTCCTTGTGTTGGGCATCCTTGCGCTCGGGGGCGTCCTTCGATGGCTCCTGCTTGCGCTTGCCCTTCGAGGAGCCTTCCTTCGGTGAGTCTTCGTTCTTCGTCGTGCCCTCCGCCTGATTGGTGTCAGAGTCGTCACCTTGGCATCGCCGCGTGTCTTCTCCCTGTAACGCGAGGCGGAGTCCTTCGCTTTCGTGGTGTCGTCACCGCCTGCAGCTTCGATGGCGGTCTCGTATACGCCACGAACTCCCGAGGGTCCGTGTCACCTTTGTACGGCTCGATGGCGCTAGGGAACTTGAAGTCCTCTGGCCATGCCGACTGCTGCAGGCCCACAGAGAGTGGGGACTCCGGGTCCACGCGTCGCAGTGGGACACGGCTAGACGTGGGGGCGTCGCGGCTATCTGCCCAATCTGGCATGGGCTCCGGTGTGACCACCAGCGGGGTCTGCTAACTTCGAGCCTCTTGCATATCCCGCACGGCTCCCCGGAGATCCGCTAACTCCTGCTGGATCGTGCCGATGGCCGTCAGCAGGGCGCTCTCCACTGTTGGCGTAGCCAGGGCAATCGGCGCATCTGGTCACACTACCGGGACAGTGGCGACCACGACCTGCGCTCCTGGGTTGCCCGATGCGCCGGCGCGGTAGACTCCGGAGTTGGTGACGAGGCCAGCGTTGCCACCGGAACTGCTCGCCGCTCCCACACCAGGTGTAGGACGGCGGTCGTGCCAACATGGGTGCCGGCGTTACCGCCCCCGACTACCCGGTTGGTGTTGCCAGTGTCAACTGCAGCAGTGGGGTCGCTCGTTGCGTGCATGGCGGGGTCGGCCATCGCGCAGATGGTGGAGTCGATTGTCGCGCGCGGGGCGGGGTTGACCGTTACGCTGGTGGTGGTGGGGTCGATCATCGTGCCATGGGCATCGATGTTCGTGGCTGCTGCACCCTCGTCGTCGTCCACGCTCGTGATTGCTGACGCCGAAGCTCTAGTGTTGACGCGGGACTCTGTCGCGCCCCCCTTCTTCTTCTTAGCCGCCGATGATGAAGCTTTTTTCGGTGCCATCTTTCTTCCGATCTCGAGGCTTGCTCTTGTCCTCCCCATTGACGGCGCCAACTGTTGTGGTTACAGACCAAACAGAGAGAGAGAGAGGTATGGTAGTGGAGAGTTAGGTGAGCAATGCTTAGGGTTTCCCCCATGGCCTGGATGGTATATATATTCACATGGGGAGTGTTTTTACAATAGTACCCTTACATTTGAGTATCCCTCTCAAGGCATTTATGCCGTTATACATGTCCCATTTTGGGCCTACAGCCTTCTAACAGGCCGGCTGGGCTTAGGTGGGGGCCACCCCTACAACATTTACAATAATAGTAGCGGAAGATAAACAATAAGCAGTAGCCCATCCAGCCTTCCCACAATGCGAATGACTGTAAGATGTAGCCTAGTCGCAATCCTCACCGAAGTCGTCGAAGGCTTCCTCTGGAAAGAAGTTAAATTGAGCAACGTGAGTACAAAAAGTACTCCACAAGTTACACCAGGAGTTTAACAGAATTAATGCATGCATAAGGAATATCAACAGATGGCATAATAGGGTTAATTTGCATAAAAGGCAACATTGGAGTAAATATTATAAAGTAAGTGCAAAAGCTGAATTCGATACAATAAGTAAAACAACATTGTAATCAAAATAAGTAACGTTAGTGCAGGTCCATCCCCTACACTAACCTATCCACAGGCATCCCACCCGGACCATCCTTTTCAAAACGAACTCGTATGAATTCCATCCATCCATACGGTTTTCAAAATCTCTCATGGATTCCCTCCATCCATAAGGTTTTCATAAACCATTTTCAAAAGTAAAGTCTAATCCATGAAAAACATCACTCAGCTTGCCCATGACCATGGGCACGGCTATCTAGGATAGGCTATACACTCTACAGAGGTTGTACAGCTTTACCCACAAGACATGATCATCCCTTTTTGCCACCGGATTAACACACTTTCTTACGTGTGCGGCTAGGAGATCATGACAAGGCCTTTACAATGATCTGTTGTCAACATAATCACGCCGCCACTAAGGTTTCACCACAACATGAATCCACATGTTGGAGCCCCCTCTTGTGCCATGTGAGACTTCTCATGGCCTACGCCGCGCCCACATTCAGCCTATAGCGAGATTAAGTTGGAAATTCACAAATTATTCAGCCATATCTGTCCCATACCAGACTTGTGGTAGTACGATACGGCTTCACAACAGTAGCTCACTAACCAGTCCTTAACTTGACTTAGGCCTAACCATGAACCCATTGTGCCTAGCAATCAACATCGAGTCACCAAACTACGATGCATGCCAGCAAGCACCCACCACCACACCATTGCCTAAGTCTAAACCAATTTTATATTTTGTTTCAAAATAATTTTATAAACATTCTTGACTCACCAAAGTCAAGAATTCAGGATAAAAATTTATCATTTTATGTGAAAGATTATCCCAAACCAAAGTTATTATAAGCATGGCTAAGAATTTCTTCAAAATCTCTAGTTAGTGCTATCGTACTAACTAGGTTTTATCTAGGGTTGACAAGGTATAATGGTATTCAAATTCAAATTTGGCTGTCCAAAGAGTTCGGGTATAACTAGAGTTTAAAACTGAATTTAAACTAGACTTGAATAGAATAACGCGTGCATATCAATTTAAAACAACATAAATAATTTTAAAATAATAGGATCAATATGGTCAAAGGTGTAACTTGCCTTGCTCAAAGTCCTTCCGCGGGTTGTCGAAGGCGTTCTCTCCGAGATTGTCGAAATCTACGCGCGAAGAGCCAAACAAATAAAATTCAAAAATTCAAAAAGAGTATAGAAATGGATAGTTTAGGATTTTAGAAGAATTTAGAAATTTGAACAGTTGAATTTGGAGTTAAAATGAGCACAAAAGGGCCTTTGGAATTTTTCAAAATAAAGAAAAAGAAAAGGGTCTATTTCCTGATTTGTTTTTTATATGGAAAAAGAAATATTATGATGTCAGCATTTTCAAATTTTTCGGCGGGAAATAATTAAAAAACCTTGGCTGATGTGGCAGCAGTGCCGATGTGGCCGACCACGTGGCTGCCACTCGGCTGCCACGTCGGTACCGGCCGGCTGACGTGGCTTAGCCACGGGCAGTGCACGGAGGCTGAGCTCGGGGCGGTGCGCTCGCCGGAGCACGAGCGCTCGGCGGCAGCCGGCGAAGGGCGGCGGGGGTGGAGGGAGTGGCGGCGACTCGGTCTTACCCGGCGCCGAGGCTTGGTTGGCCGGAGGGAGGTGACGGCGGAGGGAAGAAAGGGGCAGCGGCAGATGCTCGCGGTGCTGCAACTCCGGCGAGCGAGGCCTTCGGCCGAGGGTGGAAGAGGTGGCGGTGGGAGTGGGAGGTGCGGGGAGAGCGCTTCCCTGGGGGGTTATAGTGGAACGGGGGGCGAGCGGCACGGTGGTTGGCAGCGAAGGAGTTACACCGGGCGGCGGCATTGGGAAGGGAGGAGGCCAAACGGAGCTCGAGGCAGGGGGGTTAATGGCGTGCGACGGGTGGCTCGGGAGAGAGGTGTGAAGCGGCGAGGTGGCGCCATAAAGGGGCGGTGGGTGCGGCGGCGAGGTGGGGAGCCCGAGGAGGTAGTTTTCGGGAGGAGAGGTGGCCGGAAACCTAGCTTCGGCGGGGTGTTAATGACGTGCGGTTGGGAGGAGGAGAGAGAGGGAGAGAGGAAGAAGGAGGTGAGGTGGAAGATTAAGATGACGTGTGGGCCCATGCGTCGGTGAGAGAGAGAGAGAGGAGATGAAGAGGTATGTGGCCGGATGGAGGACACGTGGCGAGGAGGGAGGGATCTTGGCCGTTGGGGGGTTAAGTGGCTATGGATGGCTAGGATTAAATCAAGAGGGCGGATGGATTGAATCCAGGCCGGACACATGCCGACCTGGGATTAATCCGGGCTTATTTTTCGGATAAATTTTCAGAAAATACCATAAATTTTATAAATACTTAGAAAATAGCAAATAAAGTCTAAAAATTCCAAACAAATCACTAACAATTCCTGGAGTATTTAGACTTAGGGAAAAAATATTTTAATTTAAATTTAGCTTTTAAAATTTTTATAAAATACCTTTTTGACTTTTAAAATTGATTTTTAAATTCAGAAAATTCTCAAAAAATTTATAAACTATTTTAGACTTGCTAAAAATATTTCCAACATAAAGTTGTTCTCTTAAATTTTACAAAAATACTCTTTTATCTTTGAAATTGATTTTAAAATCCTACAAAATTCTATAAAATATTGGGGAGCTTGGGAAATATAAAATGAACTCTTTTTGGCTTCCATAAAATATTTAAAAATATATTTTCTTGCTTTTAGGCTTTGAAATAAAATCCAGAGAACTCCGAATAAATCCCAGAAAATCCAAATAAAAGCCTAATGCTTTAAAATACTTAATTTGAAATAGTATTTTTACCAAAATTTACAAATGCCTTTTATTTAATAATAACTTTATGTTTTTAGTTAAATTACTTTTAACAAAAGCCTTTTTAAAAGCTAAAAACAGGCAAAAGAAATTTCTAAAATTTAGGCAACCAAAGAGCACTTATTTTTATTTTAAATTAAATTAAATTTAAATTTTAAATTTTTTTATTGAAATGTGGAAATAATCAGCTGGGCTATTACAGTTGCCTGCTGCATTGCCGGTGAGAGATAGAAAAACACTATTGTGGCTATTACGGGCTATCTTGGAAAATATGATATATATCATATTTTACCGAAGGAGGGCGGTGATGCTAACTCCACGGTGTGGAGGAGAAAACGGCGACCGTCACGTGGTCCAGATAGAATTGGGCAGTGACCACCTGAAACGAGACGTTGGCCAACAATTTAAACTATTTTTTCGTAAACATACCTTAAAATATGAAATATTTATTGAATAATACAGTTAAATATTTATTTTTGCGAACAAATCAGTTGCAAAAATATTTTCAGAAATATTATTTTTTCTCCTACAGATTATTGTTAGTATTGCCATATAACTATTATTTAAATCTGTATTTGCTTTGTTCTGCACAACCCTGAGCTAGTATGAAATAATTGCATGTACGCCCATGGCCCATTACATAATCCATGTCAATAACTACTAGTATTTCTTGCAACATGCGAAATGTCTCAACAATTGGGATTTCTTTATTTTCAGAGGTCAACTATCGTTCATCGATATTTGAGTATTGAGGTTGGCTGAGTCCCTGAAATTAGCGGCCAGTACTCGAAGCTCATGCTCGACCCTTGTAGAGTTGTAGACTTGTAGACATGAGAGGGAGAGAGGCTCCACGCTAAGAGCCAAGATGTTGTTGTGGCTTGAAATTACCGCTACAAATACAATCTTCTTCATCATGCAAAGGTTTTTAAGCCTGACAAGGTTATTCATACGGCTAGCGTGGAGCTGTGAGGGGCGAGGAAGATACACATGATCGGCTAGTAGTAGGGGGCTAGCGCCCCACCTGACCCACTGCTGGGTTCGCCCTAGAAGTAAGGATCTAATTCGAAATAGTACCGTGATAAAAGAGGGCACGAGGGAGAGAACCCAAACCCAGAAAACTCGCCACCGCCCAACGCCTTCGCCAGCAACTTCTTCGCCCAGTGCTGCCATGTGCCAATGCTATCTCTACGCTGCAGCATGCCTGCTTCGGTCCATGGCCCACGCGTTAGACATCGCCAATGTTGCCGCTCGCTAGCACGTGCGCGCCATATAGCTTGGCCTGCGCGCGCAAGCCAATTGCCATCGCACTCCATTGTTCTTGTCTAGTGCTGCCACGCGTCAGCACTGCCCTTTGCTAGCCCATCTATTAGATCTGCATTTAACTAATCCAGAAACATTAATAATTCAACATCGTAATTTAAATAGCCACATTGGGTCCAGTTTACATTTGGGCCGATCAGATCAAATGGATATATTACATAAATACGAGAACGGAAGCGAAAGTTAAAGTAAAAGAAGAGGGCATATTTTGCCACTGGTAAGTGATTGGGGTAAGTTGTGTGCGGCCGATATTAACCAAGAGCTTGGATAATATGGTGCACGCAAACACCTAGTCAGTATAACTGGGGTAAAACCTAGACTACCAGAGATTATCCTAATCTCCTCCATCTTCTTCACCATCAACTCCTAGAGTGTCATAGTACACGTAGTGTCCTTGGTCTACAAGTTCTGAAGGATTTTGTAAGTGAGGATGAGGACAAGAACCAGTGCGTCGCGAGCCAATACACATAATATAGTGGTATACATGCAAGGTTCAACGAAGGTAGACTCGGATTATTTTATTTGCTTAAGGCAACATTTGAAAGGCTACAGTTATTGAAAAATTCCTATGACTTAGCATTTTTATTAAACCACATTTAGCATTTTTATTAAATCACATTTTATCAAAGGGAGTAAAGTTGTGTAGTATTTGTATCAGTGTATGTTTCATCCACCTGTTACATAATTCTATCCATCATATGCTTATTTTTTATTACTAAGGTGCATACACTCATTATCATCACTGGGTTACATCCACCCAAGGCAAACAAAATTCAGGGTTACACCCACCTGACAAGTTTTCATCACATCCACAAAGGTTTTTGGAAATAGATACTAACTCAAATAAGTTCCTATATCCGCCCTTGAACGTGTAGATAACTATTCAAATAATTTATACTCTGTAGAGACTGTACACTTCACCCTAAGAGATAATCAATTTGTATATTTTACATATTTTCTTGTACATGTGAATCATGAAAATCACCACAATGCTTTTAGAATGCATCCATTGTGTAAGTTACACCCGCTAAGGTTTCATCTGAATGAGGCTATGTCCACCACACCTAGGCCCTCTCTTGCACCACACAGCGGCATACACCAGGGACACAACTCATGTCCACGATGGTTTAAAACCAACGAAATGACTCATGGGTCACTCCAATGGTGCAACCCACATTGGTAGTTGCAAATTAGTTAGCCATATCGTATGTTGTGATACTTGTTGGTTGTACCGATTGATGGTCTGAATGTTTTGTGCGGTACTATGTGATGGTTTGCTTGTCTGTGTGGTTGCAGGACTTCAGAGCTATTTCATGTTGAGGCGTGGGAGGACCGGGACTAGGCACAGGAGGTGTTGAGGTCCAGATGGTCGGAGACGCCGAAGATGATCGAGGCTGCTGAGGTGGTTGCAAGCCAGGAGACGAGGAACCGGAGCTGGAGCTACCAGAGGTGGACACGATGGGCAACGGCGAGGTGGACCAGGACTAGGCTCAGGAAGGAGCTAAGGTCTGGACAGTCAGGATGCCGGGTGCGGTCGTGTGCAACGGAGCGGACCAGGACTAGACTCAGGGAGGAGTTGAGGTCCAGTCGGTCGGAGGTAGGTGCAGTCGTGCGAGGGTGCTTGAGGGACAATTTGGAGAATTAACTCAAGGCTGTGAAAGGGGTGCTGGTCTGTTAAAGCACCGCATCCTATTGGTGGTTATGGGTTGTCGCGAGTGTGCGCAGGTGTAAAACCCGGTGTTAGGTGGGGTTTACAGGTTATCCCCAGTGTGGACAAATGGGTGGATCCATTAGGTCAAGGTTCGCGTGTGAGCCTATAAAAGGAGAGGGGAGGCAAGTGTTAGACTCGAGCTGGTCGGCTGAGCCTTGGCGGCTGCTACCTCTCCCTCCCATGGGAGTTTATCTGTGTGTGTAGCTCTAGGGTAGAGCTTGTCCTCTCGAGGGGAGTGGCTATTGAGAGTGTGTGTTGGCTCTAAGGGTTAGAGTCTGTATCTCTCAAGGGAGAGTCTGTGAAATCTCCTTGAATGCAATCATTCATCTCTCTGCCTCGATTTGAGTTGTGTTGTCTACTTATTATTTGAAGGTCTTGTTTGTGCTTTCTCTGTTCCTTCATTTATCTGTGTTCTTGGCTTTCTGAAATTGCAGTGACATGTGGGTTGTACTCCAAGCCATCTTGGCTACTCTAGTCCCACGAGCAGTTTTGTTCTCTCTCGGATTTGGTTTTGGGCGCTCTTGGTAAAACATAGCTGAACTCTCATTTTGGTTGCCAAGTTTTCAATTAAAGATAAGAGCAACCTCCAGAGACCCTAACCATGTTATTTGCAAAGTTTCTTGGCCAAAGGAACTCTTAATCGAAAGTTATCTGAAGTCTGGCTCTTGCGGCCTTGCGCCTTCAACTTCCACTGTTTCTTCTTTGACTACATTGTTCTCATCGACCACGGCGAAGAAACCTTGAATGCCTTGTTATTTCTCAGCCAGAGGTGTTGTCTTGTAGTGTTTGAAGTCTCTTGCAAAATTGATCCGTGAATCAAAAGATATTCAGAAATTGGATCTTGCGATCGAGCGCTTCACTGGCCTCCTCTGTTCTGCTTTCGATCACATTCTTTTCAAGCGCTTCTCTTTTCGACCGGTTAAGATTTCGATCGTTTGCTTTCTTGTGCACTGGGTTCCGAATGCTTGATGGCCGTAGATCTCGTGGTCGTGTGCCCCACGGTCTCATGAGGTGTCTACGACCGCAGTCGACTACAGGTGCCAGTCGGTCTTCAACCACGTTGATCGTACGACCAAGTCATTGTGTAGGATCAAAAATGGCAACAGAGGGGGGGGGGGGGGTGAATGGTGCCTTCAAAAATCGCCCCCGAGTATCCATGTCATTTTTGTCTCCGATAGCTAGCGAAGCTATGAAGCAAGAAAATCAACACTCACTGGAAAACCAAGACCGACAAAATAGATGAAACCGACTTGGCCGAAAAGGCTACAAACCAACAATTATGTTTCACAAGTCAGTGAAATAGAATTTTAAACCAAGAAACAGACCTCGCAGAGAAATGAGAACAAGAAACTAAGTACGACTGAAAACCTGAAAATTTAAGCAGTGAAGAGGACTAAAATTGAACCAACAAAAACATTAAAACTGAAATTCAGAATCCCGGCTGAGAGCAAAAGACATGACTGAGAGAAGCTGTTGTTTCTGTAGCTAAGAACAGCAAGAGAAGCTGTTGTTTCTGCAGCCGAATACAGCAAGAGAAGCTGCTGTTTCTGCAACCAAAAACAGCAAGAGAAGCTGCTGTCTAACATAGACCTCTTCCTCAATATACCCATTGAGGAAGGCACTCTTGACATCCATATGGTAAATCTTGAAACCCTTAAATGCTGCAAATGCAAGCAGAATCCTAATGGCCTCTAGCCTAGCTACAGGGGCAAAAGTCTCCTCAAAATCTAGACCCTAACCTGGGAGAAGCCCTGAGCTACCAGTCTAGCCTTGTTTCGAATGACTACCCCATCCTCACTTTGCTTGTTTTTGAACACCCACTTGGTACCAATGACATTGTGACCTCTAGGGGGGCTCAACAAGCGAACAAACCTTGTTTCTCTCAAAGTTTTCTAACTCCTCATGCATGGCATTGACCCAAGACTCATCAAAAAGAGCGTGATCAACATCCTTGGGCTCGAAAGGGGCAACAAAGGCAGAGTGGAGATAGAAGTGAGACATGCCAGACTTTGAGCGTGTGACTCGCTCAAAGAGGTCTCCAATCATCTGCTCTGAAGGATGGTCTTTCTGGATATGTCGGGGAGGTCCTGGATGAGATGAAGAAGTGGCCTCTACCTCATGAGCTGACGAGGTAGGAACAGAGCCACTAGCTCCAGAAGATGTGGAAGGCATGGGTTGATCTCCTCGAGGTGCAGTGGAGGAAGCAGGCACCTCAAGGGGAGGAGGAACTGGATCGGGTAGACAACCCTCATCTCCATCCTCCTCATCATCCACAAAGATAGTCTCGGACTGCTCTAAAGAACCTGAGATATCGGGTCTAGCCCCCGAACTGGCCTCATCGAAGGTCACTTCACAGGTCTCTACCATTTTACTAGACTCGCAGTTCAGACCCTATAAGCCCACGAAGAAGTCGAGTAACCTAGAAAGATACCATCACAAGAGCGTGACTCGAACTTATCTAGGTTCCCGGACTTCAAGATAAAACACTTGCAACCAAACACACGAAAATGTGAGATGCTGAGCTTTCGCCCATATCTCAACTCATGAAAGGTGTGATGCCAGTGTGCCCTAAGAAAAACTCTGTTCGAAACATGGCACGCAGTGGATATAGCCTCAGCCCAAAACTTCCTCGGTGTAAAGGAAACATCAAGCATCGTCCTGGCCATCTCGACCAAGGTACGGTTCTTTCTCTCCACAACGCCATTTTGCTGTGGGACGTATGGAGAAGAGAACTGGTGCTCTACACCTGTCTCATCGCAAAACCTCTCAAAGTAGGAATTCTTGAACTCCATGCCATTGTCACTGCGAATCGCTCGTAAGGCACCCGGGAGCTGAACAAAAAGCCTACTAAACAAACCCCGAAAATGGGTAAACGTCTCATTCTTCGAGGCTAAGAAAAACACCCAAGAGTACCTCAAGAAGTCATCGACCACGACAAGAACATACCACTTCCCTCTTGCTGACTGCACTCAAGTTGGGCCAACTGTGTCTATGTGGAGCAGTTGTCCTGGTGCATCGGTCATAGTCACTGTGACTGGAGGATGAGAAGCGGCAACCATCTTGCTGTGCCGGCAAGGAGCGCATACAAGATCTTTGACATCTTGAGTTTAGGCAGACCACGAATGAGATCATGGCCGCTAACTCGAGTCAAATGGTCAAATCCAATATGCCAGAAAGTAAGGTCACGGGACTCAGAAGCAACTAAACACCTGAGAGGATCACCAGAAGATTCAACAAAATCAGCACGAAAGATCCTCCTATATTTAGAAATCCCACAAACCAGACTCCCCGAAGAATCAAGACTCACCTCGAAACCGTCATCGGTAAGCTGAGAAACAGAAAGCAAATTGTACTGCAGCTTACTCACTAAGGTAACATATTTTAAAATAAATGAATCATTAACGCGCACAGTACCTTTAGCGATGACGCGTCCAGACGAAGCGTCTCTAAAGGTGATAGTCTCATCACCTGGAGCACAGGCTAGGGAAGAGAACCAACGAGAGTCTCCGGTCATGTGTCAAGAACACCCAGAGTCCACAAGCCAAACCTCTCCCTTCCCTGCCCGGCGAACCTGAGTCAAACAGAGAGAGATGGCTCAGTACTGGGATAAATCAAAAGAAATTTTGGCACCCAATACTGAGTCACACGACGAGCAGAAGAAGTAGCCACACACAACTGATCTCTGGCTACCCTACGCTCTCTGTCGCTTAAAAAGCCAGAAGGTCTATGAGTAGACCTGAAGCTATTGCTGGGTCCGACTGCTATGGGAGAGCGAGTTGGAGCACCAATAACACGCTGATCTCGCCGCGGGTAGCTATCTCGATGGGGGAAACGAGATCTACCCTCAAGACAGCAGATATCACGACCAGAGGCATATCGAGGACGAAAACAAAAAAACTCAGAAAACCCAAATCCTCGATGCTGCCCAAACCCATCACCAGAAGCAACTCTCGACCTCGTGTTGGTCTTAGGTGCACTCAAGGTCTGGGGCTAACCCTGAATACACCTAAGAGCCTCAACACGGTCTCTACGTGTGATCTTGGCACGCCTGAAGCATCTCTCGATCAAGTGTCCATCCTTCTGACAGAAGGTACAATGATACTTCACCTCCTGAGAGGTAGAAGTAGCATGATGGAGCCTCGCCTTCTGAGAGGTCGAAGCAACAAGTGATACCACCTTACTGTCAGAAATCCCTTGGACAAACCCCGCAGATTTGAACTCAACTTTCTTGGTTCTGGGCTTGACCTCGATCACACCTGCTGCTATGGGTCTGAGAACAGTAGGTGGATGCTTCCTAACATCCTCAAAAAATCATATCCTAGACCTTGATTGAATTTGCAAATCTTGGACTAGTCTAGAATAAGATTCAGCTTCTTCTTGCCTCCTACAAACCTCTCAAGAGTGTTCATAAGATACTGACACTCCTGAAGAGAGAGGTGCAAGAAGAGCAGGGGGAAGAAGAGATAGCAGAAGGTAAGGGAGTAGAAGAAGAACCAACGGTAGAAGAACGAATGGCATGTGCACGCACAGCCGCCTCAAGGGGGACAGTCCTACTGCTAGCCATTTGGTTCTCATCGCTAAGCGTCTCTACCATACCCTTAGGCTTCTTCCCCACAACAGCACACACATCACAAGCATATGGTGACTTTTCTAGTAGGTCCTTAGTTAGCTTCACACATTTATCATCTAATGCAATCAACTCAGATTTTAGTTTTTCACAATTATTACATGGTGAAGCATACTGAGCCATTTTCTTATTATGATCAATCATTTCTTTAAACTGTTTTGAGACAGATTCAAGTTCAGTAGTTAATTTAGGACAGTTGGTGCAAGAAACAATGGGCTCAAGTAATGAAGCATGCAACTCAGCAATTTTATGATTTGCCTTCTTTAAGTTCATTTTCAAATTATTGCAATTTTCACATGTTTCAGGCAGATCAAGAAGCATAGTATAAAGACCTCTAAAAGCATTGTCCTTATCCTCACATGAGGTGCATGAAATAATCTCAATAGTAGTGGATGAAAAAGCAGCTACCCTACTCATCTCTAGTTCAGCAAGTAGACTAACATTCTCCACCTTAAGCAAATCTAGCTCAGAAGACACACTATCATGAGAGGTCCTTAATTTCTCCATATCACCAAGCAAAGAGGAGCATACATCACATTCGTCACGGGAGGGAGCAGATATAAGTGAAGTAAGCTCCTGTGATAATCTCTCTACTTCCTTCTCCAACTCACTACACCTAGCTCTAGATCTAGCATGAAATTTTTCTAGCTTAAGAAAAGTATCATTGAGCTGGTCATAGGAAGGATATACCTCATCGGAGTCAGAGTAGAGATCGTTGTCGCTAATGTCGCCCTCAAGGGCCATGAAGCACATGCCGGTGAAGTCGTCGCTATCCTTGGGTTCTTGATCATCCTTCCCATCGTCGTCACTCCACCCCTCGACCTCGCTGAGGTCAATGTCTTTGAAGGCGGTGAGAACGCGATGGAAGAGCTTCTTGGCTTGGCCAAGGTTGCGGAACTTCTTCCTTTTGCCTGGGGGCTTCTTGTTGTAGTTCTTATTGGTGTAGTTGTTCTTGCTCGAACCACCGTAGTCGTTTTTGCCCTTTTCCAACTTGGGGCAGTTGTCCGAATGTGGTTAGGGCCACCACACTCGAAGCAAATCACAGGTCCTCCTCTCTTTCTGTCCCTCACCCTCTTGTATGCATGAGAAAATTTTCTGGCTACGGGAGCAAGTTGGTTTTCTGGGAGCTGCTCTAGTTGATCATCATCAATATCACACAGAGCAGCAAGAGAGAAACCAGAAACAATATCCGAAGAAGATCCAGAGGCAGGACTAAGATCGGTGACCAAAGCCATCGATTGTGACTTCGACTTGCGAGAGACAATATCAATCTCGTGTGTCTCGAGGCGTGAATACAATGCATCAAGAGTCAAAGTCGAAAGATCCGTCGTGTCCTTGATGGTGGTCACCTTCATCTCCCAAACACGCAAATTCAAAGCTGAAAGCATTTGACGAGCATTGTCCGAGTCGGGGGATGTGAGACCGACCGCTCGAAGGTTGCTCAAAATCTTGTGGAATCTCGCAAAGCACTCATCAAGGGACTCTCCAGCGAGCATTTCAAACTTATTGTAATCTCACTTGAATTAGTCCTGTCGTACCGTATTAATTTGGGTGGTGCCCTCATGGTAAGCATCGAGGGTCACCCAAATATCGAAGGCCGACGAAAGATGTGAAATGCGATCAAACTTGTTTCGGCTCAAACCTTGGATGATGATGTTCTTTGCCTTAGCATTCGCCTCAACATCAGGCATGTTTGCCACATTGATGTTCTCATCGGCAGAAACAACAAAGTGTGTTTTAACCTTGCGCCAAATCGCATAGCCCTGAGCCTGAATGTAGGTCTCCATCCGACTCTTCCAGAAGGGATAGTCGATCCCATCGAAGATCGGGGGCTTGGTGGAATACTTGTCTGTCGCCATGGCTCACAGACCGGTTAAAATCTATCGAGAAGAGCTAACCGGCTCTGATACCAATTGTAGGATCGAAAATGGCAACAGAGGGGGGGTGAATGGTGCCTTCAAAAATCGCCCCCGAGTATCCACGACATTTTCTTCTCCGATAGCTAGCGAAGCTATGAAGCAAGAAAATCAACACTCACTGGAAAACCAAGACCGATAAAATAGATGAAACCGACTTGGCCGAAAAGGCTACAAACCAACAATTATGCTTCACAGGTCAGTGAAATAGAATTTTAAACCAAGAAATAGACCTTGTAGAGAAATGAGAACAAGAAACTGAGTACGACTGAAAACCTGAAAATTTAAGCAGTGAAGAGGACTAAAATTGAACCAACAAAAACATTAA
This sequence comes from Dendrocalamus latiflorus, assembly GCA_017311315.1. Taxonomy (NCBI): domain Eukaryota; kingdom Viridiplantae; phylum Streptophyta; class Magnoliopsida; order Poales; family Poaceae; genus Dendrocalamus; species Dendrocalamus latiflorus. The sequence continues at coordinate 13,846,491 of CM029651.1, read as the reverse complement.
AACTGAAATTCAGAATCCCGGCCGAGAGCAAAAGACATGACTGAGAGAAGCTGTTGTTTCTGCAGCTAAAAACACCAAGAGAAGCTGCTATTTCTGTAGCTGAAAACAGCAAGAGAAGCTGCTATTTCTGCAGCTGAAAACAGCAAGAGAAGTTGCCGAGAGAAGCTTCAGCCGAGCACACACCACAGCAGCATAAAAAGTGCAGACTGAAAGAAAGCAGCAGCCGAAAATACTGAAATCTCTGAAAAATACTGCAGACTGCTGAAAATCATTGAGTTTGACTAGTAAATGTTGTTCTCCTCTGATCAAAACAGCAGGAACTTGATTTAAATAGCAGGAATGACTTCAAGACACAAAGAAATGCAGACCAAGGTCACTTGAAAATAGAGATTTCTATTTTGTCAAAAGAAATAGCAGGAAAGAACAAACTTCAGATTTCTCATGAATCTTTGATTCTTCGCTCATGAAATTTTGCAGTACATCAAGAGATGATCTCACAGCAGAGCAGCACAAATTTGAAGCCAACTTCTAAAGGGAAAAGAAGAACATCAAATGTGCTCTGCCTCAAAACCCTAGATTTCCAAAACAGGGGAAGTTTGTTTTGCTTCATTTCTTTGGGAAAATCAGTTTCTTGAATTCATTGCTCTTGGCAATGACTAGCCAAATGACTTTGGGGATTCTCCCATCACAGAGCCAAATAATCTTGCCTCAAATCAATCACAGACTCATCACAGAAGAGAAACGGCAAGCACACAGCAAAGAGAACAAGCGCAGGATCATCTCAAATCATAAAAACCAACTCCAAAAATGAGAAGACATGAATGATTAGCATTGAGAGGAATGATTACACAAGTTTTTTCTCTACGCATACATGATTCTCACTTGAGGAGAGCACACACGCAGAACACTCACTACTGCCCTAGCTAACTCCCTGAGAATACATGCTGCCTCCTGGCCATCACCCCATCATATAGAAGAGCTCACGTCCTCAAAAAGAAAATCAAGAAGTGGTAGCCCTTCTCTACTCCCTTGCTCCACATACAAAAATGGCAGGAAGTCAAAGTTCAGGAAGAATGGAGGAAAAACAGCCCTTTTTGCTCCAAACCCTAAACCCTTTCCATTTGACCTTCACAACCACTAACGGGTCTCCAACCCGTTGACTTCAACCGAAACCGTTTCCATTTTGCAGTCTTACGCATTTTACCAAAATGCCCCTGCCGCACCTTCCTGGAAGCTTCATGTCGTCGCATGACTGCACCCGACATCCTGACCGTCTGGACCTCAGCTCCTCCCTGAGCCTAGTCCCGATCCACCTCGCCGTCGCCCGTCGTGTCCACCACCGGTAGCTCCAGCTCCGGTTCCTCGTCTCCAGGCTCACAACCACCTCAGCAGCCTCGATCATCTTTGGCATCTCCGACCATCTGGACCTCAACATCTCATGTGCCTAGTCCCGGTCCTCCTCGCCTCACCATGACCTAGCTCTGAAGTCCTGCAACCACACAGACAAGCAAACCGCCATGTAACACCGCACGAAACAACATAATCATCATTAGCATCATTAAAACATACTCATACATGAAAAAGCTCGAACGATCGATCGAGAGAAAGAACAAGCGTCCTAAGCACGTCCGACCACGTTCGAAAAATTCCAACCGAAACAAACTACGCGAAGCACCAACTTGGCGTGAACCGACCAAACCAAACGCAAACTTCCCAACCTAGGCGTCAATTACTCATCACAAACATGGGGACACCTCCACATGGTCTCTCACATTGGCTTACGACCATGTCGGTTCCGACCGCACTCATCTTTTGATCTCGTCGGTCTTGTTTTGGTGGTTATCGACTACAATGAATTCTATTTGATTGTCGATTTCCTTCCAAGTTGCACTTCGGTCGAGTGGTCAAAGTTTCGACCACCGTACAGGCCATCGACCAAGCTGTCGGTATCGACCATGGTGTCGGTTTCGACCAAGGTGTCGGCTTCGACCATATTGTCTGTCCAACTATGTCGTTTGTTGTCGACCGCCTTGTGTCTCTGCTGAGTGGTCCGATACGACCACGTTGAGCTTCCGCCAAGTGGTCGTAATTAGACCACATAGTGCTCTGATCTGGTCGTTAGGTGGTCTGATTTCCTCTGTTTTCTAGTAGACCTTATATCCTAAATCTTCATAGCTTTGTAGCTATAATATGTGAATATTTGGAGGAAAAATCTTTGGGCACCATTCGCCCCCCCTCTGTTGCCGCATCCGGTCCTACATTACCTTCGATTCATTGGAGCGAACTCTGCTGATAACGTGTTGAGGAACCGTCGCTGACGACCAGTCCGATTGATTTCTCTACTTAATAGAAATGAGATCAATCACAGAAGACAGAATAATAGATTGAAAACACACAGAGAGGTAGAGAGAGCTCCTGGTCTTTCTTTATTGCTTTTGATTGCATGAGTTCAAAATCTGCCGGTATGGCTCCCTATTTATAGTCTACCGATGAGATGCCCACCATGGGCCAAGGCTCCCGGCCTAGGCCTAGGTTTTTTAACAGTTCGGTCCATGTAGAAGTGTTAGAGGTGTTAACACCTCCATTACATCTAGCCGTTAATTAACCATGGTCCTAGCTGTACAATTGCTTCGAGAGCTTCACGTTTATTGGACGGTTAATCGGTTACTAAAAAACCAACCAATCAAGAATGAAAGGAAGCGTTCCCCGTTCAATTCCCGTCGAGCCCTCTGCAACCACTCATGCTCCGTCTATCTTGAACTCCGATCCTTCATGTGTTTCAAATCTCACTATTGAGATGACTGCGAACAATAGCAAGTCTGCTATTTCTGTTATCTTTGTGATATCATATTATAATGGCAAGAGTCTGATGGCTACTAAAAACTAATATAAATGGCCACAAGAAATTCCAACTAATCGACTTCAAACACTCACACAGACGAGCGGCCATAGGGTGAGAGAAATTATGGTCAGCGGCTGCAACGAGCAAGAATTACCAATCAGCCGTGAGATGATGATCGATGGAATATTAATCTTCCATCGCTTGAACTTACGAGGTTAATGGTACCGAAGAAGAGTCAAAAGAGTGAAGATAAAATTGCCTCTATACCCCCATTTGGTAGCACCTCTCCAATGCACTGCTAGTGAAAGCCATAGGTGCTCAGTCACAAGAACCATCAAATTATGCTTCGTGGATGGTCTAGAAACTTTTGAAGGACCGAACCATTTGTCTTACAAAATAATATCATTTTGGACATCAGCATGGTACTCAAAACATAATTTTAACCACTAATTTTTTGTTATAATAGATTTCATAAGACCTAATAAAAGTATATTTTTATGGAAGTTCTTTGATACAAACATAATATAACTGTAGTCAAAATTTAAAAAGATTAATTGTATGTACTCCAAAACGACATTCTTTATACTGATCTAGGCCACAATTGGCTGGATACATTCTTCATTTCTTCTGCCATATTCAAACCAAACACTTGGTCACATTTCATAAAAATATTTGGATTTTTGTTTCATATTTTTTTTAACAAAATACATTTTCAACAAGTGATAGCAACAGTTATATTATACGGATTTGCTAAATAACACTCGAGTAAAAAATTCATGGTTTTCGGTCGAATTTCTTATCATTTGATTGCTTCTAAATTCATGCGCCACGCTCTCCATTGTCGTCTCTAGTGACAGTGGGGTTAGGGTTTATGTTCACTGGGGTTAGGTACGGGATCACCGAACCCCAACCTTAGAATTACGGCAGGCGGAGGCGGTACAGCGAGGCGGCGGTGACGCCACCTTGGTTGCGGGCTTGGAGAAGGGCAGTGGGCGACAGAGAGCGATGAGATTGAGAGAGTATTAAGAGGCAACAGGTGGAGGTCGCATACCTGATGAAGGTAGCTGTAGGAGACGACGAAGAAGGATGGCGGTAGCGAAGTTGGAGGTGCGACAAAGGAGGAGGAGGGAGAGACGACAACACAGGATGAGATAACGACGAGAAAGGGCCGGAGAGGCGGAAGGTGGGGAAGCCAGCAGGCCTCGCCAGGGCTGGCAAGGCAAGGTCAACGATGTAGGGGAAGGGAAAGGGCAACTGTGGATAAGAAAGGAAGCGGAATAAGATTAGGGTTAAAGGTGGGCTGTATATATAAGTCGTGGGAAGATCTGGTCATAAAATTTAGTAGATCTTAATTTTATTTACTCAGTTTGTATAGACACTCTTTATATTATGTCCTAAATACTCCTTATATTATGTCCCATATTTAGATAGGTCCCACATGTCAGCTCCCTGTCACGGCCCCCGCGTGCTCCTACTCGGGAGTCGGGACTAGAGATGGCAACGGGTACAAACCTGCTAGGTTTTGCTATTCCAAACCCGTGCCCATGAAAGTTGGACGTGCCCGCTGAAAAACCCATACCCGTGACGGGTGCAGATTTTTACTCAGACCCATGCCCACTGGGTTAATGGGTACCCACGGGTCGCCCGTGGGGTCAGTAATGCGAGCTGCAACAATGGTTAATGGAGAGGAGGAAGAAGTTCACCGGCCATCTTCGTTGGAGCCGGAGGGCGGGGCCATGGCCAAGGGCCTACTACTGCGATGCGCGTTGGCTGCGACGTGGGGGCGATGGGCTGGACTGGAAGGCGTGGCGACGGTGAGGGCGTGCGGGAGGACGAGCGTGTGGCGAGAGTGGCGGGAGCTGCGGGACGGGAGGGCGAGTGTGGAGACTGCTGGAGACCGAGCGCGGAGCGCCAGATGCGCCGCCGCTGCGGCGGCTATTGAATCAGGGTGGGGATTGGGGAGGAGTGAGTAGTGATCGTGACCGAGTGCTAGCTACGGTTAGCCGTATGGGTAATGGGGCATTGCCGCATTGGATTTAGGGGCTTGGGGCTAAATGGCTAATGGTCTATGGGCTGGGCTAGTTTGCCTGGGAGGCTGGGAGCTTGGGTTTATAACTTCTATGGATCGAGTTTATATTGTCCATGGGTTTACGGGTTTGGGTACTATAGGAACGTACCCGAACCCGATAGACCCGATGGGTTGGGCTTTTTGCCCATTAAGAGACCCATAGGTTAGGAAATTGACTCAGACCCATGCCCTAATAGAGTAAAAACCCACCGGATATCGGATTTCGGGTACCCATTACCATCTCTAGTCGGGACCGACGGGACTCGGTTCGTCTCGTCTCGATCTCAAGGGGTGGCGGGCGGGGCGGGGCGTCGCCTGCATGTGGGATTATTCGAGCGGCGCGCGACATGTATGGCTCGGTCTGATGGCTGGTTGTTCCGTCTCCCTCTCACTCACTCTATCTCTTTCTCTTCTCTGTCCATGCTTTCCTTTTCTTTCTCGAAAGCTGTTTCCTTCCTTTCCTTTGCTTTTCATTTCTTTTTTGTTGTTTGCTCAATGTGATCAGCTGTTTTGTTTCCTTTGCAAAGAAGTAAGATAGGCTGACAGAATGATTGTCTGGTCCCGTTCTAGTTTTATACATATATGGCTCGCCATTTTCTTGCTGCACCAAAATTCTAAAAGAATAGAATTGAGAGACCATGTGGTCGTGACTCCATGTGAATGATGAGTAATTGACAAAGGTTTAGGATAGTCGAGTTTGGATTGTGTGGTCGGACCATGTCGTTGCAGGGTGCAATGGGCTAGGTCGGACTTTGGTCAAACTTGGTCGTATGGGTTTAGGACGCCTATTCTTGTTTTCGACAGGTTTGGACTTCATCTATGGTAAGTGTGATGGTATTTACGCTTTCATGTATCGAGCGGTGCTATTTGACGTGTTTCTTGTCTGTGTGACTGCAGGACGTCGAGTTGGAGTCATGGCGAGACACGGTGGACCGGACTAGGCGCAGGTGGCGCTGAGGTCAGAACGGTCGGGATGTGTCGAAGACGACGTGGACTCGAGGTGGTTGCGAGGCGTGCGAGGCAAGGAGCGCGGAAGCTTCCCGGAAGGTGCAGGAAGGGCGAAACGGGAATTTCGCAAGGCTGCACAAGCGGGAGCGGGCTCCGTTGGACGTAGCGGGCGTAACGGGGCGGAGACCCGTTAGCCAAGCGCTATAAAAGGAGAGGAGGGGCTGCATGCCCACTTGAGCACTTCATTGGATTTTAGGGTTTCCTTTAGTCAAAATGAGCTTTAGGGTTAGCTTTGGCTTTAGGCTTTAGTTGGTGAGGTTTGTTGGTGGAGGCAGAGGTGTGCTCCCTGCTTGTCCCCTTCGTTGTTCTCTGTGTGTTCTTGAGAGAAGGATGGAGAGTTCTTGATCAATCCAAGCATGTATGGGGAAGTAGAGAGTATGTGAGTTGAGAACCCTCATGTAATCATTCCTCTTATATCAATCATGTATCTCCTTTCCTCTCTATCAATATGAGATGGTTTTGGCTGAATTTGATCAAGTCTCAGGCTCTCTGTGGTTTTTGCCCTTTGATGGTTTCTAGGCTTGATTTTTGACCTTTTTGAGGTTCTTGTTCTTTCTTGCTGGGAAGGCCCAAAATGGGTTGCTCTATGTTGGGATGATGCCTCAAGATCATTTGATCAAGTTTCCCAAGAGCAAACTTCATTTTAATTTCAGTTTTTGGTTTTGAGCCTCCCCTGTTCATGTTTTGCATTTCTAGGGTTTGGTGCTGTTCTTGATTCCCTTGTTGAGATGGCTTGAAATTTGGTATGGAGAGTCCAGAGGCTATTAATTAGCTACCCTCAAAATTTCATAGCCAAAGGATCAACGGTTGGGGAGTAATTTGATTTTTGTCTCAGCTCAGGCAAAAATTTCAGATTTTTACCCATATCTGAAATTCTTGTTTCTTGGAGGGGTTTTCTTGAAATTGGCTCCTGGCTTAGTCTTCTGGGAGTGTTCCCTAGCTATCCTCAAAGTTTCCCAAGCCAAGAATCCAAGAATCATTGCGAATCTCTCAGTTTTCAGAAAATCTCGTTTGCTGTTTTTCTCGAGAGGTACTACCGCTCCTGGAGAGGTACTACCGCTCAAAGGTACTACCGCTCGGACCAGCGGTACTACCCCCGTCTCAGCGGTACTACCGCTTGAGGCCAGAATTTTCCCGATTTGATTTTTCTCGCTTGCTGGTCTCTGTATTTGTGTTTTTCCTGCTGCTGGGGTGTCTTGTGAGCACTGGTCTTCTACCTTCATAGCTCCCATAGCTATTGGAGAAGAAGATACGTGTTGGGGGCGACTTTTTAGAAAGCGACATTCACCCCCCTCTGTCGCCATTTTGGTCCTACAATTGGTATCAGAGCCGGTTAGCTCTTTTCAATAGATCTTAACCGGTCTCAAGAGCCATGGCGACAGACAAGTACTCGACCAAGCCGCCCGTGTTCGATGGCATCGATTACCCCTTCTGGAAGAGCCGAATGGAGACATACATCCAGGCCCAGGGGTATGCCATCTGGCGGAAGGTCAAAGTACGATTTGCTGTTCCTGCCGATGAGAACATCAATGCCGGGAACATGGCTGATGTTGAGGCGAATGCAAAGGCAAGGAACATCATCATCCAGGGTTTGAGTCGTAGCGAGTTTGACCGCATCTCTCATCTTTCGTTCGCCTTCGATATCTGGGAGACCCTCGATGCATACCATGAGGGCACCACCCAGATTAAGACGGTGAGACAGGACCAGTTCAAGTGAGATTACGACAAGTTTGAAATGCTCGCTGGCGAGTCCCTTGATGAGTGCTTTGCGCGTTTCCACAAGATCTTGAGCAATCTCCGAGCCGTCGGTCTCACATACTCCGACTCGGACAACGCTCGTCAAATGCTTGCTGCACTCGACCTTCGTGTTTGGGAGATGAAGGTGACTACCACCAAGGACACCACCGACCTCTCGACTTTGACGCTTGACGTGCTATACTCGCGCCTCAAGACGCACGAGATTGACATTGTCTCTCGTAAGTCGAAGTCGCAGTCGATGGCTCTAGTCACCGATCCCAGTTCGGCTTCTGGTTTTTCCGCCGATTCGCTTTGTGGGTTCTCCCTAGCTGCTCTCTGTGACGTAACTGATGATCAGTTAGAGCAGCTAGAGGATGAACAGCTGGCCCTCCTAGCTCGGAAGTTCTCCCATGCTTACAAGAGGAGCAGGGACAGAAAGAGAGGCGGACCAGTCATTTGCTTCGAGTGTGGTGGCCCCAACCACATTCGGCAAACTGCCCCAAGCTGGAGAAGGGCAAGAACAACTACAGCGGTTCGGGCAAGAACGACTACACCGACAAGAACCGCAACAAGAAGACTCCAGCTCAGACGCCGGGCAAGAAGAAGTTCCGCGACTTCGGGAAGGCCAAGAAGCTGTTTCACCGCGTCCTCACCGCCTTCGACGACCTCGACCTCAGCGAGGTGGAGGGATGGAGAGACCACGACGGGACGGGTGACCAAGATCCCAAGAGCGGCGACGACTTCTCCGGCATGTGCTTCATGGCCCTCGAGGGCGAACTCAGCGACAGCGAGCTGTACTCCGACTCGGACGAGGTATACCCCACCTACGACCAGCTCAATCATGCTTTTCTTAAGCTAGGTGGATTTCATGTTAGAGCTAGGGCTAGGTGTACTGAGTTAGAGAAGGAAGTAGACAAATTGTCACTAGAGATTATTGCTCTTACATCTGGTCCCTCTAGTGACGACTGTGATACATGCTCTGCCTTGCTGGGTGATATGGAGAAATTAAGGACCTCGCATGATAGTTTGTCCTCCGAGCTTGATACTGTTAAGGTGGAGAACATTAGTCTGTTGGCTGAACTAGAGATGAGTAGGATTGCTTCTATTTCATCTGCTCCTGTTGAGACTAGTGCTTGCACCTCATGTGAGGATAAGGACAATGCTTTAGAGGCCTTTATACCATGTTGCTTGATCTGCCTGAGTCATGTGAAAACTCCAATAAGCTGAAGTCGAACCTAAAACGGGCAGATCACAAGATTGCTGAGTTGCATGCTTCTTTACTTGAGCCTGTTGTTTCTTGCACCAATTGTCCAAAATTAACTCTTGAACTTGAATCTGTTTCTAAGCAATTCCAAGAGATGATTGATCAAAACAACAAATTGGCTCAGTTTGCGACTAAGGATCCTGTTAGCTCACCATGCATTAGTTGTGACAAACTAAAACTTGAACTCGTTGCTTTGAATGATAAATGTGTGAAGCTAACTAAGGACTTATTAGAGAAGTCATCAACTCCTTGTGATGTGATTGCTGAGGAGGGGGAGAAGCCCCAGGGTAAGGTAGAGACGCTTAGCGACGAGAACCAACCTGCTAGCAGTAGGATTGTCCATTCTAAGTCGGCTGTGCGTGCACAAGCCATTCTTACCTCTGCTGTTGGTTCTTCATTTGCTCCCTTACCTACTGTTGTTCCCTCTTCTCCCTGCTCTTCTTGCACCTCTCTCTTTCGGGAGTGTCAGTATCTTATGAACACTCTCGAGAGATTTGTAGGCGGCAAGAAGAAGCTCAATCTTATTCTAGACCAATCCAAGATTTGTAAGTTTAATCAGGGTCTAGGATATGATTTCTATGAGGATATGAGGAAGCATCCACCTGCTATTCTTAGACCTATAGTAGGAGGCGTGATCGAGGTCGAGCCCAGATCTGATGAAGTTAAAATCAAATCAGCGGGTTTTGTCCACGGGATCTCTGACAGTAAGGTGATTTCACCTGCCGCTTCGGCCTCTCAGAAGGCGAAGCTTGAGCGTGCTACTTCTACCTCTCAAAAGAAGAAGTATCACTGCACCTTCTGTCAGAAGGATGGGCATCTGATCGATCGATGCTTCAGGCGCGCTAAGATCGCGCGTAGAGACTGTGTTGAGTCTCCTAGGCCTATTCAGGGTCAGCCCCAGACCTTGAGTGCACCTAAGACCAACACGAGGTCTAGGTTTGCTCCTGTTGCGGAGTTTGGGCAGCATAGAAGTCCTCATGCTGCCCCTGGTCGTGTCTTCCGCCGTCTTGAGGGTAGATCTCGGTTTCCCCGTCGAGATAGCTACCCGCGGCGTGATCAGCATGTTGCCGCTGTTCCGACTCGCTCTCCCGTAGCAGTTGGACCCCGCAACAGCTTCAGGTCTGCTCACAGACCTTCTGCTTTTCTGAGTCACAGAGAGCGTAGGGTAGATAGAGGTCAGTCGTGTTTGACTACTTCATCTGCTCCACGTGTTACTCAGTATTGGGTGCCAAAATCACTTTTGATTTATCCCAGTACTGAGACTTTACTCTCTCGTTGACTCAGGTTCGCCGGGCAGGGAAGGGAAATGTTTGGCTTGTAGACTCCGGGTGCTCACGACACATGACCGGAGATTCCCGTTGGTTTTCTTCCCTTGCCCGTGCTCCAGGTGATGAGACGATCACCTTCGGAGATGCTTCATCTTGGCGCGTCATCGCCAAAGGTACTGTGCGCATTAATGATTCTTTCATTTTGAAAGATGTTGCCTTGGTTAGTAAGCTGCAGTACAATTTGCTTTCAGTTTCTCAGCTTACCGATGACGGTTTCGAGGTGAGCTTTAAGAAAAACGCTTGCAAAATTCTAGATTCTTCGGGTAGTCTGGCTTGCGGTATTTCACGTTATGGGAGGATCTTTCGTGCTGATTTTTCTGAGTCATCTGGTGATCCTCTCCGGTGTTTGGTTGCTTCGGAGTCCCGCGATCTGACTTTCTGGCATAGGAGACTTGGTCATATTGGATTTGACCATTTGACTCGAGTTAGCGGCCACGATCTCATTCGTGGTTTGCCGAAACTCAAGATGGTCAAAGATTTAGTTTGTGCTCCATGCCGACACGGCAAGATGGTTGCCGCTTCTCACCCTCCGGTCACAGTTACTATGACCGATGCACTAGGACAGCTGCTCCACATGGATACAGTGGGACCAGCTCGAGTGCAGTCAGCAGGAGGGAAGTGGTATGTTCTTGTCATGGTCGATGACTTCTCGAGGTATTCTTGGGTGTTTTTCTTAGCCTCGAAGGATGAGACGTTTTCACATTTCCGAGGTCTTTTCAGTAGGCTTTCTGTTGAGCTCCCAGGTGCCTTACGAGCGATCTGCAGTGACAATGGCACGGAGTTCAAGAACTCCTACTTTGAGAGGTTCTGCGATGAGACAGGTGTAGAGCATCAGTTCTCCTCTCCGCACGTCCCACAGCAAAATGGCGTCGTGGAGAGAAAGAACCGTACCTTGGTCGAGATGGCCAGGACGATGCTTGATGAATACTCTACACCGCGGAAGTTTTGGGCTGAGGCTATAGCCACCGCGTGCCATGTCTCAAATCGAGTTTTTCTGAGGGCACACTTGCACCACACTTCTTATGAGTTGAGATTTGGGCGAAAGCCCAGCGTCTCTCATTTTCGTGTTTTTGGTTGCAAGTGTTTTATCTTGAAGTCTGGGAACCTAGATAAGTTCGAGTCACGTTCCTGTGATGGGATCTTTCTAGGCTACTCGACTTCTTCGCGGGCTTATAGGGTCTGGAACTGCGAGTCTAGCAAAATGGTAGAGACCTGTGAGGTGACCTTTGACGAGGCCAGTCCGGGGACTAGGCCCGATATCTCAGGTTCGTTAGAGCAGTCCGAGACCATCTTCGTGGATGACGAGGACGATGGAGACGACGGTTGTCTACCTGATCCTATCCCTCATCCACCCCTTGAGGTGCCTTCTTCCACCGCACCTCGAGGCGATCAGCCCTTGCCTTCTGCTTCCTCTGGAGCTAGTGGCTCTGTCCCTACCTCGTCAGCTCATGAGGTAGAGGCCACTTCTTCATCTCATCCTGGACCTCCTAGACATATCCAGAAAGCTCATCCTTCAGAGCAGATCATTGGAGACCTCTTCGAGCGTGTTACCCGCTCAAAATCTGGCTTATCTCAATTCTGTCTCCATTCTGCTTTCATTGCCTCCTTTGAGCCCAAAGATGTTTCTCATGCTTTATCTGATGAGTCTTTGGTCAATGCCATGCATGAGGAGCTAGAAAATTTTGAGAGGAACAAGGTCTGGTCGCTTGTCGAGCCCCCGCGAGGTCACAATATTATTGGGACTAAGTGGGTGTTCAAGAACAAGCAGAGCGAGGATGGAGTGGTTATTCGGAACAAGGCTAGACTGGTAGCTCAGGGGTTCTCCCAGGTTGAGGGTCTAGATTTCGAGGAGACCTTTGCCCCTGTAGCTCGACTTGAGGCCATTAGAATCCTACTTGCCTTTGCAGCTTCTAAGGGTTTCAAGCTTTACCAGATGGACGTCAAGAGTGCCTTCCTTAATGGAGTCATTGAGGAAGAAGTCTACGTCAGACAGCCTCCAGGTTTCGAAAACCCCAATACCCAAACCATGTCTTCAAGCCTTCCAAAGCGTTGTATGGACTTAAGCAGGCCCCCAGGGCTTGGTATGAGAGGCTTAAGTCCTACTTGTTGAGTCATGGGTTTGAAATGGGTAAAGTAGGTAAGACCTTGTTTATCCGTAGGCCTGGCAATGACCTTCTGCTCATCCAGATCTATGTCGATGACATTATCTTTGGCGGCTCTTCCCATGCTCTGGTTTCACAGTTCTCGGATGTCATGAGCACCGAGTTTGAGATGAGTATGATGGGGGAGTTGACCTTCTTCCTTGGCTTCCAAATCAAGCAGACTCGGGAGGGTACATTTCTTCATCAAGGAAAGTACACCGTGACCTTCTGAGACGCTTCGACATGAGTGATGGTAAGCCTGTGTCGACTCCCATGGCTTCTACAGCCTATCTTGACCCAGATGAGGATGGCGAGTCCGTTTATCAGAAGGAGTATCGCAGCATGATTGGTTCCCTCTTGTACCTCACTGCCTCGAGACCGGACATACACTTCTCCGTGTGTCTTTGTGCCCGGTTTCAGGCTTCTCCTCGCGTATCTCACCGCCAGGCGGTGAAGCGCATCCTTCGGTACCTTCGAGCTACCATTGACTATGGTATCTGGTACTCTTCCTCATCCTGTCTTTCCTTGAGAGCCTATTCGGACGCAGACTTTGCTGGCTGTAGGATAGATAGGAAGAGCACTTCAGACACCTGCCAGTTCATTGGCACTTCTCTCGTTTCCTGGTCTTCAAGGAAGCAGTCCGGTGTTGCACAGTCCACCGCAGAGGCCGAGTACGTTGCTGCAGCCAGTTGCTGTAGCCAAGTGCTTTGGATGGCCTCGACCCTGCGGGACTTTGGGTTAGCCATAGATAGTGTTCCACTCTTTTGTGATAACACTTCTGCGATTAACATCGCTAAGAACCCAGTGCAGCACTCTCGGACCAAGCATATTGATATCCGTTATCACTTCCTTAGAGACCATGTAGAGAAGGGTGACATCGTGCTCCATTTTGTGGAGAGTGACCACCAGTTGGCTGATATCTTCACCAAACCTTTGGATAGTTCGAGGTTTTCAGCTCTGCGGGGAGAGCTTGGGGTGGTCTGTCCTTATGGACTGTTGTGAGGGGGAGTTTGTACTTTACTACTTTATTATTTTTATTATGCTCTAACTCCTTTTCTGATTGCATTGCATACGGGTGCATTGGGTTAGTCCTTCTAGCATAGGTTAGAGTGTTTCTCTAGTCTAGTTGCTTAGTTGTCTTCTTCTCATCTTGTGACCTAGGGTTCTGCTCTATTAGCCGCTTCTCTTCTCTTACTAGGTTGAGCCCACTCACTGCTTTCGGGTTCTAGCAAGGGTCGGGCCACCCTTGGGAAGACGGGGTACGTGTTTGCTCCCTAGTGAGGTAGATTACCGTCTAATAGTCCTAGTGTCATATGGGGTAGATGAGAGTCAGTCTGAGCCATAGTATCCTCTATATCTTATCTATGCTTTAAGGACTGCCTGTTTGCTATTTTCTTTCCCAGCTTCTCGATTGTATTGCTTTGGTTCAGGGGGAGTTCATTTGGGAGCTTCTGGAGCTTAATATTGACTTAACTCAACTTGAACTAAAAGTTGCATCTAATGTTGAGGGGGAGCTGGACTTTCTTGCATTTTCAGCATTCTAGCATTGTAATCAATCTGCATTGAGCCTTGATTATTATCCTGTTATGACATGCTTCAATGCTTTACACCTTGCCATGACTTGTGCTTAGCTTGCTAGATTTATCATGACTTCATATGTATAGACTAGCTCTTTGCCATGATAAGTTAATTAAAATTGCTCAACTTGAATTAAAACTTGTCATGCTAGCATTTGAGTCTAGTCTCTCTTGAGCTATCCCTTTATGATTCATGCCATGTCAAGTAGGCTAAGTTGAGCGTTGAATCTCTATTGAGCCATAGTTTGAGTTGTTTTAGTCTCTTGATGATACATGAGTTAGTACAAAATGTTAAAAAGCAAAAAGATCTCTTTTGTGCGAAAAAACTGATTTCACCAATTCTTTCCTATGAGACGGCTTGCCATTGCACTTGGCACGAACTTAGGGGAAGTTTTGGATGACCTAGACTATCTTCTTAAGCTGCTTGCTTGGAGTAGTCGCATAAGGCTTGAGATCTAGCACATGATAAGAAAAAATCTGGTTGGCAACAACCATGAATTTCAAAAGATAATATGTCATTTGTGCTCCATTTGCTTAAGCTTCAAAAAGAACCAAGTACTTTAACCAAAGTTTCAATCTTGAGCTTATAACACTCTATTTGGACTCAATGTTAGCTTCCTTGTTCCGCTTAGCTTATTGACATGGCCTGCATCATCCTTGGATATCTCTAGTTAGAATTTGCTCATTGATGACTTGACTTGCTCACTAAAATGCATTACATTTCAGATTGTCATCTATGTGCTCTAGCTGGCTTACATATATGTTGTCATGATCTAGATAGCGTTTTATTGAGTTATGGCTTGGTGTATTACATTATGGTCATTATGGATAATTCTCATGGCTCTAAATGCTTAAATAAACAAACTTCAGCCATATTCATCCATTATGTCATATTCTCTCTCTATTGCATCTTGATGTGTTTATTGCCAAAAGGGGGAGAATAGAGAAGAAAAAGTCTGTTGGGAACAGTTTAGAGCTTTGGAGATCAATTTGCTCTTTCTTGTTGCTCTAGTGTTCCTTCTGTCGACATGGTCATTAGCTTCATTCCCTTCTTTGGACCATGTTGGATTCTTCAAAATCAAACTCAACTTAATGCTTTTTCTGAGTTTGTCAATATACTCATCAAGGGGGAGATTGAGAGACCATGTGGTCGTGACTCCATGTGAATGATGAGTAATTGACAAAGGTTTAGGATAGTCGAGTTTGGATTGTGTGGTCGGACCATGTCGTTGCAGGGTGCAATGGGCTAGGTCGGACTTTGGTCAAACTTGGTCGTATGGGTTTAGGACGCCTATTCTTGTTTTCGACAGGTTTGTACTTCATCTGTGGTAAGTGTGATGATATTTACGCTTTCATGTATCGAGCGGTGCTATTTGACGTGTTTCTTGTCTGTGTGACTGCAGGACGTCGAGTTGGAGTCGTGGCGAGACACGGTGGATCGGACTAGGCGCAGGTGGCGCTGAGGTCAGAACGGTCGGGATGTGTCGAAGACGACGTGGACTCGAGGTGGTTGCGAGGCGTGCGAGGCAAGGAGCGCGGAAGCTTCCCGGAAGGTGCAGGAGGGGCGAAACGGGAATTTCGCAAGGCTGCACAAGCGGGAGCGGGCTCCGTTGGACATAGCGGGCGTAACGGGGCGGAGACCCGTTAGCCAAGCGCTATAAAAGGAGAGGAGGGGCTGCATGCCCACTTGAGCACTTCATTGGATTTTAGGGTTTTCTTTAGTCAAAATGAGCTTTAGGGTTAGCTTTGGCTTTAGGCTTTAGTTGGTGAGGTTTGTTGGTGGAGGCAGAGGTGTGCTCCCTGCTTGTCCCCTTCGTTGTTCTCTGTGTGTTCTTGAGAGAAGGATGGAGAGTTCTTGATCAATCCAAGCATGTATGGGGAAGTAGAGAGTATGTGAGTTGAGAACCCTCATGTAATCATTCCTCTTGTATCAATCATGTATCTCCTTTCCTCTCTATCAATATGAGATGGTTTTGGCTGAATTTGATCAAGTCTCAGGCTCTCTGTGGTTTTTGCCCTTCGATGGTTTCTAGGCTTGATTTTTGACCTTTTTGAGGTTCTTGTTCTTTCTTGCTGGGAAGGCCCAAAATGGGTTGCTCTATGTTGGGATGATGCCTCAAGATCATTTGATCAAGTTTCCCAAGAGCAAACTTCATTTTAATTTCAGTTTTTGGTTTTGAGCCTCCCCTGTTCATGTTTTGCATTTCTAGGGTTTGGTGCTGTTCTTGATTCCCTTGTTGAGATGGCTTGAAATTTGGTATGGAGAGTCTAGAGGCTATTAATTAGCTACCCTCAAAATTTCATAGCCAAAGGATCAACGGTAGGGGAGTAATTTGATTTTTGTCTCAGCTCGGTCAAAAATTTCAGATTTTTACCCAAATCTGAAATTCTTGTTTCTTGGAGGGGTTTTCTTGAAATTGGCTCTTGGCTTAGTCTTCTGGGAGTGTTCCCTAGCTATCCTCAAAGTTTCCCAAGCCAAGAATCCAAGAATCATTGCGAATCTCTCAGTTTTCAGAAAATCTCATTTGCTGTTTTTCTCGAGAGGTACTACCGCTCAAAGGTACTACCGCTCGGACCAGCGGTACTACCGCTCAGCGGTACTACCGCCCGTCTCAGCGGTACTACCGCTTGAGGCCAGAATTTTCCCGATTTGATTTTTCTCGCTTGCTGGTCTCTGTATTTGTGTTTTTCCTGCTGCTGGGGTGTCTTGTGAGCACCGGTCTTCTACCTTCATAGCTCCCATAGCTATTGGAGAAGAAGATACGTGTCGGGGGCGATTTTTTAGAAAGCGACATTCACCCCCCCTCTGTCGCCATTTTGGTCCTACAAGAATTAATTGATACCACGCTCAACTTTATCAATCAATTCCCAATGATGTGGCCTGGCGATGTGATTCTATTTTGGCGCCGATTCTTCCTACTCTACCGACTAATTGCATATATATATATATATCCCATTTAAAGACATTGCGACTTCAATGAGAAGCACGACGATATACTAGCTAACCTAATTTCGTAGAGATTTGCTCATTAAGTAGTTGCACCGAACGTAGAGACCAATCGACTTGCACGAACTATATGCAAGAATTAACGGATTTTTCTCACCAAATCTTTTTTTCCTTTCCTAAGTTTGAGCCGTTGTGCGTTACAATCTTCTTTGCTTTTAAATACTCCCTTATTTTACAAGTTTTTTCTTAGCTCACTACTACAGAAAGCCTAATATTAGACGGCAAATCACAGACGATTTGATAAAACCGTTTGTGACCTACACTAACACAGACGGTTTTAATTTGGACACCGTCTATGTTAATGGCGTCGGAGAAAACGAGTATCACAGACGGTTCTTACCGATGAACTGTCTTTATCACAGACGGTTTTTTATTAAAAACCGTCTGTGATAATCATAGATTTATCACAGATAGTTTGTAATAAAAAACCGTCTGTGATAATGCCACTAGACATTTATTGCGCTGGTCAGAACCGCATCTGTCTTCATTTCGATCCAGATCTAGCCGGTGCTGCACTCTTTCGCTCAGGAGGCAAGCTAGGTGATTTCTGGCCAATTAATTTGGTGGAAGGAGGCAGAGATTGAGTTTTGAAGATTCATACGTTCCTGGTTGCTCTAGATATGGTTAGTAATGAAATTTATTTTTCTTTGCATTATAATTTATATCTAAGTTTTGGTGAGTGTTATTGAAGATGGTTTGCATCTACTTGACCATACATGATCAGTTCCCGTCATGTGGGAGGCCAAATTTGTCAAAATTGTTGGTTATATACCTTCAGCAATCGCTGGGGAAATAGCTGTTGTGTTTATAATATGAATTAAGGTGGCAAAGCCTCAATGCATGTGGTATATATGTAGTAATAATTAATTAATTTAATTTTTAATACTAAGTTGTTATATATATATATATACATAACGTAGGACCGAAGCTGGATGTATGCCGCGAACCATGTGAGTGAAGAGTACATTAATGGTGTGTCTGCTTTTACAAGAGCTACTGAGGAGGATATGTTGAATAAGGGGGTGGAATATATGTACTGTCTATGCACTAACTGCGAGAACTTAAAGATGTTTAAGAACCGAGGGCAAATTGAAGTGCACTTGATTTGGAGGGGTTTCAAAAAGGGTTATACGTGTTGGACCAGTCATGGCAAAGTCAACGATCATATGCCGCTGGATGACATCGCCGGTGAAGTAAATGATATGCCACCGGATGACATCGCCGGTGAAGTGAATGACATGCCGCCGGATGATGTCGATTGTTGTTCGAATTCGGATATGTTGCACGATGACAATCTGGATCAGATGCTTTGCGATATAGAAGAGAACTATGATGAGAGAGAGTATGTTAAATTCCGAGGCTTGATGGAGGACTCGAAGAAACCTTTATTCATGTGCTGCAGGTCAAAGTACACGAGGTTGTCGATCGTGCTTGAACTGTTGAAATTGAAGGCAAGCTACGGTTGGTCCGACAAGAGTTTCACAGCGCTGCTAGGTCTTTTAGCGGACATGCTTCCGGAGGGAAATGAGTTGCCTAAAACCACGTATAAAGCCAAGAAGGCTCTTTGTCCATTGGGAATGGAAGTAGAAAGAATACATGCATGTCCGAACGACTGTATCCTCTACCGTAAAGAGTAAGCAAACATGCATGTATGTCCAGTGTGCAACGCATCCCGATACAAATGTAATAATCAATCAGATGACGGCTAGGGAACAGAGGTGAAGAAAGGACCTCCTGCTAAGGTGGCATGGTATTTTCCTATAATTCTCCGTTTGAAAAGGTTTTTTTGCAAATCCAAAGGAGGCAAAATTGCTGCGTTGGCACTCGGAGGAGCGCAAGAAGGATGGAATGCTAAGACACCTTGCTGATTCCGCCCAGTGGAGAAACATCGATAGGAGTTTTGCAGACTTTGGTGTAGAACCAAGTAATATAAGGTTTGGACTGAGTACAGATGGAATGAATCCTTTCAGTAGCATAAGCAGCCGATATAGCACATGGCCCGTGACTCTCTGCATCTATAACCTTCCTTCTTTGTTGTGTATGAAGCGAAAGTATATTTTACTGTCGATACTTATCCAAGGGCCAAAACAACCTAGGAATGATATTGATGTGTACCTAGCACCGTTGGTGGAAGATCTAAAAGTACTATGGAACGAAGGGGTACAGGTATGGGATGCATACAAATGAGAGAACTTCACTTTGCGCTCCTTATTGTTCTGCACCATAAATGATTATTCTGCCCTTGCTAACCTATCGGGCCAGAGTAAAAAAGGTGCCAAAGCTTGTACCCACTGTTTAGATGGTATCGAGAGTGTGTGGCTGAAACACTCACGCAAAACTGTCTACATGCGTCACCGCTGGTTCCTTCGGAGGGCTCATCCATACCGCAAGATGAAGAAAGAATTTAACAGAGAGAAGGAAGACGGTTCAGCTCCAAGGCATTTAAGGGGAAAAGAGGTTTATAATATGGTTAAGCATTTAGATGTTGTCCTCAGAAAGGGACGTAAATTGAGGACTCATGAGAAGAACACCTGGAAGAAGAGATCAATATTTTGGAACTTACCTTATTGGGAGTACCTAGATGTTCGACACTGCATCGACGTCATGCACGTAGAAAAGAATATATCTGACAGCTTGATTGGTCTCTTACTGAACATTCATGATAAAACAAAGGACGGTGTCAACGCGAAGAAAACAGAACTGTGCCAGTGCTTGTATGGTGTCAAAGTTCCGTCTGGTTACTCCGGCAACATGAATAAACTTGTTTTGATGAAAGATTTGAAGTTAAATGGCATGAAGTTTGATGTGCTGATGACACAGATGCTCCCTATTACAATTAGAAATATTTTGCCGATTAAAGTCCGAGAGACAATCATGAGGCTATGTTATTTAATTAACACAATTACTCAGAAGATCATCGATCCCGAAGGACTAGATGTTGTGCATGACGAGGTGGTGATGACTCTATGTCATCTTGAAATGTATTTCCCTCCTTCGTTTTTCGGTATCATGGTCCATCTCATTGTTCACGTTGTGTGGGAGATAAAAATATGCGGGCCCGTATTTCTACGTAGCATGTACCCATTTGAGAGGTTCATGGGAATTCTCAAGTCCTACGTATGGAATCGATCTCGGCCGGAGGGCAACATCATCGAAAGTTATGCAAGCTAAGAGGTCATTGAGTTTTGTGTCGATTATATAGCTCAGATTCAACCGATAGGTGTGCCTCAATCTCGTCATGAGGGGAGGCTGAAGGGTATCGGAACTATCGGAAGGAAAGTAATCACTCCAGATATGGACGCGTATACTCAAGCCCATTTCACGGTCTTGCAACACATGACTGAAGTGGCGCCTTATGTCGACCAGCACAAGGATGTGCTTCGGCAACAGAATCCGGAGCAGCCGAATGTTTGGATCATGAGGCAACACAATAGTCGGTTCAATCAATGGTTGAAGGAGCAAATCGCTAGGAGCTCGCCAAGTGAGATGCTGACATGGTTAGCAAAAGGGCCAAAATTTACAGTTGTGACATGGCAAGGATATGACATAAATGGGTACACATTCTATACACAGTCTCAGGATGTAAAGAGCACTAACCAGAACAGCGGTGTCCGCATAGATGCGTTCAGTACCGATGGGTTGAGAAACTCATACTATGGGTTCATAGAAGAGATTTGGGAGCTCGACTACGTGGTTTTCAAGATCCCATTATTTCGCTACCGTTGGGTGCATCTCCCACAGGTGAAGGTTGACAAGTATGGTGTCACTACCGTGGACCTCCAATGTGTCGGGTACAAAGACGAATTATTTGTACTCGCCAACCAAGTTGTTCAAGTTTTCTATGTAACCGACCCGACAAATAAGAAACGCCATGTAGTTCTTCATGGAAAAGGAGAATTGTTGGAGTAGAGAATGTAGTGGACGAGGAAGAATACAATCAATTTGACGAGTTACCTCGTTTTGGAAATGGCATAAGGGTCGACGATGAACAACGTGACGAAACTAGTTACGTACGCATTGATCATCATGAAGGGCTAATTTTTAAAGGAAATAAGCAAGTGGAATAAGAATGTGCGACATATATGTGGGCATTTGCATTTATGTATATAACAATGCATGTATGTGATGTATATGTGAATTGGCATTTATGTATACAACAATGCATGTGTGTGATGTATTTGTGAATTTGCATTAATATATATGTAAAAATGTGTGAGGTCTTATTGAATTTGTGAATTTCAACAGTCCCAGGCAGCTGTTGTAAAGAAATACACTGTGTGAAGTCTTATTGAATGCTGGTTGGTGTTTATATTAATAACTACAGCCGGGGCAAAGGCTTATCATAGATGATTCTCAGTTTAGAGTCGTCTGTGATATTTATTATCACAGACGGTTCTAAGTTTAAAACCGTCTGTGATAGTTATACTATCACAGACGGTTCTAAACTGAGAACCGTCTGTAATAAGCCTTTATATATAACCCCCCGCTAGGGTTTTGCGTGTATGCAGTTATTAGACTTAGTCGCTCTCCCGAAGTCCCAATCGAGCCCGTCGCCGCCGCCATCCCCGAGCCCGTCGCCGGCCGCCTCCGTCCCCCCGAGCCCCTCGCTGGTCGCCGTCCCCCAAGCTCTCGCCGGCCGCCTCTGTCGAGCCCCCGAGCCCCTCGCCGGTCACCGTCCCCCAAGCTAAGGTTCTAATATCTTCCACCTTACTCTTCTTCTCTGATTCTATAGCATGTTCATTGCAGTCCAATGAGTTAACTTGTATAATATAACCCATCACCTTATTCGGTACCATCTTCTCGAACTTCTCAGATCCAATACTGCAATGCTCCTTAGGTAGAGTATGGTCTTGGAATAATATGGTCTCCCTGCCCTTGTTTATGGTTTAAGTCCTCTCCTTAAGATCTAAACATATTGAGCTGAATTCATAAATCTAGTCTGCCCCAAGGATAATGCCATAGCTCTATAAACTCAATAGCTTAAAAGAGTTTGTGAAACTGGTTCCTTGTATATTATAGCCAACTTTGGTCTTTCAGTTTTGATAGGATTTACCAACTTTGGTCTAGGTACCCTGGATGTATGTCACATTAAACTTGTTCCTATTCCAACTCCCAACAGGGTTAGGTCTCCTGGCAGCTGATGCTTTCTCATGTACCCTAGCATACCAATATGCCTCCATCAGACCCTAAGGTCTCTGACCACTAACATAATGTTTAATATCTCCTCTGAGACCACCAATAAAACAATTCAGTAAGATGTGCTCTTGTAAGTATGGATGGTCCCTTTTTACCAGTGCCATGCATTCTTCAAATCTACCAATGTAATCTCCTATATTGGATTGATATTGTCTGATATTCTGTAAGGATTCCATAGCTTTATGAGCGCTGCATAGTTTGCTTGCCTCTTTTTAATCTTGTTATCACTAAAACTGGCTGCTCTACAATCTTATGGTCTTATCTTATCTTATGGTATGGCACTTTCTTATCTTATCCTAATAGACCCACAAATTGAGCGAATCATAGTATGGCACTTTCTT
Source organism: Dendrocalamus latiflorus (assembly GCA_017311315.1). Classification (NCBI taxonomy): domain Eukaryota; kingdom Viridiplantae; phylum Streptophyta; class Magnoliopsida; order Poales; family Poaceae; genus Dendrocalamus; species Dendrocalamus latiflorus. The sequence goes on along the minus strand of CM029651.1, from coordinate 13,823,982 downwards.
ATCTTATGGTCTTCTAGGATGGTTCATAACTCCTTATAGCTATTGGAGTATGAGAACTATGGTCTTCTCTTTCCACCTGTTTATATCTTGAAGAAGTCACTGGATTCTTCTTTTCTGTTGCTTATAGTGCACGTAATTTGAATATATCCCTTGTATATGTTGTTTAGAAGGCCAACATGTCATCCGCGCATTATTCAACATCATCGCCGGATGCGTCCGCTCCAAAATCAAAACGCCCAGGAAGAGGGCTATCGAAAAAGCCTGAGGGTCGATTTACCATCACAGAGGTCGATGAATCTGGGACCCCTCTCCTTCTTCGCCAAGCAGTATGTGCATTCCGAAGAATGATCGGAATAGTTGCACGAGAACGAATTGAGATCACATTCGATTTATGGAAGAGCGTGCCTGGGACTCGAAAATGTGAGCTGCTGACAGAAATGTTGGCATCGTTCGAGATCCCAGAAGAGCACCAAGACATCATGCAACGACAAGCCTTGCTAGCGGTGCGCAAAGCATGGAAGAACTTCAAGAGCACGCTTGTCAAGGACTACATGGAGAAGAATGAAACACCCTTTCATAAATACCCATTCCTGGAACCACAATGGGAAGAGTTCAAGGCGATGAAGACGACCAAAGATTTCAAAAGTACAAGTGCGGCACACAAGACCCTCCAGGCAAAAAACACACACCCCCACAGACTTGGCACAGCTGGGTATGCGGGTAAAATCCCGCAGTGGAGGAGGGAGGACGAACAGGCAGTCCTGCAGGACACTGCCCCGCCATTTGCCAATATCCCGGATGACCGCGCTCGAAATTGGATTAGAGCAAGGTCATCTACAATGACATCGGGGGGACGTCTCCTTTTGAAACCCTGCAGACTAGCAAGTGTCCCAGCGCCTGGTAAAATATCGATCGAACTACGTAGCTTGTAATTACTCCATAACTTCGTAGGAAGTGAAATGACATGTCGTGCTCTTACAGGAAGCGCTGAGTGTTAAAGCTTCCCAGGGATCATTCCAGGGAACAAGGGAGAAAGATATACTCTCCGCGGCCCTGTGAAACAAGGAGCACCTGGGTCGTACGAGAGGCCTTGGGCTTTATGTTCCTTGGAAACATGGTTTCCAAGATGACTCCGAAATGTATCGGCGTAGGAAGAGAACCAAACCCGAGCGTAAGGCACGGCTACGAGAAGAGATCAAGGCATCTCTTAGAGAGCAGCTGGCTGATTATGTCAGAGATGAGATGCGGAGATTTACAGAAAATCAGCAGGCCGCCGCCGCTCCTGTGCTAGCTAGCCCGCACAACCGTCCAAGTAGTTGCGCGTCCAATCCGACAGAAAGCGAGGCCAGAGTTCCTGTGGACGACATCTTGGTAATAATTATTATCTCTCAAATGCTTGCTCCGTTTATAGACCTATTGGAGTATCTAATTTTGTATCGTTATGTAGGAACCTATGAAGTGCAGGCTCCAAGTGAGATATGCCTCCGTTCCCTTGTACACTGCTTGGGGCCAGGCATATCCGTCTGCTCTCGGGGCCATGGTGCATCGTACACCTATAGCACCAGGCTTTGCAAAAGTTAATGTGGATGGTGTGCATGTCAATTTTGTGGTCGTCCTTCTACAGAAGCCCCCCAACGACGAGATCGTGACTCTAGGGCAGGCCATTGGAAAATTCATCTAGTGGCTCAAAAGCGACATCTCCCTGGAGGCTTCTTCACCGGTGGAAGGACCACAAGGGCAGTGCGAACCAGAGCTACATGCACTGGTGCCATCTCCACAAGACTTATCTCCACCACCGCTACCTGCACCGGTGCTATCTCCACAGGTGATATTCTCGCTAAAGCAACTTGCACCGCTGCTACCTTTACAGTCGACTACCATAAAGTCGACCTACAGCCGAGGCAGCAAGGGCAGCAAGGGCAAAGCAAAGAAGACCGATGATGATATCCCGTACCTGCCATTGGCCCACAAATTCGTGCTTGGCGAGCCGCTGGTCGACCCGAAAACGCGCCTCAAAGCCCTACCAATTAGTTGCCTGCAATTACACAAGTGGTATATGGAACAGTCCAATAAGCCAGAGGGAGAACGGCGCTCAAGTATCACTGTCAAATTTGCGCCGGATCATTTAGAGCACAATATTCAAGATTGTGTCTTCGTGGTCACCTTCAAGGATTTATTTGATCTTTTCACGCTCAACGCTCTCGACGCCTCACTCATTCAATGCTGGATGCTGTAAGTGTGTACAATCATAGCTTCCGTTCATGTCATACCGATAAATGTTATATATAATTTGTTGCTTTCGTGTGTATATATAGACACATGGTGACTAAAGCTAGAAGAACCAAATCATCAGTTAGTTTCTTGGACCCACACTTGGTCGCCATGCATACCATCGAGGAGGATACACCCTTTGTCGAGAGGTATATTGCATCAGCACTGGTGGCTTACCACGATAAGGAATATATACTTATGCCCTACAATCAGGATTATTATTGGATTTTAATAGTAATTGTACCAAAATGGAACAAGGTAATATATCTTGATTCTCTAAGTAAGAATAAAAAGGACTACACAGTTGTCAGCCAAGTAATCGATAGGTAAGTACATTTTCTTCATACATACCTATATTGTACTCTTTCTTTCCTTCCGAATGACTAAGGTCAACTTTTTTGAATCACGTAGGGTGTTCGCGATGTACATTGAAAAGGCAGGTGTCTCGACACAAGGGGCCAAAGGCCTGACACATGTTCAAAAATTTAAGGTATTCGCTATTACACATTAATTAATCCTATGCAACAGTTGATAGTAATGCCTCTTGAATTAACACATTCCATTTTCTGTAGTGCCACCAGCAGTCGCCGGGCAACACGTGTGGATTCTACGTTTGCTATCATATGGACCTACTCCTCGATTCCTCGAGGATCACCAATTCTAAGGTTTGTCAATCTTCCCATAATTACTTCATACTTATCAGGTTATATATATATATATATATATATATATATATATATATATATATATATATATATATATATATATGTGCACATTGATATTCCTATCAACAGGCTGCGTCCATCCCATCAACTGCATTGAAACAGCTCGACCTTTCACAAATTCGAGGAGAGTGCGCCTACTTTTTGGTGGCTAAAGTCATAAACTCAGATGGAGAGTTCCACAACAAACAATGATTTTTTATTGCTCTTATCACTCCGGAATCGAGGTCTCGTGAAAGGAACAGATCCATAATCAACGAACTTGTCAGCTGCACAAGCAATACTTGGATGTCAATCATGCACCATCCAATATAGCTTGTGCAGCCTGATAAGTTCGTTGATTATGGATCTGTTCCTTTCGCGAGATCTCGATTTCGGAGTGATAAGAGCAATAAAAAAAATGAAATATTACCATCTAAGTGCAAATGCAATGTAGATCTTTTGTAATTGTGTATTTGTTAATGGATATTTTATTTCATTTCAATTAATTGATTTGCGAAATTGATATTTTATGTTTGTGAAATGAAGTGCGATGTGAATTGGATGTTTTATGTTTGTGAAATGAATTGAGATGTGAACTGGATGTTTTATGTTTGCGAAATGAATTGAGATGTGAATAGGATGTTTTATGTTTGCGAAATGAATTGAGATGTGAATTGTATGTACACATATACATGTTGATTTGCTTGTTTTCAGAGGGCATGGCAATCATTTCTTGAGGCTAGCCAATAAACAGAAATATATTTAGGGGTTGAAAGGAATATCACAGATGGTTTGTAACTAAAAACCGTCTATCACAGACGGTTTTTAACTAAAAACCGTTTATGATTATTAGCCATCACAAACGGTTTTTAGTTACAAATCGTCTGTGATAACCTTCAATTATCACTGATCCATAAATTCAGACGGTTCAAAAACCGTCTGTGATGACATTTTCTGTAACATCCTGAAAATTTAAATTTGAAAAAAATGTGAAGCTTTTGAATTATCTTGTAATATATTTTATTTGAATTTGGATTTTATGGTGTTTTTCTGGAATTTAGTTGAGGTTCCAAAAATTTAAGAAGCTCAAAAAGAAACAAGCATTAATAATGCCCTAAAAGGGAATGTGCAAATAATAGAAAACTAAAATTGTAAATACGAATATGAAAAGATGATCCAGTATAAGAAGAGAGAAACCTGAGTTAAAAATATAAAATATCATTTTGAAAATAATGGCATAAATAGCAATAAAAGCGGATGAACAAAATACAAACACACATACATATATACATATATGTGTATACACAAATTGTGCCAGAAAGAGTTTAGCAATAGGAAATAATAATAAATAAATATATATATATATACATATAACAGACACAATAATAATAATAGAAGCTCTCATTTAATATCTGAAAATTTAAAGCTTAAATTCTAAATGTGATGTAAAAATTAGTAATCATAAATATGAAACAAAAATTTAAAATTAAAATTCAGAATCCCAATTCTCAGGTTTTCCTCTCCTCCTCTCTCTCCACTGCCCAGTGGGCCGGCGCACCCGCATCCTCTCTTCTCTGCGCCTGGGCCCAGCTCCGCACACCCTCTCTTCTTTCTCTCCCCCGTGCACCCGTGCCACTTCTCTTCTTCCCTCTGCCGCGCCCAGCACCTTTCCTCCCCGTGGCGCCCATGCGATAGCTCCGCCCACTGTTTTCCCCGCCGTCGCCCCCGGTTTCTCATGTGCGCCCACCGTCTCCGCAGCCTCCCCTGAGACCATAAGAAGCTCTGCCACCCCGGTCTTTCTCCTGCATAACACCCGCGCCCGCACCCACCGTCACGCCCCCACGCCATCCCGCCAATCCGGTGACACCCCAGCAAAACCGACCGCGTCACGGCGTGCTCCTAGCAGCCTCCTCCCTCCTCCCTCGAAGAATCGGACTCCGGTGCCCCCAGCTCGCCGCGCGGTCGACCTTCCTCGCCACCGGTCAAAACGGCCATTTTTGCCGCCGTCTGCAACTCGACGCAAGGCGGCTCGATTCCTCGGATGTGGAGCACAACCACACGGCCCTGAAGCTACCCCAAGCTCCGCTCTGGCTTCCCCCTCACCTCGGCTCGCCGACGCTGTGCTCATGCCCGCGCCGCCGCTGGCTCCCGGTGCCAGCCCACCTCGGCCCCTCTCCGGCCCCGCTGCTGCTCCCGGTGGGTTCCCCGTGCCTTCCTCCGCTCACACCCACCCGCATCTCCTTCCCTTTCCCCTCCGGCGCCATCTCCACCATCGGCCCCGACCACGCCGCCGCCAGGTAAGCCGCCGGCCATCGCCCCGGCCAAATTGGCCGGCGAGGCCCTACCTATGGGTGGAGGCGAGCGTGAGCAACCCATTTTTCGGGTGCTCACCTCCAGCCATCGCCTCTGCCGCCGGCGGCAAGGCCAGCGCCGAGCGCCGCCTGGGTGCTCTGTTCTGAGCCAGCTCCTCGCTTGCTTATTCTAATTTGTTTTCCCTTTATGTCACAGGAGAGTGGCTGCTCAGTTGGCTAGCTGTGGTGTGCTGAGCAATTCATACAGTAGGTCCTGAGTTCAAATCCATTGGCTGCACTTTTCTCTCTCACATTTCTATTCCATTTTGTAACCCATTTTGATTAATAAAAACCAAGAATAATTTAAGAATAATTTAGAGAATCTAATAAAAATTAACTAGGATGTAATGAGAGTATTTAATATTTAAATTAGCTCATATATGATTAATTATATGGTTTGAATAATTATTTAAAAGATTTATTATTACTTAAAGACATTGATAAAGGCATTATGACTTTGATTAAATGTCCCAAATTTAATAAAGATTACCCTTGTATGAAAATTAAAATATATGATTAATATTTATCATGACCGCCGTAAAACAAAACCCCTTGGTAGATATAATTAGTAACTATATCAAAACATGAACCCATATAACCAGCCATTATAGATAAATAAATAAATAAAGCTAAGTTTGATAATAACTAAAGCATAGATAATAAGATAATGGTGCCCATAAATAAACCCTACCGTTAGGCTTAACAACTAATAACGTTGAGCATGGAATAACAAGTTAGAAACCATACCCCAAATGAATACTAATTCAATTTGAGCTATGCCACGTAATTAGAGTCATATAAAATGATACATATCAAGCCTTGCGCAAATTGCTAAGCTTAAACTAAAATTAGAAATAAAGTTAAGTGTAATAGTAACTAAAGTATAAGCAAGATAATAATAGTGCCATCAATTAAATCTTAACACTAGTTTAGTATGTATTTATATGGAGCATATTAGTATAATTGTACATATATAACAAGCTAGGACCCGTGTAAATAAACCTTAATTCAAATTAAACGCAGCCTAGTGATAAATGGAGGTACATAAAATATCATACCACAAAAGGTTATAAACATAGGCTATAAGTTTAACTCGGTAAACTAAGATTTGCAACCGTCACTCGTATATGTATACCATATGCCCTGAAAAGTAGCACTCGGCAAAATAATACCCAGTTAGACCTGTATCCCAATTCATAGGTCCATCCTAACTCATGGAACTTCCTTCATAAATACAAAAATAATAAAAGATATTATTAATAAAAAGATCAGGTCATCGTATTCTACCACCGGCCTTACCCCAAATCACATAAATCACCCGTTAATTCATAATAAAACTAAATTGAGTTTATTCGGATTTATTTTGATCTTTTTGAGTTATTTGCTTTTATTTGGATTCAGTCATTTGTCACGTAATTAGAAATTGGGAGTCGTGAAGATTCAGTGGATCCAGCGAGATTAAGCTTGAAGTGAAGATAGAGACCAGAAGTTCAAGAGAAAGCATTGTGTGAGCTCAAGACCGCGATAAACCGCGCCAGGCGAGTCAATACTTTGATCATGTTGAACCTACATTTTTGCAAATTATTTTGGTTTAAATTATCAAATTGCATGCTATTATTTTATATGCAAATACATGTTTAATTTAAGATTCTAGTTATATGCCCATTGCTTGCCTTGAATAATATTACACCTTCTTGGGAATATTTGAATATGTGAACCTTGTCGCCCTAGCAAAATTATAGTAGTAACCTCTCAAAAATAAGTCCCTAATTATACGCCGTGCTTAGTACTGCATAAACACTCAGGGGGCGCTGAAATGCCCCAAGCATCATTGTCATTTTTAATCGTGAGAGACTGGTTTGGGAAGTCATGGAGGTAATGACTGGTACATTTGATATGAATATTTTATACTCCCAAAATCTCCAACTTGCTTAAATATCTGGGCGGATTGGTTCGAGGGTATGAGTGTGGTGCAGTGGATGCACAAAGTGGGTTGTGGTAGACCGCCCAGATACCACTAAGGACTGAATCTTGTCATGACCTCCTATGTAAAACAGTACAACCACAAGTCTGTAAAGTACAACTTGGCTTAGTAGATTTACCGGACCCTGAAAGTCATCCTTCCAGGAGGAGGTGTGGGGTAGTGCAAGCGGCTGTCTAGGTGACGGCTTGAATGGGACACTCGCAGAGGGTGAAGTTCTGCTGTGGCGGGCTAGCAGGGGACGTAGCCAGCTGCTAGACATTCAGAAGGAGAACATCCCGCACAACGTATGGGACCCACCGCAAGTGGGAGCGACCCATAGGGTGAAATGATGGAAGGGGCGAGGTACTTTGAAAAGTCATTGTGATGGTCTGCTCAACCACATGGCTAAGGAATCGTGTGGGGCAACGGGTTGATTGTCTCTTGTGGTGAAAGTGTACAAACTCTGCAGAGTCAAAACTATTCGAATAGCCGTGCCCACGGTCAAGGGCGGACATGGGAACTTAATTAGATATAGTTCTATTTCAAAAACTTTGTGGGTGGTAATGGAAAATGTGGAGGGCAGTGGAAAGCCCTGATTTGAATTGTCCTGGGTGTCGTCTCAGTGGTAAGTTAAGTGGTTATAACGCTGAAAGATGCTATATGGTGCGGATGCCATGTAACGGTGGATGGAATCTGGATCGCTATTATTATTGCATTTTCTTGAACATTATGTTTTTGTTCAAAACTGCTAGGTCTCAGGAAATTTTTATGTATCATATTGCAAAAGTAAAATGTTTTCTCTTCACGCAAAGTAAAATATATGAGGAAATAAGTAGAGTCGGGAGTAATGAAGATGGAAGTTTTTGGTAAAAACATAAATATATTGGTGGACTCATGTCGATTATAAAAAGAAAACGATAGTGTGGATTCTGGGAGAAATGAGCCTAAATGGATATCTAGACTAGATAGATGATTTATATGATCTTTGGAGTATTAGGAAGTGCCAGGGTATTGGTTGGATTACAACACTGATATTTGATATAAATTCATGGGAGATGTTGGCAATATTGGGATTAATAGGATTTGAATAAGTTTTGGATGGATGAATTGATCTTGGGAGTTTGGAGTATGATAACAGTAACTGGAGTATAAACTTGATCAATGATATTCTTGGTGGATGAATACTGGTGAATCGTAGACCTAATCAATGATATACTTGGTGGATATATACTAGTGAATCGTAAACTTGATCAATGATATTCTTGGTGGATGTATACTCATGAATTGGTTAGAGATAGATAATGGAAAAATAAGATTGATTATTGAAGAAGTAAGTTATGGTTGTGGAGCAATAACGAAAGGATTGGATTGTTAAGAATTTAGAATGCAAAAGATACTGGTGGAATAAATAAATGATATTAGATAAATGGTGTCGCTAGCTGTTTGGAGTTTTAGGCAGTAATTGATCAGTGGATTATATAAGTTATGATACACGCTATTTGGGGATTTAGGCAGCAATGAAGGTATGATTGGTGGATTGCATAATTGATGATAATCGCTGTTTGGAGTCTTAGACAGCAATCAATAAAGAAAGTGTATTTTGGTGGATTAAGTCGATTATGGTAGTCGCTAGGTGGAGTATAGGCAGTAACAATAACACTATGATTAAATAATAGCAATGCTACTAAAAGCAATTTTTGGCAAATAAAATAACCCGAGCCTCTCCTTTGTTAAGCCATGCATATTATTTATTTGCATTCTGTGTATTGGCTCGCGGAGCATAGTGGTTTGTGTGCTCACACTCACTTTTGTGACAAATTCAGAATCAGGAATCAGATCACCTCACCTCAGCAACAAGATTGGACATGCTGGCAGAGAAGATGAAGATGTCAAGGGCTAGGTCGCGAACCTCCAGTTGGCTGCCTGTGGGCATGTCCTGAAGGTCCCATCTGTGTGCTTCGTTCTTCCGCTGCTGCAAATTAATGAATTCGGCCTAAACGCACCATGAGTAAGTTTACTATTATATTTATGCTTCCGTATGATATGTACTTTGATATTCAGAACTGTAATCTGTGAGCACTATCTACTGATCCAGGGAATAGTGCGGTGGAATCACAGAAGATTCCGGATTGTAAAATCTGGGGTCTGACAGGGATGGTATCAGAGCATATCGACTGCAGGTTGTGACCTAGTTAGCCTGGCCGTTAGTTTCATGACTAGAAATATTTCATTAAAATACTATCTCCAAAAATATAAGTTATACTGCTCATTCTTATCTCTCTTAGATGGTTCCCTCTCACCCAAATGCTGCCTTAGCCATTTTACTTCTAGAGCTCTCTTACCCCGAATTCAAAACATTAACCCAAGGGTGAGTGCTAATATCAATCAAATTACCCCCAAATACTTCCCTCTTCGTTCTATTGATTTCAAAAGAAAGATTTTGCTCCTCTTCTCGTGCCTTCACTCCAAATATTTAAGGCTAGGAACGTCAAAGGTGTTCATGAAGATAAGATGGTTTCGTTTTAAACGAACTATGCAGATAAACTCTATGCCCCTTATGTGTGCTTTCCCGAGTAGACGTTGAATTGTCGCAAGATTTTCATTGGTCCCTGTGCACTGTCTTCTTGCCCTCGGGCGTCCTATTTCGCAGTCACAGGAAAAGCTTGCTTTTAAAAATTTGTGTGGCTCAGTATCACTCCAGCTCCCTGGATGTGCTCTTTTAAAATTAGAATAGGTTCGGATTACCTTATCCCCACGATTCTATCCTTACCTCATGCTATTCTCTCTCACCTCTTGCTGAAAACCCCATCGGATCCAGAGGAATGAAATAACAAGTAACCCAAAACCAGGGCAACCAAGAAGAAGCGAAGACTTTTCAACTTCCCAGTATTTAAGGAAAACAACATCACTATGAAGAAGATCACCCGCCAGGAGAAAGCTCACAGAGCAAGGTCACCTATTTCTGCGAAGGACAAGACCCTTGCCCCATGAATTGCCTCTCAAATCTGTTGATGAACAAGACAGTTAAGAATGCAATAGATGAATAAGGACAATTGTCATTTATTTAAGGGGGTAGCATTAAGAGACAAAAATGTCGATGCACTACCACGATATATGCTTTGGAGGTGCAACAACCTGGACTCAAAGCTAATCGAGCCAGTATGAGAAGATTTGCAGAACCGGAAGTCTTATAGTGATAAGGACAAAAGACCACCATATAAATGTATTCATCTTCGCATCGGCATCCCTCAGACCATCTACTCCCTAGGGCATAGCCAATACTGCCCACCCCTCAGTATGAATTCTACATCCACCATAGGCCCAATAAACGATGTGACTATTCCATTGTATGAAGGCATGAAGACAACATTGTCAAGGAGCAAGTACTTGGAAGTCTACGACCTATCTAGAAGAACAAGGTTTTCCTCTTCCCTTTGACTCCTCCCAGTGCTAACCCTTGTGTGCAGATTTTCATTTTTCTGTGAAGCTAAGGAACATACGTCAAGCAACACCCTGAAATCCTTTGCTAGCCAGTATAACCCCACCTCCTTTCTTTCTGCTCTACCGGAATCTCGGGGCCGAGATTCATTTAAGGGGGGTAGGTTTGTAACATCCTGAAAATTTAAATTTCAAAAAAATGTGAAGCTTTTGAATTATCTTGTAATATATTTTATTTGAATTTGGATTTTATGGTGTTTTTCTGGAATTTAGTTGAGGTTCCAAAAATTTAAGAAGCTCAAAAAGAAACAAGCATTAATAATGCCCTAAAAGGGAATGTGCAAATAATAGAAAACTAAAATTGTAAATACGAATATGAAAAGATGATCCAGTATAAGAAGAGAGAAACCTGAGTTAAAAATATAAAATATCATTTTGAAAATAATGGCATAAATAGCAATAAAAGCGGATGAACAAAATACAAACACACATACATATATACATATATGTGTATACACAAATTGTGCCAGAAAGAGTTTAGCAAAAGGAAATAATAATAAATATATATATATACATATAACAGACACAATAATAATAATAGAAGCTCTCATTTAATATCTTAAAATTTAAAGCTTAAATTCTAAATGTGATGTAAACATCAGTAATCATAAATATGAAACAAAAATTTAAAATTAAAATTCAGAATCCCAATTCTCAAGTTTTCCTCTCCTCCTCTCTCTCTCCACTGCCCAGTGGGCCGGCGCACCCGCATCCTCTCTTCTCTGCGCCTGGGCCCAGCTCCGCACGCCATCTCTTCTTTCTCTCCCCCGTGCGCCCGCGCCACTTCTCTTCTTCCCTCTGCCGCGCCCAGCACCTTTCCTCCCCGTGGCGCCCATACAATAGCTCCGCCCACTGTTTTTCCCCGCCGTCGCCCCCGGTTTCTCATGTGCGCCCACCGTCACCGCAGCCTCCCCCGAGACCATAAGAAGCTCTGCCTCCCCGGTCTTTCTCCCGCATAACACCCGCGCCCGCACCCACCGTCGCGCCCCCACGCCATCCCGCCAATCCGGTGACACCCCGGCAAAACCGACCGCGTCACGGTGTGCTCCTAGCAGCCTCCTCCCTCCTCCCTCGAAGAATCGGACTCCGGTGCCCCCAGCTCGCCGCGCGGCCGACCTTCCTCGCCGCCGGCCAAAACGGCCATTTTCGCCGCCGTCTGCAACTCGGCGCAAGGCGGCTCGATTCCTCGGATGTGGAGCACAACCACGCGGCCCTGAAGCTACGGTTTTCGGATTTTTTTCGGATGAAATTTTTAATTGAAATTTGATTTTTTTTATGTAAAAAGAAGAAAGCTGAAAATTTTGCAAATTTTCTTTATATTTGAAGAAAATTAGATAATTTTTATCTGATTTAAATTTTTATCGGACTACACCGATAACACCATGAACCAACGGTTTTTCATGAAATTTCGATGAAAAGTTTTTCCCTGGTCATAGTGGTAGGATATCTTTTTCCCCCATCTGTCGAGTGCCCTTGCATGCAGCCACGCCTGCGAACTTCTTGTACATGTGGTCATGTGGATGCCCATGTGATTTATGTTCTGCTTTCGTTTTAATTTTCTTTTCCTTAAGGTACTGCAAATCATGTATTGCAAGAAAAGAAACGATCGGTTACGATCGTACTGATACAACGGCATTCACGTCACGGGGTGAAATACCCGACACATGTGTTGAATGCATGTATATGGCATACAGAGCAGAAATGTGTTGATTGACGCGATATTATTCGGATATAAGAGTACTCATACGAACATATTCATATGAAATTAACAACCATACACTTCACGAATTTTGGTCAAATCTAGCACTATTGATCACATAAATACTAAATCTAGCCTCCAAATCATCGTAATTCCTTTTATAGCCCCTCCCCGACCGCAGCACTACGAGAGTGCGACATGTGTTAATCGTACGGCCGAGGAGCGCACGACAGCGACGATTTCACTGCTACAGAAGTTGTGCGGTCCCCGACTGCACAAGTTCACTGCTACAGTATTTTTGCGGTCCACAACCGCATGATTAGCAGTGCTACAGTGCACAATTTTTTGTTCGGCTGCTCCCTGCGTTTGATGGTGTAATAGTCTCCTGTGATAAATACAAATTTTCTATTTATTTATAGAAATGCATTCAAAATGTAATAATTTTTAGATATAGAAAATGAGGTTTAAAAATTATGATTTTTGTGTGGAGTCTTGTTTACTTGCTTGTGCAAAATTTTTGTAATTATAAACATTAAGAATTTTCGCCTGTAATTTAGTTATGTGTAGAGTTTGCACGAATTTTCGTCTTCCTCGCGCTACAGTGACGCAGCATAGTGGTCATGCGGTCTCCAACTGCACGTCTTCCTCGTGCTACAGTAGTCGTGCGGTCCTGACCGTGCGACTACACTGCTGTGCACTTCCTGACCACACGATTAACATGGGTCGCGCTGTCGCAATGCTGCGGTCAAGGAGGGAGGCTAAAAATGAATTTACGGTGATTCGAGAGTTCAATTTGTTATTATGTGATCAATAGTATCAGATTTGACCAAAATTCTACGCATGAGAGAATACAAGGAAACATGGGTGTAAATACATATGATGCCGCTCCATTATTTTTGCTTGTTGAAACAGGGAGGGCCTGCTTGCCTGCCTGTATTCGTAATCTGTGTATGACTGAATATTGTTAGGAAACTGGGCCCACGGCCAGAGTCCTGACATATTTGGGCACCCCACCGTAGACTATAAATAGGGACCTAGACCCCCTCATTATGTACACCCCGATGCAATCTAAAGCAATAAAGAAAGACCAGGAGTTCTCTCTACCTCTCTGTGTTCAATCTATTGTTCTGTGATTCTGTGATTGATTCGTTCTTATTCTAAGCAGAGGAATCGATCGAACTGGTCGCCAGCGACGGTTCCTCAACACGTTATCAGCACGACTTCGCTCCGCTGAACGAGGTAATCATCCAAGCACAGATTGAATTTTCTAGATCGCTTTTGAATCTGTATCTTCTTTTCGCGTTCTAGACTGAAATTCTACGGTGCAAATCCGCCCTAATCTACCGCGAGCAAACTTGAAGTCGCCGGCACAATGCCGATCGGTAGATTGTGAAACGGGGTAGATGTTGATTGCACTGTAGAACGATGCAAATCCGCCCTAAATCTACCGCGAGCAGATCTGAAATCGCCAGCACAATGTCGATCGGTATATCGTGAAAAGGGGTAGATGTTGATTGCATCATAAAATTAGAAACGAAAAATATATGTATATGCATCTATTCTTCCTGTTCCGTTTATGCATGACATCACACAGAAAGAAAACAAACGGGCAATGCTGCTGCACCCGCATGTGCACCCGAAGCCAGATCGGGAAGCATGCTGTCGGCCAGAAGCCGCAATAGGACGCCGGCCTCACCGCCGGTTGACACCCACCGCCTGCATGCGGCTGAATCCCGTGCACATGCGCCCACCCATAGCGTCGCCTTGGCACTCCGGCTTCCCATCACTGTGCGCGCCCGAAGCCGCCAGTGGAGCCACCGATCTGAATCCTCGCCGTGTGCACTCGAACGCCGGCTCTTGCGCCCGAACGCGCACCACCGCCGGCCACCTCCGCCCCGCATGGCGCCGGCCGACCAAAGCCCCGCATGGCGCCGCCTGTCCTCCGCCCGAAGCGACCACCTCCCGTGAGCGCAGCCGCTAGCCGCCGCTCGTTGCACTTGGGCCACTGCCTTTTGCGCTCGGGCCGCCTGCTCCCGAGAGCCCCCGATGCCTCTCTCGCCGCACGCCGCCCGCAGCCGGCGCCCCGCCCGCAGCGCGGCCCGCACGCCGACGCCTCCCACCGTGCGCCGCCCAGCACGCCGGCCCCACCGTTTTTCGCGCTGGCCCCGCCACCCAGCGCACAGGGCTTCTCCGCCGCCTCATGAGCCACCGCCACCTTGGAAATACCGGGCTAGGGAAACCCTTGCTCCGGTTTTGAGTATGGGGGCAGGCCGCATGGGCCCGGGCGAGATGGGCCACGGGTGGGGGAAATGAGGTGGGCCGTGGGTGCGGAGGGAGAAAAGGAGGTGGGCCACGGGTGGGGATGGGCCGGGAGAAAGAGATCCGGCCGGGAGGAGGCACCGGATGTTTTACAAAAAAGGCCGTGAAGTTATGAATATTACCAAAAGCCAATAAAAACTTGCATTTAAGTCCAGAATTTTGCAGGAAAGGCATCGTAGTTCCAAAAATTACGAATAAGCCCTCAAATTTACGAGCGGGTCCAGAATTTGTAGAAAACCCCTCGGTAAATTAGGAAATTGCGAGAATTTTTCTCTGAATTGAATTTTGCGTAAAAACCCTCTGGAATTGCAGAATTTGCTGAAATTTCATATTCTTGCATAAAAGGTCCTCGGGAATTCGATTTTTGAATTATTTTTAGCATTTGAAGCTTATTTATTTATGCCATTATTATTCTTTGTATTTTCTGTATTTATTTACTGTTTTTGGTTAATTGTAATTGTTTAAATTGCTTTTAATCACTGAAATTAGCAGTAAAATTATAGAAAATGCACAGAAAATTATGAAACATTATGGGAATATATTGCACCACTTTATTTACCTGTAGTAAATTTTCCATGCATGTTTACCTGCAGTAAACTTATGTTATTTCGTTCATACATATGTAGATAACTGGAATTTCGAACCGGGAGTTCGAGGAGCTGGCCCAGAATGGCCAAAACTATCTGACATGGGCATCCGATGTCGAGATTGTGCTTGGGGGCCGGAAGCTCGGCGCAGCTATTGGGATAAGCAGACAGAAAGATGCCCGACCCACACCTGAGGAGAATGATCAGGCACTTCATTTTCTCAGGCACCACCTCTGCCCGACTCTCAAGAATGAGTATATGGCGGAAAGGAACGTGCTAGCACTCTGGACCGCACTCAAGAAGCGGTTTGAGAGGCTCAAGTACACCATTCTTCCTCAAGCAGAGCAGGAGTGGATCAGACTGAGGTTTGCCGACTTTAAAACGGTCGGGGATTACAATTCTGCCTTGCACAGGATTTGTACAAACCTTAAACTCTGTGGCAAGGAGATCACAGATGGCCAGAAGATCGAGAAGACCTTGTCCACTTTTCACCCCAGTGCTGTACAGACTGCCCGCAACTATCGTCAAGACGGCTACAAGGAGTACGCCGAATTGATTGATATGATGTAGGCGGCAGAGGCTCAGGACGAACTTCTCCGCAAGAATTACGTCTCGCAGCCACTAGGCAGCTCCGCTGGCCGTGAAGCCAACGCTAGCAGCTTCAAGGTACGAAAGCCCTTGATGAAGAGAAGGGGGAAGAAGGGTAAGATCGTTGCCCAGAAAGGCAAGTCAGATGCTCCAAACGACAAAAAGGCTAAGAAGAGTAGCAAGACCTATGGCCAGCAGAACCAGGGTTGCTACAAGTGTGGCAAGTGGGGACATTGGTCGCGGATATGCAAAGAACCGCAACATGTCATTGATGCCCACCAAGCTCAAAAGAAGAATGGCAAAGGGCAACCTGAAGCCCACTTTGCAGCCGTTGAGGGGGAGCAGCCTGAGCAGCTGCCGGAGATGATGGAGGTTGAGTCCATCCCGGCAGCAGCACCCCCTTACGACTTAGAGGCAGCCACCGCCATGATCTCTCTTGAAGAGAATGTCACTGCTGAGAAAATAGCCGAAGAAGTCAATGATTTTCTAGTTGATTCCGTCTAATGCACAGAATGCATAAGACGTTAATTGCCAATTATTTTGTGTTAAATGGACAAGTTTAGAACTTGCGTGGTTGGTGCTTTAGGATTTTGCTTTCTCATAATGGTTGGATGATTTTGGAATAAAACATTCATTTATTCAGTTTATATTGGCATTATATGTTCTGACATTGGTGTATTTTATTTATGTGTTGAATGCCTTCTAATACATGTTATTAAATACGTTATATTAGAACACGTGTGGCGCCCTTTGGAGGAAGTATGCCTTGCCGATAGCGGCACAACGAATACCATCTTAAGAGAGACTAAGTATTTCCAGTCGATCCGTAAGAGAACTGGCAGCCTTACGACAATCGCCGGAAGCGATGCGTGTATAATTGGTTCTGGAAGAGCCACTATTATACTTCCAATGGTCACAATTTTGGTCATTGAAGAAACCTTATTGTACCCAGAATCGACTAGAACTCTCCTAAGTTTTAAGGATATTCGCGCCAATGGTTTCGACGTTGAGACTGACGAAGAGTACAGTAAGGAATACCTGCTCATCACGAAGCGCGAAGAGAATGGCAAAACAATATTAGAAAAACTTCCTTCACTTGAAACTGGGCTATATTATACCAACATTAAAGCGCCTGCAGCGTACACTGTTCTAAAAACAGTGTTTAGAAGCTCTGAACTCTTCTGTCTCTGGCATGACAGATTAGGCCACCCAAGTCTTAGGATGATGAGAAACATAATAAATAACTTGCATGGGCATAATATTAATGTGAAGAATTTCCCGAATCATGAAGATTTTGTGTGCCCTGCATGTGCCACCAGGAAACTAATTACTAGACCCTCCACTCTGAAAGTGAAGGATGAAGTCCCTGCATTCCTGGAACTCATCCAGGGAGACATTTGCGGTCCCATTCAACCCATTTCAGGGCCGTTTAAGTATTTCATGGTGCTCATTGACGCTTCATCGAAGTGGTCGTACGTGGGTTTATTATCCACAAGAAACCACGCCTTCGCAAAATTGATCTCTCAGATCATTCGCATCAGAAATGTGTTTCCAGATCATCATATCAAGTCCATCCGAATAGACAACGCTGGAGAATTTACTTCAAAGGCATTTGATGATTATTGCATGGCAATGGGTCACCACCGAAAATTTCTCATCTTAGGAGGTTTGGATGCAAGGCTTATGTACCGATACCACCTCCGCAGTGTACTGCAATGGGCCCACTCCGCAAGACTGGGATATACGTTGGTTATGAGACTGCATTCATAATCAGGTATTTGAATCCCATGATGGGAGACTTGCATACTGCCCGCTTCGCTGATTGCATTTTTGATGAGGATAATTTCCCGTCATTAGGGAGAGGAAATCAACCCGTTGATGAAAAATATCGGGAAATTACGTGGGAAGCCACGGGAATTCATGCACATGACCCGCGCACTAGTGAAACTGAAAAAGAGGTCTAGAAGATCATCGACTTGCAAGCATTAGCAAATCAACTGTCCGATCACTTTAGTGATTTGAAGAGCGTGATTAAGTCTCATGTGCCTGCACGCAATGCACCGGAGAGGGTTGAAATACCAAAGAAAATTGAAGGTATCCCTAATCCCGTCCAAAAGCCTCAGAATAAAAGGACAAGAACTCCGGTTCCTCGAGTCCAAAGTAATCGGGGACGCCTGGCGAAAAAGGATAAGAGGGATTTATCACAGCCGATCATTGAAGTCCCCCTGAATGAGAAGGGGAGCCAATTGAGACCTGGCACAAGTATGACACCTTCTGAAAAGGACATACCGGATCTGAATATCCCCATCGGCATGGATGTGTGCGCACACATCGAAGCCGAAAAACTAAAGAGACTTGCCACCGCAATTGAAAGAAGCGACGTGCAAGGTAAAGCTCCAGCAGAAGCAATCGCTCCAGAAGAAGCAACTCATGAAGAAATAGCTATAAATTATGTGCACACGGGAGAATCCCTGAATAGGACAACACCTAATATCGATATCTACTTCGCAAAGAAAATTGCCACCATCATCGATCTTGATCCCGAGCCTGCATCGCTCGCTGAATGTAAGAAAAGATCAGATTGGGAAGATTGGAAGAAGGCAATAGCAACTGAATTGCTATCTCTGAACAAAAGAGAGGTGTTTGGGCCCGTATGCCGCACTCCTCCCCACATACACCCCGTTGGGCACAAGTGGGTATTCGTTCGAAAGAGAAATGAAAGAAATGAAGTGGTGAGATACAAAGCAAGGCTGGTAGCCCAAGGTTTCACTCAACGTCCTGGAGTTGATTATGAAGAAACCTACTCCCCGGTCATGAGTGGAATTACCTTTAGATACTTGATCTCCATGGCAGTGAACTTGAACTTAGAAATGAAATTGATGGATGTTGTGACTGCATACCTTTACGGTAACTTGGATTTGGAGATTTACATGAAAGTCCCTGAAGTAATCCCTCTCCCGAACCAAGACAGAGCAAATAGAAACCTGTACAGTGTTAAACTCAGAAAGTCACTGTATGGACTGAAACAATCTGGAAGAATGTGGTATAATCGCTTAAGCGACTTTATCTGCAAGAAAGGCTACACGAACAATGAAGACTGTCCTTGTGTATTTATACGACGATCCCAGAATGGATTCTGTATAATATCTGTGTATGTAGATGATCTGAATATCATCGGGACAACCGAAGACATAAAAGAAGCAAGCTCCTACTTGGAGTCAGAATTTGAAATGAAAGATTTGGGCAAGACCAAGTTTTGCTTAGGCCTGCAGCTTGAGCATGTCCCTAAAGGAGTCTTGGTACATCAGTCGACCTACACCCAGAAGGTGCTTGGAAAGTTTGGCTTCGAGAAGGCATTTCCCTCGAAAGTACCGATGATCGGGAGGTCTTTACAGCAAGAAAAAGATCCTTTCCAACCTAGAGAAGAGGGGGAGGAAGTCCTGGGACCGGAATTCCCATACTTGAGTGCAGTGGGAGCACTCATGTACTTAGCAAACTGCACTAGACCGGACATTGCATTTGCCGTGAATCTGTTAGCAAGGTACAGTGCAGAGCCCACCAAAAGGCATTGGCAGGGCATAAAGGACATTTTCCGATACCTCCAAGGAAGCAAGGACCTTGGACTGTTTTACAGAAAGAATCAAGATCTAAACTTGATTGGCTATGTAGATGCTGGGTATCTGTCAGACCCGCATACCGCTAAGTCACAAACAGGTTATGTATTTCTGTATGGTGGAACTGCAATTTCATGGAAATCGTCTAAGCAAAGTCCGGTAGCTACTTCGACGAACCACTCAAAAATTATACCACTGTATGAAGCCGCACGAGAGTGCGCTTGGCTCCGCCGAATGGTTCACCACATCCAGCAGTCATGTGGGATGAACATTGTGCGAATCCCCACAATTATCTATGAAGATAATGCCGCTTGCGTTGCACAAGTGCAAATGGGCTATGTGAAGAGTCATCTCACAAAGCATATCAACCTCAAGTTCTTCTATGCACATGAATTGCAAAAGATGGACGAGATTAAAGTACTGCATACTAAGTCATGTGAAAATCTCGCAGATTTATTCACTAAGTCACTCCCCGCATCTAGCTTTGAAAGGTGCGTGCGTGGAATTGGAATGATGAGACTTAGAGAAGTGCAAAATTCAGGGGAAGAATTCTCACAAGCCCACTAATAAATCTTGATCATGAAGATTAAGTACCCAAAGAATAAAGTCCTGCGGACCAAATGAATTTGGGTGAATTGTACTCTTTTTTCCCTTGACGAGTTTTCCATGAAGTTTCTCGACCAAGGTTTTTAATGAGGCAATTCGTGCATCGGAGCATCACATGTATCATGTACTCTTTCTCCAAATTTTTCCCACTGGGTTTTTATGGAGTTTTGACGAGGCATGAGCATGTTGGGTGAGTGTCCAAGGGGGAGTGTTAGGAAATTGGGCCCACGGCCAAAGTCCTGACATATTTGGGCACCCCACCGTAGACTATAAATAGGGACCTAGACCCCCTCATTATGTACACCCTGATACAATCTAAAGCAATAAAAAAAGACCATGAGTTCTCTCTACCTCTCTGTGTTCAATCTATTGTTCTGTGATTCTGTGATTGATTCGTTCTTGTTCTAAGCAGAGGAATCGATCGGACTGGTCGCCAGCGGCGGTTCCTCAACAAATATATTGGCCGGTCCCCTGCTTTGCGGCTGCAATAGACAAGGCAACGGCCATGGTTTTTTTTCTTTGCTGTAACTGATATTTTTTATCTATTTTTTGATACGGTAATGGATATCGAAGATGCAGACATGAAAGACGTACACGATTTTAGGTTTGAAAAGCTATTTAATGAATTTGTTTTAAAATATTGTTCTATTTATTTTGATTTTCAAAGAAACCAAAATCTAGAAGCCAAAAAACTAAAATAACACGGCCAACGACATCAGGTTCAGATACGCAATGCATGCAGTAGCCGGCCGACACGCATCACAAGCCTGAAAAATCTAAATCATCCGTTGGCATGCAATTCCTGCCGTTTCCCGAGTTCTGAACCATGGGTGCATGCATACATCTTGCATGGCTGGCACGTCCACTGGCTACAGTTCAAAGCGACCGTACGTAATTACAACTAGTTTTGGACTCGTTACGCGGATTTTGCTTGTTTCTTTTAGGCATGTTCGAAAAGTACGTGACTTTTAGTTTTTGGTTGAAGAGAAATTAAGAAAGTAAAAAATATTCGTATTGAGAAGTCACTCTATTCAAAAACAATTTTTAACATAATTTATAAAAATCATCTTAAAATTTTAAAAACTAAAATACAGAAACTATTAACAAGTCTCTGCGTAACACTAGCCTGATGTTGATGAGTCATGCACGGTGACTCACGATGGACGGCGCATGTGGACTCGTAGCTAGAAATGTACCTAGTACGCACATATAATTGGACGCACCTGTACGTTCGTTGTGCTAGCTAGCTGTTTAATTTGACGTGCCTCGTGTGGAGTTCCATCCCGTGTCGCTTGCACACACGTACGGCGTGGGTGAGATCATGCCGGCATGCACTCCTTCCTGTGGGTGAAAAACGGTAACGGATAATTTATTTTATCTAATATTTATATATGAGAAAATATGAATATGGTAAGTAAAATTCATATTCGAAAATATTTGTATTCGTATTTGAAAATATTCGTATCCGTATTTGAGAATATTTGTATCCATATTTGTATTCGAGACTATTCGATTTGTATTCGATCCGTTTCTAGAACTTATGAAAAATACGTACGAATTTTGTGATTCAAAATTTAAATTTAGCCGGTTTAAAACCGATAACCGGTGAAAAATCAGCAAAACCGCTAGGAATCTGTTTTATCCGATATTTGTATCCGAGAAAATTCGTATTCGAAAATATCCGTATTCGTATTCAAGAATATTTGAATCCGTATTTGAGAATATTTGAATTCGTATTCGTTTTAAAAATATGGATTCGTATTCGTATTTGAGACTATTCGACTGTATCCGAACCGTTTCCACCCCCTACCCATCACTGCCCTGCGTGCCATCCAACTCCCAGCTGTGGCATGATGGTTTTTTTGGTAGAGGTCGTTTGAAAAAACCAACCAATTTATTTTGATTTTTCAAAAAATCATTGCTATTATAAAAGAATGAGTTGGTGGTGGTACGTCCCTTCTCCTCTAACCGTCAGTGGTGGAGAGAGGGGGGCTGGGGGGCCTGGCACCCCCAACCTTTTACTAATCCTCCATTATGTAGTTAATTACATGTGTTTAATTAGTGGTTTGGCCTCTCCCAATTTAGTCCAAATGTAAAGTATGTTTAAAGCCCAGTCATATGCAGCCCAATTAGGCCTAGTAGTTGAGGACTGACGCTTCATATTTGAGCCTTTGGCTCTTTGCCGGCTTGCCGCACTCTCTGTCTGTTCGTCTTCTCACTACTGGATTCTGACCCTTTAGCCACGAAACGCATCGCAACGACACTAAATTAGTTGCAATAGGTATGTACTATTGCAACGTTTTGCCAAAATCGTGGCGATATGTGCACAGTATTGCCTCTAAAATATTGTGTTACGATAGTCATTGAATTCGTTGTAATAAGGTGGCTTTATCGCCACCATTTAGAAAATGGTTGCGAGTAGTATGACTTTATTGCCACGGTTGTCTTGCGTTGTGATAATATTGATTTTCGTTGCAATAGTTAGGAGGTATTGCCACCTTATAGAATTTCGTTGCGAGTGGGTGACAATATTGCCACAATTTTATTGCGTTGTCATAGTCATCCATTGCGTTGCAAAAGGTTCCTATACAATGCGTATGAAATGAGTTTGTATTGCCACGAAATAAATTTGTTGCTATATATGATGATTGTTCGTGGCAATAATCTGTTATTGCAACAATTTGTTTTCGTGGGCCTAACTGCTCAACGCAAGGGCTGAATTGGTGTGGAGGAATTATATTATCTATAGTTATTAATTGCTAGAGGAGATAAAAAAAATTGAAAAGTGACAACTAAAACGCAGTTGAGGAGGTCTCACTTGACAAAACAGGAGAGGATAAAAATTAGAATAGAAAAAATAAAAACAAAAACCATGGGGTGTGGAGGAATCAAACCAACAACCTCCTAGCTCGGAGGCCAAGGCGTTTACCACCAGACTATTGTACCCCACTGTCAATTATAATTGTAAATTTCTATTTATCTAAGCATGGTAAGCACCTGTCATATAAAACCTTGGGCACCTCCCACCGCACGCCCAGCAGTCACCCCGCCTCCACCATCCGCGGCCACCGCGCAAACGCCGCTACCTAGCAGTCGCCCCGCCTCCACAGATGACGCGGATACGCTCATGTCTTGCACTTCTCAGTTAAATATATTATTTAACTGGAAGGAATTATTGAGCCACATTAAATATTATCATGTGAACTCTAATTTAATTGGGTCTTTAATTATTATATTTAGAGATATAGAGTTACTACTATTTTTTTAATTATATACATGCCTATATACTCGATCTGTACAAGCGTAAAGTGAAGATGCGTTTAGAAGGTCTCGTCGACATTAGTCCATTGTCCATCATTTCGAGTGTACATGATAATGAGGACATTCTAATCGGACCGATTATGCGAGCACGAGCTAAAAAGATTAATCAACAGGTGAACTCACTCCTAATTAAATTAAGCTTAAATTTACATGAGAATTGGCTACTACCTAATGTTAGTATTTTAATTGGTTACAGGTTTGTGCATGAGGAGATGTTGAGATGCCAAAGCCAGAAGAAATCAGCCGAGCAAGAAAATCATGCATGTGCATGTGAGCCATAAAAAAAGGACGAAGAAATGCACATATGTCACAAAGGAGATGGAAGAAGCTTCATACGGGACTAGCAAAGAGAAAAGAAATGCATGTATGCATGTTTCATACGTGACTCGCTAGAAAAATGCTTCATGCATTACACGAGTATTACACGTTATGTTTTCGAGACGGACATTAGTATTACACGTTTTGGCCGAGTTAGTCACGTATAATGGAAAGAGAACTTTTCTAACCAAGTAATACTGGAACTTCTTTTCTAAGATGAAGTCGGCCGAGTTAGTCACGTATTGTGTTTTTTTATTTGAGTCCGACACGTGGAAGACTGAAAAAATCGGAAGCGTAAAAAGAATTTAAAAACCCATGTTATGAAGGATTAGGATTTTAAATAGAGAGTGAATAGGAGAGGGAGTTGGTTGTATAAAAAAGATAGAGACGCGTGTGCTGTGTTGGCCGTTTTTTGAGCGAAGAAAAAAAACTGAAAGCGGCGACTTGTACGTGAAAAATACGGGTGTGCGGCGGCTGACTCGTACGAGAGAAAAATTAGAGCGGCGGCCGTGTTTTTGGTTGAAGATTCGATGATGCATGGTTGATGGATACTTCATAGTCTTGCACGCATGTTTACGTGGATGATTGGCCTGATGGATAGTCAAGTCTGCATTGATACATACATCCATTGAAGGGTGTTCCTCTATGCAAAAGTATTTGGGAAGTGAGGAATCTTGTAGTTTCCCATAAATTTTCTGGAGAGTATTGGAAAATAGGAGTTGGGGGCTATGTTTAATTCAATTTTGTACCATCAATCTTACTATCAAGTTCTAGTGTTAGTGATCCTGACAACAAATTTAATGTCGCATAGAATAAAACAAATTCAGTGGGACTCATGGTGCAGCTAATGTACATGAACATAACAAAACATACACAAGTTGTGAACATAAGATTAAATAAATTCAGAAAATGAGGCCGATCTATACTGAAACATAATCAAGACACCTGAACCTCCTTTCCAATTGCTATCACTTTGTTGTTTTCATCAGAGAGCATAGCACCCTTTTGGGCCTCCTAACAATAAAACAAAGCCATGAAAAATTGGTAATGTTAACATTGTCAAGACACCTGAACCTCCTTTCCATGTTGCTTGTCTTCGTACTCCTCCTATACCACCTTGCACATGTTGACATTGCCAACACTTATGATCCTTCCAAGAATTTTAACTCCATTCAAATTATCTGCAACACAAAGAGCAACATAATTATTTACCATTCCAAAAGAATTACATTAACCCATGTTCATTTAAATATAATTGGACATATAGACTACTTGAATTCAAAAAACATGCATATACATATACTCATAAGCTTCCATTTTATCAATTGAAGTAGTCACAAACATATAGACATTCCATTGTATCGCCTGGTCTTCAACCATGCGCTGCAAGCATCTCCTTGCAAATTTCTACACATTTATCACACATTTGCGTCGGAGAGAACGTATCATGATTCACGAGTGTAATGTCTGAGTTCATCAGAATCACATTGTTGCGCGGGTACTAATTGAGCGGTTCTATGAGAATGGAGGGAGGTCCACACAAGAATGAAGGATGCTCATAGTTGTCTTGAGGCCTGGCAGCAACACAAGGTGGTGGTTAATTTACCTTGGCCTGGCTCAAAATTAACCATCCATGCATCAACCTGTCTGTCCTCCATAGCAATCCGACCACAAATGACACAGAAACCGCAGCAACAAACATGGCAGCTCGGCCTCGGCGCCTATTCTTAGCCCCTCGGCGCCGTGATCCCTGACCTCACCGCATTTCCTTTTCTCCCCACCACCTCCTCCATTCCCCTCCCTTTCTTTAGCCATGCACATGCAAAACTCATAGCCTAGCCTTATATGCAAGATATTTGAAGTACTAAGAAGAGTAAACTCAAAAGTTACGGTAACAAAAATCTTCTTTTGGGAGAGCTTATAGTTCTGAGATGTCTAGTATTGGGTATCCCTCTTGTCGAGGCAAGCATTGCCCATTGGTTTGGGCTGACTTTTTTCTTTTTCCATTAATGTCTTTGTTTTTCCCCTTTATGTTTTGTACGGTTGTTTTAATATATTTGTAGCGCTCTACCCTATCGTTTCCCATCTAGAAAACACCAACAGCAAAATAACAAGTAAAAGTGTTCTCTATACAGCTATCATCTACACAGCTTGGCTACATGTCAACATGGATTACAACAACTTGATGATAACAAATGTAGTTTGCAATAGGATAGGAATTGAACAAGTATGAAGAGTATTGGACCGAACGGTTGATGCTCACAAACATAAGAAAGATGCAAAGAACAAATTAGCCAATAGTTGCACTTGCCAAAACATACACATAGCAGCACAAATGGAGAAAGCCTTAGAAGATGATGTCAATAACAAAACATGGCATTTCAGTTATCTCAAATGATACAAGGATGTAGCTGCTAAACCAACACGTGACACTGGTACTTGAGTCAATTGAGAAAGGTAATTAGGAAAGAAAGCTTTCAGTAAATAAATCAAATAACAGTATTGCATTAATTGAAATTCATAGTGAGGTACAAGCATAACAAGTTACGAACCACCAAAGTGATCCATGTAAAAATATTACCTCCTCCATACAAAAAAAGAATAAACAAATAACATTATAATCTGAAAGTGCAATAAGAATATTTAACTACAGTAAGTTAATCCGTGATCAAATGAAGTACCTATCATTGACCAGGTTCCATGCTTCTTGTGTCAGCTCAGGGGCTTCAAGTGTTGCGAGGTAGTTCGATATGAACTTATGGGGGTGTTCTACATGGCAAATAAACCCCACCTCCTTCAACAGATGTCGTTCTGTCCTTATTAGATCACGCCTCAATTCTGAATATTTCTGCATCAAAGATGAGAGTTACAGCTTCAATTAGCACAATTCTCCATAAAAGTTAACAAATATTAGAGAAAAGCAAATACATAATAGGATACATCATTAGCTATGAGAAAACAAAAGGTACATAGAAAATGGGGCTCAGCTAGGCTCAAGCTACATAGAAAATGGTAACAAAATTGAAACTTCCCAACCAAATTCTCTATCCAGTAGTCATAAATTATCAATAAGACTGAAATACTGAATATCTGAGAAGATTTGGCATGTCAATCCTTATGATATCCTCAAATAGGTAGTATCAAAACAAGGTTATTACTTCAGCATAACATTTGTAATGGAGCCTCATCTTTACTGCTTTCCATAGCTAACTGACATTGCAGATGGCATCAACACTCTATATTATTCCATCTGACTTCTTTTTTCTATTTAATGGTGATCCTACCAGGCAGAAGCTAAGATGGAATAATGAACGCAAAACAACAAAGTAAACTAATACCACACCTTTCACTAAAAGTACCACTTCATTCAGCCTATCTAACCACAGCCAGCCACTTCCATTGTATTTCATTAACCAGGAGAAATCATGCAACAACAGATAGCTAACAGATGTGTATAGTGGATATTGCTCCAGAGTCTAGACCCATATCATCCTGATGAAACAAAACATAAGATTGCAAAGCTTCTGGTTATCTAACAACACTTGAGAAGATACTAATTCTACAAATAAAGGCAGAAAAAAGTGCAGACTGGTCACTAAAACTCATCCTCCAACAACTTATCATCTTAATTAAGAAAGAAAGATTCTCATTTTCTCCAACATCATGAACAATCCAAGAAAAAGACAGATCTATTTGCATTACCGATGAACCGTCTGTGATATTTAAGTATCGCAGACGGTTTTTATTAAAAACCGTCTGTGGTAAGCTGATTATCACAAACGGTTTGTATTAAAAACCGTCTGCGATAATCTCAAAATTATCACAGACGGTTTGTAATAAAAAAACCGTTTGTGATAATGCCTCTAGACATTTATTGCGCCGGTCAGAACCGCATCTGTCTTCATTTCGATCCAGATCTAGCCGGTGCTGCACTCTTTTGCTTAGGAGGCAAGCTAGGCGATTTCAGACCAATTAATTTGGTGGCAGGAGGCAGAGATTGAGCTTTGAAATTCATACGTTCCTGGTTGCTCTAGATATGGTTAGTAATGAAATTTATTTTTGTTTGCATTACAATTAATTTGGATGTAAGTTTTGGTGAGTGTTAATGAAGATGGTTTGCATCTACTTGACTATACATGATCAGTTCCCGTCATGTGGGAGGCCAAATTTGTCAAAATTGTTGGTTATATACCTTCAGCGATCGCTAGGGAAATAGTTGTTGTACATGTGTATAATATGAATTAAGCTAGCAAAGTCTCAATGCATGTGGCCGGTATATATGTAGTAATAATTAATTAATTTAATTTTTAATACTAAGTTGTTATATATATACATAACGTAGGACTGAAGCTGGATGTATGCCGCGAGCCGTGTGAGTGAAGAGTACATTAATGGTGTGTCTGCTTTTACAAGAGCTGCCGAGGAGGATATGTTGAATAAGGGGGTGGAATATATGTACTGTCCATGCACTGACTGCGAGAATTTAAAGATGTTTAGGAACCGAGGGCAAATTGAAGCACACTTGATTCGGAGGGATTTCAAAAAGGATTATACGTGTTGGACCAATCATGGCGAAGTTAATGATCATATGCCACCGGATGATATCGCCGGTGAAGTGAATGATATGCCGCGGGATGACATCGCCGTTGAAGTGAATGACATGCCGCCGGATGATGTCGATTGTTGTTCGGAATCGGATAGGTTGCACGATGACAATCTAAATCAGATGCTTCACGATGTAGAAGAGAACTATGATGAGAGAGAGTATATTAAATTCCGGGGCTTGATGGAGGACTCGGAGAAACCTTTGTTCACGTGCTGCAGGTCAAAGTACACGCGGTTGTCGGCCGTGCTTGAACTGTTGATATTAAAGGCAAGCAACGGTTGGTCTGACAAGAGTTTCACATCGCTGCTAGGTCTTTTATCGGACATGCTTCCGGAGGGAAATGAGTTGTTTAAAACCACGTATAAAGCCAAGAAGGTTCTTTGTCCATTGGGAATGGAAGTAGAAAGAATACATGCATGTCCGAACGACTGTATCCTCTACCGTAAAGAATATGCAAACATGCATGTATGTCCGATGTGCAACGCATTCCGATACAAACGTAACAATCAATCAGATGGTTTTTAACTAAAAACCGTCTGTGATAGCTGATAATCACAGACGGTTTTTAGTTAAAACCCGTCTGTGATTGTCACCTATCACAGACGGTTTTTACTTACAAACTATCTGTGATATTTACACCACAGACGGTTCGAAAACCATCTGTGATAACCTTCGATTATCACTGAGCCATAAATTCAGACGGTTCAGAAAACCGTCTGTAATGATATTTTTGAACCGTCTGTAATACAGTTTTCTGTAGTAGTGAGAGTACGTGCCCAATTACTGCATGCATGCATCGATCTTCCCCTGCTTCACAAGTTGGCACAGCAGTAGGCAGCCAACAAGCTTAATTCTTGGCTTTTCGCTAACAATAATTTATTGCTCCAATTTAAGGAAAAACTGGCCGGGTTAACGTAATCCTAGTACCCCCTCGTACAAGCACAAACGCACTTCATCTGGTATATGTTACGTACTCGGCACTCGATCTAGCACGCATCAGGTGAGTACTTGAGCGATGGACCAGCCAACAAAGCGTTGGATTTTGATCAAAACGTCCCAACAGCTAGCTCCTAGCTTACGTACACAGCTACACATATGGCGCAGCAGCGCCATCGATCCGTGCAATATCCTTCTCTTGCTTACAAACGTATATAGGCACGGGATCCGATTCCGATTCATCGATCTTCAGAAGCCCTGAATCCGAGTCCGGGAGTCGTCTCACTCATCCTTCACGTGCCTCGGGCTAGTGGTATATCAACTGTGAGTTGTTGTCCTCATTATTTATTAGTATACTCATTTGGAACGTATCTCACACCACCATTTGTTCCCGCAGCACTTACGAGCGGACAGCAGTCTACTGTAGGCATCATTATTATAGAGGGAGATGCAGAACCGGACTTTCTTGCTAGCCCGATGGAGTGCGATTCTAGACAGCGATCTAGAGTCACCCCCCCCCCCCCCCCCCGAGGCCAATGCATTGGGCACATTCGCACAGGGCGTCCAGTCGCACTTGCGTGAGCACGACCAATGGTTTGACCACACGTATGCTGGATACATTGCACATCATTATGGCATTGACTGCCCTTAAGGATCATCATCTGCACAGCCACGTATGTCGGTACACAATAACATAGTTAACATGTAACATCCCAAAAATTTGCTTTCTGAAAAATTTAAATTCAAATTAATTATTTTAAAGTACTTGAGTTTTATTTGGATTTGCCCTGAGTTTCTGTTTTAAAAAAATGGATTTGAAAAGTATTTTAAGTAAAACCTAAAAATATTAAAAAGATATTTTGAATTTCTATAAAAATCCTAATTCAAATTAATTATTTGGAGTTATTTGGCTTTTATTTGGTTTCCTGGATTTTCTGGAATTTAAAAATATTTTTAAAATTAAAAAGTATTTTAAGTATGAAAAATAAATACCAACATTAGTTGAAAATATTTTTTTTATGTCCAAAACTTATCCAGGAGCTTCTGTAAATTTTTCTGGAATTTTTGGAGGTATTTTCATATTTTTCTGAGGCCTAAATAATTTTCTAGCTTTTCTAAAAATTAAAAATCAAATTCTAAAATTAAAAATCAATTCCATCCCTCCGGCCGCCACGTGGACGGCCAGATGCCGCCCACGTCCCTTCTCTCCGGCCCATCACCGCCACCCACTCCATCCCGCCTCCCTCCCCTCTTCGGCTGCCACGTGGTCGAGCCCGATGCGGCCACGTCGCCCCCTCGCTCCCATCCGCCCCGTCCGCCCGCGCTTCTCACTCCACCACCTGATCTGCCTCTCGGCCACGCGGCCACATCAGAGCCGCCCGAGCCCCGCTCCTCTCTCTCCTCACCCCGGCCCACCTGTCCGCGCCTCCCCTCCCGAAGAACCCGGCGACCGGATCCTACCCGAACTCTACCTCCTTCTCCGATTCGAGCGGGGATTTGAATTCCCAGGGGGATAATCTCCTTATCCCCTGAAAATCCGGACTCCGCGTCGCCTTCGTCGGCTTATCCCCAATTTAAACGGATCGTTGGCCGTCGACATCAGTAAGAAATCCCTGCCGCCTCGTCCTTCCCTGAGTTCTATAAATAGCTCCTTGGCCTCCGCCTCATCCCGCACCACCTCCCCGCACTCTCCGCTCCTCGCCCTGAGCCCCGAGCGCCGCCGCACCCCGAGCTCCCCGTGTGCACGGTAAGAACTCCGGCGAGCAATCGCCGCTGCCTCGGTCACCCCCGGAGCCTGTCGATGCCACCCCGAGCCTCCTCGCGTCCGCGCGATCCTCCCTGACCCCTCGGCCACTCCTTCCCGCCGCCGGAGCGCCGTCGCACCGGAGGACCAGAGCCGCTCCGCCACTCCCTCGCCGCCGGCCACCTCCGCTCGTCCCCGAGCCTCGCCGACCCCTCCGTTGGACTCGCCTCCGCTCAAGGACCGCATTTGGGCACTCCACCGGACCTCCCCGGCCACCTCTCGCCGCCGGCAACGTCGCCTCCGTCGCTGCTGCCCGGCTCCCTCTCCAGCAGGTACCTCAAGAGGGTTATCTACCCTTATTGGGTAGGCAACGCCTCCCCACCCGACTGGTTACCAGCGCTTTCTCTTCTCCCCCTTGACTCCCTCGGCGCGCGTTCGAGCCCTCGGCTCCGCACGCTGAGGTTGAGTTTTCTCTTATTTAATTGCACTGACAAGTGGGCCCCACACGTCAGCGGCAGCCGTCCGCGTGGGCCACTGTCGCCTGGGTCCCACTCGTCTGCGTCAGCCTCTGACAAGTGGGTCCAGATCCCAGCGGGTCCCACCTGTCAGTGACCAAAGCGGATGTGGTCATTGACAGAGGGGTCCCACATGTCAGCGACCGCCAGAGGGTCTACTGTTCAGTGGGTCCCACCTATCAGGCTCTCGGAATTAAAATAAAAGATTAAAATTTAAATATTCCAGTGGGCCCCACCTGTCAGAAATTTCTTGATTTCTGGATTTATTCAAACTGAAAACTTCAAACAAGCATAACTTTCTCATTTTAACTCCAAATTCAGCCATTCAAATTTCTAAATTCATCTAAAATCATGATATATCCAACTATGGCCTCTATTTGAATTTTTGAGTTTATTTAAATTTTTATTTGTATTTATTTGCTTTGTTGCTCTGTCTTTATGTGCGTAGAATCCAACGTTGACGAAGACCTCTCCACTCCTCAACAAGAAGACCCAGAGACCCTGCAAGAAGGCAAGTCTCCTTTGATCATCTTGAACCTATGATTTTGAAATGTTTTAATTATTTTAAATGTTTTAATAGAATCGACTATTAGATGAGTCAATTGAATTTTTGGAAAATTGGAGGTATGATAACAATTCTTGGAGTATAAATTTAATCAATGATAATCTTGGTGGATGTATACTAGTAAATAGTAGACCTGATCAATGATATTCTTGGTGGTTGTATACTAGTGATGCGTAGACTCGATCAATGATATTCTTGATTGAGGTATACTAGTGAATTAGTTAGAGATAGTTAATGTAAAATAAGGTTGATTATTGGAAGATCAAATTATGGTTGTGGATCAATAACAAAAGGATTGGATTATTAGGAATTTAGAATGCAAAAGATATTGGTGGATAAAATAAATGATATTAGATAAATGGTGTCGCTAATTGTTGGGAGCTTTAGGCAGCAATTGATTGGTGGATTGTATAACTAATGATATTCGCTGTTTGGAGTCTTAGACAGCAGTCAATAAAGAAAGTATATTTTCGATGGATTAAGTCAATTATGGCAACCGTTATGTGGAGTTTAGGTAGCATCAATAACACTATGATTAAATAATAATAATGCTGCTAAAAGTAAATTTTGGCAAATAAAATAACCCGAGCCTCTCCTTTGATAAGCCATGCATACTATTTATTTGCATTCTGTGTATTGGCTAGCGGAGCACGGTGGTTAGTGTGCTCACACTCGCTCTCATAACAAATCCAGAAGCAGGAATCAGATCACTACGCTTCAGCAACACTATTGGTCATGGTGGCAAAGAAGATGAAGTCGTCAAGGGCTAGGTCGCGAACCTCCAGTTGGCTGCCTGTGGGCATGTCCTGAAGGTCTCACTTGCGTGCTTCGTTCTTCCGCTACTGCAATTTTAATGATTTCGGCCTAATCGGCCCATGAGTAAGTCTTCTATTATATTTATGCTTCCACATGATATGTACTTTGATATTCAGAATTGTAATCTGTGAGCACTATCTACTGATCCAGGGAATAGTGCGGTGGAATCACAGAGGAATCCGGATTGTAAAATCTGGGTCCCTACAGCCACCCTCTCCATTGTCGTCTCTAGTGATAGCGGGGTTAGGGTTTATGTTCACTGAGTTAGGTATGGGGTCACCGAACCCTAACCTTAGAATTAGGGTGGGTGGAGGCGGTACGGCGAGGTGGCGTCTGACGCCACCTTGGTTGCGGGCTTGGAGAAAGGCAGTGGGCAGCAAAGAGCAATGGGATTGAGAGAGTATTAAGAGGCAACAGGTGGAGGTCGCATACCTGACGACGGTAGTCGTAGGAGATGACAAAAAAGGATGCGGTAGCGAAGTTGGAGGTGCGACAAAGGAGGAGGGAGAGGGGACAACACAGGATGAGATAACGACGAGAAAGGGTTGGAGAGGTAGAAGGCGGGGAAGCCAGCGGGCCTCGCCAGGGCTGGCAAGGCGAGGTCGACAACATAGGAGAAGGGAGAGGGCAACTGTGGATAAGAAAGGGAGGAAAATAAGATTAGTGTTAAAGGTGGGCTGTATATGTAAGTCGTGGGAACATCTGAGCCTTTGATTTTTTTTATCGGTCATAAAATTTAGTAGATCCTAATTTTTTATACTCGTGTTGTATAGACTCGTCTTATATTATGCCCCATATTTAGGTAGGCCCTACATGTCAGCTCCCTGTCACGGCCCCCACGCGCTCCTACTCGGGAGTCGGGACCGACCGGACTCGGTTCGTCTCGTTTCGATCGCAAGGGGTGGTGGGCGGGGCGGGACGTCGCCTCCATGTGGGATTATTCGAGCGGCGCGCGACACGTATGGCTCGGTCTGATGGTTGGTTATTCCGTCTCCCTCTCACTCTCACTCTCTCTCTCTTTCTCTTCTCTGTCCATGCTTTCCTTTTCTTTCTCGAAAGCTGTTTCCTTCCCTTCCCTTCCCTTCCTTTCCTTTCCTTTTCTTTTCTGTTTTGTTGTTTGCTCAATGTGTTCAGCTGTTTTGTTTTCTTTGCAAACAAGTAAGAGAGGCTGACAGAATGATTGTCTGGTCCCGTTCTAGTTTTATACATATATGCACTACTACAGAAAGGCTAATAGTAGACGGCAAATCTGCCGTTTCTGCTTGATTGGCAAGGCTATCCATCAGTCTCTGCAATGCGTGTAGAGCTTCTTCCGCATTGCGCACATTGTGGAGAAGAACCAGGGTGAGGGCTGTTTCCCTTTCTTGAGCGGCAGCGAGACGCCTCCGTCGACGGCGGAGGATCAGGTCAAGCTGACGGATGCAAGAAAGTCGGGGAAGGAGAGCAGGGCGGGTGCGGAGAAGCTGCTCCAGATGCAAATTGCTGGCCGCCTGTGTAAGGTTCCGGCCGAACAATTCGTGATGAACAGATGAGAGGAAGGAGATGATCACAAGAACAGTAGTAGAAGCCATGTTGTATTAATTGTATATTGTATTGTACGTACGTAGAAGCTAGCTAGAGACCTGGATTAGGAGCGCATATTTAACCTTTAGCACAAACGGTTCGTATACCCAAACATGAATGATATAGACGCTTCGTATAATGATCGAGAGATGTTAATTAGACGATCGAAACACGAAGCGTTCTGGCATCGAAACACGCGCGAAGCGTTCTGGTATGAAGCTTATCACAGACGGTTTTTAGTTAAAAACCGTCTGTGATAATTTATCACAGACGGTTTTTAACTAAAAACCGCTTGTGATAATTTATTATCACAGACGGTTTTTTGTTAAAAACCGTCTGTGATAATGACTACGGCATTTATTGCGCTGCTCAGACCGCATCGTCTTCATTTCGATCCAGATCTAGCCACTGCTGCGCACTTTTTCACTCGGGAGGAAGCTAGAGCGATTTCAGGCCAGTTAATTTGGTGGAAAGAGGCAGAGATTTAGCTTTGAATTAAGATTCAGACTTTCCTGTGGTTGCTGTAGATATGGTTAGTAATGAAATTTATTTATTTTTAATTGCATTACAATTTAGGTGTAAGTAATCCATGAGTGGTTATTGAAGATGGTTAATTAATTTGCAAAATTGTTGGTTATATAATAGCTATTGTGTTTGTAATATGAATTGAGCTAGGAAATTAAGTCTCAATATAATAAATGTGGCCGGTATATATGTAGTTATAATTAGTTATTCTAGATTTTAATACTAAGTTGTTATATATGTACGTAACGTAGGACCGAAGTTGGATGTATGCCGCGAGCCGTGTGAGTGAAGAGTACATTAATGGTGTTTCTGCTTTTATAAGAGCCGCCGAGGAGGATATGTTGAATAAGGGGGTGGAATATATGTGCTGTCCATGCACTGACTGCGAGAATTTGAAGATGTTTAAGAACCGAGGGCAAATTGAAGCGCACTTGATTCGGAGGGGTTTCAAAAAGGATTATACGTGTTGGACCAGTCATGGCGAAGTGAATGATCATATGCCGCCGGATGACATCGCCGGTGAAGTGAATGATATGCCCCCGGATGACATCGCAGGTGAAGTGAATGACATGCCGCCGGCTGATGTCGATTGTGGCTCGGATTCGGATAGGTTGCACGATGATAATCTGGATCAGATGCTTCGCGATGTAGAAGAGAACTATGATGAGAGAGAGTATGTTAAATTCCGTGGCTTGATGGAGGACTCAGAGAAACCTTTGTACACGGGCTGCAAGTACACGAGGTTGTCGGGCGTGCTTGAACTGTTGAAATTGAAGGCAAGCAACGGTTGGTCCGACAAGAGTTTCACGGCGCTGCTAGGTCTTTTAGCGGACATGCTTCGGGAGGGAAATGAGTTGCCTAAAACCACGTATAAAGCCAAGAAGGTTCTTTGTCCGTTGGGAATGGAAGTAGAAAGAATACATGCATGCCCGAACGACTGTATCCTCTACCGTAAAGAGTATGCAAACATGCATGTATGTCCTGTGTGCAACACATCCCGATACAAACGTAACAATCAATCAGATGATGGCGAGGGAACAGAGGCGAAGAAAGGACCTCCTGCTAAGGTGGCATGGTATTTTCCTATAATTCCCCGTTTGAAAAGGTTTTATGCAAATCCAAAGGAGGCAAAACTGCTGCGTTGGCACTCGGAGGAGCGCAAGAAGGATGGAATGCTAAGACACCTTACTGATTCCGCGCAGTGGAGAAACATCGATAGGAGTTTTGCAGAGTTCGGTGCAGAACCAAGGAATATAAGGTTTGGACTGAGTACAGATGGAATGAATCCATTCAGTAGCATGAGCAGCCGACATAGCACATGGCCCGTGACTCTCTGCATCTATAACCTTCCTCCTTGGTTGTGTATGAAGCGAAAGTACATTTTGCTGTCGATACTTATCCAAGGGCCAAAACAACCTGGGAATGATATCGATGTGTTCCTAGCACCGTTGGTGGAAGATCTAAAAGTACTGTGGAACGAAGGGGTACAGGTATGGGATGCATACAAACGAGAGAACTTCACTCTGCGCTCCTTATTGTTCTGCACCATAAATGATTATCCTGCCCTTGGTAACCTATTGGGCCATAGTATAAAAGGTGCCAAAGCTTGTACTCACTGTTTAGATGGTACCGAGAGTGTGTGGCTGAGACACTCACGCAAAACCGTCTACATGCGTCACCGCCGGTTCCTTCGGAGGGCTCACCCATACCGCAAGATGAAGAAACAATTTGACGGAGAGAAGGAAGACGGTTCAACTCCAAAGCATTTAAGGGGACGCGAGGTTTATGATATGGTTAAGGATTTAGATGTTGTCCTCGGAAAGGGACGTAAATTGAGGGCTCATGAGAAGAACACCTGGAAGAAGAGATCAATATTTTGGGACTTACCTTATTGGGAGTACCTAGATGTGCGGCACTGCATCGACGTCATGCATGTAGAAAAGAATGTGTGCGACAGCTTGATTGGTCTCTTACTGAACATCCGTGATAAAACAAAGGACGGCGTCAACGCACGGCTTGACTTGGCTGATATGCACATCAGGCCTGAGTTAGCACCGACATGCACTGATAATGCACGAACATACCTTCCCCCTGCGTGTTACACTCTGTCTAAGGCTGAGAAAACAGAACTGTGCCAGTGCTTGCATGGTGTCAAAGTTCCGTCTGGTTACTCGGGCAACGTGAAGAAACTTGTTTCGATGCAAGATTTGAAGTTAAATGGCATGAAGTCTCATGATTGTCATGTGCTGATGACACAGATGCTCCCTATTGCAATTAGAAATATTTTGCCGATCAAAGTCCGAGAGACAATCATGAGGCTATGTTATTTCTTTAACACAATTGCTCAGAAGGTCATCGATCCCGAAGGACTAGATGCTCTGCAGGACGAGGTGGTGATGACTCTTTGTCACCTTGAAATGTATTTCCCTCCTTCGTTTTTCGATATCATGGTCCATCTCATTGTTCACGTTGTGTGGGAGATAAAAATGTGCGGGCCCGTATTCCTACGTAGCATGTACCCATTTGAGAGGTTCATGGGAATTCTCAAGTCCTACGTACGGAATCGTTCTCGGCCGGAGGGCAGCATCGTCGAAGGTTATGCAAGCGAAGAGGTCATTGAGTTTTGTGTCGATTATATGGCTCAGATTCAGCCGATAGGTGTCCCTCAATCTCGTCATGAGGGGAGGCTGAAGGGTCTCGGAACTATCGGACGGAAAGCAATCACTCCAGATATGGACATGTATACTCAAGCCCATTTCACGGTGTTGCAACACATGACTGAAGTGGCGCCTTATGTGGACCAGCACAAGGGTGTGCTTCGGCAACAGAATCCGGAGCGGCCGGATGTTTGGATCATGAGGCAACACAACCGTCGGTTCAACCAATGGTTGAAGGAGCAAATCGCTAGGAGCTCGCCGAGTGAGACGCTGACATGGTTGGCAAAAGGGCCGACATTTACAGTTGTGACATGGCAAGGATATGACATAAATGGGTACACATTCTATACGCAGTCTCAGGATGTCAAGAGCACTAACCAGAACAGCGGTGTCCGCATAGATGCATTCAGTACCGATGGGTCGAGAAACTCGTACTATGGCTTCATAGAAGAGATTTGGGAGCTCGACTATGTGGTTTTCAAGATCCCCTTATTTCGCTGCCGTTGGGTGCATCTCCCACAGGTGAAGGTTGACAAGTACGGTGTCACGACCGTGGACCTCCAACGTGTCGGGTACAAAGATGAACCATTCGTACTCGCCAATCAAGTTGTTCAAGTTTTCTATGTAACCGACCCGGCAAATAAGAAACGACATGTAGTTCTTCATGGAAAAAGGAGAATTGTCGGAGTGGAGAATGTAGTGGACGAGGAGGAATACAATCAATTTGACGAGTTACCTCCTTTTGGAAATGGCATAAGGGTCGACGATGAACAACGTGACGAAACTAGTTACGTACGCATTGATCATGATAAAGGGCTAATTTTTAAAGGAAATAAGCAAGTACAATAAGAATGTATATGTGAAAATGTGTGATGTAGTCAATTTTGAGATGTATATGTGAAAATGTGTGATGTAGTCAATTTTGAGATGTATATGTGAAAATGTGTGATGTAGTCAATTTTGAGATGTATATGTGAAAATGTGGGATGTAGTCAATTTTGAGATGTATATGTGGAAATGTGTGATGTAGTCAATTTTGAGATGTATATGTGGAAATGTGTGATGTAGTCAATTTTGAGATGTATATGTGAAAATGTGTGATGTAGTCAATTTTGAGATGTATATGTGAAAATGTGTGATGTATTTGAGAATGACAAAATGTATCAAGAAATACACTGTGTGAATGCAGCTGGTTGGTGTTGTATATGAATGCAGCTGTTTGGTAGTTGATATGAATGCAGCTGTGTAGTTATTGGTGGTCTTAATTGCAACAGCCGGCAAAGGCTTATCACAGACGGTTCTAAATTTAGAACCGTCTGTGATAACATATCACAGACGGTTCTAAGTTTAGAACCGTCTGTGATAGTAAACTATCACAGACGGTTTTTAACTCAAAAACGTCTGTGATATGTTATCACAGACGGTTCTAAGTTTAGAACCGTCTGTGCTAATCTTCCTACATATGCCCTCTCGCTAGGGTTTTCCGTGTGCGCTGCAGTTATTCGATTAGATCTAAATCCCGAGCCCGTCGTCGCCGCCGCCTCCCCGAGCCCTCGCCGGCCGCCTCCCCCAGCCCTCGCCGGCCGCCTCCCCGGACGAAGACGTCGCCGCAGCCTCCTCCTCCTCCGTCGCCGCCTCCCCGAGCCCGTCGCCTCCTCCTCCTCCGTCGCCGCCTCCTCCTCCTCCGTCGCCTCCCCGAGCCCGTCGCCTCCTCCTCCTCCGTCGTCGTCGCCGCCTCCTCCTCCTCCTCCTCCGTCGCCGCCGCCTCCTCCTCCTCCTGCGTCCCTAAGGTCACCAAAACCGTAAGGTCATCAAATCCCTCCCCGGGCTTCATGCTTACTGTTAGTGTTTAGGGTTGATGCTTGATGCTTCATACTGTTATGGTTAGTTGCTTAGTACATATTTAGGGTTGATGCTTCATGCTTACTGTTAGTGTTTAGGGTTGATGCTTGATGCTTCATACTGTTATGGTTAGTTGCTTAGTACATATTTAGGGTTGATGCTTTACGCTTACTGTTAGTGTTTAGGGTTGATGCTTGGTACATATTACATTGGTACATTGTTTAGTGCAGTAGCTTAATTAGTTTGCTATTTGGTACATATTACATTGTTACATTGTTTACTACAGTAGCTTAATTAGTTTGCTATTTGGTACATACTACATTGGTACATTGTTTACTGCAGTTGCTTAGTTTACATTGGTACATATTGCTTGTTGTGTTAGTATATAGTATATAGTATATAGTATATAGTATATAGTATATAGTATATAGTATATAGTATATAGTACATAGTATATAGTACGTGATCGGATGTGCCTCGGATGCTATGCTATGCTTCGAATTGGCAGTCATGCGCCTGACGAAACAGTTGATCTTTCCACCCAAATGCTCCATGTATCTAGACAAAAAACAGCAAATGAAGCAAGTGACATACTATAGTGTTCCCGTTCAATGAACCGGATACACTAGTTTGTGTCATTTGCTTCATAGACCTTTGTTTGGGGACTTTGCTATTTGGTTTATAGTTTTAGCAACTAAAGTAGGTGCTAGGATATGCACTTTGTTTAGAGACCTTGTAGTAATAGTATTACAAAATTCAAGGAAATTTTAGTACAGAAGTTCAAAAAAAACAAATTCCCAGATTCTTCGGTGAGCAGCCGATATAGCCGACTTCTTCGGTGAGCGACTATCCATCTGCTTCTTCCCACTCCTTCTCTTCATCTCTGATCTCTGGATCACGTACGCCAGTAGCGATGATTCAGTTAGATGAATCATCGCTACTGGCGTACGTGATCCGGAGACCAGAGATGAAGAGAAGGAGTGGGAAGAAGCAGATGCATAGTCGCTCACCGAAAAGTCGGCTATGTCGGCTGCTCACCGAAGAATCTGGAATGTCTTTTTTTTGCACTTTTGTAATAAAATTGACTTGAATTTTGCGGGAAAAAGAGGGACTTGATACATTGGTACATTGGTAAGATAGGCACATCACCCCCTCTCTATGTCCATATCACCCCCTCCCTTCTCCCCCTCTCCTCTACTCCTCTCTTGTCTTGCAATTCAATATGATTACTTTCTCATCTTATCTTAATAGACCCACAAAATGAGCAACATGTCACCCGCGCATTCTTCAACATCATCGCCGGAGGCGTCCGCTCCAACATCAAGACGCCAAGGAAGAGGGCTATCAAAGAAGCCTGAGGGCCGACAGATCATCACAGCGGTGAATGCATCTGGGGTCCCTATCCTTCCTCGAAAAGCAGTAAACGCATTCCGAACCATGGTCGGAGTAGTTGCACGAGAACGAATTGAGATCACATACAATTCGTGGAAGAACGTGCCTGACACTCGGAAACGTGAGCTGTGGACCGAAATTTTGGCATCGTTCGAGTTCCCAGAAGAACACCTGGACGCTGTGCAACAACAAACCTACAAAGCGGCGTGCAAAGCATGGAAGAACTTCAAGAGCACGCTTGTCAAGAAATACGTGGAGACGGACGAAACGCTTGTTCATACATACCCATTCCTGGAACCACAATGGGAAGAGTTCAAGGCGATGAAAACGACCGAAGATTTCAAAAGTACGAGTGTGGCGCACAAGGCCCTCCAGGCAAAAAATACACACCCTCACAGACTTGGCACAGCTGGGTATGCGGGTAAAATCGCGCAGTGGATGAAGGAGGATGAGCTGGCAGCTGCACAGGACATCGCCCCGCCGTTTTCCAATATCCCGGACGACCGCGCTCGAAATTGGATTAGAGCAAGGTCATCTACAACGACATCAGGGGACATCACCTTTCGAAACCCTTCAGACCAGCAAGTGACCGAGCGCCTGGTAAGATATCGATCGAACTACGTAGCTTGTAATTACTCCACAACTTCGTACGAATTGAAATGACATGTCGTGCTCTTGCAGGAAGAGCTGAGTTTTCAATCTACCCTGGGATCATTCCAGGGAACAAGGGAGAATGATATGCTCTCCGTGGCCCTGGGAAACAAGGAGCACCCGGGCCGTACGAGAGGCCTTGGGCTTTACGTTCCTTGGAAACATGGTTTCCAAGATGACTCCGACATGTATCGGCGCAGGAAGAGAAACAAAGCCGAGCGTGACGCACAGCTACGAGAAGAGCTCAAGGCATCTCTTAAAGAGGAGATACTGGGTTCGATGGCTGATATAATCAGAGATGAGGTGCGGAAACAGACAGAAAGTCAGCAGGCCGCCACCGCC
Source organism: Dendrocalamus latiflorus (assembly GCA_017311315.1). Taxonomy (NCBI): domain Eukaryota; kingdom Viridiplantae; phylum Streptophyta; class Magnoliopsida; order Poales; family Poaceae; genus Dendrocalamus; species Dendrocalamus latiflorus. The sequence continues at coordinate 13,781,989 of CM029651.1, read as the reverse complement.
GCTCCTGTGCAAGCTAGCCCGCACAACCATCCGAGTAGCTGCGCGTCCAATCCGACGCAAACCCAGTCCAAATTTCCTGTGGACGACATCCTGGTAATAATTATTACCTCTCGAATGCTTGCTCCATTGGTAGGCCTATTCGAGTAGCTAATTTTGTATCGTTATGTAGGAGCCTACGACATACAGGCTCCAAGTGAGATATGGCTCCATTCCCTTGTACGCTGCTTGGGGCCAGGCATATTCGTCTGGTATCGGGGCCATGGTGCACGGTCAAGCTTTAGCGCCAGGCTTCGCAAAAGTTAATGTGGATGGTGTGTATGCCAATTTTGAGGTGGTCCCGCTACCGAAGCCCCCCAACGACGAGATCGTGAATCTAGGACAGGCCATTGGAACATTCATCCAGTGGCCCAAAACCGACATCTCCCTGGAGGCTTCTTCACCGGTGGCAGGACCAGAAGTGCAGTGCGAACCACAGCAACTTGCACTGGTGCCATCTCCACACGGGCAGTGCGAACCACAGCTACCTGCACCGGTGCTATCTCCACGGGTGCTATTCTCGCCAAACCAACTTGCACCGTCTATACCATTACAGTCGACTAGCATAAAGTCGACCCACACTCGAGGCAGTGGCCAGGGCAAATCAAAGACGAAGGATGGTGACGATTTCCCGTCCATGCCATTGGCCCGCAAATTCGTGCTATGTCAGCCGATGGTAGTCCAGGAAGAGCTCCAAAAACTAGGACTTGGTTGCCAAAGATTCTACCTTTGGTATATGGAAGAGTCCAATAAGCCAGCGGCAGAACGGCGCTCAGGTATAACTGTCAAATTCAAGCCGGAACATTTCTTGCACGAAGTTCAGGAATGTGTCTTCGCGGTGACCTTTGACGATATATTTGACCTTTTCACGCTCAACGCTCTCGACGCCTCACTCGTTCGATGCTGGACGCTGTAAGTCTGCACAATCACAGTCTCTGTTCACGTAATACCGATATATGTCACAATTTGTTGCTTTCCTATGTTATATATAGATTCATGCTGATCGAAGCTAGATCATCGAAATCACAAATTGGTTTCCTGGACCCACGCTTGGTCGCCATTGATACCATCATCGAGAATGCATCCTTCGTCGAGGACTATATTACAAAATCACTGCTGGCTCACCAAGATAAGGAATTTGTTCTTATGCCATACAATGAGCAGTTCCATTGGATTTTAATTGTAATTATACCAAAATGGAACAAGGCTATATACCTTGATTCTCTAAGTAAGAACAAATCCAAGTACACAGCTATCGCCCGAATACTCGATAGGTACGTACATTGTACATTGTACTCTTTCTTTCCTTCCGAATAACTAATCTAACTTTTTCGAATAACGAAGGTCGTTCGCCACATACGTTCAACAAACACGTGACTCGACGACAGGGGCCAAGGCCTTGAAACATGATCGCAAGTTTCGGGTATTCGCTAGCTACACATTAATTAATCATATACAACACATAGTAGTAATGCCACTTGATTTAACACATTATATTTTTTGCAGTGCCACCAGCAGGAGCCGGGCAACACATGTGGATACTACATGTGCCACCATATGAGACTACTCCTCGATTCCACCAAGATCACTAATTCTAAGGTTTGTCAATCTTCCCACATTTATTTCATACATGTCAGTTTTATATATGCGCGCGTTGATATTCCTATCGACAGGCTGCGTCCATCTCTACATCTGCATTGACACAGCCGGATTTTGCAAAAATTCGAGGAGAGCTCATTTGGTTTTTGTAGTCAAAAGTCGTAAGATCAGATGGAGAGTTCCACTGCCCAGAATGATTTTTTATTATAATTCTAAGTGCAAATACAGTGTAGATCTTTTACAATTGTGTATTTGTTAATGGATATTTTATTTCAACTCAATGAATTGATTTGCGAAATGGATGCTTTATGTTTGTGAAATGAAGTGTGTTGTCAATTGGATGTTTTATGTCTGTGAAATGAATTGAGATGTGAAATGTATCTGAAATGAAATGAGATGTGTGAGTTGTATATGTTTATGTCTGTGATTATCTGCTTGTTTCAGAGGGCATGGCTAGCATTTCCTGAGGCTAGCTATAAACAGAAATATATTCTGCTGGGGGGGAGGAGTATCACAGACGGTTTTTCAGTAAAAACCGTCTGTGATTATGCGATATCACAGACGGTTTTTCAGTAAAAACCGTCTGTGATTATCCGATATCACAGACGGTTTTGTACTAAAAACCGTCTGCGATTATCCGATATCACAGACGGTTTTTTCTAAAAACCGTCTGTGATATCGGATAATCACAGACGGTTTTTAGTACAAAACCGTCTGTGATATCGGATAATCACAGACGGTTTTTAATGAAAAACCGTCTGTGATATCACATAATCACAGATGGTTCAAAAACCGTCTGTGATAACTTGGATTATCACTGACCCATAATTTCAGACGGTTCAGAAAACCGTCTGTGATGACGTTTCTGAACCGTCTGTAATGTGGATTTCTGTAGTAGTGATGGCTCGCCATTTTCTTGCTGCACCAAAATTCTAAAAGAATAGAATTAATTGATACCACGCTCAACTTTATCAATCAATTCTCAATGAGATATATGCAACATCTATATGTAATGCTGTGGCTTGTGATGAGGCCTGGCGATGTGATTCTATTTTGGCGCCGATTCTTCCTACTCTACCGACTAATTGCATCTATATATATCCCATTTAAAGACATTGCGACTTCAACGAGAAGCACGACGATATACTAGCTAACCTAATTTCGTAGAGATTTGCTCATTAAGTAGTTGCACCGAACGTAGAGACCGATCGATTTGCACGAACTATAAGCAAGAATTAACGGATTGTTCTCACCAAATCTTTTTTTCCTTTCCTAAATTTGAGCCGTTGTGCGTTACAATCTTCTTTGCTTTTAAAAACTCGCTTATTTTACAAGTTTTTTTTTCTTAGCCGTGTACAGCTAAGCTAGCTCAAAACGCTTGCCAGCACTTCAATGCTCGTTCGTTGATTTGGAATGGGATCGTGCATCCATGTAATAACGCGCCAAATCGTTTTTTTCTCTTTTATTAATTGCTCTGGACTACCTCCGATTTTGCGATTCCCGATCTTTTCCGAGTCCACAAAACCATCGCTTGTTCCCTTTCCCTTCAAGCCCCAAGATTCGTGCAGATCAATCCAACCTTAGCCATGCACGCTGATTTGGCGCCAGCACATGTCTGGTTTTCCATTAGCTCTTGCAAACCAACCGAACTCACTTCCACGCAATGCAATGTGTAACAACACCAAGAAGAATTCTTGTTTTCTGCTCCAAAAGAGAACCAAATCCGTGCGCAAATAAAAGGACAACTCCTGATTGGAGAAGGTTTATTTTGGTCTCTGCTTTTATTTTCAGTTGCTTTCTCACTCCCAACGCCCCATAATGGCTTAGTTCTCGTCTTTTAACGTGGCTTTTAGTTTCAGCTTCTCCATAAATCGAAACAAATAAAATAGCTTTTTGAAGCTATTTTTCTAAACGGCTTTCTAAGCCCACCAGCACATGCGTTATCTTCGTCAGTATTATCATTATCCACTATCATCTTAAAACATATAGTCAAAAACTACCATCACAACTAAAACCATCAGCCATAACCTTTAAACACCAGGTCCATAAATACTCGCCCTTCTTTGCAAGGACCTCGTTTGTTGCCTTGCGTCCCCTAGCTACCCTTACACCTCACCTCGCACATCCATCTATCTGCCTCCGAGGACGCATCGCATCATCTTGGCTTGCTTGCTTGCGTATATATAGACACTCGTCCACGCAGCCTGCAAGGCCAAGAGGAAGCAGACGACGCGAGCTCGCGCATGTTGGGAATAATCCCACATTGGTTGTGGAAGAGGAGAAAGCACAACTTATAAGTGTGGGGGAGCCCCCACCCATTGGACTAGTCTTTTGGGGGGAGAAGGCCCAGTACCACTTATAAGGTTGTTGCTCCGTTGCTCCGTGGGCTTGGTTGTGTTCCGCCCATGTGGACCTGTGGCCCGGGGAGTAAAAACCCGGCTGGACCTAGGCATGCGGCCAGGTCCAGATCTCACATTTGGTATCAGAGCCCGGTTCTAACATCTCTGGCCCAATGAACACTAGTGTGTGAACGCCTGATGGACTGTGACCCTGAGGGACCATCGGTGTACGGTGAAGGGATCCCGAGGGACCGTCGGTGTACGGTGAAGGAGCAGTGAAGGGCTGAGGGACACCAATGTGTGAAGGGGGAGATTGTTGGAATAGTTCCACATTGGTTGTGGAAGGGCAAGAGACTTAACTTAAAAGTGGGGGAGTCCATCATCTCATAGGCTAGCTTTTGAGGTGAGAAGGCCCTTTCGATCCTACAGCGCACCATATATATCTCCATGGCCGTGGAAGCGTACCAGCTACACGCCTACACCCCACAGGGCACTCGGATCGGGTGGGGCTGCTGCTATGGGTGACGCCCCGTTCTCGCCGGGGCAGGCGTGTTATGGCAGGGACGTCACCGGCAGCGCGGTGGGGAGCGTTGGCCAGCAGGGATTGGGATACGAGTCGTACATGGGCATCCTAACGCCGCCGGCGTCGGCCGCGGCGGCGGGGCTGGGGCAGTACTCGAAGTTCTACGCGCCGGCCGCGGCGGACGCGGCGGAGAGCGGCGTCACGTTCGGTGGTTGCCTTGCGCAGGAGGTGGCGCCCAGGAAGCGGAGGCGCGCCGATCAGCTGCCGGTCCTTGGTGGCGCGGCAGGCGTGGCGGCGCACGTGCACCAGCAGCTGATGGACGTCGACCGCCTCGTGCTCCACGGCTCCACCACGTAAGTGCCATGATCAATTTGCCAGGCTCGATCGATGCTTGCGTCGAGGTATCAACAGGTAACTGGGGCTGATGCGGTTGTCGTTGTCCGTGATGCATGCAGGCGGTTGGAAGTCTTACGACCTCCCAGGACTTTTTACGACCGGTTAGAGTCGTTTACGACCGGTGAGAATCAAATACGATCGGTTCAGAGTACTTACGACCAATTCCGAACGCCTCAAACTCCTCCGATCGCCTTTTCAACGTGGTCGTAAATTTACTGTAGCAATTTACGACCGCTCCGCGATATCGCTGCCACTGCCTTCCTTCAGCCGCTCAAGATACCGTGATTGAAGCCTTCTATGATCACGCAGTGATGCTGGCGATCACTGTTCACCGTGGTCGAACACCTGTACGACCACGTTCACTTCCTTCAACGTGATCGGAGTTGCTTCCGATCACGTACTGGCCTTCTCGGTGTAGTCGTAGCTCGTTACGACCACTTTCGCTTCCTTATGACCACCTTCACCGTGGTCGTAGCCTTTCCTGCCTTTACGACCACGCTCTGCACTCCTTCAACGTAGTCGAAGAATCACTGTTCCTTTGCCGTGGTCGTAGCGCCTCTCGATCACGCCCGCAGGTACTTCGCCGTGGTCGTAACTCCTCCCGATCACGCTTGCGGTGATCGTGAGTCCTTCCGACCACGCCTTGCACAATCACACGACAAAACAATGCTTTGTGTGTTTCCCTCTTTTTGGTATTTTCTCAATAGCTTGGTACATCGAATACATGACTCTGAGCCTCTTTTTATACCCGGCTGTCCTCCTTCAACACGGGTTCGACTACGATTATACCTCAGATTCCGACTCCGATTCTAATACGACTTCTACTCTGTTTCGTCTACGACTCTGAATTTCGGTTGCAATTCGACTTCGATTACACCCAAATTTTGCACATGACTCTAAAACAAGATTATTTACAACATTCTCTCCCTAATCTTGTTTTTCGACTTCGATCATGCCAATCTTCTTCCTCATCTCTGAAAACTTTATCTGCCCCAGCGATTTTGTCAATATGTCTGCTTTCTGTTCTTCGGTTCTGATGTAGTTGATAGCGATCTTCCCTTTCTTCGACACAATCTCTGATATAATGATATCTTGTGTCTATGTGTTTGCTTCTATCATGTAGAACCGGATTCTTGCTCAACGATATTGCAGATTTGTTATCAACCCTGAGCGTCACCTTCTGGATTGTCTCGTCCGACAATTCATTCAATAGTCGAGCGAGCCAAACTCCCTGACAAGATGCTGCGCTCGCTGCGATGTACTCAGCTTCACAGGAAGACAATGCAACCACCTTTTGCTTCTGAGATTGCCAGCTGATCGGACTCTCCCCAAGCACAAACATTATGCCTGTCGTGCTCTTTCGATCATCGATATCTCCCGCCATGTCGCTATCACTGTAGCCCGTCAGCTGCAACGACTTCCCATCTCCTCTCTTGTACTGAATCCCGAGATTCAGAGTACCTTTGATGTATCTCAGGATGTGCTTCACGGCATTCATATGCTCCTGAGTTGGTTTCTCCATGAAACGACTTACGTATCGGACTGCAAATGAGATGTCTGGTCGGGTGTGCACCAGATACCGTAGACTTCCGACAATGCTCCTATAAGTCGTGGCATCAATTTTCGATCCTGGGCCTGTCTTGCTCAACTTCAGATGATTCTCCATTGGGGTTTGACATGGATTGCACTCTTCCATACCCGACTTCTCTAGAATCTTTCTAGCATATCCCGACTGACAAAGTGTTATGCCGTTGTCGGTTTGATTTACTTCAATGCCGAGGTAGTAGCACAGAAGTCCCAAATCGGTCATTTTGAACAGCCTCTTCATCTCTTCCTTAAACCTTATAATCTCCTTCGAACTCGATCCAGTAATGATCAAGTCGTCCACGTAAACGCCCACGATCAGTCTATTCTTCGCATCTCCCCTTGAGTATACCGCATGTTCAGAGTTGCTTCTTCTGAACCCGAGTGCCGTTAGACTTTTGTCAAGCTTCAAATTCCATGCTCGTGGTGCTTGCTTAAGTCCGTAGAGAGCTTTGTTCAGCTTCAAGACTTTCTCGGCTTGCTTCTTGGATTGAAAACCCGGCGGTTGAGAAACATAAACTTCCTCCTCAATGTCTCCGTTCAAGAACGCCGTTTTCACATCCATGTGGTGAATCTCCCATCCACCGTTTGCTGCCAATGCAAGAAGTAGTCGTACAGTCTCCATACGAGCTACTGGGGCAAAAACTTCTTCGTAGTCGACGCCTTGTTTTTGAACATACCCTTTCGCCACAAGTCGTGCTTTGTGTTTTACGACTTCTCCCTTTGAATCCTTCTTTACCTTGAAGACCCACTTTAACCCGATCGCTCGATGACCTTTTGGCAAATCGGTGAGTTCCCAAGTGTTGTTGTCTTCAATAGATTTTAGCTCTTCCTGCATAGCAGTTCTCCAATATTCATCCCCCGTCGCTTCTTCATAGCTTTCGGGTTCTTCAGCTGTTGTGTACAGTAACAGCTCATTCATCTGTATTGACTCAGTTTGAGCATAGATCTCATTGATGCTCTTCATCTTCGGCACCCTGCCGTCTTCTTCATCTTCAGTATCAGGTGTGGCTTCCTGATCATTTGCATCAATCGTGTTCGAGCTTTGAGGTGTGATCGTAGCTCCTTCCTCCATTGTCGTATTGTCGGTGTCGACTTCTTCGACATCGAAAGTTATCCATTTCGACTTATCTTTCTCAATGTCTTGATGTTCTTCCCACTCCCAATGTTTGTCTTCTTGAAAGACTACATCTCTGCTCACATGTAGCTTATTTTCGACTGGATCATAGCACCTATATGCCTTGGTACCTGATTCCGAGCCGAGGTAGATCATCCTTTTGCTCCGATCATCCAGCTTCCTCAGGTAAGTCGATGATCTCACATGTGCCAAACAGCCGAAGACTTTCAAGTGATCGACGTTCGGTTTTCTTCCCGACCACAACTCGTATGGAGTAACTCCATCCAACGACCGTGTGGTCGCTCGATTTAGCAAATAGACCGCATGTCTTACGGCTTCTGCCCAAAACCTCCCGGGTAGGTATCGACTCTTCAGAAGACTTCATGCGGTTTCGACCACGGTTCGGTTTCTTCTTTCTACGACTCCGTTTTGTTGAGGCGAGTACGGAGCCGTGAAGAACCTTGCAATGCCCTTCTCTTCACAGATTGAGTCAAACTCTTTTGCGAGAAATTCTCCTCCTCGATCAGACCTGACCGCTTTTACCCTCTTGTCGACTTCGTTTTCAGCAAGAGCAATAAACTTCCGAAAGTTCGACTTTGCCTCATCCTTGCTCTTCTGCATGTACACCCACATGGCTCTGGAGTAGTCGTCCACAACTAGCATGAAATACTGGTTTCCAGCGTCGGTGCGAGGTGTGATCGGTCCGCATAAGTCGACGTGAACCAGCTCGAGTGGTTGTGAAGCTCTAAACTTCGTTTGCTGTGGGAAGCTGCTACGAGTTTGTTTCGCCACCAGACAACCTTCGCAGACTTGCTCTGGGTGGTCGATTTTCGGTAATCCGACCACCATCTCTTTCTTTGCCATTGCTCTGAGACTTTGGAAATTTATATGACCAAATCTCTCATGCCACAGCCAGGCGGGATCTTCAATTGTGGTCTTCAAACACTTCTGCTTGCATGTTTCGATCTTGATCTTGTACAAACGGTTCACAGTCCGTTGTACCTTCATCAGCAGACGTTCGCTGTGGTCGAACACCTTCAGATAGTTGCCTTTGAGCTCAATTCGACAATCTTCTTCAGTTAATTGTCCAAGGCTTATGATGTTGCTTCGTAGATTCGGTATGTAATATACATCCGACAATCTTCTCTGGCTACCATCCTTGCACTGCATCAGGATCGTCCCTCTCCCTTTTATCTGAACGGTCGAGCCATCTCCGAATTGTACTTTTCCGAGCACACTCTCGTTTAAGTCGTGAAACATCGAGTGTATGCCCGTCATATGGTTACTGGCTCCGTTGTCGAGATACCACTCTCCCGTTTGCTCCATCAGATTTGGAAATACCTTCTCCTCATTTAACAGAACCATTGTCGGTTCGTCTACAGTGCAGAGCGACAACAGCAGTGTTGGTTCTTTGTGCTCAGTCGTTTGAGCCAGATTGACCTCCTCTCCCTTCTTTTTGCTCCGGCAATTCGCAGCATAGTGACCATATTTCTTGCAGTTATGGCACTGGATGTGGCTCCGACATTCGGCTGCGTAGTGCCCAAACTTCTCGCACGTGTAGCACTGGACATCAGATTTGTCGGTCTGACGGTCGCCGCCTCCACGACCACCTCCTCGACCACTTCGTCCACGACCTCTGTGGTCGTAGCCTCGACCTCGTCCATGAGATGCACCGCGGCCGGTCGATGTGCCGCGACCACGACCACGACCACGACCGCCCCTCGATGACGAGTCTCCTCGGTCTTTCGCATCTTCTCTTACGAGCAGCGCTTGCTGACCGTTGTCTTCTTGATAACTCTTTAGGAGCTGCTCGTGTGCTTTGAGCGCTCCGGTTACCTCCTCAATCTTCATCTTCGAGAGATCTTGAGAGTACATAAGCGTGGTTACGACCGGAAGAAACTTCTCTGGTAGCACTCTCAAATACTTCTTCACCGCCACCTCATCTTTCAAGTCGTCGCCGAGAGATTTGATCTCGTTCACGACTTCGTTGAATCGACCAGAAAACTCTTCCACGGTCTAACTCTTCCCCATCTTCATGGCTTCAAACTCACTTCTTAAGGTTTGAAGTCGAACTTCCTTCACTCGATCTACTCCTTCATGCATGGTTCGCAGAGTAGTCCAGACTTCCTTCGCCGTCTCCTTGCCGACTAGTTGCCGCATCATCGAGTCGGGCACAGCTTGATAGATCGCTGCCATCGCCATCTTGTCGAGACGATCATCGAGGACCTTGTCCTTTTCCTTTGGTTCGACCGCACCCCAGACGCCTTGCGCGATCATGTTGACCTTCATCTTCATCGCCCAGACCGGATAGTTGTCCGAACTGAGGATCGGGTACTGCAGCGACACGCTCTGCTTCGCCGTATCAGCCATGTTTCAACCACGGCTCTGATACCAACTGTTGGAAGTCTTACGACCTCCTAGGACTTTTTACGACCGGTTAGAGTCGTTTACGACCGGTGAGAATCAAATACGATCGGTTCAGAGTACTTACGACCAATTCCGAACGTCTCAAACTCCTCCGATCGCCTTTTCAACGTGGTCGTAAATTTACTGTAGCAATTTACGACCGCTCCGCGATATCGCTGCCGCTGCCTTCCTTCAGCCGCTCAAGATACCGTGATCGAAGCCTTCTACGATCACGCAGTGATGCTGGCGATCACTGTTCACCGTGGTCGAACACCTGTACGACCACGTTCACTTCCTTCAACGTGATCGGAGTTGCTTCCGATCACGTACTGGCCTTCTCGGTGTAGTCGTAGCTCGTTACGACCACCTTCGCTTCCTTACGACCACCTTCACCGTGGTCGTAGTCTTTTCTGCCTTTACGACCACGCTCTGCACTCCTTCAACGTAGTCGAAGAATCACTGTTCCTTTGCCGTGGTCGTAGCGCCTCTCGATCACGCCCGCAGGTACTTCGCCGTGGTCGTAACTCCTCCCGATCACGCTTGCGGTGATCGTGAGTCCTTCCGACCACGCCTTGCACAATCACACGATAAAATAATGCTTTGTGTGTTTCCCTTTTTTTGGTATTTTCTCAATGGCTTGGTACATCGAATACATGACTCTGAGCCTCTTTTTATACCCGACTGTCCTCCTTCAACACGGGTTCGACTACGATTATACCTCGGATTCCGACTCCGATTCTAATACGACTTCTACTCTGTTTCGTCTACGACTCTGAATTTCGGCTGCAATTCGACTTCGATTACACCCAAATTTTGCACATGATTCTAAAACAAGATTATTTACAACAGCGGGCGGAGCTGGCGGAGCAGAGGCGGAGGCACGCGAGGCAGATGGTGGCCGCCGTGGAGGCCGAGGCGGCGAGGCGGCTGAGGGCCAAGGACGAGGAGATCGACAGGATCGGGAGGCTCAACTGGGCGCTCGAGGAGCGGCTCAAGAGCCTCTACGTGGAGGCGCAGGTGTGGCGCAACCTCGCGCAGTCTAAAGAGGCAGCGGCCAACGCGCTCCGCGGCGAGCTGGAGCAGGCGCTCGACGCGCAGGCGCGCTGCGGCGCCGGCAGCGACGACGCCGAGTCATGCTGCTGCGGGGAGAACGACGTGGCCAGTGGCGCCGGCGAGGAGGAGGTCTGGAGGTGGGGTCGACGGTGGAGCGGCGAGGGACGAGCCACGGAAGGTGCAAGGGCTGCGGCGAGGGCGCGGCCGTGGTGCTGCTGCTGCCGTGCCGGCACCTCTGCACGTGCGCGCCGTGCGCGGCCGCGGCGCGGGCATGCCCGGCGTGCGGATGCGCCAAGAATGGCAGCGTCCGCGTCAACTTTTCGTGATGATGCGGGGAAGGAATAGTATTAGAGTAGGTTTTTTCTGCTCCTTTTTTCTCTCCTCTATTTATTTGCTCATGGGGATGATAAGACAATGGTTACTTTAATGATGTGGATATGAGGGGACGAGTTTTCTTTTCTGCTGAATCTATTGATCAACAAGGAAGAAGAAAAATGCTAGCAGTATCGCATATCATTGCTTCAGTTGTTTTCTGAATTTCACTCTTTTTTGCCCAATTTTTTTGGTGTCGATGATTAGAAGTTGAATTAGACGCACGGGCGTCGTTTGTTAATTTGGATAACTCGAATTTGATCCGCAATCAACCCGCTAAATAAAAATTCGATGTCGTGAGTTGACCACGGTGGAAAAAATAGTGCTACTATTTTTCTTTATGTGAAAAAAGGTACAGAGAAATAATCGACAGTCCAAAGTATGGTCATAGTCAGGGGAAAACTCATGAGTTTGCAAATTTTATTATTGGTTAGCGATAGAACGGGTAACTAACGGTTTTTGTGTTTTTTTCGGATGAGATTTTTTAATTGAAATTTGAATTTTTCATTTAAAAAGAAGAAAGCTGGAAATTTTGCAAATTTTCTTTATATTTGAAGAAAATTAGATAATTTTTTATCTGACCAATAACACTTTCATGAAATTTCCATGAAAAGTTTTTCCCTGGTCATAGTGGTAGGATATCTTTTTCCCCCATCTGTTGAGTGCCCTTGCATGCAGCCACGCCTGCGAACTTTGTGTACATGTGGTCATGTGGATGCCCATGTGATTTATGTTCTGCTTTCGTTTTAATTTTCTTTTCCTTAAGGTACTGCAAATCGAGTATTACAAAAAAAAAAGAAAAAAAAAGAAACGATCGGTTACGATCGTACTGATACAACGGCATTCACGTGACGGGGTGAAATACCCGACACGTGTTGAATGCATGTATATGGTATACAGAGCAGAAATATGTTGATTGACGCGATATTATTCGGATATAAGAGTACTCCTAGGAATATATACACACGAAACAACCATACACTTCGCGAATTTTAGTCAAATTTAACATTGTTGATCACATAAATACCAAATTTAACTTCCGAATCACCGTAATTTCTTTTATAGCCCCCTCCCCGACCACGACACTACGAGAGCGGGACATGTGTTAATCGTACGGCTAAGGAGCGCACGACAGCGATGATTTCACTGCTACAATAGTCGCGCGGTCTCCGACCGCACAATTTCACTGCTATAGTATTCATGCGGTCCACAACCGTATGGTTAGCAGTGCTACAGTGCATGATTTTTTGTTCGGCTGCTCCCTGTGTTTGATGGTGTAATAGTCTCCCGTGATAAATATAAATTTTCTATTTATTTATAGAAATGTATTCAAAATGTAATAATTTTTTGATATAGAAAATGAGGTTTAAAAATTATGATTTTTGTGTGAATCTTGTTTACTTGCTTGTGCACATTTTTTTGTAATTATAAACATTAAGAATTTTCGTCTGTAATTTAGTTATGTGTAGAGTTTGCACGAATTTTCGTCTTCCTTGTGCTACAGTGATGCAACACAGTGGTCATGCAGTCTCCGACCGCACGCTTCCTCGCGCTACAGTAGTACGTGCTACAATAGTCGTGATGTCCCCGACCGCACGACTACACTGCCGTGCGCTTATCGACCGCATGATTAACACATGTCGCGCTGCCGTAATGCTGCGATCGAGGAGGAGGCTAAAAATAAAATTACGGTGATTCAAGAGTTAAGATTTGTTATCATGTGATCAATAGTACCAGATTTTACCAAAATTCTACCCATGAGAGAACACGAGGAAACATGGGTGTAAATACATATGATGCCGCTCCATTATTTTTGCTTGTTGATACAGGGAGGGCCTACTTGCCTGCCTGTATCCGTAATCTGTGTATGAATATTGGCCGGTTCCCTGCTTTGCGTCTGCAACAGACAAGACAATGGCCATGGTTTTTTTTTTTTTTGGCTATAAGCAATATTTTTTATCTATATTTTTTGACTCAGCAATAGATAACGAATATGCAAATATGAAAGACGTACATGATTTTGGGTTTGAAAAGCTATTTGAAGAATTTGCAGTAAAATACTGCTCTATTTATTTTGATTTCCAAAGAAATCAAAAGTTAGAAGCTAAAAATCTAAAATAACACGGCCAACGACATCAGGTTCAGATACGCAATGCATGCAGTAGCCGGCCGACACCAGTTTACCAGCATGTCGGTCACAATTCACACGCAACACAAGCCTGAAAAATCTGAATCATCCGTTGGCATGCAATTCCTGCCGTTTCCCGAGTTCTGAACCATGGGTGCATGCATACATCTTGCATGGCTGGCACGTCCACTGGCTACAGTTCAAAGCGATCGTACGTAATTACAACTAGTTTTGGTAACTCGTTACGCCGATTTTGCTTGTTTCTTTTAGGCATGTTCAAAAAGAATGTGACTTTTAGTTTTTGGTTGACTATAAAAAGAAATTAAGAAAGTAAAAATATTCGTATTGAGACGTCACTCTATTCAAAAACAATTTTTACCATAATTTATAAAAATCATCTTAAAAATTTAAAAACTAACATCTAAAAACTAAAAAGACAGAAGCTATTAACAACAGTCTTTGCGTAACACTCGCCTGATGTTGATGAGTCATGCACGGTGACTCACGATGGGCGGCGCATGTGGACTCGTAGCTAGAGATGTACCTAGTACGCACATATAATTGGACGCACCTGTACGTTCGTTGTGCTAGGTAGCTGTTTAATTTGACGTGCCTCGTGTGGAGTTCCATCCCGTGTCGCTTGCACACACGTACGGTGTGGGTGAGATCATGCCGGCGTGCACCAATCACTCCCCTGCGTGTAGACATGGCAACGGGTACATACCCGCTGGGTATAGCCACCCCATACCCGCACCCGACAGATATAACTCTACCCGCTACGATACCCGTACCCGCACACGGGTATAGAAACTTACCCGTACCCGCACCCGCGCGGGTATTTATACCCGACGGGTAACCCATACCCGCGCGGATCATCATATGATTCATATCACAGGATGAGCAACAAAAGCAACACCAAAATCTACATCATATCACAAGATACGTATGCATACAGACCTATATTGCTAGAAACGCATGCTAGCCCCATTTCTGTCACATTGCTGTAGTCATTGGTCCACAGTACCACATATGCATACAGACCTATAGGCTATATTGCTAGAAACGCATGATATGATCACTATCCACAGTACCACAAGTTTCGAAAGCTCCAGGCAAGATGCAACTACAGTCCAGAATGTCTACATAGACCAACCATAGCAGTAGTAGACCACACTACCAAGTTCATGAGTTCATCACATATTATATTACATGTTCTTGACTCAACCCTAGTAGTAGTTGTAATACCAGCATTACAATCAAAAGGAGATACATATTGCACTTGCACTTTTGACTTGGAATAGCTGCAGCAGGTTGATGAGGTAGCAGGCAAAAATTGAGTCATCTGGCACCTCTGTCAGTCCAGCCGCCCACCAGACCAAGTTCTTGACTCATCTGGCAGCAGGTTCTTGACTCATTTGGCAGCAGGTTGATGAGGCAGCAGGCAGCAACTTGGAATAGATGCAAGCGGATTGATTCAAAGGGCAAGCTCCTACATGAACAGATTTGCATGAGTAAGCATCCATGAGAAAGAGCACAGATTAAAGGCAAAAATTGAGTGATTGACAATGTTTTTATTTACGAATATACAACACAAATATAAAACATGATTGACACAAATATAAAGCACGATAACCTGCAGCCCCTCTTGTATATCTTGGAGGCAGGACCAAAGGGTAGCAGCAGCTTGCTTGTTGTTCTCATCAACTATAAACATAAGTAAAGAGTTAGTTTTGTAAAGAGTTAGTTTTCAGACAGAGAAAGGAATTATGAAATGGACAACAAGTCAACGGTAGCTTCGGCTTGCTTCTTCTCGGTCACACCGGTCTCAAGCAGTGCAAGCAACGGAGGAGCAGCCGAGGCAGCCGGTGGGTCGTTCTTGCTCGTATCCTCCGGATCCGGAGGGGGAGGGGAGGCCGGATGCAGGAGGGGAGACCGACAGAGGTGTGCGGCGGCGGCTAGCAGGGGGAGGGGGAGGCCGGATCACCGGAGGCAGGAGGGGAGACCGTGTGCAGCGTAGATCTAGTGCGGCGGCGTCTAACAGGGGGAGGGGGAGGGGGAGGCCGGATGCAGGAGGGGAGACCGGGAGAGGTGTGCGGCGGCGGCTAGCAGGGGGAGGGGGAGGCCGGATCGCTGGAGGCAGGAGGGGAGAATCGTAGATTTAAGCCGGGAGGGGGACGAGGCCGCACCGCCACAGGAATGGAATGGAATGGGAGATGGGAGACCGAATGGAACGGGACTACGGGAGACGGGAGACCGAATGGCTAGGGTTTCGTCGGTCGGCACAGCGGACAGCCCGATGGCAGGATAAAGTCACAGGCCGCAGCCCGCACTTCCGCAGTATATGGGCCATGAGCCCATGAGTGGCTGAACCATGCGGGTATTTTTTACCCACGGGTATGCGGTTACGCGTAATATACAGCCATACCCGCACCCGCACCCGCTCTACCCGATGGGTAGAGATTTTTGCCCATCAGTATACCCGCGGGTGAAGATATCTTTCCATACCCACCTTCTTATCGGGTAAAACCCATCGGATACTCGGGTTTCGGGTACCCATTGCCACCTCTACCTGCGTGCCGTCCAACTCCCAAGCTATCGCATAATGGTTTTTCGGTACATACACGCCAATAGTCTTGAAAAGCTATAAGAAGAAATGGCTTTGAGGGGTCGTTTGAAAAAACCAACCAATTTATTTTGATTTTCCAAAAAATTGAAATTAAAAGCTAAAAATAATGAAGGCCAATATACGTCTCTGCTTGACTTATGGCTAAAATTATACTGTTACTGATGGTGACTTATTTGGCATAATTAAATTTTAAAAAATTAAAAATAGAAAAAATAAGTTATCCCATCACGTGTAATACAAACGAATGCATAAAAAAGAACCGACAAAAAAGCTAAAAAACTAAAAACAAAAAAGACAAAATTGAAAAATAATGAAAAATAAATCAAAAGTCAGAAACTCAATCGGAAATGAGCGGCTCGGTTGCCCTCTCTCTTTCTCCCTGTAGCTCCATGTGCGTGCGTACGTGCGTTTTTCATGCTGCATGCGCCGGCACGACACGACGTGAGGTGAGCAGTGTTCGATCCAAAAAGTGATGTGTTTGTTTGCCAACAGCCGCTTGATGGGAAAGGTTTCCCTGCAAACGCGCGCATGCATGCTCTAGTAATTTGATTGTGGGTTTTGGATCGGTGTCTAGACCGGCCGGCCGGCCGGGATTGATTGTTCGTGTGCATGCCGGCGAGCAAGCATCTTTGATGACGACGGACCAAATGTGTATATGTATGTATCGGATTTAGACTCAACTGTCCTTCGTTTTTCTTAAAAAAATAAAATTGGCTCAACTGGTTTTAATTGTACGTGGTGTGGCTTGCGACTGTAATAAAAAATCTGTTCAAGAAGTAAGATACAACAAGTTGCATTATCCAGAGTTCTCTCTGGGCCAAAGTCTGTATTTGACTTTGTGAGCGCATTATCAGCAGTCTTAAAAAGACAGAACACCTCCCCCCCAGATAGTAACAGTAATGTTAAGAATGTAGAGTGAGAATGCAAGATGAAGAGTACGTGCCCAATTACTGCATGCATGCATCGATCTTCCCCTGCTTCACAAGTTGGCACAGCAGTAGGCAGCCAACGAGCTTAATTCTTGGCTTTTCGCTAACAATAATATATTGCTCCAATTTAAGGAAAAACTGGCCGGGTTAATTACTTAATCCGAATACCCCCTCGTACAAGCACAAACGCACTTCATCTGGTATATGTTACGTACTCGGCACTCGATCTAGCACGCATCAGGTGAGTACTTGAGCGATGGACCAGCCAACAAAGCGTTGGATTTTGATCAAAACGTCCCAACAGCTAGCTCCTAGCTAACGTACACAGCTACACATATGGCGCAGGAGCGCCATCGATCGGTGCAATATCCTTCCCTTGCTTACAAACGTATATAGGCACGGGATCCGATTCCGATTCATCGATCATCAGAAGCCCTGAATCCGAGTCCGGGAGTCGTCATAGCTACAGTCACTCATCCTTCACGTGCCTTGGGCTAGTGGTATGTCAGCTGTGAGTTGTTGTCCTCATTGTTTATTAGTGTACTCATTTGGAACGTATCTCACACCACCATTTGTTCCTGCAGCACTTACGAGCAGACAACAGTCTACTGTAGGCATCATTATCATAGAGGGAGATGCAGGACCGGACTTTCTCGCTAGCCCGATGGAGTGCGACTCTAGACAGCGATCTAGAGTCACCCCCCATGAGGCCGATGCATTGGGCACATTCGCACAGGGCGTTCAGTCACACTTGCGTGAGCACGACCAATGGTTCGACCACACGTATGCAGGATACATTGCACATCATTATGGCATTGACTGCCCTAAAGGATCATCGTCTGCACAGCCACGTATGTCGGTACACTATAATATAGTTAACATAATTTTTTGTTGCATAGTACGTTAAACTATAGCATCCCACCAAATTCACAGGTTTGGAGAGAGAAATTTGGATAGCAAGGCCAGGGTTTCTCGTCTACACATAGTACTCCATAGGTAAATGCTTTCTAGCACGACTACACATAGTAAATATTCATACCTCTGCCCTAACCCAGCAGTTCCTTCAGGCAAGATGTGAACCCCTCTTTGACCAGCTGGGTCGATGATATGCTCGAGCCTTAGCAGGACACCTATAGTGACTTATATGCAGTCCTGCCTACCACCCAGCGCTCGTACTACAACTTCCGAGATGTACACCATTCCTTTGACATGCTCACCTTCCCTGATGATCAGCTATGTTGTCGGACCAAGTGACAGACAGATGTACCATGAATTTATATATGTTGTCTTTAGTATCGTTACATTCTTATCTGTACCTCTCTGTATGATGCATGCCTGTGCAATGCATATCCACGCCTTCAGCTTAATAGATGGCTACAAGTTGTTATTACCACCTTGACGTCTTTGGATCACATTAATTTGTATATATCACTTCGTTGTTATTACCCAACAAGGGAGCTTTGCAAAAGGACGTGATCCAACGAGGTAGCTTTGCGCATTGACATGATGCAACGCTGTAACAAGACTCCTCATCGGGCAGATGCCTCACAGATGCAAATTTCTACCAACTAAATTGCACTTTAGCCGTGTACGCCATGCCGGCTCGGCATATAAGTAGTACCCCTTCCACCCCGGGTTCTCCTGCATCAAGACTACAATACTAGCTCACTCAGATGAAGTAGCAATGGGAGGAGATCCATCGACTCGGAAGGGATGTTGCAGCGTGCGATGAACAAAGGGAGCGTACCTCCCCGAAACGATGCCCCCTGTAGTAACAACCCCTATCTCAACATTCCCACCGAGGATTCTTCGCAAGACCTGCCCGAGGGGGAGACGTTGCCTCTTTGTTGGTGTAGGGATACATACAAGTTCTTCAAGTCTAAGGGGCAGCTGAGCCTAGGCATGCGTTACTGGAGTTGTGCTAACTACGTCTGAGACTATGCTGACTGCTGTTGGGACAACGGGCGCTACCGACAGTTGGTAAGAATAGTTTATAGTACATTCCCCTAATATTTCTCTTTTAAAGTATGCACTAACATCCTCTCCTGTCTACCCGTAGTATTTAGATCCACTATGTACCTACCGCAACTGGATCGACCAAGAGATCCATAAGGAGGGAGAATGCATAAGGAGGGAGGAGTGGCACCTCAATGAAGAGCACAACAGGTGTATTCGGCAGGAGATGCAAGCTCATGTCGTGATATACAGGCATAGGGAGCGAAAGGCTCACGAAAAGGAGCATGAGAGAAAGTGAGAAACAATGGCCAAGCCCAAAGCGATTGGCAAGGAGTACAATGCTGAGCTCGCAAGAAAGGGCAAATGGCCCCGGTCCATGCAGTAGATCAGGCTATTCTGTAGTAGTCCTCCCATTCTACCCACTGTGTTTTTCCTTTCTCCTAAAGGCATATATGCTTACATGGTCCGGATGCTTGTGTTGCTGTGTACTGTATTAGTAGCGAGGTTGATAGAAGCAATTAGGTGAACTGTCATGCCATGTAACCATGTATAATACACGTCTGTTTAGAGACTCTAATATATTTTAGGTTATGTGCCTTGCAATTTAGCTTCAGTTGGAAGATTTCATCAATTTGCTACCTTCGAGTGCATTTGTATTCTCCAAGCCCCATAGCAAAATTGGACTTCGTAGTTGCTGCGGTATGATCACAACAAAAAAAATACAATAATGATGTTTTGAATCATCCACACCACAAGTTTTGCACATTTTCTAAATGTTTTATTTGTGAACGAACCATGCAGTGGCACTTCTGCCACGCTAGGGAGGCGTGGCACCTTCCTTGCTGCCACGCTATGGGGGCACGGGACCTCCCCTGCTCCATACCACGGCCGGGTGGAGTGGCACCCTAGTGGGTCCTGTCACTTGCCACGCTCGCCCAAACAATGCTGTGGTCGGGGATGTTGCCGTGGTAGGGCCACCATGCTGTGGTTGGAGGGCGTGATAGGAGCCATGCATCGGCCACTGGTTCTTCCGCACTTGGTAAGGTGGTTAGATTTGAAATTTCGTACTGCATGGGACTAATTAAGGTGGCACAATGAGGCTAAATAAAAAATCCCGAAAGAGCCCACGCACCCCTCCATGCCGAGTGCCGACCTCACCTGTATGTGTTCCTTATGTCCGTTGTGTATGACAACTTCTATATGCTGCCGACGCCCACCTTTGTGAGCCAACCCCACACATATATGCATGACATGTGGTGTGGCACACGGCCAGTTATTTGCACACACCTTTTGCACCACACCGGCCGGCCGGCACGTACGTGAGGTCATGCCAAGTGTTGTCTAGATTCTTTTATGTTTCATTCTTATGACTTTTGATTTTTGTTACAGTAATTAGCTTTCAAATGGTACGTCTTTTTAAGATAGGGTCTACAACTTGATTATACTAGACATTATACTGGTTTCATCTATAATGGTCAGAATCGCACATGATTATCTTTCTTTTCCTACTATCTCTCAAACAATTAAAATTCAAAAATCAAAAGATATAAACCATATACTAAAAAATTCACCCATTACTGCCCCTGCATGCCAATCCCTTGAGTTCCGCTGTCTAGATTGTTTCTTCTTCTTGGTTTTTTTTTTCTGAGAACAGCACTACTACAGTTGTCGTCGATCCGTATCACAATTTGACAGCGAATTATGGACAAGAGTAGCAGCTAGCAACTTTACCAGGACGAAAGCATGATGCTCCTTCGATCTGTGACTGCAGCGCATGCATGAGAGCTATATATCTAGTAGCAAGCTGTACACTCTGTCCCAAGCCTAGGGCACAGCACAACCTCTAGTGCTCAATCCATCGATCGATCCCTTCGTCGCCTCGAAAGATTTTGATGTGCCCTTTTCTAGTATTACGTTCTCCCATCTCCGAGATATACGGCAGTGATGGATTTGGGCCCTGGGGGTGACACCCCCAAACCCAAACGCACTTGGCTTGCAGCTTCGACAGCGGGCTCTACATGGAAATAGCTTTGTAAGAGCAACTCCAGCAGAGCCCTACTTGGCCTCTCAAACTCAAATTTGAGAGCCAGAGCAAAAAACTCAGCTCCAACAGGGCTCCTACTTGGCTCTCAAAAATAGGAGGCCTCTCAAATGAGATCTCCAAGCCCTCATTCCTAGGGGCTCTCATCCTTCGGTTTTTTTCCCGCTCGGTGAAACTTCCCCCGCGCCCCCCAAAATCCCCCGCGCCCCCCAAAATCCGCCGCTTCTGCTCGCCCCCCGTCTCGCCCGACTCCTCCGCTTCCGCTCGCCCCCCGCCTCGCCCGACTCCTCCGCCGCCGCCTGTGTCCCCCGCGCGCCGCCAAAATACCCTGCCTCTGCCGCTTCCGCTCGCCCCCGCCTCGCCCGACTCCTCTGCCGCCACCCGTGTCCCCCTTGCGCCGCCAAAATCCCCCGCCTCTGCCGCTTCCGCTCGCCCCTGCCTCGCCCGACTCCTCCGTTCGCCCGCCGCCTCCGCTCGCCCGCCGCCTCGCCCGGCTCCTCGGCTCGCCCGCCGCCTCCGCTCGCCCGCCGCCACGCCCATCGCCTCGCCCGACGCCTCCGCCCATCGCCGTCGCCTCCGCCCGTCGCCGTCGCCTCGCCCGTCGCCTCGCCCGACGCCTCCGCTCGTCGCCGTCGCCTCGCCCGTCGCCGTCGCCGCCAAAATCCCCCGCTCGCCCAGGGCCTCCGCTCACCTCCGACCGGATTTGAGGAGTGGGTCCCATGTGTCAGTGTGTAGTGGAATGAATTTGAGCGGTGCTGTTGGAGTAGATGCAAAAAAACTGGGCCCTCAAAAATAGGAGAAGCCCTCAAATCAAAAGTAGGGGCCGTGATTTGAGGGCTACTGCTGGAGTTGCTCTAAGTAGTGGGTGGCCTACAGATAGTTCCCTGAGTTTTGGAGTTATGGTTTTGGTACAGAGAAAATCAAACTCCTTTTTTCTTCTTTTACGACTTTAAGCTGAGGTAAAAGCCAAATAGATGGTTGCTTCACTAGGCTGTTTGTTTGTCTGTGCATTTTGAAAGTTAATTTTCTACAAGGTCCAGTTTTTGTAGCTGCTGAACTAGGTAGGTTTAAATGATCCAAAAAATGCATTGATTCTTGTTAGGCAATCTGCAGTAAAATCATAGGATTAATTAAAATTGTTTGTATACTAATTGCTTTTTTGGTGCAAGGGATCACTAGTTTTAGTGTAAGGTTATGAAAAGTGGCTGAAATCCATTGCATCTAAGAGAAGCACACCGTACTGTTAACTGAAATGTTAGCTGTTTCATTTAGATGATTGCTGGACTTTGTGCCATAAGTTCTTGACAAGCATTAGTGCCTAGCCCTCAATTATACAAAACTTCTTCCCAGTTGATCATCTACATGGAAGTATTTGCTCTCTCTCATCTCACTGTTTTCTTGTAATATCTTTTTTTGCTCTTCCATACCACTTTACCGTTGTACCGGATATTAACTTTACGCATGTTTGGTTAATTAGCTGCTTGTCCAATGTTATCCATTCCTATTTTTCATGACCTATCACTTTCTTGTATGTCTAAATGCTCCTGCTCTCCATTTGTCGATATTACAGTATCAAGACCTATTCTTGAGCCACTTTTACTTTTATTAGTACATTGTTTTATCCATTTTGAGAACTGCCAGCAACAACGACATCATACATGTTTGCTTTTCCTCAAAGATGGTGATGTTGATGGGGCTCATTTTACGCAGTTGTAGCTTGGTTTTGAGGTTCCCTTGCAAAACTTGTAATTTTTATGGCCTTACACACAGACAAATAGGAATTTTTTTTTTGATAGAACAATTTCCACCTAGTTTTTCACTGGCCTTCCCTGCATCTTCATTGAGTGGTCGGATACTCGTTCAATGGACCATGTACATTACAATTGAAACCTGATTTTTTGTCAAATAATTTGGATAGCCTAATGGTGTAATAACACACATTGCATTTTGCCTACTGTATTTTTGTATCAGCTAATTTCAACTGTACCTTTTTCAGGCTCAAGATGAAGATGAGGAGAATGGACCTGATGCTGATGCAGAGGACGAAAGCAAAGAGTCTACAGGATCTGGCCTGCCAAACAAGAGGAAAAGGGACGATGAAGATGACAATAATGGAGACAACTAATTTGGGTCTGGCAATGGTTTTGGTTGGTCTTTGGAAGCTTTCCTTGCAATGTTCTCGGACCTCTCTGTCTATGCATGCTTTTCAGAGGATTCTTTCTGAGACGTTTAGAAGACTTAGTTGTTTGTTAGATCTCAATTGCTAAAAGATTTTCTAGAAGCTCTCTAATTTTAATTCAAGACTCGGCTATCCTCCCTTACTGCACACTTGCAATCTTGCTCCTTTCTGTGACTTTCGGATGCCATTGATCGACAGACTGGTTCAGAAGATGCTGGTTCTGGTTCTGCAGATGTTGAGCTGTATCGTGATTGTAATATAAAGATGTTTCGTTTGTCTTGCCTACATGAGTTCAAATTTGCTGGCCGGTATCATAACTTGTTCTGCATGCACTTTGTCCTTGCAGTCTGCATGAGGAGCCCAATGTTGCGCGCTCATGACATGTGAGCACTCAGCACAAGGCGAAGCCCGATTCACACATTTCACCATAGTAAGCGCTAACTTGTGAGTTTCTGGCAATCCTGTACCACATTTCCTGGGCTTTTAGTGCTGAGTGGCGCCTTCATGCTATCTGGCGAGCAAGAAGTCAACATTTGTACTACAGTAAACATACATAGCAGATCGAAAGTCAGATACATTAGGAAGGTCGTAGCATGAACGTTTGTCTTGAGGCGTTGCTGTGGTGACGTTATTCCCTCCTTATCTTGGTTGGAACTCCGACATGGTCATGACGTTAACCGAGACCGCAGGAGCAGCCCGTTGGTCTCCTGGGCCTTCAAACGAGAAGGCGAATGCAGGTTTGGACGGCGCCGGAAAGCTCGAAGATTCCCCGTGCAGCATGACAAGGACGCTCAGCATGGTCGGCCGGTCCGCCGGGTTCTCCTGGACGCAGAGAAGAGCAAGGTGGATGCATTTGAGCACCTCACTCTCCGGGGCTTGGCAACCCACCAGTGCTGGATCCATGATCTCCAGTGGTGTTCCTCTGGTCCAGTTAGCCCACACCTGAACAGAGGCATACTTGATTAGCATGTGTGGAAGGATTCTGTAAGTTACTTGATTACATGACTCACGTAGCTCAGCAAAGTATTGGATTCTTCTGAAGATTCGAACACGTCCGTATTCCTCCTTCCCGACACGATTTCCAGGACTATAACTCCAAAGCTGTAGATGTCTAACTTGACCGATAGGTGCCCCAGTACTGCATACTCTGGTGCCATGTAACCTCTGCAGATGTAGCAGTTCAGAATTTCGGATTGTAGGCTGCTGTGTGTAAGTCGAACAAATTAATAAGAAGACAGATCGTTGAGCTTACAGCGTTCCGACAACTTGGCTTGTGATGGTACTCGTTTTGTCACTGTCGAAAAGCCTCGCCAAACCGAAGTCCGAGATCTTTGGGTTCATATTGGCGTCCAGCAGGATGTTGCTTGCCTTCAGATCTCGGTGTATGATTTTTATTTGCGAATCTTCATGAAGGTAGAGTAGACCTCTTGCTGTGCCGTAAAAGATGTTGTACCTCGTTCCCCAATCTAATAATTCACGCTTCTCAACTTCTACAAAAATCATGCAAGCAATTTAGACAGGTGCTAAAATCTAGAAGAAGAGACAGACATTGTATTACTTCATACCGAAAAGAAAGGTGTCAAGGCTCCGATTAGGCAGGTATTCATACACCAGCAGTTTCTCCTGTCCCTTCAAGCAAATACCGAGAAGCTTTGCAAGATTGTTATGTCGAAGCTTGGCAACCAATAAGAGCTCATTTCTCAACTGCTTCAGACCTTGACTTGAGGCCTTGTCCAGTCTTTTCACAGCTATTTCCCGTCCATCAGGCAAGATCCCCTGAAATTTGCGGGGTTTTGAGAGGGTAAGTTGATGGGGATAAGATGTCAGAGTGAATAGTACAGTAATGGCAGTACCTTGTACACTGCTCCAAAGCCTCCGTGTCCTAATTTGTTCTCTCGAGCAAAGTTTGCAGTTGCATGTATTAACGTTGGCAGGTCGAAGAGAAGTGATCCAGCATGATCATCTTCCGCGTTAGCAGCATGATCATCTTCCGCGTTAGCAGCATGATCATCTTCGGCGTTAGCTGCACAAATATGTACTTCATTGTAATATCAACATCGATCAAATTTGTTATTTTTCCTCTAATCCTGCACAGCCTGCTGTGCCTCTGTAATTGTTTCCCTATGAAATATAATACCCAGCTCTGCGCTGGCTTGGCGAGAGAGAGAGAGAGAGAGAGAGAGAGAGAGAGAGAGAGAGAGAGAGATCAAATTTAGTACAAAAGTGAGAATATAAGACAGCATATAAGCTAGGTCACTCACATAGTGCTTGTGATTTGTTTGCTTTTGCATTTCTCCAGAGGTACATGGTAAAAATGGACAGGAGGATAACAACGACCCCGAGAACAACTGCAATCGCTGTTGCTGCATTTTGTCGGCCCCTTGTCCCGTTTCCTGATGTTGCATGCAGAGAAATATCAGACCAAATTGCAGGAAGTTGCATGTTGGACCTGGACTTACGCATGCATCGTGCGTCTTTCTCGACCTAGTCTCTTAAGTACATAAATACAAAATCAAAATTGCTGCTTTGCGGGTACCCTTCGGGGAACTGTTCGACCAAATGTCACTGTTTCCAGTGCGAGTTGTGCACAGCTGTCGACTTTGACTTTGGCCACGCCATCATGCATATGTCCTCTCCTTGCTCACACAGTTCACTCGGATCCGAAACGTAACCGTCTTCTACACGTTCACCCCTGCCTCGCCGGCATTGCCTCCATTGTCCTTGTCTTCCGCATCCGACACACCTTATACATTGCTGCTTGTCTTCTTCCTAGCTCGTTTCCGCATCCGACACACCTTATACATTGCTCCTTGTCTTCCTATCTTTGCTGCTTCCCGATGACCACCCTAGCTAGCGCTGTGGATGGTTGTTTCTCGGTTGAAGGTTCAAAATTTTCGGTTGAATGCTCAAAATCTCAAGTTCAAAGTTCAAAAAAAAAATCTTCCGATCACAAGTTCTAATTTCAGTGGTAGCCTTCCAGTTTCCTAGTTTGAAAGTCCAATTTCTGAGTTGAAAGTCCTTTTGGGAGGCGGGGTGTAGGTCTTGATACTTCTGGAGTCAACTATTACAAAATCTTTAAACTTTTTATAGACTTATGTGTAAATATTAGTACTCATAAGATATTTTTAAAAAAACCTATGAGCTTAATTGACCCCACAGAAATAGGCTACCTACACCACTGGCGAGTGTGTTATAGCATTGCCAGCAGGTAGGGGTAACTAGTGAGGCACTACGGGCTACAACGGAGCCTGAGGAGTTGGTAGCATTGTTCTCATTTTCGGCCGGTAACCAGAAATACCGGTGATCTTCGTTGAAATTTCAAATTGGATTTAAAAAATTTATTTTGCATGAATTTTATCAAATGTAGAAGAAATTTTTACCGAAATTTGTTTTCAAAAATTTTGTCCGATATTTTCAACTGATTTTCAGTTGATTTTTTAATTCAAATTTTGATTTGAAAATTTCGGTCCAAAATCATTCTAAATTTTCCAATTACCGGTCATATCGGTGTTATTGGTTCTCCGATAAAATTTTAAAACTGGTTTTCAAAGCCCTGGTTGGGAGTCCGTCAGGGGTTCGTTGGCGGTGAACACGCGCAAACTAGATGTGATGTCCCCGTAAACAATAGTAGGCAGCAGGCAAGACATACGTACCTTTCTTTGTAGACGACGGAGCTGTCTCTGACGGCGCGGCGAGCCTCACCATCGGGCTGCCGTCGTAAAACTCCTTCACCTCGTACCTCAGGCGGCACCAGACCCTGCTGACTCCCCCCCGATGCTTCCGTTGAGCACCGCAGGCATTTGGTCCATGAGCTCCTGGAGGCACCCCCGGCATGCCCGTGGCGCCTGGTCCGGCGTGCACTGCACCAGCCCATTGATGCTGTGCACCACGTCGGACGTCGTCGTGGGGAACCCCAGGTCCGACGTCACCACCCCGACAGCGTACCTTGTTGGCGTGTTGAACGCCGCCAGGTCGGAGAGCGCGCCGACCAGATATGCGGCGAGCGCTTTGAACCGGTCCGCTGATCCGCTCGCCTTGTTGGATCCCCATATTTGGACCTGGGTGTTGTCCGGGCTCGCCAGGAAGTCCATGTCGGAGTAGCGGAGGAGGCAGCGATTGTAGAAGACGGACACGTCCTTGGCGCCCTGGCATTTGTTGAAGGCGACGCCCGGCGTGAGGGCGAGGCAGGACGCGCATTCCGTGCCGTTGGTGTCGCCGCGGCAAAGCGCGAGGCCCCACACCATGTCCAGCCCGGTGTTGTAAAGGGTCTTACGACCTCCCAGGACTTTTTACGACCGATTAGAGTCGTTTACGATCAGATCCGATTACTTACGATGCCGTACGACCACTCAAACTCGCCACCGATTACTTTAAGTCAAGGTCGTACCTTTACTGTAGCAGTTTACGACCGCTCTGCGATATCGCTGCCGCTGCCTTCCTTCAGCCGCTCGAGATACCGTGATCGAAACTTTCTACGATCACGCAGTGATGCTGGCGATCACTGTTCACCGTAGTCGAACACCCTTTCGACTACGTTCACTTCTAGCCTTCCCGGTGTAGTCGTAGCTCGTTACGACCACCTTCGACTCCTTACGACCACGTTGTTCGCTCCTTAGCCGTAGTCGTAAAACCACTGTTCCTTTGCCGTGGTCATAGTGCCTCCCGACTACACCTGCTGGAACTTTGCCGTGGTCGTAGCTCCTCTCGATCACGCTTGCGGTGATCGTGAGTCCTTCCGACCACGTCTTGCACAATCACACGACAACACAATACTTTGTGTCTTTCCCTCTTTTTGTATTTTCTCAATGGCTTGGTACATCGAATACATGGCTCTAAGCCTCTTTTTATACCCGGCTGTCCTACTTCTACACGGGTTCTCAAACCTACTCCGACTCCGAGTCTTATACGACTTCGACTCGGTTTCCAACTATGACTTTGAATTGCGGCTGCAATTCGACTCCGATTACACCCAAATTTTGCACATGACTCTAAAACAAGATTATTTACAACATTCTCTCCCTAATCTTGTTTTTCGACTTCGATCATGCCAATCTTCTTCCTCATCTCTGAAAACTTTATCCGTCCCAGTGACTTTGTCAATATGTCTGCTTTCTGTTCTTCGGTTCTGATGTAGTCGATTTCAATCTTCCCTTCTTTGACACAATCTCTGATATAATGATATCTTGTGTCTATGTGTTTGCTTCTATCATGTAGAACCGGATTCTTGCTCAGCGATATTGCAGATTTGTTATCAACCCTGAGCGTCACCTTCTGAATTTTTTCATCTGACAATTCACTCAACAGTCGAGCGAGCCAGACTCCCTGGCAAGATGCTGCGCTCGCTGCGATGTACTCGGCTTCACATGAAGATAATGCAACCACCTTTTGCTTCTGAGATTGCCAGCTGATCGGACTCTCCCCAAACACAAACATTATGCCTGTTGTGCTCTTTCGATCGTCGACATCTCCCGCCATGTCGCTATCACTGTAGCCCGTCAGCTGCAACGACTTTCCACCTCCTCTCTTGTACTGAATCCCGAGATTCAAAGTACCTTTGATGTATCTCAGGATGTGCTTCACGGCATTCATATGCTCCTGAGTCGGTTTCTCCATGAAACGACTTACGTATCCGACCGCAAACGAGATGTCTGGTCGGGTGTGCACCAGATACCGTAGACTTCCGACAATGCTCCTATAAGTCGTGGCATCAACTGGTGATCCTGGGCCTGTCTTGCTCAACTTCAGATGATTCTCCATTGGGGTTTGACATGGATTGCACTCTTCCATACCCGACTTCTCCAGAATCTTTCGAGCATATCCCGACTGACAAAGTGTTATGCCGTTGTTGGTTTGATTTACTTCAATGCCGAGGTAGTAGCACAGAAGTCCCAAATCGGTCATTTTAAACAGCCTCTTCATCTCTTCTTTAAACCTCATAATCTCCTTCGAGCTCGATCCAGTAATGATCAAGTCGTCCACGTAAACGCCCACGATCAGTCTGTTCTTCGCATCTCCCCTCGTGTACACAGCATGTTCAGAGTTGCTTCTTCTGAACCCGAGTGCCGTTAGACATTTGTCAAGCTTCAAATTCCATGCTCGTGGTGCTTGTTTAAGTCCGTAGAGAGCTTTGTTCAGCTTCAAGACTTTCTCGGCTTGCTCCTTGGATTGAAAACCCGGCGGTTGAGAGACATAAACTTCCTCCTTAATGTCTCCGTTCAAAAACGCCGTTTTCACATCCATGTGGTGAATCTCCCATCCACCGTTTGCTGCCAATGCAAGAAGTAGTCGTATAGTCTCCATACGAGCTACTGGAGCAAAAACTTCTTCGTAGTCGATGCCTTGTTTTTGAACATACCCTCTCGCCACAAGTCGTGCTTTGTGTTTTACGACGTCTCCCTTGGAATCCTTCTTTACCTTGAAGATCCACTTTAAACCGATTGCTCGATGACCCTTTGGCAAATCGGTGAGTTCCCATGTGTTATTCTCTTCAATCGACTTCAGCTCTTCCTGCATAGCTGCTCTCCAGTATGCATCTCCCTTTGCTTCTTCATAGCTTCCAGGTTCTTCTACAGTCGTGTAAAGCAGTAGCTCTTCAGACTGCACTGGTTCAGTTTGTGCATAAATCTCACTTATGCTTCTCATCTTCGGTATTCTATCGCTCGAAACTTCTTCATCAGACTCTTCTTCATTTTGTGAGACTTCCTGATCATCAGCACCGGTCGAATTTTGGCTTTGAGATGTGGTCGTAGCTTCTTCCGTATTGTCAGCATCGACTTCTTCGACTTCGAAGGTTACCCACTTCGAAATGTCTTTCTCAATGTCCTCGTGTTCTTCCCACTCCCAATGTTTGTTCTCTTCAAAGACCACGTCCCTGCTCACATGAATCTTCTTTTCGACCGGATCATAGCACCTGTACGCCTTGGTGCCTGGTTCCGAGCCAAGATAAATCATCCGTCGGCTCCGGTCGTCTAACTTCTTGAGATAAGTGGATGGCTTCACATGGGCTAAGCATCCGAAGACCCTTAGATGCTCGACATTGGGTTTTCTTCCCGACCACTGTTCATATGGAGTGACTCCATCCAGTGATCGCGTGGTCGCACGATTTAGCAGATAGACAGCATGTCGTACTGCTTCTGCCCAAAGCCTCCCGGGCAGGAATCGGCTCTTCAACAGACTTCTAGCCGTTTCGACCACGGTCCGGTTTCTTCTTTCTACGACTCCGTTTTGTTGAGGTGAATACGGAGCCGTGAAGAATCTTGCAATACCCTTCTCTTCACAAATCGAGTCGAACTCTTTTGCGAGGAATTCTCCTCCTTGGTCTGATCTGACCGACTTCACCTTTTTGTCGACTTCGTTTTCGACAAGAGTTATGAACTTCTGAAAGTTCGTCTTTGCCTCATCTTTGCTCTTCTGCATGTACACCCACATGGCTCTTGAATAGTCATCCACGATCAACATGAAGTATTGATTCCCAGCATCTGTACGAGGTGTGATTGGTCCGCACAGATCCACGTGAACCAATTCGAGTGGTTGCGAAGCTCTGAAACTCGTCTGCTGTGAAAAACCGCTACGAGTTTGTTTTGCCACCAGACAGCCTTCGCAGACTTGCTCCGGGTGGTCGATTGTCGGTAATCCGACCACCATCTCCTTTTCGGCCATCGTGTTGAGACTCTGGAAGTTCAGATGTCCGAATCTTGCGTGCCATAGCCAGGCCGCGTCATCGGTTGTAGTCTTCATACACTTCGGCTTGCAAGCTTCAATTTGAATTTTGTACAGACGGTTTACCGTTCTCTGTACTTTCATCAGCAGTCGCTCAGTGTGGTCGTACATCTTCAGATAGGTGTCTTTGAGTTCAATCCGACAACCTTCTTCAGTCAATTGTCCAAGGCTTATAATGTTGCTTCGTAGACTTGGAATGTAGTATACATTCGACAATCTCCTCTGGCTTCCATCCTTGCACTGCATCAGGATCGTGCCTCTCCCTTTTATCTGAATGGTCGAGCCGTCTCCGAACTGTACTCTTCCAAGCACATTCTTATTTAATTCGTAAAACATCGAGTACGTACCCGTCATGTGGTTGCTGGCTCCGTTGTCGAGATACTAGTCTGCCGTCCGCTCTTGAGTCTGCTCTCCTTTCTCCAACAGACTCGGAAACACTTTCTCCTCGTTTAATAAAACCATTGTCGGTTCGTCTGTAGTGCAGAGCGACAATAGCAATGTCGGCTCTTTGTGCTCATCTATTTGAGCCAGGTTTGCTTCCTCTACTTTCTTCTTACTCCGGCAATTCGCAGCATAGTGACCATACTTCTTGCAGTTATGGCACTGGATGTGGCTTCGACATTCGGCAGCGTAATGTCCGAATTTCTCGCATGTGTAGCACTGGACATCAGACTTGTCTGTCTGGTGATTGCTATCTCCACGACCACCACGACCTCCTCGACCACCTCTTCCACGGCCACTCTGGCCATAGCCTCGTCCTTGTCCTCGCCCATGAGACGCGCCGCGGCCACGACCACGTCCACGACCGCCCCTTGATGACGATTCTCCTCGGTTCCTTGTGTCATCCTTTACAAACAACGCTTGTTGGTTGTAAGGCCCTTTTCCTTCATTGTCGGTTTGGTAACTCTTCAGAAGCTGCTCGTGTGCTCTGAGCGCCCCAGTTACCTCCTCGACCTTCATCTTCGAGAGGTCTTGTGAGTACGTGATCGTAGTTACGACCGGGAGAAACTTCTCCGGCAGTACTCGTAGATACTTCTTTACCGCCACCTCATCTTTCAAGTCGTCGCCGAGAGATTTGATCTCGTTTACGACTTCATTAAACTTCCCAGAGAATTCTTCCACAGTCTGGTCTCTTCCCATCTTCAAAGATTCAAACTCACTGCGTAAAGTTTGAAGTCGAACTTCCTTCACTCGATCTACTCCTTGGTGCATTATCTGCAGAGTAGTCCAGACGTCTCTCGCCGTCTCCTTACCGATCAGCTGCCGCATCATCGAGTCGGGCACGGCCTGATAGATCGCCGCCATCGCCATCTTGTCGAGTCGTTCATCAACGACTTTGTCTTTCTCCTTTGGTTCAACTGGACCCCAGACTCCCTGTGCGATCATGTTGACCTTCATCTTCATTGCCCAGATCGGGTAATTGTCCGAACTGAGGATCGGGTACTGCAGCGACACGCTTTCCTTCACCTTTGAAGCCTCCGCCATGGTTCACCAGGCTCTGATACCAACTGTTGTAAAGGGTCTTACGACCTCCCAGGACCTTTTACGACCGGTTAGAGTCGTTTACGATCAGATCCGATTACTTACGATGCCGTACGACCACTCAAACTCACCACCGATTACTTTAAGTCAAGGTCGTACCTTTACTGTAGCAGTTTACGACCGCTCTGCGATATCGCTGCCGCTGCCTTCCTTCAGCCGCTCGAGATACCGTGATCGAAACTTTCTACGATCACGCAGTGATGCTGGCGATCACTGTTCACCGTAGTCGAACACCCTTTCGACTACGTTCACTTCTAGCCTTCCCGGTGTAGTCGTAGCTCGTTACGACCACCTTCGACTCCTTACGACCACGTTGTTCGCTCCTTAGCCGTAGTCGTAAAACCACTGTTCCTTTGCCGTGGTCGTAGCGCCTCCCGACTACGCCTGCTGGAACTTTGCCGTGGTCGTAGCTCCTCTCGATCACGCTTGCGGTGATCGTGAGTCCTTCCGACCACGTCTTGCACAATCACACGACAACACAATACTTTGTGTCTTTCCCTCTTTTTGTATTTTCTCAATGGCTTGGTACATCGAATACATGGCTCTAAGCCTCTTTTTATACCCGGCTGTCCTACTTCTACACGGGTTCTCAAACCTACTCCGACTCCGAGTCTTATACGACTTCGACTCGGTTTCCAACTATGACTTTGAATTGCGGCTGCAATTCGACTCCGATTACACCCAAATTTTGCACATGACTCTAAAACAAGATTATTTACAACACCCGGCGCCGAGGGTGCCGGTGGCGAAGCCGACGGGGGAGGAGCCGGAGGCGTTGGCGGCGAGGGAGGAGACGAGGCTGCGGACGTTGGACTGGTACGTGGTGTTGGGGGCGTAGTATGTTCGGTTGTTGCACTTCCATGTCATGAGCTCAGCGGCGAGGCACGACGGCGGCGGAGAGCAAAATGCTAATAGGATGATAGAGATGGTGCATACGTAAGGTGCGGCCATGAGGTTCTCTACTTCAGTATATGATCTGCGCGCGCGCGCCCTGAGCTTTCCATGATCTTATAAAGCCATTGTTAGCTAATCTAGTTATTCTACATGTCAGTTACTATTTTTAGTCTGCATGTCTGCCATCTATAATGCGTCTTGAAGCAGTGCATGTCGAGCACATAGTGCAGTTCAGTTTTTCTTGGTAATTAGTAGTTCAGATTCTCAGGTAATTAGTGGGTCAGTTTCTCTTGTTTAATTGCTATATAAAGAGAGGAAGTAAACCTGAAAAGCTGCTAAGTTCTGCAGCGCCAAATCTTGTGTGAGTTCGTCGTGTTCTTGCATTGTGTTCCTGTGTTGGATCGAAATCGGCAACAGAGGGGGGGGGTGAATGTTGCATTCAAAAATTCGCCCCATGTATCCACTCGATTTTCCTCTCCGATAGCTACTTTGAGCTATGAAGAAAGAAAAAGTTCACACACTTGGACCCAAACAACAAACCGACAAAAGAAACTGAACTTGGCTAGACTTGACCGAAACCTTTCACTGTTCTAAGCAGACAGACTGAAAACCAACTTGGCAGAGAGGAACAAAAGACAGGACTCATGCAACTAAACCATGCACATAGAACCGAAAAGGGAAAAGAAACTACAAGCCCAAAACACTGAACGACTGCAGACCTAAAACACAATGTAGAGCTGCTGGCCGAAAATAAAAAGGAAAAGAAAAAGAGCAGTTCGGCTCAACATTACTTGGTCTGAAAAACTGAGTGCTGAAAGGATAGAATACACATGCTGCTGAGATTAGTTTCCAGACAGAACTGCAAAAATTAGACCTGCTTAATGGCTGCTGAAAATGAATGAGATTAGCTGCTGTTTTAGCCAATAGCAGCAGAGACAGAGGACTTCTCAGTGCACTGACCGAAAGAGACAAAAAGGCAGCCGAAATCTGTCCAAACCAAACAGCAGACAGAAATTGAAATCAGGGAGGAAAAGTAAAGAGAAAAGAAAGCAAAAACCGAAAAAGAAAAAGGTGTCATGAAAACTGAAGAAATCAGTGAAAAGACCAAGAGTTAGCTGCCCCTTTTTGATCCGAAACACAAGTCTTTAGTTCATCCTTGCTGCACATTGTCGGTCACAGAGAGCACTGAAGCATCGGCAATAAATGAGCATAGACACACATAGGGAAACCAACAGCAGACCAACAGAAAGGAAGATGCAAAACCAGAAAGGCAAAAATAAGAAGAGAAGTCAATGGGCATGCCACAGATGAAGAACAGCCATCTTGAGGCAAAATAAAAACAGAGATACGAGAGTAATCTTCAAGTCAACATATTGCTCTTCGGGAACAAATTAGTCACTTGACTTTGAGATTCATCCACGTCCAGAGCAAGTCAAGAAATGAAATTACTAAAGCAAAAGACATCATCCAAGAGCAAAAACCAGGAGTCGACTCAAGAGATTGAAGAAAGGAAATAAATAAAAAAACAGTCAGATTATAATATCCAAACTACAAAGATAGAAGAGCTCAAAAGATGAAACACGCTGAATGATTGATATTAAAGGATCTGTAGCACATACATCCAAGCATACAAGAGCACTTGTGCTCACACAGATCCAACTCACACAGGAACATAAACTCAAGAAGACAACACACACGTGGAGAGCACAAAATGGTAGGACTTTCACACATACTCTCTCAAGCCATCTCCCTAAAATCGCACACTAGCACTAGAGAGCACCTCTCCATATATAGCCTTCACTACCAGGTTCAACATCTTGCTTTACCCGATAACTCCACCAACTCTGCGCTTTATCCATTAGCTCAAAACCAAATCCGCTTCCTTTTGTGCAGCTTTGCGTATTCACCAAAACGCCCCTCCTGCACCTTCTGGGAAACTTCCTCATTTCTTGCCGCCCAAGCCTCGCAACCACTTCGAGTCCTCGCCGTCTTCGACACATCCGATCGCTCCGACCTTAGCACCACCTGTGCCTAGTTCGGTCATCCCGTGCCTTGCCACGACTCCGTCTCGATGTCCTGCAGCCATCACAGACAAGAAACAAATCACATAGCACCGCTCGAAATATTATAACCATACATTAGCACCAGACGAAATACTCAAAGCCCAAACCGATCGAAACAAAAAATAAACGACTTAAGCATGTTCGACCTAGTTCGACAGGATCCGACCGAAACCGACTGCACCACGCAACGTCTTAGTTTGAACCACTCAAATCAAACTCAAACTTTCCAGAACACTCGTCAATTACTCATCACAAAACATGGGATCACATCCACATGGTCTCTCATCCTGTTTTCATCCGACAACAGTGAATACTAAGGCGTTAGCGTGAGTTTGGCCTACAGCCATCTGGTATCGCAAAACCTCACGCGATGTATATTCATCATCTCTAGGGCACATCTCTTCTATTCAGTTGGGAAGGTCAGGCAACAGCGTGGATGTTCAACCTTAATGTTTACCACATATGCATGGAAACCAGAATACCTTTCCAATGCTGACTAAAATGTTGACAATGCTGACTGGAATTTAGGACTACTAAAATCCACAGTCCGGCATGTTGTAGTCATGACTATGAAAATCGTCGAAAGTTAGTTCTACTAGTCACCTCCAGTTAGACTACGAACCAGTTTTAAATATTTCGTTTTATACCGAATTAGTCCAATTTATGACATATTTCAATTAATTTTATTTGAATTTTAAATTTTCATTTGAAAGTTTCAGTTCAATTACCACATGGCTCCCCCACCCGCCTCCTCCTGACATGGCTGCTAGCGCTGAAGATGGAGCCAAAGCATCACCCACCTACACCTCCCCGCCACCGTTGCTCCTTCCTCCCCATCTCAGGTTGGTCGCGAACGCTGGATCCGCCACGTCGCGCACGAACCCTAACTTTCCATTCGTGTCCTCTTTTCCCCCCTTGGTAATGCCCATTTCTGGCCACCAAGCACATGCTCGACAATACCCTCATTTCCTAGCCGCCCCGCTGCCCCTACTGCACATGTGATGAATCTAAAACACAGCGTGTGAAACTGAGTCATTTGAGCTTCATGCACCAATCGGTTCAGCCTATACTCTCCCTCATGTCTAAGCTCCTCTAAGGTTCTGATATCTAATTTGTGATCCATTTGAACCATCGTGTTTGTTAGAACGAGATTTGCTTTACCAAACTTACATATACTAGCTGAGTGCCCTTGCGTTGCTACAAATTTTTAAAATTTATCATACTACATATTTTAAAACTCACGGGTGGTAACAATTTTTAGAATATGTATACAAACATGTTCTAGAAGTTTTTAAATCTGTCAAGTAAGTTGGAAGCCGTTGATCACACCTCGTAGTCATAAGTCGGAAGACATCGACCGTACCTCGTGATCGTAGGTCGGGAGCCCTTGAGCACACATCATCGTCACTCGTCGTAAGTTGGAAGCTGTCGTCCATCGCGCGTGATCGTAGGTAGGGAGTGATCAACCATCGCTGGTGGTCATAAGTTGGCAGCGGTCTAAAGGGTTGCACGTAGGCTACGAAAGCAGAAAACAAAACTTTTCTACCGCGCACACAAGGACATCATGCTAAGGAGGGATCATTGATCATTACCACTAGACACGCAGCGTAGCGGAAGAAGAGTTGGAGAAACCGATCCAACCACGCGCGTCGAGGTAGTAGTGGAATTAGCTGATCGTCTCGAACAGATCGTCTCCTCCACGCGATCAACCACACCACGAGCAGATCCAATCTGTAGGTTGTTGATGCCGATCAACACCGCAATGAGCGGCGCCTCCACCGGTATCCACACGTCCGGGGCTGGAACGCTGATCGTGAGTGTACTAGAACTCATGAGCGACTAGGGTTTGGCTCGGGAGGTGGCGGCTAGGGTTATGCTAGAGGTTAACAGTAGTCTATTCCCTCAGCCCCTCGCCTCCATATATATAGATCTCCTCACTTGGGCCTTGTGGACCGAGGCCCAATAGGAGTCTATTCGGATCTCTATCCGAATTGAGCCCATATCTGAATCATATTCGAATTAGTGTTCCGACCCGTTAAGCGTGCGACCCTGTAGGTTCACGTATACTTGGTCACGACCCGGAAACGCCTTTCCGGTCACCCTGTTAATAGCGGCCTATAGTAAGACATATTAACCCCAAAGTATACGTAAAGATCATATCGGCTGAACCTGTAATGTTCTCATGTATGAATCCCTTTGCCTCACGATATAGATTGAGCTTAAGGCGAGACCTGTGTCATACACTTAATAGCTCAACCACTCTCTCGATACCGTGATGGATTATAAACTTGTGATTGACTCCTCAATCACCTTGGCATGGCCATGCACTTTCATAATCCATTACATCGAGGGGCCCAGAGATATCTCTCCCATAAGGAGGGGCAAATTCTATCTTGATCATTCACATCCCACTACATGTTTCATGGCAAACCCGAAGACTACTTTTATGACTACCCAGTTACGGAGTAGTGTTTAGTAGTCCCAAAATAAGCTACTACGCATGTTGGGAACCATGATGATCTCAAGTCTAAGGATTCTACATAAACACTACTTGAGACCAACTGATGACACATGGAATCTCTGTAGTGTCTCATGGCGGGTCTATCCAACATATGTTCACTAACACATGTCCATATTATTGATTTGGTATCACCATACCATGATCCATGAGACATGATCATCAATCAATACATATGCTGATCTTTGAATCATATTTGTTCCTCATATAATATATGATCAGGGATCATTTAGAAATAGCAATATTTTGGCATTAAGAGTCTCATGAATAAGTCACATACTCATTGATCAATAGTGATAATGTCTATTTCAAGGAACAAAGTAATGTATCATAAACATAGTATGTGATATATACAACATCTCCATGTTACCTCTAGGGCATATCACTAACACGGTCGACGATCGATCGTGGTCCTAAATCAAGAGCCTTCGACAATGGCTCATGGTCGTACGTTGGAAGCCAATAACCAACGTTCGTGGTCGTAAGTCGGAAGTCATCGAGGACACCTCGTGGTCATTAGTCGGAACACATCAATCAGAGCTCGCGGTCATAAGTCGAAAGACATTGACCACACCTCGTAGTCGTAAGTCAGAACACATCGACCAGTGCAGGTAGTCATAAATCAAAAGCCATCGATCACACCTTGTGGTCGTAAGTTAGAAGCTGTTGACCATTGTGCATGATCGTAGGTCGGGAGTGGTTGACAATCGCTGGTGGTCGTACGTTGGTAGGCCTCCGGTGCGCTTGTGCTCTATCGCTCGAGTGCCAACGCCAGCCTGCTTGGCTCGTCCGACCTGCTCGGCCCTGGCTTCGACCACAGCCCTTCGACATTGACCATGGCCCCCTTCGACCACGGCCCCAACTTCGACCACAGCCCTGACTTCGACCACTGCCCCCTTCGACTTCGACCGCTGCCCCTCTTGACTTAGACTACTGCCCCTTCAACCACTGTCCCCTTCAACCACGGCCATTCGACGTCGACCACTTCCCCCTTCGACCACGACCCCCTTTGACCACGAATCTTTGACTTCAACCAGCGCTTGTGGTCGTAAGTTGAAACACATCAACCAGCACTCGTGGTCGTAAATCAGAAGCCGTCGATTACACCTCGTGGCCAAAGGCATGTTACAATCCATATGGAGTATGAGACCTTGTGGGTCCTACCGTCGAGGGTGGGGAGCTCGATCTCGAGGGTGACCTAGGGGTAGGCGACGGGGATGTCCAACTAGAGAGGGAACTCATAGCGGCGAAGGTTGTGGGCAAACCAGCAGGTGCCCTCCGGGTTGGCGCTACGACTACGACCATGACCGCTATGACCATGTCCATGGGCGCTACGACTACGACCATGACAGTGACTTTGACCACAGCCCCCCTTCGACTTCGACTACTGCCCCTTCAACCACTGTCCTCTTCGACCACATCCCTTTGACGTCAACCACTTTCCTCTTCGACCCCATGGCTTCGATGACGACCACGAATCTTCAACTTTGACCACTACCCTCCTCGACTACTATCCCCTTCGACCATGGCCCTTCGACGCCGACCACTTCCCCCTTAGATCACGGCCCCCTTTGACCACGCCTTCGACTTCGACCACGGATCTTCGACTTTGACCACTGTCCCCTTCGATCACGGCCCTTCGACATCAACCACTTCTCCCTTCGACCACGACCCCCTTGACCATAGCTTCGACTTCGACCACGGATCTTCGACTTCAACCACAGATCTACGACTTCAACCACTGCCCCTTCGACCACTATCCCTTTCAGCCACGACCCTTCGACATCGACCACTTCCCCCTTCGACCACCGCCCCCTTCGACCACTGTCCCCTTCGACCACGGCCCTTCGACGTCGACTACTTCCCCTTTCGACCACGGCCCCCTTTGACCATGGCTTCGACTTTGACCATGGATCTTCGACTTCGACCATGGATCTTCGACTGTGACCACCACCCCCTTCAACCATTGTCCCCTTCAACCACGGCCCTTTGATGACCATGGCCCTTCGACGTCGATCACTTCCACCTTCCACCACCGCCCCTTCGACCACTGTCCCCTTCGATCACAGCCCTTCGATGTTGACCACTATCCCCTTCGACCATGTCCCTTCCATGTCGACCACGGCTTCGACTTCGACCACTGTTTCCTTCAACCATGGCCCTTCGACGACCACAGCCCTTTGACATCGACCACTTCCCCCTTCGACCACCGCCTCCTTCGACCACGGGTTTGATTTCGACCATGGATCTTCGACTTCGGCCACGACCCCTTCGACCACGGTCCTGACATTGATCATAGCCTCGACGTTGACCACAACCTTTTGACTTCGATCGTAGACCGACTTCGTCCACGGCTCTTCGACTTTGACCACTGCCCCCTTCGACCACTGTCCCCTTCGACCACAGCCTGGACTTCGACCATGACCCTTCGACTTCGACCACAACCCTTCGACGTTGATCGCGGACCGACTTCATCCACAGCCCTTCGACTTCGACCACTGTTCCCTTCGACCACAACCTAACTTCGACCATGGCCCTTCAACTTCGACCATGGCCCGACTTCGACCACGGCCCTTCGACTTCGACCGCGGACTGACTTCATCCACGGCCCTTCGACTTCGACCAATGTCCCCTTCGACCATGGCTTGGACTTCGACCACGGCCTGACTTTGACCATGGCCTGACTTCGACCACGGCCCTTCGACTTCGACCGCGGACTGACTTCATCCACGACACTTCGACTTCGACCAGTGTCCCCTTCGACCATGGCTTGGACTTCGACCACGACCCTTCAACTTCGACCACGGCCTGACTTTGACCACGGCCCTTCAACTTCGACCGCGGACCGACTTCGTCCATGGCCCTTCAACTTCGACCACTGTCCCCTTCGACCATGGCTTGGACTTCGACCACAGCCTGACTTCGATCATAGCCCTTTGACTTCGACCACTGCCTCTTCGACTATGGCTTTGACTTTGACCACGGATCTTCGACTTTGGCTATGGCCCCCTTCGACCACAGCCCATCGACTTTGGCCACGGCCCCTCGACCACAGCACCAACTTCGACAACCAGCTTGGGAGACCAAAATTGCCAGATAGCACGATGGGCTCTGAGCGAAGAGCAGGACGAGGTAGAGAGTCTCACCGGGTGAGCGATCGCTGGGCGGCGGCGAGGGGAGAGCCACGTGGGTGGGTGTAGGAAGAGGAAGCCACTGAGCGTCGTGCTGCTAGTTGGAAGAGCGATGGGAGATGGAATTGGTGGCGACGCAGAGGAGGAGGAGGTGTGGCACGAGGGTTTGGGGGAGAGAAGGAGGTGGCGGTTGCGGGAGGTGGAGGTGGGGAGGCGGCGGTGGGCAAATAGGGAGAGGAGGTGGTGGGCGAATGCATTGGGGAGGCAACGACGGGGGGATGCGGTGCCGCTGGGGAAGTTGGGGGACTGCGACCAAGTGCTGCCGCGCGGGGAAGGAATCGGTGGCTGTGTTGAGGAGGAGGAGCCGTGGCAGAAGGGTTCAGGGGAGAGAAGGAGGCGGCAGTTGCAGGTGGTGGCAGTGCGGAGGCGGCGGTGGGCAGATGGGGAGAGGAGGCAGCGATGGGGATTCGACGCTGCTAGGGAAGTTGGGGGACTACGACCAGATGCTGCCGCACAAGGAAGGAATCGGTGGCGGTGCTGAGGAGGAGGAGGACGCGCGGCATGAGGGTTTGAGGGAGAGAAGGAGGCGGCAGTTGTGGGAGGTGGAGGTGGGGAGGTGGCGGCGGGCAGATGGGGAGAGGAGGCGGTGACGAGGGGATGCGGTGCTACTGGGGAAGTTGGGGAACTACAACCAAACACTGCCGCGTGGGGAAGGAATTGGTGGCGGCACTGAGGAGGAGGAGGCGCGGCACGAGGATTTGGGGGAGAGAAGGAGGCGGCGGTTGTGGGAGGTGGAGTGGTTGCAGGAGGCGGAGGATGCGGGTGAAGAGAAGAGGAGGAGCGCGGTCCACGCGTCAACCTGACCTTTTCTACAAGGAGCAGAAGAACTACCTACATGCGGATCTGGACGGCTGATCTTTGATCGGACGGCTGAGAAGAGAGGAGGGAGAATGGACCGACGACTACTAACTCATATTTTTAAGGAGTAGAGATTTTAGAATGGATGTGTTTACAACTAACCACATTTCAACTAGATAACTTTTAACTAGTAGCAAGCAACAAATAGTTATCTAGAGAAAATAAATAGGAGAGGGCAATTAAACCGTCTCATATCTACACTTAGATGTTGCCGTGCTTGTACGGTAGAAATGAAAGAAAAGACGGTCATTGAAACTGTCTTTACCATCCTAACCAGCACGCTTTTTCGCCTGGGCAAGTTGATCTTATCCCAATACTAGATGATGACCACCCTAATGCTCCGCTACAAGTCTCTGATTGCCAATTGCCAACCTATCTGCGTCTTGTAGCTACGAATAGCGAAGGCATATGCACGCCTGGCAGTGACTTGTGCAAGCTGCACTGTCGCTTCCGATCTGAATGATCGTAACAAGTGTGTGGGGCAGCCGGTCTTCCTGCCAACAAAATTTTCTCGGAGCTATTTGCCTCTGTTGCCATGCGTTTGGTCTCTGTGTCCTTTGCTTCCTTCAGCGTCTATCTACCTCACATTTTTCTTTTCTTTGGGTGGTTCTCTTGTACCCTTCTCAATTGTAACTCTGCAAACAGAAACTTAGACGATGAATCATCGTTCTGTAATTTTGTTTAGTACTGCCTGTTTCGTTAAAATACCGGCCAATGACATTATCCTTATGGCATCTATTTCCAGGTTCCCTTCTCCAGGTTAATCTCATCATGTCATGTCCTGTTGAAACAATTATGGCGTGACGTGGTGCACAGACAAAAACAAAGGACGATGATGATGGCATGGAGACCGATTGCGTTGCTTCATAGATGCAGGGAAAGGGAGGTGTGCATAATTGTGCATAGCATACACATCTATCTATCTATGTTTGTGTGATGTGATCTGAGTGAGTCTGATACGAACAGTGGTGGCATCATCCTGGCGCACCAACTGCCCCATCTGGCCCCCTCTTGGCTGTTGGTTGTTAAATCTTGTATGCATGCATTTAGTTAGTGGTTTACTATTTCAGTTTCTGCATGCAGTGTCCATTGAGTTTCTGCATGCATTTAGTTTTTGCATTGAGTCATTGAGTCATGAGGCAGTTTCTGCATGCATTTAGTTTTTGCATTGAGTCATTGAGTCATGAGGCATTGAAGCTTCAGTTTCCATTTGCATTGTCTTCATTGCTTTGCTTTAAAAAGGAGAAGAGAAACAAAAAAGCTGCCGATTCATTGCAGCACAAAAATTCTTCAGTGTTCCACGGGTGATTGTGTGCGTTTGTGCTTGAGTTCTTGCGGGTGATTCTTGCCGGAGTCCTGACATTTGGTATCAGAGCAGGGTTCGAGATCGTGCACTTGAGAGTGT
Organism: Dendrocalamus latiflorus; assembly: GCA_017311315.1. Lineage (NCBI taxonomy): Eukaryota > Viridiplantae > Streptophyta > Magnoliopsida > Poales > Poaceae > Dendrocalamus > Dendrocalamus latiflorus. The sequence goes on along the minus strand of CM029651.1, from coordinate 13,738,515 downwards.
GTTCATGCCTCGAGCCCGCACACATTCCCCGCGCCGGCAGTCGGTGTCACCGCCCGGGTGCACTCCAAGAGGTTCCGGTGGCCGCGCCTCAGGTAGCGGCGGGAACGACCGCGGGCTGGTTATACACCGCGTGGTCAAGGAGGCGGGAGGCTCGGCCAATTACCCTTTGCTGACGAAGTCGAACTACAACGACTAGTCGCTATTGATGAAGATCAAGCTGCAAGCTCGCTGCTTGTGGGATGCCATCAAGCCGGATGGCGTCGAGCTCCATGAAGACAGAATGGCGTAGGATGCCATTTACAGCGCTGTCCCACCCGAGATGATCTCGATGCTGGCGACCAAGGAGTCGGCCCAGGATGCGTGGGACTGCATCAAGACAATGTGGGTTGGCGATGATCGCATCTGCAAAGCCAGCGCACAGAAGGTGTGCACGGAATACGAGTCCATCGCGTTCCGCGACCGTTAGTCTGTGGAGGACTTCACCATGCGACTCACCACCATCGTCAACTAGCTCGCCATCCTCGGCGATCCCGAACCTGCAGACAAAGTCGTTGCGAAGTACCTGCGCATCGCTCGCCCCAGGTTCACCCAGCTCGTTCTCTCCATTGAAACGCTGCTTGACATCTCCATGCTGTCGTTGGAGGAGGTGACCGGCAGGCTCAAGGCGACGGAGGACACCGGGCAGCCTTTGTACTCGCCTTCCCCGAGCGCTGGAGGCAAGCTTTATCGCACCGAGGAGGAGTGGCTCGAGCGCTACAAGAAGAAGGAGCAAGCTGGTTTCCACAGTGCTGGCGGCTCGAGCAATCGAGTCAAGCACCGGGGCGGAAGAGGACGAAGTCGCGGCAGAGGGAGCTTGGAAGGAGCTGGGTCTGTGCCGAATCAGAATGACAACAAATGCCAGAGCTGTGGAAAAACTGGCCACTAGGTCAAGGAATGCCGAACAAAGCCCAGAAATGAGGAACAGGCCCATGTGGCCCAGGACGACGAGCCCACGTTGCTCCTTCTTGAGACTAACGCCACCGTCCCGATCACATTGTCGCTGTCGCCCTGCGATTTTCCACCTGATGGAGAGAGCGAGCGATCCAGCCGAGGCGCGGTGACTCTGGTCTTGTCGCCACCACCACCCACTACGACTATGCGGCCGCCATCGACCCCATCAAGCGGTGCGGTCGAGCTGGTGGAGCAGGGGGTTTTCGCGGCGCTCGGCGGTGTGGAGGAACAGGATCCCCGGCGCTGGATCCTAGACATCGGGGCCACCAATCACATGACGGGGTCCCGAGTAGCATTTCACGACCTCGACACGGGTGTCACCAGCACGGTGAGGTTCGACGATGGCTCCATCGTCCAGATCGAAGGCTGTGGCATGGTTCTATTCGTGTGGAAGAACATCGAGCATCGCGCCCTCGTCAACGCGTACTTCACCCCGCGCCTCACCGCCAACATCATCAGTGTCGGTCAGCTCGATAAGTGCGGCTATCAGATCCTGATCGAGGACGCGTGATGCGCGCGCAGGACGAGCAGCGGCGTCTGCTCACCAAGATCCACCGGAGCGCAGGCCAGCTCAACGTGCTCCACATCAACCTTGCATGAACGGTCTGCTTAGCTGCACGCGCCGGAGAAGATGCGTGGCGCTGGCATGCCCGTTTCGGGCACATCAATTTTACCGCGCTGTGCAAGATGGGCAGAGATAAGCCAGTTCGAGGCCTACCCATGCTGATGCAGGTCAACCAGGTGCGCGAGGCGTGTCTCTCTGGGAAGCAGCGCCGTGCACCCTTCTCGCAGCGCGCACTAACACGCTCCACTGAACCCCTTGAGCTGCTGCACGACGACCTTTGCGGCCCAATCTCGCCACCGATACCCAATGGCAACCGCTATTTCCTCCTTCTCGTGGACGACTACAACCGCTTCATGTGGCTCTCGCTTCTCCCCTCCAAGGACGCCGCGCCGGCCGCCATCAAGCGCATCCAAGCCGCGACCGAAAGGAAGAGTGGCAAGGAGCTCCGTGTGCTGCGCATGGACCGAGGGGGAGAATTTACCGTTGGTCACTTCGCAGAGTACTGCGCCGAGCTCGGGGTGCGGCGCGAGCTCACGGCGCCATACTTGCCACAACAAAATGGCATCGTCGAGCGCCGGAATCAGTCGGTGGTCAGCACTGCGCGGAGTATGCTCAAAGCAAAAGGGCTTCCAGGTATATTCTGGGGGGAGGCGATCAACACAGCTTGTATCTACTAAACAGGTCGTCATCCAAGAGCATTGGAGGAAAGACCGCGTATGAGCTTTGGAACGGGAGTCCGCCAGCTGTGCACCACCTCCGCACGTTCGGGTGTGTGGCACACATCAAGGTCACCACGCCGAACGCTAAGAAGCTCAACGACAGGAGCAGGCCCATGATCTTTATGTTCTATGAGACAGGGTCAAAGGCGTATCGCGTCTACAATCCTGTCACTCATTGTGTCGACATATCTCATGACATCGTCTTCGACGAGGAGGCACAGTGGAAGTGGGACGGCGAGACGACTGCCAACATCGACTCCGACTTCATCATCGAGTTCACCACTGTGTACCAGCCGGAGGTCGTGTCCTCAATTCGGCCGAACACAGATGAGCAGGCGGCACCAGTCACGCCGCCCGTATCATCACCAAGCATGAGCAAGTCTGCACCGACCCCATCGATGCCCACCGTGACGCCAGTAGACGGTGCCTCGACGGTTGAGTTCGTATCTCCACCACCTGTTGCAGAGGAGGACCTCGACGCCAACCACGACGACGCCCCGCTCCGGTTTCAGAGCATCGACAACCTGCTCGGCCCCGCGATACCACCAGGATTGACTGTGCACGAACTCGACGAGGAGCTACTACTGGTTAGTGTAGAGGAGCCGACGTCGTTCGCCAACGCTCAGCAGCATGAAGAGATACAATCGATTGAGTCCAATGGCACTTGGCGGTTCGTCGATCCTCCACAGCGCCAGCGCCCAATTGGGCTCAAGTGGTTCTTTAAGACCAAGAGGGATGCCGCCGGCAACGTCACCAAGTACAAGGCGTGCCTCGTTGCAAAGGGATATGTACAGCGGCAGGGGATCGACTTCGACGAAGTGTTGGCTTGCTCGAGTCGGTTCGCTTGCTGCTGGCACATGCGGCGAGCGAGGGGTGGCCTGTCCATCACATGGACGTGAAGTCCATTTTTTTCAACGGTGAGCTGTAGGAGGAAGTCTACGTTGTGCAGCCATCGGGCTTCGTCATCGACGACAACGAGCACAGGGTGGTGCGCCTCTCAAGGCACTCTACGGACTTCGTCAGGCCCCGCACGCATGGTACGCCAAGTTGGACACGTCTCTGTTGTCACTTGGGTTCCACCGCAGCACCTCCGAGCATGTCGTATACATGCGCGGTGCGGGCGTGCATCGCCTGGTGGTCAGCGTATACATCGATGATCTCATCATCACGGGTGATGACTCCATCGAGCTCGAGCAATTCAAGGCGGAGATGAAGGGGACATTCCAGATGAGTGACCTCGGCCTGCTGCGCTACTACCTTGGCTTAGAGGTGAATCAGACCGGCGATGGCATCATCGTGAGCTAGAGCGCGTACGCCCAGAAGATACTGGAGGCGGCAGGCATGGTTGGGAGCAATCCCAGTCTCACCCCCATGGAATCGCGACTCAAACTCAGTAAGTCGAGCACTGCCCCTACTATCGATGCCACTGAGTACAGAAGGATCATGGGTTCGCTGTGCTATCTGGTGAATTCAAGGCCAGACTTGGCATTCTCGGTGGGCTACATCAGCAGGTTCATGGAGAAGCCCACCACCGAGCATTTGGCAGCCGTGAAGCGAGTGCTGCGCTATGTCGCCAGCACCATCAACTATGGCTGCAGCTACAAAAGGAAGACAGAAGCTGTGCAGTTGGTTGGTTATAGTGACAACAATATTGCGGGCGACATCGACACTCGCAAGAGCACCTCTGGCGTCTTCTTCTTCCTCGGCGACAACTTGATCACCTGGCAATCGCAGAAACAAAAGGTCGTGGCGCTGTCATCATGCGAGGCTGAATACATCGCTGCAACAACCACTGCCTGCCAGGGTGTGTGGTTGGCGCGCCTTCTAGTTGAGCTCAGAGGAGAGGAGGCTGGCGCCATCACGTTGAAGATTGACAACCAATCCGCAATCTTGCTTAGTAAAAACCCTGTCTTCCACGATCGCAGTAAACACATCGATACTATATACCACTACATCAGAGAGTGCATTGAGGAGGGCAGGGTGAAGGTTGAGTTCATCGGCACTAATGAGCAGCTAGCGGACATCCTGACGAAGGCACTTGGGCGAGACAGGTTCATTGAGCTGCCATCCAAGATTGGCCTCGTCAAAATTCAATCAGCATACAAGGTTTAGGGGGAGTTTTGTTGGTTGTTAAATCTTGTATGCATGCATTTAGTTAGTGGTTTACTATTTTAGTTTCTGCATGCAGTGGCCGTTGAGTTTCTGCATGCATTTAGTTTTTGCATTGAGTCATTGAGTCATGAGGCATTGAAGCTTCAGTTTCCATATGCATTGTCTCCATTACTTTGCTTTAAAAAGGAGAAGAGAAATAGAAAAGCTGCCGATTCATTGCAGCACAAAAATTCTTCAGTGTTCCACGGGTGATTATGTGCGTTTGTGCTCGAGTTCTTGATGGTGATTCTCGCCGGAGTCCTGACATTGGCAGCACAACACAAGCTGTGGTAGAAGGGGTGGACCTAGGGCCGGGCTAGGGGCTGTACTTTGGGTTCTAATCTAGTAACTAATGGGCCTTAATGCCATCTCCCCGCCCTTCAGCCATCGCCCTTTGAAAGCTGTAAAATCAACAGCTTTGCATCAAGGCAAGAAAGAGTTCTTCCATTGTTGCTATCAGATTTGTTGTGGCTATTGACCAAATAGTAAAGTGAGAGAGTAGTGTAGTGGAGAAATTGGATGAACAATGCTTGCCCCTTCCCTATGTCCAGGGCCTGTATATATATTTCCATGAAGTGTATTTTACAATCCTATTCTTACACTCATGTGCCCTCCATAGGGGTATTTATGTCATTACACACATCCCATTTTGGGCTTAACAACCCTTTAGCAGGCCGGATGGGCCTAGGTGGGGGCCACCCCTACAACAGGAGTCTCTCATGGTGAAGAGCTTCACGGGCCGAAGCCATGTCGCCGAGCCATTTGGCCCCCTCCGTCCCTGCAGCCTGTGATCTTCTGTGATTTTGGGCAGAAATGATTTTGCCGGTGTAGGCCGGCTTCGCGCCGCGGACATGGATTGGAACCGCAGGCCGGACTTGTCCCGCAGACACGAAATCGAAGTACATGCCAGAGTCGTCCCGCAGACACGAAGTCAAGGTGGAGGCCGGACTCGTCCTGCAGACACCGAGTCGAAGTACATGGCGGAGCCTTCCCGCGGACACGAAGTCGAGGTGGAGGTCGGACTCGTCCCGCGAACATGGAGTCGAAGTACATGCCGGACTCGTCCCACAGACACAGAGTCAAGGCGGAGGTCAGACTCGTCCCGAGGACATGGAGTCGAAGTACAGCCCGATGGCCCACAGCCCAACGATGGTGTTTTAATGGTGCCAAGAATCGCACCGGTCGCTGGTGTGCAACGGGAGTTGCACCATGCTCTGGCTCGTAGTGGGGCACGTGGCAGCACCGGGTTGGCACACCATGGGATGTCAGGCGGCCGAACGGCCACGGTCGTGCGTTCCTTCCCGAGGTTGTGGGACACATGGCGGAATGGGATTGGCGCATCGTGGGATGTCAGGCGGCTGCACGACCGTGGTCGTGCATCCCCTCCCAAGGCTGCAAGACGCGTGTGCTCGTGCGACCGGGCGACCGTGTAGCTTCAGCTTCCGTCGGTTGCTCTGCCCGATCGTGGGGGGAGCGAAGAGGCTTTATATACGCTCTCGCCACCGTACCATTGTCCTCCCCCACTCACTGTTGCCTAATTGCTTTCTTGCTCTTTGCTCCTGTGCGCACTGCTCTCGCCTCATCTATCGCTGCCGTTCGCCACCGCAACTGTGCGCGTCAACGCACCCTTTGAGACGATGGCCCGCTGTGAAGACCACTCTCGCCGACCCAGCTCCAGCCATAGCGCTTCTTCCCACCGGTGCAGCTCATCGATGACGGAGGTGGAGTACGCCATGGTGGGGTGCGACCCATCGCTGGCCAACAAGCGGTGGATTGCCGAGAAGAAGCTCGAGGGCCCCTGCTCAAACATGTTGGGGCAGAGCCTCGTAATGGAGGAGACGATCCGATCCCTTCTACACGAGGGGAACTGGCGGACCGCAACGCAGTTCGCCTGCCCGCCAGCGACGAGATGGAGCCGCATCCAGAAGAGTCGGAGGCAATCGTGTTCATCGCATATTTCGAAGTCGGGCTCCAGATCCCGTCGTCCATGCTCGTCGGCGACGTCCTGATGGCATATGGGCTGGAGTTGGCACAACTGACTCCAAACGCGATAGCTAGGTGATGCAGACAGAGGGGGCCTGGCCCAGCGCCTCTCTGTTCGTCTTCCTCCACGACGCCCGGTGTCAGCTGAAGAAACTCGACGGAGGGGAGTTCTCAAACTTCGGCAGCATCAACTTCGTTCTACGGTCGCCATGCACGAAGATCTTCCCCGCTAATTCGACTCGAGCGAAGTGGGAGTCGAACTGGATGCAGCGCTAGTTCTACCATCTGTGGCGAGCGGCAGCAATCTTCGATGGACGGGTCGGCCGATGTCATTCAACACGTCACCGACAGTGCCCATTGATTGCGATGATGCGCAGCGGGTGCAGAGGCTTGTGGGAATCACCCTCCGCTTCAACATGAAAGACCTCACGGAGGAGTTCGTCATGTACGGCGTGGCGCCACTCGCCCGTCAGTGGCACATCTAGCCCGGTGCCGTCCGCCTCGACGGTGTTCGGTCATCTGTATCTTCGCTGTCGAGACCCTCCAACCCTTGTAAGTTCTTGCGTCGCAGACTGTGTTCAAGATTTCCTTCGTATTTTTCATAACCTTGCCTCGTTTTATATGTAGGACTCCTTCTGGAAGACGCGGAGCGTGCGCTGGTTGTGTTCCTTGGGCTGTACGTGGCCAAGGAGCACAGCCTGCGCGAGTCCACAATGGCAAAGCTCGGGCGGATAAACTGAGTGTGCGAAGCTCTGGGCATCCCTGTGCCAGAGCACGCCACTCCAGCTGCAAACCGGGCTCGCCCCCGTGATGGCGATGACAAGGGGGAGGCCTCCCCCATCGCTGGAGGGCCCAGTCGCCTACCGCTGGATCCAGCCCGACGGCCGCCCCTCCTGCAGATCCCACCGGAGCCAAAGGTACGACGGTCACCGGCTCTAACTTGGCAGAATACGCCAACTTGGACTTAGAGGCGGAGACGAACCGCCTGGGTCCTGTCAATGAGTCCTTGGGCGGCACGAAGGACAAGGGGCACGATGCGGACATCCAGGAGGGCGAAGCTTTGTCGCTCGGCCGGCTACAGAGGCCGAGGACACGTCGCCGAAGGCCCCAAATGCGAAGCATGCTCAGACATAGTCACCTGCCTAGCTGGAGGAGGAGGCGTTCGAACTGGCGGTCGGGGGCCTGTCGGAGTCGGACTCCGACACGGAGGCTGCTAGGCCCAACGGGGTCCCCGTCGCCCTGGACACAGGCGGTGTCACCGTGGTCCGGTCCAAGACGGAGCGGACACCCCCGACATACTCCACCAGTCCACGACGAAGGTGGCGTAACTCTTTTTCCCCCTGCAACTTTGTGAAGCTCTCTCCAATATGCTCCCTGATATCATCGACGACATCAGCGGAAACATGGTCGTCGGGACACGGACAAGGCTTGAGCAACGGGAGCGGACGCGAAGTCTCTGGTGCACCTGCCCCAGACGTGACGTTGATCCCCACCGCCATGGAAGTTGCCGGCGTGGAGACTCGACGGCTAATTGTCTCTAAATTCGTCCCCGGACCGGAGACGCTGCAAGCCCTGCAAGCAATCGGTGACTGTGCAGACGCCAGATTGGACCAGTGGGCGCTAGTGTCCTGCGGCTCGGAGCTGCTGGAGGGCGCAATCCTGGCCACGGGAATAAGGGTAAGCACTCGTACCGTCGATTTATACTTGCATTTGCATTCAAGACTTTACTGACAACTACGCTGTGCAGGTTCTTGCCCTTGCTCGTGCCCTGCAGGTGGCCCACACTCGCCAGCGGGGGTCGATGGAGGACCGACTTTGCGCCGCTGAAGAGGCCAACATCGACGCCAAGGATGATCGCATCCGTTTCCTTGAGACGGAGGGCACGAAGGCGATCGCGGAGGCTCAGGCGCTTGCGGAGGAGATGAAGCGGGTGGCCGCCTGTAACATCCCAAAATTTGCTTTCTAGAAAAATTTAATTTCAAATTAATTATTTTAAAGTATTTGGACTTTATTTGTCTTTTATTTGGTTTTCTGGAGTTTAAAACCTATTTTTAAAATTTAAAAAGTATTTTAAAGTATGAAAATTTAATACCAACAGTAGTTGGAAATAATTTTATTTAGTCCAAAATATCTCCAGGAGCTTCTGTGAATTTTTCTGGAATTTTTGGAGGTATTTTCATATTTTTCTGAGGCCTAAATAATTTCCTAGCCTTTTATGAAAATAAAAATAAAATTCTAAAATCAAAAATCAAAAATCCTCCCTCCAGCCGACGCGTGGACGGTCCAGAACCACCCACATTGCCACTCGGCCCAATCCGACCGCTCTCCCCCTCTCCCTCCGCCAAGCGGGCCCGGCCCGTCGGTCACCCCGCGCCTCCCTCTCTTCTCCTCTCTCTGCCCCTGGGCCCCGGCTGTCAGCCGCTCGCGCCCGCACCCGCCGCCCGATCCTCCCTTCGAGCCGCGTGGCTTCATCCGCGCCGCCCGCTCACTTCCCTCTCTCTCTCAATGCGCGCGGGCCCCGCCTGTCAGGGTCTTCCCCTTCCTCGCGCCACCGCTTTCCTTCTTCTCCCCTTTCTTTCCTTTCTTGCGCCGGCGACCGATTCCCCGCAGATCCCCTCCTTTCCTTCCCCGGCTCTCCCCGGTTTTGGAAGCCCCGAGCGCCCGCGCGACCGAATCCCCCTAACGCCTCCCCCTCTTTCCTTTCCATGCCTCCCCTTTCCTTTCCTCCCCTTCCCTTCCTATTTCCGGCCATCATCTCTGGCGAGGGATTGCCGCACCCGTGCTCCCCCTCCGCCCCTATAAATAGCCCCATCGGCTCCGCCGCCCTCCGCACAACCTCCCTCTACCTCTCTATGCCCCTCCCGAGCTCCGCAGTGCCTCGCCATCGTGCTCCCTCTCTCCCCGAGCTCCACCGCTCTCCGGCGAGCAATCGCCGCTGCCTCGGTCCCCCTCAGAGCCCACCGTCGCCACTCCGAGCATCCCTGTGCCCGTGCGAACCTCCCCGACACCTCGGCCGCCTCTCCCCGCCGCCGGATCGCCGCCGCACCGGAGCACCCGTGCTGCGCCGCCGCTCCTCCCGTCGCCGGCCGTCCCCGCTCGTCACCGGACCCCGCTGACCCCTCCACCAGCACCGCCTCTGCGCCGCGATCGCATTTTGGGCATCACCCGGACCTCTCCGGCCACTCTCGCCGCCGGCGCCATCGCCTCCGGCCATCTCTGTTGGTGATATGCCCTAGAGGCAACATGGAGATGTTGAATATATCACATACTATGTTTATGATACATTGCTTTGTTCCTTAAAATAGACATTATCATTATTGATCAATGAGTATGTGACTTATTCATGAGACTCTTAATGCCAAAATGTTGTTATTTCTAAATGATCCCTGATTATATATCATATGAGGAGCAAATATGATTCAAAGATCAGCATATGTATTGATTGATGATCATGTCTCATGGATCATGGTATGGAGATACCAAATCAATAATATGGACATGTGTTAGTGAACATATGTTGGATAGACCCGCCATGAGACACTGCAGAGATTCCATGTGTCATCAGTTGGTCTCAAGTAGTGTTTATGTAGAATCCTTAGATTTGAGATCATCATGGTTCCCAACATGCGTAGTAGCCTATTTTGGGACTACTAACCACTACTCCGTAACTGGGTAGTCATAAAAGTAGTCTTCGGGTTTGCTATGAAACATGTAGTGGGATGTGAATGATCAAGATAGAATTTGCCCCTCCTTATGGGAGAGATATCTCTGTGCCCCTCGATGTAATGGATTATGAAAGTGCATGGCCATGCCAAGGTGATTGAGGAGTCAATCACGAGTTTATAATCCATCACGGAATCGAGAGAGTGACTGAGCTATTTAGAGGATGACACAGGTCTCGCCTTGAGCTCAATCTATATCGTGAGGCAAAGGGATTCGTACATGAGAACATTACAGGTTCAGCCGATATGATCTTTACGTATACTTTGGGGTTAATATGTCTTACTAGAGGCCGCTATTAACAGGGTGACCGGAAAGGCGTTTCCGGGTCGCGACCAAGTATACGTGAACCTACAGGGTCGCACACTTAACGGTTTGGAACACTAATTCGAATGTGATTCTCCAACTCTTCTTCCGCTGCGCTGCGCGTCTAGTGGTAACGATCCATGATCCCTCCTTAAGCATGATGTCCTTGTGTGCGTGGTAGAAAAGTTTTGTTTTCTGCTATCGTAGCCTACGCGCATTCCTTCAATCTCTGCCCGGCCCCTCCAGTAGGTACCCCTCAAAGGGTTTACCTACCCTTTATGGGTAGGCAACGCCTCCCCGTCCGACTGGCTAGCAGCGCTAACTGTCTTCTCCCCCCTTGGCTCCCTCGGCGCGCGTTCGAGCCCTCGGCACCGCACGCTGCGGTTGAGCTATTTCTTTTAATTCCGCTCTGACAGCCGGGCCCCACCCGTCAGCGGCCACCCGTCTGCGCTCCCCACTGACATCTGGGCCTAGGGCCAAGAGGGGTCCCACATGTCAGAGGCAGGGCTAGTGGGTTCACTGTCTAGTGGGTCCCACCTGTCATAGACTCATAATAAAGCAATAAAATAAAAGATTTAAAAGTAAATCCTGCCAGTGGGCCCCACCTGTCATAAATTTCATAATTTCTGGATTTATTCAAACTGAGAATTTCAAATGAGCATAACTTTCTCATTTTAAATCCAAATTCAGCCATTCAAATTTCTAAATTCATCTAAAATCATAATCTATCCAAATATGGCCTCTATTTTAATTTTTGATTTTATTTGTATTTTTTTGTTTTGTTGCTCTGTCTTTTCGCGCGTAGAGTCCAACGTTGTCGAAGACCTCTCCACTCCGCAGCTGGAAGACCCAGAGAGCGTGCAAGAATGCAAGTTTTTTTTTTTATCATCTTGAACCTATGATTTTGAAATGTTTTAATTATTTTAAATTATGTGCATTGCTATTTACATAAAACATTAGTTCAAATCTTAGGGTTTTAGTTAATCCAACTTTGTTATGCCCTCAATTGAAGTTGAATGCTGTGCGTACCCCCCTTGTATAGCGTCATGGGTTCACATCGTTAGATAGAATGCGATTCTCGTCTAGCTTGTTTTTGCAGGGAATGATGTGAATAGTATGGCCCTATATCTTATTGGAATGTATGAGATGTATGTGATGCATGTAACATTCGTTCATGGCCTGCGTGTCATGATTATTTCAGCTATTGTTAGCTATCTATATTGTATTTAACGACCTGCGTGTCGACCTTAATGCTTGAATCTATCTTTGTAATCTTCAATTTCTAGCTATTATAGGTAGTAGCCTAGTTTTGAGGTTACAAGCTTTCAAGCATGGTGGCCTAAAGGAGTGATGTGGTGGATGGAGATCGTCTACACCTACATGGATATGGAGATCACCATTTTTTTTGGGCTATACTACTTCACAGTTAAATGTGTTTATCTGTGTTGTTATCTATCTTATTCTTATGCAATGATATATGTGATATGTTGCTTTGGTAGGATAGAATCCCTCATAAAAATTAGGTGTTAATGCCCTTCCATATGTTGCACCAAAAGATAATGATCGCCGCATGGTAGGTCTACCAAAGTAGAGTGCCGTCGGTTATCATCATTATTTGGGGTAGATGTCAGACATCTACATGCGGAAGCATTTGGTTTACTTAACAAGGTTATCAAAACAGTTTTGGACCTTGGGGCATAGGTTGGGGCCGGGGCACACTGATGTCACCCAACAAGCAAGAGTCACATAGGGATGTGATTAGCAAGGTGTTGCTTACCCATGTCACTAGTTTTCTAGCCGTGATGCCAAAGCTCACTAGGAATTAGTGAAATGAGGATCTTGACCCACTATGTAACTTAGAGGGAGTTTTGTTGCAAAACACATAGTGGGAGTCTTTTGTTAAATAGTTTAATAAAAGATGAACATAAACATAGTGCTAAACTTTGCATATTCTTGTGTTGTAGATCATGTCAGCTAACGCCGCATCCAGTACTTTTAATTTGCGATCTATTCTTGAGAAAGAAAAACTCAATGGAACGAACTTTATGGATTGGTATCCCAACTTGAGAATTGTTCTCAAGCAAGAGCGCAAGAAGTATGTCCTTGAGTCTCCTTATCCTGACGACTTGCCTGATAATGCTACTGCGGCTGCACGGAGAGCTTATGAGAAGCAAATGAATGATTGCCTTGATGTGAGCTGTCTCATGCTTGCCACAATGTCCTCTGAGCTTCAGAAGCAATATGAGAACACAGATGCCTACAATATCATTGTGGGGTTGCGTGGTATGTTTGAGAACCAAGCAAGGGCTGAGAGGTTCAACACTTCAAAGTCCTTGTTTGCGTGCAGGCTTGCAGAAGGGAATCCCGTCAGCCCTCATGTGATTAAGATGATTGGCTACATTGAGAGTCTGGAAAAGCTTGGTTTTCCCCTTAGCCAAGAGTTGGCTACTGATGTGATTCTCCAGTCGCTTCCCCCGAGCTTTGAGCCATTCATACTGAACTATCACATGAACAACATGGACAAGACCTTGGCTGAGTTGCATGGGATGCTAAAAGCTGCCGAGGAAAGCATTAAGAAAAGCAGCAATCGTGTGATGATGATGCAGAAAGGCAAGGGCAAGCCCAATGTAAAGAAAGGCGCGGTCAAAAGAAAATTAGCTCCCGATGAGATCGGGAGCAGTTCTAAGGCCAAGCAAGTCAAGAAGGGCGCTGCTCCTAATGCAGATTGTTACTACTGTAAGCAATCAGGACATTGGAAAAGGAACTGCCCAAAGTACTTGGAGGATCTTAAGAAGAAGGAAGTACGACTTCCACTCCAGGTATAAATGTTATAGAAATCAATCTTGCTACTTCATCTATTGATTCTTGGGTATTTGATACCGGATCGGTTGCTCACATTTGCAAATCGTTGCAGGGGCTAAGAAGAAGTAGAAGTTTGAGGAGGAGCGAAGTGGATCTTCGCGTTGGCAATGGGGCAAAAGTTACTGCGGTGGCTGTTGGCACCATGCCATTGTCTTTACCTTCAGGATTAGTTTTGGAATTGAATAATTGTTATTGTGTTCCATCTCTTTCCAATAACATTATTTCTGCTTCATGTTTGCAAGCAGAAGGTTATGACTTTAGATCTGTGAACAATGGTTGTTCTCTTTATTTCAAAGATATGTTCTATTGTCATACTCCATTGGTGAATGGGTTATATGTTCTTACTCTTGAAGAGTCACCGGTCTATAACATTAATGCAAAGAGGCAACGTTCGAATGATTTGAATCCCACGTTTATTTGGCACTGTCGCTTAGGTCACATAAATGAGAAACGCATGGAGAAGCTCCATAGAGATGGTATTCTGCACTCATTTGATTTTGAATCATTTGAGACATGCGAATCTTGTTTACTTGGCAAGATGACAAAGGCACCTTTCACCGGTCAAGGTGAGCAGGCAAGTGACTTGTTGGCACTTGTACATTCTGATGTATGTGGACCAATGAGCTCAACAGCCAGAGGTGGTTTTCAGTACTTCATAACTTTTACTGATGACTTTAGTAGATATGGGTATATCTACCTGATGAAGCATAAGTCTGAATCCTTTGAAAAGTTCAAAGAATTCCAAAATGAAGTGCAAAATCATTTAGGCAAGACAATCAAGTTTCTACGATCTGATCGTGGAGGCGAGTATTTGAGCCATGAGTTTGGCAATCATCTGAAGGATTGTGGAATTGTTCCACAATTGACTCCTCCAGGAACACCTCAATGGAATGGGGTATCTGAACGGAGAAATCGCACCTTATTAGATATGCTGCGCTCCATGATGAGCCAAAGTGATCTTCCGTTGTCTTTTTGGGGGCACGCTCTTGAAACAGCCGCGTTCACACTAAACAGGGTTCCATCAAAATCAGTAGAAAAGACACCATATGAGATGTGGACAGGACAACGTCCTAGCTTGTCTTTTCTTAAGATTTGGGAAGCTCACTTCTAAATCTGATAAATGCTTCTTTATCGGGTATCCTAAGGAAACAAAAGGATATTACTTCTATAATCAAGAAGAAGGTAAAGTGTTTGTCGCCCGGCATGGTGTCTTCTTAGAGAAAGAGTTTCTCTCAAGAAGGGATAGTGGGAGCACGGTGCAACTTGAAGAAATTCGAGAAACACCTGAAAACATTTCAGCTCCTACAGAACCACAACAGGATGAACAAACTGCTGAAGAACCTGTTGTGGACACAACGGCACCACGTAGGTCAGAGAGGTCATGTCGTGCACCTGAGAGGTACATGTTCTTGACTACTCAACAACGGGACATATTGTTGTTAGACAACGATGAGCCTAAGACCTATGAAGAAGCGATGGTGGGACCAGACTCTGAGAAATGGCTTGAAGCCATGAGATCCGAAATTGAATCCATGCACAGTAATCAAGTTTGGAACTTGGTTGATCCACCTGATGGTGTTAAAACCATTGAGTGCAAATGGGTTTTCAAGAAAAAATAGACTTGGATGAAAATGTTCACATCTATAAAGTGCGATTGGTGGCCAAAGGTTTCAAACAAATTCAAGGTGTTGATTATGATGAAACTTTTTCGCCCATCGCAATGCTAAAGTCTATTCGGATCATTCTAGCGATTGCTGCATATTTCGACTATGAAATATGGCAAATGGATGTCAAAACAGCTTTCCTTAATGGAAATCTGAGTGAGGATGTGTACATGACACAGCCCACGGATTTTGTCGATCCGCAATCAGTTGGAAAGATATGCAGGCTACAAAGATCCATTTATGGATTAAAGCAGGCATCTCGGAGTTGGAACATTCGTTTTGATGAAGTAATCAAAGGGTTTGGTTTCATCAAGAACGAAGAAGAGCCTTGTGTTTACAAAAAGGCTAGTGGGAGCGCACTCGTATTTCTGGTCTTATATGTGGATGACATATTACTGATCGGAAATGACATTCCTATGCTCGAATCTGTTAAGTCTTCATTGAAAAATAGTTTCTCTATGAAAGACTTAGGAGAGGCGGCATATATTTTGGGCATCAAGATCTATAGAGATAGATCAAAAAGGCTAATTGGATTAAGCCAAGATACGTACATTGACAAGGTGTTGAAAAGGTTCAATATGCAGGATTCCAAGAAAGGCTTTCTACCTATGTCACATGGTATAAATCTTAGCAAGAATCAGTGTCCTAGTACACCTGATGAGCGGGATAAAATGAATGCGATTCCATATGCTTCAGCTATTGGGTCCATTATGTATGCCATGCTTTGTACACGTCCAGATGTCTCGTATGCTTTAAGTGCTACAAGTAGATACCAGTCAGATCCAGGTGAAAGTCACTGGATTGCCGTAAAGAACATCTTGAAGTACTTGAGAAGAACTAAAGATGTGTTCCTCGTCTATGGGGGTGAGGAAGAGCTCGTTGTAAATGGTTACACCGATGCTAGCTTCCAAACTGACAAAGACGATTTCAGATCGCAATCTGGATTTGTGTTCTGCCTGAACGGCGGTGCGGTGAGCTGGAAGAGTTCCAAGCAGGAGACGGTTGCTGATTCTACAACAGAAGCTGAGTACATAGCAGCTTCTGAAGCTGCTAAAGAGGCTGTTTGGATCAAGAAATTTATTTCTGAGCTAGGTGTGATGACTAGTGCCTCCAGTCCAATGGACCTCTACTGTGACAACAGTGGAGCCATTGCGCAAGCCAAGGAGCCTAGATCGCACCAGAAGTCCAAGCACATTCTACGGCGATTTCATCTCATCCGCGAGATTGTGGAGAGAGGCGATGTGAAGATATGCAAAGTACAAACGGATTTGAATATTGCAGATCCATTGACAAAGCCGCTTCCCCAGCCAAAGCATGAGGCTCACACTAGGGCAATGGGTATTAGATACCTACATGGTTGACTCTAGTGCAAGTGGGAGACTGTTGGTGATATGCCCTAGAGGCAACATGGAGATGTTGAATATATCACATACTATATTTATGATACATTGCTTTGTTCCTTGAAATAGACATTATCATTATTGATCAATGAGTATGTGACTTATTCATGAGACTTTTAATGCCAAAATGTTGCTATTTCTAAATGATCCCTGATTATATATCATATGAGGAACAAATATGATTCAAAGATCAGCATATGTATTGATTGATGATCATGTCTCATGGATCATGGTATGGAGATACCAAATCAATAATATGGACATGTGTTAGTGAACATATGTTGGATAAACCCGCCATGAGACACTGCAGAGATTCCATGTGTCATCAGTTGGTCTCAAGTAGTGTTTATGTAGAATCCTTAGACTTGAGATCATCATGGTTCCCAACATGCGTAGTAGCCTATTTTGGGACTACTAACCACTACTCCGTAACTGGGTAGTCATAAAAGTAGTCTTCGGGTTTGCTATGAAACATGTAGTGGGATGTGAATGATCAAGATAGAATTTGCCCCTCCTTATGGGAGAGATATCTCTAGGCCCCTCGATGTAATGGATTATGAAAGTGCATGGCCATGCCAAGGTGATTGAGGAGTCAATCACGAGTTTATAATCCATCACGGAATCGAGAGAGTGACTGAGCTATTAAGAGGATGACACAGGTCTCGCCTTGAGCTCAATCTATATCATGAGGCAAAGGGATTCGTACATGAGAACATTACAGGTTCAGCCGATATGATCTTTACGTATACTTTGGGGTTAATATGTCTTACTAGAGGCCGCTATTAACAGGGTGACCGGAAAGGCATTTCCGGGTCGCGACCAAGTATACGTGAACCTACAGGGTCGCACACTTAACGGGTTGGAACACTAATTCGAATGTGATTCGGATGTGGGCTCAACTCGGATAGAGATCTGGATAGACTCCTATTGGGCCTCGGTCCACGAGGCCCTAGTGAGGAGATCTATATATATGGAGGCGAGGGGCTGAGGGGTGTATGCTTCTGTTAATCCCGAGCCAAACCCTAGCCGCCACCTCCTGAGCCAAACCCTAGCCGCTCGCGAGTGCTGGTACACTCGTGATCGGCGTTCCAGCCCCGGACGTGTGGATACCGGTGGAGGCGCTGCTCGTTGCGGCGTTGATCAGCATCAACAACCTACAGATTGGATCTGCTCGTGGTGTGGTTGATCGCGTGGAGGAGACGATCTGTTCGGGACGATCGGCTAATTCCACTACTACCTCGACGCGCGTGGTTGGATCGGCTTCTCCAACTCTTCTTCCGCTGCGCTGCGCGTCTAGTGGTAACGATCCATGATCCCTCCTTAAGCATGATGTCCTTGTGTGTGCGGTAGAAAAGTTTTGTTTTCTGCTATCGTAGCCTACGCGCATTCCTTCAATCTCTGCCCGGCCCCTCCAGCAGGTACCCCTCAAAGGGTTTACCTACCCTTTATGGGTAGGCAACGCCTCCCCGTCCAACTGGCTAGCAGCGCTAACTGTCTTCTCCCCCCTTGGCTCCCTCGGCGTGCGTTCGAGCCCCCGGCACCGCAAGCTGCGGTTGAGCTATTTCTTTTAATTCCGCTCTGACAGCTGGGCCCCACCCGTCAGCGGCCACCCGTCTGCGCTCCCCACTGACATCTGGGCCTAGGGCCCAGAGGGGTCCCACATGTCAGAGGCAGGGCTAGTGGGTTCACTGTCTAGTGTGTCCCACCTGTCATAGACTCATAATAAAGCAATAAAATAAAAGATTTAAAAGTAAATCCTGCCAGTGGGCCCCACCTGTCATAAATTTCATAATTTCTGGATTTATTCAAACTGAGAATTTCAAATGAGCATAACTTTCTCATTTTAAATCCAAATTCAGCCATTCAAATTTCTAAATTCATCTAAAATCATAATCTATCCAAATATGGCCTATATTTTAATTTTTGATTTTATTTGTATTTTTTTGTTTTGTTGCTCTGTCTTTTCGCGCGTAGAGTCCAACGTTGTCGAAGACCTCTCCACTCCGCAGCTGGAAGACCCAGAGAGCGTGCAAGAAGGCAAGTTTTTTGATCATCTTGAACCTATGATTTTGAAATGTTTTAATTATTTTAAATTATGTGCATTGCTATTTACATAAAACATTAGTTCAAATCTTAGGGTTTTAGTTAATCCAACTTTGTTATGCCCTCAATTGAAGTTGAATGCCGTGCGTACCCCCCTTGTATAGCGTCATGGGTTCACATCGTTAGGTAGAATGCGATTCTCGTCTAACTTGTTTTTGCAGGGAATGATGTGAATAGTATGGCCCTATATCTTATCGGAATGTATGAGATGTATGTGATGCATGTAACATTCGTTCATGGCCTGCGTGTCATGATTATTTCAGCTATTGTTAGCTATCTATATTGTATTTAACGACCTGCGTGTCGACCTTAATGCTTGAATGTGTCTTTGTAATCTTCAATTTCTAGCTATTATAGGTAGTAGCCTAGTTTTGAGGTTACAAGCTTTCAAGCATGGTGGCCTAAAGGAGTGATGTGGTGGATGGAGATCGTCTACACCTACACCTTTGTAACCCTAGAATTTTCTTTGTCTCAATAATGAGAGTATTATAATTATTTGTGAATAATTGAATGGTAGTATAATGCTTAGTCCCGCTATTTAATACATTTGAAATCTTGAAAATGGGAAATTATGATTTGTTGTAATAACCTTGTGTTTATAAGTCTAGTGGTGATTGGAGTTGCCACTGATCTTTTAAAATAAAATAAAAATGTGGAAATTGGTTTAGATTAGGGTGGATGGTTGGTTTGGGTTGTTGTGGCAAGCACGAGACCTTGTAAAGTGTATGTTCCACCCTAGTCAACTAAGGACCGACGCTTGTGTTTGTCCAGACTGAGCACTACCGTACAACCCTAAGTCTATATGGGTACGACCTAGCTGATTAACTCATGATAGCCTAGTTTAGGTGCGACCAGTGGAAACTGGGTGCCAGGGATTTACTGGTTATTCACAGTGAGGGACAGGGATTTACTGTACTCATATGGCGCAAGAGGGGGCTTCGGATTGGGCAGATTTAACCCTTCTGCGGTGAAACCTCAGCGGGTGGTGTCTAGCTAGTCTAGAGTGAGGTAAAGGCTTTGTGATAATTTATCTGTGTCTCATGCCAAAGGAAGCGTGGTGACTGTTAAGATAATTTGTCTCTTAGGGGTAAAGTTGTACAACCTCTGCAGAGTGTCAAACTATTCGAATAGCCGTGCCCACGGTCAAGGGCGGGCAAGGAATGCATTCACATGGTAGATTTTTGGTTTTGGTTTTAAAATCAAAGTTTTTGTATTCCGAGAGTGGAGGGAACTCTTGGAAGGGTATCCTGGCAGTTGGAGCCAGAGAGGGTGGATGGAACCCGCAATTTTAAACTTGATCAATTGTAGTTGTTAACTAGTGTTGGTAGATGGAACCTTCAGTATAAAGTTAATGATAGTTCTGTTAAAACATTTACTTTATTAAATTGATGCCTTCGAAAATAATTAGTAGTAATTGAAATTAAAACATTGCTTTGTGCAAAAGAACCATATAGCCTTCCTTTGTCAAGCTTTGCATCTATTGCATTTTTCCCAAGACTTGCGGAGTACTTTATGTACTCACATGCTGCACTCAAAAATAATATTCAGAAGAATACGAAGCCCAAGAAGGAGACTACGACTACTTCGCGGGTGGATTCGACGAAGGATTCTAGGAGTTCTAGGTCGCGCTTCCCCAGTCAATTGCCTGTGGAGTATTGATGGGTCTCCGCTGAATTTATCTTGCTTCCGCTGTGTTTTGTGTGTGCGAGGTCTTGAAACCTCATTTGTAATAATGAGACCTTTCGGTCAGTACTCTTTAATATTGTAATAAGATGTTGTTGGTTATGAATCATTTCTGTTTAACTGTGTGCACTAGCTTTGATCTGGGACTAGTGCTGTAATACATAGAGGGTCCGGGTTTGGAAATTCGGGGTCCCGACACCGCCAAAGAGCGATGGGCTGCTCCAGCAGATCGCCGCACTGGAGGAGGAGAAGGGCCGCACCGCTCAAGGAGAAGGACCAGGCCCTGGGTGATGCCTCCGTAGCGGCGTGGAGCTCAATGGAGACTTTGGAGAGTGCCCTCTTCAACCTCTCCATGATCATGCCGCCCCGCACCTTCGGCCCCGAAGAACTGCCGTGTACCCTCCAGCGCATCGGGGAAGCTTCTAGCCTCGTCCTCAACGCCGCGCGCTCCTTCAGTAATCACTGCTCCCTGGTGATGATGCGCATCGCCCTCGCCCTCCTCCAACACCGAGGATGTCTTCATGTTGGCGAACTGGCCAACCCCCAGCTGGAGATGCCCGTCGGAGCTGGGGTCATGTCAGGCGTCGTACACACCATTCGTCGCTCCGCTCAGGCCTTCCATCAAAGGATCTGGGACTACATCGGCGAAGCCACAACGAAGGTGGCGATGCGGCGAACTCTCCGGGGTGATGTGGACTTCGGGGCGTGGCTAGACAGAGTCCCACGCCACGACGAAGATGGCGCCGCCAGCTCGGAGCGTGGTTTCGACCCACAGGTGTGACGCCGGAGTCTTAGGGGTGTAGGTGTGCGTTGCCATGTATCCGTTAACTATGTAAAATGGTGCCATAGGGGCCCCGTCTTTTATGAATGAAGTGAGAAAATTGCTCAAGTGTTTTGATCATGCGTACTATTTTACTTCGGGCTGGTGCTTGATAAGGGCCGCTTGCTAGTTTCAGACCTCATGGTTCGGTGGCGCCTTTAGCATTGGGGTTGGGCGGAGGACTCCTTGCGCTTTTGGGAGACCCGGAGTTCGGCGAGGGAGACTTCGGCGTGAGAGTACATTAAGATGGAGGAGCCGTATGAGTAGCAATCCTGACTACCTGAACGCACTTGTAAACATTACTCTTTGCGACTGTAATAACTGAATGTCTCAGTAAACATTACTTCGCAAATCCAATAAAAACCCTGGTCGAAGTAAATACGTGTCCTTGTCATTCTTTGTGTGATTGCACTTGTCTTCACCAACACATAGGACTTCTAGTGCGAAGTGGTCTCCGCTGGCTTTGCCCTCAAGTCACAGTACACGATACACATGATGTAGGATAGGAATGAAGGGCTGGCACGACCCTCTCCAATTAGGCATAAACTTCACGAGCGCTCCGTCGATGTGGCGGTAGCGGAGCTGGCGACTAGCCGAAGTAGACGCTCGAGTGCTCCGTCCCTTACCCTTCGAAGTGGCGGCAGCGGAGCTGGCGACTAGCCAAAGTAGGCGCTCGAGCGCTTCATCCGCTACCCTTCGAAGTGGCGGTAGCGGAGCTGGTGAGTAGCCGAAATAAACGCTCGAGTGCTTTGTCCCCTACCCTTCGAAGTAGCGGCAGCAGAGCTGGCGGCTAGCCGAAGTTGACGCCTGAGCGCTCCGTCCCCTACCCTTTGAAGTGGCGGTAGTGGAGCGGGCGACTAGCCGAAGTAGACACTCCAGCACTCCGTCCCCTACCCTTCGAAGTGGTAGAAGCGGAGGTCGGGACAGGACGGCAGAGCTCCCGACGCTTTATACCCCGCAGAGTATGCAGGGGCTCGAGACCGTCACTTGAATTTTTATATGGCTCGAGACAACAGGGTTCCCAACTCTTTATACTTCGCAGAGTACGTGGAGGCTCAAAGCCGTCACATGATTTTTTTATATTCCATAGAGTGGCTCAGGACGACAGAGTTCCCGACGCTTTATACTCCGCAGAGTATGCGGAGGCTCGAAGCCATCACACGATTATTTTATACTCCATAGAGTGGTTCGGGACAACAGAGTTCCCGACGCTTTATACTCCACAGAGTACACGGAGGCTCAAAGCTGTCACACAATTTTTTTTATACTCCGTAGAGTGGCTCGGGACGACAAGGTTCCCGACACTTTATACTCCGTATGTATGCAGAGGCTCGAAGCCGTCATGCAATTTTTTTATACTCCGTATAGTGGCTCGGGACGACAGAGTTCCCAATGCTTTATACTGCGTAGAGTGCGTGCGGAGGATTTCCTTCGTGTGTCTTATTTATACTCCGAAAAGTGCGCACGGAGGCTTACCTCCGCATCTTTTACACGCAATGGAGACCAGTTTTGAAAACAGTATGCTTTATTGATCTCCCATTTGCGCAGGTAAGCTATTACAAAGGATAGGGTGCCGGCAGTGTAGGCAGCATCTTCTCAGCCTTATGCATAGTATCACCGCAGCCGGTCTGCATTCCATGTGTGATGGAGTGTCTGCCCCTCTAATGTCGTGAGGCGATATGCTCCGCACTACAAAGCCGTAGCAACAATGTAGGGGCCCTCCCACTTGTATTCCAACCTGCCAACCGTCACCGCGTGAAGCGCCATTTTGAGGACGAGGTCTCCCGGTTGGAATTCGCGTGAGTACACGGTGCGGTCATGCGTGCGCGACCTGACATGCGTACTTCGCGATGTGTTGGGTGGCGCTACCTAGTCACCATCGAGGAGATCGAGGGATAACTCGCGCTCTTCCTCCAGGGCCTGGGCAAGGACTCTCCTCGAACCGGCCCTGATTTCCTCTGGTGTGGCTGCCTCGTCCCCGAAGAGAAGCTTGAATAGTGTGAACCCCGTCGTATGTGTCACCATCATGCGAAGGGACCAGAGCATGCTATGGAACACGTCTAGCCACTTGCCCTTCAGCAGCCCGACGAGGCGCTTTTTAACTCCGGTAGAAATGTTTCCGTTCACGCGCTCGACCGCTCCGTTGGATTGCGGGTGCCCAGTGGAAGCGTATCAAAGTGTGATGCCCATGTGGTCGTAGAAGGCCTTGAATGGTGCGGAGTGAAATTGCAAGCATTGTCAACAGTGACCTCCCTGGGGACTCCGAAGCAGCAGATGATGCTTTGCCAGAGGAAACGCTGCATGGCTACGGAGGTTACCTTAGCCAATGTCACTGCTTCGGGCCATCTGGAGAAGTACTACAGGGCAACTACAACAAACCGAAGATCTCCCGGGGCGCGTGGAAGCGGTCCAACGATGTTGATGCCCCATCGTGCCTAGGGCCATACCAGTGGGATGGGCTGCAGGTTGCTTAGGGGTCTGTGGATGACCTGACCCATCCACTGGCAGCTTGACAGCGGCGCACGAGGTCTTGCGCGTCCACTAAGGCCGTTGGTCAGTAGAAGCTCTGTCTGAATGCCTTGCCGACCAGGGACCTCGGCACGATGTGCGAGCTACAGAGCCCCGCGTGAATCTCCACAAGGAGGTGTTTTCCCTCGTTATGCGAAAGGCATCGCAAAAGCGGGGCGCAGACTCCCCTCTTATAGAGGACGCTGTCCAGCACCTGGAAGGATCTGGCACGATGCTGCAAACGTCGCAGCTCGAGGGGGTCATCTGGTTCAGCTATGCCTTACAAAAAGCCGTAGATGGGCTCTCGCCAGTCGCCTTGCTGGGCAATTTGATGGACGAGGGCCGCATCCCGGTTGTCTTGGACGATAGCTGCCGTAGGCAAGATCTCATAGAACGCCCCCTCAGGGAGGGGGAGCTGCTGGCTAGCGGCTTTGGCAAGGACATCGCCCTGTTCATTATCCGCCCGAGGGATGGCCTTGACCGTGACGCCCAAGAAATGGTGCTCCTTCGCCCTCACCGCCGCCAGATACTTGGACAACTCGGGGTCTTTGGCCTAGTAGGATTTGTCAACGTGGCGCGAACAAGGACCCTTCGGGCGCCCAGGGCTTTAAGCTTCGTGAGGCCGAAGAGCAGCGCCTCGTACTCAGCTGTGTTGTTCGTCATTGGGAACCCGAGATGCGCCAAATATAGCAGGCGGTGCCCCTCCGGCGTAGTGACCACTACGCCCACCCCGGCGCCCGGAGCGCCGTAGGCCCCATTGGTGTTGAGGGTCCACACCGAATCTTCTGGTCATTGCACGTGTTGAACCGATGGAGTCCATTTGGCAAGGTAGTCCGCGAGGACTTGAGATTTTATTGCCGTACGCGAAGCATACATCAAGGAGAATGGTGCAAGCTCGGCCGCCCATTTGCCGATACGCCCCGGGGACTCCTTGTTATGCAACATCTCCACCAGTGGGAACGAGGACGGCACGGTGATGGGTTGAGCGAGGAAGTAGTGCCAAAACTTCCTCGAGGCCATGACCAAAGCGTAGGCTAGTTTCTCGAGTTCAGTGTACCGCGTCTTGTCACCCTGGAGGGTTTGGAGACAAAGTAGACAGGCCGCTGAAGGGCACCATCCTCGAGGATGAGGACCGCGCTGACTACTGTCACTGTGGCGGCGAGATAGAGCAGGAGGGGAGCCTCTAGTGCTGGGGCGACTAAAGTGGGAAAACTTGTGAGGTGCTTCTTGAGGTTGTCGAAAGCCTTCGCACAGTCATCGTCCCAGTGGAACCCATCGCAGCCTCGAAGGGTCTTAAAAAATGGCAGGCCCCATTCAGTCGCCCTGGATAAGAAGCGGCTCAACGCAGCCATGCGCCCGGTGAGCCTCTGGACCTCCCTCGTCGTCTTGGGTGGTTCCATTGAGAG
Organism: Dendrocalamus latiflorus; assembly: GCA_017311315.1. Classification (NCBI taxonomy): domain Eukaryota; kingdom Viridiplantae; phylum Streptophyta; class Magnoliopsida; order Poales; family Poaceae; genus Dendrocalamus; species Dendrocalamus latiflorus. The sequence goes on along the minus strand of CM029651.1, from coordinate 13,713,635 downwards.
GATCGTGTCAACCTTGTTGGGGTTTGCCTGGATGCCATGCCCGGACACCAAGAAACCCAGGAGCTTCCTAGCTTGCACGCCGAAGACACACTTGTCGAGGTTGAGCTTGATGCCCGCTCGCCTGAGTTGTCGAAGGTCTCCTGAAGGTCTTGACTATGGGAGGCAAACTGCCTAGTCTTTACAACCACATCATCGACATAAGCTTCGATGTTCCTCAACGCAAGCGTGACGAGACGCATGAAGGTGGCGCCTGCATTTTTCAGGCTGAAGGGCATCCTGACGAAGTAGTATGTCCCTACCGGTGTTATGAAGCTTGTCTTGTCCTCGTCGTCCTTGGCCATGTGGATCTGGTGGTAGCCCAAATATGCGTCGAGGAAGCTCAAGAGCTCGGACCCTGCCGTGGCATCCACTAGCTGATCTATACGCGACAACGGGTAGTTATCCTTCGGACACGCCTTGTTGAGGGCTGTGAAATCAATACACATGCGCCAGGTTCCACTAGCCTTCTTCACTAGCACCGGGTTGGCGAGCCAGTTGGGTGCTGAACTTCACATATAACTCCGGCCTGGAGGAGCTTCGCTACCTTTGCCTTGGCTGCCTGTTGCCGCTCGATTGATATGCACCGGAGCCTTTGCCTGACCGGCTTGGCGTCAGGGTGAACTGCCAGAGTATGTTCAATGAGGGTGCGGTCCATGCCCTTTATGTCATCTGGGGACCATGCGAAGACGTCTGCATTGTCCCGGAGCACCCGGAGTAGGTCATGCTCAACTTCCAAGGGAAGGCCCTCGCCGATGGACATGCACTGACCTTCGGCATGCCGGGGCACCCTCTTGACTCCGCCATCCGACCGGGGCTTAGGCGTCCATCCCGGGGTGGAAAGCGTGTCCACCTTAGGAGTATCGGTGAGCACATGCACCTTCTGGTGCGGGCCCCGAGCACCAAGCTCTATGCGCTGGGCGAGGTCTTGGTCACTGAAAGTGGTGATGATACCTTGCGAGCCCGGGAGCTTCATGCACAGGAAGCCGTGGTGCGGGATCACTCCAAAGGAGTTGAGGGTCGGGCGTCCCAATATTGCGTTATACAGGTACGGGAGATCGACGACGTCGAAGGTGACGTCCTCGCTCCTCAAGTTGTCGGCCTGGCATTACATCTTGCCATAATCTGTGCTTAATTGCTAGATTTGTCATGACTTTATATGTGTAGTCAAGCCTTTGTCATGATAAGTTGATTAACATTGCACAAACTTGAATTAAGACATGTCATGTTAGCTCTTGAGACTAGCCTATCTTTAGTTATCCTCTTATGATTCATGCCATGTCAAATAGGCTGAGTTGAGTTTTGAACCTTTATTGAGCTTTAGATTGAGCTATGCTAGTTCTTTTATGAAGCATGAGTTATTACTGTTCTTGAACGAAATTCAGTAAAAGCAAAAAGATCTCTTTTGTGCGAACGAACTGATTTCACCAATTCTTTCTCATGAGGCTGCTTGCCATTGCACTAGGCATGAACGCAGGGGGAGTTTTGGATGACCAAGATCATCTTCTTAAGCTTATAGCTTGGAGTGGTCACATAAGGCTTGAGATCTAGCACATGACTAAAATTTTGGTTGGAAATGACCATGAGTTTCATAAGAAAAACATGTCAATTGTGCTAAATTTGCTCCATTACAAAATGACTAAAGTACTTGAACAATGTCTCATTCATGAACTTGTAGCACTCTAAGTTGACTCAATACTAGCTTCTTGGTTCCACTTAGATTATTGACATGGCTTGCATCATCTTTGGATACTCAATGCTAGACTATACTCTTGAATGGCTTGACATGCTAAGAAATTCATCTAATATTCAGATTGTTACTTATGTGGTTTGGCTTGATTATGCATATCTTGTCATGTTTTTGATAGCATTCATATGCGTTATGGCTTGGTGTAATACTCAAAAGGTCATTTTGGATAATCTTCATTATTCTAATTGCTTAGAATGAATAATATTCACTCCCTTCACTCTCACACCATGCCTTATTCTCTCTTTTGCATCTTGATGATTTTATTGCCAAAAGGGGGAGAATATTAGAGAAAAGGCCAATTTCTGGGAGCTTTTGAGGAAAACTTGCTCTTTCTTTTGCTCCTTTGTCAACATGGTCTTGAGTCTCTTTGCTTTCCTTTTAGACCATGTGTGACTCTTTTTCTTTCAAACAAACTCAACTTTGTGCTTTTTCTGTGTTTGTCAATATACTCATCAAGGGGGGAGATTGAGAGACCATGTGGAGGTATCCCCATATTTGTGATGAGTAATTGACGCTTGAGTTAGAGAGTTTGAGTTTGTTTTAGGTATTCCAGGGTTGAGTACCTTTTACTAATGCTATTATTGATTATGTTGTTTCGTGTGGTGCTATGTGACGGTTTGCTTGTCTGTGTGGCTGCAGGACTTTGAAGCTAGGTCATGGTGAGGCATGGGAGGACCGGGACTAGGCACAGGAGGTGTTGAAGTCCAGACGGTCGGAGATGCCAAAGATGATCGAGGCTGCTGAGGTGGTTGCAAGCCGGGAGACGAGGAACCTGAGGTGGAGCTACCGGTGGAGGACACGACGAGCAACGACGAGTGGACCGGGACTAGGCTCAGGGAGGAGTCGGAGGTCCAGACGGTTGGACATAAGTTGAGGTCGTGTGTGACGGAACAGACCAGGACTAGACTCAGGTGGAATCGGAGGTCCAATCGGTCGGAGTCAGGTGGACACGACGGGCAGCGGTGAGGTGGACCGGGACTAGGCTCAGGGAGGAGCTGAGGTCCAGACGGTCAGGATGCCGGGTGCGGTCGTGTGCAACAGAGGAGATCTGGACTAGACTCAGGGAGGAGTCGAGGTCCAAACAATTAGGGTACCGGTTGCGGGAAGCTTCCAGGAAAGTGCTTGAGGGGCAATTTGGAGAATTGACTCAAGCAATGAGTGGAGTGGCTGATTTTCCCTCCATTTCCTGGGCTTTGACTTTTACCTCATGTGGGTGTGAGGCTTGTGAGTGGAAAGGGGCTGACCTTTCTTGATTTGCTACTTTGAGAGCAGCTCCTGCCTTCATATGGAGAGGTGGAGGCAGAGGGGATATGTGAGGAAGCAGTGGTGTGTGTTCTCATGTGAGTTCTTCTCAGCAGGTGAACCATGTAGTGAGATGAGTGATATTTCTCCTCAATTGCATATGGGGATGTAGAACATTTGCTTGTAATCATTCCTCTCCATGAATCAATATGAGAAGCCCTGTGATTAAGATTTGTAGAGTTCTTGTTTTTTTTTCTTTGCCTCTGTTTGCTCTTTGTGCTTCTCTTCCTCATTTGATGTTTGAGTTGAAACTTTGAGCAAGGAGCTGCAAAATGGATTCTTCTGAACTGGGGGATTGTCATCAAAGCCAATTGGCTAACTTGTCCCTGAGAGAAATCATTTCTTGCCATGGTCTTTCTTGGAAACCCCTGGCGACTCATTTCCTCTGCTCATCCCTTTTCTAGGGTTTGATGGCAGAGCAAGTGTGGATCTTGATATCTAGCCAAAATGGTCTGCTATTTGCTTATATTTTCTTGCTAAGGCATCATATCCTGCTGTATTTCAAAGTCTCATGAGCAAAGGATTAGAGAATGGAAAGAAATTTGGAAATCTTCTTCTCTCTGCTCAAGTTTTCAGAGTTCTGCCAAAATGTTGGTTTCTTGCTTTTTTGATGAGTTCTCTTGTTACCTGAGGTCTCTCTGCTATTTAGCTTGAAGTCTTATCCTCTTGAGTAAAGGAGATTAGCTAGTCTGCAGCAACTTCCTTGTTTTTCAGTGATTTCAGCATTTACTTCAGTGTTTTCAGTTTCTGTGTTCGGTTTAGTTCTTGTAGACCATCCTCTACTTTCGGCTGCTCCCAGGACTATCATTTTCGCTGCTCCCAGACTGCTCTCAGCTGCATTTAGTTTGGCTGCAGCTAAAGCTCAGCATTGGTTCATTTTTTCCTGTTTTCGGCAGCCATTCTGAATTTTCTATACCGATTTCTCTGTCTTCAATTTTCTACAAAAAAGTTGGTCCCGTTTGTCTGTTTTCAATCCACTCTCAGCAGCTTCGGTTTTTGCTCTCTGTTTCGCTGCTTCTGGGCTTCCTTTCTCCGATTAAACCTGAAGCCAAACTCCAGACAAACCGAAGCTATTATAGCAATTTGACCAGACTTCCTTCTCCGGTCAGACCGTGAGTTTGTCACCGGTCTGACCGGGCTCAAGCTATGCTTCAAGCCGGCTGTCCTCTGCTGTTTGCCCTATGCTTTGTTTTTGAAGTATCTCTTCTCTGCAGCATTCGGTTTTTAGTTGGTCTGTGATTTGGTTGCGATTTCTTGTTAGCTTGTAGTCCCAATCTTTTAGCCTTAGGCAAGCAGTAATCTTTATCCCTTGATTCAGTTTTCGTTTGCCTTTTGTTGTCTGTTCTTTGCAACCTCTGTTCCTCTCTTTGTTTTGTAGCTCTTTGTGCTTTAGTTTGCTTCTTCCCAAAAGAGCCATTCCTCTGCATAGTTGCTTACCAAAACTAAAATTCAAACTGGCTATACCTCCAGTTCTTGGTTGTTGCTCTCTGTTTTGCTTCTCTGTCTCGAGATGGTTTTAGGTTTCCAGTGAGCACAAATCTTCCTTCTTCATAGCTTCTATAGCAATCGGAAAAGAAAATCGTGTGAATACTTGGGGCAAATTTTTGAAGGCACCATTCCCCCCCTCTGTTGCCATTTCCGATCCTACATGGCTGTCCTCCCGATCTGGCGTAGGCTTCGCTGCCGCCGCCGGCAAGATTTGTTGGCTCCGAGCCTCTTGCATCTCCCACACGGCTTTGCGGAGGTCCGCCAACTCGCGCTGCAACGTACCGAGGGCCATCAATAGGGCATTCTCCATCGTCTAGGTGGTTGCACTAGCCTGAGCGCTGGCGCGAACCGCCAGGTTGACGACGACTATAGCTTGTGCTCCGGAGCTGCTCAGCGCGCCGGTGCGGTGGGCTCCGGGGTCGGTGACAAGGTTGATGTTGCCGCCAGAGCCACCAGCCACTCCCACACTGGGTGCGAGGTCACTGGCCATGATGAGTTAATTAAAACTGCTCAACTTGAATTGAAACTTGTCATGTTAGTTCTCGAGACTAGTCTTTCTCTAGTTATCCTTTTATGATTCATGCCATGTCAAATAGGCTGAGTTGAGTCTTGAATCCTTGTTGTGCTTTAGATCGAGCTATGCTAGTTCTTAATGTTGCATAAGTTAGTACAACCATTTATGAATGCAAAAAGATCTCTTTTGTGCGAAAAAACTGATCTCACCAATTCTTTCTCATGAGACGGCTTGCCATTGCACAAGGCATGAACTCAGGGGGAGTTTTGGATGACCTAGACCATCTTCTTAAGCTTCTCGCTTGGAGTGGTCGCATAAGGCTTGAGATCTAGCACATGACTAAAACAAAAATCTGGTTGGAAACAATCATGTGATTTCTAAAGTAAAATTATGTCACTTGTGCTGAATTTGCTACAATTTACAAGTACTTCAACAAATGTCTCATTCTAGAACTTGTAGCACTCCAAGATTGATTCAATACTAGCTTCTTGGTTCCGCTTAGCTTATTGACATGGTTTGCCTCATCTTGGATACCTCTAGCTAGACAATGATCATGAATGACTTGACATGCTAAGAACTTGCACTAAAATTTCAGACTGTGACTTCATTGGTTTAGCTGGCTTATATATATCATGTCATGATCTAGATAGCATGTTTATGTGTTATGGCTTGATGTAATTCTCATATGGTCATTTTGGATAATCTTCATGGCTCTAACTGCTTAAAATAAACAAACTTCAGCCATTTCATCCATTCTTGTGACCTTGTTCTCTTCCTTGCATCCTTGATGTGTTTATTGCCAAAAGGGGGAGAATAGTGGTAGAAAAAGCCATTTTGGGAGCTTTGAGGAAAACTTGGTCTTTCTTTTGCTCCTTGTGTCGACATGGTCATTAGCTTCATTTTCTTCCTTTGGACCATGTTTGACTTTCTTTTCAAACTCATCTTCACACTTTTTCTGGGTTTGTCAATATACTCATCAAGGGGGAGATTGAGAGACCATGTGGAGGTCATCCCATGTGTGTGATGAGTAATTGACATCGGTTTAGGAAAGTCGAGTTTGATTTGGTTGGTTCGGACCTTGACATTGCGTGGTGCAATCGGGCTCGGTCGGACTTGGTCAAACCTGGTCAAAGTGGTTAGGATGCATATTATGTCGACTTGTCAGGTTTGGGCTATCTCATGCTTAATGTGCTTCATTAATGCTATTTATGCTTTTATGTATCGAGCGGTGCTATGTGATGTGTTTCTTGTCTGTGATGGCTGCAGGACGTCGAGGCGGAGTCGTGGTGAGACACAAGGTAACCGGACTAGACACGGGCGGTGTTGAGGTCAGAACGGTCGAGATGTGTCGAAGATGGCGGAAACTCGAGGTGGTTGCGAGGCTTGGACGACAAGAGACGCGGAAGCTTCCCGGAAGGTGCAGGAGGGGCGAATTGGTAATTTCGCGAGGCTGCACAAGCGGGAGCGGGTTCCGTTGGATTTAGCGAGCATAATGGGCTGGAGACCCGTTAGCCAAGGGCTATAAATAGAAGTGAGTGGCTGCATGTATCCCATGGCTTTGTGAGAGAGTTAGGGTTTGCTTGAGTCAAAAGAAGCTTTGGGAGGTTGTTTTGCTTTTTCTTTAGTTGGTAAGAGAGGCAGAGTTCTGTTGAGGCATGTCTCCTTCGTAGCTTCCTTTCTCTGTTCTTGAGAGGGTTTCTTGATTTTGAGAGAGGGAGAGATTGGAGATGAGTTGAGCCACCATGTAATCATCTCTTGTTCTAATGTCCATGCGTATGGGGACTCCTTGTAATCCTTGGTTGTTTTCCAATAAAATTTCTGAGTTTATCTCCTGTGCTCCTATTTTTGCCTTCGTTGCCTCTTCTGTGGATTTCTTGACATTTTTGTTTTCTTGTTGATTCTTACTGAGGAGTGGCAAAATGGGTTGCTCTATGATGGAATTGCATTTCTAGACTCTTTGGTTATCTAGTTCCAAGAGCAATATTGATCAATTTGCAAGAATCATGATTTTGCCTTTTCTGTGCCCTGTTAGTTCTATGTTTGTTGTTCTAGGGTTTTGAGGTGGTTCTTGATTTCCCTTGAGAGGTTGTGCCCAGATTTGAGTCTCAGAATCCCAAGGTTATTCCCTAGTTAATCTCTCAGTTTCATGCTCAAAGAATTAGAGATTAACCAGGAATTTGGATTTTTGGGCAGCTCTCTGTAAGTTTTAGGTTTTTGCCTCAAATCTTCAATTCTTGGCTTTGAGTTGGTCTCTTTTGGTTTCAAAGGTCTCTTGGTCTATTTGGGTCATTGTCTCACTGTTCTGGGCAAAGAATACCAGAGACACACCTAGATTTTCTCTGCAGTTGGAAGTATTGAGTTTTTGTCTGATATTTCTGCTTGCCATCTGCTCTGGAAACCCAGGCCCGGTCAGACCGGAAAATGAATGGCGGTCAGATCGGCACTGCCCGGGCGGTCTGACCGGTGGAGGGGTGGCGGTCAGACCGGCCCTGAGCTGGCGGTCTGACCGGCCCCAGGTGTTTTGCTGCCATTTTTTCGTGCTGAGCTTTGGGTCTTTCCTCTGCTGCTTAATGTCTTGTTCTGGTAGCCTAAGGATCCAGAAAGTTTGAATCTCTTCTTTTCATAGCTTGTGTAGCCTTGGGAGAGAAGAGAGTATGTGGATACTTTCTTTGGCTTCTCGTGTCTTATTCTCTTCATTGCAAGTTTGTTGGTTCCAGAAGGTTGCTTGACCTCTTCTTCTTCATAGCACTGGTTGCTATCGGAGAATGTTTGAGGTGTGTTCCTTTGAGGGGTCGTTACTAAAAAGTCGACATTCACCCCCCTCTATCGCCATTTCGGTCCAACAAGAGGCCCTTGCATTGACGAGCGCCGCCGTTGTGCTCCTCTTCTTCCTTGCTGCCGATAAAGCTTTCTTGGGTGCCATCACTTCTCAAGTCTCAAGGCTTGCTCTCCGTTGTCCCTACTGACAGTGCCAACTGTTGTGGCTACTGACCAAACAATAAAGTGAAAGAGTAGTGTAGTGGAGATGATGGATGAACAATGCTTGCCCCTTCCCTATGTCTAGGGTCTGTATATATATTTCTATGAAGTGTATTTTACAGTCCTATCCTTACACTCATGTGCCCTCTATAAGGGTATTTATGTCATTACACACATCCCATTTTAGGCTTGACAACCCTTTAGCAGGCCGGATGGGTCTAGGTGGGGGCCACCCCAACAACAAGATTCATTTCCTGATGAATCAATTTGTAATTGTGATCTTGATTTGGTGTCGTATTGCAGGAGATGATCAGGATCTTGAGCCACCGACAAAAAGTGAGGGCAAATTTAGCAAATTTTTCACTTTTTCCTTGAGTTGTTTTTGTCTTGTAATGGTATGATTATTTGTGTAAATGTAGAAGGGATTAAGCCTGTGATGACACTGGTGGAAGATGAGAGAGTGGCCAATCCAGAGCCGGTGAAGCCTCCTCCAGGTAGAGTACCATTCTTTTCTTGGTTCACTTCAATTTTGCACTTTATGTTGCCATGAAGACAAGAATTTCCTGGTCCTGCATGATCCAGATAAGAAACTAGCTGCGATGGTTGATCTCTGAACGAGGAGCCTAGAGCCCATCACCTATCTTCCAGGTGAATTTCCTCCTTTGTGGATGTAAGACCTGTACTAATTCGGATGGATTTTAGTCTATTTCGCTAAATGCTTGGATTCTCCTCAAATGTAGTGGAGGAGAAGAAGCCAACTCAGGATGGCAATGGGATCCTATTCCCCATTCCCCGGTGGGGAAGACCTTGACCACACCTCAGGGTCATAGATTAGGTAGCATCAACCACACCTCATCATCATACGTCAGAAGCCATCGAGGACACCTCGTGGTCGTACATCGGCAGACATCGACCACACCTCATGGTCATAAGTCAATAGCCGTCAACTACACATCATGGTCGTAAGTCAGAAGCCCTCGACCACACCTCATGGTCGTACGTCAGTAGACATCGACCACACCTTGTGGTCGTAAGTCGAAAGCCATCAACCACACATCATGGTCATAAGTCGAAAGCCCTCAACCACACCTCGTGGTCATAAGTCAGAAGCCATCGACCATCGCGCATGATCGTAGATTGGGAGCGGTCGACTATCGCTTATGGTTGTACGTTGGTAGTGATCGACCATCGATCGTGGTCCAAAATCAGGAGCCTTTGACCAGGGCTCGTGGTCATAATTCGAAAGACATCAAGGACCTCATGGTCGTAAGTCGATGAAGGATCGAAAACGACAACAGAGGGGGGGTGAATGGTGCCTTCAAAAATCGCCCGAAGTATCCACACACACTTATTCTCCAATAGCTATAGAAACTATAAAGAAAGAAGGTGGATGCTCACTGGCAAATCACAATCAGATTGACAAAAGAGTTGATTCAGGCTCGGCCGAAAACAGCAATGAAGCAACAAGATTTGAGAGCTCATTGGAGATGAAGGAAAGACCACAAAGCAGGAAGAAACATAGCCGAAATCAAGAACTGAAACCTAAAGAAAACAGCAAGGGACTGACTACAAACTGCCTGCACAGAAAATACAGAAGAGGAACTGATCAACAAAAAATTTGCAGAAAGTTTGCTGCTCGACTTTGGACAAAGAAAGCAGTAATTCAAACTAAAAATCCGTCTAATCTCAACACACAACTCAGTCCTGACCGAAAGCAATACTCCTCTGGACAATGAAAGCAGGAAAACTGAATTTTGGCCAAGAACCGAAAGTCTAACAGAGACTTCACTGAAAAATTCAGTCCGACAGAAAGAATAGGAGGAAATGCAGAAAACCGGGAACCGGACTTACGACAGGGAACAGATTCAGCAAGAGGAGAACAACAAGCGGTTGATATCTGTCGGCACAGTATTTACTGAAGAAAACCAAAAAACAGAAACTGCAGCAGAATGAAAATAGAACAGACGGGATACTTCAAAACAAGAAGAGACATTTCAGAGGACAGCGAGCTGCAATCGGAAGGGAGACCGGCTGCAGAGGAGAAACAGAACAGAAAGAAAGAAGACAACAAAACAGAAAAGAGGCTGGACAGAACCGAACTGGAAGCTATAGAGGCCGAACAGAACAAAAGAATAAAAGGATCAAACTCAACTGAAAGCTTTCGGCAAATAAATTTCAGACATTCTCAGCCGAAAATAGAGATGCAGTAATTACTGTAGACAACTAAAAAATAGAGAAATTGTTGAGTAATTGCTGCTCTTCTCAGATTAAAAGATTGGAACCTCAACTTAAATAAAGGAATGACCTCAAAAACAAGAGAATGCAAGCAGAAGAGCAAGAAACCGAAGAACTGCTAGAAATGCTGAAATAAACTGAAAGTGAGACCAAATGATGAATTTGCTTGAGATTCGCATATCTATTGATCAGGGGACTTTCAATCATGGTAGGAGACAGCTTCAGAACTAGAAAGCACAACTTGAGAACAATTTCTAACCAAGGAGTCAAAAACACCTAACTCCCCTGCCTCCAAACCCTAGAAGGATGTGAACAGAGGAAGATTGTTTAGCAAGGTTGCTCATGACCAAGGAAAATGATGTTTGCACAACCTGAGGTTCTAGTATCATGAGATCTTAAGCATACCTAGCATTCATCCTCTGATCAAGAAGAATCTAGAAACCACAACTCCTCTGCCACCAAGAATAGTAAACCCTAGAAATGGGGTAAACAGAGTAAATTTGAGGCGACCAAAAACTTGGAAGGAAAACTTTGTTTGAAATCTTTTGCTCTCGGGAATGAGCTGGCCAAGGGGCCTTGAAGAGGTACCCAGTTCAGAGCAAAAGAAATCTGCAGTCATTCAACCAAGAACTTCCAATCAAAAAGAGGCAAACAAGAAGAAGCAGAAGCAAAAGACACAGAGGAAAACAGGAAACAAGAACAGCTCAACCACAATCCTTCTCATATTGATTCAGAGACATGAATGCTTACAAAGGATTGTTCTACAGCAATCTCATTTCATGATTTTACATTCTGGGCAGCACATGCAAAAGGAAAAACAAGAACTGTTAGCCAACCACCAGACCCTCAAACAGACATGGGACAAAAACAAAAGCTACTCATCAGAATGGAGGAGGGAAACAAGCACACATCTCCAAACCCTAACCCCCTCTATTTATAGCCTTCACTACCGGGTCCAATTTGCTTTGCCCATTCAAAACTCAGCACTTTACTCGTTATCTTCAACCGAATCCGCTTCCATTTTGCAGCCTTGCACATTTTACCAAAATGCCCCTGCTGCACCTTCCTGGAAGCTTCCTCTTTTCTTGTTGTCCACGCCTCGCAACCACTTCAAGTCCTCGCCATCTCCGGCATCTCCCGACTGCTTTGACCTCAGCACCGCCTGTGCCTAGTCTGGCCATCCATGCCTCACCACAACCTAGTCTCAAAGTTCTGCAGCCATCACAGACAAGAAAACATCTCATAGCACCGCTCGAAACAGTATAAACATACATTAGCATTAGTGAAAGGTACTCAAGCATGAAATACCCAAAACAAACTCAAATTCTCTAACTCAAGCGTCAATTACTCATCACAAGTATGGGGATACCTCCACATGGTCTCTCAGTCAGAAGACATTGACCACACCTCGTGGTCGTAAGTCAGAAGACATCGACCATCATGCGTGACCGTAGATCGGGAGCCATCGACCATCTTACGTGATCGTAGGTCGGGAGCCGTTGACCATAACCACTATGACCATGGCCACGGGCACTACGACTATGACCATAACCGCTACGACCACGGCCACGGGTGCTATGACTACGACCATGACCGCTACGACCATGGCCATGTATCAAGAGACACCTGTACTGACTCTTACATACATATGCTTACAGACTCTTACACACTTTGGCTCGTAAGATCGAGTCTTTATTTAGGATACATAGATAATTATACACACATATGCTTACAGACTTACATACTCTGACTCATAAGATCAAGTCTTTATTTTGGATATATAGATACACATGTAATTATACAAGACACACATATACTTACTGACTCTTACATATTTTGACTTGTAAGAGTCAGATACTACTTATGTACACTACATCGTGGAGCAATAGTGAAGGGACTTTGATGGAACTATGACCATGTCCACGGGCACTACTACTACGACCATGACTTCTACGACCACGGCTACTCCTAGTCGTAACAGTTACACACAAATTGCAGTCACTCTGACAACACACACCGGTCGTAATGCATTAACACACACTAATCATAGCGACCGCACACACAAACTGGTCGTAACGACCATGGCGCATCAACTCGAAGCTTCGACCACAGTGCATCTAATCAACTCGAAGTTTCAACCACGGCTCATCATCTCAATGCTTCAACCACGGCTTCTCACTTACTCGGAGTGTTCGACTACAACTACGTAGCTTCGACTGCTGCTATGACCATGGCTTCAGGGACTTCTTCGACCACGCCTTCGAGTGTGGCTTCAACCATGGCTTCGAGGACTGCTTCGACCACGCCTTCGAGTGTGGCTTTGATCACTTACAAATCATCAAGATTAACAAAAACCTCACCTTGCAAACACACATAGAGCACAAAGGAATCATCAACACCATCGCAGCAAAGTCGCAAGGCATATGCACCGAGTAGCTAGCTGATCAAGAGAGAGAGAAATCTGCGGGTCTCTCCAAGCAGAGCGCCGACTAGCTTGGGAGACCAAAATCGCCAGACAGCATGAGAGGCTCTGAGTGAAGAGCAGGAGGAGGTAGAGAGGCTCACCGAGCGAGCGACCACTGGGCGGCGGTAGCAGGGGGAGAGCCACATGGGCAGGCGTAGGAAGAGGAAGCTGTCGCCTCCGTGCGGCACCGAGCAACGGTAGCAGTAGGGGCAGGTGCGGCCGGGGCAAGAGAACTGTGGCGATGCAGTGCCGTGAGGGGTGCGGCGAGGAGGGAGCAGGAGGCGGCCATTGGATCTCTTGGATCCACCGGTCGCCATCGATCACTGCCTTCTAGATCCACCGGCTGCTGTCGCCGAGCATGCCTCTTGGATCCACTGGCCGCCATCGCCGAGCGCCCTTCACTCTGATCCACTAGCCACTGTCGCCGAGCATTGTGCCACCGAATCACTTTGTCGCACTGTTCGTGCAGCGAAAAATCTTGGTTGGAAGGGTGATGGGAGATGGGGTGGCAGCGGTGGGGAGAGGCCAGGTGGCCAGTGAGGAGGGAGAGGGGATATAGGGCGGTGGTGGTGAGGAGATGCCCGATGGGTGGCGAGGAGGAAGAGGGGAGATAAGTGACAGATCTACGAGGGAGAGAGCGTGGGAGAATAACCAAAGGTGGAAGTGGAGAGGAGGGACGTTAGCGAGAGAGAGAGGGGATATAGGTGGTCAAGATTCCTGTGTTTAGATCAGACGGCTGAGAAGAGAGGAATGAGAATGCACCGACGACCACCAACTCCTTTTTATATAATAGTATATATATATATATATAACATTTTGTGTACTTCCAGGAGTACATAGTCTCACTTCCAATATACCACTTAAACGACTATTTTATACCTCTTTATCACTTTCAGTATACTTAACTACTAATTCTAAGATACTTCAATACAATTTGGTTGAAAAATTTTCATCGAAACACTTAACTTTTGCTATACACAATTTTTCATATGTGAAAGGAGTACATACATAAATTATGTTATAAAAAGTGGATTTTTATGAATTTTTTATGAAACTCACTTTGAAGTATCTTATAATCATTATTAGAGCATGCTCAAATAGATAAAGAGGTATAACAATACCATTAAATGGATATATTAGCAGTGGCAGTATATTCCCAGGAGTACAGAACCTTAATTTTGAAATTAGCCCCATGTGGCACGAAATTTCAAATCTAGCCCCCCTGCTGAGCGTGGAAGAACTAGCGGCTGACGCGTGGCTCCTACTGCACTCTCCGACTACGGCACGGTAGCCCCACCGTGGCAGCATCCCTGAATGTGGCACTATTTGGCAGGCACCAGGGGAGGTGCCGCGCTAGGGCACTACGGCACCATGGCCTGCATGCAACACGCAGCACACGTGTCGTGCCGCTGATGAGAGTCCTGCCCACCCATGCTGTATAGGCACGACTGCAATCCTCCACACGTCCGCTGGCCCCTCGCCCCTACTGGCTCTGTGCAATAAATTGGCCTTGCCCCACTACCCCCTATTTCATCTAGAACCACGAGAGGTCGAGAGAGGAAGGGAGGAAGGTCGTGTAAATGCCTAATTTTGAGTGGTTTTGATTTCTAATTTGAAGTTTGCGTAGTTGCAAAAGTTGTAGATAGTTGTGAGCACGAAGAAAAGGTAATTTTTATCCACATACGACTATAGTTTTAGCAATGCGATTAGCATGTAATTAGCTAAATGGTAGCTTGTTAGCCTTGAAAAGTAGTAGTTAGCCTTGTGTAGTTGGTCTGTGCCTGTAGTTCACTTAGAAGACATTGTTGTTAGTGTCGTTAACTACTTATTAGTCACAATAATTATGTGTATGACATTGCTTAGGTGTAACTAAATGAGTTTGCATGCAAACAAAATTGTTATGATTAGTGCATTAGAAAATAATTATTATGCAATATGTAGGTTGTTAATTTCTGCATGTCCCATAAAAGTCAGGAATTTCGAAAATGTGAAACATTAGAGCATCTCCAAGAGACTCTTTATCTTGCACTTTTTCTCCAAATTAGATGACCCAAGGAAAAAAACACCCTCCAACAGCTCTTTTATCCTGTTATCTATTTTGCAGTGGAGCCGAATTCCACCGTCTCGCTCGCGAAACCTGGCGAGGCATCGCGGCTCACTAGCTGCTTTCCTCCCGCTCATTTTTCCATTTTCCCGCGCTAGTCGGTCGTCTTCCCACGCGGAATCCCTCCCTCTTGCGCCCCCTCCCATGCGGACCTCCCCCGCGTCGAAGCCTCCCGCGGCGCCCTTTCCCCCCTCCCCCCTGCGGGTGCAGGATTGGAGGCGCCCGCACGCCTCTGCGTGGTCCCGGCGGCGCCTGGCCCTCCCCGCGCGCCCGGCGGTGCCCGGCCGGCCCCGCAAGCTCCCGGCGGGTCGCATCCCATTCTTCGTTTGCTCCACTGACATTCGTTTGCTCCGCAAGCTTGTGATGTGTAAAACACTACAGTACAGACCAATATAAACGACACATATATTTTGCCCTTTATCTAAGTAAGTGCCTTGGAATGCTTTTCGAGGGCACATAGATAACCACGACAGTTATATGTGCCTTTATTTCCTAATGAAAGCCGGCACATGCTATGTGCCGCGATGACAATTCACGGCACATATATGTGCCCCTGTATTCAAAGATAGCTAAAATAGAGAGTCTGCTAGAGTTGGAGGAACAAAATATAAAAAAAGGGTTGGGATGACTCTTCAAAATACATTATGGGTGTCTCTATTTTAACAAGACTCTTGGAGTTGCTCTTATTAGTTGGAAGTACATAGACTATTTGACGGAAAAATTAAAAATACATAGTGCGTTAGAAAATAATTATTATGCAATTGTAGGGTGCTCATTTTTACATGTCCCATAAAAGTCAGAAGTTTCGAAAATTTGAAACATTATTAGCTGGAAGTACACAGACTATTTGACGGGAAAAATTGAAAATACTTAGTGTGTTACAAAATAATTATTATTCAATGTGTACGGTGTTAATGTCTACATATCCTGTAAAAGTCAGAAATTTTGAAAATTAGACACACTATTAGCTAGAAGTACACAGAATATTTGATGAAAAAATTAAAAATACTTAGTGGGTTAGAAAATAATTATTATGCAATATGTATAGTGTTAATTTGTACATGTCCCCTAAAAGCCAAAATTTTCAAAAATCACAAACATTACTAGCTGGAAGTACACAGACTATTTAACATAAAAAATAAAAATAATTTTCATATGTGATATTTTGAAGTGCACGAAATATGGTATGGTAGCTTACAGTAAAATAATTTGTATGCTCAAAATGAAGTGCTTGCATTCGATGAAATCATCAACCAAACAGAAAGGATGTCTTCAATATGTACAAAATGAGAAATGTACATAATGACATCCACCACCTATATGGCAATTGAAGTGTCGAAGTTCTACGGTTAGGGTGATGTCAATGAACCCGTTGATGGGTCAACAATGGGTACTTGTTGGACACGTGCTCAGCTAGGATGGGCCAGGAGAGACTGAGTTATTTGTACCCTGAGTTCCACAACCAGCTTGAGACTCTGGACAAGGATGACATCATCTGGTGGCCATATACTTTACGGTTCCTTACAGACACGGCACCCTATGGCTTATCCTCTCAGTGCAGTCAAGACCACACGTATTGGTTGAAGACTTGCCACCTAGTATTCTCCCATATGGTCGAGCCGTACTCTCCACAGTGGGTGATGTTATAGTTTGGCCTTTACCAGCCGGTGCCACTACCATGGGGATGACCTCTTGCAGCGCAAGTCCATGGGTACGTTGTTATTTGCTTTCATCAGTTAACCTACTAGCTACATCTCTTTCTTTGATTGTGTAACGTTCAAATTTGCTTGTAGGCAAATGAAGAAAGGGAGAAGGAGCAACGACTGGAGGAAGACACAACTACCATGGTTAGTGCTGTGGCCCAAGAGGACAACGATGGATGTTGTGCAAGAGGCACAACTCATATGCCATCAACATGTACAATTCGTACTTGAGGTGGTACATTCTGCACACGAGGTCTAGGTTTACTGGACCCATGCC
The DNA here is from genome assembly GCA_017311315.1 of Dendrocalamus latiflorus. NCBI lineage: Eukaryota > Viridiplantae > Streptophyta > Magnoliopsida > Poales > Poaceae > Dendrocalamus > Dendrocalamus latiflorus. The sequence goes on along the minus strand of CM029651.1, from coordinate 13,696,783 downwards.
ACAGCGTCCGGTGGAGGTCATGCACGATGTCATCGTATGAGCAGGTCCGGACCCTCACCGGGCGGCATGACACAATGAGACAGTAAAACATTCTTCCTAGATTTTTTGGCATAGCAACATGTTACTAACTTATTCTCAATTTCCTTGCAGTACGGCCGCCTTCATTGTATCTCACGCGAGGCCCATGAAGATCTACACAATGGGAGGACTAACATCGTGGAGCACCTCCTCGGTGCGATGCATGCCATTTACGATGACACATAGGTTGCAATGAGGACCATGACTTGTGGCCAGCACAGCGATGTTGTCGTACTATAGGGCAGGCAACGAGGATAGCCTCCACCCCCACCGCCTTCGACACCTCCCTCTGCACATCTGTCACAGTCCGGGAGTCATCATAGCTACGGTCACTCATCCTCCACGTGCCTCGGGCCAGTGTTATGTCAGCTGTGAGTTGTTGACCTCATTGTTTATTAGTGTACTCATTTGGAATGTATCTCACACCACCATTTGTTCCTGTAGCACTTACAAGTGAATAGTAGTCTACTGTAGCCATCATTATCACAGAGGGAGATGCAAGACCGGACTTTCTCGCTAGCCCGATGGAGTGCGATTCTAGACAGTGATCTAGAGTCGCCCCCATGAGGTTGATGCATTGGGCACATTCGCGCAGGGCGTTCAGTCGCACCTGTGTGAGCACGACCAATGGTTCGGGCAGATGTATGCAGGATACATTGAGCATCATTATGGCATTAACTGCCCTGAAGGATCATCGTCTGCACAACCACGTATGTCGGTACACTATAACATTGTTAACATAATTTTTTGTTGCACGGTACGCTAAACTAAAGCATCCCACCAAATTCGCAGGTTTGGAGAGAGGAATTTCGACAGCAAGGCCAGGGTTTCTCGTCTGCACATGGTACTCTACAGGTAAATGCTTTCTAGCATGACTACACATAGTAAATGTTTAAACCTTTGCCCTAACCCAGCAGCACCCTTCCAGCAAGATGTGAACCCCTCTTTGACTAGTTGGGTCGATGATTTGCTCGGGCCTCAGCAGGACACCTACAATGACTTCTTTGTAGTCCTGCCTACCACCCAGTGCTCGTACTATAACTTTCGACATGTACACCGCTCCCTTGACAGGCTCACCTTCCCTGATGATCAGCTATGTTGTCAGACGAAGTGACAGACAGATGTACCATGAATTTATGTATGTTGTCTTTAGTATCCGTGCGTTCTTATCTGTACCTCTTTGTATGATGCATGTCTGTTCAATGCATATCCACGCCTTCAGCTTAATAGATGGTTACAAGTTGTTATTACCGCTTCAACGTCTTTGGATCGCATTAATTCGTACATATCACTTCGTTGTTATTACCCAACAAGGGAGCGTTGCACAAGGACGTGACCCAACGAGGTAGCTTTGCATAGCGACATGACGCAACACTGTAACAAGACTCCTCATCGGGCGGATCCCTCGCGGATGCGAATTTCCACCAACTAAATTACACTTTAGCAGCGCACGCCACGCCGGCTCGGCATATAAGTAGTACCCCTTCCACCCCGGGTTATCCTGCATCAAGACTACAATACTAGCTTGCTCAGATGGTGTAGCAATGGGAGGAGATCCATTGACTCGAAAGGGCTACTGCAGCCTACGATGAACAAAGGGAGCGTACCAGGAGGGCACCTCCCTGAAATGACGCCCCCCGTAGTAGCAAGCCCTATCTCAACATTCCCATCGAGGATTCTCCGTAAGACCCACCCGAGGGGGAGACGCTGCCTCTCTGTTGGTGCAGGGATACATACAAGTTCTTCAAGCCCAAGAGGCAGCTGAGCTTAGGCATGCGTTACTGGAGTTGCGCTAACTACGGTTGGGACTATGCTGACCACCGTTGGGACACGGGGCGCTATCGGCAGTTGGTAAGAACCATTTATAGTACATTGCCCTAATATTTCTCTTTGAAAGTGTGCACTAACATCCTCTCCTGTCTACCCGCAGTCTTCAAATCCGCTATGTAGCTACTGCAACTGGATCGACCAAGAGATCCATCCACATGACCAGTGGCGTCTTGACTGCGAGGAGTGGGGTGCCAATAGAGACTGCATAAGGAGGGAGGAGTGGCACCTCAACGAAGAGCACAACGGGCGTATTCAGCAGGAGATGCAAGCTCATCTTGAGATGTACAGGCATAGGGAGCGCAAGGCTCATGAGAAGGAGCACGAGAGAAAGCGCGAAACAACGGCCAAGCGCAAAGCGGTCGGCAAGGAGTACAACGCCGAGCTTGCAAGAAATGGCAAATGGCCCTATTCCACACAGTAGATTGGGCCATTCCGTAGTAGTCCCCCCATTCTACCCACTGTATTTTTCCTTTCTCCTGAAGGCATATATGCTTACATGGTCTGGATGCTTGTGTTGTTGTGTACTGTATTAGTAGCGAGGTTGATAGAAGCAATTAGGTGAACCGTCATGCCATGTAACCACGTATAATACATGTCTGTTTGGAGACTCTAATATATTTTTAGGTTTCGTGCCTTGCAATTTAACTTCGGTCATAAGATTTCGTCACTTTGCTACCTTTGAGTGCATTTGTAATCTCCAAGCCCTGCAGCAAAATTGGACTTCGTAGTTGCTGCGGTATGATCACAACCAAAAATATACAGTAATGATGTTTCGAATCATCTACACCACAAGTTTTGCACATTTTCTAAATGTTTTATTTGCGAACGGACCATGGGGTGGCACTTCTTCTACGCTAGGGAGGCGCAGCACCTTTCTTGCTATCACACTATGGGGGCGTGGGACCTCCCCTACTCCATGCCACGGCCGGGTGGAGCGGCACCCTGGTAGGCCTTGTCACTTGCCATGCTCGGCCAAACAATGCTGCGGTCGAGGACGCTGCTGTGGTGGGGTCACCATGCTGTGGTCGGAGGGCACGATAGGAGCCACGCATCGGCCGTTGGCTCTTCCATGCTTGGTAAGGTGGTTAGATTTGAAATTTCGTACTGCATGGAACTAATTTCGAAATTAAGGTGGCACAATGAGACTAAATAAAAAAATCCCGAACCTGTGTCCGTCATGCGTGACAACTTCTATATGCCGCCGACGCCCCCCTTTGTGAGCCAGACCCACACATATATGCATGACATGTGGTGTGGCGCGCGACCAGTTATTTGCATGCACATTTTGCACCACACCGGCCGGCCGGCATGTACGTGACATCGTGCCAAGTGTTGTCTGGATTCTTTTAGGCTTCATACTTACACTAGATAGGGTCTTTCTTGCTACAGTAACTGACTGTTTAATGGTATGTCTTTTCAAGATAGAGTCTACAAGTCGATTAAACTAGACATTGTACTGACTTTAGCTATAATGGTCAAAATTGTACATGAGTATCTTTCTCTTCGTACTATCTTTTAAATAATTAGAATTCAAAAATCAAAAGATATAAACCATACGCGAAAAGAATTCACCTATTACTGCCCCCTGCATGCCAATCCCTCCAGTTCCGCTCTGTCTAGATCGTTTCTTCTTGTTTTTTTTTCTGAGAACAGCACTCTTACAGTTGTTGTCGATCTGTATCACAATTTGACAGCGAATTATGGACAAGAGTAGCAGCTAGGAACTTTACCAGGACGAAAGCATGATGCTCCTTCGATCTGTGTGACTGCAGCGCATGCATGAGAGCTATATATCTAGTAGCAAGCTGTATACACTCTGTCCCAAGCCTAGGGCACAGCACAACCTCTAGTGCTCAATCCATCGATCGATCCCTTCGTCGTCTCTAGTGCTCAACCTCTAGTAGTACGTGCTCCATGTCCGAGATATACGGCAGCGATGGATTTGGGCCCTAGGGGGTGACCCCCCAAACCCAAACGCACTTGGCTTGTAGCTTCGGCAGCGCGCGCTACATGGAAATAGCTTCGTAACTTGTGTCCTCTATATGCAAGTCATCTCACGTCCCACTTGCAGATGCATGCACTGCATTGCATGTGGTTGTGCGGTGACTGTGAGTTCGTGATCATACATGTGGCACCAGATTTCTTCGATCTGGTCTGTCTGGCTTCTTGACCGCTGGAAAAGTGAAAGATGATGGGTACTATGGTCTGATTCTGGTGCTCCACTCAGCGGCGGAGCTTGGCTCTAAGTCCGCCAATGATCCTCTCTCCTAGGCCTGTTGTTAGAAATAATCCGCACCTACCATGTATAGGCTTTCCTTGTATACATGATTGCCTAGATTAGCTCCTAACCTTGTATAGCTGATGTATGCTTATATATGATCAATGGATATGCGCCCCCTGAGTTGAGGCGCTTCCTCGTTCTCTCCTTCCTTCCGCTACACAATCACATGGTATCAGAGCAGGCATAATCCTGCCTGTCTCCGCTGCTCGCGATCCTCACCATGAGCGACGGCATTGCTTCCCCGATTGATGAGACGCTCGGCGCAGTAGCGTCGGCGCCTCAGCCTCCTCCTGCGCTTCAACTCTCCCCGGCCATCGCGACGGCTGCCAGGTCGGACGTGATGGCCTCGGTGGTGAATGTGGCCAGTGTGAAGACGCACGTGCCCATCACCCTCGACGCCAACGGCTCCAACCACTCGCAGTGGAGCACTCTCTTCACCGTCTTCGTCGGCAAGTACGGCTTGATGGGCTTCATCGACGGAACTGCCGATCCCAACCTTGACGATCTGCATCGCCGGCAGGACTATGCGGTACGCTCGTGGATCTACGGATCCATCTCCGAGGAGATCTTCGAGATCATCGTCGAGCCCACACAAACCGCTCATCAAGCCTGGATCGCCATCGACGACCTCTTCCGCGACAACAAAGAGAGTCGCGCTGTTTTCCTCGAAGCTGAGTTCAGATCCATCATCCAGGGAGACATGACCGTCAGCAACTACTGCAGAAAACTCAAGAAGATCGCCGATGCCTTGCGCGAGGTCGGTCACCCCGTCTCCGACAAAGCTCTTGTTCTCAACACTCTCTGCGGCTTGAGCCCCCGGTTCTCTGCCACGGCTCAGCTGATCCCACTCCTGGAGCCGTTTCCCAGCTTTCTTCGGTGCAGATCCATCCTGACGATGGCAGAGACAAAAGCCGCCAACGAGTCCTCGCAGCCTCTCGGTGGGGGCAGTGGTGGCTGGTCACAACAAGGAAAATCCTCCAATGGAGGAAAGAAGTGGAAGAACAACAAGAAAGGCGGCGGCACCTCCGGTGGCGGCCACGGTGGTACCTGGCGCGCCCTTGCTCCGGGCGGCAACGGCAGCAACTGGCGATCTCCTGCCCCTGGGAACGGCCCGTGGTTCTGCTTCAACCCGTGGGCTGGCCCACCTCCATCGTACGCGTCGTTCTGGGTGGCGCCATGGCGGAATGGCTCACCAGGGATCCTTGGGTCACGGCCCATGGGTCAGCAGCAGGCCTATGCAGCGCTGCCTGCTCCTCCTGCTGCCCACCACACCGATGCTACACCAATCTCGTGGGACTCGGCAGGACTTGTTGCTGCTCTCAACGCCATGACCATGCAGCCGAATGCAGCTTCGTCAGGTGACTGGGTGATGGACTCTAGAGCCTCTTCTCACATGTCATCTAACGCTGGTATCTTGGTCCCCTCCTCCCTTCCTTCTGATCATAGCTCCTCTTTTGTCACTGTTGGAAATGGTTCTACTCTTCCTATTGCTAGCACTGGTCATGCCGTTCTTTCCACTCCCAAACACACCTTTACTCTTAACAATGTTCTTATTGTTCCTCACATAATCAAAAACCTTCTTTCTGTTAGACAAATCACTCGTGATAACTCTTGTTCTATCGAGTTTGATCCTTTTGGTTTTTCTGTTAAGGACCTCCAAACCAAGACCGAGACTCTTCGCTGCAATAGTGAAGGCGATCTCTACACCCTTCGACGGTTCCCTCGCCGCCCGGCATCCACCTTTCTTGCATCCACGGATCTTTGGCATCGTCGTCTCGGTCACCCTCGCCATGGGATTTTGTCTTTTATTCCTCAAATTTCCAAATGTAATAAGAGCAATGCTCCTTGTCATGCTTGTCAGTTAGGGAAACATGTTCGTTTGCCGTTTGAGCGTTCTACTTCTTTTTCTTCTAAACCTTTTGAGTTGTTACATTGTGATCTTTGGACATCACCCGTGCTTAGTTGCTCCGATTATCAATATTATCTTGTCCTTATTGATGATTACACACATTATTTCTGGACATATCCCGTTCGGCACAAAAGTGATACTTTTGATATTTTTCGGCATTTTTTTCCCTACGTCCGAACACAATTCAACCATTCTGTTCTTGCTATCCAAGCTGATAACGGACTTGAGTTTGTCAACAAACGCATGGCCGAGCTCCTTGGTTCCCATGGCACTCTTCTACGCCTTTCATGTCCTCACACGTCACCACAAAACGGCAAGGCCGAGCGTGCTATACGCACCATCAACAATGTCATCCGCACTCTCCTCTTCCAAGCTAGCATGCCTCCTTCCTTTTGGGCCGAAGCTCTTGCCACTGCCACATATCTTCTTAATCGTCGTCCTACCACTACTCTTCCTTCTTCTACTCCTTTTGAATTTCTCCACAAAAAAACCTCCCGCTTATAGCCATCTTCGTGTTTTCGGTTGTCTTTGCTACCCAAACACTTCCTCCACTACACCACACAAATTATCTCCTCGATCTGTGGCTTGCCTTTTCCTTGGCTATCCTAGCAACCATAAGGGGTTCCGGTGTTATGATCCAGTCACCCGTCGAGTCATCATCTCTCGGCATGTCGTCTTTTATGAAGATGTCTTTCCGTTTGCTCGCACCTTGCCGCACGGATCTTCTGCCGGACTTGATTTTTTACAGGAGCACACCTCGGCGAGTGAAGCGCCCAGCACGTTGCATGCCCCGGCCTTTGATGACGTGTCCGTGCATGGTACTGTGCACGTTCTGGCGGGTGCCACGACAGGGCCGTCGCCATCTGAGTCTGCTACCTGGGCTCCCTCCACTGCGCCGTCTGTTCTCCAAGCGGACCCGTCTAGTCCGGCTGGACTGGCCAGGCATGTTTCTCCGTGGGCCGGGCAATCTCCCGCTAGCACGCCCGGGGCTGCTCCTCTGTGGGCCAGGCGATCCCCATCAACCGCTGATGCTCCTGGGCTGTCGATGCCCGGCCCGTCTTCCGGCAGCACTTCACCACCGCCTGAGCTGCCCGCTTCGAGTGGCCGGAGCGCCTCGCGTGGTTCTCCCGAGCCGGCGGTGGCCTCTCTTCTGTTGGGCCGCTCTTTACTGCCGGACTTCACAGATGCGCCCACAGCACGTCCAGCTTCAGGCCCACATCCCATGGTGGCTCGAGCTAAAGCTGGTATTGTCAAGCCTATTGACCGCCTAAATTTGTCTGTTACTACTGATGATATTTCTCCTGTGCCCAAGAATTACCGAGCAGCACTCCAGGACTCCCACTGGCTTCGAGCCATGCAGGAGGAATATGATGCTCTCATGGCAAACCAGACCCGGTCCTTGGTTCCCCACCCAGCAGGTGCTAATGTTGTCAGTGGAAAATGGGTTTATAAGCACAAGTTCCACTCCGATGGTCGTCTTGCTCGCTATAAGGCGTGTTGGGTGGTTCGTGGTTTCTCTCAACAACCTGGTGTTGATTTTGATGAGACTTTCAGTCCAGTTGTGAAGCCTACCACTATTCGGACTATTCTCAGTCTTGCCGTCTCTCGGTCTTGGCCAATTCATCAACTGAATGTGAAGAATGCCTTTCTTCATGGCTCTCTTGCTGAGATGGTCTTTTGTGAGTAGCCCTCCGGGTTTGTTGATCCCTCCAGACCGTCGCATGTTTGTCGGCTGCATCGTTCTCTATATGGGCTCAAGCAGGCGCCTCGGTCTTGGTTTCAGAGATTTGCTCAGTATGTCACCACCATTGGGTTTACTACTTCTCTGGCTGATCCCTCTCTGTTTGTTCTTCGCCGTGGTGCCAGTACAGCTTACTTGCTTTTATATGTGGATGACATCATACTCACGGCTTCCTCTGAGCATCTGCTACAGGACATTATAGCCTCTCTCAGTCGTGAGTTCTCCATGACAGATCTGGGTGATCTTCACTTTTTCCTCGGGATTTCTGTCACTCGCACCGCTGATGGCCTCTTCCTTTCTCAGCGAAAGTATGCTCGTGAGTTGATTGATCGTGCGGGTCTCTCCAACTGCAAACCCTGCACGACACCAGTTGATACCCAGGCCAAGCTGTCTGCTCATGACGATGCTCCAGTTGCTGATCCTTCTGAGTTTAGGAGTCTTGCTGGTGCTCTCCAATATCTTACTCTAACTCGCCCTTATATTGCCTACGCAGTTCAGCAGATTTGTCTATACATGCATGCCCCGCGGGAACCTCACCTTCAGTTCCTCAAGCGTGTTCTTCGCTATGTTCAGGGCACTCAGGATTATGGCATCTCTTTGCATGCCTCATCTTCGCCGACGTCTCTCACCGCTTACTCTGATGCGGATTGGGCGGGCTGCCCGGACAGCCGCCGCTCTACATCAGGCTTCTGCATTTTTCTCGGCGACAACCTGATTTCCTGGTCCTCCAAGCGTCAGGCGACCGTCTCCCGCTCCAGTGCCGAGGCGGAATATCGGGCTGTTGCACATGCTGTCGCAGAATGCTGCTGGTTGTGGCAATTGCTACAGGAGCTCCACTCTCCACTCTCGAGTGCTACTGTTGTCTATTGTGACAACGTCTCTGCGGTCTACATGTCCTCCAACCCGGTTCAGCTCAAGCGGACTAAGCATATCGAGATTGATATTCACTTTGTTCGAGAGAGGGTCTCTCTTGGCCAAGTCCGTGTGCTTCATGTTCCTTCTTCACATCAATTTGCCGATATCATGACGAAGGGACTGCCGACTCCTCTGTTTGTGGATTTCCGTTCCAGTCTTCATGTTGGCGTGCCGCCCCATGTGACTGCGGGGGGGGGGGTGTTGGAAATAATCCGCACCTACCATGTATAGGCTTTCCTTGTATACATGATTGCCTAGATTAGCTCCTAACCTTGTATAGCTGATGTATGCTTATATATGATCAATGGATATGCGCCCCCTGAGTTGAGGCGCTTCCTCGTTCTCTCCTTCCTTCCGCTACACAATCACACCTGTTCATGGGCAGCCTAGCCCATTTTTCGGGCTCGGGCTAGGTCGGGTCTGATGTCAGGCTGGGTTCAGGCCCAGAATTTCGGCCCAAATCTCAAAAGCCGACAATGGCATTAAAATAATGCTTATTAATATTTTTATTCTAGAAAATAAATTAAATAATATTATTTTATTCCTAAAAATAATTAAATACTAAATATTTTGTTTCAGAAAATAATAATTTCAGGCTTTTTGGGCTGCGAGCCTAGCCACTGTTGGCCGGGCCGAGCTTTTTTCAGGCCCGGTTGTTGAACAGGTCTAGTCTCTCTACATTGCTATATTTAGAGCTTTGAGTTTTAGATAGTACAAGACAAAAAGTACATATTTAATACACAGCACACTCATATTATCTATGCACATACACACGTATCTACATATATCCCAAGAAAATTAACAAAGACACTACTGAGCGTGTATACGAGTTTCTTCACTGAACGTACATAGTTTGATGCCTAGGATGACTTCTTAATTAACGAATCGTCCTAAGGATACATGGATACGAACTACGCCTCTGCAGCCATGCATTTTCCGCGTGGGAAATTAACGGGTACCTTCATTCAGAAAATCCACTTCATCCTTCTCGTTGAGCTCAAGGTCATTGACAATGTACGTACTACCGGGGTGAGCCGCCGGGAGCGCCGCGGCTGCTCCTGCTCTCCATTTGTCGATATTACAGTATCAAGACCTATTCTTGTATGTCTTTATAAAAACTCCTGCTCTCCATTTGTCGATATTACAGTATCAAGACCTATTCTTGAGCCACTTTTACTTTTATTAGTACCTTGATTTATCCATTTTTTTTGCGAACGGGCCTCTAGCCTAGTGGTTGGAGCGCTCTAGTAGCACCCCTCAGGTCCTGGGTTCGACTCCCGCTGGGAGCGAATTTCAGGTTGGGGGAAAAATCCCCTCGCTTGCCCCATAAGCCAAAGCACAGGTCTAAAGGCTGGCCCAGGTCGTTGGTCGCGCCAGGTTGTTGGTCTAGGGATCACCCTGGATTGGTCGTTCTCACATGGGCTGATGCCGCTGTGTCAGGGTGGGGCAAGGGTTCGGGGATTTCTCGATCTGTGTGAGAAGATCTTCTTCTTAATTGATAAGCCCGGGGGGCTTCTTCCCCCCGCAGGTCGAGTTTTTTTTTTTTTTGATTTATCCATTTTGAGAGCTGCCAGCAACAACGACATCATACATGTTTGTTTTTCCTCAAAGATGGTGATGTTGATGGGGCTCATTTTACACAGTTGTAGCTTGGTTTTGATGTTCCCTTGCAAAACTTGTAATTTTTATGGCCTTACACAGGGAAAAATGGGAATACTTTTTTTGATAGAACCATTTCCACCTGGTTTTTCACTGGCCTTCCCTGCATCTTCATTGAGTGGTCGGATACTCGTTCAATGGAGCATGCACATTACAATTGAAACCTGATTTTTTGTCAAATAATTTGGATAGCCTAATGGTGTAATAACACACATTGCATTTTGCCTACTCTATTTTTGTATCAGCTAATTTCAACTGTACTTTTTTCAGGCTGAAGATGAAGATGAGGAGAATGGACCTGATGCTGATGCAGAGGACGAAAGCAAAGTGACCAACGGAAGCAAAGAGTCTACAGGATCTGCCCTGCCAAACAAGAGGAAAAGGGACGATGAAGATGACGCTAATGGAGACAACTAATTTGGGTCTGGCAATGGTTTTGGTTGGTCTTTGGAAGCTTTCCTTGCATTGTTCTCGGACCTCTGTCTTCGGATGCTTTTCAGAGGATTCTTTCTGAGACGTTTAGAAGACTTAGTTGTTTGTTAGATATCAATTGCTAAAAGATTTTCTAGAAGCTCTCTAATTTTAATTCAAGACTCAGATATCCTCCCTTACTGCACTCGTGCTATCTTGCTCCTCTGTGACTTTCGGATGCTATTGATCGACAGACTGGTTCAGAAGATGCTGGTTCTGGTTCTGCGGATGTCAAACTGTATCGTGATTGTAATATAAAGATGTTTCGTTTGTCTTGCCCACATGAGTTCAAATTTGCTGGCCGGTATCATAACTTGTTCTGCATGTTTCGTTTATGTCTTGCCTACATGTTAGCTAATACATAGTTTTTACATATACGAAGAGCCCGTCATTATAGTGGACTATAATTTAGTATTTTATATTTTTTATTTGGTACATTCCTCAATAAAACTTTTTACATGCTCTTTTTACATACTCTACAAATATGAAACTGTCCTCATAAGGCATTGGCTACATTATCATAAGGCATTGGCTACATTATACAAATACGTGAGATGAACAATTTATTTATTGTTGATAACATTTAATGTGAAGTTACATAGCGAAGCCTGATTCACGCATTTCACCATAGTAAGCGCTAACTTGTGAGTTTCTGGCAATCCTGTACCACATTTCCTGGGCTTTTAGTGCTGAGTGGCGCCTTCATGCTATCTGGCGAGCAAGAAGTCAACATTTGTACTACAGTAAACATACATAGCAGATCGAAAGTCAGATACATTAGGAAGGTCGTAGCATGAACGTTTGTCTTGAGGCGTTGCTGTGGTGACGTTATTCCCTCCTTATCTTGGTTGGAACTCCGACATGGTCATGACGTTAACCGAGACCGCAGGAGCAGCCCGTTGGTCTCCTGGGCCTTCAAACGAGAAGGCGAATGCAGGTTTGGACGGCGCCGGAAAGCTCGAAGATTCCCCGTGCAGCATGACAAGGACGCTCAGCATGGTCGGCCGGTCCGCCGGGTTCTCCTGGACGCAGAGAAGAGCAAGGTGGATGCATTTGAGCACCTCACTCTCCGGGGCTTGGCAACCCATTGCTGGATCCATGATCTCCAGTGGTGTTCCTCTGGTCCAGTTAGCCCACACCTGGTCAGAGGCATACTTGATTGGCATGTGTGGTAACCAAGGATTCTGTAAATTACTTAATGAGGACATGACTCACGTCGCTCAGCAAAGTGTTGGATTCTTCTGAAGATTCGAACACGTCAGTGTTCCTCCTTCCCGACACGATTTCCAGGACTAGAACTCCAAAGCTGTAGATGTCTAACTTGACCGACAGGTGCCCCAGTACTGCGTACTCTGGTGCCATGTAACCTCTGCAGATGTAGCAGTTCAGAATTTCGGATTGTAGGCTGCTGTGTGTAAGTCGAACAAATTAATAAGAAGACAGATCGTTGAGCTTACAGCGTTCCGACAACTTGGCTTGTGATGGTACTCGTTTTGTCACTGTCGAAAAGCCTCGCCAAACCGAAGTCCGAGATCTTTGGGTTCATATTGGCGTCCAGCAGGATGTTGCTTGCCTTCAGATCTCGGTGTATGATTTTTATTTGCGAATCTTCATGAAGGTAGAGTAGACCTCTTGCTGTGCCGTAAAAGATGTTGTACCTCGTTCCCCAATCTAATAATTCACGCTTCTCAACTTCTACAAAAATCATGCAAGCAATTTAGACAGGTACCTCGTCCCCGGCCGCCGACGCGTCGTCCTCCTCCCATCCCCGGCCGCCGCGTCCTCCTCCTCGCATCCCTGGCCGCCGACGCGTCGTCCCCCTCCCATCCGCCGCCTGCGACGCCTCGTCCTCCTCCTCCCATCCGCCTGCACCGACGCCTTGTCCTCCTCCTCCCATCCCCGGCCGGCCGTCTCGTCGTCCTCCTCCCTTCGCCGGCCTGCATCCCCTCCGCCACACATCCCCGGCCACATCCTCGACTGTCTCAGCTCATTTTGAGGTAATTTTCTTTTTATTTACATTCTGTTGTTGATTTACATAGAGTAGAGGTGGTTGTGAAGGCAAAACAATTTTAAGTTAGTCGATTAGAACCACATGAAGAACTGAAATAAATACAGAATGATTAATCCTTTGAAATCCTTTGAAATTACCAAGTGTGTTTTATTACCTGCATTGCAGATAATGTTGCCCCTTGAGTTCATTTATTTATCTTGAGTCAAATCTTTTGGTGTCTCAGGTAGTCTTTGTTGAAGCAACAGAGGCGGCACGCTTTCAAAAAGTTACTGTACACACGATACAAGTAAGTTCTTCGGTGGTGCTAAGTCATACATTGTTAGTGTTAAGTATTCCAACTTATGGACTTTTGCATTTTGAAAGCTTGATTCTTCATTCCTCTTTGAAGGTGTACCGAATCTGGTTCTTTTAGCTATTAGCTTTATCTAGACCGTAGTTAATCTGCACTTGACTATTAATTGAGCTTTGGATAAATCACTGTTTCTAATTTTAGGTAATCTTTTTGTTTAAACAAAGTAATGAGTGAGTGGTTGGCATATTTGCTTTAAAGAAATTCAGTGCACTATGTAGCACTGCTTTCATATCTGATTTTCTCAGATTGACTTCAGGCTGCGCTATTTGTTTACTTTAGTGATGAGGGGTTTTCTTTAATTTGTATTCTCCTGCTTAATCTGCCTTTTATATGTGCCATTCATGACCTAGTTGAAATTATCCTCAAAACTAGGGAAAAAAGATCCGGCAATTCTGCTAAGAAAATGAATTTTTTGCCACCGTACACCGCTATCGCTATGGATGGCCATTATCCACAATGATGCAAGTAGATGCTACTTTTTGTGTAATTGGACTTGCATGCAGTAATACAGAAGTACAGATGCAGTGTCATACCTGATACTTTTGTATCAGGTGTTACAAGGGGAGATTTCTTGGTGTTACAATGGGAGATTTCTTACTGCTTTCTGGATATAGGATGATAAGCTAGCTGCTGAATTATAGCTTTTTTCTCTTTTCATTTCCAATTTTTGTCAAGAATTTGAATTTCAAGACGACAGATGAATCCTTGAAGCAACATTTCATTACAAAATTGAAGAGTGGGATTCTTAAAAGTGCAAAGGTATGGACGCATGCTTATGGATATCAAACGCACTCTTGCAGTCTCACTCAACCATCTTTTCTTTTTGGTCTCTGTTTAGGTTAAAAAGCATGTTAAGAATGACAAGAATGTTTCGATGGGATTTGGTTTCGTTGAGTTTGACTCAGTTGAAACTGCAACAAGTGTGTGCAAAGATCTACAGGTACTACCCTGTCATCCTTCCCCCTCTGTATCTTTTGTTTGTTTTACACCATAATGTGCTCATAAAAGTATTCAGCATGCTAAAATGTTCCGCGTGTTAATAGGGAACAGTTTTGGATGGGCCTGCTCTGATCTTGCAACCGTGTCATGGGAGAAGAGATGGTCAGGCTGTGAAGAAAAACGAAAAGGATAAGAGTTCAACTAAACTTATTGTGCGAAATGTTGCGTTTGAAGCAACTGAAAAGGACTTACGGCAATTATTTAGTCCATTTGGCCAGGTGAATGCCCTTTGTTGTCGGAATTTATTGGAAAACCTAGCTTGAGACTAAGGATAATTTTGTAGGGACGAGATTTAATCTCATAGGAAATTGCAAGAATATGTCATCAAGAATAGTGTTTCAACACTAATCATGTTCATCTTTTAAGCTCTCTTTGATCAACACAAAAAAAGTCAATTGCTTTCAGATTGATTAATGCTTCTTATATTTTTCTTGTAACCTTGTGAATTACATTGGTGAAAAAAAATTCAGATCAAAAGCCTCAGGCTGCCTATGAAGTTTGGAAGTCACAGAGGTTTTGCGTTTGTTGAATTTGTCACAAAGCAAGAGGCACAAAACGCTCTACAAGCCCTTGGAAGCACGCATCTGTATGGCCGACATCTGGTAATCAACATGTCCCCTTCAAGCTCACACCCTATACTACACTGTAATGAAGTGTATATTGACCTTCTTGCCTTCATTTCAGGTGATTGAACGAGCAAAATAGGGAGAGACTCTTGAAGAATTGCGAGCAAGAACTGCCGCTCAGTTTGTGGATGAACAAAGCGGTTTCCAGAGGCTGTCCACGAAGAGGAAACAAACCAGTCTTGTGGACGAAGGCTCTGTTAAGTTTTCAAGGATAGTAAAATAATGTTCTGGAGCAAATACGAAGTAACAAAATTTTGACAGTGTTGTATGATAGAATCATTCATTTAAGGCAAGCCTTGTCTGTTTTCTCTTCTGTTTTCTTGGGTTGTTCAATATTTTATTTTTATCTTGCCACTTTGTTGAAGTGCTGAAGAACAGAAAATGTGGCAACTCCTACGAACAACATGGAAATGCAACTGCTCTAAATTCCTTCTAAAAGAAGTTAAATGATTCAGCTTATGACATAATGATGCCACAAATCGGAAATACCGAGGCGTTCTAGCATTTAAGTTAAAAGGATTGCTGATCTTTCGTTCACATGATATTCTAATAAATCTGCATCACCAGTAGCTATACT
Organism: Dendrocalamus latiflorus; assembly: GCA_017311315.1. NCBI lineage: Eukaryota > Viridiplantae > Streptophyta > Magnoliopsida > Poales > Poaceae > Dendrocalamus > Dendrocalamus latiflorus. Next base: position 13,681,334 of record CM029651.1, on the reverse strand, counting down.
TGTCCAGTCTGCAGTGTACAGCTTGATCTCAAATTTTATACAGCAATGGACAGGTTCATCACATGCTATCTCTGTGTTTCATGCGTGGTATCAATTACTACTTGGTACTGTTCTCTACAAAGAACTCATGTCATGTAATTATGTAAAGCTATATGAACTTCAGCTTCTGTCATGTACATCAAGGTATTTATCACTCTCTGTAAACTCTTTAAGTCTCAAAGCTAGAGGAAATTGTTGGAATCAACCTCTGCAGTTGCAAGAATGGAAAAAAGAATAGTTAAACCGAGAGAAAGTGGCTGAAATCTGTGAGTTTGGCAGAGATATTAAGTGTGTATGTGTGTCGTCGAATCCACCCCATGTGTTCTTGCACTTGCAGTCGAATCCCTTGCACTTGCAGTCGAATCCACCCCATGTGTTCTTGCAGGAGCAGTGAGGGCAGGAGCACGCGAGCTTCTCGCTGCACTCGTCAACATCTGCAATGGCAAAACGAATCAAGAATATACAATTTGACGCAATTCTCACAAAAAAAAAAGCAGGGAAGTAAACAAGCCATGTATGTACCTTGGCAGTGGAACCCGTCGCCCTTGAACCCCGGTGGGCACCTGCATCCACTCAAGTCTGAATCCTGCACACGCACACCGGAAACGTCAGATCAGTCTGAATCCTGTATTTATTTCAGTTCTTCATGTGGTTCTAATCGACTACCTTAAAATTGTTTTGCCTTCACAACCACCTCTACTCTATGTAAATCAACAACAGAATGTAAATCAAAAGAAAATTACCTCAAAATGAGCTGAGACAGTCGAGGATGTGGCCGGGGATGTGTGGCGGAGGGGATGCAGGCCGGCGAAGGGAGGAGGACGACGAGACGGCCGGCCGGGGATGGGAGGAGGAGGACAAGGCGTCGGTGCAGGCGGATGGGAGGAGGAGGACGAGGCGTCGCAGGCGGCGGATGGGAGGGGGACGACGCGTCGGCGGCCAGGGATGCGAGGAGGAGGACGTGGCGGCCGGGGATGGGAGGAGGACGACGCGTCGGCGGCCGGGGACGCGAGGCGACGATGCGAGGCGGAGGCCGCGTCGGCGACCGGGGAGGCGAGGCGGAGTCCGCGTCGCCGGCCGGGGAGGCGAGGCGGAGTCCGCTTCGGTGTGCCCGGGGACGCGAGCCTCGGTGTCCTCACGACGCCGCTGGGGACGTGACGCGGAAGACGCGCCGGCGGCCGGAGATGGGAGCTGTGGAGAATGCGGCGGCGGCAAGGATGGGAGGCGGAGAGAGATGAGCTAGATGAGAATGGGCAAACAGTCTAGGGTTACGGGGGAGCACAGTGGGATGAAGTGCTAATACGAAATTACCAAACTACCCTTCCACCTTGCAACAGGAGAGAGTTACCACACTTTTGGGGGAAGAGGTACCACCAGGTACTGCCAAATCTCAGCCGTCCGATCAGTGTGATCAACGGCTCAAATTTGGTACCTCTTCCCCCTCAAGGATGGTAAAATTACCCCTACAAAAATCATGCAAGCAATTTAGACAGGTGCTAAAATCTAGAAGAAGAGACAGACATTGTATTACTTCATACCGAAAAGAAAGGTGTCAAGGCTCCGATTAGGCAGGTATTCATACACCAGCAGTTTCTCCTGTCCCTTCAAGCAAACACCGAGAAGCTTTGCAAGATTGTTATGTCGAAGCTTGGCAACCAATAAGAGCTCATTTCTCAACTGCTTCAGACCTTGACTTGAGGCCTTGTCCAGTCTTTTCACAGCTATTTCCCGTCCATCAGGCAAGATCCCCTGAAATTTGCGGGGTTTTGAGTGGGTATGTTGATGGGGATAAGATGTCAGAGTTAATAGTACAGTAATGGCAGTACCTTGTACACTGCTCCAAAGCCTCCGTGTCCTAATTTGTTCTCTTGAGCAAAGTTTGCAGTTGCATGTATTAACGTTGGCAGGTCGAAGAGAAGTGATCCAGCATGATCATCTTCCGCGTTAGCTGCACAAATATGTACTTCATTGTAATATCAACATCGATCAAATTTATTATTTTTCCTCTAATCCTGCACAGCCTGCTGTGCCTCTGTAATTGTTTCCCTATGTAATATAATACCCAGCTCTGCGCTGGCTTAGCAAAAGAAGAAGAAGAAGAAGAAGAAGAAGAGAGAGAGAGAGAGAGATCAAATTTAGTACAAAAGTGAGAATATAAGACAGCATATAAGCTAGGTCACTCACGTAGTGCTTGTGATTTGTTTGCTTTTGCATTTCCCCAGAGGTACATGGTAAAAATGGACAGGAGGATAACGACCCCGAGAACAACTGCAATCGCTGTTGCTGCATTTTCTCGGCCCCTTGTCCCGTTTCCTGATGTTGCATGCAGAGAAATATCAGACCAAATTGCAGGAAATGTAGAGCTGTTCACAAGCAACTATAGTGGCAGGAAGTTGCATGTTGGACCTGGACTTACGCATGCATCATGCATCTTTCTCGACCTAGTCTCTTAAGTACATACATACAAAATCAAAATTGCTGCTTTGCGGGTACCCTTCGGGGAACTGTTCGACCAAATGTCATCATGCATATGTCCTCTCCTCGCTCACACAGTTCACTTGGATCCGAAACTAACCGTCTTCTACACGTTCACCCCTGCCTCGCCGGCACTGCCTCCATTATTGTCCTTGTCTTCCATATCCGACACACCTTATACATTGCTCCTTGTCTTCTTCCTAGCTCATTTTCGCATCTGACACACCTTATGAGGGTCCTAGTTCGTTTCCGCATCCGACACACCTTATACATTGCTCCTTATCTTCTTCCTAGCTGTGCTGCTTCCCGATGACCACCCTCGCTAGCGTTATCGATGGCTGTCTCTCAGTTGAAGGTTCAAAATTTTTGGTTGAATGCTCGAAATCTCAAGTTCAAAGTTCAAAAAAAATCTTCCGATCACAAGTTCTAATTTCAGTGGTAGCCTCTCAATTTCCTAGTTTGAAAGTCCAATTTCTGAGTTGAAAGTCCTTTTGGGAGGCGGGTGTAGGTCTCGAAACCTTTGGAGTCAACTACTACAAAATCTTTAAACTTTTTATAGACTTATGTGTAAATATTAGTACTCATAAGATATTTTTGTAAAAACCTATTAGGTCAATTGACCCCACAGAAATAGGCTACCTACACCACTGGCGAGTGTGTTGCAGCATTGCCAGCAGGTAGGGGTAACTAGTGAGGCACTACGGGCAGGGGCGGATCCAATGTAGAGGGAGTGAGGGCCCAGGCCGTCACTCAATTCGCAGAAACCCAGGTATATAGCTTAAGATTTAATGCTAGTGCCCTCACTCAGCCTAACTAAAAGGCCCTCACTCATGCTAAAATTATGAATGAGAACAATTCAGCATACTATGTGTATTGTTGTGCCCCCTCTCAGATTTTATCCTGGATCCGCCCCTGACTACGGGCTACAACGGAGCCTTAGGAGTTAGTAGCATGGTTCTCATTTTCAGCCGGTAACCAGAAATACTGATGACCTACGTTAAAATTTCAAATTGGTTTTAAAAAATTTGTTTTGCATGAATTTTATCAAATGTAGAAGAAATTTTTCCCGAAATTTGTTTTCAAAAATTTTGTCCGATATTTTCAACCGATTTTTAGTTGATTTTTTAATTCAAATTTTGATTTGAAAATTTCGGTCCAAAATCATTCTAAATTTTCCAATTACCGGTCATATCGGTGTTATAGGTTCCGATAAAATTTTAAAACTGGTTTTCAAAACCCTGGTTGGGAGTCCGTCAAGGGTTCGTTGGCGGTGGACACGCGCAAACTAGATGTGAAGTCCCCGTAAACAATAGTAGGCAGCAGGCAAGACATACGTACCTTTCTTTGTAGACGACGGAGGTGTCCATGACGGCGCGGCGAGCCTCACCATCGGCAGGGGCGTCCCGGCAAAATGGGAGTCCCAGTTCGAAACAATAAGTGGAGGCCTAATATCTAGTGCCAAAACAATAAAATAATGACATATATCAATGTATTACTTATATTACAAAGTATAATGGTATAGACTAAGGATTGTACCTATTGTATAACCATCACTTGAAAAGCGATATTCTTTTAGCATTCTTTGAAATGAAATCTTCAATGATATATTCATAATCAATCTTCTCCAGCATGCCACTCTCAAGTGCTATTAACGCCAATGCATTAAGTCTTTCTTGTGTCATTATAGATCGCAAGTAGGACTTCAATAGATTCAATTTAGAAAAGCTCCGCTCTGCCGATCCAACAGTCACAGGAATGGTCAATAGAATTCTATATGCAATGGTTGCATTGGGAAAACACTCATGTCGCTTCAAAAAAATTAGAATTTCGACCGGGCCTTTATTTTCTTGTGGAATAAAATCTTGAAGAAAAATCAACTCCACATAAAGGTCATCAGCATCAATATCAGATCGTCCATCTCGTTTAAGTGCAGCCCCAAGACGATGACAACAAGATTTCAAGCTCTTATTATCCAATGAACGCAATGCATCAAAAGTAAATAAGAAACCAAATATTTTCTGGTAACCTTGATACTGTTCAAATCTCCTAGTAAGAGAGGAAATAGCTTGATCAACAATTGGTATAAAATAGTTGATTCTAAATGATTCCTCTGTAGATTCTGTGGCAGCATTTGAGTCATCGGATTCTCATCAAAATGTCTCTTTCTTTTAATTTGCCTTTTTTTACGAAATGTTGTACCAATATCCATGTCAAGTGCAATTTCTGTAGCTGCCTCCAGTGCATTTACCATGTGTTTGGTTGCAAGGACTAGGTGGGACGGGATGGGATGGACCCGTTTTTGTAGGTGTTTGGATGGGAGACAAGCAGAGTCAAGGACATCCCACTAGGAATATTCCTTGTAGATCCGGGACCAGGCAATCCTCTTTTTTTCATGGGACGGAGTCATCCCACATGGGATAGAGTCATCCCACCTCTTTGTTTTTTTAAGTACTGTTTTGTTTAATTTTTTAAAAAAAACTCAAAGGCTTATGTGTAGAAACATATCAACAATAGCCTTCAATTTTTTTAAAAAAAAACTCAAATGCCACATGTCCTACCTTCATCCTTCCATCCAAACAAAGGATGGGACCATTCCATCCCACTTTATCCTTCCAACCAAACAAAAAACAGGGATGACTCTATCCCCCCAACCAAACAAAAAATGGGATCATCCCATCCCAAACCAGGGACAGGACCATCCCATCCCACCTTGTCCCTAAACCAAACACAACCTTAAGAAACCTGTTTCTCTGTACTGATTGAAGAAAGAAATCAGCCCCTGCACTTTCTCAATAGCAACATCAATTAGCATATCCTTCGATTGCAATTCTTTGCTTACTAGGTTAACAGCATATAATATGTCATACCAAATGATTATTGCCACTAAAAATTCATACTCTCCAAGTTCATTATTTGCTAAAGATTTAGCCTCACTGCTTGTCAATGGATCATTATCACTATCAGATACTTGAAGTAGAGCATCTCGAATATTTGCACACTGAAACCTAATAGCTTTAACACTATCAACACGACTCTCCCAACGAGTAGATGACACTAACTTCAGAGTCAATCCAGTTATGTTATCTTTCAAAATCTGCCATTTCTTAGTAGATTTAGCAAAAGTTGTGTAGATACGTTGGATGATTCCAAAAAAATCTTTGGCTTTACCACAAGTCTTGGCCATATCACAAGTGTTAAATTAAGCCTATGGCAGCCACAAGCAGAATAGAAAGCTCTAGGATTTATATCCAAAAGTTTCTTTTGTACACCTTGATGTTTTCCTTTCATATTTGACCCATTATCATAGCCTTGTCCTCTGACATTATCTATATCAAGACCAAGATTCTTTAGTTCTTCCTCTAGCACATCAAAAATTCCTTGACCAGTTGTATCATTTACCTCCAAGAATCCTATAAATGCTTCTTCAACGCGAACAGGACATGAAGATGAATCCACATATCTTATAATTAAAGACATTTGTTCTTGGTGGCTTACATCAGGAGTACAATCAAGTATGACAGAGAAATATTTTGCTTCCTTAATTTTCTTAATAATTTCAGACTTAATAGCAGAACCAAGAAAATGTATCAACTCATTTTGAACCCTAGGGCCAAGATAATGAACTTGAGTTTCATCATTTGTAATACGACGGACATGCTCCTGAATAACTGGATCAAATTCAGCCAACATTTCTATCAAGCCCAAGATATTCCCATTGCTGTCTTCATATAGTTTGCCATTATGACCACGAAATGCTAGATTATGTTTGCCAAGGAATTTTACAATGGCCACTATTCTGAACAGAACTTTTCTCCAATGCTCCTTTTCTTTCTCAAGTTGTCGCTGAGCAACTTTATCAATAGTTTGATCCTTTTGCAATCTATTACGCAAATCATACCAAGTGGTCATATTCAAAACATGATCTGCGCTTGTCTCATGCTCGCTGAGTCTTTCACTAAGATGTGCCCAATCATTAAATCCATTATTGGCCAAATTACCTTTTCGATGTCCTTTAGTGAATATTTTACAACTGAAATAAAATACTTTGTCAAGTTCTTTGGAATACACAAGCCAATCTCTATCGCACTCCTCTCCATTTGATAGAATTCTAGTATAGAATAATGCAGAAAACCTTCTAGAAAATCTATCCTTAGGACCTTTCTGAATTGATAAATCTCTTTTAGGACCCTTTTCTGCTAAGATGTCAATCTGTTTAGGATCTAGGGAATCCCAATACCTTGGATCAAAAATATCTGGCTGAAAAGAAACATCATCAACATTTGCAGCATGAGAACTATCCAAGTTAACATCAATGTTAGTGTCATCGATGTTATCAGGATCTTGCTCAACAATATTTTCTATCTCTGGCTGACCATCATTAGAAATAATGTTCTCTATCTCTGTGTCTCCACCATTAGGATTAGGATCATCGGCATTTTCTGTATCTTGTGCAGTGCCCTGCCCCTGCTCAACTGTATCATTATTGGGAGAAGAAACTTGTGGTTCTCTAATAATAAACCTCTCCATAGCTCCTTTCTGAGATTGAGTTAATTCCTCGATTCTTTGCTTTTTCTTACGCTTTTTATTTCCCGATTCATATTTTCTAATCCGATTTGAAGAAGACATGGCTTGCAAGTTGAAACAATTACACTAGATCAATTTGTGTACATAGACAATGCACAAAAGATTAACTAAATAAAATAGGGCCTGGGCATGGAGTTTACCAGGCGATCGCGTTGGCGATGTTCTGACCTGCGCCTGCGGTTGCGTTGCAAATTGGGGACTGCTCTCTGTCTCCGATCTGGGACTGGGATGGGATTGGGACTGGGTCTTGAGCCGAGGAGACGACGAACGGCGGCGCTAATGGCGGATAGAAGGAATAGGAAGTGCAAGTGACGAAGTGTACGTGAAAAAAATTGTAATCGCTGCGGACTCTTTGTCTCCCGAACGTCGAATCGTGGACTCATTTGCTACAGCCTACAGCAGGCCACGTTTATGGGCCAAAGAAGAAAGCTGTTCCTGATTTATTAATTAAAACAAAGCCCACAATTACTATACATACTTAGGGTACTTAGTAAATCTTGGGGCCCATGATTTTGGGGGCCCTGTTCTGTCGCACAGCCTACACAGGCCCATGGACGCCCCTGCCATCGGGCCGCTGTCGTAGAACTCCTTCACCTCGTACCTCAGGCGGCACCAGACCCCGCTGATTCCCCCCCCCCCCATGCTTCCGTTGAGCACTGCAGGCATTTGGTCCATGAGCGCCTGGAGGCACCCCCGGCATGCCCGTGGCGCCTGGTCCAGAGTGTTAGTGATATCCCCTAGAGGCAACATGGAGATGTTATATATATCACATACTATGTTTATGATACATTACTTTGTTCCTTGAAATAGACATTATCATTATTGATCAATGAGTATGTGACTTATTCATGAGACTCTTAATGCTAAAATGTTACTATTTCTAAATGATCACTGATCATATATCATATGAGGAACAAATATGATTCAAAGATCAGCATATGTATTGATTGATGATCATGTCTCATGGATCATGGTATGGTGATACCAAATCAATAATATGGACATGTGTTAGTGAACATATGTTGGATAGACCCACCATGAGACACTGCAGAGATTCCATGTGTCATCAGTTGGTCTCAAGTAGTGTTTATGTAGAATCCTTAGACTTGAGATCATCATGGTTCCCAACATGCGTAGTAGCTTATTTTGGGACTACTAAACACTACTCCGTAACTGGGTAGTCATAAAAGTAGTCTTCGGGTTTGCCATGAAACATGTAGTGGGATGTGAATGATCAAGATAGAATTTGCCCCTCCTTATGGGAGAGATATCTCTGGGCCCCTCGATGTAATGGGTTATGAAAGTGCATGGCCATGCCAAGGTGATTGAGGAGTCAATCACAAGTTTATAATCCATCACGGAATCGAGAGAGTGATTGAGCTATTAAGAGGATGACACAAGTCTCTCCTTGAGCTAAATCTATATCGTGAGGCAAAGGGATTCGTACATGAGAACATTACAGGTTCAGCCGATATGATCTTTACGTATACTTTGGGGTTAATATGTCTTACTAGAGGCCGCTATTAACAGGGTGACCGGAAAGGCGTTTCCGGGTCACGACCAAGTATACGTGAACCTACAGGGTCGCACGCTTAACGGGTTGGAACACTAATTCGAATATGATTCGGATGTGGGCTCTTTTCGGATAGAGATCCAAATAGACTCCTATTGGGCCTCGGTCCACAAGGCCCAAGTGAGGAGGTCTATATATATGGTGGCGAGGGGCTGTGTCGGAACCCGGAGCAACGACTCCTGGATCCTCTGTGTAAATCGCACTAGTCCAGGATCAGCTAGTGCACACAGCGTACAACAAAGATAAATATCAACTATAATGACATTTATTAACTGAATATGGGCATGAATGCCATAGTTTACATCAACGGCACATAAGCTAAAATTAAGTAATAAGCAGCGGAAGAAAAACCGAAGCGGAAGAAGCCCACTGAGCCTGCCCACAGGCAAACGACAGTAAGACGCGGCCTACTCGTCCAGATCTTCACCGTAGTTGACGTCTTCCTTCTCTGTGTGGAAAAAGCAAGGTGAGTACAAACTTGTACTCCGCAAATCACCCGGGAAAATGCAACATAATGATAAAGGCTTTAATGGAAGGCTTATAGGGTTAGTTTGCATAAAACAACATTTAAGAAATATAATAATAGATTGAAATTGCTGAATTTAATACAGTAAGTAAAAACAATACTTGTAGTAGAAAGTAATACCGTAAGTGCCGGCTCCGACCAAACACCAACCTATCCACGGGCATCCCACCCGGACCATCTTTTCCAAAAGCTCACGTATGGATTCCATCCATCCACACGCTTTCACTGCGCAACTCTGATGAATTTCATCCATTCACCAGATTTCAATCTCTCACGGATTCCATCCATCCGCAAGGTTTTCATCTCTCGTGGATTCCATCCATCCACAAGGTTTTCGAAAATATTTTGAAAAACAAAGTCTAATCCATGAAAAACTTTTACTCAGCATGCCCATGACCGTGGGCACGGCTATCCAGGAAAGATTATACACTCTGCAGAGGTTGTACAACTTTACCCACAAGACACGATCATCCCATATTGCCACCGGGTTACACACTTCCTTAGGTGTGCGGCGAGGAGTCGTGACAAGACCTTTACAATGCAAAGCCTTCAACCTGGTCGAGCCAACTCTAAGGTTTCACCCCAGTAAGGAATCCACCAGACCGGGACCCCCTCTTGAGCCTAGACGAGACTTCTCATGGCTTAACCACGCTCGCCCAAGTGAGACTTCACATGGCACCAACCACGCTCACTTTCAACCTACGACTCGACTCAGATTGGGACTTCACAAATTATTCAGCCAGGGCTGTCCCATACCGGCCATGTGGTAGTACGCTTAGGGCTTTGGAACAGTAGCTCACAGACCAGTCCTTAATCTGACTCAGGCCCAACCACATACCCCCGTGCACGACAATCAACCACTGCGGCTCCAACCAACAGGGCATGCCTGCACCCACCAATCTAACCAATTGCCTAAGTCTAAACCAGGTTTTCATATTTGTTTTCAAAATAATTCATAAACCTTCTTGACTCACCAAAGTCAAGAGTACTTATCATTTTATGTAAACATGGTCATCATTTTATGTGAAAGATATCCCAAAACAAATATTATATCTAAGCAGTCTAAGCATTTGATATAAATTCCTCTAGCCAACACTAATGTATTTACTAGAGTTTGAATCTAGGGTGACAAGGTGTTGAGGAATTCAAATTCAATGGAGGAATTAACAAGTAGGCATTAACTATATTTGAAACAGAATTGAAATACGTTGAATAAAAATATGCATGCAATATAATTTAAACCAACATAATTTTATTTTGAAAACTGGGATCAACATGATCAAGGAGGGTGACTTGCCTTGCTCTTCAAATTTGTTCAAACCTTCGTTGTCGAATTTTCCCGAATCGTCGAAGTCTACACGTGAAAATAACCCACCAAATTCAAATAAATTCAAATTGACTTCAAATATTTGAATTGAGGCTAGAAATGGATAGAGGAGAATTTTTGATGAATTTAGAAATTTGAATGGGCTAAATCGGAGTTAAAACGAAGGAGAATGGGCTCCGGGAAGATTAAAAAGAGAGAAAATGGAAAATCAGGATTTTTGGAATTATTTTTCTAAAGGAAATTGGATTTATGACGTCAGCCTTGCGTCAGCCCTGAGATTTTCTTTTTCGACCGAATTATTTTTGTACAGGAAATGGGTGGGGAGGGGCTGACAGGTGGGGCCTGGTCCTCATGGACCATGTCCATGGGCCGGGGCAGATCCGAGGTGGCAGGGGTGGAGGGGCTCGCGCACGTGGTGCTGACGGGGCGGGACAGAGCCGACGCGGCGGCCACCGAGCAGCCACGTGTCGGCCACGTGGTTACGGCGCACGGGCGTGGCCGGCCGGCCGGAGGCGCACGGGGACCGGGACCTCGCCGGTGAGTGGCGGCGCGACTGCCGGCGGCGAGGGGCGGAGGAGGTAGAGGAGGCGCGGGGGAGTGCGGTGGTGGGGGCGGCTTTACCGGGGGCGGACGGAGACGCTCGGGCGACGGCGGGGCTAGCGCTCCGGTGACCGGGGAGCACGGCGGAGCGGCGGGGAGGCTTCACGGCGAGGTGAGGAAGGTGATGGTGGCGCCGTCGGGGCTTGGGGAGCAGCGGCGCGCCGGCGATTGCTCACCGAAGTTGGCGATGGCGGCGGGGGCGAAGGAGAGCTCGGGGAGGGGGAGAGGCGGAGCGAGGTGGAGCGAGTTGGGGCGGCACTCGGGGCGGCTTTTATAGGGGCGGAGGGCGACGGGGGTGTCGCGGATTTGTCGCCGGAGGTGGGTGGTGGGCGGCGGCCGTTGCGGACGAGTGAGGCCGAGCGGGCGCGGGTCGTGGGGAGGGAGGTGGGCGCAGCTTGCGGAAGGGGGCGGCACACGAGCGGGAGTAGGGCGTGGCCGAGGAAGGGGGAGGTGCTGGGAGAAACGGGCGGCGGGCGCAACGGCCAGCGGCGCGGGGAGGAAGAAGGAGGCGGCCGGGGAAGACGGAGCTGACCGGTGGGCCCCAGCGGCAGAGAGAGAAGGAGGGGGAAAGGCGCGCGCGGATGGATCGGGATCGGACGGTGAGAGGGAAAGGGGAGGGCGAACGGGTGGATTGAGCCGGGCGCAACGTGGCGGGCATCCGGTGCGGCCAGGGAGCGGGCGAGGCACGGACGGGCGGATGGGCCGGATGGCGGGGGAGGCGGCCGATCTGGACCGGACACTTGGCGAGCGGGGGAAGGGGGAGGCGGATCCGGGCGGGCGACGTGGCGAGATTCAGGCCGTCCACGTGGCGGCTGGGGGAGGGGAAGAGAATTAATTTTCTGATTTTTGATTTTTAGAAAACACCAGAAATGCCTTTTAAGCTCAGAAAAATATTAAATTAACTCCAAAAATTCCAGAAAAATTCATAGAACCTCTTGGACACATTTTGGACTTAATAAAATCATTTCCAACTAATTTTGGTATTTAATTTATCATATTTTAAAATACTTTTTAATTTCAAAAATACATTTTAAACTCCTGAAAACTCAGAAACCCCAAATAAAATCCAAATAACTCCAAATACTTAATTTGACATAGAATTTTTATATAAAATCAAAATATCATATTATTTAATAATTTTAGGTTTTTCTGAAAATGCTTTTCAAATCCAGATTTTTCAAAAACAGAAATTCAGGGCAAATCCAAATTTAAAATCTAGGCACAAAAATACTTATTTAAATTAATTTTTATTTTTTTTATTTTTTTAGCAAAAAAATTTGGGATGTTACAGGCTGAGGGTGCGTGCTTCTGTTAACCTCTAGAAAACCCTAGCTGCCACCTCCCGAGCCAAACCCTAGCCGCTCACAAGTGCTAGTACACTCGCGATCGGCGTTCCAGCCCCGGACGTGTGGATACCGGTGGAGGCACTGCTCGTTGCGGTGTTGATCGGCATCAATAACCTACAGATTGGATCTGTTTGTGGTGTGGTTAATCGCGTGGAGGAGACGACCTGTTCGGGATGATCGGCTAATTCCACTACTACCTCGACACGCGTGGTTGGATCGGCTTCTCCAACTCTTCTTCCGCTGCGCTACGCGTCTAGTGGTAACGATCCATGATCCCTCCTTAAGCATGATGTCCTTGTGTGCGCGGTAGAAAAGTTTTATTTTCTGCTTCTGTAGCCTATGCGCATTCCTTCACGGAGTGCACTGCACCAGCCCGTTGATGCTGTGCACCACGTCGGACGTCGTCGTGGGGAACCCCAGGTCCGACGTCACCACCCGGACAGCGTACCTTGTTGTCGTGTTGAACGCCGTCAGGTCGGAGAGCGCGCCGACGAGATATGCGGCGAGCGCGTTGAACCGGTCCGCTGATCCGCTGGTGACGCTCGCATTGTTGGATCCCCATATGAGGACCTGGGTGTTGTCCGGGCTCGCCAGGAAGTCCATGTCGGAGTAGCAGAGGAGGCAGCGGTCGTAGAAGACGGACACGTCCTTGGCGCCCTGGCACTTGTTGAAGGCGACGCCCGGCGCGAGGGCGAGGCAGGACGCGCATTCCATGCCGTCGGTGTCACCGCGGCAAAGCGCGAGGCCCCACACCATGTCCAGCCCGGCGCCAAGGGTGCCGGCGGCAAAGCCGACGGGGGAGGAGCCGGAGGCGTTGGCGGCGAGGGAGGAGAGGAGGCTGCGGACGTTGGACTGGTACGTGGTGTTGGGGGCGTAGTATGTTCGGTTGTTGCACTTCCATGTCATGAGCTCAGCAGCGAGGCACGACGGCGGCGGAGAGCAAAATGCTAATAGGATGATAGAGATGGTGCATACGTAAGGTGCGGCCATGAGGTTGTCTACTTCAGTATATGATCTGCGCGCGCCCCCTGAGCTTCCCATGATCATATAAAGCCATATGATATTGCAAAACCTCGCGCAATGTATATTCATCATCTCTAGGGCACGTCTCTTCTGTTCAGTTGGGAAGGTCAGGCAACAGCGTGGATGTTCAACCTTATTTGTTGAGGAACCGTCGCTGGTGATAAGTCCGATCGATTTCTCTGCTTAGAACGAAACGAATCAATCACAGAAGGCAGAATAATAGATTGAAAACACACAGAGAGGTAGAGAGAACTCCTGGTCTGTCTTTATTGCTTTTGATTGCATGAGTACAAATTCTGTCGGTACGGCTCCTTATTTATAGTCTACAATGATGTGCCCACCATAGGCCTAGGCTCCTGGCCCAGGCCCAGGTTTCTCAACACTCCCCCTTGGGTACTCATCCTACATGCTCATGCCTCATTAAAACTCCATAAAAACCCAGTGGAAAAAGTTTGGAGAAAAAGTACATGATACATGTTATGCTACGATGCACAAATTGCCTCATTAAAAACCTTGGTCGAAAAACTCGCCAAGGAAAAGAGTACAATTCACCCAATTTCATTCAGTCTTTAGAACATTATTCCTTTGGGTACTTAATCTTCATGATCAAGTTTTACTAACGGGCTTGGGAGAATTCTCCCCCTGAATTGTGTACTTCTCTAAGTCTCATTATTCCAATTCCTCGCACGTATCTTTCAAAGCTAAATGCAGTGAGTGATTCAGTGAACAAATCTGCCATATTTTCACATGACTTAGTATGCAGTACTTTAATCTTGTTTATCTTTTGCAATTTATGAGTATAGAAGAACTTGTGGTTGATATGCTTTGTGAGATGACTCTTCACATAGCACGTATGCACTTATGCAACACAAGCTGCATTATCTTCATATATAATTGTGGGGTTTTGCACAATGTTCATTCTACATGACTGCTGGATGTGGTGAATCATTCATCGGAGCCAAGCGCATTCACGTGCGGCTTTATATAGTACTATAATTTCTGAGTGGTTCGTTGAAGTTGTTACAAGACTTTGCTTAGACGATTTTCAGGAAATTACAGTTCCATCACACAGGAATACATAGCCTGTTTGTGACCTTGCGGTATGCGGGTCTGACAGGTACCTAGCATTTGCATAGCCAATCAAGTTTTAATCTTGATTCTTTCTGTAGAACAATCCAAAGTCCTTGCTTCCTTGGAGGTATCAAAAGATGTCCTTTATGCCCTGTCAATGTCTTTTGGTAGATTCTGCACTGTACCTTACTAACAGGTTCACGACAAATGCAATGTCCGGTCTAGTACAGTTTGCTAAATACATAAGTGCTCCCTTTGCACTTAAGTATATGATCTGCGCGCACCCTAAGATTTCCATGATTTTATAAAGCCATCTGGTATCGCAAAACCTCGCGCAATGTATATTCATCATCTCTAGGGCACGTCTCTTCTGTTCAGTTGGGAAGGTCAGGCAAAAGCGTGGATGTTCAACCTTAGCGTGGATGTTCAACCTTACTATTTACCACATATGCATGGAAACCAGAATACCTTGACTTGGACTACTAAAATGTTGATAATGTTGACTGGGATTTAGGACTACTGCAATTCACGGTCCGGCATGTTGTAGTCATGACTACGAAAATCGGTTGAAAATCGTGGAAAGTCAGTTCTACTATCACCTTCAATTAGACTACGAACCAGACTTAAATATTTTATTTTACACCGAATTAGTCCAATTTATGACATATTTCAATTAATTTTATTTGAGTTCTAAATTTTCATTTGAAAGTTTCGGTCTAAAAACTACTAAAATTTTTCGAAAATCAGTCAAACCGGTCCTATCAGACCTGGTAAAAATTTAAAACCGGTTTTTTCCCTGGTTGTAGTCCCGCGCGGCATGCAGCGCCCCTCAGCTTCTTCATCCTTTCCGCAGTCAAACCGAAGCCCCGGTTCATCTCTAGCGAGAACACCAAGTCACCAACGCCGGCCGCGCCTGTTTGCTCGACGAAAACACCTTTAGCACTGTTTTTTGGGTCTGCCTAGTGCCTATACATCGTCTGTTTCTATCCCAAAAATTAGTCAGTTTGGCCGAATTTTTTTTTCTCGAATACGCAAGAGAGCTGCGTACCTTTGTATTAAGAGAGGGGAAACTGATCCCTTACAAAGATCACCACCTCACTCCGGGTCGAGCCGTGAGGGGTGAGAAAAGAAAAAGACAGTCATTGAAACTGTCTTCACCGTCCTAACCAGCGCGTTTTTTGGGCTGGGCAAGTTGATCTTATCCCAATATCCTGCCAATAGTTTTCACTTTGTTCCAATTTATTTAAGAGAGTTACCGGTAGGGACACGTTTTACCACAAAAGGAATCAATGACTCGTATTTTCCTGCTCCATCAAAACAACCGCAATCTCCCAATAAACCCCCCAAAAAAAACCTATGACCTGAGGACGGCGGCAGCAGCTGCCATGGAGTCTCCGTTCACAGATGCTCAGGAGTACTGCCTGAAGTATAATTGGTGATCGCAGTTCAGTCTCCGTTCCTGATTCATCCCCATCTTTTCCCCCTTTTTTGGTGTTGATCGGTTGATCCCTCACCTCTGTGCAGTTCACCGCCCACCGACACCGTCCAACGGCCAGGCACGTAGGAGTGCAGTGCGCGGCTGTGCGCCCTTGTTCCCTGCCCCAAGCACGCCTTCTTGGATTTCGGGCATCCAGTGGCCAGCAGCAGGCGGTGGCCGCAACAGCCTAGCAGATTCACATCTGCAGCCAGCTCGACTCTAGCACCTAACGCCTCCTTGCCCAGATGCAAGTTACGAAACAGATCGCATGATACACTGGAGAGATGCGGCAGTAAATTATTTCCCTCTACCTCCAGCAGTCTACCTGTTTGCTGTACTGAATTTTAGGATCAGTAGACTATCAATTGTATTTATCTGCTCTTTTCCACTGAAGTTTGTACATGTTTTTGACAGCCATCACCACTTCCTGAAAGGTGTCACGAAGAAGAACAACATATTCCTTCTATTTAATTCCTTAATCTTCTCATGTTAATTTTATAGTTTAACGGGGCTTGTCAAAATTGATTTGTTCTGTACACAGGTACAGTGATCAATTGGAGTTGATATTGTTGCAAGGATGCTAAACATTTCTGTGCATCTGTTCGATGAAAAATATCTCAGGTTCTTGAAGCAATCTCTTTTTTATTGCTTTGCCATTTGCAGTTTATTAACTTGTAAGAATAGCCTGCATTGCATCTTTAATTGTATTAGAACTGAATTATATGGATGCTTCGGTGCCTTCTATTGTGATACCTGACATATGACATTTTCAATTTGTTTCAGCGTCATGAATAAGTGCTCTCGCCAAGAAACAGAATCAGTGTACCAGCAAGGAGGGGGACGCACGATACATGAGGGAAATTTCTGAAGAGAACACTCCACATAATAGGATAAAAATGCTTTGCTTTTCATTTAGGAAACCAGATGAACTGTAATAGGATTCTGGAACTTCCTAGCCACACTCATGTGTAAATGTCGTTTTTTTAGGAATGAAAATGTGGACTTTTTTGTACATGATTATTGGCTTTTACATGTTAATTCATGACTGAGTGATGCTTTGATCACTTTATGCATATGCATAGGAATGAAAACGGAGCCGGACTTAGTCAGATAGTCTAGCTACCGAATCCGGATTTTCGAATTTGGATACTAAATATACGAATCCGAATAGAAAATCAGATCTAAATGCAGATGTTTGCCTAGCGCTGTCGCGGATGTCAGATATGAATCCGGTATGACGTGAAGCAAATTCGGTGTCAGATATTTGGATTCGGCAAATATAATAGTAGCAGTTAGCTAATACATAATTTTTTACATTTGACCTTAAAACTGGGCATATTATATATGTATTTTAATCATCTCGATGAACCCGTTGTCATATTGGACTCTAATTTGGCATTTTATGTTTTTTTTTATTTTGGTACATTCCCCAATAAAGTTTTTTTGCATGCTCTTTTCAGCCAAATTCGATATATTTATAACCGATTTATTTGCAATATATCTAGAATTAGTAGGATTAGTGACAAAATGACACAATGATCAATGATTATGTTTATAGGAAGACTACTATTTGATTTGTATTCGATTCATTAACAACTCTACAAATATGAAGCTATCCTCATGAGGCATTGGCTGCATTATACAAATACGTGAGATGAACGATTCATTTGTTGCTATCAACATTTAATGTGCAGTTACATATTAGAGTCAGCTATGTATCAATTTAAAATGTTAAAACAATTTAGTACCATGTTATAAATAGGAAAGGTCACAAATACTTATTGGAATCTAAAAAATATTCGAATCTAATTCGATTTTCAGTATAATCTGATTTGGTATCGTATTCAACATTCGTCTAATCAGTATTCGTATCTGATATTTGTCCGATTCGTATCAAATTTGAGAAAAAAGATGGATGTGAATATAGTTTGGCCACTATCCACTTTGTTTTCACCCCTACATATGCAAGCTGCAGGGTGGTGCTAAATACTGATATTTGGAAGTAGGTATTTCTACCTATATGTTCGTCTTTACAAGTAGCATGTAGAGACGGCCAAATCATGTATCGCAGCGCTGAAACTGTCTTTACATGTTTAAGATCATATTTTATATTTCAAATTAGAGATGGTTGTAATTCAAATTAGAAACAAAATTTTACGTGTCGAGCAATTTAGTTTAGAATTCGAGTTCTCCATGTAGTGACGGTTTTGGCTGTGTCTATGAACCATCTGTATACATAGACACGGTTATCAAAACCGTCTCTAATTTTTTTGAGGCAAGGGCAATGCCAATGCCTATGAAACGGGTGCTAAAACTGTCTTTAGTGCTTATAAAGATAGGCATATGTAATATCTTGAAAAATAACTCTTTTAAGAACTATGTGTAATGAGAGAAAATAGGATATATGAAAATGGGATGATTTGGAACTTTAGAGAGGAATGACTTCCTTAAAATAAGTTGTACAGAAAAAGTAAGGATCTAATTCAAAATAGTACCATGATAAAAGAGGGCGCGAGGGACAGGACCCAAACCCAGAAAACTCGCCATCGCCCGACGCCTTCGCCAGCAACTCCTGCGCCCAGTGCTACCATGTGCTAGTGCTATCTCTACGCTCCAGCATGCCTGCTTCGGTCCATCGCCCACGCATTAGACATCGCCAACGTTGCCGCTCGCTAGCACGTGCGCGCCATACACCTTGGCTGCGCGCTCAAGACAATTGCCAGCGCACTCCATTGCTCCTCTCTAGTGCTGCCACACGCCGGCACTGCCCTTTGCCAGCCCATCTATCGGATCTGGATTTAACTAATCTAAAATCTTCTATAAAATCATTGCACTATTATCTAAATTAGTAGATAGTGCTAACAGAATATATAATCATACCAAATATTAATAATTCAACATCGTAGTTTAAATAGTCACATCGGGTCCAGTTTACATTAGGGCTGGTCAGATCAAATGGATATATTACATAAATACAAAAATGAAAGCAAAAGTAAAAGTAAAAGAAGAGGGCATATTTTGCCACAGGTAAGAGACTAGGGTAAGTTGTGTGCGACCAATATTAACCAAGAGCTTGGATAATATTGATGCATGCAAACACTTAGTATGACTGGGGTAAAACCTAGACTGCCAGAGATTATCCTAATATCCTCTATCTTCTTCACCATTAGTCCTAGAGTGTCGTAGTACGCGTAGTGTACTTGGTCCATAGGTTCTGAGGGATTTTGTAAGCAAGGATGAGCACAAGAAACAGTGCTTTGCGAGCCAACACACAGAATACAGTGGTATACATGCAAAGTTCAACAAAGGTAGACTCAGATTATTTTATTTGCTCAAGGCAAAATTTGAAGGCTACAATTATTGAAAAATTCCTATGACTTAGCATTTTTATTAAACCACATTTTATTAAAGGGAGTAAAGGTGTGCAGTATTTATATCGGTGCAGGTTTCATCCACCTGTTACATAATTCTATCCACCATATGCTTATTTTTTATACTGAGGTACATACACCCATTATCATCACTAAGTTACATCCACCCAAGGCAAACCAATTTCAAGGTTACACCCACCTGACAAGTTTTCATCACATCCACAAAGGTTTTTGGAAATAGATACTAACTCGAATAAGTTCCTATATCTGCCCTTGAACGTGGAGACAACTGTTCAAATAATTTATATTTTGTAGAGACTGTACACTTTACCCATAAGAGATAATCAATTTGTTATATTTCACATATTTTCTTGTACATGTGAATCATGAAAATCACCACAAGTCTTTTACAATGCATCCCCTGTGTAAGTTACACCTGCTAAGGTTTCATCTGAATGAGGCTACGTCCGCCACACCCAGGTCGTCTCTTGCGCCACACAGCGGCATACACCAGCAATACGACCCATGTCCAGGACGGTTTAAAACCAGTGAAACGATTCATGGGGCACTCCAATGGTGCAACCCACATTGGTGGATGCAAATTAGTTAGCCATATCATACACATTATAGACTTGTGGTTGTACTATTTTACATTAGAAGGTCATCATAGGATTCAGTACTTAAAATTATCTAGACAGTGCATACCGCTAACCGCAATTTCTCGTTCTACATCTGCACCAACCATCATACCACTTGCCCAAATAAGGTAATAGCAAGTTTTAGGGTTTTGAGAAGCAAAAAACTAAGTTATCTCAAATATACCAGTCATTTTCCTCCAATAACTGCCCAAAATAAGTTTCATGATTAAAAAATGATGATAGAGCAAATTAATAACCTGGTACTTAAGTAGGACTAGTATGGCACTTAAGTACGACTTATAGCTAGTAAAGTTACCATTATAATTTCTAAGGTGATAAGGATTATGTGATTCAAGTATCCAAAGGATGGAGTAATCATACAACGTTGAGTAGGCACATATATATAATCTTAACTTTAACAAAGGAGAGATAGTTTATTTCACTGACAGGTGAAGTCCATGGAATTTAATTTAATTTTCAAACTATTTTTCTACTAAAAAGGCTACAGAGATTGAAGGGTAGGACCCATATATTGTATCCATAGTAGAACAGGCCCACTTGTTAGTGGCTCTAACCCACTTAATTGTTTTTTAAATGGCTGGGGGCCCACATGTCATACGAACAGAGGGTTAACTTAATAGGGAGGGACCGCATGTCAGCGAGGTCTAACGAAGCTAATCACCGGTCATTAACACTAAGCTAATTATGTGTTTAAATGTTAACCACCGTGCTACAGCTCTTCTCCCGCCGAGAGGAGGCAAAGCTCACCGCCAGCGAGAGGGACTACAACGGCCTGTGAGGAAGGCTAAAACAGACTCCTTGCCTCGGACCGAACCTCTAGGTGAGGTGACGAGGCTTAATTTGGAGCACGGGGCGGTCAGTGGTGAGCCTATGTTGCGGTGGTGACAGGAGCATGGTACCACAGCAATTCATAGCACTAAAACTTAATTAACCACTAGGGAAGAATCTGGACATGGAGGGGAGCATACCGAAAGCGAGGGCGAAGCTCGGGGATGAGGGGAATGGGCTGGCAGACAAGCTTTTTTTAAAAGAGTTTGAGCTCAACCAAAGCATAGACCCAATCAGTGGTGAAGTAGACGACACGGATGGCTTACCAGAGAGGATGAAGATGCTTGGTGAGGTTCGGGTCATCTTTGGGGTCTCCGCGTGGTGCTCCAAATGCAGAGAATTGGAAGGAGGTGTGGTGGAGCTCGATTGGAACTGCCGATGATGATTCGGCTAGAGCTGAGGGAGGAGGAGGTGCAAGAGGTGCTCGGGGGTGATTGGGGGCACAGGGGCAATTTAGGGTACAAGGAGGACCACACACAGGTTTTATAGCCATGGGAGAAAGAGATGGCTGTTGGGCCTTCAATGCCACGCGGGATTCAAGGGTAGCAGCCCTCGACACATGACGCGGGCATGGGAAGGAGCTGGCGGAGTACGTTGCCACTGGGATGTGGAGCTGGAGTTGGAACTTTAGGTGGTGAGGCTGCCGACAAAGGAGGTAACTGACAGCTCATAACAATGTCTACTAACTAACTTATCAACTTAACCTATAGGGGCAAGGGTTGTCTTGGAGTGATCCTTCGCGGCTCTCGTGGTATGAAGTGCGATCCTTCGATGTGAAGATTGAAATGGCAGCAGAGACGAAGAACTGCTTTACGAGCGGCTTCTTGCCAGGCTCTTTCAAACGAATAACCATTTCATTTGAAGCAGTAATGAAGACTTCCTTGTCTAGTTCGCTTGGTGACGTGTAAGGTGAAGCGATGTCCCATCGTTTGATCTCCATGGCTATCTTCTTGGTGTATGTAGATAACCCAACGTTGGAAACCCACATGATAGAGTAGTCGATGAAGGCCTACACTCCATCCATTATTTGGTGCATTTTGATAAGTGTTCATCTATAATTTTTTGAACAAGAGAGAAGTCAAAAATAAGTTTTTGAATAATGACACGAAGATGAGGAAGGATTGAGAGATAAGGATAAGCAAAGATCGAGAGGTAAGAATAAGAAAAACTTTCTAAAATTACTGATTATTTAAAATAAGTCCTTAGGGTCTAACCAATCTATTCTACCTATGGTCACATCTTAGAGTCATCATGTCTCTGATACCATTTCTGTCGGACCCCAGAGCAACAATTTCTAGATTCTCTATGTAAATCGCACTAGTCCAGGATCAGCTAGTGCACACAGTGGACAGCAAAGATAAATATCAACCATAATGATATTTATTAACTAAATATAGGCATGATTACCAAAGTTTACATCCACGACCAATAGGCCAAATTTAAACATAAGCAGAGAAAGATAAATACCGAAGCGGAAGAAGCCCAACAAGCCTGCCCACGGGCAAACGATAGTAAGACGAGGCCTACTCGTCCAGGTCTTCATTGTAGTTGAAGTCATCTTTCTCTGTGTGGAGATAGCAAGGTGAGTACAAACTTGTATTCCACAAGTCACATGAAAGAATGCAACATAATGATAAAGGCAACAAAGGAAGGCATATCGGGTTATTTGTGCGTAAAACAGCATTTAAAGAAATACAGTAAATAGATTGGAAATTGCTAAATTTAATACGGTAAGTAAAAACAGTAATTGTAAATAAAATTAATACTGTTAGTGCAGGTCCATCCCCACACCAACCTAACCATGGGCATCTCACCCGGACCATATTTTCCAAAAACTATCATATGGATTCCATCCATCCATATGCTTTGAATCTCTCATGGATTCCATCCATCCATAAGCTTTTCATAAACTATTTTGAAAAACGAAGTCTAGTACGTGAAAAACTTTACTCAACATGCCCATGACCGTGGGCACGGCTATCCATGATAGGTTATACACTCTGCAGAGGTTGTACAGTTTCACCCACAAGACATGATCAACTCATATTGCCACGCGATTAACACACTTCTTTAGGTGTGCGGCAGAGATATCATGCAAGGCCTTTACAATGCAAAGCCTTCAACTTGGCCATGCTAACACTAAGGTTTCACCCCAGTAAGGAATCCACCAGACCGGGACCCCTTCTTGAGTCGAGTGGGACTTCTCATGGCCCACGCCACGCTCACTTTCAACCTATGACGAGACTCAGGTTGGGACCCACAAATTAGTCAGCCAGGACTATCCCGTACCAGCTTGTGGTAGTATGAAAAGGGCTTTGTAGCAGTAGCTCACAGACCGGTCTTTAACTTGACTTAAGCTCAGGTGTAGGTGTAGGTGGCCCCCATGGCTTTGGTGAGCTGAACCTGGTGTGTCAACTATGGGTTATTGTCTATGGTGATGTGGGTCTCATGGTAGCGCTCACCCTCCCAGACAGACGGGTAGAAGCAAAACGGAGAGATTCAGAGGGTTGCCTTGTGAATCTCACACAAGGGTGGACTGTGTCCTGGAGAGTGTCGATAGAGGTGCTCTTGGGGTGCTGGGTCCTAAAGGTGTGAGGCTCAAACATGCCTCTCCTCTCATAGAGAAATGCCTCCATCATCCAAGGCTCGCAGTCCAGGATCTGAGTCTTGTGGCCCCTGAAGATGGGTCGGTGACGATAGCCCAGGTATTGTATAAGCTTGCGGAGGATGTTCTTAAACTCACCGTTATCCTCGCCATGGGAGACAAAGTAACACGAACCCAGGTCAGATGATCCAGCCATCTACAATTTTGAATGAGAGAGTCAGTAATAGAGTAAAAACATAAGGAAAGTAAACGTAAGCTAAAAACTAAGGGTGATGAGTAAAAAGCAATAACACACTATATTTTGTCAAAGCTTTTATTAGCTTTTGAAAATTAAACTCGTGTCTTTAGGTACGACCAGTCTAACTAAGGTTTCTATAGTCATATGCTCTGATACCAGCTTAGTTGGACCTATATTTAGCCAATCCAGAATCCTCTGTAAAACCACTGTACTATTCTCTAGATAAGTAGATAGTGCTCACAAAATACATCACTGAATCATTTTATAGAAGATGTAAACTATACCATACATTATAATACAACATCAGAGTATAAATAGACCACCTCGGGTCAAGTTTACATTAGGGCCGGTCAAGCCAAATGGATACATTACATAAATGGAGAAGTAGAAATGAAAGCAAAAGGGGAGGGCACATCTTGCCACAGGTAAGCAACAGGGGTAAGTTGTGTGTGACCGATATTAACCAAGGCTTGGTGTCAGACCCAGATTTTTCAATCCGGAATCTACTGTGTTTCACTGCACTAATCCCTGGATCAGTAGTTAGTGCACACAGGTACATTGCTGGATCATGTCATACATCGCATAATAATATTACAGCATTTGAAATATACCACATCGGGTGAATGTTTACAAAAGGGCCGCTCTGGCCAAGTGTCTTCATTACATAAATGCAGCGGAAATAGTAGCAAGAGTAAACCCAAAATCCACAGGCAAGCGACCAATAGGGTAATGTGTACAGTATATGTCACCGGAGAACTGGTAACATATGTGCACACAAAGCCAAGAGTCCACTTGTCTATGTCTAACCATCGTGGCCTACGCCTTAGTTATCGCCTTTGCTTCCGCCAACGTTGGTAGGGGCCTCCTCATAGGTGTAATGTCCTTGAGTTCCTGTTTCTGAATTTTGTCGCAAAAGCGAGTGTGAGCACTCCAACCCCGTGCTCCGCGAGCCAACACACAGAATGCAATATATAACATGTATGGCTAGTCAAAGGATGGCTCGAGTTTATTTTATTTTTGCGAAGAGTGCTTTTGAATACAATTACTTAAAAATTCTTATGACCTAGCAATTTTAAACTCAAGACTTATACTGGTAAAGTAAGTTGATCTTATAATTGACACAGATTCCATCCACCATTACATGGCATCCGTATCACATACATATTTTAGCGTTATAGCCGCTTAACTTACCACTGGGACGACACCCAGGACAAATTCTGAACCAGGACCATCAGCAGTCCTACACATTTCCATTATCACCCACCAAGATTTTCGAAATAGAACTATATCTAGTTAAGTTCCCATGTCCGCCCCTGACCGTGGGCACGGCTATTCGAATAGTTTTGACTCTGCAGAGTTTGTACACTTTCACCACAAGAGACAATCAACTCGTTGCCCCACATGATTCCTTAGTCAGGTGGTTGAACAGACCATCACAGTGACTTTTCAAACTATCTAATCCCTTTTGTCATCTCACCCTATGGGCCGCTCCCACTTGCGATGGGTACCATACGTTGCACGGGATGTTTCCCACGGTTACTAGTGTTATTCGGGCTTCCCTCCCTCAGCGCTAGTACGACTGGAAAACTTCACCCTTTCCTTGGTGTCCCTTTTGGCCTACTAATGCCCTTGCATTTCCACTTCTGACCTCTCCTGGTGGGATGAGTCCGGGGAGTCGATAAATCTACTTAGCCAAGATGCACTTTGCAAAACTTGTGGTTGTACTGTTTTACACGGGTTGAGATGACAAGATTCGGTCCTTAAGGTTACCCGGATGGTTCTACCACATTTCACATTTTGTGCATCCACTGCACCACATACCAGCCCCCAAACCATCCATCCAGGTATTTAAGCAATTTTAGGATTTTTCAGAGGTAGAAATATTGTGTCCACTTACTACAGTCATTCCATCCATGACTGTCCCCAAAACGTATCATACTTTGAAAGTGTTGTTTTTGGGGCAGCTATGTACCCCCGTTTTATCTAACAATACTAAGCATCGCAATATTTATTTGGACTTACTGGTAAAAGATATGATAATATAAATTTTGCTAAGGTGACAAGGTTCACATATCCAAGCATTTCAATGGATCATTATTAGCAAGCATTATATTAGGTGTATAACTACCATTTCTGGAAATGGACATATTTTACCGCATAAAATAACAGCATGCATGTTGATAATTTAAAAGAAATTAACTTTGCAAAATCATAGGTTCAAAATGATCAAAGTGTTAACTCGCCTGGTTCACGGGGTTCTTGATCTTGGTCTTCTATAGCTTCTAAGCTGGCTGCCTCAACCTCTTCTTCTTGAGCCTCGTATGCTATTTAATCGTGCGAAATACCCAAGTAAAGAAAAGCAATCAATCACTCAAAATATCACTAGAAATTCAAATGGACTCCAACAATCATGGTTCTGGTTTCATCAGATAGATCTTGAATTTAGACAAATTTAGAAATTTGTTTCACTTAATTTGGAGTTAAAATGAATAAGTTATGCCCATTTGAAAATCTCAGTTCTGTGAAATGCCAGAAAATGAGAAATTCTGACACGTGGGTCCCACTGGAGTTTTTAATTCATTTTCATTTTATTTTATTTACTCAAGTACTGTGTCTCTGACATGTGGGCCGGCTACTGTTCTATGGGGTTCGCATGTCAGTGTGCCACTGACTGGTGGGGCCCAAGGGTCAGCGGACCGCTCGGGTGCTATAGCCGCTGACAGGTGGGGCCCACCTGTCAGCCCGAAATAAAACGCAGAAAAATCAACCCGGTGCTGCGGAGCCGGAGGCTCGAACGCGCGCGGCCGGGGAGTTGGGGGGGGGAAGAGTAACGGTGCTAGCCAGGAGAGCGGGGAGGCGTTGCCTACCCATAAAGGGTAGATAACCCTTTTGAGGGGTACCTGCTGGAGGGGCCGGGCAGCAGTGGACGGAGGCGATGGTGGCCGGCGGCGAGGGGATGATGGGGAGGTCCGGGGAAGGGGCAAAATGCGTTCCTGGAGCTTCGGCGAAGTCAAAGACGCAACCACTTGGGGCCGAGGAGGTTCGGAGATGGGTCGGCGTCGAGCGGCGGTGGCGGCTTGGGGAAGCTCTCGGCGATGGCGGTGTACGTGCGTCAGGGAGCTCAGGCGAGGCCGGGGTTGGCTTCGCGATGCTCTGGAGATGGTCCTCGCGCGAGGAATCGGTGGCTAATGGCTTGGTTTGGCGGTTCGGTGATCGCCGGAGTTGGGGAGGAAGCTAGGCTCGCTGGTGGCTACGGGGCACGGGGGCTCGATTACCTGCTGGAGGACGACGAGTGCGGAGTGGGGAGCTCAACGGAGGCCTCAGTGCCCTTTATAGCCGTCCGAATGGAGTTGGCAACGGGCGGTGGCCGTTTGGTCACTTCGGGGCAGGCGGTGATGTCAGGCGGCGATGGCGACAGGGCAGCTGCGGGCATCCTGGCGTGCGTGGTGCCCCCGGGCAGCCTTTTGCGCCATGCACGCGAGGGGACACGTCAGGCAGCGGGCGCCGCTCCTGGGCGCATGCATGCCACGAGGAACGAGGACTCTGTCCTCCGCGCAGAGAGAAAGAGACGGGGGAGGAGGAAGAAGACCCTGACAGGGAGGGCCCATCGGTCAGCGGGAGAGGGGAGGGGAAACGCAATAGCCCGGATGAAACCGCGTGGTAGAGAAGGCTAATCGGGCGGCTGACGCGGTTAAGTGTGCGGGGACGGAGGAGATCGGGCCGGGGCGATCGGACGGCCGAGAAAGGTGTGAGAGGCGGACGGGCCAGATGGGCCGGGGCGTGGGGAAGAGGGAATCACGGCCGACCACGTGGCGAGCAGGGGAAGGAGAAAGGCGGGATCGATCGGGTGACGTGGGCTGATCCTGGCCGTCCAGGTGGCGGCCGGAGCGTGAGTTGAGTTTTTAATTTTTTTTCTGATTTTGATTTTAGCTTTTGGGAATTGCCAGAAAATCTCAATAAGCTCAGAAAAATATGAAAATACATCCAAAAAGTCCAGAAAAATTCACAGAAGCTCCTGATGACATTTTGGACTTAATAAAAATATTTCCAACTAATGTTGGTATTTACTTTACTTGCTTCCATTGTTTTTCATGCCATTATTTTCAGAAATGATATTTTATGTTCCAAGTCAAATTTCTTTCTTACTTCTATGGATCATCTTTTCAGATTCGCATTTAAAATTTTAATTCTCTATTATTTAAACATGTTTGTTTTCCCCCAACTTTTGAAACCTTCCTCAAAATTCTCAAGACAAATCCCATAACTCCAAATTCAAATAAAACACATTTGCAAAAGAAATTCAAAAACTTCATATTTTCAAATTCAAATTTTCAGGATGTTACACTTGGATAGTATTGGTGCATGCAAACAACAACTTAGTTAGCATGATTGGAATAAGACCTGGACTACTAGAGACTGTACTAATCTCATCCATCGTCTTCACCATCAGCTCCTGAGGCGTCATATTACATGTAGTGTCCTTGGTTCATAGGTTCTGAGGGATTTTGTGAGCGAACGTGAGCACAAGTAATAGTTCTCCACGAGCTGACACACAAAATGCAGTAGTATACATGCAAGGTTCAACAAAGGTAGGCTCGAATTCTTTTATTTACTTAAGGCAACATTTGAAATCCGTAATTCTTAGAAAATTCCTAGGAATTAGCATTTTTAAACCACATTTTATTGAAGGGAGTAAATGTGTGCAATATTTATATCGGCGCAAGTTTCATCCACTTGTTACATAGCTTCATCCACCATATGCTTATTTTTTTATTAGTAGGGTTACATACACCCATTATCATCACTGGGTTATATCCACCTAGGACAAACCAAAATTAGGGTTACATCCACCTGACAAGTTTTCATCCCACCCACAAAGGTTTTTAGAAATAGATACCAACTAAGTAAGTTCCTATGTCCGCCCTTGACTGTGGACATGGCTGTTCGAACAATTTATACTCTGCAGAGACTGTACATTTTACCCACAAGAGATAATCAACTTGTTGTGTTCACACATTTCCTTGGACATGTGAATAAAGAAGATCACTATAAGGCCTTTACAATGCATCACCCAATGTAAGTTACATCTGCTAAGGTTTTATCTAAGTGAGGTTACATCCACCATACCCAGATCTCCTCTTGTGCTACATGGTGGCATACACCCGTGTCCATGATGGTTTAAACTAGCGACACGATTCGTGAGTCACTCCAATGGTGCAACCTATACTAGTGGATGCAAATTAGTTAACCAGGTTATATCTATTATAGACTTGTGGTTATACTATTTTACATTAGGAAGTCATCACAGGATTCAGCCCTTAAAGTTATTTCGGCAATGCATACCACTAACCACAATTTCTCGTGCTATATACACACCAACCATCATACCATCTGCTCAAATATACCAATCATTTCCTTGTAATGACTACTCAAATTTCATGATTAAAAGATGATGATAGGGCAAATTAATGCCCTGGTACTTAAGCAAGTGAGAGACCATGTGGGGGTGACCCCATGTTTGTGATGAGTAATTGACGCTTGGTTTGGAATGGTTGATCTTGGTTTGAGCTATTTCTGCTAAGTCGTAGCCCCGGGAGTAGTCAGACCTCGGCCTTGATTCCTGCGAAGTCGATTGACTTTGTCATTGCACACACTGCGGAGTCTCTGGTCTTCGACTGCGAACATGGTGCGGAGTCTCTGGTCTTCGACTCCGAACTTGGTGCGGAGTCTCTAGTCTTCGACTCCGACCTTGGTGCGGTGTCTCTAGTCTTTGACTTCAAAACACTCTGCAAAGTCAAGAAGACTAACATCCTTGGGCTCGAAAGTGGCAACAAAGGCAGAATGGAGACAAAAATGTGACATGCTAGACTTTGAGCGAGTGACTCGCTAAAAGAGGTCTCCAATCATCTACTCTGAAGGATGGTCTTTCTGGATATTTTGGAGAGGTCCTGGATGAGATGAAGAAATGGCCTTTACCTCATGAGCTGATGAAGTCGGAACAGAGCCACTAACTCCAGAAGATGTGGAAGGCATGGGCTGATCTCCTCGAGGTGCGGTGGAAGAAGCAAGCACCTCAAGGGGAGGAGGAACTAGATCGGGCAGACAACCCTCATCTCCATCTTCCTCATCATCCACAAAGATGGTCTCGGACTGCTCTAAAGAACTTGAGATATCGAGCCTAGTCCCCAGACTGGCCTCATTGAAGGTCACCTCACAGGTCTCTACCATCTTACTAGACTCGCAGTTCCAGACCCTATAAGCCCGCGAAGAAGTCGAGTAGCCTAGAAAGATCCCATCACAAGAACGTGACTCAAACTTATCTAGGTTTCCAGACTTCAGAATAAAGCACTTGCAACCAAACACACGAAGGTGAGATACACTGGGCTTTCGCCCATATCTCAACTCATAAGAGGTGCGATGCAAGTGTGCCCTGAGAAAAACTCTGTTCGAAACATGGCACGCAGTGGCTATAGCTTCAGCCCAAAACTTCCTCGGTGTAGAGTACTCATCAAGCATCGTCCTAGCCATCTCAACCAAGGTGCAGTTCTTCCTCTCCACAACGCCATTTTGCTGGGGGACGTATGGAGAAGAGAACTGGTGCTCTACACCTGTCTCATCGTAAAACCTCTCAAAGTAGGAATTATTGAACTCCGTGCCATTGTCACTGTGGATTACTCGTAAGGCACCCGGGAGCTCAACAGAAAGCCTACTAAACAAACCCCAAAAATGGGTAAATATCTCATCCTTCAAGGCTAAGAAAAACACACAAGAGTACCTCGAGAAGTCATCGACAATGACAAGAACATACCACTTCCCTCCTGCTGACTGCACTCGAGCTGGTCCAATTTTGTCCATATGGAGCAGTTGTCCTGGTGCATCGGTCATAGTCACTGTGATCGGAGGATGAGAAGCGACAACCATCTTGCCGTGCCAGCAAGGAGCACAAACTAGATCTTTGACCATCTTGAGTTTAGGCAGACGACGAATGAGGTCGTGGCCGCTAACTCGAGTCAAATGATCAAATCCAATATGACCAAGTCTCCTATGCCAGAAAGTAAGGTCACGGGACTCAGAACAACTAAACACCTGAGAGGATCACCAGAAGACTCAACAAATCAGCACAAAACATCCTCTCATATCTAGAAATCCCGCAAACCAGACTCCCCGAAGAATCAAGAATTTTGCAAGCATTTTTCTTAAAGCTCATCTCGAAACTGTCATCGGTAAGCTGGGAAACAGAAAGAAAATTATACTGCAGCTTACTCACTAAGGCAACATCTTTTAAAATAAATAAATCATTAATGCGCACTGTACCTTTAGTGATGACGCGCCCAGACGAAGCATCTCCAAAGGTGATAGTCTCATCACCTAGAGTACGGGCTAGGGAAGAAAACCAACGGGAGTCTCTGGTCATGTGTCGAGAACAGCCGGAGTCAACAAGCCAAACCTCTCCCTTCCCTGCCCGGCGAACCTGAGTCAACAAGAGAGTAAAGGCTCAGTACTGGGATAAGTCAAAAGAGATTTTGGAACCCAATACTGAGTCACATGTCGAGCAGAAGAAGTAGTTACACATGACTGACCTCTAACTACCCTACGCTCTCTGTTGCTCAAAAAGCCAGAAGGTCCACGAGCAGACCTGAAGCTGTTGCTGGGTCCGACTGCTATGGGAGAGTGAGTCGGAGCACCAACAATACGCTGATCTCACCACGGGTAGCTATCTCGATGGGGGAAATGAGATCTACCCTCAGGACGGCGGAAGTCACAACCAGAGGCATATCGAGGACGAAAATAAGAAAAATCAGAAAAGCCAAGTCCTCGATGCTGCCCAAACCCATCAACAGAAGCAACTCTCGACCTCGTGTTGATCTTAGGTGCACTCAAGGTCTGGGGCTGACCCTAAATACGCCTAAGAGCCTGAACATGGTCTTTACGCGCGATCTTGGCACGCCTGAAGCATATCTCGACCAAGTGTCCATCCTTCTGACAGAAGGTACAATGATACTTCACCTTCTGAGAGGTAGAAGTAGTATGATGGGGCTTCGCGTTCTGAAAGGTCGAAGCAACAAGTGGGACCACCTTACTGTCAGAAATCCCTTGGACAAAGCCCGCTGACTTGAATTGAACTTTCTTAGTTCTGGGCTCGACCTCATCACACCTGCTGCTATGGGTCTAAGAATAGTAGGTGGATGCTTCTTAACATCCTCAGAAAAATCGTATCCTAGACCTTGATTGAATTTGCAAATCTTGGACTGGTCTAGAATAAGATTTAGCTTCTTCTTGCCTCCAACAAATCTCTCAAGAGTGTTCATAAGATACTGACACTCCTGAAAGAGAGAGGTGCAAGAAGAGCAGGGGGGAGAAGAGACAGCAGAAGGTAAGGGAGTAGAAGAAGAACCAACAATAGAAGAACGGATAGCATGTGCACGCATAGCCGCCTCAGAAGGGACAGTCCTACTACTAGCCATTTGGTTCACGCCGCTAAGCATCTCTACCATACCCTCAGACTTCTTCCCCACAACAGCACACACATCACAACTAGATCGTGGTTTCTCTAGTAAGTCCTTAGTTAGCTTCACACATTTGTCATCCAACACAACGAGTTCAAGTTTTAGTTTTGCACAACTATTGCATAGTGAGCTAACAGGGTCCTTAGTCGCAAACTGAGCCAATCTATTGTTGTGGTCAATCATTTCTTGAAATTGTTTTGAGACAGATTCAAGTTCAGCAGTTAATTTTGGACAATTGGTGCAAGACATAATAGGCTCAAGCAAAGAAGCATGCAATTCAGCAATTTTATGATCTGCCTTCTTTAGGTTCATCTTCAAGTTATTGCAATTTTCACATGTCTCAGGCAGATCGAGAAGCATAGTATAAAGACCTCTAAATGCATTGTCCTTATCCTCACATGAGGTGCAAGAAGTAGTCTCAACAATAGTAGATGAAAGAGCAGCAACCCTACTCATCTCTAGCTCAGCAAGTAGACTAACATTCTCCACCTTAAGCAAATCTAGCTCAGAAGACACACTATCATGAGAGGTCCTTAATTTCTCCATATCACCAAGCAAAGAAGAGCATGTATCACATTCGTCACGGGAGGGAGCAAATATAAGCGAAGTAAGCTCCCGTGATAATCTATCTACTTCCTTCTCCAACTCACTACACCTAGCTCTAGATCTAGCATGAAATCTTCCTAGCTTAAGAAAAGCATCATTGAGCTGGTCATAGGAGGGATATACCTCATCGGAGTCGGAGTAGAGCTCGTTGTCGCTGATGCCGCCCTCAAGGGCCATGAAGCACATGCCGCTGAAGTCATCGCCATCCTTGGGATCTTGATCGTCCTTCCCATCGTCATCACTCCACCCCTCCACCTCGCTGAGGTCGAGGTCATCGAAGGCGGTGAGGATGCGGTGGAAGAGCTTCTTGGCTTTGCCAAGGTTGCGGAACTTCTTCTCTTTGCTTGGGGGCTTCTTGTTGCGGTTCTTGTTAGTGTAGTCGTTCTTGCTCAAACCGCCGTAGTCGTTCTTGCCCTCCAGCTTGGGGCAGTTTGCTCGAATGTGGTTGGGGCCACCACAATCAAAGCAAATCACACGTCCCCTCCTCTCTTTCTCTCCCTAACCCTCTTGTATGCATGAGAAAACTTTCTGGCTAAGAGGGCTAGTTGGTTTCTGGAAGCTGCTCTAGATGATCATCATCAATTTCACACAGAGCAGCAAGAGAGAAACTAGAAGCAATGCCAATAGAAGGTTCAGAGGCAGGACTGGGATCAGTGACCAAAGTCATCGACTGCGATTTCGACTTGCGAGAGACAATGTTAATCTCGTGAGTCTTGAGGCGTGAGTACAACGCATCAAGAGTCAAAGTCGAAAGGTCGGTCGTGTCCTTGATGGTGGTCACTTTCATCTCCCAAACACTTAAATCCAAAGTCGAAAGCATTCGACGAGTGTTGTCCAAGTCGGGGTATGTGAGACCGACCGCTCGGAGGTTGCTCAAGATTTTGTGAAATCTCGTAAAGCACTCATCAAGGGACTGTCCAGCGAGCATTTCAAATTTGTTGTAATCTCGCTTGAATTGGTCTTGTCGAACCATCTTAATTTGGGTGGTGCCCTCATGGTAAGCATCAAGGGTCACCCAAATATCGAAGGCCGACGTAAGATGAGTGACGGACCATGTGGAGGTGACCACATGTTTATGATGAGTAATTGACAAGGTTGTGCAAAGATTGAGTTTGGTTTGAGTGATTTGTGCCAGGTCGGCATTTGGCTCAGTCGGGTTTAGTTGGACAGTCTTATTGCATATTCGTCTTCCCGATTGGTTGTTTAGGCGAGTTTATGCTTCATTGATGCTTTTTATGCTTTCATGTATCGAGCGGTGCTATTTGATGTGTTTCTTGTTTGTAATGGCTGCAGGACGTCGAGGCGGAGTTGTGGCGAGACACGAGGTGACCGGACTAGGCGCAGGTGGCGCTGAGGTCAGAACTGTCGGGATGTGTCGAAGACGGCGGAGACTCGAGGTGGTTGCGAGGCTTGGACAACAAGAGACGCGGAAGCTTCCCGGAAGGTGCAGGAGGGGCGAATTGGTAATTTCATGAGGCTGCACAAAAGGGAGCGGGTTCCGTTGGATTTAGCAGGTGTAACAGGTTGGAGACCCGTTAGCCAAGGGCTATAAATAGGAGTGAGTGGCTGCATGTATTCCCATAGCTTTGGGAGAGAGTTAGGGTTTGCTTTAGTCAAAAGAGTCTTTGGAGAGGTTGTTTGCTTTGAGGCTTTAGTAGTTGGAGAAGTGGTTGAGGGCAGTAGGGTATGTCCCCTTCGTAGCTTCTTCTCTCTGTGTTGTGTTCCTCCCAGGAAGTATGTTGAGTTCTTGAGTTTCGGAGAGGGAGAGAATGGATTGTGTTGGATCGGACTTGGCGACAGAAGGGGTGAATGTCGCTTTCTTTAAAATCACGTCCCCTCAAAGTACCCAAATAAGTTTTCTCTCCAATAGATATCGAATCTATGAAGAGAAAAACTTGTGTTCTCTGGAACCTCACAGAAGGCAAACAAGAGAAGCAATCAGGAGAAACAGCAGCAAAGACGAGAAATTGCGAGAGCTGGACAGGGGGTGGCCGGTCAGACCGCTGGCATCAGGCCGGTCTGACCGCACCCTGGCCGGCGGTCAGACCGCCCGGGCCACACCGGTCTGACCGGCCTTGAAGTTTCGGTCTGACCGCCATTCTTAAGCCGGTTTGACCGCTCCCCTGATCCCAGGCAGACTGAGAGTAGACTGAAAAACTGAACTTCGGGGAAAAACTTCAGATCTTCCAAAACTGAGGAATTGAGGGTGTTGCTCCCACACTTTTCAGCCCAGAGCAATACAACT
The DNA here is from genome assembly GCA_017311315.1 of Dendrocalamus latiflorus. Classification (NCBI taxonomy): domain Eukaryota; kingdom Viridiplantae; phylum Streptophyta; class Magnoliopsida; order Poales; family Poaceae; genus Dendrocalamus; species Dendrocalamus latiflorus. The sequence continues at coordinate 13,646,234 of CM029651.1, read as the reverse complement.
ACAAACTGAATAGCAAGGGGGCTCTAGGAAATAAAGAAATCAAACTAAAGAACAAGAATTTCATATTATGGTAAAACTCTGAAATCTTGCAAGAACTGAGCCAAAAACCAAATTACTCCCCAATCTTTGATCCTTTGGCCATGAAACTTTGAGGATAGCTACTTAATAGCCTTTGGACTTCTCATGCCACGTTTCATGCCATCTTGAAAAGGGAATCACGAATTGCACCAAAACCCTAGAAAAGAAAACAAGAACAGGGAAGACCAAAGTGCAAGAACTGAAATTAAAAGAGGTTCGCTCTTAGGATTGACTAGCCAAATGGCTTTTGAGCATCTCGTAGATCACAGCAACCCATTTTGCCACTCCTCGGCAAGAATCAAGCCAAAATGCAAAAACTCAAAAATCACACATAGGAAGCATCGAAGGCAAAAACCAACAGAGAGCCAGAGACTCGATCAAATTCAGTCAAAACCATCTCATATTGATATTGAGGAAAGGAGATACATGATTACAAAGGAGAAACAACTCACATCCTCTCTACTTCCCCATACATGCTTGAGTGGACATCAAACCATCCTCTCCCTCTCCCCAAGACTCAAGAACACAGGAGCACTACATGCTTCGCGAGGAGCTCGTGAGAACACACACAGAGAGGAGACACACACCTGCACCTCTCACCAAACCTCAACAACTAAAGCCTCAAAGCAAAACCACCTCCCAAAGGCTCTTTTGACTCAAACAAAACCCTAACTCTCTCCCAAAGCCATAGGAATACATGCAGCCACTCACTCCTATTTATAGCCCATAGCTAATGGATCTCCAACCCGTTACGCCCGTTAAATCCAACGGAACCCGCTCCCGCTTGTGCAGCCTCGCGAAATGACCAATTCGCCATCCTGCACCTTCCGGGAAGCTTCCGCGTATCTTGTCGTCCAAGCCTCGCAACCACCTCGAGTCTCCGCCGTCTTCGACACACCTCGACCATTCTGACCTCGACACCGCCTGTGCCTAGTCCGGTCACCTCGTGTCTCGCCACGACTCTGCCTCGACGTCCTGCAGCCATCACAGACAAGAAATACATCAAATAGCACCGTTCGATACATGAAAGCATAATAGCATCAACAAATCATACTTACGCATGAAGAAGTCCAAACCTGTCGAATCATCAGAGTATGCATCCTAACCACTTAGACCAGGTTTGACCAAGTCCAACCGAGCCCGATTGCACAATGCATCGTCAAGGTCCGAACCATCCAAATCAAACTCGACTTTTCTAAATCGATGTCAATTACTCATCACACACATGGGATGACCTCCACATGGTCTCTCAATCTCCCCCTTGATGAGTATATTGACAAACCCAGAAAAAGCGCAAAGTTGAGTTTGAAATGCAAGAAAGAAGTCAAACATGGTCCAAAGGAAGAATGATGCTAATGACCATGTTGACACAAGGAGCAAAAGAAAGAGCAAGTTTTCCTCAAAGCTCCCAAAAAGGCTTTTTCTCCCACTATTCTCCCCCTTTTGGCAATAAACACATCAAGGATAGGATGCAAAAGAGAGAATAAGGTCACAAGAATGGATGAAATGGCTGAAGTTTGTTTATTTTAAGCATTTAGAGCCATGAAGATTATCCAAAATGACCATATGAGAATTACATCAAGCAATAACACATAAACATGCTATCTAGATCATGACAAGATATATATAAGCCAGCTAAACCAATGAAGTCACAATCTGCAATTTTAGTGCAAGTTCTTAGCATGTCAAGTCATTCATGATCATAGTCTAGCTAGAGGTATCCAAGGATGATGCAAACCATGTCAATAAGCTAAGCGGAACCAAGAAGCTAGTATTGAATCAAGTTAGAATGCTATAAGTTCTAGAATGAGACATTTGTTCAAGTACTTGTAAATTTTAGCAAATTGAGCACAAGTGACATAATTTTACTTAAGAAATCACATGATCGTTTCCAATCAGATTTTTGTTTTTATCATGTGCTAGATCTCAAGCCTTATGCGACCACTCCAAGCAAGAAGCTTAAGAAGATGATCTTGGTCATCCAAAACTCCCCCTGAGTTCATGCCTAGTGCAATGGCAAGCCGTCTCATGAGAAAGAATTGGTGAGATCAGTTTTTTCGCACAAAAGAGATCTTTTTGCATTCTCATGAACATAAGACGTGTATTAACTCATGTGTCATCGAGAAACTAGAATAGATCAATCTAAAGCTCAATATAGACTCAAGACTCAACTCAGCCTATTTGACATGGCATGAATCATAAAAGAATAACTAAAGAGAGACTAGTCTCGAGAACTAACATGACAAGTTTTAATTCAAGTTGAGCAATTTTAATTAACTCATCATGGCAAAAGCTAGTCTACACATATGAAGTCGTGATCAATCTAGCAAATAAGCACAAGTCATGGCAAGGTGTAATGCATTGTAATCATGTCAAGAAAGGATAATAATCAAGGCTCCATGCGGTTATATTACAATGCAGAATGCTGAAATGCAAGAAAATCCAACTCCCCCTCAACATGTGATGCAGCTTTTAGTTCAAGTTGAGTTATGTCAATATTAAGCTCCAGAAGTTCCCAAATGAACTCCCCCTGAACCAAAGCAATAAAATCGAGAAGCTGGCAAAGAAAATCCAAAAAGGGCAGTTTGTAAAGCATAGATAAGATATAGAGGAAACTAAGGCTCAGACTGACTCTCATCTACCCCATATGACTCTAGGACTATCAACTGATCATCTACTTCACTAAGGAGCAAACACGTACCCCGTCTACCCGAGAGTAGCCCAACCCTCGCTAGAACCTATAAGAAGTGAGTGAGCTCAACCTAATGAGAAGAGGAACAGCTAATAAGCAGCATCCTAGAATCATAAGATGAGACCAAGAAGTCTAAACAACTAGACGATAGAAGCACTCTAACCTATGCTAGAAGGACAAAACCTAATGCACCCATATGCAGTGCAGCAGAAAAGAGTAAGAGCATAATCAATATAATAAAGTAGTAAAGTACAAAGCTCCCCCTCACATAAGCCCGTAAGGACAAACCACCCCAAGCTCTCCTCGCAGTGCTGAAAACCTAGAGCTATCCAAAGGCTTGGTAAAGATATCGGCCAACTAGTGGTCACTCTCCACAAACTGGAGCACTATGTCACCCTTCTCTACATGGTCTCGAAGGAAGTGATAGCGAATATCGATATGCTTGGTCCGAGAATGCTGCACTGGGTTCTTAGCAATGTTAATCGCAGAAGTGTTATCACAAAAGAGTGGAGCACTGTCGATAACTAACCCAAAGTCCCGCAGGGTCGAGACCATCCAAAGCACTTGGCTGCAGCAACTGGCAGCAGCAACGTACTCGGCCTCTGCGGTGGACTGTGCAACACCGGACTGCTTCCTCGAAGACCAGGAAACGAGAGAAGTGACAATGAATTGGCAAGTGCCAGAAGTGCTCTTCCTATCTATCCTACAGCCAGCAAAGTCTGCATCCGAGTAGGCTCTCAAGGAAAGACAGGACGAGGAAGAGTATCAGATACCGTAGTCAATGGTAGCTCGAAGGTACCGAAGAATACGCTTCACCGCCTGGTGGTGAGATACGCGAGGAGAAGCCTGAAACCGAGCACAAAGAAACACAGCAAAGTGTATGTCTGGTCTCGAGGCAGTAAGGTATAAGAGGGAGTCAATCATGCTACGATACTCCTTCTGATCAACTGGCTCGCCGTCCTCATCTGGGTCAAGTGTGACACGGGCTTACCATCACTCATGTCGAAGCGTCTCAGGAGGTCACGAGTGTACTTGCCCTGATGCAAGAAAGTACCCTCCCGAGTCTGCTTTATCTGGAAGCCAAGGAAGAAGGTCAACTCGCCCATCATACTCATCTCAAACTCGGTGCTCATGACATCCGAGAACTGTGAGACAAGAGTATGAGAAGAGCCGCCAAAGATGATGTCATCCACATAAATCTAGACGAGCAGAAGGTCAGTGCCATGCCGGTGAATGAACAAGGTCTTATCCACCTTACCCATCTCAAAACCATGACTCAACAAGTAGGACTTAAGCCTCTCATACCAAGCTCTAGTGGCCTGCTTAAGTCCATACAAATCTTTGGCAAGCTTGAAGACATGGTTTGGGTATTTAGGGTTCTCGAAACCTGGAGGCTGTCTCACATAGACCTCTTCCTCAATAAAGCCATTGAGGAAGGCACTCTTGACATCATCTGGTAAAGCTTGAAACCCTTAGAAGCCGCAAATACAAGCAGGATTCTATTGGCTTCAAGTCTAGCTACAGGGGCAAAGGTCTCCCCGAAATCTAGACCCTCAACCTGAGAAAAGCCCTGAGCTATACCAGTCTAGCCTCGTTTCGAATGACTACCCCATCCTCACTCTGCTTGTTCTTGAACACCCACTTAGTCCCAATGATATTGTGACCTCGAGGGGGCTCAACAAGCGACCAGACCTTGTTTCTCTCGAAATTCTCTAGCTCTTCATGCATGGCATTGACCCAAGACTCGTCAGAAAGAGCATGAGAAACATCCTTGGGCACAAAGGTGGCAACAAAGGCAGAATGGAGACAGAAATGTGACATGCCAGACTTTGAACGTGTGACACGCTTAAAGAGGTCTCCAATAATCTGCTCAGAAGGATGGTCTTTTTGGATGTGTCTAGGAGGTCCTGGATGAGAAGAAGAAGTGGCCTCTACCTCATGAGCTGACGAGGTAGGAACAGAGCCACTGGCTCCAGAGGAAGCCGAAGGCATGGGCTGATCGCCTTGAGGTGCGGTGGAAGACGACACCTCGGGTGGAGGATGAGGAACTGGATCGGGTAAACAACCCTCATCTCCATCATCCTCATCATCCACAAAGATGGGCTCGGACTACTCTAAAGAACATGAGATATCGGGCCTAGTCCCCGGACTGGCCTCGTCGAAGGTCACCTCACAGGTCTCTACCATTTTGCTAGACTCGCAGTTCCAAACCCTATACGCCCGCGAAGAAGTCGAGTAACCTAGAAAGATACCGTCACAAGAACGTGACTCGAATTTGTCTAGGTTCCCGGACTTCAGAATGAAACACTTGCAACCAAACACGCGAAAATGCGAGACACTGGGCTTTTGCCCATATCTCAACTCATAAGAAGTGTGGTGCAAGTGTGCCTGAAGAAAAACTCGATTGGAAACATGGCACGCGGTCGTAATAGCCTCAGCCCAAAACTTCCTAGGTGTAGAATACTAATCAAGCATCGTCCTGGCCATCTCGACCAAGGTACGGTTCTTTCTCTCCACGACGCCATTCTGCTGTGGGATGTGCGGAGAAGAGAACTGGTGCTCTACACCTGTCTCATCGCAAAACCTCTCAAAGTAGGAATTCTTGAACTCTGTGCTATTGTCACTGCGGATCGCTCGTAAGGCACCCGGGAGCTCAACAAAAAGCCTACTGAAAAGACCTCAGAAATATGTAAACGTCTCATCCTTCGAGGCTAAGAAAAACACCCAAGAGAACCTCGAGAAGTCATCGACCACGACAAGAACATACCACTTCCCTCCTGCTGACTGCACTCGAGCTGGTCCAACTGTATCCATATGGAGCAGCTGTCCTGGTGCATCGGTCATAGTAACTGTGACCGAAGGATGGGAAGCGCTAACCATCTTTCCGTGCTGGCAAGGAGCACAAACTAGATCTTTGACCATCTTGAGTTTCGGCAGACCACGAATGAGATCGTGACCGCTAACTCAGGTCAAATGGTCAAATCCAATATGACCAAGTCTCCTATGTCAGAAAGAAAGGTCACGGGACTCAGAAGAAACCAAACACCGAAGAGGATCACCAGAAGACTCAGAAAAATCAGCACGAAAGATTCTCCCAAAACGAGAAATCTCACAAACCAGACTACCCGAAGAATCAAGAATTTTGCAGTTGTTTTTCTTAAAGCTCACCTCGAAACCATCATCAGTAAGCTGAGAGACTGAAACCAAATTATACTGCAGCTTACTAACCAAGGCAACATCTTTCAAAATAAAAAGAATCATTAACACGCACTGTACCTTTGGCGATGACGCGCCCAGATGAAGCATCTCCGAAGGTGATCGTCTCATCACCTGGAGCACGGGCAAGGGAAGAAAACCAACGGGAGTCTCCAGTCATGTGTCGCAAACACCCGGAGTCTACGAGCCAAACCTTTCCCTTCCCTGCCCGGCGAACCTGAGTCAAACAGAGAGTAAAGTCTCAGTACTGGGTAAATCAAGAGTGATTTTGGCACCCAATAGTGAGTAACACATCGTGCAGCAGAAGTAGTCAAGCACGACTGACCTCTAACTACCCTACGCTCTCTGTCGCTCAAAGATGCAGAAGGTCTGTGTGTAGACCTGAAGCTGTTGCTGGGTCCGACTGCTACAGGAGAGCGAGTCGGAGCACCGGCAACACGCTGATCTCACCGCGGGTAGCCATCTCGACGGGGGAAACGAGATCTACCCTCAGAACGGCGGAAGTTACGACCAAAGGAAGCATGAGGACGAAAACTAGAAAACTCAGAAAAACCAAGTCCTCGATGCTGTCCAAACCCATCAACAGAAGTAAACCTAAACCTCATGTTGGTCTTAGGTGCACTCAAGGTCTGGGGCTGACCCTGAATACGCTTAAGAGCCTCAACACGGTCTCTACGCCCGATATTGGCGTGCCTGAAGCATCGCTCGATCAAGTGTCCATCCTTATGATAGAAGGTGCAATGATACTTCACCTTCTTAGAGGTAGAAATAACACGGTGAGGCTTCGCCTTCTGAGAGGCCGAAGCAGCAGGTGGACTCACCTTACTGTCAGAAATCCCTTGGACAAAGCCCGCTGACTTAAATTGGACTTTCTCGGTCCTGGCTCAATCTCGATCACACCTGGTGCTATGGGTCTGAGCACGGCTGGTGGATGCTTCCTCATGTCCTCATAGAAATCGTATCCTAGACCCTGATTAAATTTGCAAATCTTGGATTGGTCTAGAATAAGATTAAGCTTCTTCTTGCCGCCTACAAACCTCTCGAGAGTGTTCATAAGGTACTGACACTCCCGAAATAGAGTGGTGCAAGAAGAGCAGGGGGAAGAGGGAACAACAGAAGGTAAGGAAGTAGAAGAAGAAGAACCAACAGCAGAGGAATGAATGGCTTGTGCACGCACAGCCGACTTAGGAGGGACAGTCCTACTGCTAGCAGTTTGGTTCTCGTGCCTATGCATCTCTATCTTACCCTCGGGCTCCTTCCCCACCTCAGCAATCACATCACAATGAGTTGATGGCTTCTGCGGTAAATCCTTGGTTAGCTTCACACATTGTTCATTCAAAACAACGAGTTCAAGTTTTAGTTTATCACAACTAATGCATGGTGAGCTAACAGGATCCTTAGTCGCAAACTGAGCTAATTTGTTGTCATGATCAACCATCTCTTGGAATTGCTTAGAAACGGACTCAAGCTCAAGTGTCAATTTTGGACAGTTGGTGCAAGAAACCACAGGCTCAAGTAAAGAAGCATGCAACTCAGCAATTTTATGATCTGCCCTTTTTAAGTTCAATTTCAAATTATTGCAGTTTTCACAAGTCTCGGGCAAATCGAGAAGCATAGTATAAAGATCTCTAAAAGCATTGTCCTTATCCTCACATGAGGTGCAAGAAATAGTCTCAACAGCAGTAGATGAAACAAGAACTACCCTACTCATCTCAAGTTCAGCAAGAAGACTAATATTCTCCACCTTAATCATGTCTAGCTCAGAGGACACACTATCATGCAAGGTCCTTAGCTTCCCCATGTCATCCAGCAAAGCAGAACAAACATCACAATCATCACGGGAGGGAGCAGATCTAAGTGAAGTAAGCTTCCATGACAATCTATCTACTTCCTTCTCCAACTCGCTACACCTAGCTCTAGATCTAGCATGGAATCTACCTAGCTTAAGAAAAGCATCGTTAAGCTGGTCGTAGGTGGGGGATCCTCGTCGGAGTCGGAGTTAAGCTTGATGTCGCTCAGTTCGCCCTCAAGGACCATGAAGCACATGCCGGAGAAGTCGTCGCCGCCCTTGGGTTCTTGCTCGTCTGTTCCATCGTCGTCGCTCCACCCCTCCACCTCACTGAGATCGAGGTCGTCGAAGGCGGTGAGGACGCGGTGGAAGAGCTTCTTGGCTTTACCAAGGTCGCGAAACTTCTTCTTACCTTGTGCGTGAGCTGAGGGCTTCTTGTTGCAGTTCTTGTTGATGTAGTCATTCTTGCCCGAACCGCCGTAGTCACCTTTGCCCTTCCCCAGCTTGGGGCAGTTTGCTCAAATGTGGTTGGGGCCACCACACTCGAAGCAAATCACGGGTCCTCCTCTCTTTCCGTCCCTCCTCCTCTTGTAAGCATGAGAAAATCTCTGAGCTAGGAGGGCTAACTGCTCATTCGCAAGCTGCTCTAACTGATCATCAGTTATGTCACAGAAAGCAGCAAGGGAGAATCTGCAAGTCGACTCGGAAGAAGGTCCAGAAGTGGGATCGGTGACTAAGGCCATCGACTGCGACTTCGACCTACGAGAGACTATATCAATCTCGTATGTCTTGAGGCGTGAGTACAATGCATCAAGAGTCAAGGTCGAGAGATCGGTGGTGTCCTTGATGGTAGTCACCTTCATCTCCCAAACACGCAAATCAAGCGCCGCGAGCATCTGACAAGCGTTGTCCGAGTTGGGGTATGTGAGACCGACCGCTCGAAGGTTGCTCAGAATCTTATGAAAACGCGCAAAGCACTCATCGAGGGACCCACCAGCGAGCATTTAAACTTGTTGTAATCTCGCTTGAATTGGTCCTGTCGGACTGTCTTGATTTGGGTGGTGCCCTCATGGTAAGCACTGAGGGTCTCCCAAATGTCGAAAGCCGACGTGAGATGCGAAATGCGGTCAAACTCGCTACGACTCAAACCTTGAATGATTATGTTCCTTGCCTTTGCATTTGCCTCAACATCGGGCATATTCGCCACATTGATGTTCTCATCGGCAGGATCCAGATAGCGGACCTTGACCTTCCCCCAGATGGCATATCCTTGAGCCTGGATGTAGGTCTCCATCTGGCTTTTCCAGAAAGAAAAATCAATGCCATCAAAGATCGGAGGCTTGGTTGAGTACTTGTTCGTCGCCATGGCTCTAGAGACCGGTTAAGATCTATTGAAAAGAGCTAACTGCCTCTGATACCAATTGTTGGATCGGACTTGGCGACAGAGAAGGGGTGAATGTCGCTTTCTTTAAAATCACGTCCCCTCAAAGTACCCAAACAAGTTTTCTCTCCAATAGATATCGAATCTATGAAGAGAAAAACTTGTGTTCTCTGGAACCTCACAGAAGGCAAACAAGAGAAGCAATCAAGAGAAACAGCAGCAAAGACGAGAAATTGCGAGAGCTGGACAGGGGGTGGCCGGTCAGACCGCTGGCATCAGGCCGGTCTGACCGCACCCTGGCCGGCGGTCAGACCGCCCGGGCCACACCGGTCTGACCGGCCTTGAAGTTTCGGTCTGACCGCCATTCTTAAGCCGGTTTGACCGCTCCCCTGATCCCAGGCAGACTGAGAGTAGACTGAAAAACTGAACTTCGGGGAAAAACTTCAGATCTTCCAAAACTGAGGAATTGAGGGTGTTGCTCCCACACTTTTCAGCCCAGAGCAATACAACTACAAACTGAATAGCAAGGGGGCTCTAGGAAATAAAGAAATCAAACTAAAGAACAAGAATTTCATATTATGGTAAAACTCTGAAATCTTGCAAGAACTGAGCCAAAAACCAAATTACTCCCCAATCTTTGATCCTTTGGCCATGAAACTTTGAGGATAGCTACTTAATAGCCTTTGGACTTCTCATGCCACGTTTCATGCCATCTTGAAAAGGGAATCACGAATTGCACCAAAACCCTAGAAAAGAAAACAAGAACAGGGAAGACCAAAGTGCAAGAACTGAAATTAAAAGAGGTTCGCTCTTAGGATTGACTAGCCAAATGGCTTTTGAGCATCTCCTAGATCACAGCAACCCATTTTGCCACTCATCAGCAAGAATCAAGCCAAAATGCAAAAACTCAAAAATCACACATAGGAAGCATCGAAGGCAAAAACCAACAAAGAGCCAGAGACTCGATCAAATTCAATCAAAACCATCTCATATTGATATTGAGGAAAGGAGATACATGATTACAAAGGAGAAACAACTCACATCCTCTCTACTTCCCCGTACATGCTTGAGTGGACATCAAACCATCCTCTCCCTCTCCCCAAGACTCAAGAACACAGGAGCACTACATGCTTCGGGAGGAGCTCGTGAGAACACACACAGAGAGGAGACACACACTTGCACCTCTCACCAAACCTCAACAACTAATGCCTCAAAGCAAAACCACCTCCCAAAGGCTCTTTTGACTCAAACAAAACCCTAACTCTCTCCCAAAGCCATAGGAATACATGCAGCCACTCACTCCTATTTATAGCCCTTGGCTAACGGGTCTCCAACCCGTTACGCCCGCTAAATCCAACAGAACCCGCTCCCGCATGTGCAGCCTCGCGAAATGACCAATTCGCCCTCCTGCACCTTCCGGGAAGCTTCCGCGTCTCTTGTCGTCCAAGCCTCGCAACCACCTCATCAACGCTGGAAACATGCATGATGTTGAGGCAAATGCGAAGGCAAGAAACATCATAATCCAGGGGTTGAGCCTAAGTGAGTTTGACCGCATCTCTCATCTTACGTCGGCTTTCGACATCTGGGTGACCCTCGTTGCTTACCATGAGGGCACCACCCAGATCAAGACAGTCCGACAGGACCAGTTCAAGCGAGATTACAACAAGTTTGAAATGCTCGCTGGCAAGTCCCTTGATGAGTGTTTTGCGCGTTTTCACAAAATCTTGAGTAACCTCCGAGCGGTCGATCTCACATACCCCGACTCGGACAACGCTCGTCAGATGCTCGCGGCTCTTGACTTACGCGTTTGGGAGATGAAGGTGACTACCATCAAGGACACCACCGACCTCTCGACCTTGACTCTTGACGCGTTGTATTCACGCCTCAAGACTCACGAGATTGACATAGTCTCTCGTAGGTCGAAGTCGCAGTCGATGGCCTTAGTCACCGATCCCACTTCTGGACCTTCTTCCGAGTCGACTTGCGGATTCTCCCTTACTGCTCTCTGTGACATAACTGATGATCAGTTAGAGCAGCTTGCGGATGAGCAGTTAGCTCTCCAAGCTTGGAGATTTTCCCATGCTTACAAGAGGAGGAGGGACGGGAAGAGAGGAGGACCCGTGATTTGCTTCGGGTGTGGTGGCCCCCACCACATTCGGGCAAACTGCCCCAAGCTGGAGAAGGGCAAGAACGACTACGGCGGTTCGGGCAAGAACGACTACACCGACAAGAACCGCAACAAGAAGCCTCCAGTCCATGCCCAAGGAAAGAAGAAGTTCCGCGACCTTGGTAAAGCCAAGAAGCTCTTCCACCGCGTCCTCACCGCCTTCGATGACCTCGACCTCAGCGAGGTGGAGGGATGGACCGACGACGGGACGGGGGACCAAGACCCCAAGGGTGGCGACGACTTCTCCGGGATGTGCTTCATGGCTCTTGAGGGCGAAGTGAGTGACAGCGAGCTATACTCCGACTCCGACGAGGTATTCCCTTCTTACGACCAGCTCAATCATGCTTTTCTTAAGCTAGGTGGATTTCATGCTAGAGCTAGAGCTAGGGTTAGCGAGTTGGAGAAGGAAGTAGATAGATTATCACGGGAGCTTAATTCACTTACATCTGCTCCCTCCCGTGATGATTGTGATACATGTTGTGCTTTGTTGGGTGACATGGAGAAATTAAGGATCTCGCATGATAGTCTGTCCTCCGAGCTTGACATGGTTAAGGTGGAGAACATTAGTCTTCTTGCTGAGCTTGAGATGAGTAGGGTAGCTCCTTCTTCATCTACTACTGTTGAGACTATTGCTTGCACCTCATGTGAGGATAAGGATAATGCTTTTAGAGGTCTTTATACCATGCTCCTGGATCTGCCCGAGTCTTGTGAAAATAGCAATAATTTGAAATTGAACTTAAAAAGGGCAGATCATAAAATTGCTGAGTTGCATGCTTCTTTACTTGAGCCTGTTGTTTCTTGCACCAACTGTCCAAAATTGACACTTGAGCTTTAGTTCGTTTCTAAGCAATTCCAAGAGATGGTTGATCATGACAACAAATTACTCAGTTTGCAACTAAGGATCCTGTTAGCTCACCATGCATTAGTTGTGATAAACTAAAACTTGAACTCGTTGCTTTGAATGAACAATATGTGAAGCTAACTAAGGATTTACTAGAGAAGCCATCAACTCATTGTGATGTGATTGCTGAGGTGAGGAAGGAGCCCAAGGGTAAGGTAGAGACGCATAGGCACGAGAACCAAACTGCTAGCAATAGGACTGTCCCTCCTGAGTCCGCTGTGCGTGCACAAGCCATTCGTTCCTCTACTGTTGGTCTTCTTCTTCTACTCCCTTACCTTCTGCTACTCCTTCTTCCCCCTGCTCTTCTTGCACCTCTCTCTTTCGGGAGTGTCAGTATCTTATGAACACTCTCGAGAGATTTGTAGGAGGCAAGAAGAAGCTGAATCTTATTCTAGACCAATCTAAGATTTGCATATTTAATCAAGGTCTAGGATACGATTTTTATGAGCACATGAGGAATCATCCATCTGCCGTGCTCAGACCCATAGCACCAGGTGTGATCGAGATTGAGCCCAGGACCTAGAAAATCCAATTTAAGTCAGCGGGCTTTGTCAAAGGGATTTCTGACAGTAAGGTGAGTCCACCTGCTGCTTCGGCCTCTCAGAAGGCGAAGCCTCACCGTGTTACTTCTACCTCTCAGAAGGTGAAGTACCATTGCACCTTCTGTCAGAAGGATGGACACTTGATCAAGCGATGCTTCAGGCGCACCAAGATCGCGCATAGAGACCGTGTTGAGGCTCTTAGGCATATTCAGGGTCAGCCCCAGACCTTGAGTGCACCTAAGACCAACACGAGGTCCAGGTTTACTTCTGTTGAAGGGTTTGGGCAGCATCGAGGACTTGGTTTTTCTGAGTTTTCTGGATTTCGTCCTTATGCTTCCTTTGGTCGTAACTTCCGCTGTTTTGAGGGTAGATCTCATTTCCCCCGTCGAGATGGCTACCCGCGGCGAGATCAGCATGTTGTCGGTGCTCCGATTCGCTCTCCTGTAGCAGTCGAACCCAGCAACAGCTTCAGGTCTACACACAGACCTTCTGCCTCTTTGAGCAACAGAGAGCGTAGGGTAGTTAGAGGTCAGTCGTGCTTGACTACTTCTGCTGCTCGACGTGTTACTCAGTATTGGGTGCCAAAATCACTCTTGATTTGCCCCAAGTACTGAGACTTTACTCTCTGTTTGACTTAGGTTCGCTGGGCAGGGAAGGGAAAGGTTTGGCTCGTAGACTCTGAGTGTTCACGACACATGACCAGAGACTCCCGTTGGTTTTCTTCCCTTGCCCGTGCTCCAGGTGATGGGACGATCACCTTCGGAGATGCTTCATCTAGGCGCGTCATCGCCAAAGGTACAGTGCGTGTTAATGATTCTTTCATTCTGAAAGATGTTGCCTTGGTTAGTAAGCTACAGTATAATTTGCTTTTAGTCTCTCAGCTTACCGATGACGGTTTCGAGGTGAGCTTTAAGAAAAACAATTGCAAAATTCTTGATTCTTCGGGTAGTCTGGTTTGCGGGATTTCTCGTTTTGGGAGGATCTTTCGTGCTGATTTTTCTTAGTTTTCTGGTGATCCTCTCCGGTGTTTGGTTGCTTCTGAGTCCCGTGACCTTTCTTTTTGACATAGGAGACTTGGTCATATTGGATTTGACCATTTGACCCGAGTTAGCGGCCACGATCTCATTCGTGGTCTGCCGAAACTCAAGATGGTCAAAGATCTAGTTTGTGCTCCTTGCCAGCACAGAAAGATGGTTAGCGCTTCCCATCCTTCGGTCACAGTTACTATGACCGATGCACCAGGACAGCTGCTCCATATGGATACAGTTGGACCAGCTCGAGTGCAGTCAGCAGGAGGGAAGTGGTATGTTCTTGTCGTGGTCGACGACTTCTCAAGGTTCTCTGGGTGTTTTTCTTAGCCTCGAAGGATGAGACGTTTACACATTTCTGAGGTCTTTTCAGTAGGCTTTCTGTTGAGCTCCCGGGTGCCTTACGAGCGATCCGCAGTGACAATGGCACGGAGTTCAAAATTCCTACTTTGAGAGGTTTTGCGATGAGACAGGTGTAGAGCACCAGCAGAATGGCGTCGTGGAGAGGAAGAACCGTACCTTGGTCGAGATGGCCAAGACGATGCTTGAGAGTATTCTACACCTGGGAAGTTTAGGGCTGAGGCTATTGCGACCGCGTGCCATGTTTCCAGTCGAGTTTTTCTTCGGGCACACTTGCACCGCACTTCTTATGAATTGAGATATGGGCGAAAGCCCAGTGTATCTCATTTTCGTGTGTTTGGTTGCAAGTGCTTTATTCTAAAGTCTGGGAACCTAGATAAGTTCAAGTCACGTTCTTGTGATGGTATCTTTCTAGGTTACTCGGCTTCTTCGCGGGCGTATAGGGTTTGGAACTGCGAGTCTAGCAAGTTGGTAGAGACCTGTGAGGTGACCTTCGATGAGGCTAGTCCAGGGACTAGGCCCGATATCTCAGGTTCTTTAGAGCAATCCGAGCCCATCTTTGTGGATGATGAGGACGATGCAGATGAGGGTTGTTTACCCGATCCAGTTCCTCATCCTCCACCCGAGATGCCATCTTCCACTGCACCTCGAGGTGATCAGCCCATGCCTTCTGCTTCTTCTGTAGCGAGTGGCTCTGTTCCTATCTCGTCAGCTCACGAGGTAGAGGCCACTTCTTCTCATCCAGGACCTCCTAGACACATCCAAAAAGACCATCCTTCTGAGCAGATTATTGGAGACCTTTTTGAGCGAGTCACTCGCTCAAGATCTGGCATGTCTCATTTCTGTCTCCATGCTGCCTTTGTTGCCTCCTTTGAGCCCAAGGATGTTTATCATGCTCTCTCTGACGAGTCTTGGGTCAATGCCATGCATGAGGAGTTAGAAAATTTCGAGAGAAACAAGGTCTAGTCGCTTGTCGAGCCCCCTCGAGGTCACAATGTCATTGGGACTAAGTGGGTGTTCAAGAACAAGAAGAGTGAGGATGGGGTTGTCATTCCGAACAAGACTAGACTGGTAGCTCAAGGCTTCTCCCAGGTTGAGGGTCTAGATTTTGAGGAGACCTTTGCCCTTGTAGCTAGACTTGAGGCCATTAGAATCCTGCTTGCCTTTACAGCTTCTAAGGGTTTCAAGCTTTACCAGATGGATGTCAAGAGTACCTTCCTCAATGGGTTTATTGAGGAAGACGTCTATGTGAGACAGCCTCCAGGTTTCGAGAACCCCAGATACCCAAACCATGTCTTCAAGCTTTCCAAAACGCTGTATGGACTTAAGCAGGCCCCTAGAGCTTGGTATGAGAGGCTTAAGTCCTACTTGTTGAGTCATTGTTTCGAGATGGGTAAGGTAGATAAGACCTTGTTCATTCGCCGGCATGGCACAGACCTTCTGCTCGTTCAGATTTATGTGGATGACATCATCTTTGGCGGTTCTTCTCATACTCTTGTTTCACAGTTTTCGGATGTACACTTGTGACCTCCTGACACGCTTTGACATGAGTGATGGTAAGCCCGTGTCAACTCCCATGGCATCCACAGCTTCTCTTGACCCAGATGAGGACGGCGAGCCAGTTGATCAGAAGGAGTATCGTAGCATGATTGGCTCCCTCTTGTACCTCACTGCCTCGAGACCAGACATACACTTCGCTGTGTGTCTTTGTGCTCGGTTTCAGGCTTCTCCTCGCGTATCTCACTGCCAGGCAATGAAACGCATCCTTCGGTACCTTCGAGCTACCATTAACTATGGAATCTGGTACTCTTCCTCGTCCTGTCTTTCCTTGAGAGCCTACTCGGATGCAGACTTTGCTGGCTGTAGGATAGATAGGAAGAGCACTTCTGGCACCTGCCAATTCATTGGCACTTCTCTCGTTTCCTGGTCTTCGAGGAAGTAGTCCGGTGTTGCACAGTCCACTACAGAGGCCGAGTACGTTGCTGCTGCTGGTTGCTGCAGCCAGGTGCTTTGGATGGTTTCGACCCTGCGGGACTTTGGGTTAGTTATCGACAGTGTTCCACTCTTTTGTGATAACACTTCTGCGATTAACATTGCTAAGAACCCAGTGCAGAATTCTCGAACCAAGCATATCGATATTCGCTATCACTTCCTTCGAGACCATATGGAGAAGGGTGACATAGTGCTCCAGTTTGTGGAGAGTGACCACCAGTTGGCCGATATCTTTACCAAGTCTTTGGATAGTTCTAGGTTTTCGGCTCTGCGGGGAGAGCTTGTGGTGGTTTGTCCTTATGGACTGTTGTGAGGGGGAGTTTTGTGCTTCATGCTTTATCCTATTGATTATGCTCTTACTCTTTTCTGCTGCACTGCATATGGGTGCATTGGGTTTAGTCTTTCTAGCATAGGTTAGAGTGCTTCTATCGTCTAATTATTTAGACTTCTTGCTCTCATTTTATGATTCTAGGATGCTGCTTATTAGCTGTTTCTCTTCTCACTAGGTTGAGCTCACTCACTTCTTATAGGTTCTAGCGAGGGTTGGGCCACCCTCGGGTAGACGGGGTACGTGTTTGCTCCTTAGTGAGGTAAATGATCAGTTGATAGTCCTAGAGTCATATGGGGTAGATGAAAGTCAGTCTGAGCCATAGTTTCCTCTATATCTTATCTATGCTTTAAGGACTGCCCTTTCGGATTTTCTTTGCCAGCTTCTCGATTTTATTGCTTTGGTTCAGGGGGAGTTCATTTGGGAGCTTCTGAAGCTTAATATTGACATAACTCTACTTGAACTAAAAGTTGCATCACATGTTGAGGGGGAGCTGGACTTCTTGCATGTCATTCTGCATTGTAAATAACTACATGGAGCCTTGATTATTATCCTTTCATGACATGATTACAATGCATTACACCTTGCCATAACTTGTGCTTATTTGCTAGAATGATCATGTCTTTATATGTGTAGTCAAGTCTTTGCCATAATATGTTGATTAAAATGCACAACTTGAATTAATTCATGTCATGTTAAATTTTTGAGACTAGTCTGCCTTTAGTTATCCACTTATGATTCATGTCATGTCAAATAGGCTGAGTTGAGTCTTGAATCTTTGTTGAGCTTTAGATTGAACTATTATAGTTTCTTGATGACACATGAGTTAGTACAACCATTTATGAATGCAAAAAGATCTCTTTTGTGCGAAAAACTGATCTCAACAATTCTTTCTCATGAGATGGCTTGCCATTGCACTCGGCATGAACTTAGGGGGAGTTTTGGATGACCAAGATCATCTTCTTAAGCTTCTTGCTTGGAGTGGTCGCATAAGGCTTGAGATCTAGTACATGATAAAAACAAAAATCTGGTTGGCAACAATCATGAGATTTCTAAAAAAACTTGACAAATGTGATCAATTTGCTAAAATTACAAAGGTTACAAGTACTTAAACAAATGTCTCATCCTAGAACTTGTAGCACTCTAATTTGACTCAATACTAGCTTCTTGGTTCCGCTTAGCTTATTGACATGGTTTACATCATCCTTGGATACCTCTAGCTAGACTATGATCATGAATGACTTGACATGCTAAGAATTTGCACTAAAATTTCAGATTATGACTTCTTTGGTTTAGCTGGCTTATATATATCTTGTCATGATCTAGATAGCATGTTTATGTGTTATGGCTTGATGTAATTCTCATATGATCATTTTGGATAATCTTCATGGCTCTAAATGCTTAAAATAAACAAACTTCAGCCATTTCATCCATTCTTGTGACCTTATTCTCTTTTTTACATCCTTGATGTGTTTATTGCCAAAAGGGGGAGAATAGCGAAGAAAAAGCCATTTGGGAACCTTCTTGAGCTTTGGAGAAAAATTTGCTCTTTCTTTTGTAGCTCTAGTGTTCCTTCGTCGACATGGTCACAGCTTCTTTGATTTCTCTTGGACTATGTTTGACTCTTGTCTCTTTTCAAACTCAACTTTATGCTTTTTCTGGATTTGTCAATATTCTCATCAAGGGGGAGATTGATGGACCATGTGGAGGTGACCACATGTTTATGATGAGTAATTGACAGTTTGTGCAAAGATTGAGTTTGGTTTGAGTGATTTGTGCCAGATCAGCATTTGGCGCAGTCGGGTTTAGTTGGACGGTCTTATTGCATATTCGTCTTCCCGATTGGTCGTTTAGGCGAGTTTATGCTTCATTGATGCTATTTATGCTTTCATATATCGAGCGGTGCTATTTGATGTGTTTCTTGTTTGTAATGGCTGCAGGACGTCGAGGCGGAGTCGTGGCGAGACACGAGGTGACCGGACTAGGCACAGGTGGCGCTGAGGTCAGAACGATTGGGATGTGTCGAAGACGGCGGAGACTCGAGGTGGTTGCGAGGCTTAGACGACAAGAGACGCGGAAGCTTCCCAGAAGGTGCAGGAGGGGTGAATTGGTAATTTCACGAGGCTGTACAAGCGGGAGCGGGTTCCGTTGGATTTAGCAGGCGTAATGGGTTGGAGACCCGTTAGCCAAGGGCTATAAATAGGAGTGAATGGCTGCATGTATTCCCATGGCTTTGGGAGAGAGTTAGGGTTTGCTTTAGTCATAAGAGTCTTTGGAGAGATTGTTTGCTTTGAGGCTTTAGTAGTTGGAGAAGTGGTTGAGGGCAGTAGGGTATGTCCCCTTCATAGCTTCTTCTCTCTGTGTTGTGTTCCTCCCAAGAAGCATGTTGAGTTCTTGGTGTTCTTGTGTTTGGGAGAGGGAGAGGATGGATTGATACTCTTGTAATCATTCCTCTGGTTGTAATCATGTATGGGGACTCCTCTATGATCCTCTTGCTTCTAGGAATGAATGGATTTACTTTGAGATGCCCTGTCTCCTGTGTTCTTCCTTCGATGTTTCTGTTGGACCGAAATGGCGACAGAGGGGGGTGAATGTCGATCAACTAAAAACTTGCCCCCAAAAAGCACCACTTAGAAGATCTCCTTCGACAGCTATGTGAAGCTGAGAGAAGAGATCAAAAAGGCTTACTGGAACTCAAGAACTCAGAGAAGAAACAGAAGGGAGAACCTGCTTGAAACAAAAACCAGAAAAGGCATCAAAACAGCTGCACCAACAACAGGCCGGTCAGACCGCACATAACAGGTCGATCTGACTGCTGTCCCTGGGCCGGTCAGACCGGCTACCCTGGGCCGGTCAGACCGCCGGCGCCTGTCCGGTCAGATCGCAGGTCTAACGGCGGTCAGACCGCTCCTCGGGTTTTCAGAACAGACAGCAGGGAGCAATTTTCAGACAAACTATGGACTTTGGCCAGCAGTGAAAATTGAGATCTCCCTCTGGTTTTCTTGGCCCAGAACTACAAGATAACCTACCAAATAGTAAGGGGAACTCAAAGGACCAAGAGAAATCAACTCAAGACAAGTAATTTCAGATTTTTGACAAAAATCTGAAACTTTGCAAGAACAGGACCAAAACTCAAATTACCCCCCAACCTTTGATCCTTTGGCCATGAAACTTTGAGGATAGCTAATAAATAGCCTCTGGACTCTAGGTACCAAGTCTCATGCCATCTCAAAGAGGGAAACAAGATTTGCACCAAAACCCTAGGAGAAGAATTGAAGAACAGAGGAAGCCAAAAGCCAAAAACTGGAATCAAGAATGGGTTCTTGGGATTTTAACTGATCAAATGATCTTGAGGCATCATCCCAACATACAGCAACCCATTTTGGCCCTTCTCAGCAAGAAATCACTTAAATCGCAAAAACTCAAAAATCACACAGAGAGTAATGAAGAGCATAGGAGGCAGAGAAATAAACTTCAGTGATTTCATTCATGGAAAACAAGGAATACAGATGAGTCCCCATACGCATGGACATTAGAACAAGAGGAATGTTTACAAGGGTCTCAATCCATCCTCTCCCTCTCCTCAACTCAAGAAAACAAGAACCCTACATTCTTCCTGGAGAGGAGACAACGAAGGGAGCACTCACAAAGGGGACTCACTCTGCCCTCTCTACCAACTCTCAACTACTAAAGCCTAAAGCCAAAAACCACCTCTCAAAGGCTCTTTTGACTAAAGCAAACCCTAACTCTCTCCCAAAGCCATGGGAATACATGCAGCCACTCACTCCTATTTATAGCCCTTGGCTAACGGGTCTCCAGCCCGTTATGCCTGCTAAATCCAACGGAACCTGCTCCCGCTTGTGCAGCCTCGCGAAATTACCAATTCACCCCTCTTGCACCTTCCGGGAAGCTTCCGCGTCTCTTGTCGTCCAAGCCTCGCAACCACCTCGAGTCTCCGCCGTCTTCGACACATCTCGACCGTTCTGACCTCGACACCGCCTGTGTTTAGTCCGGTCACCTCGTGTCTCGCCACGACTCCGTCTCGACGTCCTGCAGCCATCACGGACAAGAAACACATCACATAGCACCGCTTGATACATGAAAGCATAAATAGCATTAATGAAGCACATTAAGCATGAGATAGCCCAAACCTGACAAGTCGACATAATATGCAACCTAACCACTTTGACCAGGTTTGACCAAGTCCGACCGAGCCCGATTGCACCACGCAACGTCAAGGTCCGAACCAACCAAATCAAACTCGACTATCCTAAACCGATGTCAATTACTCATCACACACATGGGATGACCTCCACATGGTCTCTCAATATTGAGACTCTTGTAATCATTCCTCTGGTTGTAATCATGTATGGGGACTCCTCTGTGATCCTCCTGCTTCTAGGAATGAATGAATTTACTTCGAGATGCCCTGTCTCCTGTGTTCTTCCTTCGATGCTTCTTTGGCTTGATTTTTAAGTTTCTTGTTTTTGGTTCGATTCTCACTGAGGAGTGGCAAAATGGGTTGCTCTATGATGGAATTGCATTTATAGACCCTTTGGTCATCTAGTTCCATGAGCAACTTGATTAATTTGCAAGAATCTCAGTTTTAGCCCCCTTGTGTTCTTCCTCTCATTTCTAGGGTTTTGGTGTATTTCTTGTTTCCCTTCTTGAGATGGCATGAAACTTGGTATTCTAAGTCCTGAGGCTATTATTTAGCTATCCCCAAAGTTTCATGGCCAGAGGATCAAAGATTCGAGAGGAATTTGGTTTTTGGTGTTGCCTCTGTTGATTTTTAGATTTTTCCTCAAATCTGAAATTCATGTCCTTGAAGTTAGATCTTTTGGTTTCCCAACCCTTCTTGTTATTTAGGATGTTAGTGCGTTGCTTTGGGCTGAAGAGATTGGGTGCAAACCCCCCAAATTCTCAGTTGTCAAAGATCTGAATATTTGTCGAATTTCAGTTTTCAGTTTGCTGTCTCGGGTGCCCTGGGATCAGGGCACCGGTCAGACCGGCCTTTCCATGGCGGTCAGACCGCCTCGTCTATGGGGGTCAGACCGGAGGTGTCCCAGCGGTTAGACCGGCCGGCGGTCAGATCGGCCACACTGAGGCGGTCAGACCGGCATCTTACAAGCGGTCTGATCGGCCTTAAGGCAGCGGTCTGACCACCTGTGCCTGAGTGCCTTTTTGGGAGCTAGGGTTTCTTGTTCCATGTTTGATTGCTTCTGGTCTTCTCTTTGGTAGGTCTTGTTTCCAGTATGCTGAGCTTGTCTTCTTCATAGTTTTTATAACTATTGGAGAAGAGATTTTTTGGGGTTTCGTTTTGGGGGACAAGTTTTAATTGAGCGACATTCACCCCCCCCCCCCTCTATTGCCATTTCGGTCCAACAATAAGAAATGCGATCAAACTTGTTTCGACTCAAACCTTGGATGATGATGTTCCTTGCCTTAGCATTCACCTCAACATCGGGCATGTTTGCCACATTGATGTTCTCATCGGCAGGAACAACAAAGCATGTTTTAACCTTGCGCCAAATCGCATAGCTTTAAGCCTGTATGTAGGTCTCCATCCGGCTCTTCCAAAAGGGATAGTCGATCCCATCAAAGATCGGGGGCTTGGTGGAATACTTGTCTGTTGCCATGGCTCACAGACCGGTTAAGATCTATCAAAAAGAGCTAACCAGCTCTGATACCAATTGTAGGATCGGAAATGGCAACAAAGGGGGGTGAATGGTGCCTTTTTAAAATTTGCCCCCAAGTATCCACAAGTGACTCTTATCTCCGATAGCTACAAAAGCTATGAAGAATATGAGTCATGCTCTCTGAAAATTCATGCTGACCAGACATATGAAAAAAGCGAAGAAAAACGAGGCACTGAAGAGAAACAGCAGATAACAGTGCAAACTACAGGGGGGCGGTCAGACTGCAGGCTTGAGGCCGGTCAGACCGCATCCTGGCCGCCGGTCTGACCACCCTACTGTGGCCGGTCTGACCGCCATAGTCTGGCTGGTCTAACCTCCAGTGGGTGGCCAGTCTGACCGCCGGCACAGGTCCGGTCTGACCACCGACCACTGAGTGATCTGACCGGGCAAACCCTAGCGCCTGGGAAACAGAGCAGAGAAATATTGCCGCAGACTGAAAACTGAACAAAAATTACTGTAGATTTCAGAAAAACAGGGAATTCACTAAAATATGCTGCTCTTCTTCGGACAACCCATTATGACTACAAGCTAAACATCAAGGAGGCTCCAGAGAAAAGAAAATCCATACCAAAAAGTCATTCAAATGAAATTTGAGCACAAACCTGAATACCCAAACAAGAATGAGACTGAAATCCAAATTTCTTGAGATTCCTCCATCCTCTGCTCATGATACTTTGAATACAGCAAGGAGATGATCTCAGAGGAGAGAACCACACTTCAATCTCAGCTTTGCATCTAGAAAATCGAAGGGGCAAGAGTCCCTGACATCAAACCCTAGAAGGAGGAAAGCAGAGGAAGCCTGCAAACTCAGGGAGATAGAAACTCATTGATTCTTGCTATTGCTCTTGGGAATAACTAGTCACTTGACCTTGAGGCAGATTTCCCTCATAGAGCAGAAAGGATTCATATCCTTAAGCAAAAGAATCAACCCAAAAACTCAAAACACAGAGAAGCACAGAGACATCGCAGGGAAAACAACCAACACAATTCTTAAAAGCTGAAACTCAGATTGATACTAGGAGATGAATGATTACACAGGAATTACAGCCATCTCACTACGTCCCCAAACGCAATTGGGAAGAATTGTTTGCTCACTACATGGTTCTCTCAAGAACACACGCGCACACACAGAGCACTGCCTCTACTGCTTCCTTGCTTCCATCTACAGCCCCTCACATCTCTATATGGAGGGAGCTCACACCAAAGAAGGAAATCAAGAAGTGGTAGCCTACATCCACTCCCCCACCTCACATCCACATGAGGCAAAAGTCAAACACATGTAGAGAAGTGGAGGGAACCAGCCATTTCTCCCAAACTTGAGTCAATTCTCCAAATTGCCCTCAAGCACCTTCCCGGAAGCTTCCCGCAACTGGTACCTTCACCGTCTGGACCTTGACTCCTCCCTGAGTCTAGTCTCGGTCCGCTTCGCTGCACACGACCGCACCCGGCATCCTAACCGTCTGGACCTCCGACTCCACCTGAGTTTAGTCCCGGTCCACCTCGCCGCTGCCTGTCGTGTCCACCCGACTCCGACCGACTGGACCTCTGACTCCACCTGAGTCTAGTCCTGGTATGTTCCGTCGCACACGACTGCAACCGACATCCAACTGTCTGGACCTCCGACTCCTCCTTGAGCCTAGTCCCGGTCCACTCGTCGTTGCCCATCGTGTCCATCACCATTAGCTCCAGTTCCGGTTCCTCGTCTCCCGACTCGCAACCACCTCAACAGCCTCGATCATCTTCGGCATCTTTGACTGTCTGGACCTCAACACCTCCTGTGCCTAGTCCCGGTCCTCCTCGCCTCCCCATGACCTTGCTCCGAAGTCCTGTAGTCACATAGACAAGCAAACCGTCACATAGTACCACACGAAACAGCATAATCAATATTAGCATTAATGAAAGGTAGTCAACCCTAGAATACCTAAAACAAACTCAAACTCTCTAACACAACCATCAATTACTCATCACAAATATGGGGATACCTCCACATGGTCTCTCAAAACTAAAACTTGAACTCGTTGCTTTGGATGATAAATGTGTGAAGCTAACTAAGGATCTTCTCGAGAAGCCACAATCTTGTTGTGATGCGTGTGCTGTGGTGGGGGAGAAGCCTAAGTATGTGGTAGAGATGCTTAACTGCGAGATCCAAATGGCTAGAAGTAGGACTGTTCCTAGTGCATCTTACGAAGACCTCAAAGTTGAGGCGGCTGTGCGTGCACATGCCATTCGTTCTTCTGCTGTTGGTTCCTCTTCCTCTCCTCTTGTTGTCTCTTCTTCCCCTTGCTCTTCTTGCACCTCTCTCTTTCAGGAGTGTCAGTATCTTATGAATACTCTTGAGAGATTTGTTGGAGGCAAGAAGAAGCTGAATCTTATTCTAGACCAATCCAAGATTTGCAAGTTCAATCAGGGTCTAGGATATGATTTCTTTGAGGATGTTAGGAAGCATCCACCTGCTCCCCTTGAGGTGCTTGCTTCTTCCACCGCACCTCGAGGAGATCAGCCTACTCCTTCCGCATCTTCTAGAACTAGTGGCTCTGCTCCTACCTCGTCAGCTCATGAGGTAAAGGTCACTTCTTCCTCTCATCCAGGACCTCCCCATCATATCCAAAAAGATCATCCTTCAGAACAGATAATTGGAGATCTCTTTGAGCGTGTCACACGCTCAAAGTCTAGCATGTCTCACTTCTATCTCCACTCTGCCTTTGTTGCCTCTTTCGAGCCCAAAGATGTTAGTCTTGCTCTTTTTGATGAGTCTTGGGTCAATGCCATGCATGAGGAGTTAAAGAACTTTGAAAGAAACAAGGTCTGGTCACTTGTTGAGCCCCCTAGAGGTCATAATGTCATAGGTACCAAGTGGATGTTCAAAAACAAGCAAAGTGAGAATGGGGTAGTAATTTGAAACAAAGCTAGATTGGTAGCTCAGGGTTTCTCCCAGGTTGAGGGTCTAGATTTTGAGGAGACCTTTGCCCCTGTAGCTAGGCTAGAGGCCATTAGGATGTTTCTTGCATTCGCAGCGTCTAAGGATTTCAAGCTTTACCAGATGGACGACAAGAGTGCCTTCCTCAACAGGTATATTGAGGATGAAGTCTATGTTAGGCAGCCTCCAGGTTTTGAGAACCCCAAATACCCAAACCATGTCTACAAGCTTTCCAAAGCTCTGTATGGACTTAAGCAAGCCCCTAGAGCTTGGTATGAGAGGCTTAAGTCCTATCTGTTGAGTCATAGGTTTGAGTTGGGTAAGGTAAACAAGACCATGTTCATTCGCAGACATGGCAATGACCATGTCTACAAGCTTTCCAAAGCTCTGTATGGACTTAAGCAAGCCCCTAGAGCTTGGTATGAGAGGCTTAAGTCCTATCTGTTGAGTCATAGGTTTGAGTTGGGTAAGGTAAACAAGACCATGTTCATTCGCAGACATGGCAATGACCTTCTACTCATCCAGATTTATGTGGATGACATCATTTTTAGCGGCTCCTCTCATGCTCTTGTTTCCCAGTTCTCTGATGTCATGAGCACAGAATTCGAGATGAGCATGATGGGCGAGTTGACTTTCTTCCTTGGATTCCAGATCAGGCAGACTCTGGAGGGTACCATCTTGCATCAGGGCAAGTACACACGAGACCTCCTGAGACGCTTTGACATGAGTGATGGCAAGCCGGTGTCAACTCCAATGGCATCATCAGCTTCACTCAATCCAGATGAGATGGCGAGCCAGTTGATCAGAAGGAGTATCGCAGTATGATTGGCTCCCTCTTGTACCTCACTGCCTCGAGACCGAACATGATCTAATGTTGCTAATTGTCTTGGTCACCTTGTTGGAGAGGAGTACAAGCTGCTCTTTTGGAATCTCCTCTAGCTGCTCATCTGAACTAGAACATAGTGTAGACAAAGAAACAATAGAGGAACTAGAAGAACTGTCAGGTTGGTTAGTCATTAAACCCAAAGAAATAGTCTTGTTTAACCTGGCCAAAATATTAATTTCATGTGTTTTCATCTTGGAACAAAAGATCATTCAAAGTGGGTGTTTCCATATTAATAGAATGATTAATAGTAGTGACTAACACATTCCAAACAGACATATCCCAAGCATTTAAATTTTGATGAGCATTGTCAAAATCAGAAAATGTGACATCAACATATTGTAAATCACTAACAATCTTATTAAAGCGGTCGAAAAGAGCATTTACTGATTCTCTTGGTTTCATCTCAAATTTAGAATACTCCTTTTTAAATTGATTCTGATGCACACTCTTAACAAACTTTGATCCTTCATGATAATCGGCTAGAGCCTCCAGGAATGCACCTCCCGTAGCTCCATCTCATATCATCAACTTCTGTGTCGAAACCTCCAGGACCGCACCGCCCGTAGCTTCTACATGTATCACCACCTTCGATCTCCATGTTCTCCAGCGTTAGCCCAACCGCCTCACATGACATCCTCAACCGTTTGGACCTCAGATCTCCCTATCCTAGTCCCAGTCATCCTTGTCACTGACCGTGATCGTCTCCATTCTCACCTACACATGTAAAGACCAAAGAAACATTTTCCCGGCATAAGTTCTTCACAACTTAACCATCCTTAGCTCAACAACTCACACCACCCTTCTCCATCCATAGACAAGAACAAAACCATCCATGACCATCAACCCAATCGTCCATGACCAATCACCTTATCACTATCCAAAAAACACTCTCAGACAACTGATTATGACTGCTAAACATGTTGGATCGAAATGGCGACAGAGGGGGGTGAATGGAGCCCTGTAAAAATAACCCCGATTTTGCAATTTGACCGAAAAAGCTCTCAAAAAGGGAAAATCAGATCACCATAAATTTCTCAAAAGGAATTCACTAATCAAAGAGAAAAAACAAACTGAAACTATAAGAAATGAAGACCAAAAACTAACTGCACCGAGCAGACTTACAATCTGATCAACAGAGCACAAAAGAGGAGGAGAGCTGAAAAGAGATTTTGCCTAAAACACAAAGCACAAAATAGACTTGAGAAGCAGCTGCAAAGCAAAGAGAATTCAGTCCATACTACAGATCCGAACTGCACACAAGAATTGCATGCACAACCGAAAAGATGAACTAAAAAGAAACTACCAAGAAACAGAGAATGCAGCTACCCGAGAAAGATTGTTGGCCATGAACTACTATGCTGCCGAAAAGGAAGGTTAGCCATTGTTGGTTAATAGCAGCAGTGAGTAGATGGAAGACATGCTGGCCGAAAAAGATAGAAGGAGCTGCCGAAAAAGCAAAAGGCTGAAAAAAATCTGCACTGATCGAAAGCAGTGAGTATTCTGCTGCAAAGTTGCACAAATACTTTGTTTCTTGTTTGGCTCAAACCGCACAGCAGAGAGGACACAAGAAATCAAGAAGCTGTCAACAATCAAAACTGCAGAAGATAATTATTGGCCATAAACTGCAGCAATAAATGATTCTTGCTGAAACCGAACAGGAAAAACTGATAAAACTGCAACCGATTGCTGTCCTAAAGATTTGAAGTGGCCAAAGAATGACATGAAGAATTGATTTGGCCATAACACTATAGGAAATAAGGATCTTTGCTAAAACCAAAAGATAAATGCTAGAATCCAACCAAGGAAACAAAAGTGCTGCATCCAAAAGAGACCAACATGGAACAAATGCAGAAAAATAAAAGAACACTAGAGCAACTCAAGTAAAATCTCTCATATTGAAATTGATACGGAGACAGGGGTGAAAACGGGTCGGGTTTTTCCCGACCGATCCGATACCGAATCCGGCTGGAAGCAAATTCGGTAAAATGGTTTGGTATCCGGTCGGATTCGGATTCGAATATTTGTAAACGGATTCGGTAGCAGATTCGGTTTTACTGATATCCGACCGAATCCATTTGGTATTCGGATTCTCGGATATTATCCAAATGGAAACCGATTACGTATCCGAGCGACCGAGCGCTCGGCGGCGTCGGCGCCACGGCCCATCACCAAACGGTCCAAACCTGCCTCGCTCGCTCGCTCTTGCCTGACGCCTCGCCGCTCCATCCCTTCACCCTACGCGCGCAGGCGGAGGCCTCGCCGTCGCCCCAGTCTGCCTCGGCGGTCGCCGCGTCCGTTCCTGCGGGATCGATGCTGAAGAGGAGGCGCCCGGTGCCACTGGTGCTGCCGGTGGCCGGCGCGGCGGCCACTGCTGCGGCGGTGGCCGCGGTGGAGTCGGATCCGAGGAACGAGGTGGAGGAAGAGGAGGATGAGTTCGCGGTCTACTGCCGGAGGGGAAGGGGAGAAGGGTGGAGATGGAGGACCGGCATGTGGCCAAGGTTGCGCTCGGCGGATATCCCCATGTGGTAAGCTCAATGCAACTTATCTGTTCCATTTGCGTGATTTTGGCATCTAATTCTGTAAAATAAGGTGAAATTTTGCTTCAATTAGGGCATTCGGGACTCTCCGGATGGAAAATTGTTCTGTTTTTCCTCTGAAATTGTTAAAAGTGCTAAACTTTCTCCAATCAATTTTAATTGTGCAGGCGTTCTTTGGTGTATTCGATGGTCACGGTGGGAAGTGCGCGGCGGAGTTCGCTACCGATAACATGCCCAAGTTCGTGGCCGAGGAGATGAAGAAGCTGGGCAGCGGCGATAGTGGTGAGATTGAGGGGGCGGTGAGGAGGGGCTACCTAAAGACGGACGAGGAGTTCCTCAAGAGGGAGGAGTGTGGGGGCACATGCTGCGTCACCGCATTGCTGCAGAAGGGTGGCATGGTCGTGTCCAATGCCGGTTGCCGGAGATTGCCGCGCCGTCCTCAGCCAGGCGGGGAAGGCGGAGGCGCTCACCTCCGATCACCGGGCTTCCCGGGAGGACGAGAGGGGAAGAATTGAGGATCTGGTAAGTAATGCCTGTCCTAGGCTTCACATTTCTTGCATAATTTCTGTTTGATTTGTAGTTTGAAGGGTGTATTATAGCTACGTAGACTAGATGTTGTTGCGATGTGATACTAGTCCTATCCATTCAGTGGAAAACTCTTGCTAATTGGTTGCAAAAGGTTATTGTCTTGTGCTCATACAATGAGCTAGATAGTTCCCGGCGTGGCCCATGCTTGCCTTGGCCTCGACGAGGTCACCATGCCATCTTCTCGTCGTGAAAATGCATACTTCCCGGCGCTGGGGGTCCAGACTTGCCATGCCATCTTCTCGCCACTGCCAGTAGGAATTGGGACATCGAGAGAAGGAAGAAGAGGAAGGGCAATGCTCTTCGGAATATTAGAGGCCTGCCATGGCCCAAGGAACATGAAAAGAAGCCTGACAAAAAGAAGACTGACAAAGACCTTCTTGATTGGCTTCAGGCTTTGTTTGGGTTTCAGGTGATTGTGCCAGAGATGGATTCTCCATGTTTGACATGAACTTAAACCTAAAAATGTGCATCATCTAACCGTGAGGCTCTATTTACAGAAGGATAGTGTATCCAACCAAAGGGAGCATCTGATACTGCTACCTGCAAATGCACACATAAGGCAGATACATAAACCTGACCAGCAACCAAAGGTACTTATTTTCCTTTTCTTTTTATTTTGAGAGGAACCAAAGGTGTTTGTTTTCGTCTCTCTTCATGCGTGTACTAGTAATGTGATGATGTATTCATGTGGTTTCTTGGGGTTCTCGTTTCCAGTTGGATGACCGAGGTCTGGATGCTGTAATGAAGAAGCTACTTAAGAATTATAAGAAATGGTACAAGTACCTCGGCCGCAAAAGCAGCTTATGGTAGGTTCAGTGAAGTCAAAACAATAGAGAAATGTATAGGAACCGCCTTGGACCAATTTTCCCAGATCTACCATCATGTCAGAGTGTCTTTGCTACATCTACCATCATGTAAGATCAACATGTGTTTCTCAGATTAAATTTACCATGATATAATTGATGTATCTGTAGTTTGGCCATTCTCCTAATTGTGGTTCATACTTCATACCTAGTTAAGAGTTCAGTAGAAGCACCTCCATTAAGAGTTTGACACATTTTATATAAAACCAAGAGGACGTCGTAACTTTTGTACAAGTTTTTGGAACTGTAATCATCTGTATTATCCACCTATATTATCTGTTTCTGAGCCGAATCCGTTACATATCCGTTCCAACGGTACCGTATTAGAAACTTCGAATATTCCGAATTCGTATTCATATCTGGTCTTACCGTATTCGACTCCGAATCCGGAGAAAAAATGTGGGTTAGGATACGGTTTAAGCAATATCCGTCCGAATCCGATCCGTTTTCACCCCTATACGGAGAGATACGCAATTACTAAGAGTTGTTTTACAGCCTTCTCAACCCAAATAAGAGCACACACTCAAGAACGCACCCTCAACATCCCCATACGCAATTAGGATTTGAGGAACAAACTCATACATGGAGGGCAAACACACCAAAACCCTCTCTCAAGCCATCTCTCTCAAAATCTCTTTCATTTTTCATAAAGACTACTAGAGAACACCCTCTCTATTTATAGCCTCCACTAATGGGTTTACAACACATTTTACCCATTAGCTCTCAACAACTCATGGCACTTTATCCACAATCCACTTCCTTTAGTGCAGCTTTGCGTATTCACCAAAACGCCCCTCGTGCACCTTCCAGGAAGCTTCCTCATTCCTCGCCCTCCAAGCCACGCAGCCACCTCGAGTCCTCGTCGTCTTCGGCACACCTCGACCGCTTTGACCTCGGCACCACCTGCGCCTAGTCCGGTCCTCCCGTGCCTCGCCACGACTCTACCTCGACGTCCTGCAGCCATCACAGACAAGAAACACATCACATAGCACCGCTCGAAATATTGTAACCATACATTAGCATTAGAAGAAATACTCAAAGCCCAAACCAGTTGAAAAGAATAAACGACTTAAGCACGTTCGACCTAGTTTGACCAAGTCCGACCGAAGTAGATTGCACCGCACAACGACATGGCCCGAACCACACAAACCAAACTTGACTTTCCTGAAACCGATGTCAATTACTCATCACACACACGGGGGTCACCTCCACATGGTCTATCAATCTCCCCCTTGATGAGTATATTGACAACAGTTCAAAAGGACAAACCACCCCAAGCTCTCCCCGCAAGGCTAAAAACCTAGAGCTATCCAAAGGCTTGGTAAAGATATCAGCTATCTGGTGGTCACTCTCCAAAACTGGAGCACTATGTCACCCTTCTCCACATGGTCTCGAAGGAAGTGATATCTAATATCAATATGCTTGGTCCGAGAATATTGCACTGGGTTCTTAGCAACGTTAATCGCAGAAGTGTTATCACAAAAGAGTGGAACACTGTCGATAACTAACCCAAAGTCCCGCAGGGTCGAGACCATCCAAAGTACCTGGCTGCAACAACTGGTGGCAGCAACGTACTCGGCCTCTGCGGTGGACTGTGCAACTCTGGACTACTTCCTCAAAGACCAGGAAACGAGAGAAGTGCCAATAAACTGGCAGGTGCCAGAAGTGCTCTTCCTATCTATCCTACAGCCAGCAAAGTCTGCATCCGAGTAGGCTCTCAAGGAAAGACAGGACGAGGAAGAGTACCAGATACCATAGTCTATAATGGAGACAAAAATGTGACATGCCAGACTTTGAGCGTGTGACTCGCTCAAAGAGGTCTCCAATCATCTGCTCAGAAGGATGGTCTTTCTGGATATGTCGGGGAGGTCCTGGATGAGAAGAAGAAGTGGCCTCTACCTCATGAGCTGAAGAGGTAGGAACAGAGCCACTAGCTCCAGAGGAAGTAGAAGGCATGGGCTGATCACCTGGAGGTGCAATGGAAGAAGGCACCTCAATGGGAGGATGAGGAACTTGATCGGGTAGACAACCCTCATCTCCATCCTCCTCATCGTCCACAAAGATGGGCTCGGACTACTCTAAAGAACCTGAGATATCGGGCCTAGTCCCCGGACTGGCCTCGTCGAAGGTCACCTCACAGGTCTCTACCATTTTGCTAGACTCGCAGTTCAGAACCCTATACGCCCGCGAAGAAGTCGAGTAACCTAGAAAGATCTCATCACAAGAACGTGACTCGAACTTGTCTAGGTTCCCAGACTTCAGAATAAAACACTTGCAACCGAACACGCAAAAATGAGAGACACTGGGCTTTCGCCCGTATCTCAGCTCATAAGAAGTACGATGCAAATGTGCCCGAAGAAAAACTCTATTCGAGACATGGCACGCGGTCGCTATAGCCTCAGCCCAAAACTTCCTAGGTGTAGAATACTCATCAAGCATCGTCCTGGCCATCTCGACCAAGGTACCGTTCTTCCTCTCCACGACGCCATTCTGCTGTGGGACGTGCGGAGAAGAGAACTGGTGATCTACACCTGTCCCATCACAGAACCTCTCAATGTAGAAATTCTTGAACTCCGTGCCATTATCACTGCGGATCGCTCGTAAGGCACCCGGGAGCTCAACAGAAAGCCTACTGAAAAGACCTCGAAAATGTGTCAACGTCTCATCCTTCGAGGCTAAGAAAAATACCCAAGAAAACCTCGAGAAGTCATCGACCACGACAAGAACATACCACTTCCCTCCTGCTGACTTCACTCGAGCTGGTCCAACTGTGTCCATGTGGAGCAGCTGTCCTGGTGCATCGGTCATAGTCACTGTGACCGGAGGGTGAGAAACGGCAACCATCTTGCCGTGCCGGTAAGGAGCGCAAACAATATCGTTGACCATCTTGAGTTTCAGCAGACCACGAATGAGATCGTGGCCGCTAACTCGAGTCAAATGGTCAAATCCAATATGACCAAGTCTCCTATGCCAGAAGGTAAGGTCACGGGACTCAGAAGCAACTAAACACCGGAGAGGATCACCAGAAGACTCAGAAAAATCAGCATGAAAGATCCTCCCATAACGAAAAATCCTGCAAACCAGACTATCCGAAGAATCAAGAATTTTGCAAACGTTTTTCTTAAAGCTCACCTCAAAACCGTCATCGATAAGCTGAGAAACAGAAAGCAAATTATACTGCAGCTTACTAACCAAGGCAACATCTTTTAAAATAAAAGACTCATTAACGCGCACTGTACCTTTAGCGATGACACGCCCAAACGAAGCGTCTTCGAAGGTGATCGTCTCATCACCTGGAGCACGAGCTAGGGAAAAGAACCAACGAGAGTCTCCGGTCATGTGTCGAGAACACCCAGAGTCAACGAGCCAAACTTCTCTCTTCCCTGCCCGGCGAACCTGAGTCAACGAGAGAGTAAAGTCTCAATACTAGGGTAAATCAAGAGTGATTTTGGCACCCAATACTGAGTAACACGTCGAGTAGAAGAAGTAACCACACACGACTGACCTCTATCTACCCTACGCTCTATGTCGCTCAAAGAAGCAGAAGGTCCACGAGCAGACCTGGAGCTGTTGTTGTGTCCGACTGCTATGGGAGAGCGAGTCGGAGCACCAGCAACATGCTGATCACGCCGCGGGTAGCCATCTCAACGGGGGAAATGAGATCTACCCTCAGAACGGCGGAAGTCATGACCAAAGGCATATCGAGGACGAAAATCAGAAAAACCAGAAAAACAAAGTCCCCGATGCTGCCCAAACCCATCAGCTGAAGCAAACCTAGACCTCGTGTTGGTCTTAGGTGCACTCAAGGTCTGGGGCTGACCCTGAATACACCTAAGAGCTGCAACACGGTCTCTACGCACGATCTTGGCGCGCCTGAAGCATCGCTCGACCAAGTGTCCATCCTTCTGATAGAAGGTGCAATGATACTTCACCTTCGGAGAGGTAGAAGTAGCACGATAAGGCTTCGCCTTCTGAGAGACCGAAGCAACAGGTGGAGTCACCTTGCTGCCAGAAATCCCTTGGACAAAGCCCGCTGACTTTAATTGAACTTTCTCAGTCCTGGGCTTGACCTCGATCACACCTACGGCTATGGGTCTGAGCACGGCAGGTGGATGCTTCCTAACATCCTCCAGAAAATCATATCCTAGACCTTGATTGAATTTGCAAATCTTGAACTGGTCTAGAATAAGATTTAGCTTCTTCTTGCCTCCTACAAACCTCTCGAGAGTGTTCATAAGATACTGACACTCCCGAAAGAGAGAGGTGCAAGAAGAGCAGGGGGAAGAAGGCACAGCAGAAGGTAAGGGAGTAGAAGAAGAACCAATAGCAGAGGAACGAATGGCTTGTGCATGCACAGCCAACTCAGAATTGACAGTCCTACTGCTAGTCAAGTGGTTCACGTCGCTAGGCGTCTCTACCTTACCCTTGGGCTTCTCCCCCACAGCACACACATTACAAGCAGAAGGTGGCTTCTCTAGAAGGTCCTTAGTTAGCTTCACACATTTTTTATCCAATGCAGTCAAGTCAGATTTTAGTTTGTTACAATTAATGCATGGTGAGCTAACAGGGTCCTTAGAAACATATTGAACCAATCTGTTATTATCATCAACTAATTCTTGAAACTGTTTCGAGACAGATTCAAGTTCAGCAGTAAGCTTGGGACAATTCATACATGAAGCAATAGGCTCAAGTAGAAAAGCTTGTAATTCAGCAATTTTATGATCTGCCTGTTTTACGTTCATCTTCAAATTATTACAACTTTCACAAGTCTCGGGCTGATCGAGCAACATGGTATAAAGACCTCTAAATGCATTATCATTATCCTCACATGAGGTGCAAGATGTAGTCTCAACAACAGATGAAAGAGGCGCCACCCTACTCATCTCTAGCTCAGCAAGAAGACTAACATTCTCCACCTTAATCAAGTCAAGCTCAGAGGACAAACTATCATGAGAGGTCCTTAATTTCTCCATGTCACCAAGCAAGACACAGCATGTATCACATTCGTCACGGGAGGGAGCAGATTTAAGTGAAGTAAGCTCTCGTGACAAGCTCTCTACTTCCTTCTCCAACCCGCTAACCCTAGCTCTAAATCTAGCATGGAATTTCCCTAGCTTAAGAAAAGCATCATTAAGCTGGTCATAGGAAGGGTATACCTCATCGGAGTCGGAATAGAGCTCGCTGTCGCTGATCTCGCCCTCAAGGGCCATGAAGCACATGCCGGAGAAGTCGTCGCCATCCTTGGGTTCTTGATCACCCGTCCCGTCGTCGTCGCTCCATCCCTCCACCTCGCTGAGGTCGAGGTCGTCGAAGGCGGTGAGGACACGGTGGAAGAGCTTCTTGGCTTTGCCAAGGTTGTGGAACTTCCTCTTGCCTTGATCGCGAACTGGAGGCTTCTTGTTGCGGTTCTTGTCGATGTAGTCATTCTTGTTCACGCCGCCGTAGTCGCTCTTGCCCTTCTCCAGCTTGGGGCAATTTGCCCGAATGTGGTTGGGGCCACCACACTCGAAGCAAATGATCGGGCCACTCCTCTTCCGATCTCTCACTCTCTTGTATGCGTGGGAACACTTTCTGGCTAACAGAGCGAGTTGGTTTTCTGGAAGCTGCTCTAGTTGATCATCAGAAATTTCACACAGAGCAGCAAGAGAAAATCCAGAAGAAAAGTCGGAAGATCCAGAAGCCGAGCCGGGATCGGTGACCAAGGCCATCGACTGCGACTTCGACCTACGAGAGACTATGTCAATCTCGTGAGTCTTGAGGCGTGAGTACAACGCGTCAAGAGTCAGGGTCGAGAGGTCGGTCGTGTCTTTAATCGTGGTCACCTTCATCTCCCAAACGCGAAAATCAAGAGCAGATAACATCTGTCGAGCATTGTCCGAGTCGGGGTATGTGAGACCGACCGCTCGGAGGTTGCTCAGAATCTTATGAAAACGCGCGAAGCACTCATCCAAAGACTCACCAGCGAGTATTTCAAACTTGTTGTAATCTCGCTTGAACTGGTCCTGTCGAACCGTCTTAATCTGGGTGGTGCCCTCATGGTATGCATCGAGGATCTCCCAGATGTCGAAGGCCGACGTCAGATGAGAGATGCGATCGAACTCGCTTCTGCTCAGACCCTGAATTATGATGTTCCTCGCCTTAGCGTTCGCCTCAACATCAAGCGTATTTCCAGCATTGATGTTCTCATCGGCAAAAACAACATACCAGGTCTTGACCTTCCGCCAGATGGCGTAGCCCTGAGCCTGGATGTAGGTCTCCATCCGACTCTTCCAGAAGGGATAGTCTATCCCATCGAAGATCAGGGGCATGGTCGAGTACTTGTCTGTCGCCATGGCTCTAGAGACCGGTTAAGATCTATCGAGAAGAGCTAACCGGCTATGATACCAATTGTTGGATTGAAATGGCGATAGAGAGGGTGAATGGAGCCCTGTAAAAATAACCCTAATTTTGCAATTTGACCGAAAAAGCTCTCAAAAAGGGAAAATCATATCATCATAAATTTCTCAAAAGGAATTCACTAATCAAAGAGAAAAACCAGACTGAAACTACAAGAAATGAAGACCAAAAACTAACTGCACCGAGCAGACTTACAATCTGATCAACAGAGCACAAAAGAGGAGGAGAGTTGAAAAGAGACTTTGCCTAAAACACAAAGCACAAAATAGACTTGAGAAGCAGCTGCAAAGCAAAGAGAATTCAGTCCATACTACAGATCCGAACTGCACACAAGAACTGCATGCACAACCGAAAAGATGAACTGAAAAGAAACTACTAAGAAACAGAGAATGCAGCTACCCGAGAAAGATTGTTGGCCATGAGCTACTATGCTGCCGAAAAGGAAGGTTAGCCATTGTTGGTTAATAGCAGCAGTGAGTAGATGGAAGACATGCTGGCCGAAAAAGATAGAAGGAGCTGCCAAAAAAGCAAAAGGCTGAAAAAAAATGTGCACTGACCGAAAGCAGTGAGTATTCTGCTGCAAAGTTGCACGAATACTTTGTTTCTTGTTTGGCTCAAACCGCACAGCAGAGAGGACACAAGAAATCAAGAAGCTGTCAATAATCAAAACTGTAGAAGATAATTCTTGGCCATAAACTACAGCAATAAATGATTCTTGCTGAAACCGAACAGGAAGAACTGAGAAAACTGCAACCGATTGCTGTCCTAAAGATTTGAAGTGGCCAAAGAATGACATGCAGAATTGATTTGGCCGTAACACTGCAGGAAATAAGGATCTATGCTAAAACCAAAAGATAAATGCTAGAAGCCAACCAAGGAAACAAAAGTGCTGCATCCAAAAGAGACCAACATGGAACCAATGCAGAAAAATAAAAGAACACTAGAGCAACTCAAGTAAAATCTCTCATATTGAAATTGATACGGACAGATACACAATTACAAAGAGTTGTTTTGCAGCCTTCTCAACCCAAATAAGAGCACACACTCAAGAACACACCCTCAACAACCCCATACACAATTAGGATTTGAGGAACTCACTCATACATAGAGGGCAAACACACCAAAACCCTCTCTCAAGCCATCTCCCTCAAAATCTCTCTCATTTTTCATAAAGACTACTAGAGAACACCATCTCTATTTATAGCCTCCACTAATGGGTTTACAACACACTTTACCCATTAGCTCTCAACAACTCATGGCGCTTTATCCACAATCCACTTCCTTTAGTGCAGCTTTGCGTATTCACCAAAACGCCCCTCGTGCACCTTCCAGGAAGCTTCCTCATTCCTCACCCTCCAAGCCACGCAGCCACCTCGAGTCCTCGTCGTCTTCGGCACACCTCGACCGCTTTGACCTCGGCAGCACCTGCGCCTAGTCCGGTCCTCCCGTGCCTAGCCACGACTCTACCTCGACGTCCTGCAGCCATCACAGACAAGAAACACATCACATAGCACCGCTCGAAATATTGTAACCATACATTAGCATTAGAAGAAATACTCAAAGCCCAAACCAGTTGAAAAGAATAAACGACTTAAGCACGTTCGACCTAGTTTGACCAAGTCCGACCGAAGCCGATTGCACCGCGCAACGACATGGCCCGAACCACACAAACCAAACTTGACTTTCCTGAAACCGATGTCAATTACTCATCACACACACGGGGGTCACCTCCACATGGTCTATCAAAACACCATCGCTTTCTAGAAATCACTCTTCCGACTAATCAGAATGACCGCTAGCTCATCAAGTACTCGAACACAAGTACTCAGCAAAACACTCAGGAATAACAAGCATCGCTACCGACCAGAGTCATCCTGTACCGACTACCGAGTACTGATCATATACCACAAGTCACTGACAACCGATCGCAATACCTATGACAATTGATCACCGACCATCGAGTACTGAGCCCTTTCAACTACCAAGTACCCAATCCTTCAAGTACTGTTCCTCCAAGCACTTTTCACCAAGCATCGAGCATTAGCCAATTGAGAGACCATGTGGATGTGACCCCCATGTTTGTGATGAGTAATTGACACGTGTTCTGGAAAGTTTAAGTTTGATTTTGTTGGTTCGCGCCAAGTCGGCGCATGGCGCAGTCGAGTTTGGTTAGACGTACTTGACGCTTGTTCTTCTTCCCGATCGGTCGTTTGGGAAATTTTGTGCTTGAGTACGTTTCACTGATGCTAATGTTGATTATATTGTTTCGAGCGGTGCTATGTGATGTTTTCTTGTCTGTATTGGCTGCAGGACTTTGAGGCGAGGTCGTGGCGAGACATGGATGGCCGGACTAGGCACAGGCAGTGCTAAGGTCAAAGTGGCCGGAAGATGCCAAAAGACGACGAGGACTCGAGGTGGTTGCGAGGCTTGGACGGCAAGAAATGCAAGAAATGGGGAAGCTTCCCGAATGGTGCAGGAGTGTGTTTTGGTAAATACGCAGGACTGCAAAAGAGGAAGCAGATTCGGTTTTGAGTTAGCGGGTAAAATGAGTAGAAAACCCGGTAACCAAAAGCTATATATAGGAGGGGTGTCTCCTGGTGGCTTTAGGGTTTTTGGAGGTTTTTTGCTTGTGTCTTTCTTTATGTTGGAGAGTAATTGAGGAGTACAGAGGTTGTTTTGCTTTATGTCTCTATGTCTGCGTGAGTTCTTGTTTTCCCCTCTTTGAGTGTGTTGCTCAGGGTGTGAATCCATGTATCAATTGGCTGTAGAACTCCTTATCAATGCAATCATTCATGTCTCTTCATCTAGCTCTGAGCTGTTCTCCCTGTGATATGATGTGTGCTCTGATTTTGCTTTGCTGCCCTCTGTTCTTCTCAGTTTTTCTTCTCTTTTGGAGTTGATTTTCTTGATCAAGAAGCTGAATCCTCATTGCTCTGAACTGAGAATACCCTCAAGGTCTCTTGACCAATCCATTCCTGAGAGCAAAAGTCAGATTCAAAGAGTATTTCCTTCTCTATGTTGTGCGCCTCAACTTGCTCTGCTTCAAATTATCTAGGGTTTGGAGGCAGAGCATCTCGGTGTTCTTGAGTTCTCAGTGAAAAGATTGCTTTAGGCTTGTGTTTATTGCTGTGAGATCCTTCCCTGTTGTTGTCTAAAGTCTCAAGATCAATAGATTTGGGAATCTTAATAAATGCAAAAATTGATCTCTTTCTCTGCTTCTCATCTCATTTTCGGTTCTTGCTCAGTTGGAGTTCATTCTTCAGCCAAATTGGCTTTTTGACAGTATTAACCTATTTCTGTGGCCAAACCGCTGTTTTTGTTTTAGTCCCAATCAATTTATCTAAGTTCAGCAGCAAGCATTCTTCAATCTCTCTAATTTTTTGTTCTAAATCAGTATTTACTATATTGGCAATTGTTTGTCTTTTGGTCTTTGTTTTGTCTTCTCCGTTCAACCCGTTTTCAGTCTGTGCAGTACAGTTTTTCAGTCATCAAATCCATTTCACTAACTTTGGTTTTTCTTTTGTTTTCTTTCTGTGTTTTTGTTTCAGCAGCTAATTCAGTTTTCGGTTGGCACTTCTCTGTGTTCAGTTCTCAGTCATATGCTTTTGCAGCTACTGTTCAGCTTTTCAGTTTTCGGACAAATCACTGCAGTAGCTATGTTTTCGATCGATCAGGTGCTCTTCTGTTTTTCTCGGCAGTGTCTATTATCTTCATAGATGCAGTCAATCTCTATTACTTGCTCAAGTCTGGATTCTACCGAGTCAAATCTTTTGATCTGATTTTTTCCCCCTGGGGATTGGTTTGCTATTTCTTTTGAGAATCTGTTTCCAACTCGAGGAGCACGGCATTAGTATCCTCTTTTCTCTGGATGTTACTACATTGCAGTAATCACTGTGCCATAGGTTTTCCTGTCCGCCTCTCTGTTTCAGTTGCCAGTGTCAACTTTCTCTGAATCTTATCCCGGTCAGTCCGGTTCTCAACCGGCGGTCAGACCAACAAAGGAACTGCAGTTAGACCGGTATTACAGTTCCGGTCAGACCGGCCATAGGATTGTTTTGTCTACTGCTCTCTGATCTGTCCTGGTTTCTTTGTTTCGCTTTCGTGTCTGTTCAGTATAGATTTCCAGCGAGCATTTATTTTCTTTCTTCATAGCATCTATAGCTATCGGAGAAGACAATTTTGTGGATACTTAGGGGCGGATTTTGAAGGCACCATTCATCCCCCCCTCTGTTGCCATTTTCGATCCTACACCAATCACCTTGCTGGCCTAACATGAGTACTCGAACTACTCGAAGATCACAAGGAGTGAAGAACTCATATCGATAATGAAGTCTACGAGTACTGACCGTGAAGCCTACGGCAACTGATTGTAAAGCCTTCGACTACCGAAGACAACGACAACAGATTTCAAAGTCTACGACTATCAACAAGACTGCAAAATATATGACTATAAGAGTAGTCCATAAAATCTATAATCATCGACTGCAAAGTCATTGGCTATCGACTAGTAAAGCCTACGATTATCGACCACTAAGTCTAATACTACCGATCACAAAGTCTACGACTATCAATTACAAAGTCTATGACCATCGAGGACGACTAGTAAAGTCCACGACTATGAAAAGTACTGCAGCTATGATTACCTTCAGTGGTAGATCTGTTGTGATTGTAGTAAAGTTGCTGTTGTCAAAGTCATACGTGGTCGAAGTCGTACGTAGTCGAAGTCGAGTTGTCATGGTTGAAGTTGTACGTGGTCGAAGCCGAACGTGGTCATAGTCGAAGTCATATGTGGTTGAAGCTAAACGTGGTCATAGTCGAATGTGGTTGAAAGCTGACGTAATTGTACAGCCGTGGTCGTAAAGCGATGCATGGTTGTAAACTACTCATGGACAAAGTCTGCCATGGTCGAAACTGGATGTGGTCGAAGCCGGCCATAGTCGAAAAGCCAGCCATTCGATCCTTCGATGCCACTCAAGTGATATCCGATGTTCCAAAGGCACCCGTAAGCCATCTGATCAATGTTAGAACATTAGGACCACTCTGAACGGCAGCTCGCGTGATCGGAACTGTTTGAAGAGTCACTTGTTTTTTGGCCGTTGAATTACAATCGGGTGAATTAGGTGCATGCGTGTGTTTAGACCGGTCCGAAAAGCAGAGCAATCATTGTTGTTCACTTGAATTTGATTAAAACCACTCGGAGCCAGTTGAACACTTGAAGGAGACAAAAACTACTCGGAGACGACCAAAACCACTCGTAAATGACCAAAACCACTTGAACCCAATATCTTCGACTGCGATCACCTGACACTTTCACAAACACAAAATCCAAAGCAATCCAAAAGTCAATAATTCATCACTACTTTATTTATGACCATCCATATGGTCTAACACATAGTTTGTGTTGTACTGTAGCTTCTAGCTAGATAACTTTCAAACTACACTCCTTTCACCTAGACAACTTTCAACTAGGACAACTTTTAATGAAGACAACTTTCAACTATACACATTTCAACTAGGCAAAAACTATAGTGCGCTCATGCCTCCGGTGCACTCATGCCTCCAGTGCACTCATGCACTCAAACCACCACCAATTGTCAGATCACGAACAGATGGGTATGATTCGGGTAGGTGCGATCTCCCGACCATTTTCCCTTCAACCCCCTACGCTTTCATGCCATTTTCCCTTCAGCCTGCTGCCATCCCTTGGCCCCTCCCAGGCTCTTTGTGCCACCAGCTCCCCACCAGGCCCTCGAAGTCCCTAACCCTAAATCCCCAGCGGTGATGAGGGTGGAGCTCTGCGGTGCACCCCCACCCTGCGGCTCCCTCCCGTGCGGCGGCGACGCGTGCTGCTGGGCACCGTCGTAGGGCCATGCTGCAAGGTGAAGGCCATGGTGGCGTGTACGCAGGGGCCATGGCGGCACGTGCGTAGGGTGGTGGTGCGCGGTGCAGGTCGGTCCCCTCCCCCATTGGTATGGAATTTGTCGGTGACGCTCAGTCCCAATGCATTGGTGGGACAATCCCCCCCCCCCCCCCCCATTAAGGCCTAATGATGGATTTAGTACACCTAAGAAGAAAGCAAGCATACCAACTAGGGTTAGTTTTTTTTATGTTGCAGCCATTGTGTTTATTCAATTAATAGAGACATGAACTGTGCATGTAATTCAATCAATTATGTGCTACTGCAGTCGTCGTCCTTCACACCCGAGTATGCAGAGCAATTGAAGCCCAAAGTAGGCATGACATTTGATGATGTGAACTCGGTGGAGGTGTTCTTCAAGGCATATGCGCATCATGTCAGGTTTTCAGTATGTGTCGGTCAGCAAAAGCTCTTGAATGAGGTAGTTCAGTGGAAACTTTACTGATGCTCAAGGCAAGGATATAGGTCAACGAAAGGTAACAGCTCTGTTGATCCCATGAAGAAATGTCGTAAGATAAAACAAACTAGATGCGGATATAATGCTCAAATATTTATGAAGCGGGATAGTGACAACAAGTACAAGATAGCTTTATTTATTGAGCACCACCATCATGGTCTTTTCTCACCTAATAAGCATCATCTAATTAGATCCAACCGCCAAGTTAATGAGAAGGCAAAAAGCACGTTGTACACATGCCACAAAGTAAGTATAGGAATCTCGCAGGCGTTTAGGATGCTTCATGTTAGTGCTGGAGGTTTTGAGAATGTGGGGTACACGAAGAAAGACCTGCAAAATTATTACAGTGATTCTAGAAATAGAATCAAGGATGTTGATGCTCAGATGTTTGTGGACCAATTTGGCCACATGAAGGAACTGAATGTAGGATTTTTCTTCGATTATGAAGTGAAAGATAGTAGATTGTTACGTGTGTTTTGGCAGATGTCATAGCCAAGAAAAACTATAGTCATTTCAATGATGTGGTTTCTTTTGATTCGACATACAACACTAACTAGTATGATATGATTTTTGCACCATTCACGGGAGTCAATCATCACATGCATTTTGTTTTTGTTTTTTTTTTTGGCATTGGATTCTTAGCAGATGAAAAGATTAAGTCATATGTTTGGTTATTTGAGACTTTCCTAAGAGCTATGGGAGGGGTAGCGCCTAGACTTATCATAACTGATGAGGATGCTAGCATGAGAGCTGCTATTTCCTAAGAGCTATGGGAGGGGTAGCGCCTAGACTTATCATAACTGATGAGGATGCTAGCATGAGAGCTGCTATTGCCAATATTCTTCCAACCACCACACATAGGTTATGCATGTGGCATATCATGAACAAACTATTATCGTTTGTCAAACGTGCATTGCTATCAGGTAACAAAATGTAGTCACTGGAATCTTTAATGGTTTCGATTTGGCTTTCATCATTGTTTTAAGCTTATGGATGTTACTCGGTTACAGTTTCTTCCAGTAGATTTCAGGTGTCTGTAACTCTGGATCATCTTGTTTAGCAAATGGCCATTCTGTACATTACCTTTTGGAATTATGTTACAGTTTGTGC
Source organism: Dendrocalamus latiflorus (assembly GCA_017311315.1). Lineage (NCBI taxonomy): Eukaryota > Viridiplantae > Streptophyta > Magnoliopsida > Poales > Poaceae > Dendrocalamus > Dendrocalamus latiflorus. Next base: position 13,602,390 of record CM029651.1, on the reverse strand, counting down.
CGGAATTATGTTACAGTTTGTGCCTTGGGGTTTTCCAGGAAGTCTTTTGTTTCGGTTATGGAAAACTGGGATGACTGGAAACCAAATGGAGGGATCTGAGGTAATGTTGCATATTTGTTGAATAAAATTGGCAAGTCGTACATGGTGTGGATAGGTCAGATTGTATGGACACAGTTTTGGCAACATCAAACAAAGGTCCAGGAATATGCATCAAGGATATCATGTCAAAATCAAACAAAGGTCAAGTATGCATTTCCATACATTATCAACTCATACAAATTCACATCCTGTGTGATACATTCCAAGACACCGAAATCACTGAACTCGAAAGAAGCAACTGAACATTTATATACAGGCACACAACACTTTCTTCTAGATTTCTGCAGCAGTAGAGGCTCCTTGCCGAGGGGGAGAAGGCATCAACACATAGAAGTAAGCACATTCCTCACATCTATTCATCTCACCATAATTCACAACAAAATGCGTACGACTGACAAGTCTCACCATGCCACACACATTCATCTCACCATAATCCAAGCGATGACAGGAAACTAGGCCATGGCCCAAAAACTTGAAGTCCGCTTGTTTTCTCTGGGTGGATAGTAGGTTGCAGCAGCCGAGGCGCAACATCTCCTTCTCTGGGTCTAGGGAGGAGGGAGGGGGTAGTGGGGTACTAGAAGGTTCGCCAGAGCTTGTCGCCGGCTCAAGCGTGCGCCACGGAGGTGCTGGGCCACGGGGTGGGGCACACGCTACGGGGCTCCGCCCTTATCGCCGTGGAGGTGCTAGGCAACAGGGTGGGGCCCTCGCCCTGCAGCATGCATCGCCGCTGCACGAGAGGGAGCCACGGGGTGGGGGCGCACCGCGGAGCTCCGCCCTTGTCACCGCGGGGGATTTAGGGTTAGGGATTTGGCCAAGGGATGGCGGTGGGCTGAAGGGAAAATGGCCGGGGAGCTCACGTTCGTCTGAATTGTACCTGTCCGTTCGTAATCTGACAATTGGCGGCGGGCGACGGTTTGAGTGCATGAGTGCACTGTAGTCTTTGCCTTTCAACTAACAACTTTTAACTGTACATCTTTTAACAAAGACAACTTTTAACTAGGTAGAACAAAACGGATTTAAAAGTTTCTGTTGTATGCTGGTGATTGCGTTACCGATGATAAGCACAGGCACATGAACAAGAAGAATAAGATGTAGTTTCTAAAATTATCTTATCAGTGTCAAGTGATTTAGTCAACTTTTCCTACTTCTCACTGTTCAGACGGTTGGAAACACGGTCAATAATGAAGTGTTCCCTCCACGAGAGAGACGGAATCACAGTTTATGCTCATCTAGATGCATGCAGCAATACGAACATGCCGTGGCATTCTATCTGCTTTGTGTTAGTACGTTCTCGAGCAATTACCAACAGAAACCTGCAGTCTGCTTGCAATTTACATTCTTAATTTGTAGCGGATATCAACATGCAATTCTGCAACCCATCCCGCTAACGCATTTTGTGCAAAATAAGATCGCGGAACGATGTTAACATTTGCTGCAATTTACTGACAAGATAAAACTTGTCGGTTGGATAATTCCATTTAACGTCACAAACGCACACAACATCAAAAGGTACATCACGGTTCAGACGCCAGTGGATCCGAACCCTCCCTCGCCGCGCACGGTGGCATCAAGGTCCTCCACCTCCGCAACCTCCGGCGTCACGATCACCTCGATGATCATCTGCGCTATCCGGTCGCCGGGCTTCACCGCAAAGTCCACATCCGAGTGGTTGAAGAGTATGACCCCCACCGGGCCACGGTAGTCCGCGTCGATCACTCCGGCGCCCACGTCGATCGAATGCTTCAGCGCCAGCCCCGACCTCGGCGCTGCAACAATCACAGAAGCATTTCTTCAAACACCTGCGGCGCAAATGAGACCCAAACGAAACTGTACGCGCATTCCATCGAAAAGCTTGCTCACCTATGCGCGCGTAGGTGCCCTCCGGGATGGCGATGCTGAGATCGGTGGGCACCAGCGCCTTCCCCCTGGCAGGCACAACCGCCTCCGCCGCGCTGAGATCAAACCAGAAACGGTCAAGCAACCCGTAAAATTAACGGAGGGTCTTTGTTGGAGACTTCTTGACAAGTGCGTACCTCGAGAGGTCGTAGCCGGCGGCGAGGGCGGAGCCGCGGGACGGCAGGATGGCCTTGTCGGAGAGCTTCTTGACCTTGAGCAGGGGCGTCATCTTGGTGATCTTGTAGGGAGGCTCGTGGACGGAGCCGGCAGCCGCGGCGCCGTTGGAAGCTGCCATGGCGATGGCTTTGAGGGTTCTTGGGGGCAGGTGATGGGAGGAGGAGAGGAGTTGAGTAGGAGGAGGTGGAGGTGAGGCTGAGGGGAGGCGGTGGTGGCGGGGGCTAAATAGGGAAGCGGCGGCGCGGGAAGAGATGGCGCCAAATTCTCCCGCCATGTATTTCCCTTCGTGCAAATTTTTCGGTCTCCAACGCGCCGCCGTGGGGCTGGTCAAAAAATGCTGGATGAGTAGAGTGTGGTCTGGTTGGTTTTCCAATATATATATATATATATATATAATTTTTCGGTCTCCAACGCGCCGCCGTGGGGCTGGTCAAAAAATGCTGGATGAGTAGAGTGTGGTCTGGTTGGTTTTCCAATATATATATATATATATATATATATATATATATATATATATATATATATATATATATATATATATATATATATATATATATATATATAGGAAAATTACATAAGGCACCATGATGCCTAGGCACCAACATCCGATACACGTGTCTGATTGATAAATTTTTTGAGTTTGGGTATGAAAATGTTTTATACCCTTGATATATTTATGGTAAGTAAGTTTTGAACTCAGTTCAAATTAGTTTGAACTATTTTTGAGTTCAATGCAACTACAGTGAGTATATACCATAAAAATAGTTCAAACTAATTAAACTGAAGTTGAATTTAAATTTTTTCGGAGTTTGACATCTCAAATATACTTTTTTTATGGGTATATGAAGATACCCACATCAAACGTTGCGAATCTCGAAGCAAATCAACAGGTATTGATATTGGTGCCTAGGCACCATGGTGCATGAAACACTCATCCTATATATATATACTAGTAAGGTGCCCGTGCGTTGCAACGGAGTACGAAAAAAAGGTGAGATATACCATCAAACGTGATTCAAAAACTGGACAATCAACATCAATTTTATCTTACATTGCCGAGTGCCTATTCGTTGCATCTGAAAGTCAAACTTTATGCAACTTTACACTCATCCTATGAAACAAAAAAAAAATCGTATTCTTGAATATGATTATATGAACATATCACCCCTGCATGTCTCAGAACATCAAAAACAAGAAAATTTAACTGGATTCTACATAGTTACATGCTTGGCCAAAATAATCCCTACAAAACCATTGGCAATCATAATTAAAACAAATGGCACAGTGGTCATTATATCAGCAATGGAGATAGCAAACCAGAATATTAGTACATGGAAATCATTCTTCAAGCGAGTTTAGTACACAGAAACCAGAACTTCAGTGCCTAGAAATGGATATATAAACTTTTAAGCAATTTCTTCAAGAAAGGTTCAAAAAGAATCATAACTTATCATAGTATGGTAAAAGTAAATAAATCGACTAAGTAAATTTAAAGAAAATTTGTTGTAATACTACATCAAAAACTCCACGCCTCCTATCCATCGTGCATTGGAGGACTTGATCCTTTATGTGAATTGATTTCTTGGCAAGAACATTCCTTGAACATTGTTCCATCCGAATCCTATCAATGCAAGAAAAAACTCAAAGGTAGATTTTCTGTTCTGTAGAATTGCAAAATATAGTATAAGTTGGCTGATAAGAATAAGGAGCAGTAAGAACCTTGACTTTTTAATCTCTTATGAGCTCGGGCTTAAGGGAGATAGGCTTTTCCATAGCCACCAAGCAGAAGATCTAAAGATAAGAGCAATGGTCAATAACCAGAGCTCTCAATTTCTGAAAACAGTAGAATTCATTTTCAAGGAGTTCTAATGCATAACAGCTGCTGCTTTGCCTGCTCAGATGATTTTTTTTCTAACATATGAATGGTCATGCTACAAAAAATAACCATTATGAATGAGTGTGAATAAAATGTTGGGCAGTCCACACATTAATTAATTGCTACTATAAATTCACATGAGACGGCAAATTTACAAAAAAAATTGTTTGCAAAATTATGCTATAAACTAAAAGCTCACCACCCTCACATAGTCTGCAAAAATAGTAGAGAAGCAAGAGTTCGTACTGGAGCATAGGAATGAATATTGAAATCATATGATCATGTGTGCCCTTTTAAGATAAATTTGAGAAGGAAAAAGCTCTTGACTATCCATGAGTATTGATAGATCAAGCTATATACTAAAAGAAGTACATCTAGTTGACAATTTGGCATATTTATAGAACATAACAATGCAAGGAAACTGAGATATGATGTAGTTCTGAACATAAATGATTAAGTGCCACGAAGCCATGCATTCAAAATGTAATTTTGAAAGAACAGTTTATACATTCGTATATTGTAAAAAAAATTGAGAGAGAATACAACTGACCGAACAGCAGGAAAGAATGGTTAGTATTTAGGAAGAAAATTTTAAATACAAGACATGCATATCGCAAACAGCACATCATGTCTGGGACAGTGGAAACAAGGTATCATGATTTTTGTTAAAACGAGTATGGCAAAAGGCCATTGTAAAATCTGCAGAGCATCACTGATCTGTTCCATGGTTAATTGACTGTGATAGCAGAAGCTAGTAGCATAGTATAGGACTACTTACTCCATCACAATATACACATATGAATCATCCTCAAATGCATTGTAGAAGTGAACAATCCCTTCAAGCAATATTGAAATTGTACTTCAAAATATACCAATGACCAAGGCCATACTCCTTCATCACCTCCTGGGACGAATGTCAATGTTGGCCCCAACCGGCAGCATCATCACACAGCGGGGTCGAGGTTGAGCACATAACCCCTCATGTTTGACGCCTGTGTGTGGCACAGCAGTCGGTGCATGAAGGTCGTCTTCCCCGTACCTGCACCGTAGTCCAAAACCCTAAGCTCCCAACCCCGAAATCACTCAACAAAAGCTCAAGTATCATAGGTTTGTTGGCAATTCCTACAACGAAAATGCCATTTGAACAGTGGCAAACAAAATCGACGCACCGGCCATGCCGAAGACGATGATGATCACTGGTTTCTTCTTACGTTGGTGCGCCCGGGCCGATGGAGAGGCTCCCGATGGAGTCAGCGAGCTCCTCGCTCTTCCCCTTCCCCTCATGCTCCACCGCCTCTGCCTTCCCCTTCCCTTGTGCGTCCGTCTGCACACATCCGATACCAAGCGCACGAAACAGTCACAATTAAAAAAATGAAATGAAAATAAAATCCCCGAGGGGAGAAAGCAGGGCGGCGGCGGGCCCGTGGGGAGGCGGGCTAGGGAGGTGGAGGAGGGTGGAAGCCGACAAGGTGGATGGCGCCATTTGCCCCTTGTGGGGCCGCTGACCCGGCGCACGTCCATTCGCCTCGCGGCGGAGCAGAGTGGTGGGGGAAGAGGAGGAGGCGGCGGAGCGGAGGGGTGGGGGATGGCAGAGAGGCGGGAGGGGAGGAGCAGCGGCAGAAGGGAGGCGGCAGTGGTGCAGATTAGGGGGAGGAGCGAGGGGAGGGGAGGAAAATGGGAGGGAGGATTAGGAAAGAGGGAGCGAGAGGTTGCGGGAAGAGG